>JAZDUH010000383.1:24425000-25765000 GCA_036419115.1 Scarus forsteni
GCATGGCCCAGTGGCATATTGAACCAAGCCTGGCCCCACGCTGCTCTTCTACATCCTCCTCAGTCATCCCTTCATTAGACACCCTGTTATGCTCATGTCATCTTAAGTGGTACATACAAGTGCAGTGACAGACTGGAGATTTGCTGTAAAGGTGTGAAATGAAAGCAGAGGCAGCATGTATAGCAAGTCAGAGCTGAAAACACAGTAGACTGAGTAGTCTAGGTTTGCACAAGACTGTGCCATAGTTTCACTATGATGCTTTCCACAAAGGGGGAAGATTTCAGGGGCCCAGACGCTCAGAGGGGCCCAGAAGACAGGCAATGATATGGTCAATTCTAAATGGAAATGGTTCATGTAGTGTACATGTATTGTCATTTAGATTCTCATCATAATGTGTTAATGCCACTTAATACATTTGTAATTCCTTCAAGTTACATAATGAAGGCTCCCCTCTCAGTAAATTGGTCCAAGCCTTGTATTTTGTAATATTAACAATGTTGAAGGACTTATTACAGTTAGGACAGCATTATCTTACTTTTTACTTAAAAAAAATCAATCAGTGACAATATGAAGTATTTTACACAGTTTGTACAAATTAAATTGCAGCTCAAAGTGCCATACATCAAGACAAAAATGGTACATACACATATGTTCATTCACACACACACACACACACACACACACACACACACACACACACACACACACACACATACACACACATATATATAATAATATTTTGTTTCTTACAACCACCCAGCAAATAAATGCTCAGCAGTGGTCCATCTCTTAAGTAGTATTCCACTGTACTTGTAATGATGGTAGGAAGGATGTAAAGAGAAGCATAGGTGAAAGAAATGATGAAATTTAAAAGAAAAGATACAAAACAAAATGCAGAACAATAAAACCAAGAGACACCAGAGAGAAATGAAACGCTAAAATTACATTTAAAACAAATAAATAAATAAAGCCAATGTATTAAAGACTCAAATTAAAGCTAAAATAATTAAGTGTAAAACATAGAGCTATAACAAGATATACTAGCAAATACTAACAATGGAATATAACAGACAATAAAATGTTAAACTTATATTTAGTAAAAAATTAAGGTAAAATGTGATACTCAAATAAATAAATAATTAATAGTCATTAAGAAAATAGAGTTTTACATAAAAGCCAGGCTGAATAAATGTTTTTTGGCTGCGTTTAAAGATTTCTACATTCACAGCTTATCTCAGACCCTCTGGAAGTTTTTCCCAGAGTTTGGAGCAAAGCAGCTAAAAGGAGCATCACCACTGTATTTTTGTTCTGCTCTGTCAAATGAGCAAATCACTACTTTTCAATATCTTGATCTTATAGTAAGCACCACAACTGATTGGAGCCAGGTTAAGGAAACTAGCACTAACGTCATGTGTACATTGTCTGTTTGATTTTCATGGCACAAAAACACTGAATTTTCTGATTACAAATTCTCCATCCATCCACTAATAACATTGCGTACTCCTTTTGTGACGTCTGTTGTTTTAATTTTTATAAGTGAGCATTTTGAGGGGTTTGGTGCTGACTGTTGGGAAGAGTTTGTGTTTGAAGACATCCTGAGGTCCTTCAGGGATCCAGCTAGGTTTTTGGGTGGCCTTGATGGTTATTACAGAAGAGCAAAAGGAAGCCCACTGCAGGTGGTTGTGATTTTGATCATAGTAATAAGCGGTTTATAAATGATTAAAGCTGTTTCTGAATTGCATACTGTCATGAAATCAATACTACTTAGATTTTACAGAAGGGAGGCCCTGCTCATGTTTTTTGGGGCTGATACCAACCGCCTTTGAGTGAGGCTCTCTGCCCAATTATCATTTTTCTACTGGGACCATAAACAGATTACTGTGCTCTGTGTTCTTGCTGATTTTAAGATTTGCGCTGCCATTTTAAACCATTATACAGATCTTTCTCTTTATCTCTGACAACATTACTTTCTGGCTCAAAGTATGCAGGCTGTATAGACTGTAGCTGACGCGTTTTTTACTCTGCAGAGTTCATTGCAGAAACCGATGTGAATCAATAAATTAACATCGAACAACCTAGAAATGATGCTTTTAGTATTTTAATGTAGATATACCTATTGAAAATGAGATGAATCATTGTGGTGTATTCAAATGTTTTAAGGTGATACAATGGAACTTTATCGCGATGCTTTAGCAGAAATGCACAGTTATTTCAAATCCAGCTAAATGGAAGTGAAGATAGTCTAAAATGAACAACGCACAGAGAAGACAAGGAGAGTTGATTAATTTATTCAGCACAGAATGATTTAGTCAACTTATAAACGATGTGACATTTGTTTGTAGAGCGAGTGTGGCTAATGTTAGCCATGCTTATGCTGTCATTATTTGGCTCTCCCTTCAGTTTCATGTCTGTAATCACTCTCTATAATTGAGTGTTTCTATGTAAATGTAATCTGAAAGAGCCTACATACAGCTTTGTCACCATTTATGATTAAAATACTGCAGGATAATGGCGTTCCTATGTTAAAAAATAAATAGAATATAAATAAAATATACGTATATGCAATCAAAATGTCAGTTTTTGAAACAGATGCACATACAGGTATTATAGAAAAAAAGTAAGAATGACAGTCAAGCATTGAAAGTATCACAAATAAACAAAACAAAAAGAAGAAGTTTACATTTTAAACAACAGGGAACAAGTCAACATTGCCATGTCGAAGCAGTAAGAACTTTAATCAGCATTAGAATAGTTACCTCTGCCAGGAGGTTATGTTTTCGGGAGAGTTTGTTCGTTTGTCTTTCTGTGAGCAAAGTAACCCAAAAAGTTATGGATGGATTTTGATGAAATTTTCAGGAAATGTTCAGCATGGGAAAAGGAAGAAGTGATTCAATTTTAGTGTTGATCCAGATCACCATCTGGATCCGCCATGACGAAATATGAGATTTTCATGAATAACTACTGACCTAATATGGATATCATTATGAAACCAATTGCTAATGGTATGTTTTTATGGTCAAGGATTCTAAATATTTAAATTAAATAAAGGTAGGACTAATATTTAGGGTAAAAATCACAATATGGGAGAGGACTGTGGTGCTGGCGGAGGTCTGCGCTCTCCGAGTGCTTTTCTAGTTATTTAAGGTGATGATACAGTTTTCAGGGCATGGCATCTTTCTTCGTGGGGCATCAGACTTGCACATAGAGTTTATGTATAGAAGTTAAGTCTTTACAGCTTTGCAGTTATCTTAAGTTTCAGTCCACATAAACATTGACCTTGTGCAGCAGCACCAAAACACCAAAAACGTGGTTGCATGTTTATACCAGGTCTGTAAGCGGTGCTGTAACGCTGCTGCAGACCTAGACTATAAGCAGAGAAGTAGACATGGAGTATGGCAGTACATCATGAGAAATGTGACCAAACAGAGAGAAGCAGAGTATTTTACTGAAAGAGCCATAACAAGCTCAGTAGGTTCTGCAGCATGAACATACTGACGCAACATTGTTTTCTGCCATTGTTTCTGTTGTCGGGGTTCACTGAATTAATCTCTGTGTGGACGGCCCCTCACTGTCTGTAGTCAGATATCCATCTTGTTAAACTCCAATCTACAGCTAGTGTGAGCGGTCCAAAGCGTCACGGCCAACAGAGTCCTTTGGAGCAGGAAGAGGTCAAGCTATCAGTATGACAACAGCAGGAAGTGACCGCATGAACAGAAATTAGCATAGATGCTAACAGCTTTTGCAGCAGTTTTAATCAGATCTTGCATTTCTTTGTTAAGTGAATAACAAAGAGCAACACAACTAACATCTTCCTCCATTTCTGACATGATTTGGCAAGAGTTTGGTTTGCAAAATGGCCTGTAGATATGCTTCTGACAGATTCTGTCCTCCCCAAAGACTTTGGCTCTTTCCAGTGAAATACATTGAACAGTCCATCTAGTGTGTGAGGTTACATTATCATGGAGCCTCATTGTTGCTACAGATGCTATTCATTTGTTCCAGAGTGTTCTCCAACATCAGCAAGATGTGAAAAAATATCAGTACACCAATTCTGCAATATTGTGGTGCAGTATTGTATTGATATTTTTAGGGCAAGTATCTTGTTACTCATTAATTTTTAGAAATCTGGAACATTAGTTTTGTGCTAAAGTGCAGCCTCCAGACAGCAAACATGCTTTATATAAACAACACCAGATTGTGTATTTTTATACATGCGGTCTATTTATTGAGCCTTAAAAAAAATAAAATAAGGAGTCTGTTTCACAATACACAGAGCCTCATGCATTAATAAGAAGTAGAGTTAAGATGTATATTGCATGCTATTTTGCATTAAAATTGAACAGTTTATAAAGTTTACTTTAAGTTTGACACAAAAATGATTGAGTTCTATTAATTATGAATGGGTAAAGTACATGGAGATGGCGAAAGGGTACCATCAAAGGCTCATGTGAAAAGCAGGATGTCTGCAAACACAAATCAAGTCCTCACTGTCAGCCCTAAACACCTCAAAATGCTCATCTATGAAAATAAAAAGACCTTAGACCTTGCAAGGGGTATGCTGTATAAATAGTGGATGGACGGAGAAATTGGTACTAGAATGGATTTTTGTGCCATGAAAAAAAACCTTGTATATATGATGAATTAGTTCCCTGAAACTGCTGCCAATCTTTGGTCAGTAGAAGGATCGATTGACAAATCAAAGGTACTTGAAGTTTGTGGCAATATAAAGCGTAATAATCAGATTAAAATCAGTATCTTGTAGCATTTTATTTGAATTCTCATTTTAGGAGTATACAATAAAATCTACCACAGAAAGAAAAACAAACACAGTGTAAAGGTTAGATTAAAATATTTGCCTTTCCCCTCTAGTAATATATACTTCCTAAATTAATTCATCAAGAACCTTACATTTTTTGGTCAGTAAGTGAATCTATGAACGGGCCTAAGATAATTTGTTTTTTTCAGCATTATAAAGAGTAAATTATTTTCTAGTCAAGAGCACAAGCTCTGTTCTTAACAATATTGGGCATATTTCTTTTAGTTTTACAGTATATATTTTGCGAGGGACAGATGTAAACCCAGAAAAACAGCCTTTAACTCTTACAAAACTGACACTTGATATTTAAATTTACCCATGCAGTGATGAGAAGTGCATCAATATTGTACGTTTGTGTTATTATAATATGGCTGATATGTGTGCCTGATATATCGGCTGTAAGTATCCACAAAATTTCAATATGGGTAAAAACCAATGCTTAACTTTAGGCTGATATCAGCCAGAAAACTGATGATATCATGCATCCCTAGTTATAAATACAAAGTGTTAATGAGTAGATTTCCCAGTGATAGAAGCAAACTTAATAAAAGTTAGACAAAGAAAATACATGTTGTTTTGCCCTGAAAAGATGTTTTAAATATAAATGTATTAACCCCAGAAATGGGTAATTTTCTGCCAAAATATGAGTCAGCGAACAGTCTACAGATAATGTAAGGTTTTGGCTAAAAGACTGCTGAGCACAAAACAGTAGCATTTTATTGGCATACATACATTAGCTGTGACATGATTTAAGATTAATACCCATTACTGTTAATGCTGCTGTTTGCCCAGGGCTGGGTCTGCAGAGCTGCACACAAACAGCACTGCCACCCTGCACTGATATTTCTTTGTTTCTACTTGTGCAAAGTAAATATTGCAGCGTGTTCATGTGCATTGATGCATTATATTTCAGGGTCATTTAGCTTCAGAGGAATTTCCAGTCGTGTGAAGTCTCCTAACGGATCTGTCCAGGTCTTGGCCAGGTGAAGACAGAAATGGTTCAAAGGAAACAGAACAGTCATGCGTGAAGTTAGCATAAGCTTCATTAAACACTCAAAGGCGGTGGGGTTGCACAGGAAGAAGCACATGGTGAGCAGGAAGCTTTAGTCTTGCTGCATCTGCCTTCTATTTACAGTGAAATAAAGTCTCATTTAGTGTTTTATTTTGAGCACAAATGCAGTCTGAGCAGAGCTGTAGAAGCCAGCTTGAACAGTTCTTTTCTTGTTCAATGAGATCTGTGTCTGTTTGAGGGGAGAAGGCATGGCAGCAATGTGTAGGAGCTGTCCTTTCCCTGGTACTGAGAAGTGGCCAATCACGCCCATCTACTGATGTCTGCTGACAGAGTATTAGCCAATCACGTGGCGGCTGATCTGAGCTGACTTGTCTCTGCTGCTGTGGCAGAGGGGGGGTGTCAGACTGGGCTGGTGCTCATGGCTTATACGGGAAACAAGCGCAGAAAATGGGATTCGATGGGCTGTTTAAAAAAAATCCATAATGTGGAGGGAGAGCTGACTGAGCCAGGCGTGTGTTTAATGATTCAGGGTCACACAGAGACAGACAACAAGCAAAATATGGGCAAGTTTAAAAGCTAAAGCTGAGCACAAAAGCAGAGATGAAGCTGTAATTTTAGAAATACAGTCCCCTGAGCCTTTATTATGGTGTAACCATTATCACATACTTAATCACCACATCTTTGTTTGCATAGCCTGGGGCGAGGCAGCTTCGGCCACACTTTACAAGTGTCTTAAATTCTCTCTGCCAAGTGCACTTTGATAGTTTTGTGACGGATAATTCGTCACATAAATCTTTGAGTGATGGCTTAAGATATACTTCATTTGTGGACTGTTTTTGAATTCTACTTTTTTGTTTTAATACTGGCATTTTGTCAATTTAGATAAGAAACGTGATGTCTTGATAGCAAAACGTGACTCAGGAAATTAAAGCTGTCAAGTAGAATTTTATGTAATAAATGAGTTTATCCTCTGCTCACTGATTAAAAATGTCTGTGGGGAAATCTCCAGCCTGAGGACTCAGTTGTAACAGTATTTAAGTCCAAATCGTGCAGCATTTAAAACTCGTCAAGAAATGTAAGAAGGTCAAAATCACATGAAGAATGGTGAGAGTATCACTACACAGGGATGGGATTTGATAATATATATTTATATTAATATTCTATCACTTATCTAATTCTCAGTCATTGTTCTTTGTGAGCTAAGGTCAATGGGCGCATTCAAATAGTGCTTTTCTGGCAAGGACCCTTCCTTACTGAAGATATGACTTGAGCTGTTTGAATTCTCCAAAAGTTAAGGAAAGGAAGGTTGTTGCTTCCTTTATTATCTCCTTAAGCTTAGGAAACACTGGACCATCCTCTATGAAAGTGAAGGAGAAAGAAGCGCCCCATAATGCCTTGCAGCAGGTGACATATAAAAACAGCATTTGCCGAACATATACGGAAACTTATAAAGGAGAAAGGATGAGTTTTGTGGGACTTGAAAGATCTGTATATTATACTGTGTAAATGTTTTTGGCAGGTATAGAGAAATACATATGCTTCAGTCAGTGCTTTCAAAAATATGAACCTCAGTTTATTTCGTTCCTAATCATTTTTAAATTGGTGGACAGAAGCAATTAGATGTTACAGTTTTATAAAGCACTTACTTTAAGGCATTTCTTTTTCTTCATAACAAAGTTGATCAATATTAAACATACAATTGTGGCTCATGTTTCTTATATTAATATGATATATTAGTTACCATTTTCCATCCATCTTCATTTATGAAGTTAATCATGCCAATAAGAAAATAGAACAATGGGGTCTCTAATAACGTTAATTAAAAATCAGTAAAAGAAGGAAAAATGAGACGTTTAACAAAGCTTCAATATAATAACAAATATAAACAATGTTCACAGTGATATCTGTTAGAGCTGGGATGATACGCTTTTCTTGCAATTCAATTTCTCTTTTTTTTTTGGTGCCGATTCAATTTAAATTGCAATTCTACGATATTGCAGATTTTTGCAATCTTTGGTAAGCTTTTTTAACACCATCACAAAAGATGAACAATGATGATGCCTACAGACTATATCAGGAAAAATACACATCACATGTGAGTCAGTTTTTAGGATTTATTCGGCAAAATGTTTTAACCAGCTGTTAATACTCTCGGGTGGAACAGTGGCACAGCTGGTAGAGCACGTGTCTCACGGCAACAAGGTTCCCGGTTCGATTCCCGGGGCTTTTCACAGGGGCTTTTCTGTGTGAAGTTTGCATGTTCTTCCCGTGCATGTGTTGGTTCTCTCCGGGCACTCTGGCTTCCTCCTACAGACCAAAAACGTGTTCATTAGGTTAATTAGTGACTCTAAATTGCCCTTACGTGTGAGCGTGAATGGTTCTCTCTATGTTGCCCTGCGATCGACCGGTTCAGGGTGTACCCTGCCTCTCGCCCAATGATAGCTGGGATAGGCTCCAGCCCCCCGCAACCAGGGTAGCCAGGTATAGAAAATGAATGAATGTTTATAGTCTCTCTTCAAAAGCCGGAATTGCATTTAAAAGTGGCTTATTAATACAGACTAAAGTGAAGCAATAAAATAAAAATAAAAAGTGGCTTATTAACACAGACTAAAGTGAGGCAATAAAATAAAAAAAAAAAAGATTTTGTTTTTAACAAAAAAAATCAATTTAGAAATAGTCCAACAAAAAAATCCTGATACTTGTGTGAATCAATTTTTTCTCCCACCCCTAATATCTGTTTTATGAGACAGGGAGAAGAGTGTTTCTGAAGCATTCTGGTGTATTACTGTAAAAAGATTGAATCGGGAGAAAAGCATATTGTCCCAGCCCTAATTTACAGATACTCTGACCTAACCTAACAGCTGTGAGCAGAACACACACACTGCATGACCAAAAGACAAAACACCTGTCACAGACAAATCCTCTGATCCAAGATCATTAATGTTATCAGGTCATGCTGACACAAAACAACACTGTGAGGTAAGGCAGATCATAAAGATGTTTCATGTAGTTCATTTTTGGATCATTGTAGTTCGTCATGGCTTACCTACGTCACAGAAATCATTGTTACACTAGAAAGCACTCGGAGAGCGCAGACCTCCGCCAGCGCCACAGTCCTCAGCCATATTGTCATTTTCACCATAAATATTAGTCCTACCTTTATTTCATCTAAATATTTAGAATCCTTGACCATGAAAACAAACCATTAGCAACTGGATTCATAATGATATCTATTTTAGTTCAGTAGTTATTAACAGAAGTCACATTTTTCGCCATGGCAGTCAGACGCTGATCCCGATCAACACCAAAATTGAATCAGTTCTTCCTTTTCCCATGCTGAACATGTCCTGAAAATTTCATCCAAACCCATCCATTACTTTTTGAGTTATTTTGTTCACGAACGGACGGACAAACTCTCCTGAAAACATAACCTCCTTGGCGGAGGTAATAAATATGACACCAAAGTGAAAGTGCAGTCGAATTTCTCTTTTACTACAGTTCTCCTTTCCTCTCCCCTTCCTTGACCCTGTGATGTTTTCCATCGAGGTTAAGGGAAAGTGGATATGAAAGGACTTAGGAAGACTTTTTGAAGTTGTTGATGAGTTTCTGTTTCCACCCTTGGTTGAAATCAGACTGACGCTGGGTGTTTTGCAGTTAGTTTGTACAAGCAAGACAACATTTTTACCACTTCTCTTCTGTACCGTGGTCACATCTGTAACTTCTTAGTAGTAGTGCCTGGAGTGTGACAACCAGGGCATATGCTGATGTTTAAAATATCTGTCACACCAATATTGATCTAAATATGGGTCGGTATTGGCTTCCACATGTTTCCATAGTGACCATTTTGTGGTGCAATTGTCCACTGTACCAAAATTTTCTCTCATGTTTAATCATGAAAACAAGTCAGTTTGTCTAACAGATCATTTTCTCCAGCCAATAAAATATTTTTGCTGAATCAGCAGTTATGTTTGCCAGACGTTGTATTGCTTTGACACATCCGATAAACATCAGAAACTGATGTCTGCTCGTCTCACGTTCATTTGCCGGTGGCTGATATTTGTAAAAGGGGACGACACTGGCCAATACAGATATTAAACCAATGCTGATGTGCATCCCTACTCCCTTGTGTAGTTTCTATTGACTCTGATGACATTCTTGAAATCTATTTTAAACCTTACAGGTAAGAAATGCAAGGCTAGTCTAAGCTTTGCCATTTTTAGTTTGTAGAGTATGGTATATTTTTACTTGTTCTCAGTCGCTTTAATTTACTGGTGTCTTTAAGATCCTGTTTGTGCTCCAGTGCTTTTCGTTGAAACCATGCTTTATTCAACCCTGGTGCAGAAAATTAAGAGCTGAATTCAGCTTAGTTTTACAAAGCTGAAATGATAGTTTTTTTTTTCTTTTTAAATTGTAGTTATTGTTGCTCTTTGTTATCTTTGAAAAATCTACTTCATTGGTTATGAACAGTTAATGTTTCAGAAATACTTTTGCTTTGTTTTGCTGAGATCCTAACCTATCAAGATAAATGTAGTCCATTTTCTATTCTTAGCTTTTCACTCCTCGTAGCTTTGAAAGGTGATACAGGAAGAGTACTACGTTTGTGAAAGATTAGATCCATGGCTTGAGTTATGTACATGTGTCTTTTCTGTGTAAACATGTCATTGTTTTGCAGGGATAAGTGGAGGCTGGTACAACTGATCTGATGCATTCCCTTCAGGCAGACTGCAGACAGCTCAGCATTGTAAAGAAAGAACAATGAAGCAAGTCGTTATAAGAAGAACAAGAAAAGGAAGAGGAAGAAATTAAATATCATGTTAGATGGTCTGGAACAGGGATGTCCCCGCTGCAGGACATGCATGTATGACAGCACTTTGATATAGAATAGAGCAGCTTTAGAAACACACTCTGTAGCCCAAATAACAGCCCAGTTTTTGCAAAATTAGAAAGCTGGCAGAATTAGAAAGGTGAAAAAGCATCCTGCATCAGATTTTGCTGCTGTCGTTGCTTTCTTGTTATTTCAGGAGTGTCAGCAGTGTCATAAAACACCTGGGGCCAGAGAATGAAAGTGTAACGTGAAGTCAAGTGCAATTTTGAACTTGTCACATCAGCTGGGATTTTTTTATAGCTCCCTGTTCAACACAAAACCCTCAGTTGAACTGAAGTACCAAAAGTACTGGCTCTGCTGCAGATAAACTTGTGTAAGGATATAAATAAGTGGACTAAAATAGCTTCTTTGGGTCCTTTGTGTTGCAATTTTAGTTCTCAAAGAAAAGGTGTTGCTTTACATGTCAGGATCTGTTTTATTTTTCATGTTTTACTTTCAGTCACAGTTAAGATAATTTATGTTTTTTTCAACCCCCTACACACAACCCCATCCAACCCAACAATGAAGCAAACTCCATATGAATGACTCACAGGAGGAACTCACTTAAGCAGTCCTTGACACAATGTCCAGTGTTTCCACAACAACAATAAACATGTTTTGCAGCACAAGTTAGTTTGAAATGATGTACTTCCCTGGCCTTGAGACCAACGAATGTTTGCAGCAATGTAAATATTCAGATAAGTAGCAAATGATTAGGGATGGGAATCAAAAAAAAATTCCAGTTGAGAATTGTTAACAGCTCCACCAAAGAATCGACATCATGAGTCTTTTTGTTAATTCCCTTATCAATTCCTTCCACTGACAGGGTTCAGAAGCGTCAGAATTGTGGCTTAATTTTTTTTTCAAAAGACGCCAACTGCAAAACCTAAAGTGAGTGGAAACACCAGCAACTTGCAGAAGCAGTTATCTATGCTGTGACACGTGTGTTTGATGTTGTTGCCACTGAAAATCTATAGGCCAACATTTGCATATAATCTTATCAATTTCCATCGCAACAAATGATTGGAATTTTTAAATGAATTTTCTCATTTCAGAACACAATATCTTTGCATCGCAGCTTTTTCTCAGTCACAGAATGTCAATAACATATTCAAATACGTCTGTGTAGATAATCACTCGTCCAGGTCATGGTTATCTTGAAGATTGATAAAAGAGGCAACTGGAATGTGTTCAGTTTTGGGAAAATCCAAAACTCAACACAGTCCAGTTGCCTCATTTTTCAGTCTTCAAAACATATACAGATGGTCCTCAAGGCATTATGTCAAGATGTTGCTATGTAGCAGTTGTAATGGTAGATATAATTGATTTTAACTTGTCAGGAACAACTAGCTTGAATGCTATAGTTGCAATTTTTTCTTTGAAACTGGCCTTATCTTTCACTTGAAGTGGTCTTGAAGGTATGTTAATGTCTTCACTTTATCTTGAAGAATTTGTAGACACCCTGTTTGGTGTTCCAGATGTTTTGAGGAACGGTCCTTCGTAGGCCTGTCACGATAATCTGTAAATCCTCAATAAGTTTTCTGGCCTCAATAAATTGACACGTGCATATATGTTTGTTTCCGCCCTCTCTCTCTGCCAAACAGGCTGGATGAGAAGCTGGTTCACTCCATACATCTTTTTCAACACTGAGGGTGCTGGTTGTATAGCAGATTTAGCGGAGTGAGCCATCTGTCAGTCATACAATCTTTGGGGGGTAGGCGGGGCCGCTCCCGTATACACTCAGAGCTGCAAGTGAGCATCATGATGTTTCAAAATAATATTGTTTATCTGCAATACTGTTTTGGACAATTAGGAACAAGTGTCCAGCAAAATTGGTTATCATGACAGGCCTAGTCCTTCGATTGCGATTGGAAATCAATCATCTGAGCTCGATCCTGTGGGTCCTACTTTGTACATCATCTGCTTCACTGTTAAGCTGCTGTTTATGTTCCTGGATCCATCAGTATGGCCCGAGCACAACTGTAAGCATGTCGAGAAGCAATGGCAATAGATTAGAAAGCATTAATTTAACAGAGTAAGTGCTCATGTGATTGAAAATGTCCAGAAAAATAATCAAATCAGAATGATCCTATATCAGCCTGTTGTGTAATGCACTCTTGAGGATTATGTATGCTGATCAGATTGAGCATTTGCATTGTATAGCTGCATTTGGGATTTATGTAATGCATTTTTTGCCTTGTGTCTGTACGTTTGGTGTGATTATCTATAGTGGTGGTGCTGCTCAAAAATCCCCTGTTTTATGTGATTGTATTCTGCCCCGCAGTCATATATTCTACCTGCTGACTCACTCTGAGCTCTCACAGACGTCATTGTGTCTCATTACGATGCAGCTTTGCTCTCGCTGAATCTCTGTTCTGGGTTTTTAGAAAGCCTCTGGGAAAGATAGCATCCCTGAAGGTCTCGTCACTTCTGATGGATCTCTGGTGGGTTCAATCTGGACTGATAACAAGGGACGTGGAGTCTGAGCGCGATGCAGCCAGAATGAACAATGAGATCCCTGTTGTTGTCTGCTTCTTCTGTTCTGTCTGTAAATGCTTATCCCCATGTGTTAAATGATTCAGCAGCTCTGCTCTTTGCACTTAATGTTGTGGGCTAGAATGATATACCAATTTACTAAAAACTGTATCATTGATACAGAGATGCTGCTTTGCCTTAATGACAGGGGTGTGTTTGAGTAAACATTTCTAATCACTTCCTCTTCTCTTATTCTAAGTTATGGCTCACTCACTAGTTGTTAAGGTCAGGTTCCATTTGTACTTGAATACTTGAGGAGATAATTCTCTTCCTTTCAGGTCTCATGTTTCCTTTTCAGCCAAAGAGCAGCCAAGCCTATTGTCTCAGTGTTCTAGAGTCCTGCTGTGAGATCTAAGGACACACCGTCTTAATTTTGTCATTCAGGTGTCATGTCAGTGGTCTTAAGAGCTCTTGTGCCCTTTTTTCTTTTAAATAGATTGGATTTAAAAGTATTTCTAACAGTGAATGTAGCTTACGATATTCAGCTATGTTGCTCACAGATAGCAAAAGTAATGTTATTGTTAGTAGCTGAAATCCTGGAACTCAGATGTATACCAACAAAATATCAAAATTATAACTGTAGAATAAAATAAACTAGACAACACTAAGAGAGCGCAAACTTTTACCAAGGTAGCTACATATTGCTGTCCCATCTGTAAGCAATAACTACATGACAAAGTTGCCATCATAATATGATTCATCGACACTGAAAACCCACACATAGCACTCAGAATCATGTTGATATCACTATTAGTTAGACAGTTATTGAGCAAAAACGATCATTGGCTAATGGCGGTTTTCTGGATCACCATCAAAATCGATTAGTATTACGCTGGGTCATTGCATACATCTCCTGAAATATTTCAGCAAAATCCATCCATTAGTTTTTGCGTAATCTAACAAACAAGTTACAAACAATCAAGTAACAATCAAGTAACAAACAATCATACGCCGGCAAAAACATAACCACCTTGGCGGAGGTAATAAGAGAGACTGCAACTTCAATGAAGGTCAGAAAACGAGTTCTCATCAGTGTAAATGTTCATGTTGTTGTACTTTGTCCACCAGAGATAAAGTTTGAAAGTACAAAAATATAAGTACAAGGCAGAGTAATACAATACAATGCAACACAAAGCTTTCTAACACAGTTACCATTTCGATATCTCTCTTGAGAAATGCAGTAAGAGGACCCCAAATCTTAAAAAAAATGAAATCGGTTGGACTGCAAAAATTAGAGATAAAGTCTAGGGTTAAAGTAATCACTCTTTAAAACAGTCTTAGGAAGCTGTGATTTCAAGACAATTGAATGTCGTTACTATGCTACACCTTAGCATTGTTATAAAGCAGAGGGAGGGGTCAGTTACTGTTTGAGGGGCGAGTTAAACAGGATCACAGCTGTCACGGCTAATACTTCTGCCATGGTTTTGATTTTCTTGGTACCATTGTCGCCAGTTTGGTGTTCACACATAGCTACACCAATGCCACCCTGTAGCCCAGTGGCAGGTAAATTGATGTGGCATGTAGCTTGTGCTATTGAAAAAGGGAAGAGGACAGTCCAGATTCCGGCAAGACAAAGGCTCTTTGTAAAAATGGCAGTCTTGTAGGAAAATCAGAGCTACTCCACTGAAGTTAAAAATCTTTTGTGTGTTGACATATCCCAGTTAAAACACACAGAACTTGAATTCCACATAAAGAGACCCATTGTTCATGCTGTTTGTATAGCTGAAACTGTTAATACATGCATTACATACAAATTACCCAAAACCTATAATCTATTTAGCAAATCAAATAAAAGCAAACACAGTTTTCTCTTAAGTTTGGTTTAGAAATTATTTTTTATTCTCAAATACAACCCTAAAGCTTCCTCTTGTTGATAATGCAGTTGGATCTATGAAGTCTTGACTCTGCATGTTGCTGCCAAATGGACGAGGGCATCCCATGATGATGCTGAGCAGTTCTGACCACATCCACCCAGAGGTCAGCTCGGGCTTGCTGTTAGCTCGGCTGCTGTCCTTCCCTAAGAGATGAAGATGTGGGCTGGCTCTGCGAGAATGAAGTTCTGCCTGGAGTGACGTGCTCCTCAGTCATGTCAGGGTGTCATCAGGCTGTCAAAGAAAAGCTTTGCTTTAAACAAAGGAAGGAGAGTTCACTGTATGGTCTGCTTGCTTAGTATGCACTGAGGCACTTTACAAGTGCAGTAAACCACTGAATATGTCATCCCTGACATGTGAGGCAGACGGTTCAGCCCCTGGGTTGGAACATGTGTTCCTAGTGGCAAATTTGCATTGTAAATCAAATTTTGCTCTATTCAAATGCTTATGTGCAGTGATAAACCTGCCAGATTGGACATTTTCATGAGCTGGATTTTCTTTCATGAGCAAACTCTTTAGAAGATCTTTGTCAGGCTATTTTGGATAGTATTTTGGACATGGTTGGGAATAGCATGGCTTGCGTTTCTCTTCTGTATAGACCCAACAGTATTTCACAAAAACTGGGTATGTTTACATTCACAGTTATGTCAAGGTACTACTTCAAGGTTATTTGTTGATCTCCTTGTCCCTGCATACAAGCAGCATTAGAGACTCAGTGATTGCTTCAGGTTTATCCAGTTTACAGTGATAGGTGACAGAAAGCTCACTTTCATTGAGTTAAAGCCTTGTTAGGTCATGTACCAGCTATCTGACTGTTTTTATCCATCCATGCACAGTAACATGTTTAAGTTCTCCTGTTGACAGGTATTGACTTTGTCTCCTTGGCTGTCAAAAATGCATGCTTCTTACTTTCCTTACAGTTTTCTTCTGAATATTGGACATAAAACGCAGAATTTGTTATATTATGGAAATTGCTGACAAAAGCTTTTTTTTCAGAATTAAAAGGAACATAACTCTCAGGAAAATGCTCCAATAGAGTCACTAATGATGGGGACAATGCACACATCACTTACCCTCCCCCCTCCTTCCCTCCTTAACGATGACAAACATGAAAATGGTCAAATCTGATAAGTTTTCGTTGCGTTTTGGCCTTGCGTTTAGATGAGAACGCATTGTGTTTCCATCTAAAACGGAAACTTTTGAAAACAGGCTCCAGAGTCGAAAGATTTGAATATGCTCTCCATGCAACTCCGTGTAAACCCGTATCAGAGCGTTTCAGAGTGAAACACTGAGGTCACCGCATGCGCAGTACTCTTTCACATGAAGGCTGCTTGAGCATACCAGGAACAACAACAGCTTCGGCTATCTGCCGTGTAACGTGAGCCTCTTACCGTGCTCAGCTTGTTATCCAGACAAAACTATCCAGAACTGATTTGTTGTCCAGAAAAGCAACTCCTCTGTGTCTGTGCGTCTATTCGCCATTGTGGTTTGTGAACAGTTTTCCTTCTTCGTTAGTGTGTTGTATTAGCGCTGCCTCTCTGCAGACCTACACCGCCATCTACTGAACGAGCATGCAAACTACAGCGGATTAACTCCTCTCTGAACGAGCATCGTCTGAACGCAGAAGAATTCTAAAACGCAAAGGACAAATCTTTGCGTCTTTAAGTCAGGAGTGTCCGTGTAAACACGGCCTGAGACGTTGGCTAGGGCCATGTTTACAAAACGTTTTCACCAGAAATGGTAAGGTTTTCCCTTTGCGTTTTTAAAAGCAATCTGAGTTCACAATGAAACACAAGAACAACTGAAAATGCTGTTGTTTAACGCCAGTCTATTAGATGGTGATGTAAGTTTCGAGAGAAACAGCGATGTTACAACACACGTATGAAGAAGACAAACTTTTCGCTAACAACAATGGCGAGTGGACACACAAAGATGCAGGGGTTTCTTGTTTGGATAACAAACCGAGTATGGTAAGCAGCATACATGTTAGTCATGTTGTTATTAGATGCCAGAGCTGCTGCTGTTCTGGTAAGCACGCGCGCAGCCTTCGTATGAAAGAGAACTGCACATGTGGTGACATCGCCAAAATGCTGAATCCGATCTACAAGAAGCTGGACACTGACATGTTTTCAAAACTGTTTCCGTACTCCAGACCCTGGTTTTAAAAGTTTGCAGATTCAGGCACACAAGGCACTGTTCTCTTGTAAACAGGAGGTGAAACTCAATGAAAACTCTTCAGGATCAGTCGAAAACTGAGCCGTGTAAACAGCCCTTGAGTTGGCAAAGAAGGTACAAAACTCCAGGCTAACTCCAAAGTACAGGGCAGAGCCATTTCCCAATGATAACTAAAAAAGCACTTGGAGAGCGCAGACCTCCGCCACCGCCACAGTCCTCCCCCATATTGTGATTTTCACCATAAATATTAGTCCTACCTTTATTTCATCTAAATATTTAGATTCATTGACCATGAAAACATACCATTAGCAACTGGATTCATCATGATATCTATTTTAGTTCAGTAGTTATTCACCAAAATCGCATTTTTCGCCATGGTGGCCAGACGCTGATCTGGATCAACACCAAAATCGAATCAGTTCTTCCTTTTCCCATGCTGAACATTTCCTGAAAATTTCATCAAAATCCATCCATTACTTTTTGAGTTATTTTGTTCACGGACGGACGGACGGACAAACTCTCCCGAAAACATAACCTCCTTGGCGGAGGTAATTATGTGTCATGTGCTCAAATGTTCTGCAAATGTTGTCATTCATTACCTCATATTGTGTCTCTGGTTTAAAATTTGCATAACGGAAAAAAAAACAATAACAGATTTTTATAGGGCCCTACATATATTGTTCCTTCAATGTGTGTGGCTTGATATATCGCGTGCATCACATCTATAATGTTGACTGCCAAGAGCCCCTTCCAAGCCGTTGATCTTATTACTCATGAATATGTCTCGTGATGTTCTGATGCTCTTAACAGGCTGAAATAATTATCATTCAGGATGAGTGCTCTTATGTTATTAGCAGATGAAATGTGGGTCACCAGATGCAGAAAGAAATGAATAGAGTGGGTAATTTCATCTCATAAGACTGATCACTTTAAAGCCTAAGTATAGAACGCTTGTGTCACTGTGGATGGGTGGCTTGTTTCTAACAGGATTATAACTCAGTGTTTTTCTGTCCACAGATTGTTCCATAATAGCAAGGTCTTATTTTCAGCGACTTGTGGTCTGATTTAGTAGCTTGCTGCTCATCCTGCACTGTGGCGCAGTCACTCTGATTGAATTTTTAATGTTGATGGAGACAATGGGTCCAGGGAATATGCAGTCACACACCTTGGATTGAGATGAGTTTGTGTGCTTCTCAGACACACTGTGTTGTGAATAAAGCTTCATTTGCAAACGTGACACCGCAAACAAACACTCTAATCAGACAGTGAGACACCAGCTTAACAGCAGCAACATGCAGACTCATCCTCAGACTGCAAACTCAGGATTACGTAACTGCTAAAATCTCCTGGACCAGCTAATACAGATCCAAGTTCCACAGCAGGTTATCCAGCAGCTTTATAGAACACTGTCAGCGGGGGAGGGGAGAGGGGAGGGTCTGAGGCGCGAGTGTCCAGGTATGAAGACTGTTTTACATATAATGATTAGTGGTTTACATGTGTATAAATAACATCCACAGCACTATTAACTACTTTAAGATGATGTTCAAACCTGCAAGCGCGATGTGCAAATGTAAAGATTTGGGCCCGATGCAAGGTGGAAATCACGGCCTATAATCATACAGGCATGAAGATATGTGAGAAGAGAATCCCTCAATGTTTTTTTCTTCGAAGAAATAAACGGTTTCCACAGCACCAGCATTTTTCACATTCCAATGATTTTAGCAGGGTTGAATGATTTGAAACATTTCCCCCTGCCATTTTTATTCGCATATGTAAAACTGTCTTATTGCAGGACATATATATTGATGATACGATTTCAAGCA
The DNA here is from genome assembly GCA_036419115.1 of Scarus forsteni. NCBI lineage: Eukaryota > Metazoa > Chordata > Actinopteri > Labriformes > Labridae > Scarus > Scarus forsteni. The sequence continues at coordinate 24,444,097 of JAZDUH010000383.1, forward strand.
CATTGTATTGACACCTTTGTGATGTTTAATGGAAACTAAAATCACCCTTTTTATTTATTTCTGGCTAATTATCAGTTTGAGTCTGATAAAAGGCATAAAATCAGAGAAGTGACCACTGTGCATGCAGAGTCTGTGTGTCTCCCAAATACATTCTCAGGCTACAGACAGTGCCACTTTGTGAGGTTGACAAAATTGAACATACTTTCTTTAAAGGTATTTCCACAACAAAGTGTGTGCAAGATAATTTTTCTTGATTTTATGGATGAAAACAATTAAAATTAATGTATTCAGTTTGTGTTGTGTAGGTTCTGTGTTGTTAGGGCGAACTAGGGGGGCTCCAAGGACAAAAGATCTGGAACCACTGGCGTAGGGGTTCGCCTGGTCAGTTGAACAATTGATGTCAAGTCAGCCTAAACCACCCTTAGACAGGGTGCTGGAGTTTGCCAGCACTTTGTAATACTTCACAATAATATATTGCCTTGAAATTGATGTTTAGTTCTGCCATTTTGTTGGTATTGTTTCAAATAAGCAGAAACATTTATTTATTATTACTAAACTGTTTACAAAAATGCTCCATAAATAAAATAGATAAAATGAGAACTACCTGCGTAGAGTAAACATTTAAAACTCATTGTCTTGTAGTTAATAGGGGTGCAAGGAAAGACTAGTTTTGTCATCTGCCATTGGGTCGATTCTTCGGCTGGTCAGGTGCTTTTTTGTAGCCTCCACAATTACCTAATAGGTCTTACAATTGCCCTGTGATCTTAGTAGTTTATTATTTATCAAATGCTGATGCAAAGTATTTATTGTTCTTCTTCTTACTATTATTTACTTGCTGTTATATTATCTCCTAAATTTGCCACAGCTTTGGCCCCATTATTTCTGCATTGTCTTCCTTGGAGTAGACAAATAAGTCTCCACTGTGCCTCCTTCTATGGAGAGTGCTGTGAGGATGTTTCCTGTTTTTGAAGGATGAAGTAACATAACCGAGGCTAACTCTGCTATGCCACATTGTTTTCCTGACTCTCTGTGGCTGCTCTTGGATGACGCTACTTCTTCAAAGATAGGAGGAAAGAGTAAGGTGACTCACTCCTCTGGATAAACGACTCCAGAAAACAATTTGATGTCCGAGCTTTACTATAAACACATAATTAAACAACTATCCAATAAGAAAATCCAACATCGACTATTTATGTCTTCGAATTTTGGAGACTATGTCAATGACTTGTTGCAGTTCCCTTGTAGTCAATAATAGGGCTGGGTTAAAAAATCAATTTAATCAATTTTAATCGATTTCCCTTTAAATGGTTCATAATCGATCCATAAAATCCAAATATCGATCTTTTAATGTTGGTAGTTTTTTCTTCATTGGACAGTCCGAGAAGCAGCCTGTGGTATCAACTCTGCTAGTCTCCCGTTTAGCGCTGCTTTTCACTGAACAAAATCTCGTGAGATGTTACTGCAAGCAGCCAAAAAAACAGTGCTGAAACAAGTAGCTCTATAGGGGCCCCATCGGAGAGTTTAAAAGTTGATATTTGGACATATTTCAGATTTCACAAGCATGAAAGAAAAGACAAGTTGGACAAAAAACAAGTAACTTGCAGAAGATGCATTAATGCATATCATTAATATGTGATTAATGTAACTGCTTTGGGTTAAGTTCTTAATGTAAGAACAGTTTTAACAATGTACCAGGTCAAAAAGTCATTTACAGGATTATTTTTACTGAGATAACCCAGACTGAACACATTTCGGATTGCGAATCGAATCGATCCAGAAAATCTGAATTGATACCCAGCCCTAGTCAATAAGCATATTAATGTTAAAAGTTCTTACTGTTACCATTTTTAATGACCGTTAACTCTGGCATATTTATTTTCAAATCAACATTACCATAAATAGCATTAACTGCCACAATATATTCCTGCCCAACATCTAATTTGAAAAAGAAAAACTATATATATATATATGTATATGTATATGTATATATATATACATATACATATACATATATATATGTATATATATATATATATATACACACACACACACATATACATATATTCATATACATATATATGTATATGAATATATATATATATGTATATATATATATATATATATACATATATATATATATATATATATATATATATATATATATATATATATATATATATATATATATATATATATATATATATATATATATATATATATATATATATATATATATATATATATATATATATATCTTAAAATGTCTCTTCCCAACCATATCTAACACTTGCTGTACCTGGCCTTCTTCTTCAGTTCTGTTTTCATCTCAGCAAAACTAAACGCCCTCATATATAAATGATCTTGCACTGGCTGCTATTTATCTTCTGTAGGACAAAACAGCTCTCATTTTTTCCTTGGTTTTTTATCTCAACTTGTTTATTCTGTCTGACTTGAACACCTTTATTTCTGGATTTCTCTGATACCTGAGCGTGATTTAGCGGCAGCACAAACTGGGCCAACACCCAGCGTCTCACTCATCGCCTCACCCTGAGTTCACATCGCTCATGAGACAGACAGTCTTGAGATGCCCTACCTACATATCTGAGCAGCTTCTCCCTCCTGTGGACATTGATTGTGTTCTCTTAGTTTGTGGGCTCTTGTTAATCAATACTGGGTGATGTACATTTACATTACAACATAGGATACAGCTGGTTTAGAGCACATATAGATTTATTATGTAGTTTATGCTCTTAACATGATTTGTCTGTAAATTTACTGTCTGTTCCAGTGCAGCTGATTTAGAAAGTGATTCAGTGTAAGTCATGATTTGAGGGAGACTTGCTAATTGAAGTATGGATAATGTTTAATATTTTGATAGAACAGCTGTTTTGGCAGTTGGTCAGTCTGTAGATGTCTACTGTGTAATGGGCCCACCTACAGGGGGCAGTGTTTCTCGATCACACGGCACAGAGTTATCTCCATTCAGACAACATGCTGTTACAAACTTTGTTCAATGTGGCAGTACAAAAACTTCACTTAAAGAAATATATCCCACAGTAAGAGAAATTGCATGATGCTAAATGAAAATTAATTGAAAAGGTGTTAATTTGGAGCAACTAATCACACAGTTACTGACAGACTGAAAACATAAACCTGTGCAACAGGCCACATGGTTTAAATGTCCAATAAAAGACACTATGTCTTAAGTTTCCAGCTAAAACTTTACTTTCCTTTTCTTTCAGTTTTATTTGAGCATGTAATGGTGACATTTTTTTCTTGCATAAAAACAATTTAATCAAGCTAGCCCTTTTAATTTGCAATGCTTTATGCTTTTCACCTGTTGGTTTTTAACATTAATAATTAAGGATGCACCGAATATTCGGGGACCAAATATATTCGGCCGAATATTGCAAAAAAAAGCCATGTTCTGCCTTCAGTGGAGTGAGGTGATAGCAAGGCTGAATAGTACTGTGTGACGCAGTGATGAAATCAAACACGTTATTGCATGTTACTGTTGCTAAGCAGACTTGTGTCAAAAGGACAATAAGTTATTTGTTGCAGGTTAATCTGCTTCAGTGCACTTTAGTTTTTTTAATGCATGTTTGTTTTGTTTGAAGGCCTAATATGAATGAAAAACTTTGTTGGGCTTTTCTTGAAAAGCAAAGGCTACTGGAATATTATAAAATGTCATAATATTCAATAAACAATTGCTTTCTTTTATAAATATGTCTAAAAATGTATTCTAAGGTATTTATGCACTATTAAAAAATATAGTGAACTACTTAGCCTCTGCATCGGATATTTGGTATTCGGCCAAGCGTTCATATTTTATTCGGCTTCGGCCACAAACTGTCATTTCGGTGCATCCCTATTAATAATTGTGTTGTGTGAATTGTCTTATTATGAATTATGTTTTTTAAAGCAAAGGGACTTGCTATAAATTTAAAGGATTTTACTGTGGCTCCTTTTGGTGAAGGATGGAGATACAGGCCAGTGTTCATAGCAAAGGTTTTCATCGAGAGCGCTCTCAGTCTCAGAGCGCTTCTTGTCAGCGCATGATGTTGCCAGGCAACAAAAGCTGACCTCTACATCTCTGGACAGCACACATAAAGCTGTTTGTGCATGGTATTTTCTTTAAGTCACTGTTAAATTTACTAGAAAACATGATTACAAAATCATGATGGAAAGTCCTCAGGTCCCGTATGAATATGAGGTAACTTATTTTCATTTCTGCCATCGATAACAGAAGGAAAAACAGAGTTTTAGCCTCCTATTAATTTTGAGAAGTGAAATTGATGGGCAGAGTGTTCTGTCAAAAATTGAACTGTTTTCAACCGAGTGCTGGGAGTTACACAACAGAAACCAGCTGATTCTGACAGTGTTTTTCTGTTTTAGGGGCTGAGTTGACAGTCTTTTTTTTTTTTTTTTTTTCTTTTACCCAAGATGGCAGTGCTGCATTTTACCTTTGTGATTCACAGTTCTGATGCGTTTTACACTTACTGGGTGACAATCCAGTGATATATATAATGCAGTATGCTGTGGCATTTTGTTCTGGATAATGACTCTAGACTACACACACAGTACTTCTGAATCAGATCTATTAAGAGTAGCCTATGTTGATATTTACCAACCACAACTTTAAAAAAATTAAAATCTGATGTTGATGATTTGCTGATCAATCGGTGCATCTCTCGTGTTAGAATTTGGGACATGTTTTCAAACAGAAAGCTCTCCTGTTCAGTTTTTTGACAGAAATCTCAGCAGAAGGGCAGCAGCATGCTTTCCAGCCAGAACAAAATCTCTGCTGATTCTGTTACTACTCCATGCTGATCCTCCCCAAAAGAGCTCTGACAGAGTAGTTTTTCCATTTGTGCTGCCTCTGCCCACACAGACAAACAGCAGAGTCAAGCTTCCTGTGGTACTGCTTTAATATATTGTCCAGGGTTTACGTAAGTCAAGATCTGAGGGGCTTTTTTAAACTTCTTTTCTTTACATAAATCCTTTGCTATAGTTTTATACAGTTTTGCAAACATGATATTTTTATCCATTAATACTTATTTTGCATTCTAAATTACTGAATGACTGAAAAAAATGAAATGATTCTGTTTGCTCTGGTTTTATAAGCTCTCTAGTCCTCTGTTTGACCCTCTGAATCCCATGTACAACGAGGTAGAACACAGTGGCAGAGCATGTCCACAGATGTAGTGCCAGCATCTATTATACTTATTATTACATAATTCATCTTTAGGTATTACCATTATTGGGAAAAGTAATGATAATTGTTATAACGATGCGTATTGTGATGGTATCAGTAGCTTGTCATCCAGGTTTCTTATTCAATCAGGAGTGTTTTTTTCTTGTTTCACATCTATTTCTAACACAAGACTGTCAGAGTGAAAGAAACAGGTCAGTTCTTAAAGCAGAGATTTGGGTCTCTAAATGAAAACAATGTGTTTAAACAGTATACTGGTATCAAATTGAAAGTGCCAAAATGACTTTTGTAGAACAGAAATTTGCTAACTCCAATACTGTTCATCTCTAAATAGTAATGAGAGAAAAGAAACCAGTGTGAAACCTCTGGCATTACTCTCAAAGCTTTTTGGGGTCTGTTAGAATAAAACTTAAATTAATGCAATCTCAAGTTTTAGTTGTGAGGTTGTGTACAGTTAACAGTGTCATAAAACATAAGTTAATAAAATCTTCATGTTTCAAAGCTTGATACTGAGCTTGTTCTGTTCATTTTGCCTTTTTAGTCTGCTGTTTAAAGGCTTAGAATTAAAGTCTTTACTTTCACAGTTTGATCCATTTTGAAGCTGCTGTAACTGAATGAAACAGAGTGTAAAAAAGACATCATTTGACAGAAATTGTGCAGCCTGCCTTGATGCTCAAAATGGCCCTGGTGATTGTTCCTGAACAAAGACTTTGAGTAGGTGTGAAGATGCCAGAAACCTCTGCAGCTGCTGAAGCTATTTGCTGAATGTTTGGCAATCGATCAACAGCTCTGTTGTGCACTATCCACGGCTATTTTATCTTTACAAAATTTTAACAAGATTGCTTTGTGCCTAGGTTATTAAAAATGTATTAGTATGTTGGCTTTTCTGTTGACAAGATGTACAGCTTAGTCAGAAGTAGGGTCGGGAAGTTTTTAAGATTATTTTGTATGATTACATCTTATTTTCAAATGAGGCTTATGGCAAAACAGTATGGGTTTTATTCATACAGTTGTTATACCAAAAATTCAGTAAGAATATTAACAGTATATTAACTCATATCTGTAGACATGTAAATGAAGCAACACATATCTTTTTAATTAAGAATCATTGTTTGGGTTGGCTTGTATGTGGAACACACAAGGAAGATGACAAACTGGGGTATTGTTGTTTTTTACTTCCTATCCGTCAACTTACTTTTGTAGTTTTTTGTAAGTTTCTCTACTTGATACCGCCAGTCATTTTGAAACACGTGGGATTTAAGAGTAAAATGAGTGTTCAGTACTGGATGTCCAGGACTTACATTTTTTTGCTGTGGTCTTGAGCTACGCTACTGCATAAGGAAAACACATTTTTGAAGCTTGAAGGAAATTCAGAAATCGAAGAGATTAGGGCTACATTTACATGGAAACTCCTGACTTAAAGACGCAAAGATTTGTCCTTTTTGTTTTAGAATTCTTCTGCGTTCAGACGACGACGCTCGGAGACGAGGTAATCCGCTGTAGTGTGCATGCTGGCTCAGTAGATGGCAGTGTAGGTCTGCAGAGAGGCAGCGCTGCTACAACACACGTACGACGAAGAAAAACTTTTCACAAACAACAATGGCGAATAGATGCACAGAGACGCAGGAGTTTCTTCTCTGGACAACAAATCAGTTCGGGAAACAAATCTGTCTGAATGGTTTTGACTGGATAACAAACCGAGCTTGGTAAGAGGCTCACGCGTTACTCGGGGGATGGCCGAAGCTTTTGTTGTTCCTGGTATGCGCGTGCAGCCTTCATCTGAAGGAGCACTGCGCATGCGGTGGCGCCAGCGTTTCACCCTGAAATGGGTTTACACGGAGCTGTATGGAGCGCGTTTTGGAAACTTTCCACCCTGGAGCCCATTTTCAAAAGTTTCCGTTTTCAAAGAGTTTCCATGTAGACGCAAGTCCAAATCGCAATGAAAACTTAGCGGATTTGACCGTTTTCAGCGCCATGTAAATGCAGCCTAACTGAAATGTACAATACGCTAACTTGGTGTTAACACACAATGGACATTTCAATCATGAGAATAACAGACATAGCATTGCTATTGGGTTGTCATAAGAAAAGGAACTGAGTGTGAATTCCTAAACGTACAAAAACACAATTCTGTTGTCATGTTTTTAACAAAAAGAGAGAGTGGGCACTGTCTCCGAGAGTGGTTGAATGTGAAACTGCCGGCCTTGCGTTTCCATGTGTACAACGAATACAGTTTGAAAGACGCGACATAGGCCCCATCATACGCCCACCTGACCTGTCTTTGTCTCCATATGGACAGGGCCTGAATTGCCAATATGTTGTAAACTTTTGGAAAAAGGGGCTTTACCAAATGTTACTAGTCAATTTGTGCTACTGTACTTGCTTGCAGAGAAAAGGTCAATATTCAGTATAACAAGCAGTCATCGTGCTGACAGGTATCAGGATTTAATTTTTGGTCCCTCTGTTTTCCCCAGCCCTACATAGTAGTAACCCCAAGTCATGTGAACTCCTTGTGTCTCAATATTTGAGGGTCAGTAGAAGAGCTGCAGAGGCACCAGGCAGCATGAAGGGATGATGTGAATTCACACTGAAGTCTTAAATAGATTCCTGTGACTGCAGACACGGCCTGGCTGCAGCTGGCGCTTCACAACCGAAGCAAAGGCAACAGCAACACCTCCTTCCCCCCACACCACCAACCTGTCAGCCTTGACCGTGCCCTTGGGTTTCTGTGCCCTTTGATTATTTTTTTGACAGCAGAGTAATCCATCCTCCAGAGCTGCTGCTGTAGCCATGAACATCTTACCCTTTGGCTTAGTGTGCTTGCCCACAATGGTAATAAAACACCAAATCCTCAAAATACCTTTGAACATGGGCAGGATAATGAAAGAATAAAAAAACCTGTGCAGCAGTGGTTGCTATAGTTTTGACATCATTAGATTGTGGCTCCTAGATTGCTTCACTGACCATGCAGTCAGCATCAGAGAGCCCTCTCTCAAAGCAGTCGATGTTGTGCTACCTGGTCAGATGAGCTCTGTGTTGGCAGAGTCTATTTTAATGCACTGTGGTGAAACTGTTCTCATAAATATGTAACTTAGCATTCAAAACAGAAAGGACTTACCTGTACCCCAAAACATGAGAAAAAAATTATAATATGGACAATATTTGGTATTCTTGGAGTATTTAGCTGAAGCAATAAAGCATTTTATTGATGTGAACAGTCAATGTCAAATTACATCAAGGGGTCAATCACTTTATCTTTTTAATTGATTTAACAGATTTATAGAGATTTTTTATTTTCTAAATGCACCAAACTGAAGTCAGGTCTTCATTTTTTTCAATAAGGCAAAATTTTGAAAAAAAAAACAAACAAATAAATTAAACATGACCAAAAGTCAGTTATTATTCACGTGTTTGGAATGGGAAAGAGGTTAAGATTATACACTTGAAGCGAGTAAGCTTCTTTCAGTTGAATTACCATTGTAGTTCCATAATATCAAAATTATAGCTTTTAACTCTTGCCGATTGTGTTTAAGCCCCCAAAAATCCAAAATCCATTTCTGAAGACCAACCTGATTAACAGAACTTGCAAGTTTTATGAGTTTTTGGTCACCCCAGAGTTTATAATCAGCAATGATCCAAGACCACTTTGAAAAATCTCATTAGCTGTTAGCTGAGGAAATCAGAGCGATGCTTCAAAGGCTAGGAAACTGTTAGTCATAGCTCAAATTCACTCTTCCTCTTCTGTGAAGTTTTCACAATTTATATTGTTTTCACAATATTGAACATTGTTGCTCCACAAATATTTTTCTCGTGTTATTCAGACCTGCATCCTTTTTTCCTTTGCCCAGTAGATCATGTTTTTAGCCCTTTATGTTCGTTTGTTAGCAGGATTACACAGAAACTATTTTGCTAAAATTTTCAGGACATGTTGGAAATGGCCAAACTTTAAAATGATTCGATTTTGGTGGTGATCCAGGTAATGGCCATTAACAGATGACCATTTTTGATCAATAACTGAAAATGATAACATGATTCTGAGTGCTAATATATATAAGTGATAATCTTATGATGGTAACTGTCATGGAACTTTTGCTAATAGATGCATCAGCAATATGTGAGCTACCATGCTGGAGGTTTGTGCTATTTGAGTGCTTTCTAGCTTTTAAAGTTAAAACACTTACTTTACTCGTTTCTGGGAGTATTCCAGAAATAACCTATGGTTATGACTTTATGTTATGTATAATAAAATGTATTTTTGACAGTCACAGTAAAACATTGGGAAATGCTGGCAGAAATTTTCATGTCTGCCAATATCAATACTTAGGTATTGAAGCAATTAGCTGATACTGATATAGTACCAATGATATTGTTCCCTGAAAAGAACTAATGTGGAATGTTAAATTGGTTGGAATTGTTTGTGAGTTTTCTTGTTACTGTTGAAAATGTAAATCAAAGCCAAATCTGTGAGTAAGTATGAGGCATAAAAAGCACATTGCACGCTGCAGCATCACAGCTTGGCCCATACATCACTCTGACTTCTTGACCTTCAGCCTGGACAGCAGCACACTAAGGGGAAATGATATTGTTGCTCCTCAACAATCTTTTCTGCCCTCTGTACAGTATGTAGGCCACAGTGTTGCTGTGTTCTCCTGTCCTTGGTGTATAGTTGAGAGACAGTGATGTCTTTCTGCAGCCCGACCCTGTTGTCATTCTGTGAAAGCAGCTGTTTGCACTTCTTTGTCCTTTGTTCTGTGGAGGTGGCCTAAATCAGTCTGTGGGCATCGTGCAAGAACGGGAAGGTGGCATCCTTCATTCTCTGAATACTGACACACAACGACGGTCTTTGTTAAAACATCTGCCCTTTTATAGCGTTTCTGCTTCCTACAGAAATGACTTCCTTGGTTATTCAATGATATGCCAGCAATAGTTTGTGCTTCAGAGGATTTTGAAAGAAATGCACTCTTGACTTATTTGTTTTTGACATGACTTTTGAAGAGACGAGATGGAGTGCCAGTCAGCAATGGTTGTGCCTGTGTAGATGACTAAATAGTTCAACACTATCACAGGGATGTTCGGAGGCATGTCAAATTAAATTTGGCTTAATGCAATTCGATACATAACTAATGCTCAAAGCTAGACTTAACAAAGATAAAAATGATCAAAGTCAAGAACTATTCATTTATTCCTGTATCATTCTGTCAGTAGATAAAAATTGTTCTTGAGACTTTACAGAATGGGCTGTGGCTAATGCTAAAGTTAGCACTGCTAAACAGACCTTACTTACACTGCCACTTTAATGTCCATATTCTGTATTGAAAGTTGATGCGGGTATCGATACAGATTTTACAGAAGTGATATTGCTCAAAATGCATTCAGAGGGTGGCAGTAATAATCAAACTACATGAGGCAGCTTATGTTAAACATTTTGAATTACTTTAAGATCTCTTAAGACATGAAAGGATACTAGAGTACCATGAAGTAGCACTTGGTAGGAGCGTAATGCACGCCTGAAGCGCTGTAGCATTTCGTAGGCGGAAAAATGTACTAAATGACCTCAAGACCTAAGAACTTATGGACGTTACTCCGGGATTACTGGATCACAGTTTTATTTTTAGGCATGGAAAGCGTGGCACGCTAGGATACTTTTATGGACCTTTTTTCGGGTCTGGTTTCCCTGTGGTAACTACGCTTGTTTCAGATGGAAAAAATTCACCCCGACCTCCAGCTGCATTTGAGACCTAGTGCTGCATCTTGAGATTGCTCAGCAGAGTGTTGAGGCAGTATCATGAGGTGCGTAAGTGTATCATAATCTAAGTTAATTATAATGTGAGGTTGTTGTATATACTCAACCTGGCTGAACATGGTTTTATTTGTTTTAGTCGGACGATTTAACATCAGTGTAAACCATAAACTGAAACAACCTGCTTACAACTTCATGTTTATTTTGCAAGATCAAACTACTGCCAACTGTAAGTGTTGGTACAAGATGCTACCAGTGCTAACTGTTTGTTCTGTAGTGTTTACTAAATGACCTGAAAGTCAATCAAGATTAAATGGCATTTCAGCAGCAAGGCAGCTGCCAAGAAGCAGAACTACAATTGATGTTAGCAGGGGGAAGCTGGATAACAGTTTAGAAAAGGCATTTGACTGGAGTTCTTGGCATGTACTGGTAAAAATAGAGATATCCAGATGTGGCTGATAGTAACTACTGATTATTTTTTATTGAGATTGACTATAACCAATACAGACATGACACTGATCTTGGAACTTTTTAAGTAAAAAATGGTTACGTAAATGTTTTTTTTTTTGTCTAAAAAGATGCCATTGTTTCAGTAAAGGTGTCCGTCCACACTAAACACTGTAGAATGTCTTCCAGACCTGTAAGTGGCGCTGTAACTCTGCTGCAGATGTACATCCAGAGAAGAAGACACGAAGCATAACATCATGAGAAATGTGAACAAATACTGGCATACGCTGTTCTCCTTGTCCTCTCTTTGCTCATAGTGGTCGTAGAGGAGCAGAAATGTTTTCTGTAAAAGCCAAAACAAACTCAGGAGCTTCTGCACCGCTGTTGTCAGGGTCCGTGAACATGTTTAAGCGAGCGATGGGGCTGCGACATCATCGTTTCTGATGCCATCTGTATTCATTGTCCACATGCCATTGCCATTCTGGGGCCCATTTTCAAAAATGTGTGTTTTTTGTCCCTGAAATGCTGATCCATGTGGACAGCCGCTATGACTGAACAGCAGGAGCAGCAGACGGGGGGCAGGTGACTTGATTACATCCTGCATGGAGCATTGAGTTAAACCACAGGTGTTCGTGTGGCCATTCATTTCAACCAGCTGATCACTGTATTTTTAACAGATAATGGCCATTAATTATAAGCCTTTTATCAATTGAGGCTCCTTTTGATAAAATATGTAGGAAACTAAGTTTATCCAACCAGTAAGCCTAAGCTTCGGCTGGCGTTTTACTTCTCATGACTTAAACCATATGAGATGACCAAACCTTAAAAAACAAGGGCAGAAAACTGTGAGCATCTTGGAGAGGCATTGCCTCTGGTAGAATGAGGAATGGAAGCTGTGTCAAGTTAAACTTGCATATTGACTGAAGAAATATGTAACCATGATAAGAACAGGAATGTTGATTTTAATCTGCAAGGAAAACTAAATGCTGTTAATACTCAAACCTAGCTGATGTCAGCTGCATCTGGCAAAACAAATAAGTTTGTTGTGCTAAAGTTTGTCTGCATTAGATGTGTCTATTTTCCTGTAAGATGCAAGTCTGAATTTAAAATTGTGTTTAGCCATATTCTCAAATTGTTGCAACCCCAGGTAACATTGCACTTGTCCTCAAGCCCAGCAGCCCAACTTTAAATTTGGCCTGTGGCTGAATTCCTCCATGTCAGTCCCCATTCACTCTCGCCCTGATTTTAAGTCTATCCACTGTCACACCTCTCCAGTAAAGGCTGTAAAATATTCCAAATTCACAAGGAAGCTATATCAAATAAAATTAAGCATTAATTAGCCCTTTAACAGCCCTGGTATCAGCCAGACTTTGTCAGCTTGATTATCGAATATGAACCATAAAACAACACCAAGGGCTGCAGAAGCTAGTGTCTGGCTAAATAAAGGCGTTTTAAATACCATCAGATTCAATAAGGACAAACAAAGCTATATATACTGATTGCTTCTCTCATCCCAATTTATTCTGCAGATACGCAAAAATAATTTTGGTCACATAAAGCTGCACAACTCATCAGCAAAACTGACTTCTGCTCTGTGTGCTGAAGCTGCAAAACAGAACAGGATGGGCCGCTGTTTGGAGGTTGCCTTGTCATGCTTCTGTGAGAAATTTTTGCATTCATTGTGTGAGCTTTGCACATCCACTTGACCAGTATAGCCATTTGCACTTTATCTCGCTACGAAAACTGACCCTGGTCCTGTCCTGTTGTTGATCTTTCTCATTTTGCAACACAATTGATTGTGACTAAACTATTGCTTGGTCTTACCACTGAGTAGTTTATTATAATATCTAGTGATTGGTGTCAGTATCATGCTGTTCCCAATACTGCATACATTTTAAACAGACATTAGAAAAGAGCAGGGTACTTTTTGCAACTCCTCTTCCCCCTGGTACTATAGCACATATGATGAAATACACCCAAATCTCACTTTATTGCAGGGCTTGAATGGGCCCTTTTTTGTGTTTAGTTTATATAATAAGGCATCATTTCTAAAGCTGAGTTGAAAAGCAAAAATAACTATATGATAAATGTGTTTAAAGCTGTATATTGTTTGGGTAATAGTTGCCCAATTTAGACTATATTTTGTAATAAATAAGGCCCTCTGGAGATGAGAATGAAATAAAAAGTCTCTCTTGGTTAACAAAGTTGCCCATCTTTCTTCTCGATTCTCTTTTTGCCAGTACCAACATGTCTGGTGTGTGCATCTGGCTGCAGAAAACCCTTAATAACATGAATTTCCTGGCTTACTGGCACCTGCATCCTTTCAAAACAAGTTATTTCCCCCAAAAAACTTTTTTGGCAAATTCTTTTCTAAACTATTTCTCTCTCCTCTGAGTCCAACCAACCATGTTTATACCAAAGCTGCTCCACTTTCATGCACTGTACTCCTCTCTTGTTCTGTTTGTCCAACTCAGCATCCAGTCTGTCAAGTCAGACCACCTGCTCTTTGTAATTGTGCTGAGCTCATGGGAAATGCTTTTCCTTAAGGCCAGGTGGTGTTACAGCACATGTCTTCCATTCAGTGTGGCCCAGCAGCGATCTCTTACAAGTCAATTAAGACAAGCAATAGTTAAAGGATGGAGGGAAACTAGAACTGAATAGAAGCAAGAACTGTAAACTGAAAGCTAAGCGGTTAGCGACAGTTGGAGCAGGACATAAATCATTAAATCATTACTTCAGGCAAGGTTTGTGTGGTCAGTACAGCCATTGTTTGTGCTCTGTAAACAGTCTGTTGTAGGGAAGCTTATGCAGGAGAAGCATTTTTCTACCTTAGTCTTTTTAAACCGTTTTCTTTACTTTAAAAATAACTTTTAAAAAGAATGTTCACTCTCATGGTGGCTTGTTCAAGCAGCTCTTTCTTTTGTTTTGTTATATATCAGTGTTAAGATTGGTAGTTATGAAAATGATATCTTGGGTGTTCAAATACATATGTTACAAGGAATTTATTACCCTGTTTGAATTGAACAGTTATAAAACATTGACTAATTGTTTGGAGATTACATAGTGACGGATAAAAGATAAAGAAATGTGACCGACAAGCTATCACTGTAACTAAAGCCGCATTCACACACTCATTTAGGCCAACTTTTGCAGATATATTGTTTTTGTTAAGCTGCGTCAAGCTAAGTTAGACCATGCAAAGTTTTACGCATGCTTAAGCATTTCAAACAATCAATCAGCCATTATTTTTAAAGCACTTTGCATACAAAAAAAGAGTGTAACACAAAGGGCAAAGTGTATGGACACGAACGACAAAAGAACATGCAAGACAAACATGAACTGACAAGCAAATATTGAATAAACACAAGGTAAAAGAGCTTTGTTAAAGTCCTTGATTCAACAAAACTGTGGGAGTGGGGAATTGAGGAAAAGCCATCACGAGTTCATTCTGAGCAAACACTGGAGATGTTAAAAACACTATAACTAGAGAAAAGATAAGTTATTATGATCCAACAAAAATAATTAAATTAGTAGTAAACACAAACAAGAAATCAAAGTAAAAGATAAGAGGACAATCTAAACTATAAACTTCATTCATGAACCAGCAAACAAATATGATTCAGATACCAAGAGTTTACCTCCGCTTAGGCCTGTCAGGATAGTCAATAAATCAATTAACCGCACTCTCGCTACCAAACAGGCTGGATGAGAAGATGGTTTACTCCGTCCATCTTTCTCAACACCTTGGTGCCTTGGTTCTATAGCGGAATGAGCAGGGGGTTAGTGTTAGTGATCCATCTGTCAGTCATTCAGTCTTTGGACACACAGAGAGCTGAAGTGAGCGTTGTGGGGAGTAGCAAGGAAACAAACACTAATATGAATGAAAGCACAAAAGCAATGTTTCCTAAGCTGAATGCCACAGCCCAAGTGCGGGAATATTTTGGTTTTAAACAGAATGAACAATGTGTGGCCCCATGAACACTGACGAGCCGATATGTCGTATTCGTTTGAAAGTAGTGGCGACGAAGAAGGGGGGACAGTCGGCGCTTACTGAGACGTTTGATCGGCAAAATAAATATAAATAAAACAGCGCAAAATGGTGCACGCTCACAGACAGTGTTGTTCACTTCATTGCTAAAGAAATGCACCCCTTCAATACGGTTGAAAGCCAGAAATGTCACTAACATTTGACAGACAGAACGAATTGACAGGGAGAACGTACATGTCACAAACAACTCAGGAACTTTGTGAACTACATTTTATTTATTGTTTTTATTGCTGTGTGTTTTTATTGGATTTTTTTTTCTTTACAGAGACAGGGTCTATTTTTTATTGTTTGTGGTGATTTAAAGGATTTTTTTACATCCAGTTTTCCCAAAAGAGAGTCCATTTCATTTTCATTGGGTTTGTTTTCTCTTTTTTTGTTGTTTAATTTATTATAATGTTTGTTTAATTTATTTTATTTAAAAACTCTTGACCTTCCAGTTTCAGTTAAATACTCTTAAGAAATTAAAGTTCATTGCTTTTGATATGGTCTGCTCACTTTATTATGACATTTAATTACATTAATTAAAAAATAATGTTTCAAAATAATATTGACAATAATATTGTTTATCAGCAAAAAACTTTTGGACAGTTATCATCCAGCAAAATGTGTTATTGTGACAGGCCTACCTCCGCTCATCTTCACTACCCTCTTGTTCAGTTGCATTCATCTCTGTTGGCAAATGCAGGGGCCTACCTGCTTGTTAACTCCTGTTTTAGGACTTGAGGTGGCCCTTCAGGGAAAGCTGTCTTTAGTCCTCAAGGCATGATGTTGGCATACTGTGACTGGCTGCAGATGCACATGGGGAAATGGCATATACATCGTCTTTTAATGGTGTTTGTTCATTGTATGTTTATACCGGGATCGGTGATAATAATCTACATTAGTCCAAATTTGCCCTCAGTTGAGTACGCTACCTATGGACGAAAATAAGAATCTGTCTACAGTTGGTTTGTACCAAAGGGAAATGGCATGTTCCACCAGCAGAATGTTTCCCTCCACTTAAGATTTGTTGACCTGAGCTTATATGTTGTGTGAATGCAGCAATTAAAAGTAAAAGATTGCCAATGTTAATCTATTTTCTTTTATTGTGTTTACAGGAAAAAGTCCTTCCTCTTCTCCGCTCTCTACGCTGCCTTTATCCTCGGGGGCCGCCATGTCATGAAGCAGAGGGAGAAGTTTGAACTGAGGAAACCACTGGTGCTATGGTCGCTTACACTTGCTGTATTTAGGTGAGAAAGCATGAGTATTACGAAGGGACTGTGTGAGCTGAACACACACACATTAGAGGAGAGATTTCCGTGCTGTTTCTTTTCTAAAGTCTGTCAAATATCTCTTTTCTTGCAGTATATTTGGTGCCATCCGTACTGGTAGTTACATGACTTACATCCTCATGACGAAAGGGCTTAAACAGTCGGTCTGTGACCAGAGCTTTTACAACGGGCCTGTCAGCAAGTTCTGGGCATACGCCTTTGTACTCAGTAAAGCACCAGAGCTGGGTAAGTCAAGACCTTTTATGGCATTACTCTATGTCTGTGGCTCCTCTGTGAATACTTTAATTAATTTATTGATTACCATGAGTGAGCTTGCTCAGGATTATTGAAGTGAAGTATGAATTTGGAAAAATGTAATCATGCATCATTGATTGGGATTGTGTCTTTAATAAGGTTGTAAACTTTTCTGATAGCTTTTCATACCATGTGGCTTAAACTTCACAATACTCCGTCATTTAACATTTGATAGTAACGAAAGTACTGAAAGTGATGAGTGGAAAGAGAGCGGCGGTGTTTAGTGCCTGGCGTTTAAGTAAAGAAAGGGGAATGGGGGTGCTGGTTTGGCGGAGTGGTTAGCAACCATGCACCCCATGTACTTGCTTCTACTGGTCCAGGTTCAAATCCTGCCTGTGACCAGTTTGCAGAGTCTTCCTCTACTCTCTCACTCCCTTTCACAAGCCTATCCATTGTCTCTCTCCTATCAATAAAGGCACAAAATGCCCAAAAAATACATTTAAAAAAAAAAGAAGGGGTGCTGGTTTGGCGGAGTGGTTAGCAACCATGCACCCCATGTACTTGCTTCTACTGGTCCAGGTTCAAATCCCGTGACCATTTTGCAGAGTGTCTTCCCCTACTCTCTCACCCCCTTTCACAAGCCTTTCCACTGTCTCTCTCCTATCAATAAAGACACGTAAATGCCTAAAAAATACCTTTAAAAAATAAAAGCAAAAAAGAAAGGGGAATAGCCAAAAGCTAAATCGTGATAAAACATTCACGTGAATGTACATGATTTACAAGAGGAAGATGTTTATGCTTGTAAACTATAAACAAAGAGTCATCCCTTCACAAACTTGGTACCTTTTTCTCTTTGTCCCAAACCTGGAAAGTGATGATTCATTTATTATATTTAATAAATGCTGCCTATAGTATATCTATCTTTGCCTGGTGTTTTGCGACGCTTTCAAAAGTTCATTCTGGAAATTCATAGCTGTCATTAGTATGCTCATAAGGTTAATTGATGACTCCAAATATTCCTTTGGTGTGATTGAGTTGCTCTCTGCCTCTCTATGTGGCCCTGAAATTGGCTAAAGATATACCTGTAGCCCACCTCTCTAGCCCAATGTCACCTGAGATAGACCCCAGCCCCCTGCAACCCCAAAGGCAGTATAAGCAGTGTAGATAATGGATTGATGGATGTTCAGTGTATATATGCCATAAGCCGCTGTTATTCTGCAAAACAAAACTTATCGAACTGCACCAGCAGCTCTGCAAGTTTGTTCATGTTTTGTTATACAATGGTGATGCTGCCCTGTACCTGAAAAAGCCTGAACTGCTCCTCAGTGAGGCAGCCCTCTCACGCAGCCAGAGGCGCACATGTGCAGTTTGTAATGTTTGGCCTCTGGAAGTCCAGCAGCTGGTGCCTCGCTTAGACTCTTGCAGGTTTCCACACTCAAACAGACAAAGTCTAAAGTCTGGCCGAAGTTTGGATTTTACAAGGATGTCGAGGGGAAACTCATTGTCGACAGTCACCCTGTCTAAAACACCAAGCTGCGGTGAAAGACAAAAATGCGCATGATTAAAACTGCTGTAACATCCTCGAGTAAACGAGCAGAGAGAGAGAGGATTCCAAGAGCAATAACTGAGTGAATTACAGGGGGTTTATGAGTATTTTCTGTGGTATTTATGTATAAAGGTTGTAAATAACAGCATGAGTATCAATCTGGAGTGTGTTCTTGCCGTTCTTGCGCTGTTTATTCACCATGTTTTGCTGTTTTTCGTCATAATAGATCATCTTTTACCGTCATAGTTCGTGTTTTATGGATTTCATCAATCGTAATTTGTAAATATTAAAGGAGATGTTGAGGACATCTGCCATTGAAAAGGGAGAGCAGAAAACAGTCATGAAGGAGGCTGACTGCTTCAGGGACTATCGTTAGTAAGACAAAAATTAAATTTAAATTAAAAAAGGCCTGAACATGGTCTAATATAACAAGCTGTAACATGGACACTTATGCTGTAGGCAAACAAAAATGAGTGAGCATGTGTAAAATAGGATAAGTTTATTTCTGGTCGTCTCAAAACTTTGAACATGTTCTTTTACAATTGTTTATAATGCGAAATACTGTGTAAAGTTCAAATCATTTTTTTCTTTTCTTGTAATTAACACACTGTTTAAGCATTTATAGCATAATAATGAAAAGTACTTGCCAGAATTATTTACTTTCATTTCTTATTAAAAAATGTAAACAAATTTACTTTAGGACATTTCCTGACAAAGTTATTGATAAAAAAGACAAAAGAACTGTTAAAATTATAATATGAAAGGGATTTAATTATTTCAAGTCTGTGTAAAAGTACTTTTTGAACATTTTGAGCACATTGCAGCAATACTGCGATCATAATGATAACCGTGATAATTTTGGTCACTATAACTGTGATATGAAAATCTCATATCGTTACATCCCTAGTATTTACTAATGACGATTCCATTCTTATCTTTTTGTCTCCCACTGTCAACCCACTCTTTTTCATTTTCCATCTCCACCTCTTCTCTCCTGAACAACCCACCCTCCGCTGTCTTCCCTGCAGGTGACACTCTCTTCATCGTTCTGAGGAAGCAGAAGCTCATCTTCCTCCACTGGTACCACCACATCACCGTGTTGCTCTACTCCTGGTACTCCTACAAAGACATGGTGGCTGGCGGCGGCTGGTTCATGACCATGAACTACCTGGTCCACGCCGTCATGTACTCTTACTACGCTTTGCGGGCAGCTGGCTTCAGGGTGTCTCGCAAGTTCGCCATGTTCATCACACTGACCCAGATCACCCAGATGCTGATGGGATGTGTGGTTAACTACCTGGTGTACTCATGGATGCAGCAGGGCCAGGAGTGTCCATCCCACATGCAGAACATTGTGTGGTCCTCGCTCATGTATCTCAGCTACTTTGTGCTCTTTGTCCAGTTCTTCATCGAGGCCTACATGAGCAAGTCCAAATCATCAAGGGCAGCTGCCGCTAAGAAGGTCGAGTAAACAAATGCCAAAAGTTTTTGAAGAGGGACGAACATGAAGAAAAAGGGAGTTGGAAATGAAGTGCAGGGACCAGTGACTTATGAGAGTCTGACAGGGTTTGGGAAGGGTTTTTAGAAAGGAGAATGAAAGATGGTGAGGAAACTTTGGGAGTCAGGGTTTGGGCAGGGGTGGGTGTTTGTGTTTGTGCTTGAGCATCACTATTAATGCGCCGATCTAAAACGCCTTGAAGGAAGCGACGTCTCATTTGAGGGATGCTGCAGCGCCGCCATGATCAGAAGCCATCACAAGTTGTCCGCCTGACGTCTAAAAAGCCCCGTTTTTGAATTTACCATGATTAGATTTTAGAATATAACAAAAGGACAAACATCCGTAGATTAAAAAATACAACCGCAAAGAGCATATGTTTACTTGATATTAAAAAAAGGAAATTAATCTGTACATATGAAGATGGATGGAGTTAACATAAGCCATCTGAGTATGTTTTTGTCCGTCTGTTGTCAGTGTTTGTGGTTTTGTTTTGGTGTGTCAAAGGAAACAGTTCCAGACACTGGAGAGTGTGTGAAGCTACTGAGAGTTTGAGCTGATGGGGTGAACGGCACTGTTTCCTCTGTGTCTTACATCGCAAAAAATGTGATATTTTCTCAGGTCTTAGGTTATCTCTTTCTTAATATAATATGCATATCAAGACAAAGTAGACATGTTTAACATCAGTGACGGTTTACAGTATGGCTAAAATGTATCCAGAATGACTGATAGTATGAATGAAGCGGATTAGATTGACTGGCTCAGACGAACACTCTCCTCCTGGGCATGATGGGAAACAGATGCTAACAGTGCCCTGCTTCACCACACCTCGTGACCTTGCAGAAGTTGCCACCACACTTGGAAAATGACTCGCCATTGATTTCCAAATGCTCCTCTGTGTAAAAGGGTCAAAAACCTGTCTGTTGGACACTGAAGGCTTAAAAGGACAAACATATTTATGTTTAGCAAAAAAACAACAAAAAAATCAAACATGCAAATTGTTTAAATCTGCTGTATTGACTTTAAAAAAAGTAGTATGTATCTTTAATGGTGTCTGTTGTGCTATTGTGCATTTGCACTGTATCAATGTCAAAAAGTTGTTGCTGAAAACTTAACGTATGAACAAAGAGTGCAAAAATGTGAAAAATGTCTGTGGTGTTCATTTGTTGTCTTGAGTGTAATATCTGGACTTTTCAATTAAAGAGACATTGCAGGGTCAGATTTACAAGCTCAAATACTATTAAATCAACAGTTGGCAGTATCCTTATCTTTTAAGCCATTTGAGAAATTTAACAGAATGCATGTATTTATGTCAAACTTTGATTAAGTACCAATAAGTACAGTAAGTAGAGTGGAATCCCTGCTCTAGAGTCTTAAGTATATCAAGACAGATGTGTTGTGGTTACACCTGAGTCACTGCAGGTTATATGGGTCAAAGCTGGATATAGATAACCTGTGGCAGGAACACACAGCATGCGTGACTTGAGTAATTAAGCTAACTGTCTTAACCTATTAACCATGCCACAATTGCTGCTGCGCTAGCATTTTGAGATGTAGTTAATCTCCCTCCAGAGGTACAAGAAGCAAACACCTGTTACTGTTCATGTGCAATTGAAACCTCAAAATGACATTTCCCATTGGTTGTGCATTTTTATGTTGGTCAACCATGTTTTTCTGGGGCTATAAAGAATGGAGATTTTGTGCTGCATATTGGCCATAAGTGGCATTCTGCCAGACAGGTTAAGGACTCTGCCAGTTTTATTTATCAGGATACTACAAAAAAGTCAAGGAATGACAGGACTGCTGCATGAAAGATTGCCGACAAAAACTGGAAAATTTGATTGCATTTCCTTATAAGAGGAAAGGGGATAAAGGTAGACAAAATACTATTTGACATGATTTGATTTCTAAACTGGGGGTTAGTAAAGCTGACAAGAAGCTGTAAACTACATAAACCACATTAGTTAATGTAACACTATAAGCAGTTAATATTTTAAAAAATGTTTTTTGCTAAATGGGCCACTAGAAGTGTTAGCTCCTTATTTAATTTTATATGACCTTTATTTAAAAGACCCATTAAGATCAAGATCTCTTTTACATGGTTGAAACGTGTAAGTTGTGTCATGTAAACTATATTAAATGAAAAGCATACCAGTCAAAAGGGCACCTACATCTGGATGTGGTGACATGTTAAGTCATTTTTTATTGTCTATGGGGTGATTGGTTTTCTGTGAAAAAAGGAACAAAAAAAGAGATTCTGGAATCATTCAAATTGCAAAGAACTCCCCATCTACCAGTACTTTTCCTGACCCCCAAAAAACTGTTGTAAAATTTTATTATTTTTTTCCTAATACCACAATGTGAATGTTTTTATAGAACCCAGGGGTGGAAAGTATCTAATAATACTTACTGAAGTTACAGTAACTAAGTAACTTTTTGTGTACTGGCTTATTTTAGTAGTTCTAAACCAGTACTTCTACTTCTGTGTTTTTGGGAGTTATGTTCTACCTGGTTACATTTGCTCACAGAACAAAACAAAAGGGCCAACTAAAATTGTTCAATCAACAAGAGCTGGCACAATATGAAAACTTTTAACACTGATATCAAGTTTAGATTTAGTACTGAAATGATGCTTAAAACCCCCTGAAAAAAAATCACATTCTGTACCGTATACCATATGGAACAGAAACATGATGTCCCAATGGTTATTTACATTTGGCCCAGACAGCTTAGTAACATTAATAACAAGTTCTGACTCAGAACTGTGACTTGCATAATGCAATAAAAAAGTGTTAACTAATGCCTCATACATTACTTCATATTAAAGCAAACTACTGCTCTGTAATGTGGATAACTGTTACAATATTCTGTATTACATTTTGAAACTTATAATTTATATCAGTGCAGCCATTTTTTTCCTTTTTGACAAGGACAATGTGTACTCAAAATACTCAGTACCATGAGGACAATTATAAGTGTATGAGGTACTTTTTTTTTTTTTTTACTTTTGCTTAAATATCTTCATAGGACTTTCCACTAAACTTTCACTCATCTGAGAGGACAATTTTGTCAAAGTTTAGCTTTACTTGAGAACTGTATTTGTGTAATATTTCCCTTCCTGATATAACCACGCAGTTTGAAAGTTTTGGCAGAACTGTAATAAACACAAGAAGTCACATCTTTAAGCCCAACACTTCCTGTAAAAATCAAAGTTACAGGCTGGGCTAAGCAACTCATCTTTAATCAGTCAAGAGGGAGTAGAGCCCTTGAAAGTACCATTATGACACAGAAGGACTTCAGTGTGCTTCTGTGTTGTGTGTTAACTGGAACAATGGTCTCCTGAAGGGTGTGGTGAGGCACAGGTGTGCCCCGAGACAAGCCCAGATGTACCTTTGTAATACCATAAATTATCATTATAACTATGCAAAAACTAAACAGCGCTAAAGCTATCAATTTACATTTACAGTTATGTAACTTTAATAATCAAAAATAGACCTCACCAGATGAGGTCAATGGACAAAATTATTACTTTCTTTAGTATCTCCTATTAATTAATTTGCCAGATGTACAAAACAGTTTATGTTTGTATAGGTGTTGCTTAAATCATAAAATTTAATTTTGTCTTTTTGTAACATTACATTTCATATGTTGCCCACTGCAGCTGTTTGTAAAACTTAATAGTGGTGAAGGGATGACATATTTTTGTTAGCATCACATTGGCTCCCTAATTTCCAAGCCTACTAAGAACCTATGATTTTTCGAGTTGTCTTTCTTTCTTTCTTATAGCAAGCTCTGTAGCAAATTAAAAATTAGGAAACTTACATTTTGATCCGCTTAACAAACAAACCCACTTTTCATGATGGACTAAGCTGAAACGTAATCAGCAAGAGTCAAAAGCAATTTGTCAGCTAAAAATACAAAATGGCAGTTCTACTTAAAAGCTACTACAATATTTCTTGAATAATGTTATTGTAACCTATTGTTTGAGAATTTCTTAATAGAATGACCTGATCAAGTTGGTCCTTATGGCTGTAGAAGTAGTTTATGAATAATTATTTATTTAAAAAATGAATGCTCTCTGTTTGGTCCCTGGCTGCTTTTATTGTCCTTACCAGTTAGTAAGCAGCTGTTTTTTTCAAGACATGACGAGGCTTTGAAATAAAAAAGCAGGCTACATCAAATGCATATTAATTTTTACATTAAACATTAAAAATCTCATGTGCATGTGTTAATCAAGCTTATTTAAGGCACTTATCTGAAACTCATATTCTATGGCAAGTTAGGAACTAGGAAGTGCTAATACTAAGTCACCTCCGCATTGTTGGACACATTCACCACTCTATAAATTGATTGACAGAATTATTACACTTTTAGGTTAGTTTTAGTTTAAACAATTAGAAAATATATATGTTTAATGTTAAGTGAAATACATGCTGAATTTATATAATTTAGCATAGTTTTAAATTACCTCTCGAATAATATAAATATTTCATTAGTTGCAAGCTGCTGCTGTTAAATTGTTTTGGGCAACAAAAGATAGAAATAAACATTTTTAAAAAATTACAGATACGAATATATTGTGTCTTGACATTTTGGCTACATTATAAGGTATACCTTGAGGTTAATATGGTTTTGAAAACTACTGAACTCGACTCAAAAAAGACTGGTAAATCTAATGTGTCACATTATCCATTTCTACATCCTTGTTCACAACATGGCGACCGGAAGTTTACTTCAAGCAGCTCTCCCGTCTTGTGTTGCTGCCACTTCCGCACGACGGAGTTTCGTTGAAAGACGGGAATTCACGAAGATGAGGGTCTGTTGCACAGTGGAGGAGATGCTACTTCAACGCAGGAAACACTGTATTCAGGTCTTATATTAAGGTGAGTTTTTGACTGACTTTCCAAAGATTTACAATGTTTTCTTCAAGTGACAGGAAACGGCTAGCACAGACAACCGTTAGCTACTCACGCGACTGAAACTCATTTAACAGGTGTGTAAAAATCCAGCAAACCTTCACTGGCCACCTAAAAGATGATCTTTTTAGCCAAGTGTACATGTCCAAAAGGATACAGAACGTTATCTTATCTTATTTCCAGTAATACAAATCAGCTAATAACAAGGTTGCATCTACAAAATCTTCCACAAGCAAAGTCATTCATCAGGAATCACATGTTAATATTCGCTAAAGTTAATATTTCAACTAAAGGGTGTAAGTATTGGAAATTATTCTGACAACTTAGTGAGAGACATTTTTCATTTTTGCTGTTTTGTCAACATACAAACCATTACAGGAATATAATGATAACAAAATCATTTGTGTAAGACAGTACTTTAAATATTGGGTTAGTATTTCAGTATAACAGACTTAAAATATTCACCGTGGGATGATAATTTTTCATTTTTTTAAAGTCTGAAAATCACAAGGTGTTCTTAATAGGGATGAAAATTGAAAACTAATTCCAGTTGAGAATTGATAATCCCCTAAAGGAACCAATATCATCAGTATTTTTCTTATAAATTCCCTAGTTAATTCCTTCATCAGTAAGGGATCAGAAGTGGTCAACTTGTGTCTTATATTTTTGACAAAAAGGCACTTCCTGCACAACTTAATGTGAGTAGCAGCACTGCTTGAATCAGGGATGCCATGGGTTTGATGTTGTTGCTACTGAAAACGTACAGATCAATTTTTGCCAACACAAAAAATCAGCAGGATTTGAGAGAATTGTTTAAGAGCTGGATCGATAATTGCTAATGGAGTTGTTACTACTAGTCTCTGATGACCTCGACTGCTGCTTTGTTACCATCACCTGTTGAGGTAATGCAATAACAGTAGCACAGCTTTTGACATGCTTCCCTTTGAAGGTGGCTGGATGGCGTTTCTTGTATAAATGGAAACCCTTTAAAGACAGAATTAAGTAGATAAGAAAGTGTAGTTTACTTTGACAAGATTGAACAGGGAATTGATTACCATGTGATAACAGACTGGTCGTCTGCTCTGTCAGTTAACTGTAGAGAATGTTGTTATTCAGGGTTTACTGCATATCATAGTGAGATGGTTTGTAGTGTGTTCAGTATCAGTCTCTGGGTTCAGATGCTGGTCAATGAAGCAGCTGTTACCGTTGTACTTGTTGAACTCCTGGTAAGGGTTGTAAAAAAGTGTTCGTGGAAACAAACCAGCACATTATCTAAAGTCCTTTTTATCAGAAAAGCTATACACCTTATATTTAACTTAGATAATTCATTTTATCTTTGTACAGAAACTGTCTACAATCTTATCAGCACGATATGGCAGAGATGGAATTCTACACCAATATTTACAGCCACTGGCCATACATAATGGCCTGATAGACCTCATGTATGCTCGATGTAGGGTCTGCACAATGTTCCATATGGGTCTATCCTATAAGGGAAGAGTTAACAATATTTTTTAATAGTAAATCCAAGGAACTGCCTCTTTGATTTTTATCATATCCTCTATAAAAGTCTATCCATTGCCATTTATGGTGTAATCAAGTCTTGATTTAAATTAAATAATCAATTATTACAATTTGAGGCTCAAGTCAGCTCAAGCATGGGAGAGACTTGGTGCTCTGTACAGAATGTGTATGCATCATCAGTCTTCCCTTCAGTCATATGAGTTCATTAATGGCTGTCTGTTACTCTATTTTAATTGTTTTTCATGTTTTATGTTGTTACTCCTGAAAGTGAAAGCCACCCTCCCACAATTTATGATTGTTGGAAACAAAAACATTGAATACCAGATGAATAAGAGTCTTAAGTCAGAATTTTTTTTTCACTTCTGCTTTCTGTCTGCCATGATCTAACCACTGACTTCTTAGTCACCATTTCTGTTGACCATGACTAGAGCATGACCCTCTTGCTTTGCAAAAAGGAAGGAAGTGATATTGGAATTGTAAAGCCCAAAGACAAATGATGTTGTGTCCTTTAGTTATTTGTAGGGGTGGGTGATATGGCAAAAATATCATATCAGGATTTTTTAAAAATAAAATCACGATCACGATTTTATCACGATTCTTTTTTACGTTGATTTTTCTAGACTAATTTGCATGTTTGACCATTTTTCCCTATGTTTAACATATAAAACATGTAAAACCCTAAAAGAAAAAAAAATACAATTAAAGCCAAAGAAACTCTCTGAACAGGTTTTAATTTAAATAGTGCAGTTTTATAAAAATGTGCAATAAATGTAAACATAAAAGGTAATGAACAACAATATCAACATTATCTCTTAAAGTGCAACAATTTAGAACAAATGTTATCTAACTGCAATGTCTATTTCTGAGTGAATAATACAGCTGCTGTAGAACAGATTTCTGTTCAGACATCTTCAAGCTTTATCTCCTTTTCTCTTTCCACCATGGCTTCACGCTACATAACCAAACAGGAGATCCTACCATGCACTTGCGTAATGTGCTACGATTGGCTAGTCGGGTGTGCGTCCAAGTCTCTGCGCCCACACAGACGATCTGACGATCCTTCTGCTTCATGAGATCATCCCCATGTTATAATCCTTAACGATTTAATATAGTCATATCGCACACCCCTAGTTATTTGTTATTGATTCTCAACTGGAATTTATGTTTTAAACATTTTTCCATGAATCAGATATAACTGCAGTAAGGAGCATAATTAAATGTCCACCCTTCAAATTTTTATGGCTCAAGTTGTTCTGAATACATCCAGTGTTGCCTCTCTTTATTTTCAACTGTGTGGCATAACTCCACTAGTTTTAAATGTCCCAAAAGTAACTTTAAAGATGTTACAACAATTGTAGGATTTTAATTGACTTGGCCTTCTGCTGTTTTTCACTCTTGTTGGCAGACTGACAGAAGGAGACCTGCCACTCAGTGCCTGAAGCCCAGGTTATTCCACTCAATGTTGCCCACTGTAAGTCAAGCATACAATGAGCAGCATTGCTATGCTGTAATATTTTCTACCCCTATTTTAACAAACTAAATTTGGGCACTGTGCTCAAGGAAATAATTTGGTTTATTGCCACTTCAGCAGCTTTTAAAAGTCACAGTTTCTCAAAGGCAACCCAGTGTGAAATAGTTTTTCTTGTGCGCTGTCGCCACCTGCTGGACAGACAAAGCCAAGCTCAATCATCTGGGTCTTTACCAAAGGGCATCATGAACAAATTCACTCATTTTTCTAACCCCCACTGATGAAATCACTGTACAAAGATGGTTCTGTAACTCTTTTGCTGTCATTGTATGTAAGAGTGTAAAATGTAAGACAATTTAACAGCATTCTTGTCCACCAAAGCAATAAATCCAAAGCTTAAAGCAACATTTTTACATTGTACTTTTATATGTTACTGAAAGACATCTATTAAATATATGGCATAAAAACTGTAATTTCATAATTTATTAATGAAAGATAAAACTTAAGATGAAATTGTAATCCTAACAAAAACAATAAACACAGAATAGATTTTTTGAATTTTGGAGATATCCTCCTGAAACAAATTAAATTGCTTTGAATCTAAGCAGCTTCAGGACAAAAAAAATTTAGCTATGCTCATAGCTAAAACTATTAACATCAGTTTAAAACTAAGGATACACAGTAGTGATGGGCCTACAGTGTTGGCAGATATTTGCCTAAATAGTTAATTATTGGTATTGAGATATGAACATTTTTGCAGAGCTGATTTCAACCATTATTGGCAATAAAAACACCATATTTTGTCTGAAATATTGACAAAATGTACAATGTGCCATGGTTGTTTACCTCATTGTTATGTGATGTCCACTTTATGAAACTTAAGTGTAATCTATTAAAGAATAAAATTGTTTTTTTCTTTTGTCACATCTGATTCTAACAAAAAATTAACTGTGACAGTGGAAGAAATGGGTGCATTTTAGTTAAATAGAGACTTTGTGCTCTTGACACAAAATATCGGTCTTGGATGTAATGAGTTGGCAAATCGAATACCAGCAAAAACAGACATATTCAAACATGTGACAGACTGGAATTTATGACCAATAAAGGAAAATATTTTTTTTATTTGACTTAATTTTTAAAAAATCTAAACTGAAGCCTGAATGTCTTGAAATGTAAGTTATAGTAACATCTGCAAATGTCTGCCACTCAAAAGAGAGCATACCTTTGCCACATATCCCTCAAGGTGCCCCTCAGGAGACAAAAACTGCAATGGGAGCACCCTTAGATTCTGTCTCATGTGTCCATGTCCAATCCATGCATTAGACCCCCTCCCTTTTTTATTTTAAATCTGCCCAAATCCCCCCCAAACTAGTGTTACCCTGTCCTGCTCAAGAGCTGCAGGGACCAAACAGTGACCTGAAGGATCAGAGCAAAGCCTTTGAGTGGGTAGCTAATTCCCTCTTTAGCCCTCATCAGCTGTCCTGCGGGCCGAGATGGAGGCGTGAGCGATAAAGCAAAGCTCGCCCCATCTGGCTGAACATGACAAAATTAGACAATGGAGAAAGAATGTTGATACTGTAGATACATATGTGTTTAAGACTTAGTCAAATAATGTCTCTTTAGTCTTCTTACTTTGAAACTATATCAAACTTTCTTTGTTTTATAATCTCCCCCTCTTTAAAATAAAGCACTTTACCATTTAATCTGCTCGACAGATTAAAACTCTAAACACACTTTTGCATCAACAGTCTGAAAAGAACTAGCATCTGAATGCAAAACAAAAATGAATGCAAAGCTCTTACATATCCACAAAAATGACCTCTGGGGAACAAGAGATTGAGCCCGTATAATGTTGAAATTAGTTTCCTTGCTTGGTTTAAATTGCCAGAGAAACACTTGCTTGTTGATGGGCTGAAAGCAAGCTGATAAAAATGGGGATAGGAACAGACTTCTTTTAGTTACCTTTAGCCAGTACTTTGGTTCAGGTCCAAGTGTTTGGCTTTGCAATGTGCAACGTCTGAACTGATTTGGAAGGTGTTAATTCAGCTAAATCGTCAAACCTAGGTTCAATATTTCTTTTGCTCGACATCAAGCTTTTCCTCTGAAGTCTTACCCCAACTGAGGCCATGGAGAAGGTTGATTAAGTTCAAATGAATGAGTCATGTTTAAAGAATTCTTTTTAAGCAGAAAAAGGGTAAAAAAACTGTTCAACTCTGTTATAATTACTTTACACTTTCAAACACGTGTACAAAATTCTGTACTTTTAAAACAATGTCCTTTTACTTACATTAAATATGTGTGCTGTTCAAACAAACACAGGTACATACTGTATATAACTCCATACAGAGAAAAGTCAGTTTGGGAATTCTCCGTGGGTTGAAAATATGAGCATTTAAGGCACTTGACAGAAAGAGAAGTCTAATTTTGGGATGGGCAACTTTGGTTATCACAGAGCACACAACTAAGTTCAGAGGGTTAGTAATTGCAGATAAAATTATACTGTTAATTGCGCGATGAATAATGTAAATAACCAAAAATGAATAAACCTGGCTGTCACTGGAGTTTATATTTATATCATCGAACACAAAACCAAACAGCAAGCTAAATGTAATGAGCTAAATGCAGAATAAAAGCAGATTACTGTACTTTTCCAGCAGTAAACTCATTTTTCCTTGATCAGTTTTATCTTAACTTTATCTTACCAGTTAGTAAGGCAATCATGACTGAGACTCGTCTTACAGAAGTAACCTTGCCAAGGTAGTAGCTATATAAATCTTAATTACTGAAGGTTGTCTTCGTTTTTCTCCTCACTTTTTTCCTCCGACTTCATGAAAGACCTGCACAGAAACCTTTATATATACATGTTTTATGCTGAAATGTTTGTTACCTGTGGTATCCTCATGGCATTTTTTTCTTTTTTCTATTTATTAAGGTTGCAGCTTTTGGTAATTTTAAATGAACTGCTGGGCCACACTGAGTTAGGAAGAGGCAGGCATGTGCCCCCACAGACTCCAATTGCCCGTCCCTGGTAGGAAACATACTTTTTTAAACTTAACATTAGTACAGAATTAGTGAACCATTTGGCATAACTTAGTGAAGTTGCAGTGGCAAGGAAAGTCTTCTCTAACTGCAGAAGTCTGAAGTAAAGCTAGATTCCATCATCTCCTGGTTTGGCAGCCTCTCCTGAGAGGTTGGAAGAGGTTGGAACACATTGTCAAAGTAGCAAGCGAAATAATTGGTACCACATTGCCTGATCTACCTACAGCTTACTGCAGGAGGGTAAACTCCAAGGCCCAGGACATCATACAGCGTTCTGTGCATCCTCTCCTTGCCAAGTTCAAACTCATACCCTCTGGCAGGAGATTTAGATTCTCAAGCCAAATCGAAGAGGATGAAAAACTGATTCATTTCACAAGCCCTAATGCACATTTAAATTTAAATTTTAAGAATGATACGTCTTGTCTCTAAACATTTCAGTGATGGTTCTGCATCAGTTGCCCCTTTAAGTATTTGTTTAATCCATCTCAGTGTTTTATCTTAATGAGTGTGACTACGCCTGTCACAATAACAAATTTTGCTGGACAACAATTATCAAAAAAATATTGCCGATAAACAATATTATTGTTATGTTGTATTTAAACATTTTTCATTAATGTAGTTATAATATATGTCAAAATAAAGTGAGTACACTGTATCAAAAGCAAAATACTTAATTTCTTAATAGTACTTAACTGTAATTGGAAGGTCAAGAGCTTTTTCTTAAAATAAATTAAGCAAAAAATGTAATAAATTTAACAAAAAAAGAGAAAAAAAATAAAAATGAGATGGACTCTCTGTTGGGAAAAATTGAATGTAAATAAAAATCATTATGCTAATCAAAAACAATAAAAATAGACACTGTCTCTGTAAAGAAAAAACTGCAATAAAAACATACACAACAATAAAAAACAATAAATAAAATTGAGTTTGTACACTTCCGGAATTGTTTGTGAGATATACGTTCCCCCAGTCAATACGTACTGTCTGTCAAATGTTTGTAACATTTCCTGATATGTTGGCTTTTCAATTGTATTGAGAGGTGCATTTCGAACGACATGGCCTGTGAGTGTGCATCATTTTGCGCTGCTTTATTTGTATTTACTTTGCCGACCAAATGTCTCAGTAAGTGCTGACTGCCAGGACGAAGGCTCCGCTGTACCTCCCCTTCTTCTTCTTCGTTGCCACTACTTTCAAACAGATACGACATATCAGCTCGTCGATGTTCATGAGCTCACACTTAGTTCCATCATTCATATTAGTGTTTGTTTCTTTGTTAGTCCTCAGGATGCACACTTCAGCTCTGTGTGTGTGTGCTCGCGAACTGCCCCGCCTCCCCCACAAAGATTGAATGAATGACAAATGCTCACTCCGCTATAAATCAGTTAAATCCGCCATAGAACCAATGCACCCAGGTGTTGAAAAAGTTGCACAGAGTGACCCATCTTCTAATCCAGCCTGTTTGGTAGAGAGAGGAGGAGGAAAACAAACATGCATGCACGTGCCAACTTATCGAGGCCGGCAAACTTACGAGGATGTTTTTATTTATCGTGCGGTCAATTGATTTATTGATTATCGTGACAGGCCTATTTGTGATAGTGTTTTTGTATTTCATTTTCCCTTTGGGGACAATAAAGTGAAACTGAAGTTGAAGATTCCTGTTGAAAAGGGCAAAGTGGTGCTGAATTTGGAGAACAAACTCTCAGGGCAACAACCCCAGCAGCTTCTACTATTACTGTCTTTTTACAACTTCATTGACAATGGTAAAAGTATGTCTAAATCAAGCATGGACAGCACAGTGCTGCTCATGATTGACTTATTATGATGATTGTGATATATAAAGTTAACATATCTGCCAATATTTGATTATTTCTCTGACAACGGCTTCACCTTCAAAAAGCTGAAACCGAAGTGAAATCCCTGGAGGCTCCTGTTACTTACAGTGTCAGTGACTCTATTGCCCCCTGTTGCCCCAATTGAGCAGTAATACAAGATAAATTGACACTGGGCCCAATTTCATCTTTACTTGAAGGCTGATGTGCTTCTGTTTAGAGTGGTGCCCTAACCTATCTGTTAGCCCTAATGGAGACCAATATATAGATAAGTGTGTCTTGCCAGGAAAATCAATATCGATGTGGCCCCTGATGGTTTTTGAGTTAAAGTGCTTTGTTTTCTGCCATTGCCTCGAAACAAAGAGCGAGCGGCTCCTTCTATTAACAATTTCCAGTCAACCTTGAGAGCGAGTCCCAGACAGAGGGAGAGATAGAAATAGAAATAGACAGATGGGGTGGTGGTGGAGGGTGGAGGAGGGTGGCAGCATTGGTACCAACATCAGCGGAGCGTTAGATTCGGTGGAGGATAGAAAAGCATCATCAGTGGAGCAAGAGAGGAGCTGTGAAGAAGAGGGTGATGGAGTGAAACCTGCAAGATCCACCTATGATTGGCTATAATAATCTTTTAATTATAAGAAAAATAATGTCATTATTGAAAAGTAATTTTGCAAAGTAAGATAAGTTTGAGTAGTTTTTGTTATTCAGGCAGCTTTGGTGATTATAAATATCAACACAGCACATTTTCTGTTTAGTTTTATTGACTTCAGCAGTTTAATACTTCCAGTTTTCATGGCCACAAAGCTGAATACATCGTGGATATTAATGCAGGGTGTTACATATGTTCTTTAAATACTTATAATCTTAAATTCTACTTAATTGGTTCATGTTGGATGGAAAAACTCATTTCAAAAGAAAATGCACAGACAAATAATGAGATACTTCCCCTCTCCAAACCAAACAGTCCCATACAACCAAGCAGTCCTGGTATTCCTAAAAGCAAATACCTCACTAAAGCCTGAAACAAGTGTACATTCTTAGATATTTATAAAAAAATAAATACACATTTTCCAAACTGTATCCAAGCTGGCATTTTAGTTAGTGAGGGCAACCCAAGGAAGATATTTATATATGATGTTATTTCAGTGTATTAAAGATTCACATTACATTCAGTTATTTGAGCTTATATTAACATGAACAGCTACATATAGTTTCAATGTCAAGGTTGTTTTTGGTATTGCTTTAAAAATATTTTTTACAGCCTCATAAATTTGAAATACACAATTAAAAGGGTGAGCTGTCACATTGGAGAAGTTTCCATTAAATCAAGAGCAATTATAAAAGTTTTGAAAAGCTTATAAAAGACATCCCTTATGACTAATGCAAGCAGCTACAAACTTATTTTAAACAATTTTGGTAAGATGTTCAGGGTTTTTTCCTAAATAAACTTTCGTGTATCAAAGTTTCCCCAGCAGATCAAGCATCTATCAGGGAAGTTTGGCTCTGTTTTGATTTACAAAACAACCATTTGTTTTTCAGGTTAAAAAGTTGGGAATTCTACCGAAACAAATAATATGCAATATTTTGGCACCCTGCTGCTGAATGAAAAGTTTCCTGTGAACCTTAAAAAGTTTTGAAAAACTCTTGAAATAGACTTTTGAAAAATAAATGCCACCTATAATCATTGTACTTATTCCAAATGTTTTTTTTTCTTATTAGGAAGCTCAGCATAGGTTGTTATTCCAGTCATGTTTTTGAAATTGTTAATCTCTTACTGCTGCATATAAAACATAACCTGGGATGTACATACTGTTATTATTTTGAAAGCTGAACAAGCTGAATATCTAAATCTTTTGATTCAGACTCTTGACACATGACAACAGGGCCAGCCATGGTCACACTAGCTGTGTGGAAGTTCTAATGTGTCCTACTTTAAGCTGAATTGTCACTTATGACAGAGTTTACACTTTACTAAAGTTTGAGGTAGAGCACTATGCGAGATAAATTCAACATAGGCACAAGATATAGCTTAAATCTTACACCTACCACCTAGTAGGTGTATAAAGCTGTGGTAACTTGATGGATGAGGAGGAGCAAACCGTCTGAACTGTTTGATGGAAAATCACCATGAGGAAGCCGTCTGGTGTCAGCAAATGTGTTCTCTGATAGAGGACATCCCTCAGAAAGATATGAAGACTTTCTTGCTTGTAGGGATGGGATGAAATATCGTTTGGCAATATATCACGATACAGTACGTGACGAAACACATCGAGTTTGAAAAAAATGGATCACGAAATAAAGATGTCACGTACGGTAATAGCGCCTGTGACCAGAAGTGACGACAACAAACATTAGCACCAACTACCTTACCTCCAAAAAGCCGAATGATGGAGTCGAATGAGATCAAAATTGAGGACGCTCCGATTGGACCTCTCTAGGGTTAGAGAGTGTTGTTGTTTGTGTTTGGCCTGTTAGGCCTTGTGTTTTCCTGTGTGCAACTCAAACAAAAACAAATAAGTTGAAATTACACAGTAATATTTTTTCTTTTTTCTTTTTTGATATTTGTGTCATGACGTATCGTATCATGACCCGGGTATATCGAGGTTCAGCGTATCGTGAGTTTAAGTGTATCGTCCCATCCCTATTTGCTTGTGCATTGTGTTTTCCATCAATGGAATCTATTTCAGCCACTCTGCAATAATGTACCGAGAAATCTCACATTGTTGGCATTTTTACTGCATGTTGCTGTTTTTATAAAACTGTCTGTGGACAAATGCTGTGATGAACTCATCATGATATTTTGACATAATTTACACTTATTTTCATTGCAATAAATCCATTGAATGGCACAGTGGTGTGGTGCGTCTCATAGCAAGAAGGCTGCTGGTTGGATCAACATGTTGGTCAGGGCCTCTCTGTGTGGAGTTAGCATGTTTTCTCCATGCATGCATGGGTTTCCTCCAGGCACTCAGACTCATTCCCACAGACAAAAACACTCTCATTAGGTTGATTGTTGACTCTAAATTGCCCTGAGGTGTGAGCATGAATGGTTGTCTGTCTCTCTACGTGGCCCTGCAGTCTAGCTTGTGATGAGTCCAGGGTGTCACCCTGTCACCATATGTCAGCTGGGATAGGCTCCAACCCCTGCGACCCCAAAGGGATAAGTGGTTTAGTTAATGGATGGACTATGCCAGTTAAGATGAACCATACATCTCCATGGTGCAACCCATCAAGACGCAACTGAAGTCACAGCTTAACTTGTTTTAATATAGGCTTTAGTGTGGGCTTAAAACTTGGGTCTAAGATAGAACTTATTAATAGCTGGTGTTGCATGATACTGATTCTTTAGTGTCAGAGTTAAGCAGCAGAGGCAGTATTTGGTATTAAAGTAGAAGAAAGCTTTAATTGTCTTTTTGGCTTGGTTGTAATCTTTAATGACTTTCTCACAACTTTTTTTCTACATTAGCTCTTATCAAACTTTGGTAGATAATGTGTTTAAGTTTTGCTTCTGATAGCCACAGGAAAGACATACACTACATTCAGATCTTACTATATTTTATGCAACATAAAGTTATATTGGCAGCTGTAACGTACTGTAGGATAAATGTTAATGCAGAAAGGGCTTTCGTTTGAAGACTGTTGCTCTGGAGATGGGTCAGAAAACCAGTTGTATTTACGTTTTTACACAGTTTCATTTGACTTGGTGCATTGGCTCTTTTCTTTCTCCTGACAGTTATGTCATAATTCAGGCAGCTCCTCTTTAATTATTAATCATAAAAGTTACATTTTGAGCTTAAAGTCGGCTGCCATCCTCATAACCGTTTCTGTTAATATTATATGAACTGGCCAGGTGATCAGTAACTGTCTACATGCTTTATGTTTTCAATTCAGAAAATTGCACCAGATCACATCTGTTATTTTCAAAATGCCAGACACATAAATGCCATCTGTCTGCCCTTTCTTTGATTCGTGATACGTTTTTGGTGTGTTAAGCAGTTGTTTGCCAGATGTTCTACATTCTGCACATCTGTGCTGGTGTCCCCAAGACTAGGAAGCTGGAGTCTCAGGGCTAGGCGTCTGTGGGTTCAGTGATGGCTTGAAAGTCGTGTAAGAGCTTGATAGTGATGGACTTGAATGATGGACACTGGGGTCTGTGGTCTCCATGGCAACAGCAGACACCATTGAACACTCATATCCCCTGTTGTGCTTGGACGATGATCCTGATTCCTCGGACGCCGGGTTGTCAGCTGACACAAAAAGGGAATGAAGAACATAAATTGTACTTAATTTGGATTCAGTTGTAAGAAGAAAAATTAATACTTAATTTGTGCAGAGGCAAATGTAAGGTTGTTAGATTGAATGAATTAACCTGTTTCTGAAGAGCAGGAGGGACAGACAGCTCTCCTTGGACAGCCCATCGTTGGGAGGACCAATCCTCCAACACCATTTTCCACCACCATGTAAAACTGTAGCATCATAAATGTTAAAAATCTGATTAAAAATAGTACTAATAGTATCAAATCAGTTTATGATGTTTAACGCATTACTCTCTGGCTCTAGTATAAACCTGATCCCAGTAGATTTATGGCAGAATTATTAATATACTTTAACAAATATCCAGTTTGTTAGTGAATCAGAACTGCGTGGTAGCTTTATGAAACTGATGAGGAAATAACAAAATATTCTCTTGTTCCACTTTTGCTCATTAGCAGGAATCTCTGCTTCATTAGAGGACCCTTCCTCTATTAACTTGTGTTGTACTTAAAGCTGAAGCTCGTACCTGAGGTACACTGTTGGTCATGCTCTCTGACATGCTCTCATCAGTCACGCTGGTCTCGCTCACATTATCCATGGATGGTTGTTTGCGGAAGAATTTCCTCGTTCTGCATGGATGACATTAAAGTACACATTTTACATGTTGATGGATTTTCATTGATTTCGAGGACTCGCAACTTCAGGAAGCATTCATTTTAACACAGTGAGTCATATCCCTCACCAAAAATACCAGTTTCTTAAACAGAAATTGTAAATATTTTTCAGCAACAGCAACAATTCCAGTCAAAAGTTACGTCTAAACCATGTCCCTAACGCACTTTTGGCATGTTATAGCATGATATGTGCCTCTTCTTTTGGTACTGTACACCATCTTTTGTATTTATTTTATTTTTTTATTCCAATGAGGCGTTCAAAGCAGCAGGGGATTTTGGATTTAACTCTTTAAAATAAATGAAACTCTTGATTTTTATATGTACCCATGCAGTGATTATGACATGCAGCAGTACAGTTACTTTTCTATAATTTGTCAATATTACAGACAATATATGGCCGATATGTAAGGTAGATTTATCAGCTATAAATATTTGCAAAAAAGGTTTGTATTGTTAACACTGACATTTAACTTCTTTGGTCAATGTCTGCCAATACTCAGTAGTTATTGAGGAAAAAAAGCTATATTATTATACCGCATATTTGTGGTACTTTGAAGCAAAAAGCATAAACATTTCAGATGTAGTTTATGAAATGGAGTGTAAATATAAAAACATTGATTCAATAACCTTTGCAAGATTTTTGCCTATTTTATCGTACTTATTTTATGGTGATGGGAGTACGAATTTGACCTCCAAACAACCATCATTTTTCAAGTTTAAGGCAACGACTACATTTTCTGTTACTCAAAATTACATTTGAACGCATCATTATGTTCTTTTTTATTAATATGTCTTTTTCCTGAGTTGTCATTGAACACGTCATAAGAAATCATCATTGCCTGCTTTTTGTAGTCACAACTCATTGAGTTTGGTTCTTGTGGTCATAATGCAAACGTCAGCAGGGACTTTTATGGATTGCAACTTTTTGACCACCCAAAGGCTTGAATGTTTTGACCAGATGAGGATGTTCTTTTTTTCCTTCTGTAGGAGCCAGTAATAATCTGTTGTGGGTCTTCAAGAGTTCTTTATCCAAGGCCAAAAACGTGCATGCAGTCTTTAATTTGATTTACAATGCTGATGCGCTTGGAGTTTATGTTCCCACGGTGAATGTTTGTGCATCAGAGATTTATTAAATGGTGCTATGTCATGGAACCCACAAAACTTGAAAGCTGTATTGATGAGCTGAGATGTTATTAATTTTTTGGTTAACTTCCTTCTACCTTACACCCATCACAGATTAAAAGAAGGGTCGCTCATATGAGCTAATTGCTATTCTCCTCTGAAAGCAAAGCAGTACTGTGGAATCTTAAGCTC
The DNA here is from genome assembly GCA_036419115.1 of Scarus forsteni. Taxonomy (NCBI): domain Eukaryota; kingdom Metazoa; phylum Chordata; class Actinopteri; order Labriformes; family Labridae; genus Scarus; species Scarus forsteni. The sequence goes on from JAZDUH010000383.1 coordinate 24,483,105, forward strand.
TTAGAGCTTTTTGCTGCAGAATTTTACTTAAAGTTGTGCACTGTCTCACAGTCATAAACACAGCAAAGCAAACATAGGGGGAGAAGACAATAATACATTTTAGTTATTCGTACTAGAAACCAAAAATGCCACCTTGAACATTTAGTAAATGGCACCAAAGTGAGGCAAAAATTGTGTTAGAAATTGCTCTTATTAGTTTAAGCTGTGCTGGCACAAGTTCTGTACACACACCACTTTGCAAACCATTTTCAGGCTGTTTTTAGCTTAGTTTGAGTTTTTTCTTTAAATAACTCGACTAAAATTCAATATGAACTATGAGCATCCCTTTGTTAAAGCTACTACTTAGATAATGATTCCACAGGTTTTGTTTGTCTAAGCTTTTAAAACAGATTTCTCTGCACGCCTCTATTGCTGTATATGGTTTAATTCTTGTGTTGATGTGCGTTTGCTGAGGAAACTATCAAAACCAAACTCAGAAACTGTATAAGTGCACTTGCAGTCAAGTGCAGAAGGCAATTTGAGGCAGAGCTATTGGCGGCCATGTAGCGTTTCCTGCAGGGTCATACCTCAGCAGCTCCATTCTGTAGCTGAGAAATGACCTATTTTTATGTGTAATTGCTGTAGAACAAGCTAAACCAAGCATGTAATTGAAAGCGTGCCACTTCCACCGGGGAACCAAGACAGCTGATAGGATGTAGTAGGTGGAGTAGCGGGGGTAGTGCTTTGAGAGTCAAAAGAGTGGGAAGTGCCAACGGCCATGCCCATGAGCCAGCAAGACAACCATTAAACAAACCAGGTCTTTAGAGACAGCTCAGGTGGAAATAAGAGGGAGGAGTGAGGCCATATGTAGTTTACTTATGCTCCTCACTCAGCTTCACAGGGCTGCATGCCGCCATTCGTTCCACATGTGGTCTGCTCCATGACCTCCCGATGTCATGCTGAGATACCGACATTACACGGCTCATGCCACCCTGAGTTTGATAGACACCTCTGAATGCTGTCAGCTCATTCATTTCTACAGGAGCCACTCTCCGGCTTTCTGTGCTGCCTGTACTCTCAGCAAGAAATGTTAGAGAGCTCATTTGTGGATGGTTATTTCAGTGCATATACTGGAAAATAGATTGATGCATGTAAGGATATACATAAACAGATCCTTCCTAGTGTTTTTCATTGATTCATTAGGTTTAAAAAGCCTGAAAAAAAAAACCTTATGCTTTTTGAATGGTTATTTTGCTCCAATTAAGTAAATGACTGAATTATTTAAAGTAAAAAAAAAAAAAAAAAAGTAGGCAGTCTTGATAGAAAATCTGAGGCATTCTGATTGGGTCGGCATAAATGAGAGAAGTATGCGATGTGCCGGAACATTGCTCATTGTTGTGATGATACGAATTACTTTAGATTTGCTAATGTAGAAAGCATTTGGTACTGACAGTATCCTCGCCTATGCTTTTTTTACTCTTCATGTTTTATACAACACTTGTAATTGCAACATGTTTCTTCAAAAATGTTTTCCACCACTTTTGGCGGTAAATCCATGATCATGTAATGGAGGAATTGGACATTAAAAATGGACTTCAATATAATTGCAGAATATCTCAGAAATGGCTGAAATTTAATGTTACGTTTTTTCAAAATTTAAAGAACAAATCTGTTGAGGCCGGGAACAATGCCTGCTTCTCTTCCCATCCACTACCTCCTCCCTTCACTAATAACCCAAACATGACCGCCAAGTGGCCGCCTGTGACACCGGATAGGTTGGCAAATAAGCTACGAACCTACCGGCTAACTCCAAAGCAGGGCAGAGCAGTTTCCCAACGATTATCACGCATCAGTTGATCAAATGTTCTGCAAATTTTGTCAACATGCCATTTACTTCACTCGTAAAGATACTTATGGGGACCATCTGAATAGGGGGTGATTATATTTCATTACTTGATACAGTGTCTTGGGGTCAAATTTGCATAAAATACTAAGAACCAAATTCTCAAAAAAAAAATTAAAACTGAAAAAACAATGTGAAAAAAACTAAAGCAGAATTTAAAAAAAAAAGATTTTCAAGACATGAACAGAAAAAAGAGGAAAGAGGAGGCTGTATAGCCATGAAATAATAAACCCAGGAAGTAAAAAATAAAGGATTATTTCTTTAAAGAGGCATGGGGCATTTGGCGGTGAACTCAGTTAAGTAAAGCTGTCGTGTTCTTCTGCTCTCAGCCCCTTCTAACAACATTAAAAGCAAAGAAAATTGTGTTTTGCAGACCTTTAATCTAATAGCATTGAAATATGTGCAAACAGGACCAACATGTCGCTCCTATTGTACCCTCACTTTCCCTCTACATTATTAAAATTCCCTTCAGTTAATAGACTTATGATGTGTTTATTATGAAAGCTCATAATGTGATGTCCATTGAATCTCAGTTCAATGCCCTACATCAGGTATTGTGTAAGAATCCTTTATTTCAAAAGCATGTGTCAACAGTTTACCTTCTCATATTTGTTCTCCCTTGCTTCTGCTCCTCATTCACATAACTTTTATTGGAAATTATTATGGTTTGATTTGTTATTAATCACAGCTTTAACGACTTTCTTTCACCTCTCTTACCCAAAGCAGTAAGTGACACGGGCAGCGATGGAGAGCAGGGATACAAGGACCACCATGCAGGCGGCAATGACCACGTTCCTTCTCTTCTCCTCCTCGGCCTGCTGGAGCTCCCACCACTCAAGGTCACTGAACTGACAACGCTCCCCCATGAAGCCTGACACACAGCTGAAATACATTAAACAGACAGTTTTAAGTTCTGTTTTAATAATGTAAAACCACATACTAATTCGATGGGAAAAGCATTCTAGATACATTTTTGAGTCTTGATATTTGCATACCAAAGCAGGCCACAAAAAATCATGAATACTTTGTAACTACTGCCCCCAAATTAAAAAAAAATAATTGTACAAAACCAGATAGTTGGGATGGATTTTTACTATTGAATAATTTGGTTTTGTTTAGTAAGCCCATGCAAAAATAAAGTGGTACTGAGAAAAAAGAATAGAAAATGATTCTAGTCATAATAACAGTGTTAAGTAATATGGTCTTTGGACCCGTGACATTTACAGCAGCTGTTCTTTGCTGTAACAATCAATTTCAATTACAAAACAAATTTAATGCCAACTGTAACGGGTTGGGCAATAAACACTAAAATTATGTCTCAGTATTTTTATTGCCAAAGGTAATCCACATTGTATTTCTTATTTTTGTGTATAGAGAAATAACAAAAACAAAGTCAGCCATAACAGCTAATAGCCAGCCAAACAATATGAGCATGTCAATTAAAAATACATAGATTTATAAAAAAAATGTAAAAAATGATTTGTCATTTAATATAATATAAATCAAATCCAAGTTGTCCTTTTAGACGAGAATTTTTATTCTGATAAATTCTGATTCTAATATTCTGATTAATTATTGCACAGACTAATGGAGAGATGAAGTCAGAAGAAGGAAGGAATATATTTTTTGAAATGTTCTGGATATTAATATCTAACTCTGTCTTTTGTTTCTTAAACTCAACAATGAGAAGCATTAATTTTTTTTAGATATATTCAACAGCGGTAATTACAAAGTTTAAGTACACTTACAACATTTAAAACTTGGTAAAGTTATATGGTGAAGTTAATAAAACTCACTAAACTTAGACGAATATAAAAAAACTGTTTTTCTTTAAAGGCAAGAATAAAAGGTTCATAAATTCAGCAGCATTTGAAATAAATCAAATGACCTGAAGTTTAATTCTTTTTTTAACTGAATTCATGTTCTGAAAGCAATGAAATGATAATTAACAAACTAAACCAACATACTGTATGCATCACTTTTTTAACTGTAAAAGGCAGAAGTCCTCTGTCTGTCTGCCCGTCTGTCTGTCCACGCTGTCATGAGGGAGTCAGCAACATGATGAGACAAGAGTGACACCTGCTGCTGGATCACTGTATTAAACACCATATGTGATCTACAAGCCTACATGTTGGGTGATGAACATGTAGGCTGATCTTTAAACAGTGAACAGCAGCTTGTTACTGAAATGTTCCTCTGTAGGACTGAGGCTGACACCATGTCTGTTACAGAGAGCTGCAGAAACATGGTACAGGAACTCTTATAGGCCTGAAATCATGCAGACGAGTATGTTAGGAGGTTTACTTACTTGCAAGCGTATGACTCCATTTCAGGAAAGTAGAAGCAGACTCCCTCGTACAGGCAGTAGGACTCGTGTGTGGAGGGACAGCTCTCGACTGAGTTACTGTTGTGGTGCAGGGTGGTCACATCAGCAGGGCTCCTGGTGGTGGCCCATGGCGATGTGGAGTCCAACGCTGAAATGAAGATTAGAGTTTTCTGATGTCCTAATATTTATACACTAATTTTAACAGATATTGATGTGGACACACGTGGTGGTAAACTTGTGTCTCACAATTTTCAGTTAAGGTGCTAATGATTTGGGTGGGGGTTCAATTCCTGCTTTTACATAAATCAAAGAAGCTCTCTTTCTTCCTGCATCACCATTGTAAAATGTTCCTTTTCATTTTTAACTAAAAGTGTAAGTGCTGTCCATGCCCGTAGTATTACAAAACTGGGCTAGGTTTAACTCCAGTTTTACTTAAATATCTTTTAAGTATAGATACAGACATTTCCCACCACTTTTTCTATTTTTAAATCATATTTTGCATGACTTATTTTTAGGAAATTCTAGTTAAGGTAGTGGCAGCATCCTACTGAAGTGACTGCTGTAAGTATTAAGTGCTGCATGAATGCAGCATTCTCCTGATCAAAAAACAGTATTTCAAAATATTTCCAATATACTGATATCTACATCTTCTATTTCTCCTGAAACAAATGCAACATCTAGTGCAGTATCCTTACTGTTCAACTCTGCCTTACTTTCAAACTTTAAATTGTGCTTTATATTTACGTTAATATTGTTTGATGTTAGTATTCATAGAGTAAATTCTTTAGCCTTGTTCATAGACAATTTTACTGATTGTATTATTTTTCATCCATTAGGGGGAAATTGTTGTGCCTTTAAGATTCTACATGTTGGAATTCTTGCTTATTTAACTTCTGTTACACTCTTATCTGATTTTGATATCCATATCAGCTAATCCTTCTGCTATATTGTGTATAAAAGCAACTGAAACAACCAAATACTGGCTTAGGAATTTATGAAGTATTTCTTATTCTAAATCTGATTTTTAAAAAATCCAGAAAAACTGCTTGAAACAACTCAAAAAAGTTTTCTAAAGTGAGAAAAACATCAAATCAGACCTAAAACTTGCCCTAAGAGCAACAGCCATAGCGAGTGTGTTGGTTTTGCCTGACTAAACATTAACCAAGTGCATTTACATCTGTGCAGCAAATATATTTGGCAATAAATAACTGTTTGAACTATTTACTTCTACTAATGAAATACTAGTAATGTTATACCAGTAACATTGTGCATCTCAGTATTTATCTTCAGGGTTACTTTGACCTTGTTTTCCATGGGTAATGAAAGGGTTAAATACATATTTATATCTCTGAACACATGCTCAATGTCATCCCTATTTCTCTCCACTTAAAGTAAGTCACAAGTGATGTAGCTGCTTTTGCAAATAGAGATATGTAGGTTTCAGTGTCCCAGGCACTTTTTCCCTATTATAGTAATCTAACACTAGAGACTGTCCGCACAATTAAAAAAACAAAACAAGACACACCTTGGCATGTCCTCCCATTGCCGTAGTATCCAGCTTGGCACTTGCAGAGATACTTTCCAAGGTTATTTTGGCACTCTGCATTTTTGGCACAGGTGTGCGTTCCCTGTTTACACTCATCGATATCTGAGACAAAAGGAAAACGGATGTATTGTACAGTTTGAACATATAAAAGCACCATTGGGCAATTGTAACATTTAATATTATGCGTTATAGAGTCAAAAACCACCTTAGAAATGAGAAAATTGCACAAGCATCATTTGTAAATCTTGTCAGCTTCGTTAATGTGTTAAACCTTGAGAATATCTTTGCGTCAATAGTTGTTTTCCTCACTTGAAATTCTATTATATCTAAAATTAAATTCTGCTCCTCCCCCATTGCTGTTATCTGTGCCAATGTTAAATGTCTTCTGCGGTTTATAAGTAACCTTAACTTTCCCTATTTATAGTTCAAAAACAGACTCATCACTCACCCACACAGATCTGTCCATCTCCAGTAAAACCCTCCAGACACTTACAGGTCGGGCTGCCAGCATCCAGCAGGCACTGAGCATTAACATCACAGCGGAGGGAATAACACTGGTGCTGGTCTGACAGGGAACAGGAAGATGGAATCAGAATTATTACTCAGAATCAGAGAGTTAAGACAGAAAAATACTCATATTGCTAAAGCCAGATGTTACCTGCAACCATCTTGTCTGTGTAGAGAGTGGGCCCACTGCTCACACCAGCGTCTAATGATCGTCCAGTTGTGCTCTCATCATTTAGCGTTTTATTTTTCAAGGACAGTAAGTCAGTGGATTCTACATTTAAAAAACACTCCGTTAACATAAGCATCCATCTCCAGATGAACACACCATCTACAGTAAATGAACAAAACCATTGGTAAGATTCCTGAAAGGAAACCACCTGTTGTTTTGTTGAAGTTATCCACTGAGTAGCAGCTCTTTCCATCAGCTGACAGGGTGTAGTGTGACAGGCAGGAGCAGTGAGCAGATCCCAACTTGCTTTCACACACTTGGGCACAGCCTCCGTTTAGGTGTAGGCAAACGTCAGCACCTAGAGAAAAAAAAGTAAGTTATAAAAAAATATCAGTAGAGCAATATGTTCCAGAATTTTGTGACAATCAGAATCAGAAATACTTTGGTTGTTGCAGTTGCTCTTATACACAGTGTAACAGTAGGAATATTGACATAGACATTATTATAGATAAGAGCATACAAGAATTTAAATAAGCAAGTTGCAACATACAACATTACAAACTATGTAATTTGTTATGGCACATTATCCATCCAAGTTTTCAGCCAGTAAGGGATATGTATGGCAGATATATCAACAGTAAATTTTGGCAGGAATATTCAATTCTGCAGACACAGATATTTAAATTTTGATCTATTGTGCCCATCCCAATAAGACAACAATAATACTTTGCATCCCTTATTATATCTGTCGCTAAACAGTAAAGTTTTTCCCTGCTTCATGGACAATGTTTTATACGAATAATAGTCCTGTGTAATTCAGGAATTTCTTCCTTTTGTGATAATGATATAGATTGTAATCATTAAGCAAACAATGTAGAGTATCTAAGCTGTAACTTTTTATCCTGGCCTATGCTATTCTACCCATTTTATGCCACACTTTTTTTATCCAGTTACCCTTTTCTCCACCTGGTTGGCATAAATAAATTTAAGGGAAGCTTGCAGCTGCCTTTGGTCTCATCAAAAGGTGTGAAAGAAAGGCAATCATACCATGAAACTTTGCATTACTACATAGGAAAATAGTTGTAATATTCTGCTGTCAGTTCACATTTTGGCGTATGCTTATAGCAAAGGATTATATGATGAAAACAATCTGCATTTTACTGCACAGTCCTTATGACCAGCACCGCCTTGAAACATTTGTGCATATACTATTTTGATTTTTGTTTAACTTTAAAAATGTTTAAATAAGGCTATTTATTACAAATAGTTTTGATATATCACCCTAAATACAACATTTCATCATTTGATTTACATCAAATTAATACATTTTTTGCTTATACCCACTCATACATTTCTCAACTACTTGGTTGAAAAACTTTTATATTTGTTTTGATGAATGAGGACATTATATTGAGTATTTATTCCAATGCTTCAAAGCTTGATCCAGAAACCCTTTATTCACTGAATGCGCCAAAAGTTAAGTGTTGATGCATTGATTTGACCAACTTGTACCTGACAAGGAAAAACATGGCAAAATGAGCTTTCAAAGTTCAACTTGTATGCTTTTAATCAGTTCCTCCCTTTTAATTTTTTGTCTTAACCTGTTAACAGATCCCTGTTTTCCCCCTGCTGTGTACCTGGTTTAGCGAGGGGATGGACCATCACAATGGACGCTGGTTGGACCATGTTGCCATGGATACGCTGCAGCTTTTTTCCTGTCCGCTTGTGTACGCTTCTCAGCTGCCGGTGCTCCCAGTCAGATATCCACAACCTGTCCTCAAATACTGCAAGGTCAAAAGGTCGACCTGGACCAATCAGAATAGAAGAAGACCATAAATCAGTCGGTGTTTTCAGGTAAGAGGTTTGGAGAATATGCTTTTACTTAATCTTTGGGTGAAGTGATCAGTTATCTGACTTAAGCATTTTCAGAAGCTGTTTCGATATATCTCTGTAGCTAACTTTAGACATTACTTCTTCCTTGTTAATGTACAAGAACCTTAATTATTTTTTTGTCAAACTCAATTTTCTCCTTATAAGCTTTGCAATAGTGTTTTATCTTTATTTTAATCTTTATCTTGGAGGTTTTTGTGTTGATTTGCATAGTCAGACATCCAAACAGATGCACCTGATTCCCATCCTCAAATTCTTGCATCTAATGACAGCAAGGGATGATCTTTGTCAATTTAATTCATAGGTTTAATTAGTAAGTTATTCTAGAGTTGAAAGTTTAGGGGAAGCATACCTTGTGCAGACATTGCTAGAATGAGCTGTGTCATATTTCCACACTGAGCAATATCACTTCATTTCTTGGTCAATTACATCAAACAATATTTTCCAAGTGTGAAATGTTAGCATTGGTAGCCCTGCTAGCCTTTTGCCATCCTTAAAAGTGCACATGCTTGTGTCGAAGGGTGCTTGGTTGATATGCAGTCTAAACTAGGGTGAACTGATTTTAATATTCAACGCACTTGAAAATAATACTTGTGCTACAAGATGACACCCCTTTTTTGTGCTTGTTTACATCCGGGGAGAAGAGTGAGTAAAGTAGGTCCAGTAACTAAGGTTATGACCAATTGGTGACCTGACTTGTTTTAGGTTGCTTGGTTAACAGCTTGAACAGAAGAAGTGACTGGGATTGGGGGCTTACATAACATAACATTAATGAAATGTTTGACTCATTTTCATGATAAACTTTATTCAACCAGAAAAACCTCAATGAGATTAAAAATCTTATTTGCCAGAGTGTTCTGGCAAAGCCAGGCAGCAGCACATTTACAGTTACAGACATAAGACAATTACAGACACAGATACATGCACAATTACATTCTGGTGCTGAATTCCGATGATAACAATGTTAAACTGTGTCATTAGATAGTTGCACATACCCCTGCTGAGGACCATTTGGTAGATAGTTTTTGTTTTAAGAAGTACTAATGGGGCATTTTATTGACAAACCGAGATCGCTGATGTTTGAAGCTTAGAAACAACCTGGCGGGTATTTCACATAATTTTCAAAAGGTAAGTGGTTTCTACTTTATCATGTTATGCCTTCTATCAGTTTTTAATGCTTTACTTGAAGCCAAATGAATTGGATATTGAAACTAGATAGGGAAGTTGCCCACAGCTACATTCGCTTTGATTCATGGACTCTAATGAAACTTAAAAAAATAATAATTTTGCTTGTTGGTGGTGCCTTTAAAACAAAAATAAAAAATTGAGCAAAGAAAAAATGAGTGTTGCTGTTAATGACAAGCTGTTACCAATAGATTAAGAGACTTTGGAGACTTTTAGGAAATTCACTTGTAATTCTGAATGTGTAAGAGAGCTTGAATAACTTACAAATGCAGAATTTCAATATTAAAACTTAAATATCTGATATGTTGGCAATTATTGTTAGTATTATTTAAAAGCAGGAGTATGTTTTAGTGTATCAAGTTTTTTTGAGGGGCTTTTGTTCACGAGTAAGAGTAAATGGCATAAATCATAAAGTCAAATTTCTATAGAGTTACTAGAATAAAATACATTCACTCCCTCCACTCCCTCATCCTGTGAACTTTGCTGTGGAGCAGTTCAACTCTCTCTCCCTCAAGGCCGTACAGTCACCTTATCGGACAATAGAGCGTTTGTGGGGTCTGAGCTAAGACAAGGTCACAGGTTCTCCCCTTACAGGTGCCTAGTTTGGATTTTTTTTTTCCCCTCTCTTTTCCTCTTGTTTTCTTTTCTGCAAGCACGTTGAGTTACATATGTTGGAGGAAAAGTGCCATATAAATAAAGTTTGATTGATTGATTGATTGAACTTGAGCATGTATGTGTCACAAGAGCCTCACCTACTTGGTTCTCTAACAGCACCCGTCGATCTGAACCATCCAGAGCCGAAGTCTCAACCAGACCCCGCCGCTGGTCACACCAGAACAGACGATCCTGGGTGAAATCGATGGTCAGCCCGCTTGGCGACGCAAGGTTGGTGCTGGCAATGATAACCCGATCTGTCCCTTCCAAAGAGGCAGTCTCCACAACAGGCTGGGCCCCCATGTCAGTCCAGAACAACTTCCTCAAAAAAGTCAAATGCAAAAGCTATTGTTAGATCACCCACTGCTCGAAGAGAGTGCTTCAAGTCCAGCAGGTAGCTTTACCTTTTTTTTAATTGTTGACTGAGCTGTACAGTGAGTTAGAATTGCAGACGATACAAAAAAAGAAAATTAAAGCCACGAACTGTAGCCACACTCACTTTGCAAAAGGATGAACTGCAATCCCTCTTGGTTCCTCCAGCCCTGTCCTTACAATAGTGTCCCTGTTCAATCCAGTCAAGGTACTGCAGTCAACAGATGACTGGCTAAAGGACAAAAATATACCAAAGTGAAACACAGAAAACAGAAACCATTTCAGCTCTGCTAAATAGCTTCTTAATGCTGCTTTGATATAGCATAAAATTGAACTCAAGATCGACTTTATTCATGTTAACATTAATATTCAAATGACCTTGCATAAGCCCAAAACAAACCCTAAGATTTACTCCTAAATGAGAGGTGGCAAACTTTTGTTACAATAGGTGTTTATTTGTTCTTACTGGCACAAGGAAAAATGGACACAAACTGTGGAAAACCCTTATAAGACAATGATAATTCCTTATCACTAAATAAAAGAAACAGAGACACAGCTTTCATTTGATCATGCCAGCTTTTATATTTTCAAATCTAAATATAAATAATGATGCTGAACAAATTGATCCAGCCACAGAATTAAAGTCAACAAAAGTTACAAAACCTACACACCACACACCTTTTATCTGTCCAGTACATCTTGCGATGGACCCAGTCAATAGCCAGTCCCTCGGGAGACCCCAAACCATCATATACAAGAACTTCTCTTGATCCATGGTTCAGATCAACACGCTCGATGGTTTTCTGCCTTGTGTTTGCAAAGTACACCTTTAAAATGCATAAAACGTGTAAGAAAAACTTCATTTCACTTAATTTAACAAATAAGAAGTGTAATATTAATTGTTCCATGCTGCTATTGTCTGAATTTGTCTGAAACTAAATAGTTTAACAGGCATTGGTGGATCCTTCAGTCCAGCACAGCACCATGTTTGTCCACTAGATGTCACCATCCATCCTCAATAAAACCCTTTACTGAAGCGGGCTGAGCACTCATTGAAATGAGCTCTGGTTGCCTCTGACATGCTGACAGAAAGATTGCATAAAAGCTGACAGGTGGTTTCATCTTACTTTGCTCTGAACGGGGTCATAGTCCAAAGCTATGATTGTTCCTCTGGGCTCCTCAACGAGGCTGTGGTCCTCAGAGCCATCGGGATGAATCTGTCGCACATCCACCAGATTAGCAACTAGTAGGTACGGTGGGGGTCCTGGAGGGGTGAAATGGGAATTTAGGTTGAATACAACTTAGTAGGTACTGAACACTCAACCTTTACTTTGTGTGTCCACTATCAGTTTATGGTGCATTACATTATAGAAAGTAAAGTGAAAAAGAAGGGTGGTAGGACATTATCCAAAGCACCTGATCAGCCCCTGATGACCGCTTAGCAGTAGTATGACTCACCAGAGGCGATGCAGCGCTTGCCGTCTTGGTGGAGCTGGTAACCAGGCAGGCAGCCACACTGCCACCTACTCGGGGTGGCAGGAGTGCAGACCTGACTGCACCCTCCATTATCTGTAGCTGAACAGCCTTCAACAGAAGAAAAACTGTGTCACTGAACTCATGCAGGGACTTCTTTGACAGACATACAGACTGTTTATCACAGAAACAAAAACCTGCTCTTGATGCTGATCAGCAGTGTAAAGCCACCTGCACAGCTTAACTCAGGTGTGATCCACTGACTCTTTATGTATTTACTATATTTTAAACTTGATTCTAAAATAATCTCACCATTTTTATGAATTCATGGAACATCCTACCTAGTCATCACGCCAAACATCAAGTTTAAAAGTAACACTTTGAGCAAGCAGAGTTCAATTTCATTTACAATTTTCATTTCCTAATATCATGAAAACAAGATTATGAAGATTAAGTGATTACTGAGCTGCACGTCATGTTACTCTGGTTTTATCAACTCGTTTCGAGCACACCCTCCCTCCTCCACACTACATCCTCTACTCTGCCCCTCCCTATAAATTGGTTGTTACTCTAATTTAAGGGAGGAGCAAAGGGTCTCACAACATATACTTTAGTTTGATTGAGAGGTAAGAGAGCTTAAGATGAAAGAATGGAAGATTTTTGTAAGCAGAAAAGGTTAGATGACCCAAAGAGCTGCTCTGGTTTAGAGATAGAGGCAATAATAATCAAATATGTGATTCAGATAAATGTTTTTTTCTTCAATTTCAAGAAAATGTTTTACACACGTGTTTCTGTGTCTTGTTTTCAATTACAGGGTCTTTATTTTTCCAGAAATTTGTAATGCCTACTGTCATCTTAGGAAAATATCACTTAGAGGTGAAATATGTTTCCTTTCAGCTTAATAATTATAGTAATAATTAGGAATGCTCCAAAGTGAAAATTTGTGGCCAAAGCCGAAGCCGAATAATATATAAACACTTGGCCGAATACTGATTGTCCAATGCAGAGGCTAAGTAGTTCACTATATTTTTTAATAGTGCATAAATAGCTTAGAATGCATTTTAGACATGTTTTTAAAAGGAAAGAATTGTTTATTGAATGTTATGACATTTTTTAATATTCCAGTAGCCTTTGCTTTTCAAAAAAAGCACAACAAAGTTTTCCACTTATATTAAGCCTTCAAACAAAACAAAACATGCAGTAAACAAAGAAACTAAAGTGCATTGAAGTGGATTATTTATTTATTTATTTAACCTTTATTTAACCAGGTTAGTCCCATTGAGATCAGCAGATCTCTTTTCCAAGGGAGACCTGACCAAGACTGGCAGCAAAACACAGTTCAACAGTCATATAGACTCGATACAGTACAAAGGAGTGAGGAAAACAATAAAAAGCCATCAGTTAAAACAGTGACATTAGGAACAACTTAACCTGCAACAATGAATTATTGTCCTTTTGACGCAAGTCTGCTTAGCCACAGTCACACACAATGACGCATTCGATTTCGTCACTGCGTCACACGGTTCTATTCAGCCTTGCTAATACCTCAATCCACCGAAGGCCAAATATGGCTTTATTTGCAGTATTCGGCCAAATATATTCAGCCACTGAATATTCAGTGCATCCTTAGTAATGATACAAATAATAATAACCAAAAGTGCTCAGAGTGCATGAATATCTGCAAAAGCCTTTCTGGCATTCTTAACAGAATTATTCTGTAAAATGTGGAAAACTGCCCTGTGATTTTTTTTTTTATAATATAGATTTTAACCTAAATGAAATATCCTGTGCCTGGTGCCAAGATATTCTCTGAAAATTGTATTAACATTAAAAGTGGGTTTTTTTGTCATCAGCGAAAATGTGGAAAACTGCCCTATATTGCAAAGCTAGCAAATCCTTAAAAAAAAAAGAAGAAAATCCTGAATCCCCATCCAAATTCAAATGACCACCAAAACCTAATCACGTCTTCAGTGTGCCATGAACAACACCACCTGAAAATTTCATCAAATTTTGGGAAAGCTTTTTTAGTTATCTTGCTGACAGGCATTCAGATAGACAGACAGACCAAAAGATGTTCATATTTCACCAAATTGTAATCATTTTTTCCAAGTGCCATAACTGTCATTCCCTCAAATTTGAATCAAAACCTTCTGAAGGTGTTTTTAAAGGTATTAGTAAAAATGCCAAAAACTGACCACAAAGTTATTTAATCCTCAAAGATTCCTAGATCGCTGTTAGGAATTACATCACCACCAAAATCCCATCACTTTACATTATAACATGGCCAACATTCAAGGTCCCATCATAGTCCATGAAGAAGTTTTTTGAGTTAACTTGCTCACAGCCAAACAAATGGACAAATGCCAGCAAACACATGACAAAGTTAAATAATAATAATGGCATTTTTTGAAAATTGGGCAGTACATGTCCATGGACATTGTCATCATTAGTGGGTTCTACAGATAAATAATAGAAGCTTGCTTAATCTTTTGCAACCATGATCGGTGTAGTATGATGCTGTCCCTCCAAAATAAACAACTTTCCGAACTCAACTTTAGTAACACTTTAATATCACACTGTAAGTATACCAGTTTATAACTATGGGATTATCTCAGGTTTTTAGCTGAAGTTGCTTGATAAAATAATGATAGTAATTATGATTATAATGATGAAAAAATGTAATCAAGTTACATATCTTTAAAACACCATCAAATATGTTAGTACAATCCTCCAGTTGTATTTGTAGTTGTTGCATTTAATGCACATACCAGTACAGGCCTGTCCATCCTCCTGCAGTATGGACCCCTCGGGACACACACAGACAGCACCCTCGTCTGTGATCAGGCACCCATGGCTGCACTTGGTGCTGTTATTTTCACAAGGTGTGATCTCTGATGTGAACAGAAAACAGATCCTTAATATTAAAATATTGCCTTAGATAAATACAAGCCAAGTGGTTTGAACTCGAAGAATAGGTAAAGTGGGTTATTCAGTGATTGATGATTAATGAGCATTACGTGGTGAGATTTTCCTGGGTTATTTTTGGGGCTCAGCAGGTTGTAACGCAGCCAGCTGGCTAACAAGCTTCTTAACCTGCGCTCTGCTAAAATCCTTTTATGAAGGCAGGCCTCGCTCCGTCAAAATAGGTGAAAGTGTGAGGAGAAGGCAGTCAGAGCCCACAGGGTGAGGATGATGTAATGTTAGCTCACAGGAGGGTGGTACCTGCTCTGTCTGTGAATATGTGCCAGACATACAGGGGCAGACCGTACAGATATGAATCTGATGTGAAATAGTTAAAGGGCCTGCTGCACTGCCTCGGACTATAAACCTCTATATAGCTGTTAATAATAATGATAGCATTAGCTAGTCAGAGTTTTGCATTAACCCTCAGGTCTCAATTCAAACAGCTCTTTTAAAGGTACAGTTTGTCCTTTAATTCAAAGTGGAGTTATCAAGGCTAAAAGTTATTTGATTAATTGATTTTACTTGAGTCAGATTCAGTTTCTGCATCCGTTCCCATCTTTTTAACAAAAGCTTTCTATTGGTAAATATCTGCAGTAACCGCTCAGTAGTGTATGTGTGTTATGTTGAATGCAGACTTAGCAGTGATCATGACAACCCTTCCACTTTTGTATGCTTTAGAAATAGATTAACTCTAATGAAAGTTTGTTGATTTCAATTTATTCACTCCTCTTTTTGAGGGAGCTTTTTTGCACATCGGTGTTTCCCAAACTGTTGGCCCAGGCTCACTGGTGGTCCCATTTTAAGTTATCACAAAATGCTAAATAACATTTAACAAATCCTACCCAAACAAAAGAAACTGCCAGAAAATATATCTTACTGGTTGTATTTTACATAATGTCTGATGAACAGACACAGTTTGATTAAATAACGAGGGACATTTCATTGAATATCTCACTGGAATCACTTGGTTCCTGATATTAAGAATATATCAGTACTTTCAAAGGCCTGGAGATGCCTGGAGAGAGTTTGCAAAGTGGTATAATATTCCTAAAAGAGAGACTGATGAAAATATTACAGCAAGACTAGCTTTCATAATAACATGTCTATGAAAAGACAGAGAAGGTGGTGAATACTTTGGAGTTACATTTTATTTATATTAGGGTTTATGGTGAGCCTCAGAGTCTGGGAAAGGCTGTTTTAAGAAGTGTTCGGATACAGCTTTTAAAATTTTTGTCTCCCTACCAAATTTTTTGCCTGCTTTTTTGCATTGTTTTTAATAAAACTTTACTATGAATCAAGGTCACCAAGGCCAAAAATGCCCACCAACAAAAACTGCAGAATGATAACATCATTTTCAGAAAAATATTTGTTTGACTTCTGGTGGAAAAATCTTCTTATTTCTGTACGTCAGTCCTGATTAAAACTCCCATATAAGTATTAATCATCAGGATTTTAACTCCTGAATTGCCAGCTTGATTAAATGAAGCATTGTTAAACAAAAAAATTGACAGATCATTTTTATTCTCGTTTTCCTCCAAAAACAGTGATAAATCAAACTGTCTTTCAAATGGGTTGGTATTATAATATTATTAGGTTTAGATTTTTGAATATGTTTAAACATTTTGTAGTTTTAAAGTTGGTTAAAGTGTACCTTTTTTAAATCAAATAAAGTTCAAAAATAATTAAATGTAATAAAACAGGAATTTTCACAAGATATAAATCCTTAATGGCCTCAATGAGTTATTAAATCAAATCTTGTAAAACAGACACTTGCAAGTAAAATACAGCTATAATTCCTAAATGTTTCATAAAAAACAAACAGTCTTTTCATATGAAGCATCTTGATTGAAATGATTGACAGATAAAACAGACAAATACTCTCTTGTGGGCAAAGCTGTCCTTTGCAAAATCAGATTAAAAGAAAAAAAGTCACATTATTTCCTAAATTGTTCAATTTTAAAGCATAAAAAACTTTGATGAAAGGAAATAAAGCAGATATGCAGGATCTGTCAGCGTGAGACGCACATATAAGACTGAAGCAACCTGGTTTAACCCTCCTCTGTGCACTCGGAGTTGTTGTCATTATTGTCTGGCCTGCTGCTTGGCTGCATGTTTGTTCTCTCCTGGACCTTGGCAAAGGTTGTCTACTAAACAGCTTAGACGGACAAAGCTGCTGACAGATATGTTCCCTATTGCAAATGTCACCTCGTCATGTAATCTCATTGTGCGTTTGCCTGCCCCGTTCTCTTGGCTGTGAGATTAGAAGAGGCGTGATTATGGAGGGTGAAATGTGTTTTTAAATGATATATAGCTAATTACTTTGAAGACCCTAGACATACTGGAGTGAACTTAGACACATTAAAAACAAGAAAGTAGTAAAAATTAAAGTTATGTCTTTGCTAAAGCTGAAGGAAACTAATAAACTTGCAACAACAACAATGTAAAAGTTATGCTAGTTTTTAAATGAGATAATGCAAACTAGTTAAAGCACCTGCTGGTGTGGTTTAGACTGTTACCTTTTTCAGTTTTGCAGTGTTTTAGTATTAAAAAATGTTACATTTACTGGCTAGCTTTTGCTTACATTTCTTTCCTCATTAAAATCCAATACAAGTTACTGACATTTATTATAATTGTTAGGAAATGTAATATAAAATCAGTATCATTAAACTTAATTTGGAATTAAACTTAGAACTTTGTTACATAGTTATCACTGTATAAAGCTGAATTATCGCTGACAAGACTGACTGAAATAAAACAGCATTGATTATTCTCAAATATGTCCTTAGTTCTTGGCTTTAAAACAAGCCTTACACTTTAAAAAGCCATATGAAATAGAATCTCTTCCCTTTCCGCGTTGGGTTGAAGAAAAAAGACATATCATATTCGATGAGGCTGCTCGCATTTGTTATAACTTTGGATGAGTGCTGATTAAATGAGACTATTTATCTTGAATATAAGGGAAACCCTTGTGGTTTAAGACCAGAATCATCAAGTTTTTATTAGCACCCAAACTTTGAAGAGGTTTTGGCGTAAATTGAGGGCTGTTTAGAACACTCGGTCGATCAAGCCGATTTGAAGTGCACTTAATGGATGAAAACTGACATGTTTTAAATTATTAATAAAGACCATTTCATTATGATTTTAGTCTTAATAAAGTTTTTTGCCACTATAATTTAATGACACTTATAAGTTGTAGACATTTTACAACCAAAAATTCTGATGGTTTCTTGTTAATTCATGGTTTTATATCTTAAATATTTTTGAGATTTCATCAAAAATGTATCAAATCTTTTTTGCAAAAGCCGTTTTCAGAGTGGCTGTAATATGTTGTTTTAGGAGGATGAGCTAAAACTGGTAAGAACAAAAACAAGCCAATGTATTGGAACCAAGTATGTATTTATATATTGAAAAAAGGTGAAAACATGTTAGATTTAAAATAAAAAAAATGAAACGGCCATAACCCTTGTCCTGGCAGTATTGATTTGGTTTGGAAACTTCATTGAATTCATTTAGGATTTCTTTACATTCTCTCATTGTCTGTGTCTGAGGTATGCAGCCCCTATAAAACATTGTATTGTTTTGCTAACAGACAACTCAGCTGCAAGTTTTCAAAGACGGATGACCAGACACTGACTCAGGAAGAAAAGATATCTATAGAATGGGCAGGAGAAAATAAATGAATAAATAAAATGATCAGTGCTTTTTCCTGAAGACATTTTAAGTGGTGATCTTAGTATCAGAATTATAAAGTTTGATATAATTTAATACAAAGTCAAACAATATTGATATCTGTTTAATACCATGGCCATCATTGACACCTAATGAATGAGCTTTTGTCATTTTTATGTAGTAAAAGTTACTGATTTTCCTCCGACACACAATCTAATCCATGTGTAATATTGGAATTATTTCTTTTTGCATTGTTATTAAGTCTGCATTTGTATCGATTGCTTTATTTTAACAGTGAAGTGCTCCTTTAAAATGCTGCGGATCTTGCAGTAAAGTAGTTTTGACAAAGCACTGGGCCAACCACCTCATTTTAATCAACAAGTAATATTGTCATAAACTGCTTCTCTCTCTGTGTCTTGTTAGATTCACCTTAAAAACTCGACATATTTCCCAGCTCTGGATTTTCTGCCGTCAAAATTCAAAGCAGAAATCTGCAAACTTTCTGCTTTCATAATGCATTCTTGTAAATAGACCTACTGATCTGATTAAAAGGTGTTAAGCGTGACCTTATATTCTGTCCACCTCACACAGCGCCAAGGTCTCAGCATAACAAGACCTGAAGTGACAAAGTGTCCCTGTTTTGACCCAACTAACCTAACACACAATTGGCAGCTCACATCTGTCTGGTTTAGCGTCTAGCCAGTGACCCAGCCTTTTTATTGGCTCTGCGAGGTCAAAGTAGTGTCTGAGGGACAAATGCCACCTTTCAGAGGCCTAAAGAAGACGCTCCGTGGCACATTCATTTTCATGACCAAAGTAAGGGCTGTCACTTTGAAAAAAAAACAACCAAATATATCAAACCTTCTGGATTTCGTTGAGCAAAGATTGAAAGTAGCTTAGACCAAAGTGCCTCAGTAAAACTACAATAATCAATAAATGGATGAAAAAAAGGCTGAAATATAAAATGCTAGCAATGATAGTTTGATGATGCTGAGGCCTAGTAATAGGTCATAATTTACCAATTGGAGAAAAAGTACTCGATACAAACAGAAGGCTTACTGTATTAGCATTTCATTATTACATTGAGAGCTGAAGTCATTTCTCGATCAAAGCTCTAATTTTACTCAAAATTGCATCTGTAAAGCCGAACTCCTGTGGCCTTGCAGCTATTGAGGCCTTATTTAATAGGCAATTTCTGGGTTTTTATTGAGGTGGTATATGAGCATGCCTCATACCCCAGTAATATATATTTGCAAATTTGAAGTTAATTAATCCAGCTTAACAGTAAGATGACAGTGGAATCAGGAACCAGAGTTTCCGTATTTAAAACATCAGTCATTTTAACACTATAGTGATAAGAATACAGTTTTTTTCTTTACCTTGACATGTCTTCCTGTCAGGCAGGAGGGCGTATCCCTTGGGGCAGGTACAGAAATATGATCCCGGGATGTTTTCACAGCCGAGAGAGCAGCCATGGTTCCAGTGGGCACATTCATTCACATCTATAATGCCAGCATGGACAAAGATTCAGAACACATAAGTGAATGTAAGTTAATGAAGTCACCTACTTTTTATGTAGGTGAAGCAGATTTTTTTGTTTATTGCGTTTTGATAAGTCAAGAGATTTGTTTTATCTCCTGTAAGTGCTTGGCTGCTCCATGCCTCAGGGTGATGTACAGGAAAACACAGTTTCAGTTCAGGAAGAGGGACTATGGCAGTTTTTTTGGTAGTGTGATTTGTATTAGTTTTATGAGACAGGGATTAGGGATGGGAATAAAAAACAGTTCTAGTTTATAACTCAAAAGCATTTGGCTCAAGGGATGGATATTATTCCTTATGCTAAACATTTCCTCTCTCAATCCTGTACATGTTGTTCTGCATGCCTTGCATATGACAGTCATGACACTTTCTGTAGAGGCAGCCAGCAAGAACTATCATAAAGAAACTAAAGATGTGATCATGGCAGAAAGGAGAAAGAAGTTGACCATATTCAAATGTGATGGTTGGCAGAGTGGTAAACAACCTGGCATGACCCAAATACATGCTCCTGCTGACCAGGATTCAAATCCATTCTGTGGCCAGTTTGCGGAGTGTCCTCCCCTACTCTCTCTTGCCTGCTTTCACAAGCCTATGCACAATCTCTCTCTTTCTTCTGTCAATAAAGGCACAAAATGCCCCCACAAAAAAAGAAGTGGCTTATTTTCATGCCAAATGAACATCCAGTTTTGTCCTTGATTTTTGCAGCACTACATTGAATATCAGAACTGTCATGACTGACCTCATTGCCACTAAAAACCTGCGTATAGCTTCTCGTTTCCAAACAGAAAATCCACAGCAATTGACGTGCTGGTTTGGCGGAGTGGTTAGCAACCATGCACGTCCCATATACATACTTCTGCCAGTCCGGGTTCGAATCCAGCCTGTGACCAGTCTGCAGAATGTCTTCCCAAGCCTATCCACTGTCTCTCTCCTATCAATAAAGGCACGAAAATGTCCAAAAATACATAAAAAAAAAGAAACTCCACAGCAATCAACAAGAGAATCGATTCAGAAATGAATTGATGACCTGAATCAATAGTGACATTGATAGCAATGACAACTTGCCATTTCCCATCCCTCCAAGGGGTAAAGTTGATGCTGAAATACTTTGAATTTTGACATGTAAAGACTAATCAGCTCATCCGTCCCTCCATCCATTATCCATACCAAATTATCCCGTCCGGGGTTGCATGGGACCTATCCCAGCTAGGTGCAGGTACACCGTAAACCGGTTACCAGACGATCACAGGGCCACAAAGAGAGACGGACAACCATTCATGCTCGCACGTGTGGAAATAAGCAATCAACCTAATGCGCATGGGAGAAAACAAACTCTCCAGTAAAAGGCCTTGACTGATATGGGAATTAAACTGGCAACCTCCTTGCGGTGTGGAAGATGCACTGCTAGCTGCACCAGCGTGCCTCCCATAATCAGCTCATCTGATGTTAAACTCCACAAAGACACTTTATAATGTACGTTATGGACACGGTTCCCTAGGCCATGGCTGGTACTGGCATGGAGATATAACATAACTAAGATTAACCCCTACAGTACAGCCACAGCTCCAAAATGACTTTAAATAATTTATGGTTTATGTATCTCATAGTGAATGCTTTAAAAAACAAATACTTACCCTCACAATGTGTCCCCTGCTTACTGAGAGCAAAGCCTTGTTTGCACTTGCAGGTCCCCTGCTGAGCCAGACTCGAACACACATTTACACAGTTTCCACTCTGTTCATTGCAACCTGTTTGAAAGAGGTTGTGCTGTATGTTATGTCTTGAGGATATGGGAATATAAGTCGTTTAAAGTTAAGGTTTAGTTATTACCTTGAAATGTTGTTTGGGAGTCTGCCATTGGCTGGTTAAGGAGATGTACGACCTTGATATCCAGTGGGGGTTTTGCCATGGGTTTCATGTTTACACTCAGTGGCTCTCCACCAGTGTTTTTGTTTACTTGTTTTATAACACGAGACGTAGCATCAGTGTAGAATAAATGGTCCAGGAATATAGAAATCCCAAGTGACTGAGGTCTGAATGAAAGAAACATTTTTATCTCAGAGTGTTTGAAAGAACGTTGTAAATAGAGTCATAAAGTATGAACGAAGGCATGCTTACTGAAGTGATTGATCCATGATGTGCAGGACATTCCCATTGTAATCACAAGAGGCAATGGCACTTTCCCCTTGCAGACCAAACTGAACCCAGAAGAGTCTTTTGTCTTCATGGTCAACAGTCAGTGCTCTCAGTTCTTCGGACATTTTAATAAGCATAGTTTTCTTCTGTCCTGTTAGATCAGAACGCTGGATGCTTGGGGTTACTCCACCAGACAGCCAAAAAAGAAACCTGAAACATATTTGTTTGAAACTGAGAGCAGGCTGAAGGTAATGTATTCTTTAATATGTCCATGTGTTTGGTGTGTTTTTCCATGTGTAAGATTGAATGAGAAAATGCACATTTTGTAACAGAGAGAGAACAGATCATGAAACACATAAACTGAAAGAACAGTAAATATTAAGATCTGTCTTTTTAAAGGCTTATTAGGGGGCTTTAATGCCTTTACCTAAAGAGACAGGAAAGAGGAATGAGTTGAATTGAGCAACAGGCTGGTCATTAACTTGGGCTCTAATCCTTAAGGCAATTATCTGCATTCATGGGACACATGGACATAACCGCATAGCTACAGGTGCCCCACAATGCTGTATATAAATGACATGAACTTAGTAACACGTGTAACTGTCTCATGCCAATAACAAAGCAGACTCTCTGAAGAATATATCCTCTTTGTCAAGGCCACTGAAACCTCTAACACCCACTTTTTTATTTTCTGAAACCAAATATCATGTAATATTCTTTTTGCAAGAGTTTTGGTCATGTTTCATACAATCTAAAGTGTTTCACATGTAGTTCTTTAATAAATTGAATATTACCCTTTGTAGTGTACTCTCATGATGAAATGTTCAAAAGTGTCAGTAGGCCTGTCGCGATAATCAATAAATCAATTAACTGCACGATAAATAAAAACATCCTTGATAAGTTTTCTGGCCTTAATAAATTGGCACGTGCATATACAGTATGTTTGTTTCTCTCCTCTCTCTCTACCAAACAGGCTGAATGAGAAGATGACTCACTCTGTACATCTTTTTCAACACTGGGGTGCGTTGATTATATAGCAGATTTAGCGGAGTGAGCCATCTGTCAGTCATTCAATCTTTGGGGGGAAGGCGGGGCCGCTCGCGCATACACACAGAGCTGCAAGTGAGCATCGTGATGTTTCAAAATAATGTTGACAATAATATCGTTTTTCGGCAATAATTCTTCAGTTATTATCGTCCAGCAAAATCTGTTATCGTGACAGGCCTATGTGTCAGCATCATTGATCCAGGGCTGTTATTAATTAACATATATCAATGTGCACCAGTCAGGTAATTAAAAAAGCTATTAAATGGTGGGTATGTTAAAAATCAAACAGACTTTGACCAGACCTAGTGAGGGTATGTTAATGACAGTCTGTTGTTTTGCACCTCTGTGCCAGACATGCCTGACGGAGAGAGATGAAGCCTTTATAGTAACACAGAAACACCTTTTAACATTTATATCGATATATTTTTTTTACATTACATCATTTTTCTCCTTTTACTTTGCTAACTTTCTTAGTGCACCATTATGAAATTTGACTGAAGTGAAGGCAGACTAGATTACCTGCTTGATGGGTCAACAGTGATAGAACTTGGATGCGTTAAGTGTCTTAGAAGAGTCCTTTCATTTTTCCCATTTAAATCCATTTTCTTGATTTTTCCCTTTTCTCCACTTGTCCAGTATACACTGCTCCAAATCCAGTCCACTGCAAAGCCTGAGATATGTTTGTCAGATGAGTATAGCTTCTGAAAAAATAAGCAGAAAAACAATATTTAAAATGATACTTTGTGTTTTATAATTAAAGAATATTGCAAGAACTTGTGTTGCTTTATTTAAATTCTATAGAGAAGTTCTCTCATTTGACAGTCATTACATAATCACCTGTCTGTGCCCTCTTGCTGATGCTTTGTAGATGACCCCTGTGTGTTGGTCCGCCCAATAAACTCTCCCCTCTCTAAAGTGAAAGTCGAGAAGGATAGATGCTCCCACTCCGGCAACCAGCCGCCTTTGGTTTTTCCCATCTAGGTCCATGCGATGAATGGCTTTACCATGGCCAAATATGAGGAAGGGCTGTGAGGCTGAATGAAACAAATTATGATACATTTTTATGAAACATTTATTCCAATAGTGTAGGCATCAAAGTCTAAGTAGCCCATTTGGTGGTATTCTTGATTTTCAGCAGAAACAGCTTTCATTTATTGTTACCCAATTTTCTCCATATTTGCACTGCTGCATATGAGCCTGTGAGTCAATGTGCAGAGACTGAGTTAACTCTTACTGTGAGTAGCAATGCTCTTATACTGAGCCAAGACATCACACTACTGCCTCGAGAGGAGAAGGAGCAATATGTATCCACACTCTCAATATAAGTGACCCCTTATTCTTCAAATGCATGGTCAGAGTGGAGGAAAATACAGTTCAGTATTTACCAAACCTGAAAATCAAAGATGTTTGAGCTCATCAATACGGGTTAAGAGCCATGTTGGCTTCATTATGTAACAGCATTTTTAATAAACACTGATACTCAACATGTATCAGGCCTTGCAGGGAGACATTTCCTCCAGGCACATAGGCACATATAGTTTAGCAGAGCACGTCTTACCATTTCACTTGGCCTGAAGTAACACACTCTGGGAACTCCATGACAGATTAAAAACATACTAAGAAATATCCTTCTCTGCTCAAAGACAGGTGCAAAACATCCAAACTTTGTAGAAAATCCATTTGGTGTGTGTGATTGTTATACATTTTAAGTTCCTGCAGAAGCTGGCAGGATGACGAGTAGAAATCAAATTTAACAACAAGTGGACACTGATGGATATATCATGATGTGTTCATTTACATCTCAGACAAATGATATAAGTAAAATATGTCATAAGTAAAGTGTCATCATAGTGTGTTTATATGTAACATCAAGAAAAGGAAAAGTAAGTGTTTGTCCAAAAATTCAGGTGATTGCTGTTTACTTGTCTAATTTGTTTGTTTGTTTTTACAGCATTGCAAAATAGACATAGCAGATATTCCCCAGGGAATACTTTAAAAAGGTGCTTTTTCAATGAATTTTTTTTTCAAGTCATGAACTGCATCCATGGTTTTTCATAAATATTTAGGAATGGAAAAATAGGTTTTTCTATCAAATAACCCTTTACCTTTTTGAAATTCAGTTTATTTCTATGACATATTAAACTAGAAAGCACTCAGAGAGAGCAAACATCTGCTAAGGTAGCTCACATATTGTTGCATCTATAACCAATAGCTCCATGATAAAGGTACCATCATAAAATGATATCGACCTTGAAAACCCACATCTAGCACTTGGAATCATGTTGATATCATAATAAATAAGACAGTTATTGATCAAAACTGATTGTTCCCTAATGGCAACTATCTAGATCAGCACCAAAATCTAATCATTTCTTGGTTGGGCCATTCCCAACATCTCTGGAAGATTTCAGAAAAAATCTATCCAGTGGTTTTTGCATAATCTTGCAAACAAGCAAACAACCAGACTAAAAACTAAAACTATGGAGACTAAAATTATTGTATTCATTTTTTTTTTGGCTTTTGGGAAGAAACATTTACAATAAAGACAGCAGAAAAGATGGCGAGGCAGCATTATGTTTGCATTGCGATGAATGAGGACTTTCTCAACATATCTGTTTTTGGGAACACCAGACAAGTTTTTCTAACCCAAAGTTGCGCTTGCCCCTGGAGCTCTGAACTGGGCTCTGAGGTGAACACAAATCTTTGTTGTCTGATTTACTATAGATAGAAAGTGCCTTGGTCTATCATGGTAATCACACTGTCATGTGCTGCCATGGATACTTCTCTTAACTCTGTGGAATGAAGAAAACAATGAGCAACTCCAGACAAACAACATAATGAAATGTATGTTCCAGATCGGGCTGTGCAGCCTTGTTGCTAAGAGTCATCGTGATGAATCATTAATTGACAAGTTCATATGATGGTCACCTTGTCCCTTGACCTACTTGGCCAAGTTTATAGAATGTCTGACACTTCCAGACTTCCAGAAGATTCTTATTTTACAAATACAGCAACCTGAGACCCTAAAAACAAAAAGTCCCAAATGAGTTGTCCTGATACACAGCTAAAGCAATCAGTGTGGACATTAATTTCTCATTTCACATGGTAAGATTTGCCTAATACTAGTTTGGATATTCGTTGTTTATTAGGACTTATTTCATACCATGGAAGCAAAAATTGAAGTCCTTAGTACCCATCTTTGGAAATCACCCCCACCAACAAGGAATTATTTTGCTAATTTTGTCATTGTGCAAGATAACTTTTAGTTATCTTGGTATTGTATTGCAAAAGAGAAAACTGATTAAGTTTTGTTGGTGATCCAAATTTGGATCCTGATCCAGGATTTCTAAAAAATGATTAATTAACACTGTAAAATAGCTTTTAAAATCCTTGCTAATATATATTTTAAGTGTGTTTATTTGAACAGGACAGTTTAAGTAAAGAATTGTACAATATGGGAGTGGGAATCCATACAATCTCAAAGTCCTATAACTGCTGTTCTTATACAAGGCACAATGTTAAGTAATTGATGAAGGGGGAATTACCATCCAATCACTCAGCTAAAAAATCATCAGCAATGCATTGCTTCTAAATGTCTTTTGGATTTTTGAGCATTTCTAGTTTGTTGTATTTATGATGATTCATCTGTAACCTTAAGATCACTTAGGGAATTATCTTGTAAATTTTATTATATTCATGTAGCATTTCTATTTTTAGAAAAGCAAAATTATGTGGAAACCTGTTTGATACCAGGACAACAAAAATAGAAGTCCTAAATATCCAACTTTGTCTCCATGTCAGTCCTATTTACTTTTTATAAAATTTGCCAGCATGTTTGTGCAGTGTAGTTACACTTTCTATCTGTCTTGGTCAGAAAATATGACTCAAGGTTATTACATTTTTTCAAACATGCTCCATCAAGTCATGGCAAGTTTCAAAATAATTTTTCATTATTTTGACTTATATGTTTTTCTGTAAATTAGAAAGTATGTATGACTTCCTCTGCTATTTTACATTTTTAAAAATGTTAACCATTAATGTAGTTTGACCACCATATTTTTTTTATGTACCAAAAAATATATATATTTAAATTGCAGTCCAACTAGGAGACTTTAGGACCATATTTGGTTCATATTGCCCAGCCCTAAGTACAGTGCCCAGGACTACAGGTATCATGTTGAAGTTTGGATATGTAGAAACATGTCGTAGGATCTCTGAAGACTTGCTAATGCATTTTGTTGTTGGGTTGTGCATCGTAAAAGTTTAACTGTACCTCTGAAGGCCAGTATTGTAAAGTCAGCGTAGTGGGACCCAGAAAAGTTGGTTATTGTTTTAAAATAAAAAAAGACTATTGAGTATGTAGCTACTTTTTTGCTGGTTCAGGCTGGTAGAGTGCTGTGGGCATTAACTTATACAGCTTACCTGCATATATATACAAACAAACTTTTTTTTCATGAGCTCAAAAAAAACCCAAATCAACCAAACAAGTCATGTCCAGTTGATGATCATGACCTTTTGACATCTTTTTGGTGGGAAAACAAACAGCATCAAGAATTCCTTTAACCAACTGTTTTGTTAGATAAAATTCAATTTACCCATACTGTCCATCTCAGGGTCACAGGAGGCTGCAGCCTGGAGACTGGTCAGCTAATCATGGGGCCAACATGTAGAGACAGACAACCAACCACACACGCACACCCAAGGGCAATATAGAGTCTCCAGTCAACCAAACAAGCATGGGTTTTTGGTTTGTGGGAGGAAGCCGGAGTACCTGGAGTAAACTCAAGCATGCACAGGGAGAACATATGGCAATGGCCTGACTGACTTGAGGAGTCAAACCCTCACCCTTCTTGTTGTGAGGCATGTGCACTTCCTGCTGTGCAGCGCTATTCCACGAAATGTCCTTATTGATTTTATTTTGGCCGATGACCTACTGAGACAGACCTACATTTCGACTTTCTTGCAGATAAATAAGTAAACAAAATGAATTACAAATTCAGCGTGAAGACCATTTGGACATCAGAAGTCACCATTTGCGGCTGTCATCTGTGAGATGTGTTGGCATCACTCGAGGACCTTACACTCAGCCAGTGATACACCCACTCCAGAACAGGCCACCTCACCGCACCTTTGGTGCAATGAATCGCGCTTCCCTTCTCGGTTAGGATCTCGCTCATGACTGATTTGTTCCTTCTGTTACTCTGTTGTCACTTGACTTTAGACACTTCTTGACCTAAGAGTTTATGTACATGAAATGTGTCTAAAAACTCACCCACACAGCTGCTGTTCCTCCCAGCTCGTGACAGGCGTTCATCCCAACATGCTGTACCAAGGGCCAAGGCTCCGGAGCTTTGCACCACAAAATAGATCAAAACTGCAGTGACTGTGGCAGCCAACATAATCCTGAGAGCTGACCCTGCCTAGGGAGCTGCACTTGTTCAGTTCTTCTCAGGCATTTCCACTGGTATTCCTGCTGGCTGGTAGGAATTCCCCAAATCCAAGAAACATTTGATTATGGACTGCTGGCATCTTCGTCTGGGGCTTCAACCTAGAGAGATGTTGGAGCTTTACATACCAGAGGATGTGGCCCTAAAGAGAGATGCACCCTAATGAAGAGTTGGAGCACTAAGAAGGAAGAGGGCAATACTGCCAACCAGAGAAGAAAAAAAAAACTGTGGGATCCTGCTCACTCCCTGCTTTGGCCCCTGGTCTGCCACTCTGTTTTGGAAGCAAAGATTGAAATTCCTGACACCCCCGTGGTAAATTTTGCACATGCTAGTCCAGCAGTGGAGCAAGATCTTCTTTAAGCTGCAGTCAGTGTCTTGAGCAGAATGTGGAATATGTAAGAAATGAGGCTGGACTGAAGAGAGGTCCCACACAACAACAACATATTACCCTCACTCCACCCCCTGACCCATGTCGTCTCTCAGTGTGGATGGATGTGTAGGTCCGAGACAAAGTGTTTGTGTCTGGAAAAGAGAGACTGGGCAGTGGACACTGCATATTAATCAGTCTAGCCTAACTCATTACTATTGTATGAATAAGGATTCAGAAGTATCAAAGTATTAATCATTTTCAAGCAATAATTTTTTTACTTTTCTGCCGTAAGATATTTGTTTCAAAGTGTTTGGGTCAGCTCAGTAGTAAGAGCCAATCTTTTAGCTCTAAACAGCTCTTCATCTGTCTCCCTTATGTCCATTAATCAACTAAAATGGAAAACTTCTCTCAAATTGAAGTTCCTGTCCTTTCAATATCAATCAAACTTTATTTGTATAGCACTTTTCATACAGGACTTTGTAATATGAAGTGCCTTACATGGGAAAAAAAAGAAACAATAAGTGAAATAAAAAGCAGAAAATTGCATAATTGCATAAAAGGAAAACATAAGACCCCCACAACCCCCCCTCCCCCAAACCACATTCAATATACAGACTCAGTTACTCAAAGACACAAAGACATAAAAAGGAAATTCTGACAGAAAACAAAATTAGAGGACTGAGGAAACGCTATCTTGAATTAGAAATGAGGAAACATTGGCTAAGACTAAAATAATAGTTAAAAATCTCGAAAAATACAAGAGGGTAAGATAAGTAAATATGTAAATACGTAAATAAAAAAATAATATAAAATAAAAGTTAGATAAATAATACGGTAAAAAAATGAGAAAGCGTTCATCAGGTGCATAATAAAATCAGCTAAAGTAGGACAGTAAAAGGAAAAGCATTTTTAAGCACAATAAAAGGGTTAAAATAAGTAAAATATAACGTAAAATAATAATAAATACAATCAGCTAAAAGCCAGATTAAAAAGGTAGGTCTTGAGTTTTAGATAGAGGAATTGCCCATCAGAAGCAGCCATCACGTTTGCTTGTGACTTGAAGTCTTAGATTTATTTATCATTTAAATATTAACCTGTACAACCACAAACTGTGTGGATAAATAACATTTTGCATGTTTTATCATGCACTTGCTCAAACAACTGATTGACCCATCCCATTGACCTAGCTTTTTTTGTGGCTCAACATTAAAAAATACAGCCAAAATACTTAGTAGTTTCAGTTTGTTTTCAGTTATCTTCACTCATGCTTAAGTAGATTCAGAGTGTTACTTTAACTTGTACTTGAGTGAAATTTTATCTAGGTAAGTGTACTTTAGCCTGAGTACAGTATTTTCCACCTCTAGTATGAGCCTTTTATCCGGTGGGGAACAAAATCAATAGTGTACCATTATTTGATTATGATGTAATTCATAAATTACATGAACTTATAGTATGAGTTAAATTTACCCATGCTCTGAAACAGTAGACTTTCTGTTTGGTGTCCCAAGTGTAAATGATAGGCCAGTCTATCTCTTGCTGTAGTCCTCTGCCTTCTCGAGGGGAAACGGTCAAATGAGTAACCTACAGAGAATGGACGAGGATGGAGCAGATTAGTCCTAAATTGTTTGTCCTCCCTCTTTACCCCAGAGAACAACTGACAGACCCAAGGAACCAAAACCTCTATTCATACCCTCCATGACTGGGGCATTGTCAGGAACAACGTCACCATTAACCTCGTATAGAAGGGGTAGATGATTTACACGGCTGAGAAAGTTGTCTTGTCTCCATACTAATGTTAGCAGTCTGACGGACACTGAACCTTTTCCCACAATTTATACCGCTGACAGTTTGACTTCACGTGAGTTGTGTGCTGAATGACAATTACATGTGGCTTTGGATCATCAGGCAAAGTTTGTATAGAAATAGACCCTGATGCTTTTGTAAGTCCTACCCCACAGTTTCCTTTATATATAATGAGAAAATTCCAGTATTTAGCTGATTCTTCGAGGCTCATGATTTAAAAATGCTATATTCTATTTTATATTTTAAGTTCATATTCATATACAGTTTTTTGCTGTTATACAGAGCAGTGTTTTTTTCTGTCAATGTTCCTTTAAAGCTGGGGTCGGTAATTTTGGAAAACTAGCATGAGATGTAGCATCTCCTCAGAGCTCTGCCTAGCCCCTCCCACCCCTCCTCCAAAATGACCCCCACGCTCACATGCATGCGCGACTTATTCACAACCAGAAGACTGATTCAGCTCCAAACCCCCAGCACAATGTTTATGTTTTACACTACACCAAGTCATGTCTCAGTCAGCAGTAACAAAACACCAAAACATTATCATAGTAAAGTAAAAAACAAACAAACATGGAAAGTTAGTTAGTACTCACAGCCCGATGTTGATCGGGGTATAGGTAGTTCCTCTGCCATTCTCCACATAGCTGTCAAGTCACCCATTTTGGCCATGAAACTGCGTGTATTTTACGTATTTTATCCTTTTTCCTGCCGTCCTCCCGTATTATGGCCCTTTTCCATGAGCCCTACTCTACTCTACTCGATTCTACCCGGCTCTACTTGTGCTGCTTTTCCATTAGCCCCAGTCGCCTGCCCAACGGGGTGCAGTGTCGCTGTAAACAGCTGAGCGGCACTGCGGTGATGTCATTTTGAGCACGACACAACAATCTGTGGCTTTTTGTCACAAATCGAGTATAAAAGAAAAGCAGAAAAAGGCTGCGGGTGGCAAGAAGAAAAACGCAACGGGCTTCCCTTATTTTCAAAGCCAAAACTTGACGGGTAAGCATTCTTCAGCGGACTTGGATCCCTCTCAGCTCGGCTACACGCACTGAATCAGAGTCCGTCCACGCCGGCAAAATGTACGCACAGGAGGCAGGCAGAACAGCGATGGGATCTGATTGGTTTAAAAATGTGGATCCCAAGGTTTTATTGGTTGGTGTTTTCCCTTTTTTAGTCCTGTTGTAGATAGCGGATATTTTTACACATTATGAATTGATTGCCATCGGGTCATGAAGACCATTTTAACCAGTATTACAAAAAGTGTATCTAAATCAGATTACCAACCCTAGCTTTAAGAGGTGTGAAAAATCTTAAGTCACCTCAGTCAAAATGCCATAAATAGATAATCAAATAAAGTTATATTGTTATTAAGTTAGAATTGCAAACAAAATCATGCTCAGGCTTAATATTAGAAAGGACTCTGAGAGCACAAACCTCCACCAAGGTAGCTCAAATATTGCAGTGACATCTATAAGCAACAGTTCCATGATAAACTTGCTGTCATTATATGATTCCTTGATCCTGAAAACCCACACCTAGTACTCAGAATCATATTCTCATTATTAGTTTAACAGTCATCTAGCAAAACTGATTGTTTGCTAATGGGGGTTACCTGGATCACCACCAAAAGTTAATTAAGCTGGGCTATTACCAGCATCTCCTGAAAATTTCCGCAAACTAGTTTTTGCGTAATCTTTCTGACAAACAAACAGACATATGCCGCAGAAACTATAACCTCATTGATGGAGGTAATTATTGTTGTCACAAGGCAGCTAACCTCCAGGGCCTTTTCAGACTGTTTCACTAACTAGACCGTGTCGAACTAAGTATGTTTAAGACAAGATGTAAACTTCTTTCCCTGGAATATCTTAAAATGTATCTCATGCTATAGTGCAGGGATTACATTTATAACCTGACAGTTGTGTTTAAAGCCGTTTGTCTTGCTATCCGTAGTTTATCAGAATTTTGGTGTTCATTGAGTCAGTTACTGCTCAAAGTGTGACGATGTTAACTTGTGGCTCTACGAGTATGTTTATGGACAGTTGGTGAGGAGGACAACTGTCTTAGCTGATGCTACGTTGTTCATTTTGTTTAGGAAAGACAGTCTGCCTATGATACTGTTATAAAAAACCTGCTATACAAAGATGAGCAGCATTATGAGAATGCTTTGCATCCTTAATATCTGTTCCAACAGCAATAGTTACCTGTTGCTTAAAGCTGCCCGTAGTCTTTTCAGTCTTGTGTTGACATGAACGTGAATCTAGGCATTAAACATTTT
The DNA here is from genome assembly GCA_036419115.1 of Scarus forsteni. NCBI lineage: Eukaryota > Metazoa > Chordata > Actinopteri > Labriformes > Labridae > Scarus > Scarus forsteni. The sequence continues at coordinate 24,516,356 of JAZDUH010000383.1, forward strand.
GTACATGCACTAGAAGGATTCTGGTATCTAACATAAAATTGAATACTTGTTACCTCACTCATGTTAATTTCAATAATAGTGATTATTAATTGTACCTACAGTTAAAAATCAATGACAGGACTTGAAAGATGCATATTGCCAGTCTGTGTGATCATTCCCATTAGAAGAAAATCAACAACCGTAGACATATCTAGCTCTAATGGCTGCATGGTTTATTTTTTAAAGGATTAAACAACTCTAAAAGTGTCGGAGTAACAGTTTTTCTAGCCTTGTTGCTTTGTATTCTGTCTGAGCTTGTGCCTTATTCCCACTGGACCGCTACAGTGGTGCCATGTCCCAATTGCCAAGAGACTTGTGAAGCAACTGTAAAGAGCAGTGTCTCAACAGCTCTATCTGGATTTGCATTGTGAAACATGTGTAGTCTAGTGTGTCTTGTTTTTCTCTCTCTCCCCATTGGCACTCTACCTGTCAATGACTTTATCTCCCTGTCCTTCCATCTGTGTGCTCTCTGTTCATTCATAGTTTACCTATAATAAACATGGCAGCCCATTGTTGTCTGCCATCCATTCACTCTGTTTGTAAAATCAGCCTTGCTGTTGCCATGATAACAGCACAGCTGGTATTAGAGATTACTCAGCACTGCAGGCACATACAGCTGGTGGTACAGAGGTATCCATGGGAACACTTTTCCAGGCCCACCCATCATCTTATCGGGATTTACAGCAGCGTCTGTTCAGATGTCCATAGAGCGTGACAACTGAGACCCATTGATTTTCGGGATGAACATGTCTGCTTGGGTTTATAACCCAGTGAGCACTCATGATCTATCTTTATACCTTTCATGCTTATACATACTCATTTTATTGATCATTCTTATATTTTAACCTCTTCATTATACATCACATTATATGTTTTTTGGATTCAGACCGTTCATTTTTTTATCTTTTAGTTGCTTTTCTCCATATGTACCAGCAGAACTCTGAGTATAATTTTTGTAGTTGCTGTAGTACTTAGTTTCGCATGTGCCAATACAATTCAATTACCAATTGCATAGTCTGTTTCTAGTAAAGGGGCATAATTTAAAGTCAAACTTAATTTTGTAAGCTGTATGCAAGCTTAAAGAAGCCCCAATGAATCATTCATTTTGTCTTTATAAGACATGATCAGATGATCTTTGTTAAAAAAATCAGCTGCTTTTTTTTTAATTAAATTAAAAGAAGATTGGTTCAATAAACTTAAATTGATATTGTTGAGTGGGGGTTACATTTCTTTCTTGGCAATATAATTTAATATGTCAGATACATCATGTAACTGTTAAAATTCATTAACCTTATGCCTTTCATTTATTAACCTATTTGCATTAAGTTGCCAGTTGGATTGAATTAATGGTTTTGTTCACTTCGTAAATTATTTTATTAATTCACATAAATAAAGATAAGAAATGAATCATAAACTTGTGTAATCCAGATGTTCTGCCTGTAGGATTTTTTTTATAGCATTGCTCCATTGGATGCTTTTGTTCTGCTTTGTTGAGTAAGTGCTTAACCAGTTGTTAAACCACAACACATTAAACATGTTAAATATGTTTTCACCCTTTCATCATGTCAGATTGCATAATGGATCCTTTGAATTTTATCCAGAGTTTTATTTATGGCTCAAGAGAATTTATTGGTATTGCGATTCGTATTAGGTTCAGACATGAATATGATTTGCAAAAATCATATGTAGGACACTTGTATTTGTATTTGTTTAAAAAGAACTCCCCAATATAACATCCCATTAACACTCATTTCACAAGCAGAATTTAAAGAGTAGGGGAATGAAGTTGTAGAACTTCGTTGGAAGGGTGGAAAGGGTAAAGCAAGACTGCAGTATTGTTGCAGGGTAGAGTTGGCAAAGCTGACGGTGATGAAGAGATCAGCAGTTTTGCAGCAAAAACGGTCACTTTCATATAACCAACCTTAATATAACTGTGAAAGAGTTGTCTTTTTAACCAGATGCACCCACCGTGTAGGGAACAGACCCACGTTTTGCCCTAACAATGCCCCACCTTAGAAGAAATTCAGAGAGGAGCAAATAGCAGATGCAACAAGAGTAGAGTAGAGTAGACAGTAGTACCAATTAGGGATGTGCGCGACTAGTCGTTTAATCGTTTAACCGCCTACTTATTTATTAATCGTTTAGTATTTTACTAGTCGGTTAAACGCTACATTAAGCATCATGCATCTTGTTCTTCACGCCTCTGCGCATAGCTGTCAAGTCTCCCGTTTTGGCCGGGAAACTACCGTATTTTACCCCTCTTTCCCGCCGTCCTCCCGTATTAATATTTTCCCGTAATTCTCCCGTATTAAAAAAAACATTCCTCTGCCTCTGCTACTAACTGAACACTGTCACTCGTCTGGCGAGAAATGCCACCTGCAGTAGCCTGCATGTTTGTTTTCCTCCTCTTTTACTACCAAAGAGGCTGAATGACAAGATGCCCCACTACATCTGTCTTTCTTAACACCGGGTTGCATCGGTTCTATAGCGGATTTAGCGGATTTATAGCCGAGTGAGCATCTGTCAAACATGCGATCTTTGGGGTGAAGACAGGGCCGCTCGCGCGGACACACGGAGAGAGCTGAAGTGAGCGTCCTGAGGAGTAACGAGGAAACAAACGCAAATATGAATGATGGCACAAAAGATACGGTTCTTAAGCCGGCTGCCCTAGTGTGAGAATGTGTTGGTTTTAAACAGGATGAACAAGGTGTGAGCTCATGAACACCGACGAGCTGATATGTCGCATTTGTTTGAAAGTAGTGGCGACGACAGGTGCAGCGGAGCCTTCGTCCTGACAGTCAACACTTACTGAGGTGTTTGGCCGGCAAAGAACATATAGATAAAAGCCCAAAATGAAGCGCTCACAGACAGCGTCGTTCGCTACATTGCAAAAGAAGTGCAGCCCTTCAATACGGTTGAAAAGCCAGCAGTTATGAACGTTTGACAGATAGTACGAATTGACTGGGAGAAAGTACATGTCACAATTCCTGAACTGTATAAACTCCATTTCATTTAGGCCAGAGTTTTTATTGTTGTGTGAGTTTTGTTTTTTCTTTACAGAGACAGGGTCTATTTTTTTTTTGTTTTTGACTAGTATAATTATTTTTATTTACATGCAATTTTGCTAAAAGATAGGCCATTTCATTTTCATTGCTTTTTTTTCTCTTTTTTTGTTTGTTAAATTTACAATATTTTTTGTTCAATTTATTTTATTTAAAATATCCTGACCTTCCAATTACAGTTAAATATTCTTAAGAAATGAAAGTTTCTTGAATCGTGCACTAGTCTTAAGTGCCAGAGATTTCAGGGAAATTCTATTCTAGGCTACTATGTTGTACGTTTGGAATTGTCATGCTGCTGCATCTAAGTTTCATACCAAAGCAGTATTTATAATAAATGCCATGCATTGCATTGGCAAACGTATCAGAAATGTATTTCTCTTTAAATTGTTCAACTTTATTCAGTCAGTTGTTGTTACATCAATAGAATTTAAATTAACAGTTTGTCCTGAATGTTTGGGCTAAAATAGTTCCTAAATACACATTTGCATGTTAAACTTTTAAACTTTTAACTTAATATGTGCATTAAATTGCAAGTTTTCTTGCTTATAGACTAGTCGACTAGTCGCAAATAAAATTTGAGACTAGCCGGCGGGGAAATTAGTCGAAATTCCCATCCCTAGTACCAATGGTGCCTAGGTCTTTCCTAACCCTGTCTTTAAGTATTGAGTTATTTGAATCCAAGTATGACTGCCTTTAACTAACATTGCTGCCCTATGACACTATGTAAAGAGGTCTTATACAGAGAGCCTGATTTGATTGTTACATAGTATAAACCTAATTTTAGCTTATCTGCAGAGGGGCAGTCTTTTAAGGTTAACATAACTAGATACATTTTGTACTTATATACTTTAAGTCAACTCAGCCCAACAATGTCTGCTTGAACTAACTCACTGGCTTTACATTCACATTTTGATAAACTAAAAAAAAATTCAAGAACTTATTCTTTGAGCACGTTGATGGATAAGTTGTGCCCAGACAACTTTCAATGAGGCATCCAGACGTCAAGACAAGTCTGTGACAGTATGCATGTATGTAATTTTACACTCTCTGACTAGAGTACCCACCACCCAAAGCTCTCCTGAAAAATTTGAATAAATAAAAAGATTTTTTTCAAAACAAGCACAAATTCAACAGTGCTTCTGTTTATTAAAAACAAAAATACATCTCACTGACATTTATATTCACAAACTTGTAGAAAGAGGCAGTGTTTATAAGAAGACATGCACATTCTATCACACACACTGACAGTACACTTTTGTCAATTAAGGCGTCCGTTTGGTGCTGGAAACAGTGATGTTGAAATGTTATGGGATTCTTACAAATGGGTTTATTTGACACTACATTATATTTATATTTGACTTTGGCATTGAGTGGAGAATAAAACACTACACACAGCTAAACAATAAGCACTTTGTATGGTAGTAAGTGCAACAAAAGTGCTCTGTGCTAGTGTGAAATTCTCATATTTAAGGCTCCAAAGTACACAATGGCTCCAAAGTAATATAAAAGTTACTTGTTGGCTTATTTGAGTTTGATGAAGTTCCTTTGACTGCCTAAACTATCTCCAGTTAATGTTTTGATTGTAACTAGTCTTTTGAGATCACTAAATGAGTCTTTCCTGCCGAGAGGTGCATCGTAACACAAAGTGTGTGTCACCATTAAGGGCTGGGCAATATATCTCTTTTTTTTTTAAATATATGAATAGATTTCATAAACCGTGAGTCAGTATTATATATATCAAAATACAAATCCCAATTCCAAAGACAGTTGGGACAAAATGTGAATAAAAGTAGAACACAGTGATAAGCAAACACTTTTCATCCTATTCAAATTAGTACAGCTCAAAGACACAATCATCCACATTAAGACTGTTTACTTTTTGTGAAATATGTTTCATACTGCATTCTTCTTTAAAATACATGTGAATGAAATTATAATTTTGAGAAACATTTTGTCTTTGTGCTGTTTACAATTAACCTGGTATGCCAGATGGACTGCTTTGCATAACCATGAGATATAAGCTGCTGTAGTGGCATCCATGCTGATCTCCTAATAGACTGTTTGCAGGATTTCAGTCGCCTCTGTCTCTAGACAACAGTAGTCTACAGCTTTTTCTGCTCAAAGGTTGCTTAGTGTTTCAGCTCATAGCTTTGTAAAATGGACCTGTCTTATGATGACAGACATAGACTCTAGCAGATCCAGCTGCTCTGTAATGTTTAGTATAGATTGAAAATGGCTGTCACACCACTAAAGTCTGCCGTCATTCACATGTTCCATAATATTAAATTTAGCCAGATCTAATGCATAGTTAGGTTATTTTCAAGAAAACCACTAACTGTAATATTAAAAATTGATGAGGGATATTCTGCATGAAAAGTTTGGTTGAAGTTAGTAAGCATTTTTTAATTTGTTTTCTTATATCTTAGGACCATTGATGTTTTATATGATTATGCCTTTAATAAAGGGGTTGTTTATTTTTAGATTTATTTAATGTACACGTGCAGCAGGCTGTGAATTAAAAGGCCTGTGTGGCAATAGGCATTTGACCCTTGTGGTTTTGACTGTCTTGTCTTTACAGAAGAAAATGCAACATTGTTGCTGCCAGGCACAAACCTCTCATTTAAATAGACAGAGACACTATTGTCCTGTTTGAAGGTGGAAGGTAATGGTATGGGTATGTTTAAAAATCATAGAATCTATAGACAAAGGATTATTGCTTGACAACAAGTCTCTGCATTTTTTATATTACCCAGCCCTACCACCATTCAATACTGAAATTGATTATTTTACTGTCCCATAGGTAGTAGTTCAACTGTGTCACAAAAGGCAAAAATAATGAATATTTTGAAGACAATGTTACTGCCATGGCAATTTTGAAATTGGCAATCAAATCCTGATGTCAGCAGAGATACTCCGACCGGGAACTGTCACTTTTGTATGTCATCTGAGAGTCTATGCTCGACCTTGAGCACAAGAGCATTCGCTCTGATTCATTAGTCTGTCTCCTGGCCCAAAGCTCAGTCGGATGAGAATTCATAGTCCTTTGTTTCATTGAAATTGTCTCAAACTTGACATAGCTTTCTTTTTCAAGTTCCTCTTCATCCAGTTCTGGGCTACTTCCCTTACAGTACAGTGCCAGAATCTTGTAGATCAAGAATATTATTAGAGGCAGAACCAAAGCACAGGCAATTCCACTGATGATGACAAAAAGCTGGCTTTGCCCGCCATTTTCTGCATTGTCTAATGTGTAGAAGTCAGTGCAAGGATCTGTTCCAGCGGCGCTACCTTTAACAATCAAGCAAACAGAGTACCGCATCCCAGGTGATAATTCCTCAATAAGCACTTTTCCACTTCCAGCTGTTGTCTCCAGAGTTCTTTTGCTGTCGTCTTCTCCATAAGGTGAATATACTACTGTGAGAGGAGCGTCACTTGGTAGTCCATCTGCTGTCCAAAGCAGCACTGCACTGTCAGATGTTTCCTCAACAATCTTAAAGTCTTGGACAGACTTCAGCGCATCACTTTTCTTGCTCTTTTCATCTGCTGCCAGCTTCTTCCCATTACTCCCTTGCGGGGTTTTTCCTTGTTTGAGTGGGCCTTTCTGTACAACATTGCTCGGTGTGGTTTTCAGCCTCTTGGGGATAGCAGATGTTGTTGATATTCTTGGTGGAGCTGTGACTGTGCTGGCAGACAGGTTGGGACTGTCTGTTGGAGGAACCAGAGTTGTACCTTGGGTTGTTGGTCCAGTAGAATTGCCAGGGATCAGTGGTGGGATAGTGGTGCTGATGGTTCCTGCGACTGAGAGAGAAATGGTGGCCTCTGCATCCCCAGCAACATTCTTCGCTTTGCAGCTGTAGTTTCCTGCATCTTTGGCCAATATCCCAGTCAAGCTCAGGATGGACCATTTGACACCGTCCCCAGGTGACTCCTGAACTAAAGATTGGAACAAGAACACCAATGTCAACATGGATAAAGCCTTACCAAGTCCTGAACAGCTTTAGATGCCTTAGAATGGGCAATGACCTTTTGGTTCTTAGGCCGCACACCTTAATTCTTCCTTCACAGCAGGTAATGATAAGATTTACACAATATTAGCTTCCTGGGGGGATCAGGCTCATAGATTTAAAACACTTTTTCCTCTGTTTGTTTTACCTGTGTTGTTGACTGTTGACCCATCCAACTTAACCCAGTTTAGGGATGGTGTTGGTAACCCTGTGGCGTCACATCGCAGGAGAACATTACTGCCCAAAGGAGACGTGATCTTAGTGGCAGAAGTCATGACAGATGGCTTCACACAGTTGTCAATTTCTGCACGTTGGAAAAGGACCCCTGCCAGGTTCTCTGGTCCACTGCAGGTCAGAAATAAGTCCATGAGAACCACGGGGGTGACGGACATTTTGGAAATCTCAATCATCTTTGAGATTTTACAGTCACAGAACCAGGGGTTGTCTTGGAGGCCTGAAAAAAGAAAGACAAGATCAATGAGTCTTGTAATGGCTGCTTCACACAACTGCTTTTTATACAGAATAAAAGGAATGGCAATTTATAGAAGATGATTTTTACACAATAACGACACAAGATGGAAACTCTGAAGAGGCAGACCCATGACCCTGCAGGAATATTTCCATTCAGGTTAATGAAATTGCTTTTTAAAATTATATTAAACTGATGCTATAAAACAGTGTTTCTCAAACGCTGTGGCAGGGCATACTGGTGTGTATTGCAACAAAATTGTACTCCGTGCACATACGTTGTCATTGCAACTGTATAACAATTTTAAGCAAGTTTTTGGCTAATTCATACTTTTGTTGCATTATTTTCCAAGACGAACAACATAAAATTAGAAAATTAGATGAATAAAATAAGAAATTAAAAAGCATCACCACCATTTTTTGTATTTCACAAAGTTAGTGGGTGGATGGAATAGAACTTTTGCCTCATCTAGTTCTAAATTATTAAAATAATAACGCTGTTATCAGTTGATGACAACAAAAATCATTAGCATTTAAGGTATAGCTGGCTTCCCAACTGTGGCTGTTATATATTGTTGCCACTGAATTTTTAAATCTTATTATCTAAGTGCTATGAGCTGTTCAGACTATGTTATTGTATCATGTTTTGACATGACCTGTTTGTGTTATGTCACGTGCTTTATGTAGGATTTATTAAAGAATTGATGTCACTGTCACACTATGAAGTTGTTGTGGATCTCAGGATTAATGGCACCAGCATTGCTGCAGCTAATTGTATCCATATAAATTAAACTAAGCTTAGAATATTGACCCTTTACAAAGTTTGAAACTTTGTAGAAAATGTAGAAAATTTCATTAGTTATACAGTCATTCGCTTCAATTTTGCAAGTCATTTTTAGTGGAAAATAGACAAATAAGGCCAAAAAAATGCTAAAAATTACGTACAACCTATCTTGCACAAATATGATTGCATTGCTGGTCAGTGTGTTGAGAATTTGGCCCAGTTTGAGGTGTGCTATGGACTGAAATGATTTTAGAACCACTGCTACAAAAGTTAATTCAAATAATGTAGTTAAATGTAGTCATATTACTTAAGTCAATATCACCTAAGATATAATGTTTGTAAATGTGTTTGTCCATGAAATGATGTTAAATATTAAATGGAATAAATCATGCCAACACAAAAAAATAGAATTTGCTTTGAATGGTGCAAGTAGCTGCTGCTGTACATACCTGTTGCACACAATAGGTGTGCACATGTACTGGTGCATATTAAAGCCCTTTAAACAGATTAGTTTGCATTAACAGTTGCAAAGCACCTAAGCTGGCTTTGGCCTCCCTCCAGGGTGCTGCGAAAAATTCCACTTCCCTTTTGTCAGCTGTAATCTCAACAGACCAGTAGTGACTTTTCACAATTTAGAAGTCAAACTCTGCAGTGTGTTTAGGTTTAGAGCAAGCTGAAAATGAAACTGTTAAGCAGTATTTCTTTCATTCAGTATTGCTATATGTTTAAAACTAATTCACTTTTCACAGAAATACAGTTTTCAGCCAAAGATGATTTGCATACTTTATGTACAAAATACTGCAAGGAATTCTTTAAAACTGCGCAAGAACCATTTATCTCTTTGGGTTTAAACTATTTTTCTATGACCTTTAGTCTTTTCACAGCCCTCTCCCAGAACTGATGGGCAGTTTGCTCACATACCACCTATTTACACTGTTGCTTCTTTCTGTGGATCGCTGATCAAGAAAGTAATCATCCAGTCCTATCCTTGAGGCCATTAGAATGATTGGATATGTGTTGCTTTAAATACATCAACAATGAATCCAGTAAAAGCAGATTTTTGTTAACAATAATACAGGTCATATCCATACAATAATGCAGAAAATGGAGGAAATGTAATGGAAGTTCAACAAACATACCCTCATAAGACTACAGATGTTTTGTTTTGTTTTTTCAAATTCCCTCTAATTATGTAACATCATAACTCTTTCTCAGTACTTTGCTCTTCTTCAAGAAGGTGTCATTATTTAAACTTTATCTGACATTTATTGCAGAAATACCCGGTTGCAGAACATTTTTTCTGCCCAATTTTATGGTTACTCTCATTTTGCCTGTTTTCACAAACCATTAGTTTCGCACATTCGTCATCACATCCTAACACAACTCACGCAAGGCCTAATATTTAACCTTTGATTACTTGTGGGTGTTATCTGCACAATATCCACTGGGGCTGGAGGATATTATTAAATGTATTTGTCAGTATATTTCAGCTGAATGGCAACATTCAATATACACTACATGTTTTTTTCCAAAGTTAATAAGTCAATGAAACTTTTCTGACAGATAGTCTTTGGGGTCAAACTTGATGGAGAATGGAACGGAGTGCCTAGTGTAAGTGCATCCCAGAAATGAAACAAAACCACATGGAAAAAAAAATCCTAAATCTGATTGGCAATGCTTGTTTTGTTCAAACCTTTACTTTGATATAACTCAGCTTAGAATGAGCAAGTGGTACCATGGGTGCTATGTTAGTAACTTGTGAATTTATGTGAAATATAGTGCCCTGCATCATTTATGTTAGATTAGTATTTGAAATTCAGCTTTTTGACGTTTGTGATTTATAAAGTCAATTTCTGACAGGAAAATGTGCTCCTCTTGGTTCTCACAGACTTTTGAAGAAAGCACTTACATTTAAACTTGACCATTCCCTATCATTGCTAAAGTAACTTTAAATTTGGATTTACGTTCACCATCAGTTAGGTTTTTCTTATGAATATTGAAATGCAGTTGGCTATTTGTACAATATTGTGCACTTTGAAGATATACAGTCATTATGATTTTTTTTACATTTCAAATTATTCTTTCTTAAAGAGAGCCAATGCATATTTAGTGGATTCAGTTTCATTCCTTTTGATTACTCTGCATAGTGCCCTCAAGTGTTCAGAAAGACACTTTTAAATCAAATGTATTATAAGTGTTATTTTAACTTTTGTTTTCAGTCTTGTTTTTAGTTGAAAGGGTCATAACAGAAAATTTAGAGGAAAATCAGAGAGAAATTGTAAAAATCATGGAGGAGATGATCCAAAGGTTGGACTTGTAACATAGGCTTCTATACTTAGGATACAACCAAAGGTGCAAGGCCATATGTACTCTGTCATATTTCATATTGTATTATTCCATTATTGACTGAACAATTGCTTGTTTAGCAAAATTCATCTGTTTTGTCAAGTTATGCTAAATCAACTGGATCAGGTGGCAGTTATCCATTGCAGTTTGTTGCATGGAAATTTTCATTGGAATGATACAGACCAAAACTCTAATAAGGACACAATCCATGAACTTTTACAAAACAAATATCATATTCAGTGTGAGGGCTCATGCTGACTGTTGGACAATAAGACAAACTTGACTTCTTCTGACAGTTTGGTGTACAAATTTGTCTTGGAGAATACCAGTATAGTATTTCCTCTTCGCCTTTGTTCTATTCTACAGACTTTCTGTGTAGAGCTGAGCATAAAGTTCCCCAGATTGACTGAAGTATGTTAAATATTCATCAGTAAATAAAGCCGTAGTCATTGATCATGGTCATAAGAAGCCAACTCTTACCCTGCTTAGAATGAGCTAATTCTACTTTGCACTTCCATTCACCTCGAGGGCATCTTGGAGACAGACAGAACTAGATTAAAAGGTACCTCAATAAAAGTCCTAAGGTAATTACAAATAACCCCAAAGTGTCCTGCTCTGACTCTGTGAAACCAAGTCACCAGTTCACTTTTATCCTTACCTAGTACTACTTTCTGAGAAGCGTTAGAAGACACGGGCTGTCCGTTGAATGGAGGCCAGATATCCATGAGTTCCGAGGGCAGGGTGGCTAGTTTGTTGCTGGATATATCCAAGTAAGTGATATTGACAAGGTAAGGAATGGCCTCTGTTGGAATACTGGTGAGCCTGTTGTTGTGTAGATCCAAGGTCCTCAGTCTGGGCATCTCCTTCAGAGACTCCCAAGGGAACATGGATATCACATTCCCATCCAGCCTCAGCTCGTGGAGCACTTTCAGGTTGTAGAAGCTTCCAGTGTCCACTGAGGTTATGGAATTGTAAGTAATCCACAAAAAGCGTAGGTCCACCAAGTAGTAGAAAGCTTCTGTTGGGATTCGCCGGATTGCTGTTTTCTCAACTCGGAGTTTGACTGTGTCCACGGGGACGTTGACCGGGATCTCAGACATATCAGGGTCATTGCAGAGCACAGACCTGAAGGTGAAAGAAACCAGGAACCAGTGGTTATATCAGTTCTACAGATGGCATATTTACATTGTTTCTCCAGTGAAAGAGAAGTGGTTTACTTTTTCCCTGATTATTCTCAGATTTGAAGGATATTCTCATTTTTTCCAAGATTCATCATTCCATTTATCAATCACACGTCCATCTGTATGGTCATTTCTCCAACCATGCTTGTTTCCATCCCTTCATTCTCTATTCATCCAACTGTCCATCCATCTCTTCAATAATTAGTCTATTACAAAACTCATCCTCCTATACATCCATCTGTGTCTGTCCTTCTATCTTTTAACTATCTGTCCATCCATGCATCCTTCCATCTCTCAATCATCAAGCCCTTCATCTGTCCAGCCACCTATTCATTGTTCCATTTATCCATCCACCTTGTCAACATCCCTTCATCCACCCATCCTTTTCTCTATTATTCCATCTATCTCTCACCCATCCTTCTATCATTGACTCTTTCTTCCAACCATTCATCTACCCATACATTCATTTGTTCATCCGTCAAACCATGCATCCATCCATTTCTCCATATATCCATCTGTATCTCCGCCCATGTTTGTATTCATCCATCCATCTGTTATCCATCCATTCATTCATCAGTCTGTCCATTCACCTTTCAATCCATCCATCCACACATCAAGACATATTTTGTTGGTCCATTCATTAATCCATCCATCTATCAAGGCATCCTTTATTGGTCCTTACATTAATCCATCCATTCACCCATCAATCCATCCATCCTTTTATGCAATGCATGGTTTACAGCTGGTGGAGTGAGGTCTGAGCTTTCTGCTTGGGTTATAGATATCATAAATACTGACAGATTGTTAAAATCTAATTAAAAATGTAAGAAATGTAAATACTCTGTCACTTGCCCCAAAAAGTAACCAGAAGTTTGGACCTCTGCTGCTGTGGAATTAATTTGAAATAACCTTTAATCACAAGTAACAGCTGATTTAAAGAGTAATACTAAAAATCAGATACAGACAATTGTCAGTATTACACAATGATAATAAAAAGAAGCAGTTGCTGCTAGTTATGGTCATTTTACTGCAGATTGAGGCTATAATTCGTAGGTAGGGCTGTTGATAGGGCTCCCCACCAACTTTGCTCTGCAGGTTTATATTTTAATGTTCTTGTTCTTATGACTGCATAGATCATCAGTAGGGATGGGAATCGAAAACCAATTCCAGTTGAGAATCGTTAACAGCTCCATCAAAGAATCGATATCAGTAATTTTTTTGATAAACAATTCCCTTATCAATTCCATCCACTGACAGGGTTCAGAAGCATTAGAATTGTGACTTAATCCTAACTGCACCTACTACACAACCTTACGAGGGGACACACCGGCAATTTGCAGAGGCTGTTATATATGCTGTGACATGTGTTTGACATTGTTGCCACTGAAAATCAGACCAACATTTGCCCACATGGAAAATCTGCAGGAATCGATAAGGGAATCGTTAAAGAATTGGATCGATTTGCAGGATCGTTAACAGCATTGACATTGATAAAATCTTATCAATTCCCACCCCTAATCATCAGTGCATTTCATAATGCCTAACCCTGGTGACCATAGTAGGTCAGCTGTATGTGTGAAGCCTCAATGTTACGAGATAGTGTTTCAAGTGTCATCCTAGAGTGCAGGAGAATAGCAGAAACACAAAGCTGCACAAAAAAGCTCAAACAGCAGCACAAAAAGCCTGTTTTTTATACAAGACTTTGCAACTCAAATGGAGATACAGAACAAACAAGGTGTCTTTCTTGTAGAATTATCTGGTAATTGCATAGCAAAGAAAATGGTCTGAAAATGTAATTATGTGGTTGTAGATGTACTCTTATAGAAATTGTTGCTGTGAGAAACACTTGATGAAGTAGATGAAAATATTGCTGTAACCCCCCCCCCCCCAAAAAAAAAAAAAATTACATGTACTGTACCATCATTACTGCTATGTACATTTACCCCTACTGCAATTATCAAATTACCCTAAACATTTATTTTTGTCTGAAGAAATTCCTCTAGAAACAAAGTAAGCCTGAATAATTCCAATTAATTCTAATGTAACCATAGATTCACAATATTTTTGGTAGATTTTGGACTAGTCAAAAGTGGTGGACCAACATGGACATATTTTGTTGCTAGCGCTTGACTGCAGGGAAAGGGAATACATAGCACAAGAAGATTTAGCACTTGTAGATTACACAGGTGACAATTAGGTCTTTCTCAGGGATAAGTGGATTGGTACCGTGCCAGGAAACGTACATTATGTCAATACATGTCAGCACTGATTGTACAACATGTACCCTGTTGCATTTAAAGCAAACATTAGTTGACAACAACAGCAAGAGCTTGGCTATCATTTTTTTGGGGGCTAATTTAAGCTGCCTGGTGTTGATTATAGCTTTTCTTCATCTCTTATATTCAAAGTAGAATAGGATTTTTGTGTATTGTTACTCACTAAAATTGGGTCACTACTAAAAAAAGAACATTCACGAGTTCATTCATGAGTTAACATTTTTAATACCTTGGTTCGGTGCCTTATTCAGTCTTTGTGTTGTTACACTGAGTCAGCACTAGGTAGTCTGAGTGCTGTTGTGCTTCATGTCTAGAGCATTCAAGTGGGTCACAGTTGTTAAATCACTTCTTCAAAATACACCTCGAAAGGCTTATTTAAATAAAAACCACACTGCGTCGAATGTGTAACAGGAAATCTAAGGCACCAGTCACATATGCTGGAGCACAAGAAAGTAAGCCAGACTGGAGTTATCAGAGATGTTTTGTCCTTCTTTGAGCAATATCAAACCAGTGATTGTATCTGAAGACCGAGTAAATTTACCTTGTTCCAGTTCCATCAGTACGTCCATGGAAGACACAGGTGCACTGGGATGGGCAGAAGGGATGAGCCATACTGAGGCAGCATAGGAATACATGCACACAGAGAAGTCGACGCATGATTTCACCGAACGGCCCCAAAATTCTCACATTGAGATGATATCAGGAACAAAGACATCCAGATTCATTTAGAGTCTCAAGATTTATTCCTTGTCAAAAAATAGCTGGAGAAAAGAGCTTTCAGTGTCCATAAGCGGCACCAGAACAACAAGCTGAGGATCTAATTACAGTACAGGTGACATGTCAGGTTGACGGTGTGGGGGGTGGGGGTGGATTAGCGGAGGATTTCCTTGAGTTTGACAGGGTCACGCAAGCTGGGCGGCGTCACTTGGACGCTGCGCTTACCGGCTAATTCTGGAGGTTTCCCTTCACGTGATCCAGCCACGCCTTCAGTAATAAGCCAAGGCCTCATATTTCATTGTTGCTTTTTAAAAACTAGACTCTTAAGTTTTGATGAAGATTATAACTTTAAAAAAAGTCTGTTTACAGCAGAAGTGGGCAACTTTTTCGACCAAGGGGACCACATAAAACTATTTTGCAGTATCTTTTATATGTTTAGTATATGAAAGTATTGCATATTATTATCTATCATCATCTACTTTTGTTTATTTAAGATATATATATTACTCCTCACTTTGGGGTGGGGGTGGGGGGGGGAGTGGGGGGGTGAAGCAGTGGTAGTAGCCAGTCAGTATCCATATCATATTTTATCTTAATTTTTAAATTTCGTTTTTTTTTTTCATTATTTAGATTTATTAATGTGTATATTTAGATATTTGATATTTGCTATTTTTTTTTACTTTTTGGTATCCTGTGTTCTTATACCTTTGTACAATACAATGGTACTGTAACTTTAATTTCCTTGAAGGAGTCTTCCCAAGGGATAAATAAAGTTCTGTCTAATCTAATGTAATCTAATCTTAGGGCCATACTGTTTCTTATTGTTGAATACTTCAAATGAGTAGAAAAACTAAAAAGAATATGATATCTAAGTCTTTCATTTTGTTTACCCTAAATTTGATTAGAACACCAGCCATTTTATGCCTATTTTTTAAAATGCACTAAGACCATAAATGTTTCGCAATTTTTAATCATAAATGACCTTTTTTTCCAATCACAGAAATAAGTTATACTGTATATTATATTCTAATGCTAAATGAAAGATTTAGAGACCATAATAGCACAGTAAATTCTTTAAGAACTTGCAAACAATACAAAACATATACCAGCAATCTAAGGTTATTACAAATATTTGCATGAGCAGGTGGCTTTTCATTTGTGTCTCAGGTTGAACCACCTTTGGCATTTTTTAATATGTTTTCTCCAAGTTTATAATTTGTTAATTTTTTGGATGTGACTGGCAGGCTGACTGAGTAAGGTCGAGGCCGCATATAGCCCCCAGACTGTAATTTCCTACCCCTGCTTTACATTAATAGTGAAACAGAACACACTTGATCTATGATCCATTTAGTTCACCCCAGAGGGAAGATTTAGCAGAGCTATGCCACATACATTGCTTCCGAATTTGCATGCAGGGTCTTATTAAAAAAAAAGACCATCATTAAATGCATGTGCGTTGCGATACACTGTACAAATAGAATAGACGGCTATGTGTTAATTCATTTACATAGAAATAGCTTGTGGACATTTGCACATACAGTCATGGAAAAAATTATTAGACCACCCTTGTTTTCTTCAATTTCTTGTTAATTTTAATGCCTGGCTCAACTAAAGGTACATTTGTTTGGACAATTATAATGATAACAACAAAAATAGCTCCTGAGAGTTTAATTTAAGAACTAAGAACTAGTCATTTTCCATGGTTTTCTTGATAATAACCAAAATTACTTAAATTCTTACATCAATAGCTATGGCATTGTACCGCCAAAAACACTACTTTTAAGCATTCCATGTTTTCTTTTCTGTTTGCTTTAAACACATGATACACACAAGAGTTAATACTTGATTGCATAACCATTGTTTTTGATGACTGCAGCCATGCGTCTTGGCATGCTCTCCACCAGCTTCTGACATTGTTCTGCTGTCACAGCAGCCCATTCCTGTTGGACAAATTCAAACAAATTTTCTTTGTTTTTGGGCTTGTGGTTCTCCATTTTGAGTTTGATGATTTTCCACAGGTTTTCAATTGGATTAAGATCTGGTGATTGAGCAGGCCAAGGCATGGTGAATGTTGTGGTTCTCCATCCAGGTTTTAACTGACCTTGCCGTGTGGCAAGGGCATTGTCTTGTTGGAAAATCCAGTCATTCGAGGCAGGAAAGAGTTTTCCAGCTGATGGAAGAAGACTGTTTTCAAGGGTAGTCCTGTACATGACCTGGTTCATTCGGCCTTCACACAATTGCATTTGCCCTGTTCCACTCAGACTGAAACAACCCCAGATCATGACTGATCCACCCCCATGTTTTACTGTAGGGGCAAGACAGTCTGGGTTGTAAGCTTCTCCAGGCTTCCTCCTAACCAGTAAGTTGGCTGGAGTGGGCATCAATTCAAAATTGGATTCATCACTGAAGAGAACCTTAGCCCAATCATCAACAGTCCAATCTTTGTGGTCTCGAGCAAGAGTAACCGGCCTTCCTCTGCCTTTCATTGATGAAGGGCTTCTTGCGTTCTGTGTGACTTCAAACCAGCTTCAACAAGTCGGTTTCGAACTGTCCTTGCTGAACAAGTCACATTTCTCGACAGTGCCCACTCATTTTAAGGTCCCTGGAGGTCTGGCAGCGATTCCTGACACAGGAACGGATGAGTGCACGGTCATCTCGTGGGGTAGAAAGACGCTTCCTGCCACGGCCAGGTAGCAATTTGGTAGTGCCATGTTCAGCTTGTTTTTTTTGTTGTAATGAACGGCTGTCTTGGAGATCTTCAGTTTTTCGCTACCTGTCTCTCACTCATGCCAATTTCCAGCAGTGCCAAGATGGCTGCCTTTGTGGCTTCACATAATTCTTTTGTTTTAGGCATTATGTGAGAGCTGACAACTTCTGAGTTGTGCTACGGCTTGAATGTAAGCAGGAAACCATTCTAGGCCTTTGCATGTGCAGTGCTGCTTGTGACATGAAATGGCCTCTTATATACCCTGGGAATCAATTAAGCTTAAGAATGTCAAATAGGACATAAAGTATTATGTGACCAGCTGCATTTTTTGTTGTGTTCATTGTATTATACGTTTAGTGGTACCAGATATTAGAATGAACAAGAAATTGAAGAAAACAAGGGTGGTCTAATAATTTTTTCCATGACTGTAAATGACTCCTAATGTGTTGATATTTCATTGCATTTCATGTCTTTGCTAAAAACTCTGCTCTGACTTTTGTCCCTTCTTTCACTCTTAGTTGTCTTTATGCGTAGAGTTATAACTTGATTGCTGCAGAACAACAATCAAAAATTCAACGTCTATGTTACAGTTACATAAGCTATGATGACATAACTATGAACTATAGCTTGCAGTATTTAGGCTCACGTCTTCAGAATGGATATTCCTTTTGTAATAAATTATGTAATCATAGTAAAGAAGACAAAATTAAAATCAGAGTTATAGCCATAGAGTTTGAGTCATTAATATCTCAGAAAGAATAAGATTTGAAATGTGTTATTTGTCCAATCTGAAGAATTGACCTGGGCAGTTCCAGAAATCTGTGATCAGTCTTAACTGTGAGATTTATAAAATGGGCAAGTTGTCGTGACCTTGTGATCGACTGGCGACCAGTCTAAGGTATGCCCTGCCTCTCTCCCTGTGCCAGCTAGGATAGGCTCCGGCCCCTGCAGCCCTGAAAGGGATACGTGTTATGGATAATAGATGGGTGGATGACAGGTTGTAACATAGAAACACCTTCATTAGATTCACCAAACTGTATCTATCAGGGCCGATTCTGCTTAGTCTTATAAACCCCTTTTTATTATGAAGCAAAGTACCAGTAACAATGTTTCGACACTTGACACAAAAAGTGTTAATAGTCTGACACTAAGTTGTTAAAAAATACCTTTGAATGTACTTTTTTGAGTTGGAGGCTATATGTAAGCTGTGTGAGCGAGCTCTGTCTGGCAGAAGGGTGCGAGGTGTAATCTTCGATGTGATTTATTGCCTCTCTGGGTGGGACAGTGGTTAGGGGAGCTGGGGGAATTAACCTGTCTGCAAATGACGGATCAACAGTCTCTATTATATTTTACTGCACACACTGGGCATATTAGATTAAACTCATTGTATTATTTGTTATTGAAGAATGATTGACAGCCTGACGCAGGTGTGGACAATGTGAGCTGGAAAGCTGCAGATAATTATTTTGATCTTATTGCTGGAGGGTCAGATTGATACAAGTTGTTTGCTACTGTGAATTATAACATTTATTTTAACAATTAAAACAAGTACCAGATATAGATATTATTTGTACGAATATTTACATGTTGAAAAAATGCTCAAGTTATTGAGTTGATCATGAAAAGGGATCATTATAAGCAAGTTTTGTTGAATAAGCTATAAGAACCTAGTGAAGTAGGTTTGTTAATAAGCGCAGTTCATGAGGATAAATGTATTTTTCTTCTCTCATTGGGCTAATTTCTAACCATTAATGACTTTTAGTTTGCTAATATGAAATATAGTTTTAGTTATGCAGCTGACAAGTTTAACCATCAGGCAGTTGAACAGTTAAAGCTTATAACATTTTGTTACTGATCAGCCTAACAGAGTACTACAAAACAGACTAACTACTGTATATCTAGCTTTACATAGATGACATATAAGTTTCAGAATAGGACACACTGGTTATTGGACAGAAATATGGTTCTCCCCTCACATTTCTCTGCACAGAAGGTAAAGAAACATTAACAGATACAGAATAGAATATGATTTCTTGTACAGAAAGTAAATCCCAGGAAAAACAGTTATGGAAAACACATTACTTGGCTTTGCATATTTGCATAACTTCAGGGATTTAGACTTGATTTTCACAATAAAAGTGCACTTATTCAGTTTATTTCTTATCAAACCCTAATAGTTACATCCAGGACAGCCTTAAAGGTAGCAGGAAAGGAAGGAATCAAAATAATAAGAGACTATCATATTAATGAGTTGTAAGTATTAGCGTGGCATTCAGTGTTAATGAAGACAAGATTCCTTACATCCAATCTACACAGTTGTACACTTTTTTTTTTTAACGAAATGGCAGCATTTTGTGAATGTTGTTTGTATGGGGGAATTCAGATTGGTTTTGTAAAACAGAATTCTGATTGAATTAAAGAGAAACTTGTGTGCAATTTGTATTTTCGTCCTGGGGAGATAAAAACATCTGTTTAAATTAGAAATAAAATTTTGTGCGAAAAATCATATCCTGTGAACATAAAGGCCAGTAATCAGGAGCGACTTCAGTCATTTGTTCGCTAAAAATCAGATCCTGCCACGTTCCTCAACAGACCACACAGCTGACTCTGGTTGAGCCTTTTTAAATAATGTTTCCTGAGCTATATAACAAAACGGACTCACGACACATAAGGTATTTATTAACAAGTACACAAGTGAATTTTATTAATGCAAGCAAATTTGATCATACAGGTCAAATAAGCCACTTCAAGCTGTTGGCACATGGATGTACAAAACAGATTCAGTTTAAAGCCTGCTACTAAGCATTCGTGGTGAAAGTACAAAAGACTAATACAAGGAGAAAGCTGAAAGCATCATTTTTTCAGGTCATTACAGAGTAAGCAATGTCGGTACAAGTATTAGTTTTAAGACATGGTTGAGAGCTCATCACAAACTAAACAGACACAACTTAAAGGACTACAGTCTCTATCTTCAGTAGCATAACGCGGTAAGCGTGGGAGGTTTAGTACTGCACATATAAACAAAGGGTTGATCCAGCAAGACAGTCAGAAGTGTAAAAATAAAGAAGTGAAGTAAAGTAACTTTTGAGTCAATAAGACTATATTAATGCATGTCCATGCCACGAAAAACATCTAAATTCACAGTCTTTACTAACAGTACAGTTCTCCAACTTTGAGTTGAACACCAATGCGCTTACATCTAGAGAGAGCACAGAAATGGTCAAATAAGTGCATGAAACTAGCTTGACAAAGTTCATTTTGTCAGGTTATGAGCTGACAGACCACCTTTGTTTGTACGTGGCATCAGGATGTGTTTGCAATACAGTTACCATCATGAACAACATTACTGTGACACACACTTTTCTCACATCTGATAAATCCACCAAGGAGTGCCAGAACACCGACATCTTATCTTCACGGTTTCTTTAGGGTTGAGACTGACCGATGCAGAGTGGACCGACCCACAGTGATCTCTTTTAATTAAAAGTCAGTGTAAACATATAGGTATGATTTGATATATCAGTATATACAGTGCAGTGTTCTGCAAAAACATGAGTTTAGTATTTAAAAAGTTTAGAAATAAAAAAGAGATTATGAAAGCTTGTTTGCATGTGCTTTGTAGCTTGTGATTCAAAGAGGATGGAATCATTCACAGTTCTAAAACACACTAAATTGGCAATAGTTTCATAAAATAACCCACAGATTAACCCTCTAATTGCATCTTTGACATCTGTCAAAGTTATTTCCTGTTAAACAGGCTTGGCACATCTAGCAAATATTTGTTTAACTCTAATGATTTGGTATTTATTATCATGTTGGTGTTTTATAACTTCAATAGAAAAACGGATTGATTACTTTCATATGAAAGTGTTTTTTGATCCCTGGGTATACGAAAAAGGCTTCTGATGCTTCATGGTAGCGTTGCAATATTTAAAATATTTTCAAAAACTAACCACCCGTTCACATACAGTACATAGTTCTTGAACATGATATCTCCAGACACACAACATGAGAATGTGCTTGAAAACCCTTTAAAGCCCCTGTTGACCCCCTCACAAATCAGCAAAATAAAATAAATTATGCATGAGAGCAAAATGACACTTAGCATCAAATAGAAATTTAAGAAAATTAAACAATCATATGCAAATCATTCAAAGTAAAAAAGAAAGCTGAAATACTACTGCTACTTCTGATTCTACTAACTACACTAAAACTACATCAGCACTAAACAGCTTGTATCAAGAATAATAGAACTGCCATAGAGATAATCATAACACCATCCATGAGAGAGGTAAAGGGGCTTTTTTCATCTGAAATGCTGTTTGTGGCTGAGGAGGTTTATGTGACGTTCTCCTCCACAGACCACATTGTCATATGACGCACCAGTGACATCAGCAGTGGCGAGGGCCCTAGGCGCCATCCGCCCCCCCCTCGGGAGGGGATGGTAGAGAGAGACAGATAGAAAGACAGAAGAGAGAGAGAGGGAGAGAGGCCGGAGTGGCAGGGCCAGGCCTCACGCTGGGCTTTATGTGTAGGCGTTGAGACGCTCCTTAGAGCGGGTGGAGTGGATATCATGAAGCTCCTGCTCCTCCTTTGACTTGATGTCCTCGTACTTCTGCATTCGGCAGGCGTCCTTCACGTAAGCCCAGTTGGCAGAAAGCACCATCAAGTAGTGGATCTAGGAGATGGACATTTTATTATATGATGTAGTGATGAGAAACGTGTGAAGTTTT
The DNA here is from genome assembly GCA_036419115.1 of Scarus forsteni. NCBI lineage: Eukaryota > Metazoa > Chordata > Actinopteri > Labriformes > Labridae > Scarus > Scarus forsteni. The sequence goes on from JAZDUH010000383.1 coordinate 24,538,670, forward strand.
TAGGATGGATCAGTGTTCTCAAAAAGAGTGAAAGATACATTTAAACCAATAAAGTTCAGATTGAGAATGTCTGAAAAACATGGCATAGCAATGCCTTTTTCAGTTTTTTTACAATACATTGCAAATATTGTGATTTTTCTTTAAATAAAAAGGCAACTGCAACTGTGCAGCAATTATATCATCTATTCATAAACATATTAGTCACTCTGCCACAAAGGTTATGCTTTTCTCCTGCCTTATAAACAAACCAACAAACTGCCAAACAGGAAATATTGGCAAAATTATAGCCTTCTTGGCTAAGATCAGAGAAATAATAATAATAATAATATATTTTGAATGCACCTTATACTCAGATGCCAAGTGCTGCGATTGAACAAGAGTATAAGAGGACAATTTAAATAAATTAAAAACTTTGACAAGCCAATCAGTAGAGTGACCTGACTCACCAGATGGACTGTTCAATATATTTCACTAGCCTGTCTGTGAAACAACCCACAGAAAACGTTTGGGAATGGGCAGAACCTTTGAAAGGCAAATCTCGCAGGTGATTGGACAGTCGTTCTGTCAATCACTTCTACTCTCAGCAAAATATGTTGGAAGTGCGATGGAAATATTCTTTCTATTGACAAGATTTATAGTTGATATTTATTTTTCATTTAATCAAGAAATGCTGTCCGGATCTGATGAAAGTGCTACTTAAATTGTTAGCTTGTATGCTAATCTCTGTACAGTCACTTCCTGTTTTTGTCTAACTTGTAGCTCCCACCTCTTCCTGCTGATTAAGCGTGTTGCTTGCTTGCGTGGCCGCTCACAGTTGTTGAAGATTTGAGCTTGGCATTGGCACAACGAATCTGCCTGATTACAGACATTGAATCAGGCAAATCCAGCTGCACTGCAAGGTTATCAGAGTTTAATATCAACTTTTAGAATAGATCAGGTTCCGTTAGTGTGAGACAGTTTTTTCGAGGGAAGGTGTTTTTAAAGACAAATGTCTATTTTTTCTTTTTGTCTTATTATTTTATTTTGTTCCATCATAAGTTTTTACAGTCTGAGGAACCCTAAGATTGTCTGTGGTGGCATTTCATTGGCAGGGAACAGTGAACTGAAATGGCAGTCTCCCTTTATATGGAGCTTAGTCTTCCAGGGACAGACCTTGCTCTTTGATGTTTTTTGTGGACGTTTGGGTCTTAAGAAGTTTGTTAAAGCATGCTTGATTGTGAACTTTCATGTATTGAGATTGAGAGGTGAGTTAGGAGATTTGGTGTTCAATCCAGGGGTGGGCAGGTAGCCCGTGAAGAGAGTGAGGGTTTGGTGTAACGTGTTCATAGGTTTGCACTCTCTTCATGATCTTAGTGCTGCTTTGGATATGTTGGACCATTTGAAGGCCCTTTCTTGGTGTCCCCATTACAGTAATCCAGCCCGGAGGAGACAGAAATGCGGACCAAAAGTGTGGAGGTGAGGGGGGGAGTGAGGAATGTATTTTTGCAATTTTATGTAGGTGATATAGTAGGTGAAATAGTTTTTTATTTTTGTTTTTTATCATTCAATTACTTGTTGATGCTGAGCCTGGAGCAGTGTGCAGGTTTCTCTTCTCAGGGTTGAAGCTACCAGTTTCAAAAGCTCAGGTCGTCCTGTTGAGGAGACCTTCACCAAGGAGGATTTTTTCAAATGTCCAGCAGATGGCAGCATAGTGCCAAATGTAGCCTTGTTCCTGCATTACCATGGCAGCAGAAGATAAAACGAATGTATTGTGCTTTAATGACTGATGTCGATGTAGAGCTTTCCTTTTCAGTAGGAATAATCATTTGAAATCTGCAGTGCAGCTTATAGTCACAGAGGCAAATAGCTATATTTATGTACTCTTCTTCCTCTGCTATGTGTTCTTCCTGCCCATGGGTTGTTCCTGATGTGTCTTAAAAACTATTTAGCACCTATCAGTCTAGACTCTAGAATCTAGGCTAGATCACTGTTGGTGCGCAACAGTCTTCATCTGCTCTGTTGTCGGCTTGGGGAGGAAAAATGAAGACTATGTCCTCTCTGTTATTTGCAGCATCATCCCTGAGAAGCAAACACTTTCTCTTTCCCAGAAAATGGCTTCTCACGATTTCCTGAGTGATGTTTGCAACAATCTCCGAGCCTTTCTTCTCCCTGTTTCCATGACAACGACATGACATGCCGGGCGCCTCCGAAAGAGGGAGGGAGACAAACCCTGTCTTTTTCACTGCACCAAAATGCCTCCTCTCCTCAACTACAGCTATTCTCTCATAGACAAACACAGCACAGGCCGCCTTTACACCAGCAGTAAAACTATTTACTGCCTATTGTATTCCCCCCACAATCACCTCCATTTTCAAACACAATAAACTCCTACCACTCATTAAACAATCTGTTATGAAGCGTGTCAGTTCCTACATTGATCATAAAAACCCAAAAAACAGCTTCTTACACAGCACAGGACAGGTTATTTTGTCATTTTTTAATTATTATTGCTGTTTTTACTGATCAGAAGGTTTATATTTTATTAGTGTCTCACCATTGCGATTACAGCAGCTCCAGCTCCTGCGAGGGCACAGATGAACAGGTGGAATGTCATGTCCAGCTGGAGAGGAAAACAAATCACAAGTTTTACTCTTCAGGGAAAATATCCCATCAAAATGAAGTCTTTCTTTAAGGTGCACTTTTTAACCATTTTTTGCTATCAGTAAATCCTTGTATGAGTATAAATGGCATTGACATGAATCTAAGGATAGGATAAGCTTTGAGAAGCATGGGCGGAAAAACAAAGATCAATATATATGCTGCAATATTGTAATTTTTGTTTCACTTTAAAGTCCCCTAATATTTTCGGGCATGGTCCATGCAACATTTTTAATCAAAATGGAATGTTCCAGTGAAAACAAAGGGCAAAAATATAACTGAGTGAGGGAGAGATAAATAACCAGATGCCTGCTCTCAGCTAGTGGCCAGAGGTTGCACTAAAACACAAATCAAATGTCCCAAATGAGTCCAGTTGTGATTTTGCACTTAAAATATTGATACAGTATTGTTGGATTGGTGAATTGCCTAAATACTTTGTATACAAGAAATCAAGCAAGTTTGGATCATTTAGTGACATGCACTGTTTACTCTTCCCAGTTTCAGTGCTGATGTGTCACTAGTAGCATAACTCAAAATGACATTTAAACTTTAGGTGTGCCTTAACTTAAATGCAGGGCTGCAGCTGGATTCTAATCCCTACAATGTTTCTCTACTCCCACGGTGATGTAAAATAAGGACACCACTGCTCCTTTGAGTGTCTAATTACACTTTGAAAACCTCTTAGGCATCTCAGAAAACATCTTAAAAGCGATCTGAATCATGTAACATTAAAAGATTTACCCTTCTACCCCTCATTTCATTTTGCTTAGCTTTATCTTTAAAAACTTCTTTTTTCTGTGGTTGAGCTAGTGTTGTTGCTGTAGACTGACTAAGAGTTTCCAGTTTTGTTTCCAAAAATGGGCTGGATTTTCTCCACAAAGGAAGAACTCTTATGAAGACAGTACAAATGACACAGTAAAAGCATAACGAGATTTTATTGAGGAAATCCATTTGTTTAATTGTGTAAAACAGAGAAGGCAACTGAACTCTCTTCGACTGAAAAATACCCTTTTCAATAAACATTGGTGAGCTATCAAAGATATCTAGAAGAATTAAACCCTTGTTAAGCACTGTATTTTACTGAATAACTACAATTAGAGACCAAAAGGCATTGGTTTGAACGCATTAAGTCTAAACTCCTCAAAACATGTTTGAACTATGTTTAGTACCAATTTTTAGTTTAGTTGAAGTGTTCCCCTCATAGTAAAGCCTGATTAGTCACCTTTATAATGATATAAATTTATAAGGTTGTGCATCCATGGAGTGAGAAACACAGCTAAAAGTGTGGGTATTCCCCTCCAAAAAAGTTTCAAAATTGTCTTTTCCCCTGGAGGAAAGCCTACCATTTCTTAGTGTGAAGCAAGGGTGAGGAACTGGTCTTCTTATAGTGTTGTCTTCTTGGGAGACCATATCCAGTTGCAGGGGATTTTGGCACTTTTTAGGGGCGCCACCTATACACTTTGCTCTGTTGCTAAATCCACAAATGCAAAATCCTAACAAGCTGTATCTCATTTTAAATGTATTTTTTTTGGGGGGGGGACATTTTCTGCCTTTAATGATAGGAGAGAGACAGTGGATGGGCCCGTGAAAGGGGGCGAGAGAGCAGGGGAAGACACTCTGCAAACCGGTCACAGGCGGGACCCGAACCCGGACCAGCGGAAGCAAGTACATGGGGTGCCTGGTTGCTAACCACTCCGCTAAACCAGCACCCCGCTGTATCTCATTTTAAAGATGACTAATCAGTCTACATCTATTATAAATTACAGTGCCAATTGATATGTTCAAAGAGGCCGAACAATCATTTAAAATAATGCTTCCAATATTTTTAAGGAGTATACTTGTAGTCTTGTAGTTAGAGACTTTCTAAGATTTTCAGTCTTTTCAAAATCTCAATATGGAACTAAAACTCTTGGCAGTTGTCAATGACAGTTGTCTAAAGATGTGAAAGGGTGTCAGACTGCAGGCTTTATGAAGTCTTTACGCTGTTCAAGTAAAGTCTTCTGCTGTATGGGAGGCTGAAGTGTGATTAACTTTTGAAATTCAGAGACTCATCATGCCTAAATTACATTTGACAGTCCCAGTTAATCTAGTGGTTCTTGTAGTGGGGCAGGTGTTCCTTTATGGCATTAGGCCATGCATGATTTTCTGCAAACTGAAAATATACCTTGCTAGAGTGTGTTCGCTGTAGTATTGTGGCAAACTTAGTAATACAACATTTTTAAAAGCACAGTTCTAAGGTACTGTCTCCTTACCTCATTAGATTCACACATCTTGTAGAATTTCTCTGATCCAGCACACACCTTCTTTGCCTCATTTATTGGCACAATACCTGAAAGAATATGCTGTGTTAGTAAATCTCATAAGAATAGTTCAGCACTTTCAGTGGTCGTCCACAGGCCCACAAACCACCATTGTAAAGCTAACGTAGATGATGGCACACACAGGCAGGGTATTAGCCTCTATATGATGGTGGCTGCACAAATGCTTGTTGACACAGAGGCAGTGGGTATTAGTGGCTGTCGGTGGCTAATGGACTGAAAGAGGTGGCACTAATTAAAAATAATGAGACAGCCGTAAAGCAGCTAATATGATGGACCTTTATCCCAACTTATCATTGCATTATTCTGGATCATTAAAGCTTACAGAATGCCCTTTAATGAGAAACAGAGGAATGTACATCCTCATTATTACTTTTAATTAAAAATCACCATTAAATTTGACTATTTACAGCATTTCATTTGTGATTATGATTGTAAATTAACTTTCTCTACATACTAAATGTAGAATTAAATGGTAGAATCTATGAATCAGAATCAGTAAAAAGTCCCATTGAATCACAAATTTTAGACAGAGACATTTTTAGAAGCACACCGGGGGCATTAACCTAACTATGGAGCGAAGATAAAAGCATTGGTTTAACACAGATAGAAGAAGAGATCAGCCGTGTCAGGGCAGAAGAGGTCTGACAGAATTGAGATCTGATCGGTAGGGGGGCGAAGGAAGGAAGACAGAACATCCATCCTCACCATACTGGCGCGGGTCCAGGCAGAATTCAGCGCCCTCCAGCACGGTAGCATTTTGGCAGATGTTCCAGATGTTGAAGTAGATGAAGACTGGGAGGGAGGTAAAAGCAGTCACCCCGAGCCAAGCCAGCATGAAGATGTATGTCAGCATGATGAACTGAAAGGGAAGAGAGACAGGTCACACGCACTGGCAACAAATATGTGTACTTTATTTATATAAAGGAGAAAATACGTTTGATTTTCTTTGTTTGGTTTGAATCTTTGTCAGTTTTCATTTCTTAGTTAGTTATATGGAATTGGCGGAATGCTTATCTTCTAAGACATATAACAAATTGAGATGAGTTACATTTTTGGTGTTGGCAAAATTTCAGCAAGTGCAAAGTTGATTATAATCTGAATGGACTCAAATCCCTGAAAAATTACTCTCGGTTGATAAATACTTGGCGTCATTTTAGGTGTCCTGTAGGATCTTTAACCCTGAAACCTTCCAACAACACGGTATCTTTTTTCACCTACTTTAACCCACACATTTACAGAAAGTAAATACAACAATGTCAACACTTTGGAGTGTTGATAGAGAGTTAACACTTAAGTGTTGAAGTCACACTGTTAAGTGTTGCAACACTTTACATTTTAACTCCAAAAAGTCAACTGTTACACTTGATGGGAGTTAAAGTGCAGACTCGCCAAAAAAAGTGTTAAAACAACACTTTGTGGTGTGGACCCTTATAGACAATAAAGAAGTGTTAATACAGTGATAGTGTTAAGTTTGTTGTGCAGATTCTATTTGACCAGTATGATACCATAGTAGTGGCCATATTGATGGATGATGCATGGACATTGCATTATTCCAAACTTCATCTGTTGTGCTTTATCAGGAATCTTACTTTGCTCGGCCATAGTGGTCACATCAAGTCTTGGAACCTTATTTGACCATCTTTTTAAACGCACAGACACCTTTGCAGTCTGCATGGTTTGTATTGCAAATTTGTGCCCATTGACTCAATTTACAGTTATATGGACATGGATAAGAAAACTGCACAGAAATTTGTAAACCATGGGTTAAGATTTGCAAAGAACTTTTTTTAAAGGAAGGAAGTTAAACTACACAAATGATAAAGTAAAAGTTTGGACATATCAGTCTGTCCAAGTTGTTTTTATAATTTTAGTTTTCCTAACCCACATATACTGGCCCGAAGTTTAAATGTTTCAGTGTGTGGCCAAAATGCCATCAGGTCTAAACCTGTCTAAATTTGTGAGGTCTGCTTTGTTGTGTGAATAGTAAGTTTGTGTTAAGTGTGTCTGTTAGAGGTTGTGTTTCCTTTGGAAAGTAGCTGCAACTGTTTGACAAGTTTTACAGAAGACTCAGGTTGCAATGCACACAAACTTTGCATTTCACATTTTTCCTATCGTCTTTCCTGCCAACATGCTCGCTAATATTACTGTCACTGTCAAGGTATTACCGGTTACTCTGGAAAATGTTCTCCAGCTGAACTGTCATGTGATTGGCCCCTGTACCCACGGCTCTACCTGACTGCTCAAACATTGCATACTGACTCAGTGTATATACACACACACATATAAACTGTATGTATTTAATTCATCACCTCTCAGTAATTCGTTATGATGATTATGTTGAAACACGTTCAAAAACCAAAGACAGTGTGACAAAAATGGTTTGAAATGTTCAGACTTTTCTTCTATTTCAAGTTAAATTCATACATTTCAGATTTTCCCCAATACAGTATGGGTTCTGCACAGTGGGTTTTGTGGTGTGTGCAAATGCATTACATGAGGACACTTGGGCATCAGTCATACAAATTGGCTGGGTGAACCTCTGCCCTCTTCTAGGCTTTGACACAATCCCAAGCCACCACTTTCCCCTTTCTGCCAAACAGTCTCATTTCGGTGTACACATATCCACGGGCGCAAGATTAGACACGCACAAATTGAATGACCTCGATGACCACATGTACCACTGCATAGCTCATTTCCTCTACCTCCCCGAGGAGCCTCAGATTTGCTAAGCAATTATATCGAAGAGATAATCTTGTTAGGATTGCTACAGGCTCAGATAGGCTCCATATTAGACTACTTTTGAGTTTTATTCTAATTATGGCAGTTTAATTGAATTAATTTGAATGGTGCTTTCATTATGCACTTTAGTAAAGTAGCATTCCCTTAAATTTCATGGTCATTTGACATGATCCAGTAAAAATTCAACTGTCAGGATGTCAGCTGAACACCAAGTATAAGCAGTGATTTCCTAAAGAGTCTCACTTAGTAAAATCTTAACCTCCTCAATCTTTGGAGGCAACTCCCTGGGGAACTACCTGACATTTAGACCGTGAAAATACCAAGAGACACAAGGAGTAGTACCTATAGTGACCCTCTAAATTTTGTCTGGGCTACACATTCATTTTTTTTCCAAACAAGTACAGTTTTAACTGCTTTCTGGCATCATGATCCTCCAAAAGCACTCACAAGGTGATTAAGCTGGACTACGGTACCATACACCTGGTATTTGTATTTATGACTTAACAGTGGGAATATTGCAGACAGGAAATCTTGCGAGACTGAGCATGACTACAAAGGCAGAAACAAATATGTACAGCGATTAGTTTTGTTGGCTGGTTGTCCTTGGAGTTTTTTTTTTTTTAAGGATTGTCATATGTATGTTGCTGCCATGTTTGGAAGCTGTAAAAGCATTTAACATCAGATTTATAAAGCTTCAGGTCTGCTCACTCAATTGTTATTCCAAGTATTTAATTTCAGTCAGCCTGAACTTTAGTCCCCATAAGATTGGGATGCTTTGACTTGAGTAGAAGTATAATAACCATTTTACACCAAACACCTGAGGACTATTTGAACAACTAACTGGTTGTGACAACCTTAAATTGGCCCAATCACTGGAGATGGCAAATCTGGCCAAACATCAAGCCTAAAATGTCTATTGTGTAGCCAGCCTGTACCGAAAAAGCAAGGACCTACCCAAGCGCTGACACATCGTCCGCATGTGGTGATCTTGAAGTCTCCATACAGATCCTTAATGGCTCCACTTGTGAAGAAGCCCTCAACCATCAGCAGGATGCCATAGACAAAGAACGCTGAGGCAATACCGTAGATCACATACTTGATGATGTCAATCCTGAGGAAGGGAAAGAGAATCACTCAAAACACATAAAAAACTAATCATACTTGAATCATGCGTATAGAAAGTTAAGATATGTATGGTATACTGTCAGATTAAATGGCACAGTTACATCTGACCCATTGTTTCTCTTTTATTGGTTCACTAGCCTTATAATCAGGGCTCCCTCTCATTGCAGCTAGGCTACCTCTGGTTACACAAACTTTCACGAAGGCCTGGTCTCTTCAAGTAGGTTGCAGTTAAACTGTGGCTTTTATCATTTAACTTCATCATAATGGAAAGGTGTGCTTTTGTTTTTTGCCAGAGCGACTCAAGATATCCCCACAGCAAGAAAATATTGATTCGCCAATCCATACTGTATCGATATGTCATAAAGCAATATCACAATTTTCAATTATTCATATGTTTCTTAAACAAAATCAGGACATTTGCTTTGTAGGTTAATTAGTCCTGTAGATTATTAGTTTAGCCTCCCCCCTGTTACATACATCGTAATCATGTTGTCATTAGAAAAAAAGAAAACATAGTTAACCATTGTTAGAAAGGCAGTATTTTTTAAGTAATAGCACTGATTAGTAACTGTTTAATGCATATAATACTGTGAAATCTTAAGGCTTTAAAATTGACCATTATTGTGGAAAAATAGTGCTGTGTCATTAAGTTCCTATTATTGTAATATGCAGTATCATGATAAATTATAATGTCACAGCTGTATAATAATTTGTACAATATGGCACAGTACAAATCAAACCCCTACCCCACAGCAATCAGAGTATTTACCATCGTACTTCCATATTCAGAGGTGAGTTATTAAATGTTTTTTCTGCCTTTGACTCTGTGAGTGACCACACTTGTAATTTAATCCTTTGACATCAACAAAATAATACCTACATATATCAAAGCTTAAGAGGAAATATTTAAGTATTAACGTTAAGGCTACTCAGATCATAGTTATGATTGTCTTGATTCATGTCATTATCTTAATAATTAAAGGTGTTATGAGGAAGAATCTATTTCTGGCGACATAAAGACTCTGCTACCTATGAGCACACGCGGCGACTGTCGTAAAGACGTGACTCAAGCCAAAGCGTGCGTTTGTTGTGATGCTAAAGAATGCAGCTCGGACCTTCCTCAGAACTCTGCATTGCTTTACAACTTCTTTTTTCAACAACTTACAGGATGCAAAGCGGCGAGGTAATGTATCTCTTTTTAGTTATGTAGCGGTAGTTTTTGATGTGTGACAACAAGCAATTTTTGGAAAACTTAGTATCGTAGTTTCGTAGCCGGCTTTATATCGCTACTTACAGCCCGGTGCTCTAAGACGTGTCCGAATAATATATATCTGCTCTAGTTTCAATTGACTTGTTCCCGAAGTTGAGTATCAAGGCTAGTCCAGACCAGTCCAGCCCTGTCCAACCCTAAGGAATAGCATTTATAGATAGCCTATTTTGATGCTATAAAACTCATCTTAAAGTGTGTATTTCGATCAGGCATAAATCTAAAAGTGAGACTTTTTTGTTATTACTTAGAAACACCTCGTAGCATCTTTAAACAAATTATTTACTGATTCACAACAAACAAACACAATGAAATGCTCAGCTCTGCCAGTTGTTCTGTTAATGCTTGAAGAGATTCATTTGGGAGATGTGTCTCAGCTTTAGGTGTGGTCTGTAGGCTAATGGGAATACGGAGAAACGGATGTTCCTGATGTGTTTAACTCATTAGTTTCATTTGCTACTTCTGTTTTCAGTAAGGTGAAGAGCAGGGTGCAGCACAAGGGCGAGACACAGGACACTGAGGACATTAAGTCTTAGTTAATGTAATGGTCTCCTTGACCCAATAACTTCATTTTGCTGCTGCTTTAAATTGCGCCCTCTTAATCAGAACAACTGAGGACAACTGCCATTGCAGATCTGCAGGACAGTGTGCAAGTCACGGCATGGATGAAGCTATGTGTGTTGGTGAGTCAAAGAGGTGCACATACTACTATGAACAGAATATCTGTGCACCCATAAAAGCAAGTTTAGGTGCTAGTTTTAAAATATTTGCCTCATATATGGAAAGGCAATGAGCTACAGGCTCACTGTCCCAAAATCAAGGCTTTACACGACAGTTTGAGTCAGTGTGACTGTGAAACACTGACAGTATATGCAGCTCCAAGAATTAGTAGCTGCAGTATTACTTAACATGGATTTACTAAATTTATATTGCCAGTGTCGTTATTGTAGCATAATGTCTAGTTGGCTCTCTGTAATGTAAGCGCACTAGTTAGCATCAACTTACAACTTAATGTAAAACGTGGTTTTGGAAAGCAATGGAATAAATAAAAGCATTAGTTGGCATAATCAGCATCAGATATATGGGTTGTTTTTGAACAGTTTGAGCACTTTTTGATTTAGAGGGATTTCCACCAAAAGGAGAGTTTGTCCAGCCCATTGGGTCTTGTAAAGGGTCTTATCGTAGTGCTGGGGCTTGATAAAGTGTCCATTGTATGATTTATAGGAATAGAAACCAGTTTTTCTTTGTGGACCAAAAATATTTTGTCAGTGTCAGTGGCAGTTTTTACTCACATTGTGAAGACGTCCAGTGCATCCACAGGGCTCCGCACCACCTCAAAGTAATTCTGCAGAATGGTGACAGTACCAGACAGGGCTTCATGTCCGCAGCCGCAGAACAGAGCCACACCAGCATATAGCAGGATGGTGGCTATGAGAGATGGGTATGGGATCCCACCAAGGCATTTGATGCAGCATTCCAGGCATCCTAAAACATAAAAATAAGAACATTTACACTTCAGGATTCTTACTATTCCATAGTTTGAACAAATCTTGACAACTGGCTTCTGTAATTAATGTTACTGCATCTGAATATCATGCAGTCAAGACATAGCTGAGAGGCAAGCATGCATGCACGCTCTTGACATGGTTACACTTCAAAACTAAAAACCAGGTTCTGGAGCATTTTAAGACAAAATGAACTCGAGTAAGAAATGGCCACATCTGCTTAATCAAAGCAAACATTTGGCCTCACAGTTTCCTCGTATTCTGGGTTAATGTGGTTCATGTTTGTTGTCAGAGTTTCAACACACACAGGATGCTGACATTTCATTTCAGCCCAAATACTCAGCCTTAGCTCTACATTCTAATCCTGACCCTTGACCCCATTCCTCTTGGCCCGCCTTCTTGTCCCCGGGGGCCCTTAAGGTGACTAATCACTGCTGGGCCCCAGCTTCAATCTCCTGTCACACAGATTGCATCCATGTGTGTATGGTTCAGATTTATGAGTCTTCCTGACACTCTTGTGTATTAATGTGTCTTTTAGGGTACTGGGACGGACTGTTCACAGAATAATAACATCAACTCATGGAATTCATGGTCCTTTTGAATAACAGAACTAAACCAGGCTCTTTGTGACAGTATATTTACTACACCTAGAGCTGTTCAGTATATATCAGCCTTTATAGATGTATAAAGATATTCTAAAATGAAAGACAGGATAAAACATGGTTGTTTTTCTAAATATAGTTTATGCTGTTGTTGATTAAAACAAGCAGGATCTGCCAGTCAGTCCTGTACTTCTGTTTGTTTGTCTCACTGATATTCTGTGCTGCTCATTGTGACAGATCACAGTTATTCTCTAACATTAACTGTCTATTCTGTTGACTAACCTCCTTGTAACAGGTATCTCAATCTTAGACATTTCCAAGTTCAGTAGAGACCCACTGTCGCCAACAACTAAAAGTTTTAAAGTTTACTCCTTGTTTAAAATTTAGCATTTTGGTTAACTAAAACCATGACGTGTTTTTAAAAACTGATAAACCAATCATTTGGTTTTGTGGGTACTTTTCACAAGGGACAAAAGCAGACTTGGTTCATACTGAAGGTGTCCCAGAATGCTTTGTGAAAGCTTAGTTTTTGTGCAAAAAAAGGAAGTATTTTTAAAGAGCTTTTCCCCCTCATTTGAATAAGTGTAGCATTTATACCAAAATGCTGGTTAGCTGTTTATCAAATACACTTTTGAAGAGCATAATTTTTAACAATCAGAAACCTTGATTTAAAACAAGAAGTGAGTAATGAAGGTAGTCGCAGGTGCTGATGGGTCACCCATTCTTTGGTCTCTACTCATCCGCTCTTGTCATTGTTTGAGTTAAGAGCAACTGGGGATCAGATTTTTATATACTTCATACTAAATATCTATTTAAAACAAAAGCAACAAAAACTACTCAATCCTTATCACCTTGTGATTCTAATAATCAAAATTCAAGGCTAACTTCTGCACACTTTCTAAATTGCACCATTTGATTGATGAATAGATGAACTATAGGTCATTTCCAGTCATTTTTTCCATATGATGAAAACGTGTTTTTGTTGATAAGATAGAAATTTGGACTGAACACTTAAAAAATGAGTTTCTGTACATTTTATACCATGCAAAATTGAAAGAAATGGCACTTGATTGTTTACGAATAGTATTTAAGATTGCACAAAATTTCAATATCAAAAAAAAATTTAGGGAGCAAGGGGGCGTTCACATTTTTCTGTTATTCAGAACTGAAAAATTGCAAGACATTAATTGTCTTGGATTGTATTTCATCTGAATAAATACCTTTATAATACTGGTATTTTGACTACCATTTGTTAATTTGCTGGAAAATACAGATATTTTTGTACATCAACCTTGTAAACAGCTGAACTTGCCACTGCATGTCTGTTATCAGGTAGACTTTTCTTCAACTATTCAAGCTTAAATGTTTGTTCTGGTCAAAGCCCTAGCTACACCAGTTCTTTTTTCAGACCTAGACAGCCCTGAAGCCATTTTGAACAATTCATAAAAGCTGCCTCACTCTTCAGAGCATGCCAAGCTGAATCTGGAAGCACTTGAGAAGGCATTTATGAAACTCCATGTTCAAAAGGACATTATTCTTCTTTATCAGTCCCATCGCAATCATTGCCGCTTATTTATTTCATCTGCACTCACGCTGTTGTCCTTGTTCTGTAAAGAGACTCCACAGCCTCACTGTCAGCCTTCATTGTCAGTGGAGCTGATGATAAAAGATACCATGATTGTCATCAAGGATGTTTTCAGCACCGTCCCTTTCATGGGGATCTTAGTTTCTTCACTTGTGTAACAAAGCAAGAGCCAGAGCAAATATCCCCCCTCCTCTTTCTCACCCTCATCCTCCTCAACTCTCTGACTCTGATCCGAACCTGAGCAGAATACCAAGTAGCCGTCTGCCTGCTGGGCTGTGCTGAACACTCAGACGCTTGGTGCAGCACGACCCTCAAACGGTCTTTCCCAGACTATAGGCAACATCACTGATGTAATCCAGTGTTACACCAGAAAATGCCTTTTCTTCCTTGACATTTTATTTCTATTCCCTTTTGTCTAGGAAAGCTAAGAATGAACTCTTGTTTGTGCTTATTTCTGTGCCCTTTCTAATCAGTCATAGCTTTTGGAAATCTGCAGCTGAAATCATCTAAGAGGTTTACAGCTCCCACTGAGCTTGCCCCTTCCATGAGTTTTCTCCTGTGCAAAATTGGCCACATAATCATCCTTATTTAAAGCGTGTAAGCTCATATGGCAGTTTTAAATCATGGCTCCAGATCTATTATCATGGGCCTTAGGTAGCTGACATCTAAAAGCCAAGAGCTGGGAATTTGAGGCATCACCTTGTTGGTGTTGTGACATTCCTGCATCATTGCTGCTCTGCTATTTCTCCAACACACCAACCCTTCCAGCCCTAAGGACTAGGACATTACCAGGAATTGGACATCAGATCCAGGGAACACCTCACCTTTGGTGTCTTTTATACTATCAGGTACTGATAGTGCCATCTGACACTCACTGCAGGGCGATTTCACACCGTTTCACACCTTGATTCAAGAGAGCCTCTCATCCTGAAGTAGGTTTTAGTGGCACAGTATTCCCATTACTGTTCCCAATCTGCCAGCAAGTGCAGCCTTTTTAAAGTGATGGTGGATGTCATGTAAATTGAGCAGTAAACTCAAATGAATAGTGCCGGTATGTAAAATACAATACAAGCAGTTTGGTTAAGGGATGGCCACATATCACATATGACTGATTCACCGCCCAACCCCCCCACCCCCACCACCCCCAGGCTTGGTTCAAGTTTAGGTCCCACTGGAGAGGGGCACCAAAGATTTTAGAGAGTTGACAATAAGCTGTTGGACAAATACTTCAGGATATCATTGAAGGACAACTGCCTGTAGGCACAATTGGTGGAGGGTGGCGATGCTGCTTTTCTTCAGGCTTATTTACATATATAGTCACTTTAAGGCATAAAAATTCTAGTCACCCCAATCTAGGAGGATATGATTCCCCCTCTGTACCAGCAAGGAGGGTGGTGTTTGAGATTGTTTGAGTTAAGAGCATCTGGGGAGCAGATTTTTAAATACTTTACACTAAATATCTATTTGAAACAAAAGCACAAAAACTACTTAATCCTTATCACATTGTGGTTCTAATAATCAAAATTCAAGGCAAACTCCTGCACACTTTCTAAATTGCACCATTTGATTGATGAACAGATGCACTACATGACATTTCCTGTCGACAAGACAGAAAGTTGGACTGAACAGTTAAAATGAGTTTCTGTACATTTTTATACCACGCATAATTGAAAGAAATGGCACTTGATCATTTCAAACAAATAGTATTTAAGATTGCACAAAATTTAAATCTTAAATACTATTTAGGGAACAAGGAGGTATTCACATTTTTTTGTTATTCAGAACTGAAAAACTGCATGACATTAGTGACCGAAGCATTGCAAAGACAAGACTGAGTAGGTGGGACAGGATTGGCGAACTGGGATTGGTGGGGCCAGCTGCCAATCAAATTGATTATTTATTCCTGTTGATTATTTGGGTTGAAAAGGGGAGCCTACACAGGTTTTCTGTGTCAGCAACACTGAACACGTGTCACTCCTGATAAAAAATGATCAGGGTGCAGTTATTGTCATGTTTAGTCACAGTTTTAACCATTTACGTCTTCAATCATGAGTATTTCCTTTAGTAAATTAAACAGACAGTTAAATATACACTAAAAAAGATATATTACACTAGTCCATCTGAGCATCATAAGGGGTATTTATAGAGGGCAAAGTCCTTCAAAAATATTTGGGAGGTGTCTTGACAACTGTTGTTAATGGCGTTCATTAATTTCCAATCTGATGTTTTAGTGGGTGGACGCTAGGGAGACACTGAGAGCTTTGGAAATTAAACTCTCACCAAAATATGTCACAAGTGGAGTGAAAATACATTTTCTGTTAATAAAAGCTTTTAGTTCATTTAATGAAGATAGGTTGTTCAGTTCTGATGAAACTGCTAATGACTAAGGAAGCGTCTATGCTAACCTCTGTATGAGCAGTCATTGTTTGCAAGCTTTCAGTTTTGGAAGAGTGTGATTACTCTTAGCTCCCACCTTAAAGTCTTGCAGGATAGATCTCCCTGACTATAGAAACAAAACAGGTGAATTCAGCTGCACTGCAAGGTTAATGTTCTCCCCCAGTGCTGTAACACATTCAGAATGGAGTAACAGGAACATCATTTTTTAAAATGTATTTTTGGGCATTTTGTGCTTTTATTGATAGGAGAGAGACAGTGGATAGGCTTGTGAAAGGGGGTGAGAGAGTAGGGGAAGAAGACACTCTGCAAACTGGTCACAGGCGGGATCAGAACCTGGACCAGCAGACCAAGCATGTACATGGGCCATGCATGGTTACTAACCACATCGCCAAACCAGCACCCCAGGAACACCATTTTAATACCATTACAGAATCATTATAAAACCTTATCATAGATCTTTAGGTCCAGCTCAGGTTTGGGGTGTCTAAAACCTGGTAAAACTATCCCAGAGTAGCTGCAAGTGACTTTCAATACATAGGGATTTATATTTTCTTCTAGTATTCTCTATATACATCGAAGTAACTGTGTTCAGGATAAGTATTACATATGCCCCATCAAACAACTGAGTTCAGAAATGCACAGTGGTATACCAACTGCAGTTCTATATCAGTATGTCTCAGAAAGAGAGTGATTCCATCACCTTGTCTTCCCTCAGACTCATTATCTTGAGTTACTTTATCATTTCAGGAGGCAGGCATGGCAGGATTTATTAATGCAACGGTGTCTCCTGGCAAAATGAGAGAGAGCTGTCACATTTAACCTCCATGCTCAGGGTCAGTGTGTGTTTTTAAGATGGAGCTTCAGATCAGACCATCCAGTCCCATCAGACATTCAGCAGAACAGATCAGAGATTATTGAAATGGTTAAATCTTTTAGGCAAAGTACATTATTTCAGCCTCATTGTCAGAAATCAAAAAACACTTTGACAGTGTGGAACATGCCTATTAATTTTTGTGAACAATCTTATAATAAACATTAAACATTTACATGGAATAACTCCAAAAGTAACCCCATTTGGCCCACCATTTGCAGTGTGCTCAAACTCTTTCCCTTTTTAGATGAAGTCTTGGTGATCTCCTCTTACCCACCTTAAAGGCATCCTTATAAAATGTTATGAATGTCGGGTCCCTTGCTCAACATGATTTGTGGTGAGCAGTAAAATTAAAGATTTATGCCCTTGCTTCAATCAAGTTCATTACCCATTCATTATTTACATTTCTGTACACAGATTAAACCAACCGGAGCTGACAACTGACTGTTCCTCATTTAAAATACAGTTTACTTCTCCCTGATACACAGCAGCAGCAAACAAATCAATACTCCAGTGTCACAACAGCTGACACAGACCTGAATGAGAGGGCAGAGCAATGTTTTCTATTATGATACTTAGTGACCTTCAACAAAGTAACGTCAGCTTCGTGAAAGGAAGATTTGTTTCCATGGAAACAGATGAAGATGAAGTTACAGGGAATGGCGAGGGCATTAGTGAGTGGTTGTAACAAGGGTGATGTTTTATTGATTGAGCACTTTTAAGTTAGTGGAGGGCGGATCTTAGACTTAGAAAAGCTTTAATGTTCCCGAGGGGTAATTTTGTTTGCAGCACTTACACAAACACATACAGTACATCTAGATACAATGACACACATTGATAACAGACCTGGAAGACATGAAGTTCCCTAAAACACAATAATTTGTATTGTTAGTAATAGCATCCAAATTAATTACACCTGTTTGATATCATGGCAACAAAAACAGAGGTCCTTAACATCTAATTTTAGATGATGGTTTTTATCATCAGAAATTGCTGAAGAAATCTGTAAATGCATAATTACGTCTGCAATATTAGAAAACATAGGTAGGTGCAAGTGATGAGGTCCTCAGCAGTTCTACCTTCTTTTATAAGTTGACAAAGTATTTGTGCAAGTAAAGAAAGCTTTATGTCTTTTTTGGTTGAAAGCACTATCATAATGAATTGTGTTCTGTATTTTTGGAAACCAATAGTCAAGAGGATAAAGGAGATTCTATTTTTAAGGAAAGTGTTTGACAGTTTTCATGCATTGAAATATTGCACTGCATTTTTTTATGTCAGGCAGTGTGCTTGAGTTTGTTCTTCATTTTTGATTGTAATGATTTTTAAAAAAGCCCAGTTTTGGTGGTCTAGGACTCCATTTATGCTGATGTCATATCAAACAGGTATCAAAATCTGCCAGATACTTGTCTTAAAATAGTTATAAGACAGATTTGAGTAGACCTACAGTATGTAAGCTGCTGTGATTTGATCAGCTCTTAGCTCATTAAAGAGTGAATGAGCTAAGAGGCTAGGCTTCACATTGTTGTTGGTGGAGGTAGGAGCTGTGTGTAATTTACTAAATTTTATGTGAGATCAAAGTTAAAATAACATGACTAAGATTATGCTTCACTGTACTGAGCCATTTACAATGCTGAGCTCTCTGCTAGCAAGCTCCTTTGTTTTTACTTTGGCACACTACATAGCCTACATGTACTTATGCTTGGAGTGAAGTGGAGCCACAAAAGGGATTGATAGTAGAAAAGTAAGAAAGTGTTCAGCAAAGCAGCGTATCATCCCAATGCTCATGTTATATTCAGTAAAGTACACAGAGCTCTTGGCCCTAATTGCAATAATGCATGTCTTAGCTTACATGACAGTTCTGTTTTTAAACAAGCAGCACTGATCAAAATCATTTTGGGTAATGTAATTTACTTTTGAAATTATCCTCTCATAGTCTCACCAAAATTACAGAACTATTTATTTGAATAAAGTGTGTTAAGTACTTATATATACTGTATGTATGTATTTTATGAGTTAAGCGAACAGTTCTGTACCGAGGAATGAGAGAATGGAATTTTTTACCTGCACATGTAAAACTCAACACTAATTTAAAACAATTCAAGAGATTACTAAAATGCCATTTTTTTCCCATGTATATGAATTTTTTACATCTGGAAAAAAAAATTGGCTTTGTTTGATGTTTTTCTGTTGTTTTTGTTTTCTGTTTTTTCTTTTTAATTTCATTGCTTTTATAATGTATGTATAATTTTGTTGGACCCCAGGAAGAATAGCTGTAGCTGTGCTGCAGCTAATAGGGCTCCGATTAAACAATGAACAACAATACTAGTTTTCACATTATAACTTTAAATGGCAACACAGTGACAAAATGTTCCATTTGTTTATGATCTGAATGAATATTAAATTAATGAATATTACCATTTATACATGATAAAATCTGATATTTGCCCCGTATTGCACAGCCCTACTCTCAGGTGGTTGTTGAGTGTGAATTTAGTTAAGGCTACAGCTACAAACAGCAGCTTATTTCTTCAAGAAGA
Organism: Scarus forsteni; assembly: GCA_036419115.1. Classification (NCBI taxonomy): domain Eukaryota; kingdom Metazoa; phylum Chordata; class Actinopteri; order Labriformes; family Labridae; genus Scarus; species Scarus forsteni. The sequence goes on from JAZDUH010000383.1 coordinate 24,558,256, forward strand.
AATTGTTAATGAGGCATATCTGCCAAAGCTGTGATGTCTTTATAGCTTTATGACTCAGTGATTAGATTAAGCTCATCCTCCTCACATTAAAGAAAGACAGAAAGAAAGAAAAAAGAGAAAGAGAGAGAATCTCATCCCATGCCAGCACTTCCTCTCATTTCCTCTTTGAAACTCTTCATTGATTTTATCTGACTCGCAGATGGAGCTGGTGAAAAATGGCAAGTGGTAGTGCGAAAACTGACTCCAAGAGCTACTGGATGCTTGATCCATAATTTAGAAGCGGCACAGTGCAGCAGAGCACGAGCCTCTGGCATTCATTATTCATGCTTTCTGCTTAGCCCAACATCACCTGTGATGAAAATAAAAGATCCCCTGCTTGATGAGCAGTGGTGCGTATTTGAACTGATCTTGCTCACAGGTGTGATGCTGCTTGCCTTTTGAAGTTCAATCTGACAGCGAGTCAATTTGGGAGCTAGTCTTAATTGACTTTGGCTAAGCTGATTTAAAAGGGCTAAAAAGAAATGATGAGGACTGTTATGTGCACTCTATTCTGCATTGCTCAAGTAAAAGGCAATGCAGACCTGTTCTTGCACTGAAGTTAGTGCGAGTATGACTATATTTATGAAATGATGGATAAATGCTCTTAAAAATTAGATAACCTTTAAGAGAACTGCGTAATGGGAAGCAAGAAAGGTTGTCATATTTTTAGCTGACTTGTGCAACACCTTGTATTTCAATTTTTGTCTCAAGGTAGACCATTTCTCATCATACTACCATAATTTTAAAATTCAGTATGACTTTAGAAAAGCAAATAATATTGACCAATACAGCCTGGACATTTGCAAAGGGCATCAGAGTAAATATCTATTAATATTTCTGACGCAAAGTCCTTTTTTATCACTTTAAGTTCTATTTTTTTCCCCAGTCAGGGAAAATAAGACAGGATATTATCCCAACTGTTCTTTAAGCTAACACCTGTGTTTCATATGAAAATTCATACTGTGTAAACATACGGATTAGTCTACTGAAAACTGAACAAAGACAAAGCATATTTGGGGACAGTGGAGTGTTATTTGTTTTATTCTTGTCACAATTAAGCTCCTGTTTTGGAAAGAAGGGCAGCCTACGTGACCCTAAACACTGCAGTCGAACTAACAGAAGGCGTCTTTCTAATACAAAGGGAAAGGATGACCCCCTCCTAAGGCCCCTCCCACCTCCTACCACTCCTCCATCTGTCAGTGTCACATCCGACAGGCAGAAGGGACACAAACACACGGACTCAGACTCTCACTGGTCCAGTCAGCGTTCACATGAGGGATGAGCTTATCCTTAAATAATGCTGAAGCGAGGACTCGTCACTCAAAGAAAACATGACTCGGAACAGCCGGTCAGCAGAAGGGGTCGTTAGCGGGTGACTTGTTGCCCTTTTTGCATCATGAATTGGTTAGATGTTGTTCATTGATTTTTAATCATTGTTCCCTGAACAATGCTTCAATAGATTTCACAGCATGCTCCCTTTGGATCAGTACTTTGCCAGTTTTAGAGGCAGCAGGTGTGACTAACACTGGTTTAATAGATTGTAAAAGTACCAAAGATTTTCTCAGTTAACATTTAATAAGTCTACTTACGAAGTGGTAATTTTATTGTCAATATTGGCTCTTTCTCCACCTAACTTGAAATACTTACATTGTGTTTTTTATGAATGTCCAGACCTCATTATTAAGATTTTATTCTGCAACCAAACAAAAATTATTGCAGTCATCAACATCCATAACATGTCATTTACCCCTCCTTTTCTGTGATTTTGTGTTAGAATTTACACTTAAATTAATTATTAAGGCATAAAAACTAAAAAAATTCCTTGTTTTAAAATGGGTGAATGTTTTATTATTTGTCATATTAGTGGTTAAGTTTGGAAATTGAGAAGATATATATTTTTTAGCATAGTTTTTATTGAACTGTGAAGGTAATATATATATATATATATATATATATATATATATATATATATATATATATACATATATATATATACTTACTTACATGTACACAGATATGTATACACACCTATACATAAGAAAAATTAAAAAAAAAAATATATATATATATATATAACAAAAGGGAAAGTAATGCAGAGTATCTTTCAGTGTCTGCGATATCAGATTACCAAATGCAGTAACAAGTTGTGCTAAATTAGACAAAGGATAAGTATAATAACATAAAATCACTGACATCCCATAGTACAACCAGTTCGACATTTCTACTAGATTGTGAAGTAACAAAAAAGTTCACAGGTGCGTAATAACTGCAGAGAGTTGACACGCATGTAAAATGACCCTTGAGAAGAAATTTTTGATACCAATGCCAATATCAACTCTGCTTAGTGAACCGATTATTTATGGATTCCCTCACTGATTCTTGTGGTTTTACAGTTTTAAAAAAGGAGGACTACCCAGGTTTTCAGGGTTGTTCAGTTCCCTGAAAACCTGGGTAGGCAAGTAGAAGAAAAGATAAAGAGAAGAAATCAGTGCTGGAAGTGTGGGACCTGGCCTGTAACATCCCTTTTCATACAGAAGGGGTTATTATATGTCCTTTTGAAACTAGGGTCGAGAATAAAAAGCGTTCAATTTTTTTGTGTGTGTTCTCCATGTAAACAGGAATCAATGTTGTCAGGGAAATGAGGATGTGCAGCACATGTGCAAAAGTTTTTCAGATGAAGGTAGGTCGCACACCTAGGAACAACGACAAAAACCATCTATGGCCTACGACGAAGCAACATTTTTTTCAACCTTTATTTAACCAGATAAAAATCCAGTCAGATCAAAATCTCTATCACAAGGGTGACCTGGCCAAGAGGTCAGCAGCACACGTCATGGTAAAACATATTGAAAGTGACAATTCATGTGTGCTGCTAACTCTGCTAGGCTTTTTACCGCCCCTCCAACAATTTGTGGATTTGCTGCGTCAATACTCTGACCAGTGGAGACGCATTTGTTATATTTTCCGAGGTCACAACAAACTTGCATGACCAACTTTTGGCCAAAATGCATGCTACTTAGCCTTGCAGAGCAGACAGACCTGCCTGATTCTGAAATCCTGCAGGTCCGTCTTGCCAGCCTGTGTTGTCCAACAAATTCACTCGGCTGAATTCTTAACGGCCCAATCAGGGAAGAGAGGCGGGAGCTGCAGAATGCGGACGTGACGACAACCCCGAAGTTGAGAACCGGAAGTTGAGAACGGACATGCCGATTAGCCTATTGTCCTCATTGCTACCCAGTGAAACTTGGCCAAATCTGCCCTCCTCAGAAGTTTACGTGGAGTTATTCTCTTTGGCGAGGTTCATGTCACATATAAGTGTTAAATGAATCATCTATGTGGTACAATTTAGTGTAAGACGACAGTAAAAGGCTGTTAGCTATTAGCAGCTAAGTTAGCTGTTAACGGTCATTAACTGTTGTTAGCTGTTTGCAGCTAAGTTAGCTGCTAAGGCTAACGTCCATGAACTGTTTTTAACTCTTGTTAGCCATTAGCCGCTACATTAGCCCCTTTGTATGCTACATTTTAGGAGGCAACCCTGCATGATGTGGATTGATCTGTGATGAATGTGACAAGCCAAACGATTGTCCAACCACAAGCTTGTTTTTTTTGTTTTAACATTCTGCCCCTGAAAACTAATTTAAAGGGCTCCTACCCAGATGGACTAGTGAAATATTTCTGTGGCAGATATATGGAGCTGTCCATCTGGCTTGTTAGGTTACATGCTACCAGTCATTCTCGTGGATCTGTGTAAACGTGCATCACAATCACACCGTCTCAGTGTGAACGTGGAGCGCTTTTGAAAATCAGTTTCCAATAAACCAATTTTTTCTGTCTATAATTGGTTTGTTTGAATTTTAATGTCATGTTTTGCCATTATTTGTTCAAAAACAATTATTATTGGACAAAACCCAGACAAATGTTCTAATTTGACTTTCAGCAGAAAATAACCATCAAAGAGTATTGGTCTGTTTCCACTCCTTATTTATTTAAAAAGATTGCACTGGCCCAAAATAACAGCTTTTCTTTTTTGAGTCATTCCCCATAAAATGTCTTTCTTCTCTTAAAGTAATGAAAGACTGTTAAAGCCTTTGCACACTGTGGCATAATGCAAAACAGCAATTGAATAACATATTGCGTTAGAACAGAAACAAACCAAATGTAATAAAATGGTGGCAGCAAAGAGCATGATAACCTAATTTAATGTGTGGTGCATGTTTCACTTACACCACAAGGCATCTAATCAGACTCAATTTTCTCACTTTCAACTCACAGTTATTAGTTCTTGTTACCAGAGGAGTTTTGTGTGGGGGGTGGGGTGGCTGTGAGCCGGTCCTAGAGAGAGAGGGGTAGAGGGAAACGGAGAGAGAGTCCCTCAGAGGGGGGATGGTGCGTCTGTGTCAGTCTGAGAGTAATGGGCGTGTACGAGTCTCGTTTCCTTTCCTATATTCAAAGCGCAGCCCCCCTTTCCCCTGAAGCGAGCAGGTTTTCTTTTTTTTTTTTTCAGTTTCCGCGCGCCCCCATCTCCTCCGTGCATGTTTAATCAACCAGTATGGTTGCCATGTCAACCGCAGCGCAAAATCTGAGAATAGACCGGGTACTTCGGAGCCATGACCCACTTACTGTATGTCAACAAATTCAGTGGGACAATAGTGAATGAGACACATTACTCAGATAACCCCCTCTGGGTGAAAAGGGACGTTACAGGCCAGGTCCAAAAGCTCCAGCGCTGATTTCCTCTCTTTCTTTTTTCTTCTTTCTTGCCAGGAGATGGAAGAGTGTGAACATGACTGCGTGACTGCTGAGCAGAGATGTGCCTTTGTCTGAGCTGAGGGCCAAATGTCAAATACTCAGGCAAAGAGAGAGCATCCAGGCCATCATGGTGCACAAGGGTTGTTCCCTCTAATTTTAACTCCTACATTTCAAGTTGAAAAAAATAACATTCAAATCTATTATTGACCAAAATGATAAATAGCAATGGCCAGGGCTTTACACTATGAAAGCTTGTTAAATAAGAGATCATTGTGCAATTCTGTCCATGGTGGAAACAACAGTGGTTAGCCAACAGTGTGCACTTTTTAGGCCAAAAATTAATTCCCTGAGAAAAAGCAAATCTTACAATCTGTCTTAAGTTGTCATCTGCAGCAGCAGTCGCTCAGCCTGTAAGGACTTGTGTTGGGGACTCAAGGGTGGCTGGTTCAAGTCCCGATCAGACTATGTTTGGAAGTTGGTTTTATAGCTGGAGAGATGCCAGCTGACTTCCTGGACATTGTGTAAGTGCCCTTGAGCAAGGCACTTAACCCTGAAACTGCTCGGAAGTGCTTTTTCAGGAGTAGCAAGCCATCACTCTGACATCTCCAGTCAGAGTCCATGACAAGCAGACATATAGATAGAAGGGACGGACAGAGCTAACAAATCACGAATTAGATTAGCTCAAACAGTGTGAGTCAATTGGGTAGCGTTAGCCTGCATCTGCCTGTAGTTATCAGTCGTCAGCGGACGTGCTTGTAAGTAGGTCAGCAAGACAAAGCACATTCATAGTGGTATGTATACATGTATACATATTTCTTTCAAAAAATTAAATAAAGTGCAGTGTTTCCCCTAGGTTCATTGCCTTGGGGCGGGGGGGGGGGGGGGGGTGCTGGTGCTGGAGGGAGCGTGGTCCATCAAAAATGCTCTGTAATATCATAGTTACAGAGCATTTAGTTCTGAAGAAATACTGAACACTGATTTTTGTTCCCTTTTTGTGGCAATGGAGTACTTTTTTCATATAACTACAACATTCTCAAAAATACTTAAAATACATTGCATAAAGTATAAAAAGTATTAAAAAAACAGGAAGAATGTAACATTTCATGTAACCATGTAAGATCAGCAGGTGGAGAGAAGATGAATCATGCTTAATAAAGTTATAGCAAGTGACTGACAATCAGGAGAAACTACATGCTGAAAGTTTCCTACACTGCTCCCTGTGCTTCCGTTCTTAGTAAGAGCAGTTGGCTTAAAAACACTGAGATTTTTGCTTAGGGAGATTGTTTGGTTAGCTTCTGGTCATCCATTAATGTTTGTTTAAATTGTTTTTAAATTTTTTTTAAAGTTATGGTCGCTCCTTCCTCCACCGCCTGTGCGTGTATGTGTGTGTCTGTGTCTTTATACTCCCCTTCACCCTGCCGCGCAGCAACGCGCCGCCTCCAATCATTTCAATGAGGGACAGGCGGCAGACAGCAAGCGGTTTTGACCGCGGCGTTAAGACCCAGAGGCAGTTGCCGCTCAGGAAAGCATTTCTACTGAATTGTTTTTAGGGAAGGGAGTGCTGTGAGACACTTTTAGGTGGCCCCTGCTCTGACGTTCACTGAATCACCACTACGTCTCGGCCTGCGGTGGCAGCCGCTTGATAAAAGACTTCATGTCGGGGGGGCTCCACCTGCAGAGACGGTTTGGTTGTCGCGTGGCTTATCCGTGTTGCACGAGAGGAGCGGGGGAGGAGGAGTTTGGCAGAGCGGAGAGGAAAAATGCATTTTATGAATGTTAGCAAACTATAGCGACACAACATTAGACGCTAACATTAGACTCTAGTTGGCTTTTTTTATTTGATAAGAATCTCTGTCATAAGAACTTTGATCAAAATAAAAAAATTTTAAATGTACGTCTGTCTGAATCCTGTAAGCAGGACGGGAGCGTCTGTTGGGGGGGCGGGGCGCCCTCCCAAATACACTATGGGGAAACACTAAAGTATTAACCATAGTCCAAAAAAAAGAAAATGTAGCATAATGCAAAAGAAAAAAGTCTTAACAAGCACACACCATTTAGAGATGCTGATGAGTTTATCTTATGACTGTAGACAGAGGCAGGCTAACACTTCCCATTGATTCTCAGTGTTTGAGCTAAGCTAATAAGCATTGAGCTCTCCCTGTCCCTTCCTTGTTACTGCATGCACTGCTGAGAGAACCGTGTCTATCTGCTTGTGATGGACTCACGAGAGAGGCAAGACATGTAAGCAAAAACAAATGGTGTATCCCTTTAAGACCTGTTTGATATCATGGCAGCAGAAAATATGAAAAATAAATGGAAAAATGGAAAATAAACTGCTACTCACTATGCTGTGCAATAATATCCTCAACATAATGAGATTATAGTCTGATTTAATACTAATAGCACAGAGTGTTTCCAGAAGATAAGACTTCTGTTGTTGCTTTATGTGTGTGTATCAAAGTAGTGACACTGCCTAACTTTCATTTTCATGCCCCTGAAAGTACAGGGAACCTTCTCCTTTGTCTTTATTCAATAGCGTTAGTGCTGATTGTCTTTAAAACAAACCCCCAAATATATGAAAAAAAAAACATTGATCTGTGGCAGACATCTTCACAAGCTGTAGGAGCAGTCAGACTGGGAATGAGCTAAGGGCTTTCAAAGAGATTGAACTGAGGTGATTCTTTTTCTAAAAAGACAGTTATCCAATATTGAAACCAAAATCAGTTTACAGGGTGTTTTTCTTCCATAAAGAAGAGTAATGTTCCACTTCATGGTCGACAAATGAAGTCTTTTCTACTTAATATTATTTATTGTGTTTTCATTCAAGTACTTTAACCGGGCCACTTTCCAGCAAGGGTCTTCATACAACTACCGTTTAGTAAGTGCTTAAGTGCTTTTTACAGAGGTGTTTGATGTTTACACCCAAGCTACATTGTCTTACTTATAAAGATAATTTCACTTTCGTGAATGTCTCAAGGCTTGCCCTCTTCTTTAACAGTAACTGATAATATTTCAGACACAGGATTTATGCTAATGCTTTGAATTTGGGTTTCCACAGTTTTAAAAGGGGAAAAAAATATATTTTCATTTTGTTTCAGATTACTATGAATCTTTCAAAACAATCATATTTCTTTAAAGTTACACTATCATGTTTTGTTTTTACGACCTTTGTCAGAAGTGTGGGTTTCAGCTTGTATCAGTATCTTTTGAGCACCTGTCCTTTACTATCTATAAATCTAAACTTGGCACTCAATCCTGTGAGAACAATGAGAAAAACCTCAGAAGTTCTCCACTCAGAGCGCCAACAAAGTTCATTAGAACAATTGGTGGAACTCCCTTGACTTCTTCTTGGCTGAGGGCAGGTTAGGATTCAGAACAATGAAACAGAGAGGGAGGGAGAGATGTGGGGAGGGTGATTCACAGTAGCATGACTACTGCTCAGTGAGCAGTGACACTGAACTCTGAGCTGATGCTGTTATGTCAGAGTGGAAACGCCTAAAATACAACATACAGAAATTTGTAGGACATATCTTAGCTGACTTTTCACTATTTTACTCAAAAGCAGGTTAACTGATAGGGCTTCACAATGATGCCTGTTATTGCAATACAAGCTTTGAAATACTTATGCTGCAAAAGTCTGAATGTCTGGATTTAGATTGAAAAAATGCCACCAGACATTGCCTTTTCACTCAGCATTTGTAGCTGGTTTATTTTACAAATGATTGCAAAGTTTGAAAATAAAAATAATATATTTTTTAAACATTTGTAGAAAAAAAAATCCAGGATTTATTCAGGAAAACATTGGAATGTAAGTGAATAAAGTGCTTGATTAACTCTGCAACTATTGTAGGTAAGAGTGTTTGTTTATACCAGAAATAAGTGGATATTTTGAATGAGAAACTGGAAGATTATTTGAGAAATATTACTCATATAGGTGCCAAGATTTTTGAGTTATATAAGAAATTTCTGCTGGATTTTATAACCAAAGAAGTAGCAAGTTCAGTCGGAAAAATGCTCAATTAGTTTTGACAGTTTCTTTAAATTTCTTGGGAAGGATGCCATATTTTGGAAAATGTTCTAAATTTTGTGAAACATTAATATGTGCAAAAGAAAATGCCTAATGATCATATTTTATGAAATATTGTCAAGTCACCAAGTTCCTGGTTGGTTTTAAAAGTTCTTTCAGATTCAAAATTAAATGAGTAAATATTCAGTTGGAATAACATCTAATTCAAATAAATTAATGTGCATTTAGTAAAAAATATTTGAATTTTTTATCTACTTTAAGTTCTGCACTTTGAAAATGCCTGATATGTTTTTGAATATAAATGGAGAACAAAGCTTGATTGATTTTAAAGTTAGTACGTTAAAGCAATTGTTGGGTTCATATGAATTTGAGACCAACAAATTGCAATAAATAGAAAAAGCAATACTTTTGAACAATATCATTTCACGGCCTTTTGTCTGTGTTTGCATGGACAGTGGTTCAGTATGTGGAATTAGCCGTCTGTCAATCAGAGGGTAAAGTGTTTGATCACGGCTCCTAAAGCTGCATGCAGATGTGTTGAGAAATTTTACCTCAGACTTATTCTACTAATACATAAGTTATGTGAAAATGGCCATTAGAACACTGCAATATGATTATGATGAGGTAAAAAGTTCTTTGAGTTGTTTGGAGACAAGACTGTATTTTTTATACTGATACAATATATACCAAAAGAGAATAGATATAGATTTTTTTAATTGAATAGCCCAAACTATGAACTCCAGTGGAAGTCAAAACACCTCATGGATATATCGTCACCTAGAATGAGAGAAGAGTGTTGGCAAATGCTACAGATAATATAGATAATATATTAACATGTCAACCGTTTATATACCCTCACTCAACATTCAATATTCCAACAAACCATCCATGTAACCACAGTGCTTATATATTAAGCAGCCTCTTAAGGAACTGTGTTTATTAACCTGAATGCAAATGTGACATTCATTATGCAGATTTAAGTTTGAAGTGCAAGAAACTCAGCGAACCAGAACACCACAAACCTGCAGCGGAATACAAACCACTTCTGTCTGTTGTTGTTGTTCCTGTTTTTTTTTTTGTTTTAATCCTGTGCCATTTGAATTTAGCATACGTATTTGTTTTATGCAGGCTGACCACATCATCAATGAGACTGTCCTTATGTGACATTTTGCCATGTTAGTACCCTTTAAATTGACCCAACAGAAGGACGATTGATGCCTCGTGGAGAAGGTTCTTGGCTCTGAAAATGCTAACAGGTGTGCCTTTGTCAGTTTTTCCCATCATTGGCAATTCACCTCACTTAGAGTGGACTATCACCAAAGTGTTTTATTCATAGTGTAAACCACTGAACTTGCTTTTTGCAGAATCTTAAAATAAGACTCACTCAGTGCTTACATTCACAGATCCTGCTTTTTTGACTGCAGGGTGCTGGTTTGCTTCCTCCTGCTGATGGCTCTGCACTTCTCTACATTTGGCCAACAACTGAAGTGAGCAGCGCCCACCTGGTGCATCTGACTCATAATCTGAGACAGAAGGGTATTAGCAGGCTGCAAATGCACCCATTGACACCTACAGCTCTTTTGTGTCGGAAGTATGGATTTAAGGGGTTATTTTGGGGGAAGTGTAACACATTCAAATCTGAAAAAAATCTCCAGAGATGACATACTTTTTATAAAAGACAGTAAAAAGCATACCTGGTTGGCAGTAAAAGTATGAAATATGAAATTCAGCTCCTGAACCACAGTGTGTGACATTTATGGGTTTTAGAGTTGTTATACCATGATGAAATATGTTTATAGATCTGGTATTTGTGGACTTCAGCAAGTGAGGAGTAGCCACTTGACTACACTGTATTGTTAATTTGATACAAAACACACCGAAAGACAAATCAAACTACACAGGAACAAGCCCTTTTGCACAACTGAAATAAACACTCAGCGTTGCCAGATGGGAAATATAAACGTATCGTACCAGAGTCTCAAAATTGTCGCATTTTGGGGGGAATTATCGTACACCTGACATGATCAAAATAGCTGTCTTATTGTTGCGCGAACGTCACAATTGATCACTCTGTTTAGTGTCCTACAAGCACTTTTGTGGCCCCGCCCCACATCAGCAGAGTTTGATCAGCAGCTCCAGGCTCCGAATCAACTGTGTTACATTCATTCTTACTTGTATCCTCCACAGCCCTCCGCTTCGGCTCCCGCTCACCCTTGCTCATTTTTCTCAACTGACTTCCTGACTGAGCTCCTACGAGCATGATTGGCTATCAATCGTTCTGAGACAAATGGCTATCAAAGTATGATTGGCTGGATACGTCACGTGATATAAGATGCATTAGGGTTTACAAATAACTATCGATCTATAACAACCACACCGGACTGTCAAATTATCATACACCTAGCCTTTTTTGGAATTATTGATTGTACATCGTACAGGGGGCTAAATTATCGCACAAATACGATAACTATCGAACGTCTGGCAACGCTGAACATACTGTATGTATTACCTGGTTTGAAAAAATCTTTGGTCTGAATAGTTGATAGCTAAGAAGTTTACTTTTTTCTCCCTCATTTTGATTGTATTGAGCATTTTAAGTTGTGTGTAGTTAGAGGAAAACTTTACCTGGCTGCTACTGTCGCAATTGTCAGATGATCTTAAGCCCTAACACAGTTCAGGCTCTTTGTTAATAGTTGAAACTCGCAGCGACCTGTTGAGCTGTGGCTATATTAACACAGAGACTCTTTGACTTAAAAAGCAAAGATTTTTCCTTTGTGTATTCAAAGTTGATCCACATTTAGACAGAGACGCTGGAGATAATTGAGACCGCTTTAGAATGCATGCCGGTTCAGTAGATGGCAATGTAGGTTTGCAGAGAGGCAGCGCTGCTACAACACACATACAATGAAGAAAAACTTTTCATAAACAACAATGGGGAGTGGAAGAACAAAGATGCAGGAGTCTCTTTTCTGGACAACAAATCAGTTCTGACAAAAAATCTGACTGGGTAGTTTTGTCTGAATAACAAACCAAGCATGGTAAGCGGCTCACACGTTACTCGGTGGACGACCAAAGCTGTTGTTCCTGGTATGCGCATGCAGCCTTCATGTGAAAGAGAGCTGCACATGTGGTGATGTCAGAGTTTCATCCTGAAACGCTTTGATTTTGGTTTACACGGAGCTGCATGGAGGAGTTGTATCGAAAACTCTCCACTCTGGGTCCTGGTTTCAAAAGTTACTGGATTCATAGAATTCCCATGTAAACAAGGCCTAAATGCAATGAAAACTTATGGGATTTGACCGTTTTAGGCCTCGTGTAAACAGCCCCTGAGTTCCTCTTGTGGTTGCTCTTACCCTGGAGGTTACATGGTAGTGTGCAGGAAACTACATTTTTCTAACTGAAATAAGTATATTCACAGCTTGATCTGAATGTGTAACATACAGTATCTGTTTGCTCTCACTGTACAGAGGGTGAGTTTTTGTGCATCTCTGCAGTGTGTATTTATTTTATAGAAGATTTCTGGTGTTAGAAATCAAGGACATGACTACACTTCCTCACAGCACAGAGTTGCTTGGTCTGATGGCCTTGGATCTCGCCTTAACAAGGCCTTCGTGTCTGAGTAGGTTGACTGATGTGTGGTTAAGATGACATGCACAGTATGGCAGCATCCATAGATGGGCATCAAAATGCTCCAAGTGTTCCTTTCAGAATCCTGCAATTGATGTCAGGTGGCTTCATCCAGTTCTTTTCACTGTCTATGTTAAACTAAAGTTATTTTGAGACAGTATTTCTGGCTTGTTGGCAGCTGTGGACTGCTGAAAGCCTCCTTTGTCTAACTGACAGTATTTTGACTTTATCAAAGTCTTTCTACAGACAATGTCTACAACCAATCATCTCTCAAAATGCTGTTTAAGTTCCTGGTGTCCATGTATTTATTTTACTGGTCCCAGTTGTGCCAGAGCCTCCCCGATCTAAAACAAATTTCATGATTCCTTAGTGATGCAGGGATTTTCTTTGGCCATCCCAGAAGACAGCCGCGGTTCCATTGACAAAACACCTCTAGGTTTTCTGAATGCTTTCTTGTCTGGAGATTAGTCCTATGACAAAAGAATGGCACCTAATAGTTTTTTACCTCAATATAATCTCCATAAACTGGCACTGTTTTCAAATATTTATTAGGTAAAGGCATAATTGGCTAAAGCAAAAATGTCAGGCTGTGGAGCTACGATCAATCAATCATTCAGTGAATCTTTGTTAGTATAAAGCCAAATTATGACAAGTGTTATCTCAAGATGTAGGTCATTGCCTTATGCTTCCTTCATATTTATTATATTATTATATGCACAACATGGATGACTGACTTTAATGTCACCACTGCTGAGCTTGCAACTTTGTTTCACACAATTAACTATTCTCTGTGAAAGACTTTCTTTACACTGTGACTGATCATGTTAATTTGTTTTTTAAATTGAATTTATTATTTTAGATAGACAAGCAAAAATGATTGGGTTTAATGCCGCAGCCAATCATTGTAGTCCTAGTTTGCAACTTATTGGCTGCTGACTTAACTCAAAACTCATTCATAAACCCTTCTGACTTTGAGATGGGCCAAAAAGAGCCAAAAGGCTAATTGATTCCCACGTTTCAAGAATCATTACTGCACCACTCTATATCCTGCTCCCAGTAGAGTGCCCTCAACAGCCAGAGCAAGCAGTGTAGAAAGCATCAGCAGCCAGATACACACTGACAGCTGACAGACACATTAAAAACAGCACTAGTCTGTTGTCCTGCCAGGATTTCAAACATATTCTTTTATTTCTCTTTTCAAAACAGAATGCATTTCAGGACAGCCGGCTGGTAAAGTTAGCTGCTCAGTATTTTTGATGAAGTCACATCTGATCACTGTGAGATCTTGGAATCTCCACACATAAATCTTTAAGTACCAGGAGCGTTATCTTTCTGTCTGGATGAATTCTAAAATGGGTTATGATGATAAAACTCGGTTGAAGCTGTTCCTACGTCTATGCTCTCTCACATTTTGGAACCCAGTCACGATTTGAAAATTGTGTAGAGTGGTTCCAGCCTTTGGCAAACATCACAACCAAAGAGAGAAGTGGGAGTTACTACCTACCACTTGTCGGTGATATAATTTTACATTCTGAAGCCTTCCGGACAGGGCTGTAACCTTTCCTGAAAAAGAGTTACGATTCTTACAAATGGTCCCAGATATTCTCTGAGTGATCTGCGTTAAATCAAAGTGACATGAAACTAAATCTGACAGGGCGGCTTTAATGTTCGCTGTGTTTCATCAGAGCAGTCATTTCTCTCATCTGTTCAACTCAATAACCAGGAAAAGAGCTAACGGTTTTCAGGACACTCATTTAATAAAAGATCCCCATCATTAGGTAACCAGTGGGCCCCTCCAGCTTGTCCTAACATCAATCTTAGACCCTGTCAGGCTTGATCAACCAGAATTCTGCAGAAACATTGAATCATGCTCTTGCGTTAGACTGGTAATAAATCAGAACATGTAAAAAAAAACACTTTACTATCAAGAAAGGGCATGACCAGTCAAACCTTATGTTAGGGATGGGCAACTTTAGTTATCACGAGGACCACATCAAGGTTATTCTCAGTCATAGAGGGCCCAGATTGTTACATATCAAGGCATACTATCATCAAGATGATCAAATTACATACAATATAACACAAATGATCAGCAATTTCTTAAAGAACTATAATTTTCACACTTAAAACCAAACAGTGAAGCTTAATTTAATGGTCTTAACATGAAATTAAAGCTATTAGGTTTAAAAAAAAAAATCTGTTATATGGTTTTTATTCAGTACTTTTACACAATAAATATGCCAGATAACATTATTTTGTAATGTATTTATTCAACCTTTGTATCACAAATAAGTTTGACAATCAAAATATTTCACAAAAAAACTTAATCATTGTAGCAGTTGTAAAAATCTTTGTTATTGATAGTTAGATGAGTTCATTTACTTTATTTTTTCTCAGTATTTTATGCTTTCACCTCTGTTTGTGCCCTTTTTCCTGCTTCCTACTATGTTTCATAGGGGGCCTGTAGAGAAACCATTAAAACAAAGTGAACAATTATTTTTGTGTTACTAACAAATTAAAAGTAGTATTATAGGTTACTGTTGTTAAACTGTTTTCCATCTTGCATGTTGTAATGTATATTGCCAGTGTATATGGTGTCAAATTGAAATCAGACTAAAATACTAAATAACAGATTTTGTTCATCTTTTTGATTTTTATTATTTTAAATTGACTTACGAGCTGCGAGCTGAGGTGAAGGGCCTCATGTGGTCCTGGGCTACCAGTTGGCCGCCCCTGCCTTACATTAGCTTTGATAAACATTTTTCAATTCTTACTTGTCATTGCAATTTTTTTTTTTTTTTGATGTATATTTTTTGGCATTTTGTGCCTTTATTGATAGGAGAGAGACAGTGGATAGGCTTTTGAAAGGGGGCGAGAGAGTAGGGGAAGACACTCTGCAAACTGGTCACAGGCGGGATTTGAACCTGGACCAGCAGAAGCAAGTACATGGGGTGCTAACCACTACGCCAAACCAGCACCCCTTGTCATTGCAATTTGATTGCTAATGTAGATAGATCAATGTAAATTTTGCCACAAAAAAATAAACAATAAAAGACACATTTTTGATAGATTTTGTTGATTAGTACACTTTGTTCTGCAAAATATTTTGTATAATGTGCGCCACAGATATCCAAAACTATTTTAGATGTGGTCCTGTTTTCATTTGAATGCCCAGAAACGCTGCAAACATTCCTCAGGGAGTGAGAGAGGAGGCCTTGAATGTGGCCTAAGTCAACACATCAGGCTTTTTCCACAGCAGTCAGACAGCTTGAGATATTCGGACTGTAAGTAGACAATTAACTACCTGGAGACACTGCTGCCTTAGTAAAAGGTTGAATTGTAGTTTAAAAACAATGAAGACTTACCTAACAATGACTTTAAGCTATTTTCTGACATCATTCACCATCTCCTGGTACTGATCTAATAAAGGAACCCCACCCAACTGAACTGCTTTGAAAAGCAATATTAAGGGAGTGGCTGTGCTACCTTTCAAATTATAAACTATGGAACTTCTTTCGGTGCATTTCACCGATTGGTTTGGCCCAGTTGGCCTTAAATTCACAAGTTTGAAAAGAAATTATCAGAGATTGCACCTGTGTCAGGAACTGGTTTGGTATCACCTCAAAACTCTCTCATTTACTCTTGAAAAAAAAAAAAATATGGGATCTTTTACTGTTATCTTATAGGGGTGCTGTTAAATCAGGTCCTGAAAGCTTAAGAAATAAACTAAAAAATGCTAAAGCTGCATCATATTTTATAAATATATTTGAACCATTATAAAAAAGCAAATACTTCAAGAGATTAACTCCAAGAAACAACTCAAATTTGCACTCCTCCTTGAGTTGACTTGTGGTCAGTGACTCATGAAGGCATGTCAACCTGGTATGAACGGGTCTGAGAGTGGATTTATGCATTTCTCAGGTGGTCAGATATGATTGTGTGCCAGCTGCAAAGGTAACAGATTGGGTGCTGCAGTTTTATCAGCCCTTTTTGAACAGATGGTATTATCCATTTAATCATTACAAACTTCAGACATGGTTAATTCCCTTTCTTGACTTAACCCTTTATTGTACTGAACCTTTTGATGGTGCTTTAGTTTCCATCCTGAAACCATCCAAATGTTAGTATTCAGAGTTAGAAGGAAAAATATTAAATTATGTAAAAAAAATAAAAAAAAAAAGACATTCCCTTTTCCTAGCTTTGTGTTAAATTATTTAAACCAACTCCTGAAGTTTGTTAAGCCATATTTTGCAAATTTCTCATCTTTATGTGTGTCCTACATCTTAAATAAAAGGATGCAGTATAAAGTGTAGCAGCAGTATATAGCTCTGCAAACCTTAGTTGACCCAAATAAATGGCCCTGACGTACAGAAACGCAGTTTGCATGGCTGCATCTTTCGGTCGGCTGAGCATTCATGTTAGCGGCCAAGGTTGACAGATTTCACTTTCTGAACAGGAATGCCCGAGTACACACCTTGTAATGGCGACCAAGAGGTATTACTCCCCAATTTGTGAGTTTGCCGTTGCATATGCCAAATAATTACAAATTGCCATGGGAACAGAGCTCGCACTGATGATTTTGCAGCAATTTTGCCTGCCCCCCGTTAATCAAAGAAGCAGAACAGATTTGCTCCTGAGCGACCGGATAAGCATCAGTCGTTCTTTATTGTAGTTTAATAAGCCTCCTGTATCCCCTCTGTGTCTCTCCTCCTCACTTTCTTGTTTAAACCAATCCATCTCTTCCTGTGTCTGCCTGTCTGTCGCTCTCTCTTCCTCCTACAATTTCTCAAACACTGTGAACTATTCCTGTGTTACAGAGATGTCATCAGCAGGAGTGGGTGAAGAGAGAATAGATAATGACTACACTTTGCCAGCGCCATGGCAACTGCTTCAGCTCATGTGTGTGCGGTGTGCGGAGCGCCGGGAGAGAGGAACACAAACATGTGCAGCCATACCTGTCACATGAAGTACATTGAACATGGAGCTGGACAAAGGTGTGTTCTGCAGCCATGACGACAGTATCCTGCACCGTCTCTAATCATGTCCGACTTAAGGACTGATGAAGACAGCTTTCATCACAATGACGATACCAAATTGTTAACAAAATATGGTTTTACTCTTGCTATTGTGGCTCTTAACCTTACACTGACTAAATAATGCAGGGAAAGGGTGGTGATGGGTTGTGTTTAAGTTTTTAAGATATATTAGTATATGTCAAACTAGATAAGGGGCAGGGCATTATTGTTTCTATTAAAACAGTTAACTTAGATTTGAGGAAAAACAAAAAGGGCAGGTCTAATGCTCAGTAAAAAAATAATGTTTATTGTAAGATCTATTTCCAGCAAATGCTTGCTATAGATGGGTAGTTATCATGTGAGTTTTATTCTTTTAAGGTGCATTTACAGTATTTTTGAAACTGAAATAATTCCAATACCTGGTTGATACCACAGCAACAAGAATAGAGGTCAGAAAGAGATCGTATTGGGTAATTCATTGCTTCAGTAGCACAAGTCCAAATTCCAACACACTGTCTAAATTATACAAAAATATTGGCATCACATCTGTATTTTAAGCCTAGTAATCACAATGTCTGGTTGTATCAAAAAGTAGAGATGCCTGATCATGGCTAAAAGAATAGTCACAATTATTTTGATGGGTATTGAGATCACAATTATAAAACCTGATTACTCATTAAAATTGCAAAATCTTCATGCTCCTAACACCATCATTCTTAAGAAAACTGAGCATGAATGAAACTAAAGGGGGTTGGCATTTTCAGACAGCCTTAGCCATTATCAATAAAAATGAGAAAAACTGCCCATCCAGGCAGTCTTAAAACAAATATTTGTAGATTTCCTGGCTCACTATCTGGACTTGAACAAAACCAAAATCCTATGATTTCTTGAGCCATGACCAACAGAAAATGTCATCAAAATCTGTTCAAGACTTTTGGAGTTTTCTACAAAAATGTGGGTAACTGCCCTCACTCCTAATGTTAAAAATCCTTCCATCTATAACAAATCACTTTTCCCTTGTGCCACAATTAACATTTCTTGGAAATTTTCAGGAAATCACAACCCATCAAGAACTTCATGAGTTGTCCAGCTCACAAACAAGCCAACAAAAGCTGGCAAATTGTCAAGCTTTTTGGGAATTGGATGGAACTTTCTTGAAGATCAGAAAGTATCTGGATTTTGTTTTCACTGTAGACTTATTTTCAGGCTCTTTAGCCGTGACTCTAGGTGATTGGGCAGTGTGTAGACTTAGGGCGTTTTCACCAACCACATTTAGTGCGCACCAAAGAAGTTTTGGCCCAGGGTTTGGTAGGTTAGTGTCAATGTGAATGCAACCACCGCACTTTGGTGCGCACCAAATCCGCTGGTCCGAGACCTCCATGAAGGGGTGGTCTCGATCCGCTCCATCTCCCTACATTTGGTGCGGTTTCATTGGTGTGAAACAAAGTGGTCCGAACCGATCTACTTTTGATGCATTACTTCCTGTTTATCCCGCGGTTGAATCCTTTGCTTACTCAATTTGTCGATTTGTGTATTCTGGTTGAGGATTACGATGATTTACGAGGGTCCAGAAGGTCGCTGATGCCGTCTCAAACACGATAAAAAACACATTTGAGGGAAAATGTAGAAGAGAGCGAAATCTAAACATTGGTTGTCTGGTGTAGGAAATGGTTACCATGGTAGTCTCTTCTTCGTTCTCCTCCATAGCAGGTTTGGTAACCAGTTACGTGCATATCGCCCCCTGCTGTTTCAAACTGAGTAAATACACAAGTGGGTCCGGGCACGGTTCGATATTGCCAGTGTGAATGCAAGCCAGTGAGGGAGGGGGAGGGGGGCGAACCCATGGGGAACCGCGCCACAGTACGGTTCGAAACAAGTGGACCTAATGTGAAAACGCCCTTAGAAATGTGATAATAAAGAACAAGGGAGTTACATTCAGGTCAGAGGTCCAAGACCCAAGTTGAAGTCAGGCTGCTCGCAACAGTGCTGCACAAGTGCCTCAAAGCAGAAGGCTGCTGGTTTGATTTCCTGGAGCATGTCCTTCTTGTGTGGAGTTTGTATGTTCTTCTGGTGCATATGTTTCCTCTCGTGGACAATGCTATTTAGGATTGTTTTAGGATTCTAAAATGCTTGTAGGTGTTTGTGTTTGAATGTTTGTCTTTATGTCTATGGATAGGCTACAATCCCTGCAAGAGGTGGAGATACTGATGATTGATGGATGGACCAGTTGTCACAAGGACACTAGCCTCTGCACAAAGGGCCTGAACATAGCAGCTCAGCTATCAGCACCCCAAGCTTTAAATGTTTTAAGAAAAAAAACAGATTGCATCAATCTTACATCTTACATTAAATTACTTGTTTCAACAAAATAGTATAGTTTTTGCAAGTGACTCAAAAATTATAATTATTTTTTTGTCATTACTCATAAGCAATACAGTTACTTTTCATTTTACATAGTTTCCGAAGACAGTGATTAATTACTTATACATGTAGTTATAGAACTTAAACATTGGCTTACTATGATGCAGGGCCTGATTGGGTCATCCTTTCTTCTGTCTTCAAAGTGTGAAAATATTTTTTAAAAATGGCAATGGAGTTACCTGCACTCAAATTCAGCTGTGTCAAAAAGCAACAGAAAATGTCCATAGGCTGAGCGTAATGCAAATACATGTGTGATAAATATTTTAAAAAAGTGCAAAAAGCCATTGAAGGCAGCAGCAAGTGTTCTTGCACGTGATGATCATTGGTGCCTCACTCTTAGGTTTTTTACTTTTCTCTATCATAAGTTTATGACACAGACACAAACTTAAGATAAATGTAAGACTTGGAGTTGGATGAAATACAACTCACCTGTCTCCCATTCTTCACACTGTTGATTTTAGCTTTTTGCAGCAAGACCATGTTGTCATAATGGCAGCCCAACAAGACACAATTAGCTTAGCTTAGCAACATTGTGGTACTTTAATAGTGATCTAATATGGTTTTTGTTTTAAAATTGTAGTCTGCATAATGCTAGATATTCAAAATAGTTGTATTATCAAATTTACATTACAAGTAAGTAATTACTACCCAACGCTGAGAACAGCAGCACAAGTTCTCTGAAGTATAACTATGTTACCCTTAATAGTAATAAAATAAGCAATAGTGTTCATGATTCTCAGGCATATTTGTTGACAAAGCAGTGAGAGCGCTGTCTTAATTGCAGACATTTGGACAAAGTGTGTGGAACCTGTGGGGAGCCGATTGAAGATCATGAAGTTTTCTCACTTTTCAATATCACAGCTCATTAGAATTATGAAAATTTGATCAAAAGGCCATAGTTCCCAAACTTTGTTGCTTGGCTCCTCTCCAGCATTAACAGATTAGTAACATCAATACAAACACTCAGGCAGTCACGCCCTTTGATAACAAATCACATATTGTCAGAATGTATCTCCAGTAGCTCCTGAAATCCAAATGTTCCCACAACTTACCTACTTTTAAATCTGATCTTAAAATGTACTTTTACATGTCGGCAGTTGATTCAGCTTCAGAGTTTTAAGGTCTCTGTTTTCTGTGTTTTTAGTCCCATAATTTGTCTTTTTTCTGTGTGTTTTCTTCAAATTTAATTTAATATCCATCCATGATCTATATCATTTAGCCATTCAGGGTCATGGTAGGTTGGAGCCAATCCAAGCTGACCTTAGGCGAAAACCCATGCATGTACT
The DNA here is from genome assembly GCA_036419115.1 of Scarus forsteni. NCBI lineage: Eukaryota > Metazoa > Chordata > Actinopteri > Labriformes > Labridae > Scarus > Scarus forsteni. The sequence continues at coordinate 24,579,420 of JAZDUH010000383.1, forward strand.
GGGGGAACATGTAAACTCCACACAGAAAGGCCCTAAATGACATGGAGTTCAAACCAGCAACCTTCTTGCTGTTAAAGGTGCGCATGACTTGCTGTCGCATCATGCCATCCTTATTTTTATATGTGTTTTATGATTTCATAGCATTTTATTATTCAGCTTAAAATGTTTGTTTTGATTTATTTTGTTTTAAATTATGTTATTTCTGCTTGGTCTTTTGCCCAATTTCTGAGCAATATCTGTTTGGTTATATTTTTGGATTGTTTTTTAGGGCTATACTCATTTCCTTGGTTTTAGAGGTTTTATTTTTTTGTATTTTTTTTTACTTTTGGTTAATATTTATGGGTATTTTTCTGAGAGTAACCTATTAATTGGGTCAGAAAGTTGGGTTAGATTGATTGATGATTGATTGATTGATTTAACACTTTATCAACAGTTTGCACAAAAAGCACAGGGGCAGAGTTTCATACAAAATTATGCTTTTATAAAGTGATAAACCCAAACACTATTGCCTGTTTCCATTGGAGTCCTTATTAAATTAATCTTCATCAATGATATAAATATATATTTTTTCTAATACCACAGCCAATCTAATATACATTACAATAATAACACGACTTTTAGGATACATAGATTAATGTCTTGTGAATCTCTCACCATATTAGAGCTAAAGCTTCTATAAACTTTAACATTTTGTAGAAGTGCTCTATAAAGTAGATTGGACTTTCTGCTTTAAAGTGTGTTAAAGTAACTTTAGCTTTATCATTATCCAGTGTTTGAAAGGAAGTTATTTCATACAGCTTGTTGTGCTTTGGTCACAGTGCAAAACAATGTGCATTGTTTTGGTGAAGCCCCCATGGGCCATGCTTTAGGTGTCACTGTCATGAGGCAGAAGAGAATGTTGGTAAAGTGCTTGTACAGTTTAGAAGTCTTTATGAGGGTTGTCCTGGACTGCTGTGTTTGTGCCATGGTTTCAAATTGTTTTCAATATGGTGATGTCTTCAGAAGCACATCAAACTTTTATTTGTGGTATTGTTAAATCCATTTTTACATCCTTACAGGAATACACGTAAATATAAATCACATTGCCACTCAGGTAAAACATACAGAGATAAACCGTCACATATATTACCCAGCTCTAGGCAGTGTGGGAAGTAAAAATAGCACTCCCACTTTGGACAAAGCCAACAGTGCCCCCTCTTAAGTGAGCAAAAGAGACCCCTGCTCCAGCATCAGACCCACACTGAATGTTGCAAAGCATGGCTGCTAGAAACACCGTCTGGCTGTTTGTCACACAAAAGAGCAGAACCTGAGAGCAGCCGGATTAATGAATGTACAGTCTCAGTTCGCTTCTTCACTCTTCGTGTTTCCCTCTCAGCCATCACGACAAGCATGAAAGCTTTATCAAGCAAACAAAAGACAGTGCATCCCTCACCGAGGCAGTTCACACCCCTCTGACTACCCCAAACAGCACAGAGAGACAGACGTGCTCTCCTCAGTGGAGTGCTGACACTCAATGGACAAAGGAATTACCACAAACAGCTGCTCCGCTCCTATTCACACAGGGGAAGGATAACATTTGAGGGGGGGATTGCCTCTGCACTAACAAAACACCCATGCCAGATTCACTTAAAGAAATCTACCAAAACATGCAGATAAATATTTCTGTTTACCTTTCTGGGTCTGCCCCTCGTCCATGTCTTCTTCCATTGTGCCGCCTCTGTTTTGGATATGCAAAGGAAGCCTGTTCTGGATGCAGGTTTAATACCTGATTAATTTAGTCCACAAAACACTTCCTCTTTTCCGCTGCTCTTTCTCACTTCTCCACTTTCTCTAGATGTCCCTGCTGAGCGCTGAGATTGCCTGTCAGCTGAGATCTCTGTCAAAGGGAGTCTAGGAGGTGGTGGTGTGAGGGATCACTGAGCCTTTGTGGTGCTGTCCATTGCGAGTTGCCGTGGCTAGTGCTGAAAACCTCCTTGGTCCCTTGTGGAGAAGGAGGAGGAGGAGCAGAGGGGGGGCTGAATGGAGCAGAGGGTGGTCTCTTTGCAAGGCAGAGAAGTGCATGTTTAACAGTGGGGATGTGCTTTAAGAGGCAGGTGTTTTCAATTGATGGAGTTCAAGCTCTAAACCCACAAATAAAGAAGAGACAGCATTAATTTGAGAATATTTTTGTTTCGGTCTGACGGGAGGAATATTTACATATATGGGTCTAAATTTATGCTCAGGCGCATCCTAAACACCCCTTAGTCTCGCACAGAATGGTAAAACCCGTCGCCCCCCTCCTCTGCACTGACTCTACTGCATTAACTCAGCCTCCTCTTAAATAAGGGAGGGGGGGACATCTGATTTCAAAATGGGATTCTCCTAATCTTGTTAGTCATACAAATTCAATTATACCCTCACCAAGGAGGTGTTGCTGGATTCTAATCTTGTAGATGCATTATTTGTAGACAAGGAACACAAAAAATACAACAAACAAAAACATAACTTCACTATGTTTTTTCGTCCGAGACAGAAAATAAGACAACAGTTTTCTGAAAAATAAAGCTTTGGGTTAGTCATCTTCCTTCAGTCAAAGTAGCCATGCTAAGATCCCCAAACAGTGAAACAAGTCTCCTTATTGAAACTATAAGGGACTTGGTTAGGGACGGGATGCTGAGGTCAAACACGAATTGACCTTTACGCTAAGGCCACATGGGACGCACTGGTTTCCACTGGCTACATCGAAAAATTAACGCATAAAAATTCTGACGTTTGCTCCAACATGCTCGTAAATGCCAGCAAGAGTTGACCCCGTTTACCTTTGCTGAATGTTGGGACCTGCCCGTCAGTACTGCCCTACAAAGGCAAAGAGCAGTAACTACACATTTGGTCAAAATTGAGTTATGATTGAAAATGTATTCTGTGACATTCCCTTTATCTTCTGATAAACTTTCCTGGTTTAACTATATACCGTTTCAGAAATAACTGGATGTCGAAATTGCAGCAGTGACAAAATTCAGACAAAAACATAGCCAGAGTGTAGTAGCTTCACATACTGCGCTCTGGCTTTGTATGACAAGTAAGCTACAATACTGCATTACAAAGCCAGAGTGCAGTAACTTCACATACTGCGCTCTGGCTTTGTGTGACAAGTAAGCTACAATACTGCATTACAAAGCCAGAGTGCAGTAACTTCACATACTGCGCCCTGGCTTTGTACGACAAATAAGCTACAACACTGTATTACAAAGCCAGAGTGCAGTAGCTTCACATACTGCGCTCTGGCTTTGTATGACAAATAAGCTACTTCACTGCATTACAAAGCCAGAGTGCAGTAGCTTCACATACTGCGCTCTGGCTTTGTATGACAAGTAAGCTACAATACTGCATTACAAAGCTTGAGTGCAGTAACTTCACATACTGCGCCCTGGCTTTGTATGACAAGTAAGCTACAACACTGTATTACAAAGCCAGAGTGCAGTAGCTTCACATACTGCGCTCTGGCTTTGTATGACAAGTAAGCTACAACACTGCATTACAAAGCCAGAGTGCAGTAGCTTCACATACTGCGCTCTGGCTTTGTATGACAAGTAAGCTAAAATACTGCATTACAAACCCAGAGTGCAGTAACTTCACATGCTGCGCTCTGGCTTTGTATTAAAAGTAAGCTACAACACTGCATTACAAAGCCAGAGTGCAGTAGCTTCACATACTGCGCTCTGGCTTTGTATGACAAGTAAGCTACAACGCTGCATTACAAAGCCAGAGTGCAGTAGCTTAACATACTGCGCTCTGGCTTTGTATGACAAGTAAGCTAAAATACTGCATTACAAACCCAGAGTGCAGTAACTTCACATGCTGCGCTCTGGCTTTGTATTAAAAGTAAGCTACAACACTGCATTACAAAGCCAGAGTGCAGTAACTTCACATACTGCGCTCTGGCTTTGTATGACAAGTAAGCTACAACACTGCATTACAAAGCCAGAGTGCAGTAACTTCACATACTGCGCTCTGGCTTTGTATGACAAATAAGCTACAACACTGCATTACAAAGCCAGAGTGCAGTAGCTTCACATACTGCGCTCTGGCTTTGTATGACAAGTAAGCTACAACACTGTATTACAAAGCCAGAGTGCAGTAGCTTCACGTATTGCGCTCTGGCTTTGTATGACAAGTAAGCTACAACACTGCATTACAAAGCCAGAGTGCAGTAACATCACTTACTGCTCTCTGGCTTTGACCAGAAATACCACAGCACACTACTGTACAAAGCCAAACAGCAGTAACTGCATTTGCTGTGCTACAACTTTTTTTCCGGTTTGTCCATTTGTGACACTTCCGGCTTGGCATTGTTTTATTACAATCTTTTGAGGACAATATTAATGATCAACTATCACTCATGGCACAATCTCGGGGGAAGTGGATGGTTGAACTCACGTTGAAACACAAATATCCTGAGATCGGTAAGAAAGAGGGCAAGCCAAACTATGTGAGCGGTGCCGTAATTTTGTAAACAATTAGCCTCCGATTAGCTTCAAAGCAGCTAACATACGTAAATCACAGTCAGTCAGACAGACATTCATTCATGATTTCAGCCTACCTGCTTCCTTGAAGTCAATATCCAGCCCATTTAGTCCTGTTAATTCTTTAGTCTGTTTGCAGACTTTTGGGGACAGTGGTCTGTTGTCCTCAAAGCACGGTGTTGTAGCTGCACATGGTGAAATGGCACGTATGTCCACTCTATATGGTGTTTATTGAGTGATGTCACGGTATGTTTGTACAACGTTCAGCATCTCCAAGCTTCATCAGGCAATTGTTTAGTGTCCATCTACAGTTAGTCAGGAGGTCCGAGAAAGACAATATACTCCAGAGCATTAAGTTTTCTCAGCATTAGATAAATAAAAAGATGTATACACTTTATTGCCCCTTGTGGGAAATTTGTCTTTGATAGCAGTGCCTCTGGCTAAGGGCATATACATGAAACACACTAGACATCATTAAAAACAAATTACATAAGCAAGAAGTTGGCAACAAGCATGGTCAGTAGTTGTTGCACATTAGATGTGTTGTCCTGCATTGAACAGAGCAGAATTACTCCCAGGAAAGTATTTTCATGAAAATTTGAAGATTTCTCAGTGTTGGTCAACTTCAGTCAATGAACCAGCCAATTTTCTCAAATTTCTGTTGGAAACTTTTTCTGTTGTCTTGCTCATAGAGAGACGGATGGACAATTAGATAAACGCTGCAAAAAATACCCAATTTTGACTCACAATGAGGGATTTTAGAGACACTTTCTTTGGTGATTTAACTACAACATTAATTATGCTACGTTCCAGTTACATTCAAACTGGGATGTGGGGAAATGGAGTTACTTCCCATCCCAGGTAAACATGTTTCAGTTGAGATCTGGTAAATTCAGGGAACCTAAAGGTCACCCAACCTCTGATGTAGAAATCACAACCTAACAGGATATTTCCAGTGTTGCATCCAATATTTGCAGGTCTGATAGACTGAACCATGAAAACAAATGAACACATCATTAACACAACAAATTGATGCATGGAGGAAGTTGTTTTAGAAATGGTGTTTATGTTTAGTCCCAACCAGAGGTCATTTGTTACTTACAGATGTTTGATTATGATCTAGTTTATTGCCATTAAGCTATTTTAACTCAGAAATTACATAGCTGTTGCCATGTTTGTAGTTAACTTCTCACACAAAAGGTACTTATGCTCAGCCTGAGTACTCTTTAGGCCCTTTACATGGTATTCTCCATTAAGACTGGAAAATATCAGTACTTGCATATCAAAGTTAGGAATACAACCGCACTCCTGACATCAGCCGATACAAACATGAGGGCAAACGACAGGCGTTTCTCCAGTCTAAACCATCATTAGGGCATTTGGTGTATAAGAAAATCTTTAAAAAGGAACTCAACCAGGATTACTCCTCATTTCAAGCTAGAAATTATGTTTAAAGAGCAGCTTATACATTTGAGACCAAAGTGTATCAGTTTGAATGAAAATAATGCAAGTTTGTGCCTTTTTCTTTTGTAAAACATTTAAAAACAGATATCAACCAATTTAAACATCACTACTAGGCGTAAGCAAGTTCTGTTGCAAATTAAAAAAAAGGGCCAATGCATTATTTTTTTGTTTCCCCTTAAAACGAGATATTAGGCATAGTTTTCAAGACACATGAAAGTGTATTTGTTGTTGTACAACATGCTGAGAAATTAAATTTAGGCTCCAACACAAAACAAAAACAACACTATTTGCTGATGTGTGAAGTCACTGATTGTGTTATCTTTCAGGTCATGGTGGTTTTCCTTGCAGCACATCTGAACATCTGCCAGCCTGTGCTTTCAAAACAGTCCTGTAGAGACTTCAGCTGTTTTTACAGTTGGTTTGACCCTTTGTGTCAGCTGGATGTAAGTTAGTTTTGAGCAAACGGCACATCTGAATGCTGATTGTAAATGAGGTTTTGATAAAGTAAGGGGAAGCAAGGGTAACTAATTGTAAGCCCTCCACAGCACCGAGGAATTATTATGATGATCATTAGGAATTATTACCGAGGAATAAAGTACTCTATGAATCAAGCTGGTGGACAGACAGATGGCTGTATGGGTGGACAATCAGACAGGTGGGTAAATTAAACTTTAATGTGCCCTGTGGGGAAACTGAGGTCTACAGCATCAGAGGCGAGTAAAGACTTCTTATCTTTATAGTCTGACCTATTAGAAACCAGTTCATCAATAAGTTAATGAATGGTTACAGCTTGTAACATTGAAGGTTATTTCCCTCAGCTTATTTTCTCCTCTGCTGGTAGTAAAGCATCCGGATGTGATAAACCTCACTTCTTGATAAACAGGCTTTCCGAACTAATCCCTCCATCTTAGCTATGGTCTTTTTTCATGCTTATTATGCTGATGTATAAAATCAATCTAATCATTAATATTATGCACATACTGATTTATTTATGATTATTAACATAATGAAACATCTTTAATTAATAATTCAATTAGCCTGCTTTAGCTTGACATCCAACCAGATGGCCTAACCTCTTGTGTCTTCTCAATTGTCCTCTTTACTGTAGTTTAGCAGTTTACCTTAAATTAGTCGGAGTTTAAAGATGAAGTTACTCTTCTGGTCTGTCTGATAGGTAGGTTCATCGTATTGATTCATTTTAGGAGACTACACAAGGACTTTCTGTCATACCTGTAACAAAATGAAATGTCACACACTTAGTCAACATATTTGCCTAATGTCAAAACAACTGCAAATAGATTTACTTAAAGAGTAACTTGAAGGTTGCATTTATATTGGCATTAAAACAAGTAAACCCAAATTTTGATTAAAAGGTGTTGACTTTCAGGCTGCTGATGCCTTTTTTCTACACTGCTTCATATTATGTCACGAGTAGGGATCATGTAACCTGGCACATTATGTTCTTTGCTCATCAATCAAAGATAATGATTAAAAAAAAACAGCAGTTATAGAGACCACTTCAGCAGACGCCATTGTTTTCAAGCATGCAGTCACTTCCTGTTGTCTCATCCGCAGCTCCCGCCTCTCTCCCCTGATTGGGCCATTAAGCATTTAGCTGAGTGAAGTTGTTGGACAATGGAGGCTCACAAGACAGCTGTGCAGGATTTCAGAATCAGGCAGGTCAGTAAATGGACTTGAGCTGTTACAGTGTTTTTCTAGTCTTTTTGACTACCCAGTGCTGCTGTACACCGCAGATCACACGCACCCATTCACACCCATTTGCTCTCAGAGTTTTCAATAGGAGCAACTTGGGAACAAGTGTCTTGCTCAAGGACACATCACCACCATGTGTCACCTGGAGCTGGGCTTGAACCTGAAACCTCCCAGTCACCCAAGTGCACTATCCAACTGCACCACTGACGCCCCCACTCAGTCTGCAAGGCTAGGCATCTTGTTCTCTCGACTGTAATTGCAATCAATTAACATTAGTCGGCTTTTTGATTGTCAGAGTGCTCATTTTGTGCTACACTTTGAAATGTGCCTTTCAAATACCTTTCAAATTTGTATTCTGTAGATTCATTCATTACTGATCCTGCTCTCACTGGTCAGAGAGGTTATGATAGCACTGCATAATCTGAAGTAAACTGCAGAACAATCTGTATGACTGGTTCTTAAAGTTACATCAGACATTTGTCTTTATCTTTATTCAAAAAGTTCCTTTTTTGTTATTTTTGTACTGAAGGTAAAGTTAATACATGACCAGCAGTGACGTCTGGTGAAAAATATTCTTGGTGGGGCAGTACTGTGCAACCATCCCACTATGATTCAACACAAACTACCGGATACCAGTGCTTCATAAAAGTGTTATTGATTACAAATAAAAATTACAGATTACAGAATGGTGCACACATATCAGACACACACACATATAAATATATACAAATGGTCAACCATACACTGCTGAAAAGCTTACATAACCTATATACAAAGAAATGAGTTTAGGTGAACATGTGTGCATGTGTAAATTAAAAATAACTTTGTACAGAAATGAGTAAGGGGGACATGTGTGCATGTGTAAATTAAAAATAACTTTGTACAGAAATGAGTAAGGGGGACATGTGTGCATGTGTAAATTAAAAATAACTTTATACAGAAATGGGTAAGGTGATCATGTGTGCATGTGTAAATTATCAATAACTCTATAAAGAAATAAGTAAGGTGAACCTATGTGCATGTGTAAATTAAAAATAACTTTATACAGAAATGAGTAAGGTGATCATGTGTGCATGTGTAAATTATCAATAACTTTATACAGAAATGAGTAAGGGGAACATGTGTCTAATTGTCCACGTTACTTTTCCTCCACATAAAAAACCTACTTCTCTTTACCTAGTTTCAAGTCCTCCCCACTCCTTCATATGTTGAACATGAACGAATTGTTTGTTGATATGCCGAAGTGACCGTAAAATGCGGGCTATCACAAGTTCAATCAATCAATCAATCAATCTTTATTTGTATAGCGCCATTTCATAACAATTGTTATCTCAAGACACTTTACAATAGAGCATAAAGCTCTTCATATTATGGATACACATATATGCATAGATACATATATACATATAAAATACACATATACATATATATACAAGTATATACATCCAACACCCAGCATGAATCCATATAGCCAAGTTGCCACTGTCGAAAGTTTGACATTTTGATCAGGCATCTTAGATAGTTACCTATATATTACCTTCGGTATACTTACGCCGTCAAATAAGTCTGTAAGTCTTCAAAATCTTTTGTTGTCACGGTACTGTAAATGTTGTGAAGTCACTTCCACCACTAAGTAAGTAAATGGGTGTAAAGAGCTAATTTTTGAGTATTATATGGATTCGGGAGATGTTTGGATAGTAAACAGAAGGGTCCTCAAAGGCACGCCCCCTTCACATCTGCCTGGACTGTCACCAGTTAATTTAACACCAGTTAACACAGCACACCGGCACCGACACGAGCCGAATTAACCCGAGGGCCAATTTCAGAAGCGCCCTTCGGAGATTATTTTCAACAACGCTGATTGGCCAAATTCACGTAGATAGGCGCTTATCTTGCGCTAGCAACAGTCCCTTATTGGCTATTCGTCACTGTCTGATGGGCGCTTTTTCCAGCGCCCTCAGACGTGGAGGTAGAGACGAGTAGGCTTACGTTTGTTTTACATTAATGAATATTAATGACTTTATATATTAATATGTATATATTCATGTTTATATTTATGTTTATATTACACATTTGAATAAGTAATTTTTGGTAATATTCATTTTTTCAAAATAAAGTAAATACATTTAAAATCACACTCTCCACTGGGTGGGCGGCGCCCTAGCACCCTCTATTGGCCAGCTGCCACTGATGACCAGATGGATCATACTACCAGATGAACTGTTGGCATGACAGTACAGTGCAAAATTATCATTTATTACTGAAGTAATGATGAGTTGTGATAAAACATGGTCCGCAGAGTGCATATTGGCTATTTGCATTCTGTCTTCTTCTGGATCAAACATAAACACAGAAAACCTTTCGCTCCAGTTATTGGCATTATATTCAGAGCTGATGGTAGCCAGCTTTAGCTTCATCTGACTGCAGCAAATTGAGTTGAAAGCTTGGCCATTATCCCAGGCATCCATCCAACATGGTCTGGATAGTGTTTTAGATGTTTGTTGTGCCTGTAATCCAAAAATCCTATGCTGAATTTTTTTTTCAACACAAGTTGAGCGTTTAAAGAGCTGCACATCACTGACATGGTTACATGGTAATAATCAGTGTTTAACAGTGCATTTAGACATTTTTGTTGTGAATATTTTCAAAAACAGGTTTGTTTTTGGAAAACGAGGTAGGAAAACCTCTGTTGTCAGTAGACACAGATTTACTATGTCCACTGACTTTTCTTCTGCTTTGCAACCAAATATTGTCAGGTTACAGTTATTGTTTGAGAAATTAGTTTGTTTTCAAGCCTTTTGTGCTCACTCAATCCTTTTTTTTATCGTCATCTAGTATTTAAACAGAACCACAAATCTGCTACAGCACTTATTGTTCCCTTATATTAGTGTGTATGTGCTTAATGCTGCTTTCATTTAAACCTGACAATAATCAACTGCAATGATGTGTCTCAAATAAATAACTGTAAACAACAGTAAGGAAATGAAGCCTCTCTGTAAATCTTGAATTGTTTTACAGTCTAATAAATGTTTCAATATTTGTTTGCATTTACCACATTAAAAAAGAATCTCATTTGCTCTTAATTAGTTTCATCTCCTGAGGATTTGAAAATGAAGAACAGCGGCCAGCAGCATGTTAGTGACTAATTTGTTGTGGCTAAATTGGAAATATGGAAATAAATCAAAGCGGTTAATTAGTTGAAGCTGAATAAATGCATATAAATATGAGAACCTGACATGCACATGACCTTTCGCCGGTTTGTGTGCATCATGCCAGCACACTGACATTCAAAGAGCCCCACCCATGGCCTGGATAACATACCCACAGTCTAGCTCACCAAGGCTTTGTTAATAGGGGGGAGGGCTTATTTTTCTAGGGGGAATCCTGAGCTTACAAAGAACCACAATGCCCCCCCCTCCCCTCCGTGTGTTCTTGTCTGTGCTTCCAATGAGGCGTTGACCCCCACCCTCCCCTCGCTGCACCCCTTCTCCTCCTTCACCGCCAGAGCTTCCTTCACACTGTGGGCACCAAGATGCTGAGAGGAAAAATCGGCAGATGGTGAAACACTTTCTTCGGGCATTTTAGGCATCCTCAGTTTTCAAACATCACATGCTCGACATCTCAGATTTGCATCTTAAATGGTTTCTGTGTTTTGCTCATAAATCTAAATACTTATTATCATACTGAATGAATGCTCATGCCCATTCTTTTCTAAGCATGCATATGCAGTTTGAAATCCTCCAGCCACTGCCTGCGCTCATGACCAACAGAAGGAGCCAAAGAAGCTCACAGTAAGCTTATTAATGTCTCCTGGTCGCTCTCCAGCATGGGCTTGCTAGTTGCTATAGCAACCAGGCCCCAGATATTGTTCTGTAGAGGAGGCGTGTGGATGGAGAATAAATATAATCAACCTGTAACCTTTCAGTATTGCCTTTTTATGTAAATATGCCTCCCTCTAGATTTATTATTAGTGTTAAAAACATCATTAGTGCTCTTATAAAGGGACTATAGCTGGCAGTGGCTGTTTGCTTATATCACACACATTTATTACTCTGCATTTCTATTGTCGTTTACTGCTGACTTTTGCCGCACCTTGCAAAAATGGATTTTCAATACGAACCAGTGTAGCTGAATGTGAGCGACAGAGAAAATCCAAATTCCAATGCTCATCGCCCAGCGCCTGCAGAAATCAACAGGCGACAGCGCTCTTCGTCTTAAGTGCTGATGTGTGTTCACGCCCAGTCAAGCTGAGGGAAATCAAAAGACACTGAAAGATTAAGGAGGTCAGGTTTTACAGCTCCTCTGAGGGAGGCAGGGAGAGACGCTTTGCCAGACATTGACTTTCTCTGAGAAAAGATGGGACGTGAGATTTATTATAGGCTGGTCCACTTATTAAAATGGCAGAAGTCCACATTCTCATTAAACAGTTAATGTTATTGCAACATTTTGTTAGTAGTGCACCCCAAGGTGTTGTAGTTTTATTTTATTTATAATTATTTTATGCAGTTAACACAAAATGCTCTTTTTCTGTTAAAATAGCTTCTACAGTTCAACATACTTTCTCAGTTTTAGTAAGAACAGGGTCATATTTGTACTCATCATGGCCACACCTCTTCATCTTTACACGTGAACAAATGTACTCTTACAAGTAGGGATACTCAGATGGTGTTTTTGCAACCACTGTCAAAAACCTATGGGTGAGACTGGCCACAAATGACTCTAATCATAATCCCTATTCAAGCATGAAATATCCAAAAATGTCAGGCCTACCTACTAAGAAAACATACCATCCTGATTGTCTGTTCACAGTCCTTACTGCAGAAAGACCTCTTGCAGTTTTAATGTCAGTCAGTGGAGGGGTAGATTAGAGGACAAGTGGGGCTGCAGTGTAATTTCAGGGTCAAGTCTGGGTGATAAACTATTTGCAGTCTCAGATGCTGGTAACTGAGCTACATTTTTTCATTTTTTAAGCATGTTTGAATGGGGTCACCACCTATAATTTGTTGTGGCATCTGATCTAGCAGTGGATCACCTATCTAGCTTTGTAGTGACACCTCCTACAGGTGACAGCATAACCCAATAAAATGACCACAAAGTCATATTTATATAATCAATAACTTGCTTTTACTATATTTACACATAACAGAGTACAAACCTACCAAAAGATGATGCAACAAGCTATACAGTAAGGACAACTAAACTATGCAATGTTAGGATTTGTTTATTGCATGTTTGAATTTATGTAACTTCATTCAAATCTTAAGTATATGAGCCTTTTTTAAATATCCAGTAGCCTACACAGTGCAAATAGTACACTAGGCAAAGGGCAATAAGCCTCCAATTATCAAAATTAGTTGTATAATGAAAATGGTGTAATATTTAGAACAAACAAGAAAACAGTTTGACCTCCAAGAAACTTTTTTCATCACTAAAATCTATATCTCCTTTCTCGAGGTAATATTTGAACACATCAATATGCTGTTTTATTTATTCATCATCTAGTAACTTCACTGACTTGACCTCACAGGGTATGTTGGGATTTCTGAACAAGGTTGTATAAGTTACATGGCATTGGCCTGAACACTAGCCCCAGAGATAAGCTATGCGTCTGTACTGGAATAGGCAGCAAAGAAGCTAGGGCTATACACTGCTGCTGATGTTGCCACCTAATCCACATAACTTTAATTATTTTGGTTAAAACAAGCTATAAAAACAGCATAGGGTGAGTGTTGAAAGTACAAGTTTGCAATTGGACACTTTAAAAGGACTTCAGGTTCATTATTTCCTGATTCTATACGAGCTCATTCTATTTGCCTAAATGCATTGGAATGTGAATAATTACTGGTTAGTTATTAATATTCTCTGTCCTGATACTGCAGTTGTTAAGTTCAGGAGTTTTCTAATGTAAATACATTACCCAAGATAATCCTAGAATGAATTGCAATCTAACTTGAGATGACAGTTGTTGAAATGTGATGTTAACCTATAACACATTCTGCAAAGTAAAGGTCCTCTGATTGTCAGAACAAGACTCTTCCACTTCAGTGTTGCTTTGTTTTGGCACAGTCAACGTGTTCTTCCACCAGCAGTAGATTGATCAAATACAGTCTGACTTCAATTTACTGGGTGCTTAAGTATAATTTAAAGCTAGGGTTGGTAATCTGATTTAGATACACTTTTCGTAATACTGGTTAAAATGATCTTAATGACCCGATGGCAATCAATTCAGAATGTGTTCTTAAAAAAGAGTGAAAAATATCCACTATCTACAGCAGGAAGAAAACAGGGAAAACGCCAACCAATAAACATGCCGTGTCACCAATTTTTAAACCAATTAAATCCTGTCGCCGTTCTGCCCGCCTCCTGCACGTACATTTCCTGGCGTGCACAGACGCAGTGCGTGTAGCCGAGCTGAGAGGGATAAGAGTCCGCGGGAGAATGCTTACCTGTCAAGTTATGAATTTGAAAATAAGGGAAGCCTGCTACGAGCTGTCCCACAACCCCAACCAAACTCCAGTATCCCTCACATTTTAAGACAGATGTACAAGAAATCTAAAATAAACTCTTTGTTTTTCTAAGTTTGTTCTGCTGCTCTAATCTCGCACAGCTGCCACCCAGGCTACTGCAGGTGGACGTTCTCGCGAGGCTTTCTCTTCTTCTTCAGTTTTACGGCGGTTGGCATCCATCATTTTGGAGCATTACTGCCCCATTCAGGCTAGAGACAGAGTTCAGTTTGGAGAGGCAGAGTTATTTTTTTTATTATTATATCGTCACACGGGAGATTTACGGGAGAATACTAATACAGGAGAACGGCGGGAAAGTGGACAATATACGTAAATTATGGTAGTTTCATGGCCAAAACGGGAGACTTGACAGCTATGTGGAGAATGTCAGAGGAACTACCTATACCTCGATCAATATCGGGTGGTGAGCACTAACTAACTTTACATGTTTGTTTGGTGTTTTCTTACCGCTGACTGAGACATGACTTGGTGTAGTGTAAAACTAAAACGTGCTGAGAGTTTGGAGTTGAGTCAGTCTACTGGATATATCACCTGCGTGTGTTCATGCTAGTTTTTCAAAATTACTGACCCCAGCTTTAATCCCAAATGCCAATTAGCTGAGGTAAAAGGCAGTCATATTTGCTGCAGAAACAGCCCATTTATCCAGTTTGGTAGTGGTTGTTTCCTCTTAACAAGCACGCTGGTTGGTGCTGCTGGTGGAAACACACCTTGGTTGTGCTGTGTAGTGAATTATGTCTAAACAAAGCAGCCTGCAAGTGGAAAAGTAATGCCCTGTAAATGTTCTGATTATAGCAGGTTTACCGTGCTGCCTGTTATGCAGAGCTGAACTCTGTCACTTTGGCTAATGTTCATGCTAATACCATACACCTCATACAGGCCTACTTAAAAAAATCCTAACAATACCTTTAAAAACATCATGATCTAATGTAACCTCATTTAGTCAGTTTACTACTATTTATATTGCCAATTTCAGCACATACTTCAACCTTGTATTACGAGTCATTTCTCAGTGACTCACAAAGTTTTCCACAGCTGCCTCCAGCGGGTTATGATGACTGAGCAGCAGCAGCAGAGGCAACAAGCAGACAGGCACAGGGACTACAATGCTGTAGGGTTTAATATTTATCTGCTTGTATTTCATTTATATCTTAACACAACACTCCACAATAGAGCTTCTCTGCTGGAGACACAATTAATTTGGATTATAACATTACGTATTTATGCTGGGAATCAGCCAATATTGATTGGCTATCGATCAATGAGGGCATCTCGGCTTTCATGGCCACAAGTGTGATTGTGCAGGAGTAATCTAATATGCATGATTTTTCTTTGCCTCTTTGTTTTCTACTGAAGTGTCTTCCTACATCCCAGCATAAATAAATATAACCACATATTCCTGTGTGGAGGAGGTAAGAAGATAATCATCAAAAAGCTGGATGTTGTAAAAAGTAAAAATAAAACGAGTTGATGTGATGAACAAATATTTGACGCATGCATAACTCACTGCAGACCTGTGTCCACCCTGTTACTGTTGAGCTATTTCAGTAAAATGTACCAACCCTCCCCTTAAACAGCTTTAAAAAAAAGCTTCATTTATAAGATTATTGCTGTGGCAGCAATAAATCTCATGGACATCTGTAGTTAGTGGTGTGTTGTGGCTGTTGAGATCATTTCATTACGGCATTGTCCTATCTCTCCATTGACAGCCCAGGCTCTTGGACCACATGAGGAGCCAGGCATTCAGCCAGAAACACTTATCATCCTGTTGTCCGTTTTTCACGAGCTTCACGGCTCAGCTGTACAGTACACCAGGCATCCAAGAGAGATGGGATGTTTGGAGCCAACGCAGAGTGATCTTTATGTGAATCTGACACAAGGCAAAAAAGCCCGTGCTTAGTGTTAAAAAATTGAGACACTTGCTGAAAATGTATTTGCTTCTTGTGAATTCAGTTTTGATAAGCCACAAAGGGAGTAATGCTGACGTAAACTGGAGACGTGCTGTTTTGTTAAATATGTAGTCCAAAGTCCAAGAGCAATGGAAAGTGTTAGGTGAGGTTAATGCAAATTTAATTAATGATTATTGCTATGGTAATTGATTAAAAACTATGGATATGCACTCTAATGCTAAATCTATCCTTATTACAGGTTAATATCTAATTTCTTGTGCCAAAATTTATTTTCATTGATCTAGTTTGAGGTT
This sequence comes from Scarus forsteni, assembly GCA_036419115.1. Taxonomy (NCBI): domain Eukaryota; kingdom Metazoa; phylum Chordata; class Actinopteri; order Labriformes; family Labridae; genus Scarus; species Scarus forsteni. Next base: position 24,595,823 of record JAZDUH010000383.1, read on the forward strand.
TTTCCTTCATAAAATTTTCATCCCTTATTAAAATCTGAACTTGAATTGCAGGAATAACACAAAACAAGCTTTGGTTTAATTTTTATAAAATGTATTTAAAAACTAATCTCAATTTCCGTCTCTAAATTAAAGTGTATGCTGCACATCTGTTATTAAAGATCCTCATGTATTTTTTGGATTTAGGCAGGTTAATCAACATTAACACTGAAAGCTGCAGTGTTTTAAACAAAATATCAATATGAAATACTTTATTTGCTCTCAGAGAATATGCCAAAATGTGCCTGAGAATTTAGTGATAGCCCCTACTGTCATAAACAACAGTGAAAATTGAAACGGTGAAATTTCCTGTGTTTTTGTGTCTCTGTTGGAAGCAAAAATAAGAGAACAAGCTGATAGGAAGCCTCAAACAACATCAACAACAGAGTTAGAGTAAGAAAAAAAAATCAAGTTTGTGTATTTAAATCCTCCACAGCCAGAAATTCAAATAACTTAACTGAACCGATATATTGCTCAGGCCTGCTTCATGCATTGGCCTCTTCAGAAAAAAAGTACATAATACCAAGTTATAATTTCAAAAGCAGCTTTAGAGTCAACTTTATTTTCCTCAAAATAAATGCATCTTTTATACCTTCAGATGTAAGAGCCTGTTGTTGCATCTCTGAGTGAAATCAAGCACCAAGCCATGAACAGAGAGGCTCTCCTGAAACCAGCTCACAGTGAGTAAATAATTAAAAAAGTGAAAATGTGTCTGTCAGGATAGAAGCCTTTGCGCTCCATCATCTCCTTTTGGCAGGTTTTTATAAATCCCTTCGGTTACATCAGGCTCACAGCTATGCATTTATCATCACAGGTATGAGATTATTTTGCACCGCAGTCACAGTCTTCATGCTGTCGGCTCTACAGGGTGGATGAAAAACCTGTCAACACATTAAAATCAAGTTTTTAAAGATATATTCCCAGAAAAAGGGGGAGGTATCCTCAGGCATTTGGTCTTTGAATGTCCAGACCAGTGATACATCATTCACTAGACTTAAAATGAAGGCACTCCAGGCCAAGTAAGAGCTGAAATTTATTCAACCAGGAGCCAGGAAATTTGGGACATTAATCATTAAAATGCAGAACAAGACAGTAAAAAGCTTTCAAAACTACATCTGACAATGAGTGGTTACTTTTCAAATGAAGAAGAAGCAGACATCAGGACATCGTTCCTATAAAAAGATAGTGACCACAGGAATTAAGTAAGATTATTCTTTATTTCTTTAGCCAGCAGAGTGCTCAGCAGTTCATGCTAATTTCTTAGACTGTATACTGAGGTGAAGGTCTGAACTGAGGCTGGAAAATATGAACCAAAATCATAACTTAATATTTAGTGTTAGCTACATTGATATGTGAAATAAACCTTAAGCTCTGAATCTGTTACATATATCAATAACAACGACAACTTGACAAAAATAAATTGATTCACAGCTCACAGGAGGGCTACTCAGACTCAAGATTTAGGCCCCATCCACACGAAGACAAACCGAGGTCTAAACGCACACGTTTTTGCTGAATCTGCGTATCATCCATACGAAGACGGCGTTTTGGGGGTCTATAAACGATCATTTTTGAAACCAGGTTCCAGAGTGGAAAGATTTTGAAATGCCGTATTCACAGCTCTGTGATTACTGGCTCTCCACAAGTTTTCAGATACACTTACGTCATAGTTTCATATCTTCATTGACACGCATGCGCCACACGCGGCAACGACAATGGCGGCGTACGTGAAGCATATGTGCTGATGAAGCTAGTGACCCTACTATCCCTATTGCAGCAAAATCTCCTTCTCAAATCACCACCGAGTTGAGCAAACAATTATCAAAGATACTTTACGGCACTTTATGATCACTTTATCACAATCTCTGTTTAAAACTTTTGTCGCAAGTGCGCATGCCAACTGTTTTTTCGTCTGTTTCCGCTTGTTTCCGTCATGTTGTTACAGCGGCCCTAGAGGTCTGGCATGTGTTTTAGTATTCTGATGCGTATCGAGTACATTCATATAGACGCACACATTTTCTGAGACGCCTTCGTCTTTATGATGATCGTTTTGGAAACTGTTCAGCGTTTTGTCTTTGTGCGGATGGGGCCTTTTGTGCCCAAACATTTATTTTGCAGTCAGGCTCATTGTAAATAAGAGCTGCTAATACGTCCATATCACACAGACTGTTGCTGTCTTTTGTGCATTGGTGGCTCAGTCTGATGGTGCTCTCTGTCAGTAATCAGAGGGTTGCAGATTCAAGCCCAGCTCCAGCTGTCACATGTTGATGTGTCCCTGGGCAGACTCAACCCCAAGTTGCTCCACCACTGCATTATTGGTGTGTAGATGGGTATGAAAGGGCGTGGATGTGTTGTTACAACTTACATATGAAACCATCAGTGAATGAATGTGATCTGTGATGTAAAGCTGCTCAACTCCATGATTGACTTGTGACTGCCCCTTACTGAACATGCAGTAAGTGACTGGTGTCCATCTCTGCCATGAGATGAATGGTTTGTTCTGTGCTTAAGATGAAATTGAAAAGAAAACCTACTTTTCAGACTCCTGTGTGTCTGAAGACTCCTTCCATCACTGCACTAAGGTAGAGGCTGACAGTGCTGTACTCAGGGCATCTTCTTGGTGAGATCTGTGTTGAAACCATTCATTTAATTTGGAATATTTATATGTATTTTTAATGAGTTTTTTTTGTGGCTAAGGATTTAAAGCAACATCAGCATCATACCCCGGAGATACTCATTTCAGTTTTGAAAGGAGGAATAAAATATAAACTTTTTAAATGTGACAACTCCATTCGATCTTGTTTTTAAGCATATTAACATGTTAACACATCAGAACAAGTCTCACAAGCGTGCACTTTAGCATTATTCCTTCATTACTGAAATAGAGCTTGTAGGATATTGATTGGCATGGCATTTTTGAGTAGGAGACCCAAAATAGGAGTCAGGGGTTAAACGGTTGATATCAAAAAGTCAGAATCTTCTTGATCCTATGTAAGAGTCTGATCCTAAAAAGAGAAACAAAGTGAAAGTTGTGCAAATATATTGGCATTACTGGGACCTCACCAAGTGCCTGACAGTCTTTCAAATGCTGCCCATGTGTATGTGCACTTTAGACAGGGTGACAGAATTTATGTAGAAATTAAGAAAATTGAAAGTATATATAAAATACCCTATATTGGTGGTTTAGAACATCTTTTTTTTCATTTTTGTGGTAATAAACAGGTATTTATATTGCCTGATTATTACTAGCAATTAAATGGCTTCTTAAACAAAAGTTCATTCTTTCTGTATTAATCCTAATTATTATATATTATCATTACCTGTTTTACTCCGTAGGAAACAATAACTGTTATATCATATTTACCTCTGCCAAGTAGGTCATGTTTTTGGTCCTGTTTGTTTGTCTGTTTATCAGTCTGTTGGCCAGATTACGAAAAAACTACTGGAGAGATTTTGCTGAAATATTTAGGAGATGTTGGTAATGGCCCACCTTAAAAATAATTCTATTTTGGTGGTGATCCAGACAACTGCCATTAGAGGATGGTTGTTTTTGCTCAACAACTGTCTAACTAATAATGATATCAACGTGATTCTGAGAGCGAGGTTTGGGCTTTCAGGGTAAAGGAATCATGATGATGGTAACTTCATCATGGAAATATTGCTTGTAGATGTAACAGCTGTATGCGTGCTACCTTGGTGGAGGTTTGTGCTCTCTAGTTCGTAGGGTGAAGAGTCTTGTTACTGAGCACATGGTCTTGCAGCCATGTTTCTATAACCAACATAGTCTGTAGGCATATAAACAATACTGTCTTACCTTATATCTTGTCAGAAAAAAACAGCTCAAGAAAACTGATCTATTGCTCAGCCCTCTTGCAAACATTTGATCACTGGTTGTGATGACATAACAGTTGCATAAGCAGCACTGGATAAGTGACAATGAAATAACATGTAAGCTTAATAGTGGGTCAACAGAAGTCAAGTATTTCCAGCAGAAAGGATTTACCCCCTTCATTTCCTATTTTCACTGCTGCTATGGTGGTGGATTTTCCAAAACCAATTCGAGTTATTTTATGACTCAATGCTGCCACCTAGTGTTTTAAATACAGGTAAACTTTGTCAATGCACTGTAACGTCACACAAGTCTTAAAGAAACAGTTACGTCATTTGTAAACCATCAAAACAGGCTGTATTCTACATTTTGTCAAAACATTGAGGGGCATATAAAAGTATAATATGATTACAGACTCAGATCTCCATTGAATTCTTCTAGTTTCTCACAGCGTTTGTGAGGCTGGTGCACTTTTATCTCCTTGAAGGAAACAACATCTCCACTTCTTGTTGATGAGGGATGAGGCTCTAAAAGAACAGAAATGTGAATACAGATCAGTGAGATTATCATTCTTGAACAAACAGCTCATTGTGTAAATCAATATCAATAATCATTTTAGAGGCATTGTGTGGTCTTTACATTTCCCCTTGGAGTAAAATATAGCTTTTTAAGAGTGTGGAGAAGCTGTCAGGTTTGACACCCACCTGATGGAGCCTTTTTGGATGAATAGCTGTCAGAGCGCCCGTCACTTCGGCTGCCAGGATTCTTGGCTGCCAGGTGACCCAGATTGGGCTTGACTTTAAACCGTCCTGTCACCAGAGCAAAGGTTAGTGTCAACACTGGCAACGTTATTTCATATTTTTTTTAAAAAAAGGCCTCAGCTATGTAAATCAGCTCAGGAGCATTTCTAAACGTAAACTCTCAGTTTAGTGTGGCAGGAATCCCTCAACCTGTGTTGATACATCCTACATAACTGTTGTAATGAGGGGAAGAGAGGCATTTTCTGACATGATTCAAATAATAGGACCCAAAAAGACTGAAATATGTCTTTCTCACATGTGTCTCACCAGCAGCGAGAGCCCTCTCTGCAGACTTGTGCTGCAGGTGCCTGTGGAGGATGGCCTCCGCCTTCCTCTGGTTTGTGGCGATGTCGGGCTGGACCATCATCTCAGTTGTTTTTAGGTTGTTCTTGATAGCCTGGGAGGCCGTGGAGCGGGCCAGTGTGGGCAGGAGTTCCTGATACTCCCTGTCAGTGAAGTCTGAGTCTGTGCTCTGGACTTTTGTGATGCTTCAAAAGAGACACGAAAACAGATGGCATGCTATCAGACTCTACAGTATTGATATAAAATATTGAAATGGAGAGGTAGTACATATGCTTGTATGAACATAGAACAATTCCTACAAGCATGCATGCAAATATAGTCATTTTAAAAAGGAACAAAAAACATAAATAACTTGATAAATAAGCAGTAGCAAAGTAGAAGAGAGACAAATAAATATACAAAATGTAACTTCAATGCAAGTACTTGCTCTCATAAATTGTTTATTAGATTGTTAGCTCTTTCTTATTGCCCTAAAGTCCATGTGATTCCATAAATAGCAATGCTGGGGATTGATCAGCGAACAATTAATTTTAATATTAATAGTAATTAGCAATAAATAAACAAGAAAACAAATGTGTGTTGGGGGAGATGGTGCAATAAGTGCCCAGTTCCTTATTGTTCTCATTTTTTCTTGTTATTCTACTTGATATTTCTGGCATTTTTTCTACTTCTGCATTATTCATTACATCTCTCAAAAGATTTAATAACACTGGTATTGTTTTCTGTTTGCGGGTTAGTAGGATCAATTTTTGTGTTATCATGTAAATATATGAAATCAGTCTATGTTCTGATCTGATTTTGCTTTAGTTAGGGTCTATGACTGGTGTCAAATAGTCCGTTTTTACAGACCTTAAATGTTGGACAAAGCCTGGAAAATAATGTTCCAGCATGTTAATATTCTTGGACTGCACCAGAACATTTGATCAAATGTTGCTGGTGCCATCTGCACAGCATTTTTAAAAAAAAATCAAACTTAAGTTACAGTGTTAAGTTCAAGCGTCATAGTCCTTGTTTTAATATATTTATTGCTAGTGAAAATGAACTTGGAAAGGTAAATAACTTTTCCTGTTATAAGTTTAATCAAAAAAGAGGGGGTGCAAAAGACTGAGAACTGCTTTAATTTGTAATTAATTTCAACAGTACATACATTCATTGCGCATTTTTTCATTAATATGCAAATAAAACTGTTAACTTTTAGTCCAAACCTAAATAACATCAACACTCTTTGTCTTTTAGAAGGGTCACATGATACAAAAAGGACACCTTTTTGAGTCAAAAAAGATTTTTTAATGTATTTTTTGGGCATTTTTGTGCCTTTATTGATAGGAGAGAGACAGTGGATAGGCTTGTGAAAGGAGGAGAGAGAGTAGGGAAAGACACTCTGCAACCTGGTCACAGGCGGGATTCGAACCAGGACTGGCAGAAGCAAGTACATGGGGTGCCTGTTGCTAACCACTCCTCCAAACCAGCACCTCAGTCAAAAAAGATTTTTACTTATTATGCTTGATTGTATATAACTCGCTCACAGTCTTTTGTTAATTAAAATGGCTATTAAGCCAATCACATGGCAGTTACTGGATTCATAAAGCATGCAGACATCAAGATGACATGCTTAAGTTCAAACCGATCATCAGAATGGGGACAAAAGACAATGTTAGTGACTGGGTGCGAAATAGTTGATGCCAGACATGCTGATCCAAGTATTTCAGAATCTGATGATATTCTGAGATAGCTAAAACAATAAATAAATTAATTAAAATGGTTAAAAAAAGTGAAAATATCCAGTGATCTGCTGTTCTCTATGCAAATATGCTTTGTAGATGACAGAAAGGCAGCAGAAACTCTATTTATTTTACTTTTCTCTCTTTTCACTGAACTTTTTCATTCTATTATTATTGTCTTGCTAATACTGTATAGCTATAATGATAATGACAACAATAATATCTATTTTCAGTATTACTACAAAAGGTACTTGTGTTTTTGCCAATATCATTTACTTGTAAGTTTATTTGTCTAATCATCTGTTTATTTCCTTCTGTCTGGGAGATGGGTGGCATGCATGTAAAAAAATATACATACATATGTATGTATACATGGTATTGAATTATGCTGATAAAAAAATTATATTTTAAAAAAGAAAGGCAGCAGTAACTCATTGAACAACCAAGGAATGTAGAAGACCATTTCTGAATGCTCAGCAGATCACACCTAAAGACATGGGTGCCACTCCTGTCAGCTAAGAACAGTGAACTGAGACTGTAATTTGCATGGGTTCATCAAAATTGGACAGTAAAAGTCTGTTGCCTGGTGTGATATATTCAGAGACAGAGTTTGGCTTGAGAAAAACAAGAAAGTTTGGATCCATCTTGACTTCTATCAGCATCTCGGGGGGAGAGTGATGTGACAGTGTTAGGGTCGGGACGATACGCTTTTCTCACGATTCGATTTTTTTTACTTTTTTTTAGGTGCTGATTCGATTTAAATTGCGATTCTACGATATTGCTAATGTTTGCAATCTTTAGTTAGCTTTTTTAACACCAGTGAAAAAGATGAACAATGATGATGCCCACAGACTATATTGTGAGTCTGTTTCTAGGAATTATTCAGCAATATATTTTAACCAGCTGTTTATACTCTCTCTTCAAAAGCCTGGACTGCATTTAAAAATGGCTTATTAACACAGACTAAAATGAAGCATTTAAATTTGGAAAAAAATTATTTTTTAACAAAAAAAATTAATTTAAAAATTGTCAAATAACCCCTAAACAGTGTGGGTGATGTTTTCCTGGCACACTTTTGGCCGTAATACTATTTGAGCATCACTTAACTCCACAAGCCACCTCAGCATTGCTGACCATTATGACCGCACTGTGCCCATCTTCTGATGTCTGCTTCTAGGATAACATGCCATGTCTCAACTCAAATCATCTGAAAGTGTTTTTTTAAACATAAATTCTCTGTGAAGCACCTTTTAGAGGAGACTTACATCATGGATGTGCAGCAGACCTCCAGCTCTTTGTTGAATCTATGCCACAAAGTACTACGGCAGGTCTGAATGCAAAAGGGGGTCCAACTCAGTACAAGCAAGTTGTCCCTAATAAATTGTCCATAAATGTATAAAAGGAGTTTTGTTTCCAGCTGTTTCGCCCTCACTGTTCTGTGCTCTCTTGCACTCCCCTTTAGCTGAATCAGTTCTGATCTGATACAAACACTGACCTCTGGCTGTATGGAAGACTTGGAGCATAATGACCAAAGACTCACTAAAATCTTGATTTCTCAGTTTATTATTTTCTGTCTTTTTAGCATCATTTTCACCAACTTGAAGAAGTTCAATGTGCACACAGGTTTTGATATTAAAACTTCCTTTTTTGGGAGCTCTAGACTCTCTAAGTCATTTAAGGCTGTGGAGGACTATGCGTCAGATTTATGCTTTGCCTGATTACTCTCTGCTCTGGGACTTGGTTGATCTATGATTGAAAACTTTTGTTTTATGCCTGTAAATTTGTTCAGTATGCTGCTGCCTGTCTCTGCCAAGACACTCTAGTTAATGAGATTTTTATGCCTCGCGAGGCTTTCCTAAATTAATGAATTTTAGATTAAATAAATCAAAAGCACACCAAAGATATTTTGTACTGCATAGCGACTGACAGCATTATTTTTTAGTGGTGATATTATGGTTTAGCTGTTTTTTAATATTCTAAATACTGGTCTGATTTGATGTTGATGGGCTATAAATTAATTATCTCCAAAGCAAGGGTTATTTGAGGCAACAGAACCTCCTTATTGAAACCCAAGCTTTTGTATGTTATTTCAAACCAAAATGGTAAAAGCTCGTTTTATTTAACCTGCAGATAAACTATTCACTCACTCACTCAAATCACTGAATTCAGGTGTTCAAACCACTTCAATGGCCACAGATGTAGAGAATCAAGCACCTGGGCATGCAGACTGCTTCTCCAAACATTTGTAAAAGAGTGGGTCGCTCTCGGGAGCTCAGTGATTTCCAGCGTGGTGCTGTGATAAGAGGCCACCTGTGCAGTCAGGTCCAGTTGTGAAATTTCCTCGCTACTAAATATTCCGACCTGATAAAACACCTTTGGGATGAACTAGAGCTGAGACTGCGAGCCAGGCCCTCAGTGTCTGATCTCACAAATGCACTTCTGGGAGATTGGTCAAAATTTCCCATAAACTCTTCCAAACCTTGAGGCAGAAGAGCTGAAGCTATTAAAGCTGCAAAGGGTCAACTTCATACTAAACCCTCTGGATTAAGAATGGGATGTCACTCAAGCTCATATGTGTGTGAAGGCACCAGAGTGAATGCCTCTGACAGTCGTGAAATGATACTGCAGAATAAACATGATTTGGACCTGTTTAAAGGCATTAAAGGATAAGTTCGGTTTCTACAGCTTTCACATTGTTTATAGAATGAAGTAGAACAATATACTCACCCAGAAGGCTTTCATGATGCAAACAGTGCTTCGGGAGATATTTCGATCTAAAATCGAGCGGCGGACATCCATATAATGGTAGCACACGGGGCATGTATAGCGCCGTTCCTAAAACTGCATTAATCGTCCAGAACTCACCAATATTTCATCATGGTCCGCTCGGGCTACTCCTCCATTACAGTCTGTGTCGCTCCAGACATGTTTTGTGGCTGTGCTGACCTCTGAGCTGAAGAAGAAGAATGTTTGCCTCCGCGCATGTGCAGTACTCTCTGGAGAGCTGTTCTTCTCTTTGCCTCTGCGTCCTCCTTTCGATGAGCTCCTCATCTGTAAACTCTGGCTCGAAACTGTAAGGACACCCATCATATTCAAAGTTCTCGTCCGCAACATCTTCATCCGATAGATATTCATACATTTTGCACAAAACTGGAAGGAGAAAGTCGTTGTGTAGCCGGCAGTCGCCCCTGAAACAATGAGCCATACTGCGCATGCGCGAAGGCAAGCGTTCTTCTTCTTCAGTTCAGAGGTCAGCACAGTCACAAAACATGTCTGGAGCGACACAGACTGTAATGGAGAAGTAGTGTGAGCGGACCACGATGAAATATTGGTGAAACTAATGAGTTTTTGGATGATTAATGCAGTTTTAGGAGCAGCACTAACATGCCCCATCCGCTACCATTATACGGATGTCCGCCGCTCGATTTTGGATCTAAATATCTCCTGAAGCACTGTTTGGATCAGGAAAGCCTTCTGGGTGAGTATATTGTTCTACTTCATTCTATAAACAATGTGAAAGCTGCAGAAACCGAACTTATCCTTTAAATAGAGTAGATTTTTCTTTTTTGGGTGGTGCATGTTCTCTGGTTTCGTCCTTACCTTCTGTTAGTTAAAATTTGATAAACGTCCTGCACCATCACCTCAGCTGCTCCTGGTTTACAGTGCACGGTTCCTTCAATCACTTCTTTCATCAGCTGCAGGTTCATTCTCTGTAAAGACTAGGACGACATAAAGTTCAATATTTCTAGTTCTCTAAACAAAGAGAAGCTACTGCTTAATATCCTTTGAGAACTTTTAGATCAATGACATTAACCAAGAATCATCCAAAGACACTGATTTAACGTTCAAATATAAGCATTTGTCCTGATTCCAGTTTCATTCACAATCATATAATATCAAATCATTTTGATGACATTTTTAGAATATTCAACACTAAGCTTAATATGTCCTGAATGTCACTCTGTACCTTAAAACTCCTTGTAACCCACTTTCAGACAGAGCAGAATAAAAGACATTTCTCACTTCCACATTATAATTTCAGATTTATTCTCCCTCTTACCCTCTCTATCTGGCTCCAGTTCCTCAGTTTGGCAGAAAGTGATGTTCCTTTATCAAATGAATGCACAGGGAAGTCTTGAGGGTAATAACGGGAGAATATCTCTGCCACAAGGTAACCATTGGAAAAATCCCTGGAAATGAAAAGCAGGACAACAGACACATTATTCTCACTCAACCAGGAAAATCCACTTTGAACAAGTTGCTGTTGTGGCAGCATTGCAAAGCAGGGATGTTTCTCCAGCTGAGAAACCACAACACACCACATTTATCTTCAGCTGTTTTCCCTGATTAGTTATTTCTTCAGGTATTTATATTATGAACTGTAGATGTTTAAAATGTTTGATATTAAATACAATATTGTAATATTATTACATAGAGGATGCACATTTATCAGGAGCTGCATGTCACAGCAACTATTTAATTCAGTGTAAGAAATAATAGTTAATAAAACAATGATATTAAAGTCACTGTTCAGAGTTATGCTAAGTTACCAAGTTATTTTTTTTTATCCTTGGTGAGCTGTTATCATGACACCATGTGCTCAACAATTAAATCAATAGTTCGACACAGCATGGATGGGAAATTTCAGAAACGTATATTTTGTTTTTTCTCGATGAAAAATGTAAAGAGCATCATATATTTTGTTTTAACCAGTCATAGCTAAATGTTAAGAAGAGGGGAAAGTAATAAGTAACTTTAAAGCACCATGGGAAATGCATCACTGTAATACTTTAATTTGCTTTTCCTTTTCTGTCATAAGAGACTAAAAATGAATATTGAGGGTTTTTTTCTTGACTTACTCCTCTGCTCCTGTAGTTAACCCCTCTCTGCATGTTCCCATTTAACAGAAATACAACAGCAGCTAAAAAGCTGTGTCATTGTATAAAAGGTAGAACGGGGGAAGAATTTCACTATTTTTTCTTTTTTATTGATATGGTCTGTTGCTTTTTTGCATGATCCCTTTCTTGGTTTACATGGAGCAGCTAATTATGTAATTATTAAACAATTTGTTAAACTTTTGAATGGAAAATGTCATTTGCTGGTACTAGAACTTCAAAATGTATCAAGTCACAACTTTATCTCCCCCCTACTTATTTCTGTCTCAAGTTTAAATATGTATTGCTGATTTTCTTTTTTTTTTTTTGGTAAATTTTATTTATATATATATATTACCCCTGTTGCCCTACGTAAGCCGCGTATGCACAGACGGCGTAGTGCAGGAGCGCCGACGCTGAAGCACGCTTATAGCACTGTTTAGGCTCAAAAATGTACTAAATGACCTGTTATGGACGCTACCCGCCAGACACTTGGATTACAGCGACGAGCAGTATGAAGGAAAATAGGCAAGGACTTTTATGGACTTTTTTCGGCTCGCTGCCCCTGTTAGATGGACGCTTGTTCACAGTGAAAATCACCCCGACTCCAGGCTGCATTTTTGAGCTGCAAAAAAAAAAGAGTGTTGCTCAGCATGAGGGTGAGTGGTGAAGAGAAAGGCATATCATATCATTGGGTACAAGTAATATTCTTTATATACACAAACAATTCACAGTAAGTAATGAAAAGAAGATAAAACAAAAAACAAACAAAAAAATCAACAGACAAAACAGCAAGCGATTATCCATGAAGAAAAGAAAATATGAACAGATATACAATACATGTCAATGAAGATTTTAATCTATTTTTTAAATAATTTGAACAAGTTTCAAATACATGTCTGCATTAAAAACATACCTCAAGAATAATAGTTTCCAGTCTGGTTGTATAGGATGTTAGTTATCAGTAAATTTGTACATCTACTTTGTTGTAACATGTTTAAGAGGCAGTTTTCTATTTTTATGAAAATGGTGATTCTGAAGATTCAGGTTTGGTTTTAGGTGTGCCCTGGGCCTAATATAATGGAACCACTGAGTTAGACATTACAAAGGGTAAGATGTTACGTAAATGCAATACTGATATAAACTAGCTTTTTAAATCTTTCTTTATTTAAATCAGTAGCTCACATATTTTCATACTTTAGTGTCATTTCAATGCCTCATTCACATGAAAACAGTTTAGCCTGTTCCTGCTGAGTGTCAGTTAGCAGTGACCCCAGCTATTCATGCCTTTTTTGGCTAATTTTATTTACAAAAACTCCTTCAACTTGACAAAGGTCCCAACAGACTTCCTAACAGCGCCTTGATAAACTCTAAATGACCTAGCTCTGTCTAACAGCTGTTTGACTGATTGATTACCTGCGCACGTTCTTTGGATGAAATGACAGCTCGAGACTCTGCAGCCATTTTAAAACCTCTCTCGGTAGTCCTTGTTTTCTGAGGCCCTTATACGACATTCTTACAGATATCTGACAAACTACTTCATGAACAAATAAATATATAAAGTTATGTTAGGCCTTCATTAACCCTGTAGTCGCCACATGACGGTAAGACTCCCTTTGTTGACGTTTCCATGGCGACTACAGCAGTCCTTCTTCTTTGACGTACAGCAGCTCAAACATGGAGGCGGCGCTTCACTGCCCCCTGCAGGATTGTACTGGAACTTTTTTATACAGTTGGTTCAACCATAGAGACACAAGAGTACTAGAAATATAAAACTACATGATTTACACGAACATGTAATAAAGATAGAACTGGGATGGAGAGATAAGATTTGTGGATTTTTACTTTGAAGTACTGTTTTTTGTGAGTATCAATTAATCAATCGATCAATCTTTAATGGTACGGCGCAACAGTTATCATAAATTTTATATCAAGACACATTATAATGGAGCAGGCTGTTTTCTCTATTTATAGACCACCTGTCATAAAAATTAGAAAACAGTAATTTTAGACATATTTCAAGACCAAAAATGTTACTGAGATGTCAGAAATAACTATCATTTAACACCTTAATCATTAAATAATGTGCTTTTGTATTTGTTCAGGGCTTTTTGTAAAACATTGCTTTTGAAAATTAATTGCTTTAAAAAAATATTTAAGGTAATAGATGCTACATTGCTACATACTGGTGTATTAACTATAATAGCAACATAAAAATGATTTTGGTATTTAAATATAATGGCAGTAGTAAAGCTCAGTCTGTCAGGGCTTGGCCTGGGGACTATAGGATAGACTGATCAAGTCCAGGTCAAACCATGTTTAAAGTTGATTTAGGAACTGGGGAGATGCAAGCTGACTTCCTGGAGCTCTGCCGCCGGTGATGCAGCTGAAGGGGTAGGTGACCTTACCTCCGGAGCCTGGGGGCATAAGGTTTGTACCTTGTACCCCTAAACTTCATCGCAAACAAACACCACATGAAGTCATGCTGGTGGTTCAGATAAGGCATCTGGAATTATGACCAAACCTGGAATATTCATCCTAAGAAGTGAAAATTTGAGGTTTTATTGCTTACCAGAAAACTTTGATTTAAAGTCAGTCTCAGTCATGTTCTGTCTCATCTTTCTGTTCTCCAGTTACCAAACTCCCCCTACATTTATTAAAAATTAGATTGAACTTTAATCTTCCATGTTTTTAAAACACCATGACAGATTTTTTAGGTTTCATCATAGTTTAATCTGTAATTTCTGTGCAAATAACAGTGTATATCAAATGCAAAACAAAGAATAATGGCTCAAACGTTGTGCATTATTTTTAAAATAACAGTTCAGTCAGTAAAGTTTCAAAGTGCATCACTCTTTGGTAGCTGTTGTAACTACTAAGGCATCTTCTAAATAAAGCAAACATTGTTTAAAGCAGTTTTTAATGTGACAGATTTTCTCACTGTAGTTTATCCAGGGAAGAATAACCCTGCACGTCCTCTTTTTGGACACTCCTGTTTTACATTCATGCGGGTCCACCAGTCACTCTCAGCTCCCCAGTGTGTCTACGCTGTGACTAATTTCAACTGATTGCTTCACTGCACGGACTGGTGGCTAAAATTAAAGGAAGGCAGAGTTTTTGGAGTTAATTTTCTCCTTGTGTCAAAGTCCTCTTTCTGCAAGTCCCATTTAGGCGGGCGGTTTGTCATTGGTACTGTAGATAGCTCCTGATCCTGGTGGGCAGGGGGAGGTGGGAGAGGAGGTGGAGTCTGTCACGGCCGACGCAGCTCCTGATGCAGTGACGGCACAGCTGGCTCAGCAGTCGAGGTGTCGCTATAACAAGGAGAAAATGAGCATTATGACAGCTGCTTTTAAAGCGTATATTTAAAGAGACATTGACCACAGAGTCAAATGTCATGATTAATGCTCAGACTCAAGTGTGGTCACAAACACTGTGTTTACATGCACAGTTAAAAAAGGAATACTTCATACTGATTGTACAGAGAAACAGGAAATTCAAACATCATATCTCCTTACTGCCTGAATATATTTACTTTCATATAAAATGAATACAGTATATGTGTTTTATCAGTGTCAAGCAAATCAAAGTTACAAGGACATTGATAAATTGGCAAAATGACATAAAATAGATATAAATCTGGCAGTGATACAATTCAGCAACATTAGGCAAAATTGGGGAAAAAAAACAAAAACAAATTATCTCTCAAGTGTGTCGATTATTTCTGGATGCTCCTGTTACCCTTTTATTCGTTGTATAATTTAAGTTTTTTTTTTCAGATTTTAATAATATTTTTAGTATTAATTTGTATTTCTATCAAAATCATATTTTTTTATCATGTTGGATTTTTATATTATCTTTTAAAAACTGTTGATTCTTAGTTTAATTGCTTTGCATTTTCCTTGTTTATTTCTCTCTCATATATCTTAATCATTTTAATATTATTATATCCTTTATTTAAGCTTTTCTGGTGTACATTGCTCTACAAATCCTTATTGAAACTCTACCTTTTGTTATTGTTATTATTATATTGCTATTATTTTTTGGTCATTCATCTCTCTGTCTCCATACAATTTTTTTTTAATTGCTATGAAATTTGTATGAAATGTGCTAGTTTGATTTATTGATCGATAATTGATCATTACAACAGCCTTAAACTCTTGAACAGCACCGTGTATGCACAGGAATTTGAATTTCTGCAGAATTGCCCCTTTATTTGCCATCAGTTATGGCGTTCGTACATTATACAGCGGCAGCCTTATTCTCTATATAGTCATTACTGTTTATATTACTGCCTAATTTAGCAAAAATGCAAAAAACCAAAGTCTGCAAATAAATGTCACAATTTTTGCCGCATGTAATCTATTCCGATATATCATCAATAGAAGCAACCGGTAAGCTGGCACATTTTTTTTTTTTTTTACCCCTAATTTGGAAAATTCCCTGATATAAGCAGTTAAAATCCATGTCCTCTGCAGGGCCTACACTCCCTCTTCAATGAACCGGCTGTAGTTTAATCTCTGACCACTAGATAGCAGAAAAGAGCTCCCAATACAATCCCTGGCATGTGTTGGATATGCATCAACAAATTACAACGCACTCTGGGTAGTGATGTCAAATAGTAATACATTGTTCTCTTTCCTCTTCTTTAAATACTTTGTCATTTGAGTACAATAAGGAGGAAGTTACTGTAATGTACACTGAATTGAAGACAATAGATATTACTACAAGTTGAATCACAGAACACAGACAGCCTACCTGTGACCTTAGTTATTGTATTTTCTTCAAAGGTGTACGTAGAAATATTGTGTGTTCCTTGCAACATATAAAGAAAGCATGTCTGATACAAAAAGGGCAGTTTGTTTTAATATGCAGCGCTCCTTTTCATTCAAAATAAAATCATAACTTGATTCAGAAAATCAAACCAAAGTTCTGACCCAATGTACAAGTAATGGGAACAATCTGTTTGTTGACCACCATGGAAAACAGCTACATGCCCTCTTTCTAGCAAGTTATCCTAGAACCTTTTTGTTATTGACAAGAAGTTATCAAACTCTGAGCTGTCAAACTGTTAAAATATAAATCACTTGAAACTCTTTTTTAATGTGTATTGTAAACACGCACTCTGCACCAGTGATTTGCAAACTGTTTCTGCACAAAGCACACCTAGACTACTAAACCATATTCATGCCAAAGCAAAACACTCCCCTAAACATGTGCCATTGTCTCTTATCACTGCAGTTATGATTATTTAATATGATCAGTTAGATCTACTAAGACCTGGCATAATTAATCAGGCAGCTGCATCATTTAGGATATATTCTATTTACTAAATACTCAAGAATTCAGGGCAGAAAATTCTGCAACATGCTTAAACTTTACATATATTTCTTTTTACTTTTTTATCAGCTGAGCATATTAAAGAAGAAGAGAACAAACAAAAAACATGTTTAATATTGTGTTTATTGTCATGGTTTATTATGTACTTTTATTTTGAAGTTTCAAATTCTATCTTAAATTATTTGTAGTGATATTTTTGGTCGTTCTTCCTACACTTTTTTGAGAAAGAGGTATGATGTAAATTAAATTGTTTGTGACGGGCCTTCTCAGGTCATCTTTATGGCAGGAACTTAGAAACAACTCAACATTTGCTCTTTCTTGTTGTAAACTTTGACATTCAAGATGCTAAGAAAACAGAAACCCAGGCATTACCAGCCATAGCTGACACTTTTGCTAGCTAAACACGGACAAACGCTTCCAGTCTGAACAGCCACAAAACAATAAATCTGACTGCATGTAAACAAGCTTAAGGATAGAATTGGATACATTGTGATAGGGCACTGATCACATTTGATAGTAGGATGTACTTATTATAAATCTAAGATAAGAAAGCACTCGGAGAGCGCAAACCTCCACCAAGCTCTAGAACAGAAACTCTCTCTCTCAAGGCCGTACAGTCATCTTATCGGACAATAGAGATTTTGTGAGGTCTGAGCTAGGACAAGGTTGCTGGACTCCTTTGAATCAACGCCCACGCTGGCTCCTCCCACCCCATGTGCTCGTCTCTGTGTTTGTTGTCTCATGTGTTGAGGTGTTTTTTTTTTTCCAATCCCACACTGTGCTCCTCTGATAGGTGCTTAGTTTGGAATGTTTTTTTTACTCCTCTTTTTCCTATTGTTTCTCTGCTGTAAGCACTTTGAGTTACATATGTAGTAGGAAAAGCGATATATAAATAAACTTGAATTGACTTAACTTGACAAGCAGCCCAGTTCTGGCAGAGGCTTTTCCACAACCCCTGTAAAAGATACAATTCTGGATGACCAGATCCAGAATAGAGTCAGGATCCAGACCAAACTCAGCACACACATGGAGGTTGTTGTCCTAAATGAATGCAAAAAGTTTTGGGAACAAAACCTAGTATTTTGACTTTATATGCAATAATGTATGTCGGCAATTGGATTTGTTAGTATAAAGTTAAATGTTTTTTTGTGATGTTAATCTGGATCGGATCCAAATGAAATTTACCTGGATAAAAGAGACATAGACCCCATATTATCCTGTGAAACTGGAAGTGAATGGCAGAGATATGTCTTTTTTAAATTTAACCCAATGTTAATTTATGGGATTTTGGGAAAATTTGGGAGTTTTGCTTCCAGGGAAATATACGTATCACCAGCTAAATTTAATCATTTTTAAGTTGGGCTTTTACCAACATGTCCTGAAAATCTCAGCAAAATCTGTCCAGTGTTTTTCTTATATTGCTAACAATGCTAGCAAAAACCTTGGTGGAGGTAACAGCAGATGCCCACACAGATCTGAAGCTGCTTATCAAACAGTTTTACGTGTTGCTTTACCTTCATAGAGCAGTAAGAAGCCCTCTGTTATACTGCTGGGTGGAGCCACGTCTACCGGCCTCTGAAACTCTGTGTTCCTGGCATTAATGTCTGCACCAAAGTCCAACAGCAGCTTCACCACAGCCGTGCAGTCTTTCTCTGCTGCTGCGTGTAAAGGTGAATCCAGAGATCTGCCTTTCTGCACATTTGCACCTGTTAGAAAAACCCATCGAGAAACATCATCAGGGTCAGAAACTTCCACTGTGAAATATCATTTATACATATTGTTTTAGTAATCCCAGATGTCCTGTGACCATATTTTCCCATTTCTATTATTTTATTTATAAGCCCTCTACCTGCTGTCCTTGTCTACCCAACAGTTTCTTACTTTCCGAGAAATTACTTTCAACAGCCCTCAGAGAAGGGGATGTGAACTTGTCACTTTCAATCAGAGGTTGTAAGCTATACAGGCGTGCAGATTTCTTGAGAATGTGATCAGTGCTCTGTGTGGCTGCTGTACTGATCCTTACTTAAATTGCTGAATGTGGAGCGCCTGCATCAAGGAAGACAGAATTTGGATTAGGTATATATCTCTCCTTTCTCTGATTGATTGTCCTGATATGATCCCTAAAAAGACTCAACTGTAGTGCAGCCTATTACTGATTTCTTGCTGTATGTGCGGGTCTATTTATGTGTTTATCCATTCCTTCCCTCAGGATGTTCTCCTGTCTGTGCAGATGTAAACATCAACACTGTGCCTGGAGCTGACCTTCCCTCAGGAGCGTCCTGGCACACTCCAGCTCCTGGCAGACGCATGCCGTATAGAGCGCCGTGCCCAGGTGAGGAATGTCCATGTCCACATCTGCACCCCAAGTCACCAGAGCCTCCACACAGCCGTAATGACCTGGAAGTAATGAAGCGTGGAGGCGGTAATCAGTATGTGACAACGCAAGATAATTCTCCAAACTGTCTGCTCGGCTCCTGCTGGGATTTATTCTTTATGCTGCCGTTCCTCAGCATGCAGGTCAGCAACAAAGTCAGGAAGGACACAAACACAGCTGAAAGACAAAATGCAGGGTAGGCAATGATGCTGTTTGCTACTGTCAGGATAATTTACCTTATATTAGGTCTACACTGCACTAGTTAGAAGCAGCAGGCGTTATTACCTCCACTAAGGAGGTTATGATTTTGTCCTTCTTTGTCCATTTGCTTTTTGTTTGGCCATCTGTCTGTCTGTATTTCTGGAGCAAGATGGCTTAAACAGTTCCCAGTGGATTTTAAAGAAATGTTTAGTACATGTTGGTCATAGCAGAAGAAGAGGTGAATAGAATTTGGTGTTGACCCAAAAAAAAAGGAAAATCCGGGGATTTTTTTGAGGATTTAAAAACAATGCTCATATTCTGAGACAATGATGTCTCAGTGCCAGAAATGCCTTTTTGTGTTTTCTTAGAGCACTTTAATTTCTGTCAGTGTTTTGCTGCTTTATGTTATGGAGATAGGGAAAGAAGTTGATTTCTGTGGAGCCACTTAAGTTCCATTAATACATTATCTTTTTGGCTTATCCATTTTCTGAGTTGTGAGGGGCTGGATCCTATCCTAGCTGACAAAGCACAGCAGTGTTATATTTTAAGCACTTTTAGGGGCATTTATCATTTCAGTTTCTGTGGGTAAAATGCATATTATAAGGAGGATTACTATTCAAAAGTCACTTGCAGTTGTTCTTAGAAAATTGGCTTGTTTTGCAGATGGACTAAGATGAAAAGTATTACTGAATTTGTATGCTAGATGCTGACACTTAAAAAGGCAAACAAATGAATCTATCATATCCATCAGGTGATTGGTTGATCGTTCTGTCTATCACATTTATTAGAGACAATACTATGCACAGGCGTAAAGTCCAAAATGTGAGCCGCTATGTAGAACAAACTCCCGCCAATACAAAAGTGTGGCAACAAAACTCCATCATCTTTACACCTTAAGCCATTCACATTAGTAGAGTGGTGCAGAAAGAAGTTCCAAAATGCAAAAGTGAGCTCCCAACAATGCAGAGTAAAAAGGATTTAGAATGCTGAATTTGGATAAATGCCTGAAATAAGGTTTGTGGTGAACACACCCAAGTGAGATTTTTACTAGTTAGCTGGAAATAATCAAATTAATCTGATGTTGCCTGCTTTTGAATCTTAAATAATTGTTGTGTGTACAGGAAACAAGAACTACAAAAATGGTCAGGGACCAAACGACAAGCTTTTTTGATTGTTGTTTTAGAAGTCAATAATTCAAACACTATTGCCACAGCTATGAGGAAAGACTTAATAAGGTCATTCAATTGTGAGGACACACTCAAACAAGAGTCACATTGAGGCCCTGTTTACAGAGAGACACTGTCACCTGAAATGCAAAGGTTTTTCCTTTGCATTTTTAAACTCGATCTGCGTTCAGATGGAGACACTAGAAACGAATGAAAACGCTGTAGTGTGCATGCCAGATGAGTAGATGGTGATATAGGTTCGCAGAGAAACAGCGCTGCTACAACACAAATAGAAGAAGAAAAACTTTTCACCAACAACAATGGCGAGTGGACGCAAGAAGATGCAGGATATTCATGTCTGGACAACAAATCTGTCTGGATAACAAACCAAGCACGGTAAGCAGCACACATGCTGGTGGGTGGATGGCCGAAGCTGTTGTTCCTGGTAAGTGCATGCAGCCTTCATGTGAAAGAGTACTGGCCATGCACACTCTGTATCTTGTCTACATGGAGCTGAAACTAATCTGTTTTCAAAACTTTCCAGTCTGAGCCCTGGTTTTAAAGGTTTGCGAATTTAGGCTCTCCAGGCACCATTCTCCTGTAAACAGGAGGCCAAAACAGAATGAAAACTGTCAGTTACACTGTGCCGTGTAAACACCACCCAAGACTTTATTCATGGAAAATGTTGTAGTTGCCTCTAAGTCTAACTGCCATGTTGTCATTCCAGATAAGTTTACTTAAAGCTTTCACTATGCCAATCACATTTAAGCTTAAAAAACATGAAAATTAGGTTAGTTTGTTAAGATTATCACTAAGAGCAGAACATGTAAGTTTTATATTTTTTTGTTTACCACAGACCTTATTATCAGCAATGATCTGAAACATCATGAAAAATTCCAAAGACTTTTAGTGGGTTTGCACATCAAGGGAAGCAGCGCAATGCGAACTCCCGTGATGGCCTACAAAAGTGCATCATCCCTGCACCACTCATGGTGCCAGATGGCATCGAAGCATGTGAAATGCTCCCCACACACAAAGGCAGACATCCATAACACTCCTGTCTCCCACTGAGTCCACTTTTTTTAATTTTTCAAAATGTATCTACTGATTTTTTCATACATGGTAAGCAATCGATTGGTAAATGCACTGTGTAAATTCAGTTAATCAAGTTTTTCTTTGGTTGACTTCAGACCAAAAAAGAAATAATTATCCATTGGTGGATACTTCTTTTCACTTTTTGTAACAAATACCTTTACTGGTGGCTTCATGGATGGGTGATGGATGGTAGACCATGCTCTGGGGTTTTGCTCCATTTTCCAGAAGAATCTCAGTGCATGCCACACTGCCCACGGTGCAGGCGTTGAACAGAGGGGTGACTCCATCAATTGTAGACGCATTGACCTGTAAACACATTTTTTTTCAGTCTGTATTTTTAGGACTTGTTTGACCACACAAGTGGAGTAATAGCAACAGCCTGAGGGAGCTGGTGAAGGGGAACAACAAATTTATAGCTCCACAGTGACTGTAAAAAGAAGAGCAGTGCATCACTCATCTCTAACCCCTGCCCACATTCCCTCAACCATGACAATGACATTTGACCTGTGCGGCATAGCTACATTAAGGACTTAAGCGTGACTTACATTCGCTCCTGCATCGATGAGAGCTCGAGCACAGGCGACGTGGTCTCCCACACAGGCCTCATGAAGGGGTGTTACATGGTCTATGGTCAGGACGTTCACATTGTGACCCTGGAAACAGAATCAAGGAGACAGAGTCATTATAAGGGACATTAAGCATTACATGACCTTTGTCAGCTTCTATTGGTGAATGCCAAGAACTGTGAAAACATCCGTGAATCTTCTTTATAAAACAGAGCCGTCCTCTCCTGTTAAGGTTGGCAGTAATTGACAAACCGTACTGTACAGGCACATTTGAACAAAGGAGATAAATAAGCTGAAGAGCAGGATCAATAAAGGTCTAACAGAGCTAATAAATCACAGGGTAAATTACAAGGCATTGTTGGCTTTGTTGCTTCACTAGCTCGCTTTATTGTGGCACACTTGTCAATCTGTAAGCAGCTGGAGAAGCAAGTAGGAGGAAAGATGTCTCAGTTTTAAATATCGATCTGCACCTTTATGATCTCCCTGTCATATCACAGACAACTGATGTTTAAGAGACAAAGGATATTTGTGACATTTTTAAGATATGCTGACTTATTTTTAAAATAAGGTATAAGGAAGGTTTTATGGAGCATTTTTATGAGTAGTAGAACTCAAATTATACTGATACTTGTGTTTCCAAGACTTCAAATCACCAGTCCAACACACAAGGCATGGGAAGCTCATTGACTTAGATTAAAAATTCCAAGGACAAACTTATTCCCAAGCTTATTCTAAATTGTGCAGGTTTGATAATGTTTGAAAAACTAACACACATTATTCTTACTTTTGTAAGGTGACCTGGAGTGTCGTGAAAGGCGCTATTAAATACAATGTATTATTGTTATTATTAAAATGGGTGCAACCAGCTTAATTTGCAAACTGATTTTGAAATATATTGAGTGGGTTGGGGCATTTGTTCAATGTTTATTTTATTTAGGGGGGTTTCAGATTCAGTTCTAACCTGACGCACAAGACAGCAGCAAATCTCCACCCACCCCCACCCAAAACTGACTCAAGCATTCAAGTACAATATTTAAATGCAATAGTAGCTAAATAATATTTATGTGTTAATGCATCAAGTGCAATATTTTTTGTGCAATTTGACAGGACCTGCCAAGTTCCTGTTGAAAATAAAGACTGTTTGTTTGTTTGTTAGCAAGATTACAGAAAACTACTGGACTGATTTTGCTGAAATTTTGAGATGTCGGTAATTGCCCAACTTAGAAATGATTCGATTTTGTTGGTGATCCAGATAACCGCCATTAGGGAAATATCACTTCTGCACAAAATGTAATAATGATATCAACTAAAAAATGTTATCAGCATGATTCTGGGTATTAGTTGTGGGTTTTCAGGGTCAAGAAATCATACTATCATGGTAACTTTATCATGGAAAGTATTGCTTATAGATGTGACAGCAATATGTGAGCTAGCTTAGCAGAGGTTGGTAGTATTAATTATGCATCTGGGCTGTTTAAATTTGGATAATGCAAAAAAATTACTTTTGATATTTTTAAGATTTGTTAAATTTTAAAGTTTGCTCTGTTAGCATGTCAGTGTACCCACACGTGACTATACCTTTTGTATTTAACACTGTGGGAGTAGTATCTGACTGGTCCATCATGAATTTGTTTTGACCAGCGATTGCCCAATCACCTGTCAGGTATGCTTTTGAAAAGTTCTGCCCATTCTCAAACACTTTCTTTGGGCTCTTTCCCAGATAGACTAGTGAAATATATTGAATGGTCCATCTGGTGTTTCAGGTCAGGGGTTTGTCATATTCATTTATCAATTAGTTATTCTGCTTATCCTGCTTACCCTGTGAACCGGTCACCAGCCAATTGCAGGGCCACAGAGAGACAGACAACCATTCACACTTGCACTCATACCTCAGGACAATTGAGGCCCCATCCACACGAAGCCAAACCAAGGTCTAAACGCATAACTTTTTTGCCGTATCTGCGTATCATCCATACGAAGACGGCGTTTTGGGGGTCTATAAACGATCATTTTTGAAACCAGATTCCAGAGTGGAAAGATTTTGAAATGCCGTATTCGCAGCTCCGTGATTACTGGCTCTCCTCAACTTTTCAGATACGCTTACGTCATAGTTTCATATCTTCATTGACACGCATGTGCCACACGCGGCAACGACAACAACAACAAAGCGGCGTACGTGAAGTATATGTGCTGATGAAGCTAGTGACCCTACTATCCCTGTTGCAGCAAAATTTTCTTCTTCTCAATCAGCACCGAGTTGAACAAACAATGATCGAGGACACATTACGGCACTTTATGATCACTTTATCACAATCTCTGTTTACAACTTTCGCTGCAAGTGCGCATGCCCACTGTTTTTTCGTCTGTTTCCGCTTGTTTCCATCATATCATTACAGCGCCCCTAGAGGTCTGGCATGTGTTTTACAGCGTTTTGATGTGTATCAAGTGCATTCATATAGACACACACATTTTCTGAGATGCCTTCATCTTTATGACGATCATTTTGGAAACTGTTCAGCGTTTTGTCTTCATGTGGATGGAGCCTTAGAGTCACCAGCAGACCTTATTGAGCATGTTTTGGTCTGAGGGGGAAAGCCAGAAATCCCAGAGAGAACGCACACATGTACAGGGAGAACATGCAAACTCCACACAGACAGACCCTGACCCACCCAGGGATTGACAGCCAACAATCTTGCTGTGTGGCACATGTTTTCCCGGTTTCTCTTAATTTTTCAAAATTAAAAGCATACATTTTCACAGAATTGGGTGATTGTGTTTTTTTTTTTTTTTGGATGCTGTGGTATCAGACAGAGATCAAAATTGTTTCACTTTCACTTGCATTACACCAAAGAGAATAATTCTGCTATTGTAACACTATTTGTTATTCCTTTACAGGAAGAAACATCAAGTAAAGCCACCATTGTAGTTATTTTTGTGTTTAATAACTTAAATAGTATGTCTCAATCTTATACGCTTCAAGCTGCGCAGTGTGTTCTGAGTCTAAACACACCTGTCAGCTCACATTAAACAAAAGCTGTATTGTTTATGGCCAGAAATTCACTGTCTATATTCTATGTCTCTGTCATTTTTTCTTCTTTTGCCTGACTGAAACTCTGTGCAATAGCAGATTTTACAGCAAATAATAATGGTCAAAAGACAGTTTTATGTGATGGTTTCGATGGTTTGATTTCATTATTAATGTGTGTACTTCAAGGGTAATCAATATACTAGAATTAAACTTTAATATGACTCTGGTAAAAACGAAACAACAAGAAAACCTGTTTTGATACCACATACAAAAAATATAGAGGTCATGCACAGCCAATATAACGAAGGTTGTTCCTTGATTTAAGTTATCAAAGATTTAAGACTATCTCTTGCACTAAACTTGCAATGATTAACCAACATTTCTGTGCAGCTAAGACTGTGTGTTGAGAAACAGCTGCTTCTTTTGGTTTAATATTTTCTATAGCTTTTTTTGTGGTATTTTTGTTTAAATAACAGATTAGATCATTTAACCCTTGTACTGTGTTAGCTTTCACCATACATCCTTCACGCTAGGGTCTGTTTTGACCCGTGCCTTAGATCATCTGTAAATGATACTTAAAACAATTATTTATAATGCAATTTTTCCCCCTATCCCTTGATCGCCTTGTCAGGCTTCATTATCCATGAAAATATTGATTTAATATCTTTTGGTGTGGGCCTTTGGACCATTCTTTGTCTGTTTACCCCTTGATTTCACTAAAAATGCAAAATGAACCTCAAGAGAATCTACAATTAAATTAAGAGATTGTATTGTTATCTCAATATCAGTAGGGCTGTTAGAACACTTCAGTTCTAGTATTATTATTAAATAGTTACATCTGTGGTGTAACGGGTCAATTTTGACCTATATATATTTACTTAAAGAAAAAAAACATAAAAGTTTTTCTTTAGCTAAACCCCTTAATGGGCATGAATATTTATGAACATTTAAAAACATTGATCTGTTTATCTTTGCAAATGCACCATGATTTCAGGTTTGGCTTTAGTTATTGCTTTATAATCTTAATTTTTTTATAACCAGGTCAAAACTGACCCTTACAGCACAAATGACACTATTTTATCAAAGCACTTATAAAGTATTGTTGTCATTATTTCTTTTCTTTTTGGTTTAAATAGAGGTTCCTGACAAAGTCAAAAAGCTTTGATGCAATATACAAATATTAAGTGGTCCTTTTATGCATTTAAAACCTGAAACAGGTTGGTACCGACCCTAACACAGGAGGAAGGTTAAAGCGTATTCTTAAAAAAGATAATCAAAGTATTGATTTTTTTTCAAAACTCCAGCTGAAAGAGAAAGTGAGGCACTTGAAATGCATTACTGCAACTTCTACAAAACAAAATTTAGAGCTGAGATCTAACAAATATGCAAATTAACTGAGCAGCTAATTAAAAGTTATCTATGACAAACTCCCTTTGTGAGCTGGGAGACTACAAATGCTCAAAAACAAGCTGAATTACACGAGGGACTCTACATGCAGCTGAGGCCGTGCTCCTGATTCTCCCTGGAGACCGTCTTCTCCTCACCTGTGAAATGAGGGTCCTAAGAGCCAGGAGGCGTCCCTGACTCGCAGCATCATGTAGGGGTGAGCGGTCTGCCCAGGATCCTGCAGGGAGAGGAGGACTTTAGTGCTTTACCTTCATCCAAATGGATCATTTTATAACTGAAATTCTCATGAAGTTATTACTACTATTGAACTGTCTGAACAACCTAAGTTGGAAAAGCACTGTTACCTCGGTATCTCGTTGCTGACCTTTATCTATTTTCATATACTTTTCTATCCATAGCAAATTTTTTCTTTCTTTAAGATGTCTGTTGTAATCTAGTTTCCCAAATGTTCCTTATTTTCTTTCAAATAAAGCATTTTTTAGTTACATATCATGTGGTAGAGTAACTTCAGCTTAAGACTGCACAAACTACAGAGCATACATGCATAATAAAAATGAATTTCCTGAGACAACCTCACACACACTGTGTGATTTCAAGCCAACACTCTATCAGTCATTAAATTTCAGCTCTTAATTTGTTTCTGCAGCACATGAAATTAAGCACAACCACTATTAGGGATGAGAATCAAAATACAATTTCACTGGAGAATTGATAACCGCTCCCTGAAGTATTCTTTTTTTCTTTACAATTTCCTTATCATTTCCTTCCACTGCGTTCTGCATGCCTTGCAAATCAAAGACATAATCTCTTATAAGAGGCAGTAGGCAAAAAAGATAAAGAAGTCAAAATGTTATTATGGCAGGGGGGAAGAAGTGGTCAAAATTGTGGCTTAATTTCTGACAAAATATGTTTACTGCACAATGTCTTCACACCAGCAACTCAGTACCACTGAAAACCTGTTTAGGCCAACTTCTGCCCCAACAGAAGATCCCCAGAAATCAGGAAGGGAATGAGTCAGATCAGTAAGCAGAATCAGTTAATGGCGTTGTTATCAATAAACTTGTATGAATATTAATCTCTAACCAACATGCACAATTCCTGTGCACACTATGATCACTGAAATGGCCAGACATGACTCTTGTCCTCACACTCTAAGAGAAAAAATTAGACAGGATTTGTACAAATTTCTATTAATTTACTTTGAAAACTCCTACGGATCGAGGATGCTGGCATGCCTGCTTGCATATCAGCTCTTCTTTTATATGGCTCAAATGCACAGTGACGGAAAAAAAGAGGCTCGCACTATGACATGCACACTCAGCACTTCCAGCAAACACATTTAGCAGACTTTAACATATTTGTTAACCTTGTTATCAAGACAGAGAGTTACTAAACTGGACCTCCTGAAAAGTGTATAAATGATGCCCCATTAACAAAGGATCTTTGAACATCACTAAGTCATTTTGTACAAGCGTCATATATGTTAGGTGAACAATGTCAGTATTTACTGGTGTATGTTTGGCTTTTAAACTTTCTCCTTATCTAAGTTGTGATTTCAGACCCTACGAGTCTCTTCATTCGATTATGGTTATTAGGTTAATGAACTGATATTATAAAGCTTCACAATGCAATGCAGTGAGTAGTATCCTTGATTTTTTTCCATTTTACTGCTCCAGGTTACTTTTCAAGCAAATATAACAGCAGTCAGATAAATATGAACTCCTTTATTTGTTAGAAATGGCTTTTGAGATCAACTGCAGCAAAAATGTCCTTTTCATTGCAACCAAAATAAATGCATTTTGTAGATCTCATCTTCCTGTATGTGATTTTTTCCTCTTTAGAAACAGAACTGATACTGCAGTCCAGCAGCAGCCTCTGCAAGATTAAATGATTATTGACTGTCTCTGCATTAATGCATCTTCTCCTACATCTGCATCCCGATGCTGGTGCACTACTAATCTAAACAGTATTGTTTAGAATATTTTTTTTTTTTCTTTGTTAATCCTCATTCTTATCTTATATGGTATATAGAGATATTCAAGCGCACTTTCCTGTGGGCATTTATCTTGTATATGTTTTGTACCTTTACTTTCTCATAGCTATTTTATACTTTACTTCTGTTTTTGACCTAACTATCTGTTTGCTCTGGAAAAGAGAAGCTCTCCAATCTAGAAACTGGTAAGAACTGGTACATATCCATATTGACTGCAAATTAGTTTCTTTTGCAAAATAATCTATTTTGAAACATACAACAATTCATCATCTTTACTGCTTATCCTTTTCCGGTCTTGTGGGCCAGAGCCTATCCTATCTGATGATGACCAACACAGGGAGGGATTGATCCAGCAATCGTCATGCTGTGAGACACTAACTGCTGTGTCCAAAATATGAAATATAGCTGCCTTATTCCTGTTTGACCTTCAGATTCAGTTATTACCTCCGCCAAAGAGGTTACGCTATTGCCGGCATCTGTTTGTTTGTTTCTCTGTTTGCAACATAACTCAAAAAGTTATGGATGGATTTTGATGAAATTTTCAGGAATTGTCCAGATTAGGACAAGGAACAAATGATCCGATTTTGGGAGTGATCTGGATCAGCGTAAAACCACCATGATGCAAAACGTGATTTTTGTGAATAACTACTGAACTAAAATAGATATCATTATGAATCCAATTGCTAATGGTATGTTTTCATGGTCAAGGAATCTAAATAATTCGATGAAATAAAGGTAGGACTAATATTTATGGTGAAAATCACAATATGGGTGATGACTGTGGCGCTGGAAGAGGTCTGTGCTCTCCGAGTGCTTTTCTAGTTACAGTCTGATTCTAAGAATTGATCGATTGACAGCCTTATTGTTAGTCAATAATTATTGAGGTTATTCTGGAGGATACATTTACTTACTATTTGCAGAAAACACTGAGTGGAAATATTTGGTATTGTAGACAGATGGATGCATTACAGGGTTGTTGTTTGTTTACTGCTTGCTATTCGATGAAAAAATAAGGACATTAGGACCTAAAAATCTAAAATTATGAGAGCTGCATAATGTTGAAGGCTTACTGCATTTTCAACTGCCTGCCTATCTATGTTAAATTAAATATATCAGCATCTAAATCATACAACAATAAGAGATGCATATTAAAGTACCATGTTGAATCCTCAATTTATGGGCGCTGCATTCTCTTCTTTATGTTGATGATAGTAAAGCCAAACCCATACTTTAACCTCTCAGGTCATATTTCCCCTCCCCATTATGAGCTAATGCATTCAGCAGCATATTATTAAGTCTGTAATAGCACTTGATGAGCCCCTTTTGCTGTTAACTTGCCACACTGGTGCTCCATTCACAAGATAAATTATGAGCAGCTGGCTTAGGCCTGAAAAAGATCCCATTAGGCACACCTGAGTCAATGTCCAGAATAACAGCAGATGCATTCCACACGTCCTCGTCACCATTGTCATCTTCCTCCATGCTAATCACAGTTTACAGATAATAACTGACCTGATGGTATCTATTACACTCAAGGACTTCTATCCATGCAGCCTATTTTGCTCATTAATGTAAAATATTGGTATAAAGACCCAGGCACACACATCAAACAGACTTAGAACAAGGAAGTCCATATCTGCAGGACTGTGACTAATACCCCAAAGCCTATAGCTAATTAGTATGCCATGGACCGGGCCCACTTTAAATTAAACATCCCCCCTGAATGATAGATACAGATTGTGTTGTCGTCAGGTCTCTTCGTCTTCTTCCCCCAGAATGTGCCTCCGAAAACCTCCTGTCCCTGAGAATGTGGAGGGTTGTTTTGGTGGATGTCTGAGTGTGGAAGGGTGCACTGCATAGCTGGGAATGGAAACTAGGGCAGGACTGGGAGGGAGGGGGGGAGGTTATGGTTGGGAGGGGGGGGAAGTATCATGACTTAGTTCTATTAATACATGAGAGAGAAAAAGCTGCCAGCCTACAGTGTCTTCATTTAATATTAAACCAGGATTTATACATAGCTTTTAAGCTAATGGAGGAAAAATATGGTATCATTTACACCTACAGAGTGTATTCATGTGGATACTATTTGGGGCTATTGTGCTCACTGGATTGCAGTAATGATAGCTCATTTGTAAACATGGAAATTGTGAGTAACTGTGTATTAGAGGGGTGTGACTTGACTTAATCATAAAGGAAACTGTGTTAGTACTCTCTATTTGTGATCATATACTACTTTGGCAAAACATGCGGCTTGGTGTGTCATGTAAACAAACTTGTTTAGTGGCTACTTTTAACCAAAAATGCCACAAATATATGCCCTTATGTCTTCAGTTCACGGAAATAAGAAGTGACCTTGAGAGGAAAAGCCACTTAAGCGTACTTTTCATGTGTTGCTTGCAGAGTACTCACCCTGTTGTGAGCCATAGTCATAGAACTCAGCAGATATCCTGGCTGCCTCTTTACGGTTCCCACGGACAATGTAGAAGTATGTCAGCAAGTTGAGCGAGATCTTCACAAAGAGCTTGAAGCAGAACAGTGCCAAGATGCTGAGGTAGACATTGGACAACTGTGCCGCAAAGGGCTTGTTGGTGAGTTCCACGCGGGGGTCTGACATTTCCTGCCCGGCACGTTACAGAGGGGCTTTGCTTGTGATGAAGGCAGGATCAGATGCCACTCCAAAAAGCACCAGAGAAGCCCCACTCTTTCTCCCACTGTGCAGGCTGGTCGGCTGATCGTGACAACGTTCAGACTGTGAGGGAGAAAAAATGCTCTGCAGCTGCTTCTGTGCCTGAGAGCATGGACTGTGATGTTGGTGTACAAAGAGTGTGTGTGTGCGCTCACTTGTTACACAATCTAAATTTGACCTGTTCCTGTCTCATATGATGTATGCAGGTGACATAATTCATACATTTAAACTTGTACACTTACACTTACCCTAATATTTACCCTAGAGAGAAAAGAAACAATAACTTTGAAAATTAAAATAAAAATGAGAATATACAGGAAGAAAAGTCATCTTGTTAAGTTTATATGTGTATGTGTTTATATATAAATGTATACATATATCTCAATTTATGTAATATATGCATATACATACATATATTTGAATATATGTATATATGTGGATATATATACATAAATATACACACATATATTTAAATGTATGTACATATGTGTGTATATATATATATATATATATATATATATATATATATATATGTTTTTACTGCATATAGCTTTTTTGTTCATCTCATCTTAATATTTTGCATATTTGCTTGTCTTATTTATTTATATTTACTTACTCTATTTTTTCCTTTTATTATTATCCTTATTTTTTCACTTTATATATACATATATCATTATTTATTTATTCCTAATCAATTATTTTCTCATTATTTATATATAAATGAATAATCTGATTAGATTAGATTAGAAAATCTTTATTGTCCCCGAGGGGCAATTTGTTTTGCAGCTGTAGTACATACATCAACAGAAACAAGCAAACAAACGAGAAAGAAAAAAAAAAAAAAGAAAAAACATACATGTATAGGTTAGTCTGACTAACTTATGGATTACATCATGGACAGTAAGTAAATAGATAAAAACAACACTGTATAATTAAGAACAATATGCAATGTGTGCAAAAGGCAGCATTTGTCTATATTGTCTATATTATTTAAAAGGCCCAACAAACATAATTTAATTTAATTTATGCAATGGTATCAAAATACCTATAACTTATTTAAAAAACTAACAGCTGATGGGACAAATGACCTCAGGTATCTATTACATTTCTGTATTGTAAGTGCACTGCCTATTTCTTAAAAATCACTTGACTGAACTGGAGGGTTATGGGTTTGGGAAGGGGGGAGGGAAGGTGTTCATGGTTCATTTACGTTCAAATATAAAAGGAAAAGAGCTTGTAATTTTCTACAATGGAACCTCAAAATTGCTTTCCACAAATAAAAAGTACTAAAAAAGTAAGAATGTATGGTATTGGATTTGTTGCTGATATTCAATAATGATGACATTGATTCTAAATTTATTTTTGCCAATACTAATGTACTTTCTTTTATGTGGAAATGCATGATATGATTTTCTTTCCTTGATTACACCTACATTATGTGAAAAAACACATTTTTTCAGCAGTACAGTCAGGCTTTAAAGGCTTTTTCAAGAGACACACACACTACAAACATTATAGTTTCAAACTACAAGTGTCCTGAGAGCAAAACCCTCCATGGCATGGCATGACAATGTTGGGAGGGTTATGTCAAAACTGAAGGAGCTGTCCTAATAGCACTGTTAACATATCCTTGAAAACATTCCTGGATCTGCATTTGTACTCAGAACAACATTCCCTGACAATGCCAGGGAAGTCTGTTGATAATATATAGAGTTATTAGCCAGAATGTGTAAAACTGCCCTATCTTGCAACATCAACTGATTCTTTAAAAAGAAAACATGATCTTGATTCAGATCCCCAACATACTTTATGAATTTCTTCAAACTTTATGCCCTGTCTCGCAATGTCAACAAATCATTTAAAGAACTCCTGGATCTACATCTGGATTTGGATGATCACCAAAATCTCATCACTTCAACCTTTTGCCCGGACAAAAAACAGGGTGAATGGGCCACAGGTGAATTTGGGTTATTCTTGGTTGAAAACCCTGCTGACCCTGCTGAACCCAAAATGTATTCCTTCAATCGTGGTAGTCCAGTTTAAACCTTTTTAAAATAAACTATACCCAGATTAAAAATATGAACCAATGATCTAACCTTTTTAACCCTGATTTACCTTTAAAATTTAATTTGTCCATTATCTTTACAATGGTTTCATCATCATTGACTTAAACCTTTCTAACTTTGTTTCACTTTATATGTTTGATACCATTTCAAACCACAATAAATCTCCTTCGCCCCCCCTCATAATTCTATATTATCCTTTATACCCTGATTAAATTACTTACAACCTAGTTTAACTCTCAATCAGAGTCCTCATTTAATCATTCAAAATTTAAATTAAAGTTGGTTTGAACACCTTTAGTTTGATTAAAATCGGTTTAAACTAGTTTGTATGTAATGGCTTTAATTTGAGTTTAAATATTTTAATAAGGTTTCAAAGTAAGTCAGTCATTTCCCAAAATTGTCAACATGGACAAAATATGACAGAAGCCACCAAATGTGATTTAAAAGATATTATCACAATGCCATGGGAAAGGTAATAGTAATATTTTATGCAATTAAGGTTGTTGGTGTATGCTTTTTCAGGTAGGCCTATTTAAAGGTTCACCAGAATTGTCCCCTTAATCTCATTTATGAAGCATCAGTAATATATGGTATTAAATAATACTACATTTAGAAAATGGTAAAGCTACAATATTTTTACTTCAGAGACTGCTAAACACTCATTATTTTGTGGCTTTAAGGGTGCAGTGTGTAGAAATCAGCATTTTGGCGACATCTAGTGTTCAGATTTTGGAATGAGCCCTTCCGTTACTAAATCATCACATCACTAAGCGATGAGAGGCGGTGAAGACCAAAAAGGATCGTGAACAGGGCAATTTAAATCCTTCAACCCTTCAGTTTGCCTTTTCAGCAAACACCACATCTCTTCTTCTCCTGTAATACCTGCTCTCTCTCTCTTCTTTTGCTTCGCATGCCATCCAGGTAGATTTTAGGACTAGCGGCCAGACTCCTAAATGGCGTTTCGCTCCACCCACCGTTGGCAGCTCCACAAAGGAGAGACCATAAATAAAGATACATATAAAAAGCGTTTTCTAACTAAATAAAAGGAAAGCAAAGTTTTATGGGAACGATTGTACGCCTATTTCGACGGACTTTACATACAAATAGAAACACTACATATTAGCTATATGTTTCTGTTTGGCTAAAATGTTGCCAACTTCTACACAATGCACCTTTAATTCTGTATTAAATGGCAAAATTAACTTTAATTCAATGCCAAACTCATTTAATTATGCATACGTATGTGGGTTTGGGTTATTAGCGTGTAGTGATTTTTATGACAGCTTTATATTTGCCATTTTGTTCATAGATATTTTTTCAATTGACACTATCCTACAGTTTATAAAAATGTGGCCTTTGTGCGGGTAAGAAAAGTTTTATATGGAAGAGTATAAGTACGAGTAAAGAAGAGTATTAGGGCCACCCATGAGAAAAAAAAATTCCTAAAAAAAAGTCCTAATACTGAGCCTACTACTACGGTATGTCTGTGTCACTAATTCATCTAACTGACTGGATGGCTTTTTGTAGAAGCAGTGTGCTGGTTATTAGTCTTAAAAGGTCGATTTTATTCTCAACATATTTCAACTTTATTCTTGCCATTATATTCAGACTTTATTCTCGACATTTCAACTTTATACTCGACATCCTATTTCAACTTCATTCTCGACATTATATTTTGACTTAATTCTCGACATTTTGACTTTATTCTCGACATTTTTACTTTTTTTCTCGAAGTGCATGATGAAAAAAAAATTCTACCCCCTCTCATTTTTTTTCCCTCTCGGGTGGCCCCAATGTACAACTGAGGATTAGGGCCACGTTGAAAACTAAAAAAAAAGGAAGGTTACGAGAATAAAGTCATAAAGTTACGAGAATAATCTCATAAAATACGAGAATAATCTCATAAATTACGAGAATAAAGTCGAAAAGTTACGAGAATAAAGTCATCTCAAACTAGGAAACATCTGCTTGGCTACATTTAGAAAGATATTCACAGATTCGGACTTTGCGGCTCAATAACTCATCTACAGAAGAACCTAGTTCCAAACCAGACCCCTCTTTTTGATCACTGTAATGAAGAATGTGAACTATAAACTCGTTTTCCTCTAGGGATGTAACGGTAACCGGTAAAATGGTAAACCGCAATAAAATTTCCCACGGTAATCGTTACCGTGTCCAATTAAAATTACCGTTATATCGTGCTTGATCACCACACTGCCTCAGTAATGCACAATGATGCTGCTCTTTGCCTGGAAAAGCCGGAACTATGTATCTGCCCTCGATTAAGGAGCCTCACGCGAGGTGCACATGCCCAGTTTGCATTGTTTGGCCTCTGAGTCTGACACATTTATTGACAAAAAAGACAAAAGAACTGTTATGAATATAACAATAAAGGGGTTAAATGATTTCAATTCTGTGTAAAAGTACTTTTAGAACAATTTGAGCACACTGCAACAATACCGCGATAATAACAATAACCGTGATAATTTTGGTTACAGTAACCGTGATACAAAATTTTAATATCGTTGCATCCCTATTTTCCTCCAAACGAGCCGTCAATATGCTCCCGCTGATGGCTCGGAGGCTTAGGGACCATCAGCAACTTCTTCTTTAAACTACAGCTCTTACTTCAGCAGGAATATTTGATTTGATTTTAATGATGATTTGTTTATTTAATTGTGTTAATTAATATGCATGGATAATAATAACTGCAATGATTTTATTGTTAATAACTGTAGTGACACTAAAGCAACACTAATGATCAAACATCTATTCAATATTATACTACATCTCCATTTTAAGAGAAATTGTTCTGAATGTAATTTATATGGCTTATTAAATATTGATGGATACTCATTTACAGGTAATAATAATAATAAAAACTGTAATAACTTAACTGTTTTTTGTTGCAGTGACACCAAACTCAGCCTGATGATCATGCATTCCCTTTGGCATGGACTACAGCTCTTTCTTTAAAGAAATAGTTTTTCATGTATTTTATATGTTTTTTTTTATATTGGCATTTATTAATTAATAGGTTATGGCTATAAAAACTGTAAAAACTTAAGTGTTTATGACTGTGTTGACACCAGTTTCGGCCCAATGATCACAAATCCCCTCTGCCTTGTTCTATAGCTCTTATTTTAAAGAAATAGTTTTCCTGTATTTTATATGATTTTTTAAAAATATTGGCACATATTAATTAATAGGTTATGAATATAATAACTGTAATAACTTAACTGTTTTTGGCTACAGTGACACCAAACCCAGCCCGAGTGATGTATGATCATCAGGCTGAGTTTGGTGTCACTGCAACAAGAAACAGTCAAGTTACAGTTTTTATCATCATATTTTTTTATTTATCATCACAGTCATTGCAGGCTATTATTATACATGCATATTAATTAACACAATTAAACAAACAAAACATCATTAAAATCAAATCAAATATTCCTGTTGAAGTAAGAGCTGTAGTTTAAAGAAGAGATCACCATTCATGTTTTGTTATGACTCGTTTGATAGATCTCATTACTTTGAAGGCATTTGATTTATTTTCAATCAGAAAGTCCTGTAAAATATTTTAATTCATAAATCTTGAAGCAAATATGACCCGTAGTATGAATAACATAGGATCCTTTGTATTTGCTGTGATTTTGAAGACTTTACTTCTCAGTATGGGGAAGTTATTCAATTTTCTTTCACACTATTCCTCTGATATGGTAATTTGCCGATGGTCCATGAGCCTCCGAGCCATCAGCGGGAGCATATTGACGGCTCGTTTGGAGGAAAACGAGTTTATAGTTCAGTCTTCATTACAGTGATCAAAAAGAGGGGTCCAGTTTGGAACTAGGTTCTTTTTTAGATGAGTTATTGAGCCGCAAAGTCCGAATCTGTGAATATCTTTCTAAATATAGCCAAGCAGATGTTTCCTAGTTTGAGATGACTTTATTCTCGTAACTTTTCGACTTTATTCTCGTAAATTTATGATATTATTCTCGTAATTTATGACTTTATTCTCGTAACCTTCCTTTTTTTTTGTTTTCAACGTGGCCCTAATCCTCCGTCGTACCAATGCCCTTCCGTAGTATAAGAGTTTTGATGGATGGAGAAAATAATGTTGGGGAAGTGGATATTAAAAACGAAATGACAAGGGTAAAGTTGGAATGAGGAGAATATGGTCGAAATGTCGAGAATAAAGTTGAAATACCTTTTTATGTCGACCTATTCTTAAATTTCGACTTCTTTCCCGACATTTTATTTTACTCTCATCATTTTGACTTTTATCGTTTTTCAACTTTATTGCTGTCATTTCGACTTTAATCTCGACCTGCAGAAAATTATTTTTCCATGTAAAATGGCCCTAATACTCTTCCGTAGGTGTAATGTGGCCCTGTTGTAATCAGTTAAAACACTGACCAAAGTTTTATGACACATTAACTACTTTCAGTTATAAGGAAGCGCTCTGGCTGCTGCGCATGCGCCGTAGATCATCCCTGGCCTTTTCCGCGTGCATTACTTTTCTATTTACCTCTAAATCACAACAGGGACCGTTTTTAAACCGAGCTTGTCCGTCAAATGAAGGTCTGTCACTGGTCTTCAGTCACTGCAGCGGCCCTCCTCTCTCTCTTATTACCTTCGTGGTGTTACAATGTGAGCTCGGAGCAGCCTGGGAGGAACTTTACCGACCCTGCAGCCGCGGCGGTGGATTTTGACTCGTTCAGGAAGCTCTTTCAGCGCACGTACGCAGACAACAGCGAGGACTTCCACCGCCGTCAGCTCTATTATCAGGTAAGAGATACTCACAAGAGGGAGGCGGAGGGACGTGCTTAATAACTGTGCCAAACAACAACCAGCACCTCTGCAGCCTTCAACAGGTCTGAAAACAGGGGGTAGTGACGTCACTGCCCAGGTCACCATGTCGACTCCCACACTGAGGGATGAAGCCTGTGCGTTACAGTTTTTTTCATTAGTTTGGCACATTTCTCGAAACAGAAATGACATCCCAACTAAGATAATTTGGCAAAACAGCCTTACAGCTCAGCACAGCACCAGCTCACCTACAAAAGCTCAAATCTCTCCCAAAACTGTTCACTCGTGCTTCAAAACTGAAATCCTTTCTCATATCCTCGAAAATCCAGAGATCCTTCCCAATTGCTTTGGCTCCTTCCTCGAAACAGACTGGACGTTCTCAACTCTATTAGAGCTTTTGCCAAAATATTCTGGATGGTTCAGCACAGCACTGTGGTTCACCTGCAGAAGCTCATATCTCTCCCAAAACACTTATTTCACGTGTAAACAGTCAGTGCCCCCAAAATGCATGCTCCTTTGGAATTGTGTAAGCACAACATGTCAAAATGTTTAGATGTTTTGGATCATTGAAATATCCCTCATGTCCACCTTTCAGTCTTAGCCCAGTATTTTATTGTCAATGATTACTGTGTGTTTTTTGTCTGGGTAACAGAATACAATTGGGTATAGAACTGGAAAAAGAGGGTGCTGGTTTGGCAGAGTGGTTAGCAACCATGCATGTCCCATGTACATGCTTTGTGTACATGAGGGCAGTTTGCAGAGTCTTCCCTTACTCTCTCATTCCCTTTCACAAGCCTATCCACTGTCTCTCTCCTATCAATAAAGACACAAAATGCCCAATAAACACAGTTAAAAAAATAGAATGTAATGTATGCATTTGTGACTTTACCATAAGAGTAGCCTCCATGGTTGGACATCACACATAACACTCATTCTGCCATTGGAACTATAATTATTTTTTTCCAATTGCTTAAATACGATTTTGCAAACTAGGCTGGCTTTATCAGCATACTTAATGCAGGTCTTAAAACTACACACCCAACCGGCAGAATACCTTGCATGTCCTGCAAAATGAAACACTGCAACCAAAACTAGATAGGCATTATCAAAATCTAACTTTTGCACCAAATTAATTTATTCATTTATTTATATCACCAGATTGTTGTCTAACCAGCCACACACTATTGGTCAGAATGAAAAGCACTCTCATTTTTAATATGCTTTGTCATTATTCTAAAACAGTGTGACATTCTCAATTTGATAAAATGAAAGAAATTCCATTCTGTTCTGAACAATTGCCAAGTGGTTTGGAGGTTTGTCCTTGTCATTTTGAGAATATAATTTCTGTTTTAAGAAATGAGCCAAACCAGTGGAAAAAAGCTGTAATGTATGGACTAAGGTTACATGTTTACAAAGTTAAAGTCCTGCTTTTATATACAATATAGAGACAATATATAAGAAAAGTGTTTTTACTTGACAGTTACCCAAATAAAAAAAGTAGTGGACCTTAACCCTGCCTTTTTTTTTTACCACATCTAACAATGTCACAGCTTATTATCGCTAAATTGTAACTTATGCCACGACCAATGTTGCCTTAAAATGTCATGAAAATCCGTGAAGAAATTATTTAGATGTTTGCAAAAAAACTTCAAAACTGCCTTGTCTTCGTATGTTGACAAATCCTAAAAAAAAATCCCAGATCCACATCAGGATTTGACTCGCCACCAAAATCTAATAAATTCTTCCTTGTGCCATGAACATTCCCATAAAATGTAAAAAAAATCCATTCATTACTTTTAAAATATCTTGTTGGCAAACTAAAAACATAAACATACACCAGCAAATACTTGATTACCTTGGCAGATCTGCAGTGTGGCTCTGTCTGTAGTGGCACGTTTGGTACCAGAGGGTCGTCAGTTCAAGTACCAAACGTGCTTGGATTTGGTTAAGTAGCTGGCTTTGTGGTGGGGTACTGACTGCTGCCACTTCCAGCAGTTGGTATTGCAGCAGACAGAGGTTGGTGTCCATTTCCTTCGGAGCGTAGGGTTTGCTCCCTTGCACCCTTAAACTTCCTCACACATTAGCACCTTTGAATGGAGCAGAGTTAGCGTTGCTGTCGGTGCCGATGAATCGTCAGAAATGATTAACGGTGAAGGGCCGACCCAGCATGTGCTCCCTGAACCTGACCTGACCTTGTCAGGAGTAATTATGTCATCATCATGTCTTTTGGTCCGTATCAAGATAACGAGATGCGTTTGGGTTTTTTTGTGATCTCGGCTATTTTATAAAATAACGCTTTTCCTTCTGCTTTATGACATTTATTGTGCACACTTGGACTTGGCAATTGGCTATAGACCAACATTACAGATTTTTTTATTAACTATTTTTAGCTGGATTGTGATACATGGAATATTCTAGGGGTGTGTGGTGACAAGAATCAGGTGATACAATATGCACTGTGATATATGTGTGATGAAATGATATCACAAAATATATTGTGGTAGGCTACTATGAAGATGTCATGAAAAATAACAAAACGTGTTTTTTATCATTTACTTTTGCAACATGAAGAATAACCCACAATATTTAAATATATAAAAAAGTACAGTTTCTAATCTGTGTTATTGTTTCAAATGTAATCATATTTCCTGTACTGAGATATAATGGAAGAGGTTAATTAATAGATGTCTGCGGCCAGTGAGTGGCCGCTGTTATCCCACCCTTACAAAACAAATGTCCCTAAATTATTGAATCATAAAATATCAAGACATAACACTGAAGATAAGGATACGGTATTGCACAGCAAAATACCACGGTGTACGTGTGTTTGATATTTTCACACACTCCAAGCACATACCTAATTTTTTCAGTAAAGAAACAACAAAAACTTAAACAGTTTAACTAAATCCACATGGATTAAAGGCCAAATGTTACTAAGGGAATGTCACCAAAAATATAAAAGTAAAAAAATCTCCTTTAATAGTTTAAAATAAAAAATAGTTCCTTTTTTGAAAGAAAAAACCTTTCAGATTAATTGATCCTGTGGTTAACTAAATCCACATTGACCATTACAATAGTCACACAATCTTGAAATAGATTTTTTTAAATCACTGTCTTAAAATGTTAAAAAGAACCCTTTATTTTCAGCTTGACTTTGCCTGAGACACATCTGATTTCTTTTTTAAAATTTTTCATATTAAATTTGGCCTTTTGCTTTAAGAGATTTTTTAGATCAGTGCCTCTGTGGGTTTAGTGGTTGAAGGAGCAATTTGCAGCAATGGAGGCCCATTTTGTGTTAAGTGGTTGGAAAGCTTTGACGATCTGCAAATGGGAAAAAAAGAAATGTGAGCTCAAAGAAATTTGGGTTGAAGAGAGTGAAACTGGAAACGATCAGTGAACAGGGATAATGGCTCTGATATTCATTTAAGCTTTTAATCTGGACAAAGGGAATCAAACCACTCAACCCCCCTAAACCCAAACATTTGTAGAGAAAAGTGAAAAAATTTTAATGTTTCCTTTTATTTGAGGCTAGGTGTATCAACCTGGAGCCAACAGAAGCACACGAGCGAAGTGCTTGGTGCTAAAAACTCCACCAAGCCTGCACCCCATGTTCGATTTTTAGAAGTGTGGAGCTACCCAGCCTGTGGCCAGTTTTCTACTCTCTCTTTCACAGGTCTGTCCACTGTCTCTTTCTTTTATCAATAAAGGCACAAAAATGCCCAAAAATAATCTTCTACAAAAGCGTGGAGCATACCGCTGAATGCAGCAGTTATTTATGTATTTTCCAAGAGTTTTTATTGAACATTTTACAAGATTAACAAACAAACTACACGTCAGCATTATGTGGAACCATGGGCGAGGCAAGCAAAAAAATAATTGTAAAAGAAAAGAAACAAATAAAAATGAAAGATGATTAAGAAGAAAAGTAAAAGTGAAAACCCTTAATAGTAATTTATACAGCCTTAATAATAATAATAAGCCTTAAATACAAACAGAAGAATTTTGTGG
This sequence comes from Scarus forsteni, assembly GCA_036419115.1. Taxonomy (NCBI): domain Eukaryota; kingdom Metazoa; phylum Chordata; class Actinopteri; order Labriformes; family Labridae; genus Scarus; species Scarus forsteni. The sequence continues at coordinate 24,638,122 of JAZDUH010000383.1, forward strand.
GGTATTCTAAACTGAAAACCAAACACTGCAGTGATGTATGGGTGTTAAATTATCTCTTTTTTACGCCTGCAAAGAAGTTGTGCTGCAGCATTTTGAACAAGCTGCAATGGCTGTATTGATGCCTGGTTGATTCCAAAATACAAGGAATTACAGTAGTCGAGTCTGGAGGATATCAGGGCATGGACGACTTTCTCAAAATCTTTATGTGATAGAAATGGTCTGATTTTTGATATGATCCTCAGCTTAAAGACACCAAATTTGATCACAGAGCTAATTTGTTTGTTGAACTTTAAGTTATGATCAAATATTACTCCAAGGTTCTTTGCGTGAGAGGCTATGCCCTTTAATAATAGTAGCTCTTGATGAACGTAAATAATACAGCAATATAGTGTTATAGTTAATTCACCAAAGCAGAGACATATTTAAAGAGAAAAAGACAGTAAAAGCCATTTTAAAGTTTTATTAACCCCTCAGCACCAAATCTATCAGATTCTTCAACAAATAATGAAACAAAGGAGACCACAGTTTTGTGAAACACATCTCATTACCTCTCAATACTGCTCTAATCTCATCTATCCCATCTCATCTGTCCGATGAATCAGAATGGACTTTCTGGCCAAAAACAGTAGCTTTTCTCTAAGCATTTATTTTTAAAAATTAATGATTGTAAGTTAGTAAAGTGCCCCATAGGGTCGGGTGTTATGGCACAGATATACTGTATAATCTCCCTGATTTTTTATTAAGTAAAACTTCACAATTTAAAACATTTTTCCCTCTCGAGTAGAAAACCTCCAGGTGACACAGAAATTACGCAAATCAATTTAGCTTAATGTTACAGAAATATATCCCAGAACTAAACTGAAATTCCCTCTCACAGCTAAAGTGCTTTCTGTAATCTTGTTATCAAAATATTACTATGTGGTTTGGACATACAGTAAGTAGAGTTGTTCTGATTCCGATGCTAATATCGAAAATTGCTCTGATACTGCTGAAAATGCTGGTATTGGCAAGCACTGGAGTCCAGGCACCATCCAATACCACGTTATATATTTAGCATTGTTAAACTCTGGCACAGTTCTTCTTTGCCCCTCTTAAAACAGCAGTGCTGTGCTGCAACCTGCAGGGACCTGGAGGAATAGATCATGTGACACGGACTCAACAGACACGTGTGTCAGAGCTGGTTGACGCGAGACTTGGAGCTAAGCTAACTAGCACAATCATGCTGCATCACTGCTGTATTTTTCATGGGTTTAACCTGAAACAGACTTTACCACAATCATAATAATATCACAATCATGCAGGCGTGGTATGATATTTTTTTTTTTATAACATACTGGTGTTGAATTGGTACTCAGTATTGGCCAATGCCCACAGCAAAAGTATTGAGAGGGAAAAAATGGAATCGGAACATCTCTAACAGTAAGCAGGCTAGTCCATATAATTACTTAAAGCTACACTATATTAACAGTCGGGCTGGGATGATACCCCTTTCTCCCGATTCGATTTTCTATGATTTTTTGGGTGCCGATTCGATTTAAATTGCGACTCTACGATATTGTCGATTTTTGCAATCTTTAGTTAGGTTTTTTTAACACCAGCAAAAAAGATGAACAATGATGATGCCTCCAGACTATATCAGGAAAAATACACATCACGTGAGTCAGTTTTTAGGATTTATTCAGCAATATATTTTACCCAGCTGTTTATACTCTCTCTCCAAAAGCCTGGACTGCATTTAAAAGTGGCTTATTAACACAGACTAAAATGAAGCATTTGAATTTGGAAAAAAAATAATTTTGAACAAAAAATTGGATTTAAAAATCTGCAATCAAAAAATCCTGATATTTATGTGAATCGATTTTTTTCTCCCACCCCTAATTAACAGTATATTAATATGGAACTTTCTTAACAGTGTTTAATCTAATACACAATATCTCACAATATAGCACTTATATTTGCAAACATGTCACAGTGGAGTAAGAGTGAATCAAGAAAAAATATCTCCATTTTCAAATCTTCTTCAGAAATCATATGATTTGAATTCCTAACTCGATATATTACCCAGCCCCAGGAGCCCATGAATTTATCCGCTTGCATTATTCTGTTGGCTTACTGTCATTAAAGCCTTAATAAATGAGTGATTTGGTTCTTATGATGGAAATGGTGGTGTTTCAGCTCATGATCTTCATTATGATTTATGCAGCAGACTATCCATTATTTTAAAATGGACCTAAATGAATGCTTTTACTCAGTGAGTTGACTTTAGCACTCCTGATAAATCACTGCTTATATTACAGAACTCTACAAAACGGCATGTGTACCTGAACTCATTCTCCTCAACACCACAGTCAGCCAAATACGGCATCAACAACTTCTCCGACCTCTCACAGCAGGAATTCAGAGGTAAGCTGGATTTGTTGAGCAGCTTTTATGTTTTTGTCGATTCTGTTTGACAGATTCTTTTAAAGATTGTCTGTTTATATTTTACTTAAATTATCAGCCCAGAGGGTGGCTGAATCTGCAGAGTCATTGTGCAGATGCCTCTTTATTTACAGGAATGACTTTGAGCTGTATCTGTTTCACACAGACCTCTACCTGGGCGCCAGTGCTGACAGAGCTCCTCGCTTCTCTGGGCTGAAGACTGAGGGGCTGCCGGCCAAATTTGACTGGAGAGACAAAGGAGTGGTGGCAGCGGTCCAGGACCAACAGGCAGTAAGGTTCAAACTGATAAATGAAATACGAGCTGAGCTGTGTTCCTGTATACGCAGGAAGTGTTGATGAAGTGACACTGCTAACATTTCTGTTCAATTGTTGTCTGTGTCTCTGCCATTGATCTGGACATATATGTATCTGCTTATTTCAGGAGCCATAGATTTTCAGGATGAGAAAGCTTTCCTGGTAAATGCTATTAAACATACAGTTATATATAAAGACACAAATTGTAAATTATAAAAAAAATGCTCATGCTCCACCGTCAAGCAGAATCCATGAACAAGCAAATATTGTTGATTAGAACATTCACTTCACCTCATTATTGGACTCTATATGTGTCCTAGAGGCTTTAGCTGTTTACCACAAAATCATGATAGGACTGCAGCGAGGAACAGACTGATCTTCAGTTTGTGAACCAAATATGTGTAACGTGTAACAGTTTGTTTATGTTTACAGTAAGACAAGCTGATGGACAACATAAAGGACATAATGGGTCTTACTAATGGAATATGCAGCTACTTTTACCGCATTATGAATGCAGAAATGATGAGATGAAACAGAGAGGAGTTCTTTGTAGTGTCAATCTCTTGTTATGCATTTTGTGAGGGCCACTGTCTTCAAAGTTGAGTATGAATACACTACTAATTAATAATGACAGTCAAAATAAGTAATCACACAGAATGTAGTTAGGGCTGGTGGACAAAAAAGTCTTATCTTGATGTTTTTGAACCAAATGTTGATGCATGATACATATTGCTCATTGTGTTTTTTGTTATGTTTTAATGAATTATAGTAAAAATCAAACAATATTGATATTTGTTTCATGCCATGATTGACATCCTTGGCATCCAACACTGGGCTTTTTTTGTTTAGATCTTAAAAAAAAGCATATAAAATCTCTCACACTGTCTTCAGTGAAAAGGGAGGACTATTTCCATAAATTGGTATTATCGCAAACTTCTCTCATCTTCCATAAACCTGAACACATTTGTAACAAAATAAAATGATAATTCTAATTCCTTTTGATGATGAAAGTATCAGAAAATATGAACAATTTTGGTTTACTTGTCACACTTTTAAACTGAAGAGAAAGGGCTCTGTCTGAATTGATTTTATACTTTACCAACTCCATCCACTTTCCAAATGATTTTACATATATTTATATATGCTTTGTTAAAATAAAATATTCTATCTATCTATCTATCTATCTATCTATCTATCTATCTATCTATCTATCTATCTATCTATCTATCTATCTATCTATCTATCTATCCATGTGTCAATGTTTCTTTCTATCTATCTGTCTGTCTGTCTGTCTGTCTGTCTTTACACCTATCTATCTTTTTGCCTGTCTGTCTTTCTGCATGTCTATCTAAATATCTATCTGTCTGTCTATCTATCTATGTATCTATCTTACCTCCTGTCTGTCTGTCCTTATGAGTGTCTACTGTCTGTCTGTATGTGTCTATCTATCTATCTATCTATCTATCTATCTATCTATCTATCTATCTATCTATCTGTCTATCTGTCTATCTATCTATCTATCTATCTGTCTATCTTTTTCTGTGTATATCTACCTATCTCTACCTATCTACCTATATCTACCTATCTGTCTATGTGTCTATCTGTGTATCTGCATTTCTATCTGTCTATCTGTCTGTCTGTCTGTCTATCTTTTTATGTGTATATCTACCTATCTATCTGTCTATGTCTCTATCTGTGTATCTGCATTTCTATCTGTCTATCTGTCTGTCTGTCTGTCTGTCTGTCTGCATATCTGTCTGTCAGTCTGTCTAGCGTGAACATTAGCAGTGTATCTTTACCTCTGTAGTCCATTCCTTCTCCAGAGCCGTGTGTTTCTGCACATTGATAGTTCAGAGTCTCAGCTTTAGTTTCTATAGGGAAAACTTCAGAGGAGCCTTGGGGGACTTTGCTAACAGTTGAGAAAAAGTAGGTGGTACATGATAAAGGAAGACATTAGATGTGACTCTTGCTAAGAGCCGAGAAAGAACCAGGGGACATGACAGGAAGCGAGGGTTAGTGAGATGAAGCTGCTGCTCGTCCGCACTGAAGGTTCACTTTCTGTTCTTTTTGTCCTTTATCTCTTTAGCCAGTCAATTTGCCGCCGGGGGTTGATATTTTCACGGTAAAACAGCTTCCCTAAGGGAGAAAAATAGCCCATACAGGTCAAAGCCAACACACTAACATATATTTTACTCCCTTTTAAGCCAGGTAAGGCTTCCCACTCCAAGGAGAGTCTGCAATCATCTACCACTCTCCTCTTTTCAGCATTTCCTCCAAGATTTATTTTTCTTTTATGCTGTCTCTGGACCCGCCTGGACTGAGCTCCCATCACAGATATATTGGAGTAAAGACAGAAAAATAAATGCTGTACCATGAGCAAAGTCAAAAATATCAAGGCACTCACATCTTTAAGCTTCATATTGATTCTGTGTTCCCTCGTCTTAATACTGCTTATGATTCAAGTGCATTTCTTCTTAGCGGCAGATGGTTCTAATGTTTTGTAAACTCAGCTCATACTTATTTCCAGCCCAAGCAGTAATGGCTGATTTTGGATTCAGTTGTGATTTTTAGCCAAGGAACCACATTGAGCAACTAACTATTGGATTTTTACACGGAGCGCTCAGGTTTTCATCACATTTATGGGAATTTATGCTGAGGAGGTGAACAGCTCAGGCCGGTGCTGAGAATGAGATTGGCTGTGTGAATGTTTTACAGGAAAAGATGCACTCTTATTACATCATCAGTTATTGCATATTCCCCTGAAAACTGACTCGTTATATTCCAGCAGCGTCATCTTTATCAGCCAGAAAGGATGGCATCACCTCACACTGAGCATTAAAGCTAAAAGCTTTTAATTTGCAGGAGTCTTTATCGTCCTCGAGGTGTCTTCAACCTGATGTGTTTCTGTCAGTAGATGGCAGCAGAAAACAATTAGTCACAGTTCAGTCGGACTGAGCAGATCATCTCATTTCATAAGTCAGTCTCCTGATTGAAATGTCTTTGAAGGAATACACGATCACCTGCAGTGAGAAACGAGTTATCAAATCAAAGTGTGACATTTTCATCTATTATTTAAAGCAGTTTTCCTCATTAAGGAGCCAGTGTGACCTGTTTCTTAATGTTTTTTCTCATATTTACTAGGTTGAATTGTGTTCATATATTTATTTTGCACCAGGTTCACCTTTTCTTAAAAAAGGAGAAAAAATGGTGCCTGAGATTTTTTACTTTTTTAACATCTGTTCCCTTAAAGGTTGACACCAGATAATAATAAGGCACTTTGACATGGATGGTATGCCTAAAGGCTCAAGTACATGAATCATATTAGACAAAAAATATTTAACTAGGGATGCAAAATACTGCTGATATTTCAAAATCTGGTGTCACTAGACACGTTTAAGATGATATTGAGCGACTTGGAGTCGGACACATCTGGCTGCAGATGTTTTGACTGATGCTGTTTATCTTTCTCGTGTGGACAATCCAAGCAAAATAAGCTGTTTGAAACTGGGACTTCTCTTTCTGAATGTATTGAATTCTTGTTTTGTGTGTTTGATGACTGCATGTGTTTGTGTAAAAATGTTGAATGTGCTGCTGTCTTGGTCAGGACACTTTTGTAAAAGAGACTTTAAGAGAGAGACTGGTTAAATAAAGGTTAAATTAAAAAAAAAACTTATTTTGGGAGATACCAATATTTATACCAATATATTGAAATGAATGAAAGTAGTTATTTTTAGATTACACTTACGTCATATATAAAATCTGTTTTGGACAGAAGCAGTAAAATCAAACTTCATCTCTCCTTTTAAAAGCTTAAACACTCATTTAATTACCCTCTGTCAGAAAGCCACCATGTTTTAGGAGATAACATGATTATTTAAAGATAAAATGTGAAAATCTTCACAATCTTGGTGCAAATACAAAACCAGTATCGTACCAATAATATCATGCATCCCTAAATTAAACTATAGAATAAACATATCCTCGCTCCCTGGCGCAAGTCTCTTATCTTTCATTTTTTTCATTTTTTTAAAATCAGAAACCAGATCTGTTCATCAACTGCCAAGTTTGTGAGTGGGTTTTATAAACTATTAACAAAATTGAAGTAGAAAAAAAAGATTTATAATCACAACCATATTATATTAATTCATTCATTGACAAATATAAGAACCTTGAGCATGACTGATAAAAAAGAATGAAAGAATTGTGGATACAAATATAATAAGTTCATTATTTTGCATTATCAGCTCCTTGGTAAGGTATATTCTGCTCATAATTTGCATCACCTTAAAGCTCCAACACTCAAAGTTTGATAGCTCAGTGGACTTTGCTCTTGTTTTGTGTCTGAACTTGGAGATGAACTATCAGCTTCTGTCCTTTCTGCTCCATGAAGTGTAGCACATAGACGATCTTTCTTTCTCTTTCTGGTAAATGGTCTTGACCTTTTATATCTTTGCTGATTGCACTGAATTGCTTCGGTATGATGGGTAGATTAGCTTAAGAAAGAGTAGGGCAGGTGTGCCTAATAAAATGGCCAGTAAGTGTTTATTGGAAGCTGAAATTTATCTGTTTTTTAAACTCGAGGTACCCCTCAGAAATAAAAGCAAAATGGCAAATCTGCCTGAGGGCATTCTGTTGTAAGACTGCCTTCCATTGTTTGTGTCCAGCGCTGTAGTATTTTTCACAACTGTTTTTTTCCCTTTTGTTCCGTTTTCCCTGACTGTTGTATTTCTATCTTTGCAGTGTGGGAGTTGCTGGGCATTCAGCGTTGTTGGTGCTGTGCAGTCCGTCCATGCCATCAGCGGCTCTGCATTGGCACAGCTCAGTGTGCAGCAGGTTCTGGACTGCTCCTTTCAAAACAAAGGCTGCAGTGGAGGCTCTCCAGTCCGCACACTGAACTGGTTGCAGCGGGTATGTTTCATGTCTTCATCAGAGGTGGAGATACAAACCCAGCTCCATAAAGACCTGATTTATCATTTTCTAAAGTCTAGTGTCTGATGGTTCTCAGTCCTCTAGGTAATGGTTATCCAATGCTGATCAAAATGGCAGCTGGGCTCAGATTGTTGAAGAAAATGAGTCCTGTTACCTTTTATTATTACAATTATTATTTGTTATTCGTATTTATTCCATAGTATTTTTTATGATTAGCCATATTTGTATTTATGTATTTGTTTATATCTGTCTTCTACTTTTGATTTATTATACTGAACTGCTACTGGAATCCTAATTTCCCTAAGGGAGTTTTTTAAAGGAATTAATAAAGTTTTGTTCAATCTAATGTAATTTTGATCACCGTTGGATTGCTGCCCTGTCCTGTAAGTTTTGTATCCTGATGTTCCATCACAACCTGGGTCATGTGAGTGTCATCTTTAAAGCTGATTGTACATAGGCTTTTATTTGATGTCATCTTTGTATTTCTTTTGCACACTCTCCTTAGCTTCTTTTTTCTAGTTTTTATTTAAAATCATGTTATTCAGTACTTTCAGCTCCCTTTATTCATTTGATGGCTCTTATTATTAGGGATGCTAAATTATCAAACCAATCTTGGTATCAGCAGATATCATTTTTTGCATCATGTTTGCAGTTGCTGCTTTACAAATTGTCCATAAATGTCCAAAATATTGGCTGTACTATTATGTCTGTGGTCGTAATGTTTTTCCTCATCGACAGGAAAAACAAGATTTGGAAAGAAACTTGAATGAATACAGCTGTTTTGAGAATAAATTTGTATTTTGTAATAGCATTATAGAAAGAGAAGTACAGGGAATAGGTTAAAGAAGCAAAGTTCTGAACTGGCTTATGCTCCCATGCCTGGCCTTCAGTGAATACAGTGATATACCAGTTATTTAAAAACACAGTTGTCATTTTACATTTTTCTGTGATAATATAAACACACTAAGAGTGGTTTCAACAAGGACAGAAATGGTCAAGTTGTTAGATCAGGGGTCCCCACTACATCCCCTTTATATGGGCCTTCAATCAATGATCAAAAGATCTCTACGCTGACTGAAGTGGCAAACTAAACCTTCACAACCCCAACTTTACACACATAAGAGATTAAATAAAGTTTCTCAGTCTCTAAAGTGAGCATAAATGAAAATGAAAACCTGGGAGAAGATTACATTTTGCCTTTTAAAAATTGGGTAGTATCCCCATGTATTTTAATTACAGCTCTATAGGAGCAGTAAGCAAAATTGCTTCTTCTTGCAGCCCACAGTCAAATATAAATGAGGAAACTGCCAATGCCCAGATCTGTTTATAAGGAAGATAGATGGATATTTTGTATGCTGCTAACATGCTCACTGAGATATACTGTTTCCTCCCCAGACCAGAGAGAAATTGGTGCCTAAGACTGAATATCCCTACAAGGCTGAGAATGGAATCTGCCATTTCTTCTCCCAATCACACGGCGGTGTTGCTGTGAAGAATTTTACTGCTCATGACTTCAGGTAAAGAAACACAGTTTTTTGAGTTGTTTTGAAAGCAATAAAGGCTAAAAAGTAACAGTGTTATGTTTGTGAAAAATCCCATGAAATTTTTATTTGGTTTACTCAAAGTACCAAGGGCAGCGGAGAGGGGAGGGGGGAGTGGTCCTGCGTAATGACAGAGGCGCCGTGTTTACTGAGTCAACATGGACTGCTCAGTAGCACAGAGGTACTTTATTCGAGGCCAAAGTGACTCAGTGGCTCAGAGTTATCTGAAGTTTAAGTGAATCAGATCTTTTTTTAATTCTGAACATGATCATGACTCACACACCTGAAGCAAGGCTAAGATCCAGTGTCCTAGCTAATGTATTTTTGTGGAGTCAACAGTTTCCAATATTTCAACATTTAAGAGCCAAATATACATTTAAAAGTCCTCTCTTCTAGCATTTAATTTGTTATGGTTAGGTAGGGCTGGGTGATAAGGCACAAAATAACGTCCTGATTTGTCACAGTGGTAAAATAATTGTAAACTTTTATATGGTTCTTGTAAAATTAAAATGCTTTTAATACCAATTGTTACCATTGCTGAAAAAAGAATAAGTCATAGACACTCAAAACTGGGAAAGTTTTCGTTTTTGATTATTAAAATATTGCAAGAAAATTTCTGAATGCCAACAAAAACACTTGCAACATTTTCTTGCTCTAAAATTTCTTCTGCCTTTATTGCTGCGTGTCTCAAAATGAAGTCTTTACTGTAGAGATTAAAGGTGGCATCAGAAAGTACTGTAGTTACTCTGTGGAGAGAGAGAGCACTGACTGAATGACAAACATTTATATTTGTAAAAGTGTGTAAAACTGACAAGGAGCAGGAATATTAGCCAATCACTTCAACAAATATAACCAGCTCCTTTATTTAGTTTGTACAGTATAACAGAATTGGATGCAATATTTGAGAATTGAAAAAGAACAAAAATATAAAAACACACAATACAGTTTGTTTTAAACTTTATTATTTGGTTGCCATGGTGTGAAACAGGATCATTATTGTTAGATTTTTTCAAAAATCCAGTATAATAACTGCCTGTATAAAGTCATCATTGTAACAATAATCTTGTTATAAATATGCAAATAAATATGCAAATAACTCTAAGTGATTTGAACTATAAAAAAGGGGCCATGTCTATTTCATAACATCACATCTGAGATGATTATTTTTATTAAACTGACTTTAGAGCAGCTTCTGGAATGCACAATTCATACGGCTAATGCCATTTTCAACTCAATAATAAATCATCAGTTAGGTTTATGAGCTTAATGAAGAATCAGAGTTATTTAGATACATTCTTTGTTTTGTGAACATAGTATTGAAACATTTATGAGGTTTATGTTTCCATCATTTCTGTATTTTCTTTCCAGGAGTGGGAAAAAATGTTAATATTGTGATATTGTACAAAAAAGGTCCACATACATGAGTCGATTATGTCTGTTCAATACTTTTGTATTTGTTTTAGATTATAATAATATGTATTTTACACCTTATTTTCTTTTATAATTGTATAATATTTATAATTTGATAATGAAAAACATGAGTTTTCTTAATTACTGTCTTTTCAAAATCTATGATGCAGCCCTAACTTGCAGATTAAATTCATCAATCCAACAAGTTACCTTATTAAAGCCATGATATATTGTTTTGTTTGTCAGATATTGTAATATATCATTGTTTGACATTCTTGCTACAAATCCATGTCCTGATAGTACCATTGGCTACCCTGTAAAGCCAACCCCTGGATACACTTCAAAAATAATTTATTCAAAATGCATGAAAGCAAATTATTTGCCATTTTTTTTCAAAATCTAAACCTATACCAAAAATCAAAGATGGATTTGAATTATTGACTGAATATTTGTATATTCTGATGTAGTATTTTACATTTTCTTGTATTTGATAAAAGGTTGATTTATTCAGTTGAACTTTTTGTTGTATTTGCACATGTTCATGATCGATTGTTTTTTGATATTGACTTGATGTTAGGTGAAGTGACTGTATGTGGCCCCTGAAACGCCTGTTTCCCATCCCTACTATAAACAGTCCTTTTACTTTGTATCAGACCTGGCATCTATTTTTTCAGTGATTTAAATAACAACATAGCTTTTTGCTTTATCTCATCTGAATATATATCAGTGTATATAACCAGCTCTAGTTATATTTCCAAAGAAGTCTAAATATAATCTTATAGTAAAACAAACTGAACACAATCATTAACCAGCATGGTAAATGTCAATGTCATGTCACCACTAAAACATCGCTTTATCTCAACAATCCACCTCGAGGTCAGAGAACTCAATCATCCTGCTAGAATTGAGCTTTTCTGCGGGGCAGGGACTCGGGGGGTCAGGGGGATGACTTATCCTTCTGGTTAAGGATCTCATAAGCCGGGTCTTTACTGCTGCACAACGGGACAAAAACAGCATCATAAAGTTTCATCATGGCCTGACATATTATCTGCATACTGATTGAGGATATGAAAAGACCTTTTTCAATAAAAATTTGGCACCGGCTCTCACTCTACGGGCCATATGTCATGATAGTGGTACAGGAGGGCGTCACAGTCACCCCCAGTGGGCATCATCTGCTGGAGGGGCACGATGAGTTTGCAGATGGTGCCTTCACATGGGATGCAAAAAGAATTAGGCAAATACTGAAAAGCTGAATGAGGAGTGATGCAGGAGTAGCAACATTCATACAGTAATTTACTGAATAAGAGAAGAGGTAAGAGCTCAGGTGTGTTTCTGAAGAAAAATTCAAACAAAGTAGACCAAAGGTGTGAATGAAGTGTTCATATTTTTATAATTCTGCAGCAGCCTACTAGAAGAATAAAGCCCAGACCAAAGTGAAGAGCTTTGCTTTCACATGAACTTTATCCTCACTTTGAAAGTTCCATGTTCGTATAAATTCTCAGATACTCCCAGAAAGACTGCTACAATCCTTTACAACCAAATAAAAGTTGTACAGTTGCAGGTTTGATCTGAATTTTTCATATATTTGAGCTATCATTAAAAAAACTCAATTTAACTTGGCAAACAGAATTAAAAAACTAGATAAAACCTTGCAATTCAGTTGGATTCACCAGAGTCCTTATCTGTCATCTTGTGGATCCATCTTGCAAAGCTGAAAGCTGATGTACTTGGTTCTGGTCAGGAAATGACTGAACAGAGAGATGGTTCTACTTGTATGGTTCATTTGTCTTAAAAGTAAGGTGGGACTTCAGGCTTTTAGCAAATGGCAGCCCTTGAAGAGTTTAGCATGAATTCTTCTGAAGCAGCAGTTTAATAAGAATCGCTTAACATTTTTCCATCAAACCAAAGCATAAAAGGACACTGGATCTGTGTCTAGACAGAATAGATATTTCCACTCTTTGGATTAAATCCTTGGTGAAGATAACAAATGTGTCTTTGCTTGCCAGAGTATTGCCACAACAAATAAATCAATTACTTTATTGTCATTGCACGTGTCACAAGTACAGAGCAACAAAATTTCCTTTGCAGTACAACCTGTCCAAGAACATACAAAGACAGTCACATGCACGGGCGAGACAGGATCGGGAAGACTATCGGGTTGCCCGCTGCAGCGTCCTGTTTTCTTAGATAGGGAAAAGGGAAACATCAGGGGAAGAAGAGGAGAAAAAAAGGCCAGTCTCACACTATGCCCTACAGAGCACAGTCTGAGATCAGAAAAAAAACACCTCAGCATATGAGCAACATGGTAAGAAAACTTCAACTAAAACTCCATGACAAGCTCATATGATGGGGGATAGGGTCGTGGAAAAGGAATGAACAAATCCACATTTTGTTAAAGGAACGATAACAAACCGAGCACAGCGAGCAGCAAGCATGTTGCTTAATAATCGGCTGTAGCTGTTGTCGTTCTTAAGTGCAACAATTATCTGAAAGAGTATTGCACTGCACATGCACCAGGCGCCTCTGCGTTATGTTACATTATCTTCTGCTATCACCATATTATCTTCTTCTACTCCTATATAGAGGCTTTGCTTTGTTCTGAAAAGCAAATTGCCTGCAAATTTAAGAATGACTGGCAAAGAAATGGCTCACTCACAACTGCAAATCAGCTCTCATTGTTCACTTAAAAGAGCAGTTTGAAGGACTCGACGCTTTTGCGAACTTCACTAAACCACCACAGAAGTAGGTCAACAAAGCAAAGCATCTGTTTAGGCGCAGAAGAAGTTAATACAGTGATACCAGAAGAGAAAGTAACATAACACCTTAAAAACAAGGCACAACAAGCACACAGTACCTTTTAGAGCTGCTTAAGTGTTTGTTATTATGGCTGTTGGCAGAGGTAGGCTAGTGTTCATTAGCGGCGGGTGACCTTTGTCTGTCTCTTACTCGTTATTGCAGGCAAAGTAAAAAGAATGGTGTCTAACTGTTTGTCATGGACACAGGAATGTCATCGAAACTAATATGATCTTGATTTAAAGCAAAATGTTGATTCTTTAATGTCCATCACATGATTTCTGGTGTTTAACTGTTTAGTATATTGTTAACTTGTCTGTTTATGTTCAGACATGTAATTATATTTCATTATGCTGTGTACTGACATCTCAGGTTGAAATCCCTGTGGCCAATTTTTGATGTTTTTTTTTGTCCTCTTTACCATTAGACAGTATTTGAAATTGACCGATAGGCCACACTGAGTGAGGAGTATTTATCTTCAAGGCTGCCAGTATATTTCTTCATTTATTTATTTATTTATTTATTGGATTTGTTAGACAGATACTGTATACATAAATTAATGAAAACAGTCATTTTAATACATGCAACAAAGCGTGTGAAGCATTTAGCAATATGCAACAGCTGTCAGATGGGCTGTTGTGAGAATAAAACAAGAAAAAGTCTACAACGGGTGGAATTAGTTGCCCACCCCTGCTCCAGATGATTATGAGGCACGATATCCACAAAGTAAATCTTGTTCCATTTCTCTCTGGTTCTTCCTCAGTGGTCAGGAGGAGGCGATGATGGGTCATCTGGTGGAGCGGGGTCCCTTGGCTGCTATCGTGGATGCTGTCAGCTGGCAGGATTACCTGGGTGGAATCATTCAGCACCATTGCTCCAGCCAACGGTCCAACCATGCTGTCCTGGTTGTTGGATACAACATTATGGGTACATGCTGTCCCCACAGTGCTGCGTGAATTCATCAGAATTCAAGCAAGAGCAGAAACTGAACTTAAGCTAATGTTTATCTTTTAGGTCAAGGAGGTTTCTTAACTCGAGAGCAAAGGGAAGTAATTTAAAGATGCTCAAGGCAATAGTTTTATATAGTAGTATATCAGTCTTAATCAAAAAGTTTGGGGGAAATAAATTGTGACCCCTGAAGTTGGGCACTAAAACAAATAGAAAAGGAGTGGAAAAAATATTTGATGTAAGTGTCAGAATATTTAGATTCAACACCCACTGTTTTATCTCGGTGAAATGAAGACATCTATATATCATTATTCAATACTGTTGTTAAATGAAAGCTGTCCTTTGTAGCACCTCGAATGCAGATATATCTATATATATATCTATATATATATATATATATATCTATATATATATATATATATATCTATATATATATATATATGTATATATATATATATATATATATATATATATATATATATATATATATATATATATATGTGTGTGTATATATTAGATCATTGAAGAGAGATATCACATCTTGGTGACACAGACCAGCAATCAAATCTCTAAATATTTTATCTAAATGGTTATGCTATACTGAATATATCAACATCAGGCTGTAAAGAAATAATAAATCATCATCACAACAACAAAATTACTCACTTACATTTGATTGCTGCATTGTAACAGACACCCATCAGACTGCTCTTAAAGGCAAATTGCAATCAAGCCAACCAGATGGCAGCTACTCAATGCATTTAGGCATGTAGACATGGCCAAGATGACCTATTGAGCTTTAAACTGATCATCAGGATGGAGGAAAAAAGTAAATTCAATGATGCAGAGTGATTGTTGGTCCCAGGCTGGCTGGTCTGAGTGTTTCA
Organism: Scarus forsteni; assembly: GCA_036419115.1. Taxonomy (NCBI): domain Eukaryota; kingdom Metazoa; phylum Chordata; class Actinopteri; order Labriformes; family Labridae; genus Scarus; species Scarus forsteni. The sequence continues at coordinate 24,653,369 of JAZDUH010000383.1, forward strand.
GACACAGCTAATCAATTTGGATTTTCGCTCACATCTGTGTCAAGGCTTTACAGAGAATGGTCCTAAAAGAGAAAGTACTCAAGTTAGTGGTAAGAGGTGAGAGGTCAAATGAGACTGGCCAGAGGGGTTTGAAATGATAGAAATCAGGTATGCAGAAGACCATTCCTGAACACACAGGATGAGATATCAAAGCAGACGGACTACTACAGCAGTTAAGACCACACTGAGTGCTACTCCTGTCATCCAAAAACAGGAAATGGAGGCTACAATTTGCACAGGCTCAACCAATATTGGTGGATGAATGTTTCTTGGTCTGATGGGTTTTAAATTTTTACTGTGACAGGTAGGATCAGCATTTATCATAAACAACATGAAAAACTGTTTTTTAACCTGAGCATGAGTTCAACGTACTCCAGTGGCCTTTACAGTCAACAGATCTAAATCCAGCAACTAACAAATTTGCTATCATGTCAGTAAAGACCATTTTTCCAACGCCTTGTTGAATCTATGCCATGAACAATTATGGCAGTTCTGAAGGCAAAAGAAGGTCCAAATGATACTTGCAAGGTGTACCTTATTAAGTGGCCGGTGACGTATCTTAAAAACTCCATGAATTACCCAACTCTAAAGCGATGCCAACATTGTTGTGCCATAGTTGAAGTGTCTCTGTTTTTTTTTTTATGTCATTAAGAGTCTACAGCAAAACAAGAAAATCCATTATTGTGACAGCTACATTGACATTTGAGGATTTTGCACAATTCCACCTTTGCCTTCTTGTTTCTGTTTGTCCTGTTTGGTACACGTTGGTCAGAGAAGCTTGTTCTGTAAACACAAGTCTTGTGTGTGCTCTTATTGTGTAAGGGTACAAGAATTCTCAGTAGTGGACTTGTCATTGTTTGATTTAATCCCTCAAATGTCACCAGACTGTTATCTTATCTGCCTTAATGTTTATTTCTTTACATAGTTTACAAACCTAAGTATTACTTAACGTTTTTGTATGAATTATTAACCCTCACTCCTGTGTATTATAGGTATTACACAAGGGTACGAGTTATTATATAACTGTTTAAAGTGGTTGCATTTGCAGCACTCACACACATACTGGTATACCCTGTAAATAATTAAACCTTTGAATGCATGTTGTCTGTTTTAGAAGAGATTCCATACTGGATTGTGCAGAACTCATGGGGAGCCACATGGGGGAACGAGGGGTATGTTTATATAAGAATTGGTGGCAATGTTTGCGGTAAGTATGATCTTTGCCTCGTGTGGATTTCTGTTTATATCTCCTCTTAGTTCTGAGTGTGTCTATATCCGTGCCCACTCTCCCCTCGGGGGATTAATGCGACATGCTTTATGTCTCTTCCCAGGTATCGCGGATTCTGTGGCAGCGGTTGCCCTTTGATGAGATTGTGTGTGTGTGTTTTAGCTCTGCCATCATGTTTGCGTAACAGACTCCTTCTGTTTTTACCACTGCCAAATTTTCAATCATCTGTTTGCCTTTAAGTGTCTCTTTAAATAGTGTTTTTTATTGAAATGTCACAGTGTTTCATCACTTAAACAAAATAAATCACTTTATATGCTGATGACTGTTTGATCTTTCATGAATGATGCACACACAAAACACTGCAAAAACACAATAAGAATAAAAGCACTGTAGAAAAATGTATCTTATAAAATATAGAGAGTAGATACATTACGGAGGATATGGCCCATACACTTCTCTATACATGGATCACATCAATCATTGCATAAATACAAAATAAAAGTAGCATAACATACAACATATATACAAAGTACGTTACAAAGCACAGCTACATTATTAACATTATGTACAAATTTCATAGCTTCACATTTATTCCATGCAAATTCTTCTGTTCTACGTGTTGGGATGATTGTTTATACAGAGCTTTATTTTACTTTTAAGCCCTCTTTCCTCACCTAAAGTCTGAAATGGCTTCCTCTCTGCCACCCTCCCCGCACCGACATAAAAGATAACATGCTTGTGAGAGAAAACCCATCACCGCCCAGCAGTTTGATCACCGCTCTCAGTGATCCATTTGCTTTCAGGTCAGACACAGATAATCTGCATAATTTTATAGAGAGAATCATCAAAGCACGTTTTATCAAGGAGCCATCTGCTATACTTTGTGACCGGTCAGAATTAGAGATTAGAATAAAATACTCTCATTGGACTGTTCGATTCATTCAAGGCTGCTCACAAGTTGATAGGGTATGAACCTCTGTGCTGCAGCCTGATTGAGGTAATAAAAGAGTAATGTGCTTCTCTGTTCTTTTTCTAAACCACTTTCAGGGTGTTTTGCATGCTTTTACTGTCATGAAAGAAACATTTACATGGAACTTGATGGTAAAAATACTCAAATGATAAAAACCACAACCTGATATCTTTAAAAACAATATTTGTAGAATTTCAACAGCTACCAGTATTATGCTCTGTAGTTTATCTTACAGTAAAATATTTCAGCAGTTTATGCTGATGATTATGTTGAATTTTCCCTTTGTGTTGCTTTAGGAGTCAATTTATTACAGCTTTGGGTGACTTTGAGGTATGAGAGACAATCAAAACATCTAGTAGGTCTTGGGCAGGGGTTTTCAACTGGTGGGCTGTGGCCTAAAAGATGGTCGCAAAGCTGTTTTCGTCACGTCACAATTATATGCCTGAAATAAAAAATATGACAAAAAGGCTACAGTGTAAGAAAGCCTGAGTGGACATACATCCACATGAATAATTTGGCCGTATTTTGCAAAGTAGTTTCTGTTATCTTGAAATTTCACCGTATTTATCTCATTGAATACATAACAAGGCTTATCATAATGAGTTTAAACTTCAGCATTGTATGTAAACAACTATATTTGATATATTATCACTGGAAACACGGTAAAAATAATGAATGGATCTTTGTGTGCCTCTGCAATTATGAGTTCAATTAAATTTGATTGATTAACTGCAAAGTTGGTAAGTTTAAATATCTAAACTATGGAAGGACTTGGGTTAATGGGGCTCTTCCATTGTGGCATTGGCTTGAGTCGACTTGATTCTGCTTGGTTTTGGTTTTGAAAATAAAAAGTGGCTGAGTGGTGGTTTCCAAACTTTTCCCTGCTTTTAACAATGTGGTGCTCTGCTGCTTGCAACTATCTGTAACAAAACTTCCTTCAGAAACTCTTAACTGCGACAAAAAGCCACAAACTGATAGGGGTGGCAGCTCGGTTGCCTCTGTTTTCTCTTTTGTTGTTGTAAGGATGACCCGGTAGTTTACACAGCCTACTTTAACACAGCAATACGTTAAAACCCCTGCCTGCCTAAAAGCATTAGCATTAATTGGGTATATGTATATAGAAATGGAAAATAAAGCAGGTAATACCCAAACCGTGTAATACCTGCCACGTTCAGCAGAAACCACAAAGGCCCCATGGTTAGAGAGGTGGATGTTTTTTTAACAGCTTTGAACCACTGCTTAAATTCATTTTTTAGATTTACCAAACTGCTTTGATAAATTGACTTCTCTATTCTTTTGCCGATGTTGGCCTTCATGGGGCTTTCTCACGTAAACACTTCAATGGCCAACAATTGAGTAGTAGAAAATAAAGCACAACTGTTAATGGTCTTGGTTTGGTTATCCAAATTTCTAAATGGTATCCCACAAGGCTCTGTATTGGGTTGTATTAATCTTTCTATTTAATAATACTGAATGTTATAATCTTGGGTTATTTGTGTGGGACATTTTTAATCTGTCTTGCCAAGAGTCCCTTTTAAAATGGATTATTGTGTTTTAGTGGGAACACTCCAAAGTATCAAAGTATCATAAGAATTTGAGTTTTTTTGTACACAGTTCTGCCTCCTATTTCTCCAAACCCCTGTCACTCAGATTTTCCGAGTGTTTTACCCTTTTTCAGTGATTTTCTGTGATAGTGAAAGACAGGAAGCCATGACAGATGACTGAGACCCCCCTCTTAGTCTGAGTCTTCGCTGCTGCAGTAGGAGCTGTCGCAGAACTCGGCCGTGTAGAGGAACGTGTGGACGTTGGGGTTCAGCTTGGGCACCCAGTGGCGAGGCACCAGAAATGTTGCCAGGTTGAAGAGGTCCACAAACACTTTGTAGCGGTCACTGATGGTAAAAAGAAAAATAAACTACATTTAGAATACTGCAGAAAAAAGCTAACGGGAGTCAACATCAAGAATCACCAATGTTATGCTAATGGGTCTTTCAATTGGGTTCTGAATTATTGGTGAAAATAAGTTTGGTGGCCAAAAAGAAACATCCTAACATCCAGGAAAACTCAGAAAATGCCCTGATTTTATCCAACTGTGAAACAACAATTCTTCGTCCAGATATACTCATAACTTATTTTTCCTACTGTTTACCATAGACCTGATTTTGACCTCCTACCTGAAAACCTCCAAAAATCACTAAATGCTATTTTATCACAGTCACACTCCACGAAGCTCAAATTCTAATTAAAAATTCTCTGAGCACAAAGGTCAATTTAAACTGTTCTGAAATGTAATAGATATTAAGTAAAGAAGTACCAGAGCTAACTGAAAATGAGCATTTATTTTAGTTTGTGGATGTCAAGAGGAGGTGACCACATGACAGGTTAATTTAGATAAGCAGGGAGTAGCAGTGTGCTGTCCTTATCTAAATTAACTCTGAAGTGTTTGAGATACTCGCAGTGTAAAGTGTTTAATTATTAGGTTCAAGTTTTAAGAGTGCATTACCTGACGGTTGATCTCAAGTAGTGGTAGCCGGATGAGCCCCCTGTGCCGGCTTTGCTGCCAATCATACGGTGCACCATGCATACATGATTGTCTGGAAACAGAGAGAAAAAAAACAAATTTTATTCTGTGTGTGAGCAGTGTGTTTTTGCTCTGTAAGTCTGAGCTTCCACTTTTGGTAAGACACGAGTGTTTAAAAGCGTGTTTTGTTGGAAGAGGTTTTTGGATTGAGCTTCTGCTGAGAATATTTTCCTGCGTTGAGCCTCTGAGCTAACTTTAGCTCTACAAACTCCTCTAAGTCCATCCCTGCCCTTGAGCTAAATATCAAGGCATTGGTTCCTGTACAAGGAATCTGCCTCTTTCCCCCCAAGTGTTTGTTCTTCTTGTTTACTGCTGAGCATACATAGACAGGGATGCCTCTGTAGGGCTGCTCCATAATAGAAATATCATACTTTTTATTATACTGACTGACGTATAGATAACATTTCTCAGTCATGATAACTCACTATTGTTACATTGTCTGCATCACACCTGACCTCAAACACCTAAAGCTAGAACTTAACAGCACTGGAAAAACCGACATTGCATTTTTTTTCTTTAATAGATACTGTGATATGTGAGGGCAAAATAAGCTGTTTGGCTAAATAAGATCTCTGAATCTCCAAAGACTTAAAAAAGAATCATTTAATGTAGCACAACTCTTTAAAACAATAAATAAAGGTCCTCTATCCAGGTGTGTTTGACTGTTTATATTGTGCCTTGAGTGCCTGTTTTGTACGGAATTTAATTAAGTTGGATAAGAAAATTAAAAATATCTTTGTTGAGGATCAGATGCAGCTCCCTTTGCCTTCCCTTTGGAAACGCTCAATTATGAGGTGAAAGACAGCTCTGATCTTGAGCTCTGTTCTTATTGAGTGCTCAAGTAATGAAGAGGGAGGAGGGTCTACAGGCCATCAGGAGGACTTTAAAAATAGTCACAATGGCATCAGCCTGTGACAAGTAGAAAACACATGTAGGTGGAGACTGTATAGCTATGACATCATAACCTCAGGAAGTACAAAACAGCATTTGAAGGTGCATTTTCTCAGCACATAACAAAGGACCTTATAGTTTTCTTTTCCTCTTTGAGTCTTAAAACCCAAATGTAACTCACAGTTTACAACTGTTTTTTGGGGGTATTGTGATGATTATATGAATGGTATCTTAAGCAAAGAACCTGCATTAGCTTTGGCTTAACTGTTTGAAAAATATATTCACCAAAGTCAATCATGCATGTGTTTAAAACATCATGTATTAAAATATATATGTGGCAGGTTGTGATATATTTAGACCCTTCACACTTAACATTTTGGACACTATGAAAAACAATCAACATAGTTAGATAAACAAGTGAAAAGATAAGATAATTATAATGTCTTAAGATATACGTATATCTTCTTTCATAACCAGGAAGTTAACATTTTATTAAGCTGAAAAACTGATTCATTTTCACAGTTAAAGACTGAAACACTTACATCTCCATTTTGTCATCAGGGTATCAATATCCATGAGAGATGTGAGCAGCTGGAAAGGAACCTGAAACCTCGGCTCTTCCCTGAAAGGTAAGAGAACGTGGAATTATTTAATTTAACACAAACAGAAAATCAGGTAAAAACCTGTGCCTGCATGGTAATGAGAAGAACGACCTTCTCACCACCCACAAAGCAGTTATCATCTGTTCTTCTGCACTTTCACACTAATTATCACCAACAAGTCGCTGTTGGGGCTGTTTTGACATCTGCTTAGCTTTAATAAGACTGTGTGCTGCTTTTCATCACACCTGACTCTCAGATTAGTGTTGGAAACGTTTCAGGATCGATTGTTAAAGCTACAGCATCATCCTGGACAGCTGCAGAATGACAGAGGACGTGCATTTCATGATCAACATAGAAATAGATTTAACTAGAGAGGAAGCTCTTAGGCGGAAAACATCACTCTGTATTGAGTCGATGTGCTGGCATTTTAGTAAATCTGTTGCAGTCTGTGTCTGGTTACACAATCTATGCTGAACTCTGACTCCTTTTTCGTTAATTTCTCTCCATTACACCCTCCCTGAAGTTTGACCCCTTGATCTGACATTTTCCTAATAGTAGCTTCACATACTTCAATATGTTTGTGTAGCTCTGCAATATGCCATCTAAACCTCATTTTCATGCTAGTGTCATCACCAGTTTCAGTTCCGACCATATTTTCTGCTTTTTTGTGTGAAAGGACCATGGTGCACTGAGCTAGAACTAAGGCTAACTGTTAATGAATGGCAGCTGATTATGCCACATTTACCTGTACGTTTGTTTGTGAAAAGCAGTTTTGGATCCATATAATCAAAGTTACTGCTTTGCAAATGCTATCTCAGCTATGGCTGCATTTTTTGACCCTCTGAAGGGCCATGGGCTAATGTAAAATAAATAAAAGGTTTGTTGTTCACATTAGAAACTAACCTTTTCTAATGGGGCAAATGTGCACAAAGAAGCTTTACATGAGAATGAGAAACTTTTTTACATGTCCATTAGGGATGGGAATCACAGGGTACTACACAATATGATTTGTACATGGTCCACAATAATGATTTAATCACGATACAGCAATTCTGCAATAACCGATATACTGCAATAAAATATGTTACAATAATTGTCTTGTCAGACCATTCAATGTTGTAGAAGCTGAAGTGTATTCATACTTTGGATTTATAAGTGACTGGGGCTTCTTTCCGTGTTCTTTTCTCCGCCCTGATGTCAGAAAGCGTTCCTTTTTTGGCTTATTTCTGTTTAAGTTTCACTCATTTAAAGTGTGGCACGCCCCCTCGAGGACCAATCAAGTAATGTCCACCCGCAGAGACATAAGCATGTATAGAGTGCCATTTTTTACGGATTAAAACATTTAGATTTGGTGGCCAGCATATTGATAATCATACCATGGGAGGACCATGATAATCACCATACGGATTACCCTTCCCTTGATGGAACCTATCCCAGCTGTCTTTAGGCGAGAGGCGGGTTCACACTAAACCAGTCGCCAGCCAATTGTAGGGCCTTGTAGAGAGACGGTCTACCATTCACTTTAACACTCACACCTCAGGGCAATTTGGTGTCACCAGTCATGAGACTGGGATCCACATTCAAGATTTCCTGCTGCTTAACAGAAGGTTTTTTGTTGCCGCCATGATGGAGGGATTCATGATTGGCTATATGGATTCATGTTGGGTGTTGGATGTATATATTTGTATATATATGTATATGTGTATCTTTATATGTATATATGTATCTATGCATATATGTGTATCCACAAATTGAAGAGTTCTTGCTCTATTGTAAAGTGTCTTGAGATAACACTTGTTATGAATTGGCGCTATACAAATAAAGATTGATTGATTGATTGATTGATTGATTGAACCTTATGAGCATGTTCTTGGTCTGTGGTAGGAAGCTGTAATGCCCAGGAGAACCCAGGCATGCAATGGAAGAACATGCAAACTCCACATAGAATAGCCCTGTACAACCAAGAGATCGAACCATCAACCTGTTTGCTATGAGGCACCTGCACTACCTGCTATGCCACCGTGCCACCCTAACATACAATCAGATTGATGCCACAGCCTTCTTCTTTTTCTTCTATTTTTTTTGTAGAGAAATTTTTGTGTTGATGCAATCAAACTGGTAACAAAATCTTCACTCCTGTCCTTTTAAGGTGTCAAAGATACATTTTTGTTCTTGTTGTGAATATTAGCATTTTAAAGCCTAATGGGAATCCTCAACCTCAGCAGCCAGCCTCAAGTGGACAGTAAAGAAACTGCAGCTTTATGCACCACTGCACTGACTTCACTTCTCAACACCCCGAGTGGCCAAACTGTAGAGATTTACTGAATAATTGAAGGCGAAGAACAGAGTTTTACTGACCAATTAAATGTGAAGGAACATTGTTGAAAGTGCATACCTGTAGAAGTAGATCATCAGAGCACCTTGGAGAGCCTTGTACGAGAGCCGTCTCTCACCTTGTTGTAAAATGAAGAAATATCTTAGTTTTAGTCGACTTTTCATGCACTTGGGAGCTGAAACCTCATTATTGGAATTCTCAAAGTAGTATAAAGGGTTTAAACAGGTCCAGACCACAGTTAACAGACACTAGACTAACATTTAATAAATAAGTCAGATTATTCATCTGCTCACCTTTGCTAACGAGATGGTCATGGCGCTTGTCATCAAACAGAGAAGTGAACAGCTCTTTCTGTTTCGTCAGCTCAGCCATCAGTTCCTCCTTCTCCTCACTATCTGCCATTTTCTTTGAGGAAAATAAAGAAAAATACCATTGCTGTCAATCATAGCTGCAATCCAGAGGGAGCAGAGAAAGTTTGTTCTGAAACCTGAAGTCGTCTCTTACCTCGATTTTCTCCTTCTCCTGATTCAACCCATCAAATATATTGATTTCTAGCTTTGCCCAGAAATTGAATCCATCCGCCTCCAAGCCAGGGGTTCTCTCCAGCCACTCCTGAGGAGAACAACGCAGAGTTTCATCACATTTTCACCCAGCTCAGGAGCAGGAGGGCTTACACGCAGCAGGGTAGAAAAGCAGCAGATGTGTACAGAAGAACAAAGAGTCTGCTCCTTCATGTTTTCTCTGAGATTAAAAATGCACAGGTTTAAGTTCGGGGGAGTGTCAGGGTCAAGCTTTGGGAAGAAAAACATGATTGGAGGAGGATTGCACTTTGAGAAAAAGTCAAAATGATGCTGAAAACAGTCTCCAAAGAGAGGGCTGAAACAGGAAGACAATGCAGAAAAAAAGGAGAAATAATTTTATAAAAAGTTGTGAAATTGCCCAAAATTTTATTATTTAAAAAATGTTGAAATATGAAAATAAAAACTTTCGTGACTGGGTTGAAATTGGCCTCACATTTTTGTGAATGAGGTCCAAATGTAATTAGTTAACTGTATCATTGTAAGAATTTTATTTAAAAAAATTCAAACATGTTTAAAAAGTTTAGTTTTTTGTTTTTTTCTTTGAATAGTGCTGAAAATCAGATTTTCTGTGAATTAAACCAGAAATTTAAGCAGCCAAAATTCCAGGATTAAACTTGAGTAACAGAGAATTTTAATTTTAAGAAGAATAATTTTAAAAAACATATATTCAAAAATAGAAGAATTTTAAAAAAACATTTTGCGAATGAAATTAATTTGTTTATATGTTTAGCAATATTAAGCAATTAAAGGCCTAAGGTTAAACCCAAAAAGGCCAACATTTATAAATCAAATTATTGACCAAAAAAAGGTTCATGAAGATCAGAGTTGAAAAATACGTTCATGACTAAAACTGAAATAAAGGGGAAAAAAGTCATTCTGAAGAAGAAAAACACTACCTCTTTTTTAAAAGTAACTTGGAAATGTTGGGGAAAAACAGCTAAAATAAGCTTTTTAAAAAAACTGTCCACATATGAGAAAACTGTCTTCATTATTTTATCTGATTAAGAGGGAAAAAACACATTTTGAGAATCATGTGAAACATTAACTCCAAAAGGATTGAATATATATAGGCTAACGAAAATACATAAAACTGTTTTTTCAGTGGATAAATGCCAGCATTCTTGTAGAAGATTACAGTTAAATAGTTTTAATGTTTCGTGAAACTATTTAAAGAATAAAGTGGAAAAATGAATAGATTGTTAAAATTAACCAGTAATTTTATAACTATGGTGTACATGCTGAAAAAGTTAAGCACTCCTGAACTCTGTTAAGGGTTTTAAAAAATAAAGTTGAATGCTGTAAAAGAAAAAGTTGACATTACTACAATTTACTTGATGTGGGCCTTCTGTTAAGATTAAATTCATTATGTTTAAGAAAACATTACTGTTTAAAGTTGAAATATGCTACTTAATATTGAAAAAAAGTGTTTCATATTTTGGACTGGAAAAGTGAAAAACACAAAAGAATAGTAAAATGGGTCTGAAATTTTGGAAATTTAGTGAAAACATGAAAAATGTAAACAGATTTTACAGTTTGGTACCAACAGGCCTATGGTTTTGTGAATTAAATTAAATTGTTGAAAAAAATGTTTATTTCTAGAGTAAAGCTGAAAAAATCAGTGTGAATTTACAGTCTTAAAGACAGTAAATAAGATTTTATGCTCAGAGGAAACTGGAATTTCAGAATAAAGTTGCGATTTGACTTAGTTTTTGAGAATGAAGTCAAACCGTTAGAGAACAGCCAATTATTGAACATGCAATAGATGTGCTGTATAATTTTGCTGAGTCAGAGTGTGGAGGAAATTTTAACATTTCTGTAATTTTGTTTAAAAAGGCCTATTATTTTCAAGACAACAGTGTAGAAAAATGAAAAAAAAAACAAAAAACATATTTGTAATGTTCAGATGAAATATCACTCTACCCTAAATCCATCCTGGCCTGACTCTTTTATAGAAAACTTATAATCACACAAACCTCAACAAGTTTTAAAAGTGGAGGCTCCTTTTCAGTGGCGAGCAGCAGCTCACTCTCATGGCCTTTAAAGTTGTCTCTGTAATGGCGTCTGTTGTAGGGGACCCTCTGGTTGTCCGGGACTCCGATTTTGTTCTCAAGCAGCCGAAACTGAAGACTTTGGAAACCAGAGGCTGGAGACAGGTATTCTCTGCACGCACACACATGAACACGTCAGTATTTAGAGGCATTTTGATATGCAGAGGGGTTTAAGAGTGAGGGCAGAGCATTTAGAAAGGTTTGGTTCTGATCACCTGAAGTCAAAGAAGTCCAGAGCTGTCATTGTTTCCAAAACTGCAAACTGGTCCACCAGCAGTCTGAAGATCATCACGATCCTGTGGATGCGAGTGTTGACTTTGAGCATGTTCCGCTCGTCTCTGACCTGAGAAAGATAAAACATTAAAGGTTTTGAAGGCTGCTGATGACATTTATTAAAGATATATTTCTACTGTTGAATCAGACGAGGGGAAAGTATCAGCCTGTTTGATGTAACACTGTGAAAAAGCCTTGCTCCATTTTTGTTGCCCTGGAATCAAACTAGTGTAAAAACTGACAGTTATTTCCCAGAAACATTAAAGTTAAAGGTTATGATGACCAGTTTGTGAATGCTAGGCCAAAACCTAAAACTGCTACTTTTCAGTAAAGGAGGGACAGTGCACATTCATACAGTTTCCTCTGTTTGACAGTTTAGCTACTGTGGCTAAGTTTTAGACTTTGGTCTTTGAGCAGGTGAGTGACGACACAACAGACACTCAGGTACATCGAAACAGATGAAGAGTGGACTCCTAACATACAGTATAGCACATAAAGCACCCAAAACTTCATGAAAAATAAAGTAAATTTAATAAGAAATTGTGCTTTGTACTTTAAAGATGCTATGAGGAGAATCTATTTCCAGCAACATAAAGACTGCTACCCATGCACGCACGGCGACTATCATAAAGACGTGACCCAAGCCAAAGCGTGTGTTTGTTGTGATGCTAATGAATGCAGCTCGGACCTTCATCAGAACTCTGCATTGCTTTACAACTTCTTTTTTCAACAATTTACAGGATGTAAAGCGACGAGGTAATGTATCTCTTTCTAGCTATGTAGCGGTAGTTTTTGATGTGTGACAACAAGCAGTTTTTGGAAAACTTATTATCGTAGTTTTGTAGCCGTCTATATTTCGCAACTTACAGCCCGGTGCTCTAAGACATGTCAGAATAATATAAATTTGCTCTAGTTTTAATTGTCTTGTTCCCGAAGTTGAGTATCCAGGCCAGTCCAGCCCTGGCCGACCTGCCCGTGAAGCTAAGGAAAAACATTTATAGATAACCTATTTTGATGCTATAAAACTCATCTTAAAGTGTGTATTTCAATCAGGCATATATCTAAAATTGAGACTGTTTTGTAATTACTTAGAAACTCCTCATAGCATCTTTAAAGTGGTTTAAAATCAATAAAACCCCAATCACCAATGGAGGGTGACCAGTGGCATTGTTTCATGGTAAATATAAAATCATTAAAACGGAGATAATAGGTTTTGCCTCATTGGCTTGATTTCAATTTTACATTTTTTAAAAAGCTGAGATATCCTCATGTACCACGATTCTTTTGGGGCCCTAAACTGGTAAATACAACAACATATAGACATCATATGTACACAAAATATGATAACAAAAAGATGTAATTTATCAAAAAAACAAAACAGGAAATTAAAACAAAAACTATTCAGAACCCAAACAACGAAAAATGAAAACAATGAAACTATGAATCAAAAATCACTACAATTAAAAACATAGCAACCATCAAGAAAACTTGTCAACAATTAAGAATACACCTCGATGCATCAAATAACAAAACACAAAAACACTTAAATCAAACAACATCTTTTGGAAAAAATAATCTGAAAACCAACAAATGAGAAAACAAAACAGCAAATTTATTGTCCATGATTGGTTATTATTTTGAAGTTAACTGCTGTGTTTTCCCATTAGTCGTGTGCTGCACTTAAGAGCACTGAATCATGTAAAATTATGAACATACAGCTTGATTTCTGATTGTCACATTTCTCTTGTGCAGGGATGGGCAACTGGAGGCCTTTGGGCAACATCCAGCCCCTTTGGCACCTTTTCCTTAATCAGTTTAAAAATGTTTTAAAATAAAGAAAACATAATGGAACATGTCAGATAATTTGACCCGATATGCCAATTTGAGACCAAGACACATATTAGGATATGAAATGAACATATGTCTAACATTCTATGATTAGCAATGTGCACGTTGTTCTTTTTTGGAATTAATGAGTGAACTCAATTTGCTTTATTTTTCCTCTAATATGAAGCATTGGTAAATGACATGCAGCATTTGTTAAAAAAAAGGATTTGAAGAGAAATACTAGAATATTAACACTAATTGTTCACTGCATTTAAAAAGTCAGTTTGAACACTTTCAATCCTGTTTTTACTTTGATAAAGCATTTTCATTTTCTGGTATTTTTTGGTTTATTAATTATACTGAAAGCCTTTTTTGCTTTTTCTTGTTTAGCTGTCATACTATTTTATTTTAGAATATCTAAAAATATGTAACAGTTTAGCCCTCAGGCAGGGAGAAATGAATTAATTTGGCTCTGTTGGTAATTAAAGTTGTCCATCCCTGCTCTCGTAGTTTCTTATTTTCGTAAGATACATGTTTATATACTTGCTCAGAAGAACGTAATTATTGAAATAAATGATGTTATCATTTTCTATTGCATCATTTTTTTGCATTAACACTAGAAAAGCCAAGGGGGTAAATTTTACCCCCTGGCATTTTCAAATGCTCGTATTTCTTTTAAAATAAAACCCCTGCATCTTAAAGTCCATGACTTTTCCTAAAATGGATTTATTGATTATTTGGTGAATTTTGTTAAGTGTGTGATAAAAAAAAAAAAAATTTTGAGCATTTTTACCTCGAACTGCCAAGGAGTCATTTTTACCCCCTCATCTAAAACAGTGTATATTGCAGTCATATTGGAGCAGCATCTCGTACGCCTTGCTCAGCAGCTCGTATCTTTTCGTGCCACGCCCCTCCCGCCATTTTGGTTGCTAAGCAATGCTTGTTTTGTAGTCTGATTTTGACAGCTATTAGTAGCTATTGCAACCAGCTGTCATATTAATGTCTGGATCCAAACTAAAGGTTTACAATGTACTGGACATTGCCGCACTGAATGCATGGGTCCTGTACTGGGGCTGCACAGACACAAATATTGCCCGGCAAGATATCATCCTGGAGCTATGCAAGCTGTAGCGCACTGAGCACATCTTGAGGCTAGCACCAAATCCTGTACTTCCGTCATCACAGGCCACCCCTAGGAGAAGAGGAGAAACTGTACCAGAAGCGTCAATGCATAAAGACCAAAACCACAAAAACATGCCAACGTGCAGTTTGTGGACAGTGCACAGTCAGTGTACAGCGTGTGTTCTGCCTGTGAGTAATGTGTACACATGTGTATGTGTCAATGTGTTTGTGTATGTCTATTCACGAGTGTGCCTGTGTGTGTGTGTGTGTATGGGGGGGGGAATGTATAACATTCAATCTATGTGAATGTTAGTGTGAATGTCACAATGTGACCTGCATGTATGTGAGTGTGTGTTATTGGAAAAAGTTGATTTGATTGTTGTTATTTTCATATTTGTGTAAACCTATAGTTCCTATAATTTGTTAAAGAAGTGAAAATGTATTTATTTGTGTAGGCCTAAACGTATTTTTTATTATTATTCTTATTATTCTTATTATTCTTATTATCATCATCATTAGTATAAACATTATTATGAATAATTATAATAATTATATATGTATATATATGTATATATATATATATATATATATATATATATATATATATATATATATATATATATATATATATATATATACACACATATATATACACATATATATACATAAAAGTATATATATATTTATATGATATATGTATAATATATATATTATATAATATATACGATATATTTATATATTATATATATATATGTTATTACTATTTTATTATTATTATTGAGAAATGTGTGATTTTGTACAGTTTGTTTAGTTTTAAATTGTATTTTACCTGTTTAATAAAGTACTTTTTTAAAATAAAAAGGCAGAAATAAATCTTTTAAAACACTTTTTTTGCCAAGTTTCCATAATTTCTTCAAATAAACTTCCAATAGATGGAAATAAACCACTTCACATGTTTCAGAAATGACACCATAGATTTGCTGAAGTTGTTTCAGCTTGGGGGTAAAAATGACCCCCCACGGCTGTTCTAGGGGGATTGGAATGTTGGCTGTTCTAGTGTTAACCTGAGGTCAAACTCTTAAAATCCAAATATTGTCTAATTTATGATGGAGAACATCAGATAAGAAAAGTCAATTTTGTCATTTAAAAGCCAAAGTCTATGTATATTTTCTATAACTAATGTTTGAACTACTGAAGACTCTCCATAGAGATCTGAAAATACTGTTACAAAAAGTTTATCTTTGACTGTTAGAGAAGCAGTCAAGGCCTTTTTCTTTCATGCTCTTGTAAAAAAGATATAACATCACTCTTAAGTTCTCTCATAAAAAAACTCGAAGACTTACATGTCCACTGATGAAGATCTCCCTCACTGAGTCCAGCTCGAATAAAATCTGTTTGAACCACAGTTCATAAGCTGAAATGAAACAAACAGTGAGGGCATTACAAACATTCAGAATTTAATAATATAAATGAGAGCTTTGAACAAGAAAATATGAGTTTAAACATGATGAAATCCTACAAAATAGTCTGATAAATATACCAGAGAGGAAAAGTGTTGGAAGTGAATTATGGGAAGAGAAAGAGGAAGATTCGTCTTTCTGAGCTCTCAAGGAAAAAAGGCAGGATAACAAAAAGCTAAAGAAGGCCCACATAGATTTAATTCTAAGGGTTTAAAGGATATCAGTTGACATTGAAATCTGAATAAGCAGACAGTTGTGAGAATAAAGATTAAATTTGAATTTCCGAAATTAAGCTGAATTGCTTTGAACAAAATACGAGAAAAAGTCAGGCTTACAATCAAAAAAAATCAAGACACAACGAGCTATTAAGTTAAAATGTTTTCTTGACACTTTGCCTTATTTTTAAAGTTTCAGCTTTTTATTCAAACATATTTCAACACAATATGCACTTTTTGAGTTTTTAACATCATTGTAACTTCTTTTCTCATGGCTCCCTTCATTAGTTCTGTTGCCTGGTGGGACAATTGTATTTGTTTTCAGTGAACGCAGTAGGTTTAATGTACATTTTGGAAAGATGGTCAGGGTACTTCAGTATAATTTACTATCACAATTATGCAGGAACAGATTATGTTTGTGTTTTACTTTTCAGGAAAAGCAAAACAGGAAAATTGAAGCTACTTTTCTCGAAAACAATTGGGATGAAATGAAAAAAAAAATTGAAACCATTTTTCAGTGAAAGTACTTATTTTAGTTCTTGATATGATTTTATGGCAAATAAAAGATTAAAAAATAACAGTGTCACTGCTTGATTAAAACAATTGCTCAAGGAATAACACGAGATGGACAGACAGGCAGGCAGAAGAACCTGTATTATATTTTGATATTAAGCTACCTCAGAATTAATAACTGATAAATTTGGATCCTTATTCTTTCCTTTATTTATTAACACAAAATTAAGACAAAATATACATGTTGAAGTTAGTCCATTTATTTCCTGATTTGAAACAAAGGCTCTGTAATTTATTTTTTTCATTTTGGATTTTTGAGGAACACAATAATTTATCCTGTTTTGTCTTTGTTCACTAAATTATGGTCTTGCAGTTAATTATACTTTAGCATACTGACTAATGGGGTCTTATTGCTACATTGATTAAAAAATAAACATTTGATAACACAAATCTTATGTACTTTTGTTGTTTTTAGCACAAGATACACAAAACAGAAGTGAAAAAAATGCCTTGTAGCAGAAAAAAGCTCTGAAATGCGACTTAGCGTTGAGAGTTTTACCTTGATGAGTGACAATGAAGAGGTGTTCATCATGGATCTTATTACCCTTTAATTCACTTTGCAACACCTGCGCTGTGACTACCTTGTCGAGCTGGCAATAAAGACAGAGAAGAAGCACTTGACTTAGAGCCACACTTGTGGAAAACAAACCCTAATTCTTTTACTTATCCCTCTTTAAAAAGCAATAAACAAAGACTGACTCGGTGGTGGTTTTGTACCTGCAGGTAATCTCCGTAGATGATTCCTCCTTTACTGGCCTTGTTAACCCCCGCCTGAGAATCATCCTCCTCTTCTGTATTTGGAGGCTTGTTTTTAAATAACCTGCAGTGTGGAGAGAGAAGGCGCTTTGTTACTCTGGGGTTTTCCCAAGCTGTATTTACTTCAGTTTGAAAAAAAATAAAAGAATGAAGCTAGTATCAAAGAATAAAACATACAAATGCCTCTTCTCAAAATACGGACATCCACTCATGACTTGTCCAAATTGGCAGCAACAATGATGTTTTCTTCTCCTTCCTCGGCTTTAAATGTACTAAAATTGCCTTCAACACAATCCAGATTTTTAAAGATCCACCTCAACCAATCACAACCACAATTTAGTCAACATCCGGCCCGCCTCTGTTTGCCCCATGGAGCTGTTTACCTTGAACCAGGACCACCTTCTGGACTTTGAATGACCTGTTAAGACATCAGTCACAAGACACCTCTCAAATAACATTCAGGAAAAACAATTATTTCAAAAGTACGCCAAGTTTTAGAAAAGCCAAATAGAGCAAATGTGGGTGCCTTAGGTTGAGACCTTTGAACTGTAAAAGACAGTGTATTCTGGAAACTTCTCTTTAGATGTTGCTGTTATGGTAATAGTATTTTCAGTATTTACCTTCACCGCTGTTTACATCTGTCTGTGTAGTCACGGGCACATAACAGTGATGCCAAAGGTTATATAAGAGTCTGACAGAGAGGAGGGAGGATCAATGTATACACTGGCATCACAGACTGTGTTTCCAAATGTGCAAACTGAGATGGACTCTTTACTCTTTTCAACAATTTGATATGTGAAACATCAACGTAGAGCTGGTTTTCAATATGACAACCACCAATCATATTTGTTCTCCTTCAATACTTTTGTAATACACACAGCTGTTAAGTATATTGTGAGTAGGGCTGTCACTTTAGTGCATTAATTAGATTAATTAATTACACCGCAAATTAATGCGTTATAAAAATTAATCGCAGGATTAATCATAGCACACAAACATTTTGATATTGGCCAGCTGGAGGACCCGTACATGGCAGTGGCACGTCACTTTACACATGCATCTCTAGTCAAACCAAACAAAGCCCAGGTGACAACAGGAATGGCCTATTTAAGACTTAGTCTTATTTTATTTTAGAATTTATTTATCTATATTTGTACTACATTCTTTAATAATACACCAGGCCTAGTTGGTTTGCTGGATGTCCTCGACCTTTTTGTTATTTTGGACTTGATTTATGAAACACACTTAAAGTGTTATTTGAGTTGCCTGATTGAGCTTAGAATTTTCTGGACAAGTTGCCCTGACTTTGGTTTTATTCTGTCACCAATAAAAATGTGGATTTACAAATCTTCACTTCTTAGTGTATTCATTTGATTAGTCATGCACTACAATTTTATAATATCCTAGAATTCAAATTCTTTATTTGGGTACTTTAAGCAGATATGAGATTAAAATGTGATTAATTAGATTAATTAATTATAAATCAGGTAATTAATTAGATTATAGAAATATCAGCAGTAAGGCCAAAAACAAACACTGAATGCCCATGACCTTTAAGGCTTCATGTGGCACTGAATTAAAAAGTGACATCATTCTTTAAGAATATTACCATGTGGGCTTTGGACAAATATTAACACTGATCTAAGGATACATTAATTTGATTTTAGAGGTCATACAAGGCCATACAACCTCAGCTTTATCCTCTGCTTGTGAAATAATAACTCAGGAACACTTAAAGTGTTTTCCCCCCAAACCTTGTACAAATGTTTACACAGTTTTAAAGATAAAATTATTTCATTAGGAAAGTCATAAGTCTGATCAGGGTGGCACAGTTTGATTCCTGGGCGGGATAGGGGCCTTTCTGTATGAAGTTTGCATGTTCTTCCCATGCATGCGTGGGTTATTTCCTTTATCTGTATTTGTCCCCTTAAAAGTATAAACACATGCTGGCTGAAGTCTCTCTTTGCTAAATCACAGAGATCCCAGTCTGGGTCATTGACTCATCTCTAAATATTTGCATTTTGGTTAATATTTTAGTCACCTCATTGACCACTACCTGGAAGTTTTAGTTCAAAGGTCATAACGGAGTGATTACTGTACTTGTGTTTCTAAAGAAAGTACACTGAACATGTGTTTGTGTTCTTCTCTGTGTATTTAACAATCCACATACAGGCACATACCCTTTGAAGCAGAACGGGGGGCCGTCCAAAGCTTTTGGAAGACTCAAACGGTCATTTATGCCCTGGTTATCAGCCGATGAGTGTCGTTCTTTGTAAATATTTGTTTGTTCCCACATACAACTGGCAAAATCGGACAAAGAGTAATCATTGTCCTGCCCTACTACCTGATCCACAACAAAGTTAACCCAGTTTCATCAGTTCCAGACCCAAAAATCCACACACCACTCTCTCTAAATCTCTCCAACATCATTAGCACCCTTGTTTTCACCAACTCTCTTTGTAGACTTCTCAAACTCGGTCCCAACAGCCTTTGCAACTGTCCTCATAGAGATCAGAGGGATGATAACAAGCAGCTATTTCTGAATTGGGACATGGTACAAGCTGTGCAATATACGGCTGCCGACTGAATAAGAGGAAGAAGAGCAAAGGCAGACCCAAAACTTCTTTGTTCTTGTTCCCATTTAGCTGGGATGAATGGGATGCTTGAGGAGCGGGTGCCTTAAATGTGATTCTTTGAAGTGTTCACAGACCTGTCCATCCTGCCGATAGGACACATGTGTGTCATTACGCAATTTCTCCAAGGTCTGAGTGAGTCACTTATTAAAAGGAAAGCACGGACACATCTTTTTTGTGCCTTACAGCTGTGTAAAACTCCCAATGAAAGTTAAAATGTTCCTCCTCTATGCCATGTCCTTCAACTCTGCAGTCTTGCTGTACTGTGTAACTGTCTGCTGCCGACTGCCTTTTTCCTATTCAGCTTCATCTCAAGCTGTGTTGTACTCCAGACTGAACCCCAGCCTCAGCAACATCTAACTTCAATCATAATCTATGCATTTCTCATAAAATGCAAAAAAGAACGGAAACATTTCAAGGAAGGCTACTAAATATTTATTTAGCAAGATCTAAAAGTTCCCTGATCTTCACAATTTACACCACAAGCTGAGCAAATATTTAAATGTAAATTTAGGTCAACATTTTACACAAATCAAATATTTATCATGGTCTGTAACAATCCTCTGGTGTGCTTTAATGAAAAAGTATTTCCCCAAGATCCTGGCAGGCTACTAAATGTAGCTAAGATGTCAATTTTGTTGATACAAATAATAGACGTGTTTAGAATAGTGCAGGATTGAACTGATTCCAACAAGTGCAAACAACCTACAAAGGCTCGATGGAGCTCAATAAGAGGACAACAGCTTCATGAGTGAAAAACAAAAAAGATTAAAGTTCACAAACACAACCAAAGGTCAAATGAAATCTTAACATAGAAATGCACAGCAAATTAAGTACCATCCTGCAAGAATTAAAATCACACTAACAGTAAATGCTGTGCTAAAAGTGCTGAGAGTAAGAAACAAAACACAGCCCCAAACAATCCAAACTCTCCAAACAGAGTAGAAAGCACTCGGAGACTGGGAACATCCACCCAGGTGGATCACATATTGCTATTATGTCTATGAACAACAGTTCCATGATAAAGTTACCATCATTATATGATTCCTTGACCCTGAAAACCCACACCTAGCACTCCGAGTTATGTTGATATCATTATTAGTTATTGAGCAAAAATTATTGTTGTTGGCAGTTATCTTGATTCCCCACAAAATCTAATCATTTTGAATTTGGGCCATTACCAACATCTCCTGAAAATTTCCACAAAATCTGTTGAGTAGTTTTTGCGGAATCTTACAACAAACAAACAAACAAACAACTAAACAAACAAACATAACCGTTAGCACCTTGGCGGAGGTAACTACCCACATGTATGCCCAGTGATTATTGACTATTGAACTGCATCGAGCTATTGTAGTCTGTTTGCCCTCACTAGCCCCCATAGAAATTAGTCCAAACACTGAAGTGAGTTAGCATTTAGCACTTCTCATTTTCTAGGGCAGAAAATGCGGAAGGTGAGCACATGAGAGGGAGAGATGCAGTCAGTCTGTTTTTACTTTGCCTTACCTCACAAAGCAGAAAAGTCAGTCCAAGTCGCGCCTGCTGCTGACTCATACACAGACAATCATGATTCAGCTGTTTTCTCTCTCTCTTCCACGTGCTCTCCCTATCACAGAGCCCCCTGCAGGCCTGGAGTGTTGTTACACTTGTGCTGTGTTGCTGTTTTTTCGATGTGGATTGTTTTGAGCTTTGTTCTTCTGCCATTAATACATTTGTTTTTGATTCTTGCAGCTTGTGTCTGTGTTTTTATTTCGTTTTGAGTTGGGTTTGATTTTGTATTTGAATCATCAAAGCAAATATGGTAAATGGACTTGATCTTCTTCTTCTTTCGTATGTCCTTAGACCTTCAGCTCCATTGCAGCAAGCCAGTCCAGTGTGTCACTGTCTAGGTCTATTAAGCCACAATCTCCATTTGGTGGCCGGTATATGGGGCAGCTTGTAGTCACATGCTCCACAGTCTGTGATGTAACCCCGCATTTGCAGTGAGCACCCACTTCTGCATTGCTGCACCAAAGCGTCCCACACCGGTCCTCAAGCGATTGAGGGTTGTCCACTCCTTACGGGGGAGATGCTGGCCAGGAACATCTGTTGGATCCTCAATGAATAAGTGAAGCCGTGATGGTACTGCTGCCTTCCACTGGTCCCTCCATTTTGCCTTCACCCAGGAAGCCTTGGAGGTGTTTGCTGGTGTTGTTCGGAGCAGTTCCTGGGCGTGTGTAGCAAAGGGGCGCTGGGACTGCTGTGGTGTCTCCGTGACAACCTTGTGGAGGAGGTTGATCTTGATCTCATATAGCGCTTCTCTAGGCTTGGACTACTCAAAGCTGCTTTACACCGCAGGACACACTTACCCATTCACTCTCTCATTCACTCACTGATGGTTCAGAGTTTCTATGTTAGTTTTCCATCAGTATCTCTAACACATTCACGCCCATTTACACACCACTGACGCAGCAGTGGGAGCAACTTGGGGTTAAGTGTCTTGCCCAAGGACACATCGCCATGAACCGCCCGGAGCTGGGCTTGGACCTGCAACCTCCCGATCACTGACCAAGCGCACTATCCAACTGCGCCACCAACACCCTGTTCATATATGAACTCCCTCTGCACACACTCACCCTGAGAGCTTTTAGATATATATAACATAATCAGACCAAAGCTCTGTTTATGCAAACTGTAATAAACACCCACAATCATGTTACTTTTCTGTAGCCATCCTCAAGTGGACACTCGAGGAACTGCAGTTTTGGCACTTCTACAGTGGTAATAATAATGATGATAATAAAGTTTATTTGTGTAGCACTTTTAAAAACATTGGTTTACATGTGCTTTGACAGCAGGCAGGAACATAAAGACAACAGCGAACATAGAGACAGTAGATCTTTTCAGAGCCACAGGTTACTGCTTGATCATCATCTTTAAAACTGTTACACCAATTAATGTGAGAATTAAATGAATCTTTCCTCTAAACCACGTTTGGGGTCAAATAACCTTTATGTTGCCATTTTCTTTTAAAAGCCTTTTTTCTTAATCAAACTTTCATAATATATAATTAGTCTATTCTGGTTCAGAAGAAACATGTTTTTAACTTATGTTTCTTCTGTGTTGATTTTAGCTGAGGTTTGATTTGAAAAATATGTTTATTTGATATTTGCTTGATTCTATTGTAACCCTACGCCCAGCCTGTGTTAGTCATTGTTGTAATATGTTTATGTGGTTTGATAAGATAAATCAAAGTCAGTTGAGACATAACTGGTCAATTTTTTGTGTTACTGCAATTTCAAACTAAAATAATATTCATCAAACAATCACCTGTGTTTTATTTCAAGAGCTCCAGAATTTAATTTGAGTTACTTCTTTTGAATCTCAGATCAGAGCCTTATTTGTCAGGATCGTTCAGAACTGAAGCCTTTGGGACCTTTTTGATCTCTGCAGTTCAAACACTTTTGTGTTCGGGGAAACAATTTCAGCAGCCTTTTCTGTAGATCTGCTTCTGTGGGAGCACTTTTTTTGATGAAAACAAGGTAGATTTGCTTATAAAGTAAAAGGAATTTTAACTATAGTAATGAGAGGTCTTTGATGCCCCAATCCCCCAATAAAAATCTTTTTGTGCCCCCCATCCTGCTCCCAACCAGCACCATGACGACTCAGTGTTATTTTAAGGGCCAATATAATACAGAACATGTAAAAACTGGTTTCTTAATACGGAAAACACATAAACAGTATTTGTTTGCCCTTGTTATATACACATATGAATTGCAATGATATTTAAACTCATACTTTTATAAACTTTAAAAATATAAAACCCACATAATTACTTTCTTAACACATAGAAAATGAACTCTAGAGTCACAATTAAAAGTTCAAACATGCTAAAATTTTCCGCATCAAGCAACACTGACCATAGAAGGCCGACCGAAGCTTTTGCCTACAGGCCCTCATTGGTTTTTACCTAAGCTCCTCCTCTGACATGAAAAGTAGCCAATCTGGGTGCAGAATGTCAGATTGGCAAATGGGGAGGCCAATCAAAAGACCTCTGCCGAGACAAGTTGCATGTTGGTGGAGGGTGGCCACGTGCCCCTTTGTTACCTCGGCCAAGGAGGTTATGTTTTCAGGAGAGTTTGTCTGCCTGTCTGTCTGTGAACAAAATAACTCAAAAAGTTATGGATGGATTTTGATGACATTTTCAGGAAATGTTCAGCATGGGAAAAGGAAGAAGTGATTCAATTTTGGTGTTGATCTGGATCACCGTCTGGATCCGCCATGACGAAAAATGTGATTTTCGTGAATAACTACTGAACTGAAATAGATATCATTATGAAACCAATTGCTAATGGTATGTTTTCATGGTCAAGGAATGTAAATATTTCAATGAAATAAAGGTAGGAGTAATATTTATGGTAAAAATCACAATATGGGAGAGGACTGTGGTGCTGGTGGAGGTCTGCGCTCTTCGAGTGCTTTTCTAGTTTATTTCTATTATGTGGATATGATTATAAGGCTCTGGAGTAGGAAACTAGAAGAGAGAGAAAATATTGTTTATTGTACATTAGGCAAAGTTTTTCTGCTAAAAACAGGTAAAAGTTATGACACAAAAAAGTTGTAATGCACCGAGAAAAAAATGTTACAGTGAAGAGGGTAATAGCTGAATTGTGGAAATGAAAAAAGTCTGTACGAATCAGTTACAAGAATGAGAAAAAACATCAAAATAAAAAAGATTTTGTGGAAAAAAGCTGAAATGTCAAGGGAAAAATTGAGAAAAAACTCAACATGAAACAAGAAAGACATTTGAGTAAAAGCACTAAAGTTGAATTGTTGAATTAAAATGAAAAGAATTTAAAGAAGCAAAGAACAAATATGAGATTAAAATGACACAAAGTTAATACATCAAAGGAAAAAATGTTATAACATTGAAAATGAATAGGTCTTTGAAACCTCATTACATTATTTTCAACATCAAGGCTTTTTTAATTAACATTTAGACTTCAGTTTTTCTTTTCTTTTTAAATTCCTTATGTAATATGATTATAATTCTCCTCTTTATGTGTTTTATTCAGAATGTTAGATGAAGGTCTTGCGTTCTCTATTTCTTCATAAGTCCTGCATACATCAACTATTTGATTAAGTTCCTATAATCTGGTGACCTTTGAGTCTCCCAGCAGTCGTGTTTATCTCAACATGTACCATCCAAGGTTTAAATCTCCTGTGGTTGAATTAATGCTGTATATGCTTTCATTTCCTGCACAGAGATACTTTTGAAATGTAATACAAGTTTTCTGTCACACCTCAAATTGTATTTACCTCTGCAGGTCCTGTTGATATTGTGTCAGAGAGAAAGTCTACAAGTCCTGAGAAGAAGGTGAGTAAAAGCAATAATGAATCCTGTCACCTTGTGTGCACAGGAAAATCTAATAAGACTGGTTTCAGAAAAAGAAAAATCTGCTCTGGTAGGAGTCATTCAGGGACATCCAAACTTCAACATTCAGATAAGTTGTACAAAACTGCATAATGATTATTTCTGCATATACCATCAGTTATAGGAATGTCACTTTAAGATTAAATATGTGATGTCCTTGAGGAAGCAAACAACTAAACTGTTGTTTTATTTACCGGAGGCTCATTAGAGAGCTCAGTCTGTTGACTGTCCCATATGTTTTAAATTATCTAATCAGCGCAGTTGATGCACATGATTACACAATTTTAATATCACATTGCGGATTCTGTTTTATGTTCAAGAAATGTCAAATTGTTAATGGACTTGTGCAGCCACTTTACAGTTTTCTGGATACTCAGTGCACCTTCACTTTGCAGGTCACACCTGCAGAGGAGGCTATGATGCCCATCTGCATTATCAAACCCTTTCCATTTTAAGGACCTTTTCCAGACACAAGACTATTATGGCATCCCTTCTCACAGTGAACCCCATAAGCAACACTGTTGTCAGTAGATTAAGATACATTTTAGCCGATAATTACATCCGAGGTGCACTTTGGAATTTCAGTGACTCACTCATAAAAAAGGGACCACTTCAAGATCTCTCAGAAACTAGTAAGATCTGGACTGGAGAGAATGTTTCTTGGTGCACAGACAGTAATATTTAAGCCTACAAAAGCCCTGCAATCGTGGTACCTTCTGATAAATAATTTGTTAAACAAACATTTAATGTACTAATACGCTTATTTTTATGATATACACTACACAACAGGACATTAGCTGGGTCTCTCTCATCTTGTTTTATTGAAAATAGACTAACCAGTGAGCATTAGCAATGCTATCATCTGCTTCTGTTGTAAAAGAGACTTTTCCATGAATTATGAATGAAATTATTGACCTGTATGATGTGACATTTAAAGCTTGTAATAAGTAATCGTGCTCAGAGAGCCTCCGTCGAGGCTTTTCTGACCACCTTAATGGAGTTATGAGCAAAAATGTGGAAAGCTACCCTACTGAAAGTCAGATAATTGTCCAAGTGCGCTTTGACCTGAGTCCCAAACGAGTGTCAAGTCATGTGGTTCAGGTCTCAAGCAAGTCCCAAGTTTTTTTCTGTTGTGGGGAAGTCAAGTCAAGTCCCTCACCATTATCCCCCAGCACTCAGGTTTATATCTTTAAAGGAGAACCTGTATCTTCTAGGGATGGGATGAAATATCGTTTGGCAATATATCGCGATACAGTACATGACGAAATGCATCGAGTTTAAAAAAAAATGGATCGTGACATAAAGATGTAACGTCCGGCAATAGCGCATGTGACCAGAAGTGACGACAACAAACATTAGCACCAACTACCTTGCTCCAAAAAGCCTAATGATGAAGTCAAAATTGAGGATGCTCCACCTGGATACAAGTCATCTGTCTGGCAGTATTTTGGCTTTCTCATTATAAAAGACGAAGACGGCGAAAACGAGCCTACTGCTCGTTAGCATAAGCTCTCTCTAACCTCTCTAGGGTTAGAGAGAGTGTTATTGTTTGTGTTTGGCCTGTTAGGCCTTGTGTTTTCCTGTGTGCAACTCAAACAAAAACAAATAAGTTGTAATTACACAGTAATATTTTTTTCTTTTTTACTTTTTTGATATCGTATCGTGACCCAGGCATATCGAGGTGCAGCGTATCGTGAGTTTAAGTGTATCGTCCCATCCCTAGTATCTTCCTTATCTTATGTAAGAGCATGCAGTCTAGTCTGCATGGATATATCCAGCATAAAACTCCTCATTTATCCATTCCAACATTACCTGTCTAATAATTTAGACGGAGATACGTAAATGGGAAAGGTCACTGACCGCTCTGGTCATACTAGAATGATATCCATGTGAAAAACAAATATATGCTACAATTTTTCAGACCAATGTCTCAAGTAGAGTCAAGTCTGCAGTCACTGTCTCTTAAGTCCGAGTCTAGTCTTGAGTTTTTACCTCCCAAGTTCGAGTCAAGTTGCAAGTCGTCAAATTAGTGTCTCGAGTCAACTCGAGTCTGGGTCCCTATAACTTGAGTCCAGTTGTCTGCAGACAGTTCATTGGGATTTGCAGCACTGCCAAATTCCAATCATCTCTCCATTGCCATGACCAACATTGCCTAGAGATATATCAAATCCTCTGAAAACTTCATGAGTCATTATTACCTCTGCCAAGGATGTTTGTTGGTTTGGCGTTTGTCTGTTTGTGAAATTTTCAGGAGATGATGGTAATGCTTTTATTGTTGAAATCAGAATGTGACAAAGATGACAGAAAAATGGATACTGGATGGATATCCATTAACCAACAGAAAAGAGATAAACAAACAACCAAAATAAAAGACATAAAACACAATTACAACAAAAAGTTAAAAAAGAGAACAGATAAACTGACAAACAGCATAAAAATAGTGGAGGCATTTCAATTTTATAACACATTTTTCACTGTGGTACATCATATTATTCTAAACATTCTGACATGTTCTCATTCTTCAATTGTTTTTAAAGACGTTTTGAAAAAACAGATTCCTCCTCCCATTATTTCTTCTGCCTGGTTCTCATCCACCTCCCTAATCAGGGATCAGCAAATTCAGAATTGACACCCCAAGTTAATTTCTGAATTCCCTCATCTACCTACGCAGATTAACTTAAACCTCCTTAAAACCCAAGATGTATGACGTCAACTTCAATCCTCGGTCAGTTTCATATCAGACCTAAGCTCCTCTCTGGTGTTGTAATGTTTGACGGTGCCCCCAAGACGGATTGCAAAACCATTTCATGTTCGGCAGTGCGATTCAACATGGCTACCATAGCGCTGCATGCATAAAATGAGGCTGAATTGAATTATGAAACATGCCTCTTTTTTCTCCCATTTCTCTGATGTGGTTATTGCGTGGTGCTTTTGGGTCTTTGATGTTCTTGCAAAGTCGTGCCATCTCTTTTATATTAGCCTTTGAAGTGGGCCTCGTTACGCTGCGTAGTGCTCAACGCAGCACTGTTGCCTTGGCAGTGCTGACTGTGGTCACAGTGTGATACTGCAGCACGACCTCAGATCATTTCAATATTACTCTGCTATCTATTCTATTTGATGTCTTTTTGAATTAACCTGGAGCATCCACAAGTGATTTTTTTGTCTAAGGCTTTTTCTCCCAAACCTCTTCCACGGCCATCAGAAGAATTTAAAGGAGACTGAAGTATTTTCTAATTTCTTTAAAAGAACTGTGCTGTTGTTTTTGTAAGTATAACCAAGCACACAAACAGCCAGCATGAAGCCTTTGTGAACTATGCTCTGTGAACCACTAGGGAGCATCATAGGACTTTTGAGAGAATCAAAGATTTGAAGCCTTAATATTTGGCAAAGCTGTTTTTTTTTGGTGGGGTCTGAAAGTCTTTGTGAAGAAATATATCTGAACAAATGTGGGTTCCTTTAAGTTCAGTGTAATTTTATTGCAAAGGAACAATTGCTCAGAAGAAAACTTTAATAAGACATTTCATTATAAGTTGGAGGAAGAGAGGGGAAGCATACCCTAAGGGAGTCTCATGAGATCTTTGAAGGCATATATTCTAAGATTTTTAGAAACAATCAAAGAGATGTAGCTCTGTTAAATTTTATACGACACAAACCACTCTTTTAAATCTTTCTAACCGTATAGAGAAGCAGTGGGGAGCCACAGCAGCAGAGATGAGGTCAAAAACAACAGCATAAAACAACCTTTGAGCAAGAGAATACTCTCCTCCCATTTGGTTAGGAATGCTGTTTGAAGTTTAGCATGAAAAAGAAAGCTCTTTCATATGAAGGGGGTTGTTTTCTGTATTATGTATTCCATCATCAAAACTCCTCCACACTTTGATAAAGAGCTCTTACGTAAATGTGGGGAAGCTCATCAAACCTGCATGTAATATTAAAAGTAGAGCTTTCAAGTGTTCACACATGAAGTTAAACGTAAAATGCCTTTGTGGCGACGGTGATAAACAAGGGCGACGGTCTAATCAGGGTTAGATCACGTGTGGTCTGCAGGCCACATGCAGCCCACCTACTCACTTAACTCAGCCAAGAAATCAATTTAAAATGTCACTGAATTGTTCACATAAATAAAACATGGTACACGTCATCAGACAGGATTTCACCGTGTGTGTCTGATAAGACAGTATGCACAAATATCACATTAGTGGAGGTCAGACACATACTGTGCAGCTATATCACTTATTTTGGGGTTGCAGGGGGTGGAGCCTCGCTGACAGAGGCAGGGTTCATCCTGAATCCAGGCCCGGATTTAGTGGCCATTTACACAAGGCCTAATATGGGGAAATCGGATAGGTTTTCATTGTGCTTTGGTCTCCCGTTTACATGGGAACAGTACCTGGAGTGCTTAAATCTGCAAACTTCTGAAACCAGTGTCCAGGGTGGAGAGTTTTTAAAATGCTCCTCCATGCAGCTCCGTGTAAACCAGAGTCAAAGCGTTTCAGGGTGAATCACTGATGTTACCACATACGCAGTACTCTTTCACATAAAGGCTGCATGCACATATCAGGAACAACAACAGCTTTGGCCATCTACCAAGTAACATGTGCTGCTTACTGTGCTCAGTTTGTTATCCAGACAAAACTATCCAGAAAGATTTGTTGTCCCAACAGATGTGTTTTCCAGACAAGAAACTCCTGTGTCCACCTGCCATTGTTGTTTGTGAAAAGTTTTTCTTCTTTTTATGTTCGTTGTAGCAGTGCTGTTTCTCTGCAAACCTACATCACCTACTGGACTTGCATGCATACTACAGCGGTTTCTAGCTAGCTAGCTAGCCATAGCTAGCCAACTGAGGGATGGATCATTCACACTTACACCTAAGGGCATTCACAATTAACCAAACAAGCATGTTTTTGGTCAGTAGGAGGAAGCCAGTGTGCCCAGAGAGAACCCATGCTTGTACTGGAATAACTTGCACAGTCCACACAAAGAGGCCCTGACTGACAAAGGGTTTGAACCAGCAACCTTCGTGATGTGAGGCACAAGCACCACCTGCTTTGCCACCACGACATCCTGCGCTGTTTTCAGTGGAGCTCATTTTTTTATGTTTTTTTCACCTTACTGTATAACTAAACTTTGACTTGTGTTTCCTCTGGGTCCAAAACTGTGTAGGACCAGTCCACTGTGATTGGTTGGATGGTCCACTCTGTGATAATCGGTCAGTTCAAGAAGCTCAGTGCCATGTTGTCATCAACTCTGCATCTACAGTGCAGTCACTGCTCTGTATTCTCCTGGTCAATGAGCTTCGTCTACCGGTGTAACATTGGTAAGATGGGAGCTAACAGCCCCAACTCAAACTAGCAGCAGTAGTTCAAGTTTATAGAGTGATGTTCTGTTTTAAGTGCTGAGATATCCAGTCCCTTATTGTTTTTTGGGTGGTGATGCATTGTTGTCTTTTTATTTAGCTTTGTTTTTACACAACAGATGAAAAGGAGAGTAAATGGGTGTGTTGGAAGCTATTTCAAGGGAAGTTTTAAGAAAAGTCTGAATGCTCTATTTGCAAATTTGAATTGCCTCACCATGGCAGCAACAGAGCACAGAATGACACTTGCAGGGACTGATGCTTTCAAAAACTTTTTGGGGAAATTCACAGAGAAATGGAGTGCCACAACAAGCTCATTCAACTTTATACAGAGAAAAGAGATCTCAGATCAGCTGGGTAGAGGTAAGACTACAACTGTTGTTAGCTAGATAGTAGTGAAAGGGAGGTCGAGGGCCATGTGAAACCAAACAAAGGAACAGATGTGTGAACACAGGCAGAGACAGTTGTATTGTTGATAAAAGTACTGATGTATTTTCATAAGTAAAAGGAACATAAATAAGCTTTTTGTTGTGATTTGCTAACCTAAAAAGCCAGACAGACAGTTCCATATGATGGCCACAGAAATATTTTACTAGTCCATCTGAAAGAGCCCAATGGAAAAGTTTTCAGAGGGTAGAACCTTTAAAAACAACTGCAGCTGGTGATTGGACGATTGTTCTGCCAGTCACACTCATCACAGACCAATTCATATCAAGCCACAGTATGACGTAACAGCTAGACTGTGTTGTTAGCCATTAGCTCATACTTACGTTTTAGTCCTTAGACCAGGCATGGACAGACCGTCTGGCGTACAGAACGATGCACGGTGGGCTGACACACATTCTTGGGCTGACATAATTTAATTTAAAAGACTATATTATCAATAGTGTTTGTTGATCGCAATGGCCCATTGGTTGATTTTCTTGAAGGAAACTGGGCTAATCCAGTGATTCCCAAACTGGGGTACTTGTACCCCCAGGGGTGCGCAAAGTGACGTTAGCGGTATGTGAATACCTGCCAGGTTTCAAACGGTTGTTTCAGTAGTTCAAGTTCAAACTGGCAAATGTTTGTATTGTGAGCTCTGATAAAGGCCTGAAGTGTTGGAAGCTGGAGGATGGATTGGTGAGGCATCCTTGAGAAGGAAATCTGAATTATCTATGATTCTTCTGGTAACATAACAGTAACATTAAGTCAGACAGCCTTCTCATTAAAGCTGTGATGAGTCTGTAACAGCTTCAAGTTCATAAATGAATATTTTTTCTGAAATGTAAATTTCTTTTTCAAAAGTGAACTGGTGTTGCCCTCTGACATTGCTGGTACATCAATCTATTTAGTGAGAAATACTTTACTTTAAGAGATATTATTTGTATGTTATGCATGTTAAATGTGGGAGGCGGGGGTGGCAGCAGGCTTACAGACACATTTCTTTTTCTAGCTTCTATAAGTGCATGTGGGTAAGGGGTATATAGTTGGAGATCAAGTGTCTGAAAGGGTAGAGGCTGCGAAAAGTTTGTGAACCACTGGAATCTAATGACATCTGTCATCCCTTATCAGCCCGTCCCTTCCCTCCTCCTTGATTAACTGTGTGTATCAAAGTCATGCCTGGGCCGACACAGTTCTTGAACCGTCTCTGACCTGACAGTTTGTGCAGCTTGTTGTGCAAGCCGTCCTCTCCCTCCTGCACGAAGCCTGCTCATTCATGTAAAACACTGAACAAAATAAACTAAGAAAATGTGAAGAAGAGAATTTTGTCCTTGTCGTATCCAAATGAATGCAGCCACCATCTGCTCTATGTACAACAGGCCTGTTATTCTTCATTTAAACTGTGGCTGTTACCACTGTTATCTGTCTGTTATGTCTTTTTACAGTTCAGCCCATGTGCACGTCAACATTCCATCAAAATAACTCCTGAATCACTGAACGTCTCTGTGCACTGTCTTCTCCCTTTGCCGATGAGCGTAAAGTGGAAAGGACAGGGATCGTGAATCACTTAATGTGATTTTTGGTAGTTAACCGGTGTCTCGATGGCTGATGTGCACGGTTTGAGTGAACACAAAGACTTAAAGAATTACGGGTCAGCTTTTTGATTAATCAAAACTCTACATTCTTAAGCTCTGACTCTTTGTTTTCACTCACACTTTTTTCTTGATGATAAATTCATCTTGCAGTATCCTGCATCACTTATTCTCCAAGATATAAATGTCATCTGTTCAAGATCAAGTTCCAAATGCAGTCTACTAGTTCAGCAGTTTTCAACCTGTTGGTTGAGGCCCAAAAGTGGGTCTCAGAGCTGTTTTTAGTGGATGCGTACAAATATGTCTTCAGTGTATGGAGGCACTGTGTGGCAAAGATCCATCTATTCTGTTTTACTCTGTTGTCCTGTATCAAGTACATATACTGTAGTTCTCTTGGGGTGTTGACATATCTGGGCATCTAAGGATAAAAAAGATGTTTTCCTATAATAAATGTTTAACTTGAGATATCTAGAATACACCAACATTTACATTTTTTGACAGGAAACATAGTAAGATTTAAGCAAATGTTTTCCCAGGGCTTGTATAATTATTCAATGTTTTTAACATTTTTGTCTCGTCCCTTTGCTCAAAAATGTTTTTTCTACCTGAGGTTCAAACTGCAAAGTTGAAGTGGTTGATCTTTTTGAGATTTGGGTCATAGCTGTTGAGATGGTGATTGGTTTTTAGGATAGAGCTGAAAGTGCCATCACTTCAGTTTATGTTATATATAAAATGAGGCAAATATCAATGATCTCTTTCACTTTGCACAGTAACTTATGCTAAAACCTTTTATACATTTCCAGCAAGAGGACAGGGTCACCCCCAGAATCTACCTTGCGTGACGAGGCAGAGAAGGACTGACTTCGCTTTTTAGGCAAATGAAAAGTACAATTGGAAAAAAAAATGTATTTGACTACTTATATAAATTCGACCAAAAATATTTTTTTGCTGTTTTTCTTTTAATTCAGCCCCTATGGCCTTTGTTAGGACTAAAAGAATAGGCCCTTGTAACACATTCAGATGACCAGCCTGTGAAACTGTCAAGTGAAGATGCTCAGTATTCTGAGTGTATGCATTTGATTTGTACAGATGAGTTCAGACAAACTGATTTTCTATAACGATTAGAATGAAGAAAAAGTATAAAGTATTGTTGTTGTTAATAATAATAATAATAGTAACAATAATATTAGTATTTTTGGTCCCAGTCCCCTGCCTTAGACCATCGTCTTATTTTGAATTACACAATACAGTACATAATTATGTACCATTTACCACTTATATGTGACATGAACCTTATCTATGACAATCCCACCAAGTTCAGCCTGTAAACTTCTGAGAACAGCATATCCCATAATCTCTCCAAGTTTCACAGCGGTGATCCCCAGTCAGAAGAGGAGCAAAAACATGATTTCCCCAAAGAAAAGTGTAATGTGACCTTCTTTGCTCCTCTTTTAAAGAAGAAATTGAGTCCATTTCTTGTAAAACTGCAGATAGTGCTGCATCCTTGGAGTATGATTTGGGAGCAACTACTGTTTTCAAACATGCAGCCACTTACCACTGTCATGTGTTCTGTTTCCACCTCTTTCCCCTCATTGGGCCGTCCAGCTTTTGGCGAGTGAAGTCAATGGAGATTGAAACTTGGCAAGATTTAATTGGTTTCAGACAATGAATACAGCAGGTCCATCTGCACTGCAAGGTTAGAGAACTGTATCTTTGGTCGGATAATTCTGTATGCAATTTTTTATGATTATGTCCAAGCTTTTGTTTTTACTGTCCCACTGAAATTT
Source organism: Scarus forsteni (assembly GCA_036419115.1). Classification (NCBI taxonomy): domain Eukaryota; kingdom Metazoa; phylum Chordata; class Actinopteri; order Labriformes; family Labridae; genus Scarus; species Scarus forsteni. The sequence goes on from JAZDUH010000383.1 coordinate 24,688,068, forward strand.
CATGACTGCTGTTTCAAGGTGACAAACTTTTCTGGTTGTATCAGTGGGATTTTTTTATGCATGCTTCTTTGTAGCAGTTTGACCTAAATGTACTTCAGCATTTTTACTTACAATATTGGGGTTATGAGATATTTTTACACTCAACCACAACTAAGGGTAACTTAGTCGCCAGATAACCTTAAAAAATGGTTTTGGTCTGTGGGAGGAAGCCAGAGTGCCCAGAGAGAACCCCTGCAAGCAAGGGGAGAACATGCACACTCCACACAGAAAGGCCCTAACTGAGGCAGGGTTTGAACCAGCGACGTTCTTGCTGTGATTTTAGTACACTATCTGCTATGTCACTGTGCTGGCCAGTTTAAACTATGTCAGTAGCAAAAAAATAAATAAACTAAGTGATCCCGGTCAGTTCTGCCCTTGTAAGTTTAGAACTGGCATGGAAGCTGGGCTATACAGTGCTGCAAAAAGGGCCAGGAGACCCACACAGATCAGCAAATTCTTTAAACAGACCACCAACAAACTGGAATGGATGGACTGCACTGGGCACATTTACATCACTTTCCTCTGTCTTTATTTCAGGACTGCTTAGTTCCAGGTAGGAGGAGGTGAAGGCTATGTGGTCTGCTTCAGTAGTATCAAAATAAAGAGGATTGTGAATCATTGTCAATGTGTTCAGTGCAGTGTTCAATCACCCCACCATTTTTCTTTTTTTAGTTTTTAAGTTCTTTCATTCAGTTACAGAGCTGATCAAAATCACTATGGCTCATGCATATACTGCTGAAATGAATCTTGCTTTAAAAATACCAAACTATATTTTTGAGTGTCTCCTGTCTCCGTCAGACTTTTACGGTACCACTTTACTTGAAGATCTAGTTTATAATGCATTAGAAGCACATGCATAAGACGTTATAATGGATGTATAATGCTTCATAAGTGTCATTATAATGGTATATAACCATGTATAAGAACTTGAACCAAGGTTTATAAAGTATTACAAGTGTGGACGTAATGTATTATAATCAAGCCTTTATAATGTTTTATAAAGGCTTTATAATGTAGGCTTTAGAAGGCTATAGGCTTTTTAATGTTATATACCTGCATAGAGTATGCAGGTATAAAACATTATAGAGGCTTGATCATAATACATTATGTCCACACTTGTAATACTTTATAAACCTTGGTACAAGTTCTTATACATGGTTAAACACCATTATAATGACACTTATGAGGCATTATACATGCATTATAAACGTCTTATGCATGTGCTTCTAATGCATTATGAACTAGACCTTTAAGTAAAGTGTTACCACATTGACTTTGACAACGACAGGGTAATCATTAAGCATGAGCATAAATGAATGATCAATGCCTAAAACAAATTGGAAGTGGTATAGTATAAACAGTATATATAAGCATCATGTGCTGTGCTCTATACTATACTATACCTGTATTTTTATGCATATACATATAGTATTGTGTAATGCACAGCACACAATTTACAAAATGGAATGAAACATAAAAAAAACTATATGAAACACTGCTGCTGGAAAGAATATACATAAATCTTAGTGAAATATATTTAACTTAGTGTTAGTACTGGAGTAATTTAAATGAAAATGTCTCCATTTACTTTTATTCTGTATTTGTCACATTAAGGTTACTATGAATCAGTATGAATGTTGTTATGACAAATTACTGGGAGGGCTACATCTGCTCTTTTATAATGAATCAAAAATACTTATGATTGCTTAATTGGAACAATCTTGCCATTTGAACAGAAAGCCTCTGGCTGTAGAAATTGAATCAGTGTGGCCCACTTTGTAGCAGAACTGTCCCGTCTCTGGTCTACATTTTAGTACTCACTTCCAAAAACAAACTGCTGTGTAAAAGCAAGAAGCTAAGTCATAATTAATGCTGCATTTGTCTTCTTAGGCTTTCATGTGCCGTTAATGATTAATGCTGTTTATGATTCTGATATTTTTTTGGAGCACCAAGTCCATGCATACTTAACTTTTTGTAAAGACATAAAGCATTCATGATCTCCAATTTGCAGCAGACAGACTATCCTCTTAACCACATTTCCTTGCTTCTCATATTAATTTTGAACCTTTAAATTGTGACATGACAACAGTTTTGTCAAACTTGCAAAGAAACAACACACCAAAAAAGAACCCCAATATAATTTTAATCCATGAGTGCATTGAACATCAAAAAAGAAATGAACAAAAATAACCTACCGAGAACATGGACGTGATCTATATTTGAAACCACTGTAACCTTGTTTATGTGAGATGGGTTCATGAAATATTTGTGTGGATGAAATATTCATTGGACAGGAAGCCAGGTCAAAAGGCATTATGCCCAATAAACATTAAATTTAGTGGAAATAATAGTTGACTGCATGTTATAGATACATCACCACTTGTAAATACTTGTCACTACATGCACAGGTTTCTGTTAATTACTTCAACAGAGCATTGTGAAGAAGCCCCACATAAGCCATGTAATCAAAAACAAAACTTAAAATAGAAACAAAAGCATGAAAATCTATGAAAATAAAATCTAAAAAAATCAAAACCAGCTGGACTTTATTTGTCATGTATAAACACAACATAAATTACTGTAAATATGACTAATACAGACATTTACTCAAATTCTTAAAAAAAGACGTAGAACTCTTGCATAATTTACAAAACATGGTGTCCCTGTGCTATTCAAGACACATCTGTGCCCCCCTAGCCCCCCGACAGAGTTCTTCATTCGTTTACTGTCCTTTTTTCACAATGAATATTGGGTATTTAAACATGAAAACTGTTTTTCTTTTTTTCTGCTTAAAAACATCTCAAAGAGAATAAGACAATTCGATGTTTTCAACGTTTACAGTGCTGAATCTGATATACATAGTGGCTGCTTTGTGAGGATATCCATAATGTCAGGAGTCTCTGATTCTGAAAACAAACACTTGTTCGTGGACATTGATGTCCCAGCAGTTTCACCTCTCCTGCACTGTACTTCCAGAGAAGTACAGTATCGCGTTATGTAAACATTTCTCCCTGTTCTGATAATACTTTCTGTTGAGCCTGACTTTAATTGATGAAAATAAAACCAAATAAAAAGAAGATAAAACACCTAAATTAGCTCACTGTTTCCCAAACACACAATGATCCTCTGCTTTAGAGTCCAGAGTCCGACAGACTTGTGCAACAGAGGAGCCGACCTGTAATTGCCATTTTAAGGCTTGGTGTAGTTATACATTTACTCTGTAGTCCCTGGATCACAATGCACAGCATTGCCATTGACCCCTTGTATTTTTTGTTCTTTAATATTTTATACAAAAACACATGGACACTCAGGGTACATACAGCAACCTCTTGATTACAGTTGCTTTTCATTCTGTCAGCTAGTATGTCTCTACCAAAATAAGTCTCTTTGGCAGAAAATGCACCTCGTATTGTTACCTTTTCCCAATCTCGCTTTGCCGGAGAAAGTGGATGTTATTAGCACTGTCTGCTAATTCTGGATACTGCTCAATGGAGAGCACGTAATACCCATCATACCCCATAACTTTTCCACTACTTAGAAGCTGCCTCTTCTCCCCCTCTGTCCAAGGTCGCACACCCTCCTCGCCATCTCGCACCCGCTGCTGCTCCCTCGCCCATGCACCAGCGAGAGCGCGCTGACGAGCGAGCTCAACAACCCGCGCCTTCTCCTCATCCACCGTGGATCCGTAGCGGATGTGAAGAGCTAGATTGCCCGCACGGATCTCCACATCTGCAAAGCGACGAGTCCGACTATCCATTACTGTGGTGCTCTGGGAGACGGTCACGTTGACGCCGTTCTCCAGAGTCTTGTGCCCACTTGTCAGGTGCATCGCAGCAAGGTCAGCATCAGGTAGGCCGGGCTTCACAAAGTAATGTGTGTCACGGCCTTCTATCGTGAAATGAAGGTCTTCCAAATAGAAAGCATTGTTAAGGATCGTTGCAACCTTGATACAGTCCTCACTGGCCACATTGAGTGTGTGAGTGTGAACGCTGCCTTTGTAGATAGCGAACATAACAGCTCTTCCGATGGGAGACATTGCTGCTGAGAACCACAGCCAAGACTTTTCACCTCTGCGACCTCGAGTGAGATGGACCTCTGGCAGCCGCTCGAATGACAAGAGGGAATGTGCTTGTCTGGTTACTTCCTGCTGGACCCCAGAGATAGACTGTAGGGAGAGTGCAGTGAAACGTTAACGCCTGAACATGGCAGAACCTGACTTTCCAGGCCATTTAGAACCAGCTACTGCTCTGCCTCCCTGAGTTTTTCATCCCTGTCTAATATAATGGTGTTTTCAAGCTGTGTTCTCCAGCCAAAAGTAGATAAATCCCCCATGACAATTTTACTGCTACACTTTCTGTGTAAAGGCCTTAGCCCAGTGAGCATAAATAGCTTCAAAAGATCGTTTTAAGTGTTGCAGCATCAAAATATTACACAAAGTTAGACAAAATGTGTGCAACTAGTAACTGACACAACAAGAAGGGAAGTACACTTTCTGCTTATTATGCATGTCATTATGCAAATCAGGCCCAATTAAATTTGATATTCTATGAAACACATAGCAATCCAATTAAGAGATGGCAGCTATAATGTACTAATGTGAAAGAGAAACAATGAAAACAAAAACATTTTTTGTTCTCCGTCCCCTACACTTTCACAAGTGTTGGCTGGAGGAAAGACAATATTTCCTTTTATTTATTCTATTCATATTTATTTATGAGAATTATTTTTGTTTGTTACCCACCGGCAGATCGTCCCAGCGCTGACTCTTCACCAGCTCATAAGATGGCATGCTTAAATCAAACTTTGGGACTGGATACCCGGGGATGGTGTTGTGAAGATGAAAACCAAAGGTTACGAGCCAGCTGTTCACATCTGTTCAGGGGAAATTAATCAAAGAGAGTGTTTACAGGCACAACATCAACACTCTTGTTTCTACTGTACACTTTTATTAGATAATTAGATGTTTTAAAACACACAGGTTAAGGCTGTCTATGCTTCAATTATTTCTTTTTAAATTAATGTGTTCAATAAAACAAACACCTGAACATGTAAGATTGTTTAAGTAACTACACACTATTGGCCATAAGTAAAGCATTAGTACATACTTAAATCATCAAGATAATATGTTCTTCATAAAATAGTGAGTAATACTTTATTGATGCAACAGTAAAGGATGGGGCTGACATATCTGTGTAAATGATACAAGAGACAACTGACCCTATAACACTGACTTCCTAATAAGTTTATAGCTGGGGTTAGGGATGTAACGGCTACCGGTAAAATGGTAAACCATGGTAAAATTTCCCACGGTAATCATTACAATGTCCTATTAAAATGACAGAGTTACTGAGTTTGATCACCACACTGTGTCAGTAACCCAAGGTGATGCTGCTCTTTGTCCCGAAAAGCTGGAACTATGTGTGTCTGCCCCCGATGAAGCGGCCGTGTCTCACAAACGGAGGCGCACATGCGCAGTTTGCATTGTTTAGTCTCTGAAAATTTAGCAGTTGGAGCCTCGCTCAGACTCTTAACAGGTTTTTCCACTCAAAACGGCTAAAGTCTGGTCAAAGTTTGGATTTTAAAGGATGTAGAGGGGAAACTGACTGATGACAATCACCCTATCTATAACACCAAGCTGCGGTGAAAGACAAAAATGCGCCTGATTAAAACTGCTCTAACTCCTCGAGTAAACAAGAGCAGAGAGAGAGAGATTCAGTGGGCCATACCTGAGTGAATTATAGGTGGTTTATCAGTATTTCTGTGGGAATAATGTATAAAGGTTGTAAATAACAGCATTAGTATAAATCTGGAGTGTGTTCTTGGAGTTCTTTTGCCATTTATTTGGCATATTTTACCTGATAGATCATCTTTTTCTGTCATAGTTCGTGTTTTATGGATTTAATCAATCCCAATTTGGAAATATTAAAGAAGGAGATGTCGAGGACATTAGCCATGGAAAGGGGAGACCTAACGAGCTGTAACATAACACTAATGCTGCAGGCAAACAAACGTGTGAGTGTATGTATAATAGGTTGAGTTTATTTTTGGCCATCTAAAAACTTTGAACATGTTCATTTAAGTTTATGAAGAGAAACCTGTTAAAAGTACAAATCAATTTTTTTCTTTTCTTGTAATTACACACAGTTTAAAGGTGCTATGAGGAGAATCTATTACAGGCGACATTAAGACTCTTCTACCCATGAGCACGCGCGGCGACTGTCGTAATGCTGCGTTACAGTAACCTCGGAAATGGGAGTGACATCATCTCCCACTTATTGGCGTTCCAGTTAAAGTCGGAAAAAAACATCTCGATCTACCAGGCTATTGTTAGCTGTTGTTAGCACGCCCTGCGTTATTGTATGAAGAATGTGATTATCACTATGGCAGCATTTTTGTAAATATAAGTCTAACAATACTATGTATACAGCTGATCTAGAGTGACACACCCCATTTAGAAGTGCAAATAAATTGATTATTACAGGAGCTAAATAACTGTTCACACTGGGGGCATCCATCTTCAATTGTCAACTCGGGGGTGGCGAGGTTTCACCGAGTTCCCAGGAGGAAATTCCGACTTCGGGGGATGTTCCAGTTGCAGTTTCCTACTCGGAACCCGGAAATTCCTACTTCTGACTACAACTTGAATGCACCAAAGACGTGACTGAAGCCAAAGCGTGCGTTTGTTGTGATAAATATAGCTTGGACCTTCCTCAGAACTCTGCATTGCTTTACAACTTCTTTTTTCAACAACTTACAGGATGCAAAACGACGAGGTAATGTATCTCTTTCTAGTTACGTAGCGGTAGTTTTTGATGTGTGACAACAAGCAATTTTTGGAAAACTTATTATCATAGTTGTTGCCAGCTATATATCACTACTTACAGCCCGGTGCTCTAAGACGTGTAATAAATTTGCTCTAGTTTTAATTGTCTTGTTCCCGAAGTTGAGTATTCAGGCCAGTCCAGCTTTGTCCGACCCGACCGGAAAGCTAAGGAATAGCATTTGTAGATAACCTATTTTGATGCTGTAAAACTCATTTCAAAGTGTGTATTTCGATAAGGCATATATCTAAAAGTGAGAATTTTTTGTAATTACTTAGAAACTCCTCACAGTCTCTTTAAGCATTTATAACATAATAATGACAAATACTTGTCAGAATTATTTACTTTTATTTCTCATGAAAAAAGTTCAAACAAATAATCCTAAAAGACATTTCCTGACACAGTTATTGACAAAAGGACAAAAGAAGTGTTAAACTTATAATATTAAAGTTGTTAAATGATTTCAAGACTGTGTTAAAGTACATTTTGAACATTTGAGCACACTGCAACAATACCGCAATAATAATGATAACCGTGATAATTTTGGTCACAATAACTGTGATATGAAATTTTCATACTGTTACATCCCTAGCTGGGATATACCTCACCAATTACAATTTTGCTTGACAGCAGCCTACATATAAGAGTGACTAATGCTCAGGTCTCCATGGTAATTGGCAACTTATTACAGAACTGATTATAAGGAACTCCCCTGTTGCAAGAACATACTTGTCTTTTTGAAGAAAATCAGATTTTAAATGGCGAGCACTTACGGCAAAGATGAAAGTTGTAAAATAAAGCAAACTTTCTTGAATGCTCCCTTAATCAAGTAAAAACCCTGATGTTGTGTGGTAGAACATGTAAAGTTATTTAACGCAGGAGCTAATAATCGTCAAATTTAGCACAAGCCTCAATGTACAATGTATCTTACCTGCAACATACTCTCTCACTTCATGGACTTTGCTGATGGGGTTGTTGTTTCTGAACATGTACAGGTTAAAAGGAGCTGGTTCTTTGCCAAGTTTTTTCCACATAGCAACATCTGGAACAGTCCACCTCCCAGACATGATATCATAATCCTGCTCCCCGAAGTGCAGAAGTTTGGTCAGAGGATCATAAAGTCCTCCATGAAACCCAAGCACAAGCTGGAAGTCTGGGTTTGAGTCAAAGTAGATCTCGCCGTATGCTGTGTACTGGAGTTGTTTCACCAGGAGGCCGTTGCTGGTAAAGATAGCCAGAGGTGTGCCGGTGTTATCGCAGGCGATGTAGAACTCCTCACCGCTGCTGATCTCCATGGCGAACAGGTGGCCTTGCAGGTCATAGTAGAGTGACGTGATCTCTGAACTGGAGTGGTTGTAGACATGTGTAATCCTGGCCGGGTAGCTCAGATCTGCATAGAAATACTGCAGGTGTTGGCCCAAGCTTGTCTTCATGGACACTCTGCGTCCTAGTCCATCATACCGGTACTGGATCGTCCAACCACTGCTCTTGCTGTAGACCCTCACCAAAAGACCTTTGGAGTTGTACTCAAAGATTTCTGCCCCTCTTTGACGCAGGAAGCCATCTTCATCCATTCTATACTGGATATCTCCAAGGCGGGTGATTCTATCTCGCAAGTCGTAGCGTAGAGGAAGAAGTCTTGCGCTGTTTCCTGCATTCAGAAGATGCAGATTCCCATTGAGGTCATACGTATAGCGCCACATGACTTTGTCATTCAGGTATACAGTCTGGAGCTGGCCATCTACATCATACTCATAACTGTACTTGGTGGTGTTCGCAAAGGGGCCTATCTTGATCTCTCGTTTGGTTACTCGGCCCACATCATCATACTGGAAGGTGATCCAGTACATGAGTGAGCGGAATATTTCATACTGGATCTCCTTGATGCGCCCATGTGCATCAAAGTGCTTAGTGTAGGTCATGACTGCGGTGGATATGATCTGGTTTATGTCGTAATAGATCACCCCAAACTTCCCAAACTGTTCAATCTTTCCTGAGATGTCATCAAACTGGTAGAGATCAATCGGAAGAGGAGTTTCATTGATGACGCCTTGCACACTGGTGACCCTCAGGCTGCTGTCGTAGGTGTAATCAAAGCGAGCGTTGACCATGCCGTCCTCACTAAAGCGGAATATCTGCCGGTCCACAAGGGGGCCCACTTGGCGGTAACGTATGGAGCAGATAAATCCTTCATTCTGCAGGTTGACGGTCTTCAGAACACCTGCTGTCTCATCATATGTGAAGCTGACTCTTGTGCTGTCATACAGGATCTCTGACAGCTTGTTCTGGCGGCGGTACCTGTACAGAACCCTGCGGCCCGTGCCCAGGTGAGCCACTCTCAACAGGAGGCCATCTTCGCTGTAGTCCACGGCCACTGATGCGTTGCTCTCTGGAGGGTGATAAAGGTTCCTGTAGTAGCCCACAGAACGGATGGTCTGCATGGTGTAGCGGGCTACGCTTGGCATCGTTACAGCAGAGAGCCGGTCCAGGGAGTCAAAATCAAATATGTACTGGCGTTGACTGTGGAGCAGAAGGACCATGGACTGAAAGGGAAAGAGAAATAGAGTGTTTTGTTCAGATGTATAAAATGCATAATATATGTGTAATACTCGGCAGTGAGTGCAGGCAGAATGAGCGGATATTTCCTGCTTGAGAGGAGGAGGAATGGGGTGTAAGAAAAATGCAATAGAGCTCACTTTCACTGCTGTGAGTCAGCAGCTACCAGATGTGCTGCCAAATTTAATCTATCAGTGACTTTGCAGATGTATAACCCTATCATCACTGTTTTCTGGAGTTAACAGATTACCCTGATGGTAACATAAACAGCACACTGTGGTACACAACCTGTTGTTTTCTTTACCTCAGACCGGACTTTTCCTAGACTGGCCATGGTTATGCCATAAAATGGTTCCTTAACATTTTTTCCCTGGCCACCCTTTAGCAGATAAAAACATTTCTAAATCGCTCAAGTGCTCACTCACCATGCACATTAACCCACTGACATTCTGATCACACTTTAAGTAAAATATCTTGGAGGAATTGCTATTCTCCAATGAATTGGCTTGTTTTGCAAAAATGAAGAGAAAAGCAACTTCTGTGTCATAACAAACTAATTTAACAAGCTTTTCATTTACTTCCCTTGAACTGGAATTTTTCCAGACTGGCCATCTGATATAGCAATAACTGCTTAAAGGGAAAGTTCAGTTTTCTTTCAAGTGGGTTGTATGAGCTCCATATGGCCACTAAGTACATTCGATGCAGTAGAAACTTCTCTCCTCTCTCTCCCTCAGTAAGCCACAATGTGTGAAAGTTTGTGGCGAAAAAACAGCCACAAACAAGGAAATATTGCACCAGATACAAAGGGTATTTTCTCCACCTTCAAGAAGTCCTATCAAAAAATAATACCACAGTTTAAGAGTACACTTCCAAGATTTTTTTTGAATGCATTAACTTTTTGGAAAAATAAAGTTTTTTCTGGAACTAGAGATATGTAGAATACAAGGATTACTAGGAATATGAGGAATCGTGACACAAGTCGGTTATTTCCAGAAAAAAATGTTTTTCCGAAAAATTAGTGCACTCAAAAAAATTAGGTAGCGTACAAAACTTATAATGCTTCCCTTTTTGTGGCTGGTTCTGCGTCAAAAACTTTTACAAATTGGGGCATACTGAGGGAGAGAAGAGAACTTCCTTCTGCATCTGATGTACTTAGTGGCCATGTGGAGCCCATACAACCCACTTTAAAAAAAACTGAGCTATCCCTTTAACATTTTTCCTTTGCTCCCCCTTGGCAGACAATATTTACAACATAAAACAGATAACAACATAAAACTAAGACTTACTTTACTTCCCTTTTTGGCAGTTGCGGCATAGGGATGTAAGAAACTATCTTTACACCTATATATTGAAGATGTTTTGGAGCACATTAATGTATAGATATTTTATTGCAACATTGTGATATATTGATCCATAATCTACAGAAATTGTGGACATTTTGGTATTTACTCAGGATTCAGCCTCTTGTTGGCACCAACCAATCATACATTTTACTTTTGCATAGTCTATAAAATTTATTGCTGTTATATATGTCACAGAAATGGACAATAAAGCTTTATAATATTGCAGTAAAAGAAACTGTAAGAAATCAAACATTAAAAGCTGGAAACAAAACCCCTTATCTTTTAGATGTTAGGATCTGCAGTATGCCTACAAAAGAACTACAAGGAATCTATTTGACAGATCTAAAACAGATTGGCCAGGAATCTATATCAAACTAAATCACTACAATGCCAATCCTCAGGGTCCTATTTAGGGACATGCACATATGACTGCTCTAAAAAATAACAGGAAGATTACACTTAATGTCATATACTAGCAAAACTACTGACATTCATGTGAACAAGGTTTTTTCAATTACTGAAGTGCATGTAAACACGTCAAATAGGATTATTCTTTTTAGCTGATTATTCCCATTTACTAGATTAATGTGATCATGTAAACATATTTGGAGTAGAATATCCTGCTCACTTTCCTATTAGGTATCTGATTTAATTTTCTTGTAAGCTACAAACAACATCAGCCATGTTCCCTTTTAACTTCCACTACCCTCAGAGAGCCGCTTAATTAATTTACAGTATACTCAGAGTGGAGTGTAGACTGTCTTCTTTAGTTGTACGACCCTCTCTGTTAAAATGTCATGCCTAGTCATCCGTAGCTACACAGAGGTTCCCTGCGCTCCCTCAGCTCTCTGTGTTCCTTATGTCAGCGTGTTGACATGGCCTCTCCAGGTCACGCAATGACAGGATGCCGACAGGACCGGCTTAGGAAATCTCTGCATGTTTTAATAGCTGAGCATCTCAGAGCTATACTGGATAAACACGACAAAACAACTCAAGGATATTTTCGTGGGGATCGGCTTAGGTATATTTACCTTTTGGACATGATGTAACATACTATTTATTTGGCTCAAGTCAAACCCGACCTGCATACACTTGGCTCTGTAACATCGCCATGGGTAATGTGGTTGACAGCTTGTGTGTTATGATACATTTTAAGAGCAATGCTATTTTTTAGGATATGTATTACAAGCTGTACTTCAGTTTTAATGGTCATTTCGAACACTGTATTTATATGCCTGTATTTAGGAAATTTGTGAATACTACTTTTCTTTTTCTCTCTTTTTTTTGGTAGTATAAGGGCAAGATTGTGACATATACCACCAGCTAAATTAGGCATGCTAACATAAGCTAACCTTGTGCTAATACTGTTAATCAATGCAACTGAACTTCTGTAATAACACATTACTCATTGTCATTTGTAAATTTGCATAACAGAACATAGATTTTTCAGTGTACATTGTTTTGTGTTGCATGAAACAGATTTTTATATGGGTGCCTTCTTAAGCCCGAGGCAGCAGACTAAAAAAAAGTGAATTCCTGAGAAATGGCGAAACTGTTTTTACTACCATTTTTTAATGTCATCATTTTTTTTAAATTTGGCATCAATCAAGTTACTACTTATTTATAATAGTACTGTCAGGTAGTTTTAATGTTGTTAGAACTAAACTCTCAGTTCATTGTGAAATGAAGGCTCATTTTTCACTTCCTGGAATTTATGATGTAATAGCGATACAGTCTCCACCTACTTGTGTTTTCTGCTCTTCACAGGCAGACGCCATGACTGTATGAAAGTTTGCTCTCTGTCTGTACCCCCCCTCTTCGGGTCTTCCTGCCCCTTAGATCTGAGAGTTTCTAAATAAAGCAAAAAAGCTGCATCCAATCCTCTACAGAGACTAAATCTTTCTCTTTTTATCTTAATGAATCCTTGCTTAATTTACAGCCTAAGATGATATAAACAGTACAAAACACAAGGACAGGGGACCTTTAAGCTCTCAAATTTCAGCTGCACGCAACTGCACCTTTAGGTTTTAATAGTTATTTCAACATTTTATTTTAATTACTTGAGTTGCTTCCCTTGAATTTCTAGCCAATAATTAATATGAAAAGCAAAGATTATTGAGTTTTTTTTTATTCAAACATCAAATTTATCATGGTTGTTAAAGTTGTTATTTATTTCTTTAAACATAAAAAATAGACAGTGTTATTTTGAATTACTCAACATTTAAAGGCCTGTGAAAAATACCTATATACAGAACAACCAAAGTCAATATTAAACAATTATACTGATATGAATGCAGCCAGTTACACCATCACATAGGTACAGCAGTGTTACAGGAAAGAAAGCAGTTCCATGACCTCTTAAAGTTTTCAACATCATCATTGATCTTAGCCAGCATATTTTCATATGATACAGTCTCTAACATTAATTCCATCCATTTTTTAATATCTGGAGAGGATGTACTTTCCCGCAGTCCGAGGATCACTCGGGCAGCCGTGACTACTCCCACTTTTATCACAACAAAGTCATATTTTGATATATTGGGCAATTCTGATTGGTCACCCAGTAGACATAATCTTTGTTTCATGGTTTTGGGGATTATACTGCATGTATATAATCACATTATTTTCTCTGTAAATAAGTCCTCCAAGCCACTGGTTATTTTGACAGTGCTATCAAAGAGAAATGTTAAAAAGAGGGTTTCCTAACCTACTTGGTGTGTGTCTGAATCTATATCTGTATCTTTATGTTTGTAATTCTCAATGGCCATTTGGCTTAAGACACCTTTTTTGAGGTTGTTGAACTTAACACTCTTGTTTGTTAATATCTCCACAGACCTTATTATTAGCAGTGATCTGGAACACAATGAAAAATACCATGGGCTTTTTGGCGGGCTTAAAAATACATCATCCCTGCACCTCCTATAGCAGCTTTATTAGCCAGGCAATGGTGAAACAATGAAAACAAAACAGTTTTAAATAGTAGTTGCAAAGAATCTCTCTATTTTATTTGTTAATGCGTTTGAAATGTTCAAAATCATTACCCATCATTACTAGGTGGTGCATGTCATCCAAAAGCTCTCTTCCCAGATTTTTTTCCCATGCAATCAAAACCAAACCAAATAAAATCTTCAAAAATACCATACTGAGCCAACAATAACAACAGAAGTAAGGAAAAAATAATTAGGACTTGATGTTTTTCAGTGCTGCCATTCAGACCTTGACAGCATTTTGTAATTATTGGTTTATCCTGTAATAATGAGGAATAGCACTTGGATGAATCAGGTTGCACTTCTCTCCTTAACTTGCCTCAGAGATTTAACGACAGACTGTAGATTTGCTAGTGGATGCCTCCTCAACGTTTTAATATCCAAACCTTGTAAATGATGTTATTAAATCTGCAGGCATTGCAAATTAATTACTGTGTTTGCAGAACATCTCTACAAAAAGTCTAATTATGTAAACTGAGCTGGTTATTATAGCTGAGTAAACCTCCTCAGGGTGACCTCCGCTGCATGTCAGGGATTTAACTCACCCTGTAGTGGTAATGACGAGCCTGCTGAACAATAAATCTTACAAAAAGCTTCCTCTGGTGGGGCTATTTTCTCACCTGCTCCAGGTAGGTGTAACTCCATATCTTCCCATCAGCGAACACCCTGGAAATCAGTCGGCCTTGGCCATCATACTCCAGCCTCTCGGTGGTGGGACCTCTCTGCAGGGCGCTGATTTGTCCGCTACTGGTGCGGCTCACATTAACGGGCAATAGCTTACTGCTGGGCATCCACAGCACAGGGTGGCCTGCTGTGTCGTATATAATCTTTAAGAGGAACTTCCTGTGGTCGTCGTAAATCTTCTCCGTCCTCAGGGTGCGATCATAATCGACTGAAAGAATGTTCCGCCCGTTCACCTGTGGTAAAGATTTAATCAGCATAAGACTGAGCTTGACCAAAATAACAAATAATATTTTACAACTTACATTACAAATGGTAATGGCACACCTAATAGGGCTGGAAAATGTGTTGAGATATTTAGAATACCTGTGTAATTCAAAGAGTTATAGGTGGAGACTGTACTGGTTATATCAATACTGGGAACATAAGTGTGACCTAATGCTGGGTAAAAAGTCTGTTCATATGTTTCATATCTAAGTATCTTTAAGTTTTCGATGGTCTTTTGACTTGGGCACGTGACTGAATGCAAAATTCCTCTTAAATAGAGGCTTTGTTTTTTTGGCCAATTTCCGCTGTGGTTTCTCTTTGCAGTTCTTAGTGAACCATTCCTTTGCAAGCTATTATTCAATGCAAGCTGCCTGCAAATTTAAGAAACTTACGGCTCACTCACAACTACGAATCGATGCTCATCATTAATTTAAAAGATCTTTTTAAAAGACTGGACTCATTTGTGCACGTCATATCTCTTCCGAAAAACACTCGGGAAGTAGGTCAACAAAACAAAGCCTCTGTTAATGAGTAGAAGAAGAAAATATGAAGATAAAAGGTAATGTAAAATAAAGGGGTAAAAAAATGAGTCACAACAGGATCATTTAGAGTTGCTGAGGAGTTTATCTGATGACTGTAGGCTGAGGCAGGCTATTGTCTGACTCCCAGCATTTGGGCTAAGCTAACTCGCGGTGGGCGAGCTTTGCTTGTTTGTTCCTTGTTACTGGACACACAAGCTGTGTTCGAAATCATCCACTCATTCACTCACTCACTATCCCCTATATAGTGTAAATGAAATAGTGGACTATATAGGGAATGACCAAACGACATTTTGGACGCTACATTGAAATTTTCTAAACATCATAGCGTCAGCAGATGAGCTGGATATTCCTGTGATGGAAGTGGACGTGCCATAATTCACGTAAAGAAACCAGGCACTCGGGAGGATAAGTAACAAAATTCGAAGCTGTTTACAGCTGCTAAAAGACGTTAAAGAGCAATGATACGAACGTGTTAAAGACACTTTAACATTTTTTTACTTTTATGAATGAAAGCAGCGCCTGACAGCCTTCCTTCTCTTCTTCTTCTATGGGAAAACAGGGCCGCATTGCATTGTGGTATACGGGAGTACAATATAGGGTACATCGTATGTACACTCGCTTTGGCTGTGCATTGTGGGTATTTTGTAGTGCACCAAATAGTGAATGAAATTAATTGCTGAGAATTCGAACAACACTACAAAATGGCGAACACACTATATCGTTCTCTATATCAGTGATAGCGAGCGATTTCGAACACAGCTACAGTCAAAAGAATGGTGTCTACCTGGTTGTCATGGACACAGGACTGAGGCAAGACAACAACAAAAATGTTGGAGTGTTTCTGTAATGAACAGAAGAAATTCTTCAGAACGGGCAGAATCCATGTGTACAGGCTAAAGTGCACATAGCCATTTTGCTGCACTGTTTGATAGTGCCAAACACAGAGACTTCCTGTAGAAATTTAATCTAAATTATAACCCAATCATACATTCAATCAACATAGTATTGTGGCTAATTTTTATATAAAATCACAACTATGTAATTTAACTGCACCCTTCAACAATCTACATTAAGCAGTGTAAGTTTCTGATCTGGCGTGTCGGTGGCGTATTCTCATAGTTCGATTGGTTTGTAATCAGAGGGTTTCAGGTTTGAGCCCAGCCTTGCCTGTCACTTGGAAAGAAACTTAACTCCAAGCTGCTTCCACTGCTGCGTAAGTAAATGGGTATAAAAGGGTGTAAATGTGTTACTTGACTGACAAGTGGCATAGAAACTCCAACCATCAGTGAGTGAGTGGGTGTGAATGGGTAGATGTGACCTGCAGTATAAAGGTGCTTTGTGTTGTCAAAGAGACTAGAAAAGGGCTATATAAGCTCAAGTCCATTTACCATTTATCTGGACTGCAAGGTACAGTACAGCCTAAAGCCTTTTCAGCCACTTCA
This sequence comes from Scarus forsteni, assembly GCA_036419115.1. Taxonomy (NCBI): domain Eukaryota; kingdom Metazoa; phylum Chordata; class Actinopteri; order Labriformes; family Labridae; genus Scarus; species Scarus forsteni. The sequence goes on from JAZDUH010000383.1 coordinate 24,704,746, forward strand.
CTGACTTTTGACAAGTATAGCATATAACCTAACTTCAAAAACACAGAACAAACCCTCAAAGTCAATTAAGTGCCGTTTGATTTTAAAGTTTAAACTTCTAGTTATGTTAGAATTTGTTTGAACGAATCCTTATCTCTTACATAAAAAGATCCAATTAGATAAACATATTCATAATTCTAAACTATAAAGAAGCTAAATATCTCTACGTGTAAATGCTGTCTGTGAGTCTTGATAACATGATAATCCTACATATAGAAGGCTTTTCTTCGCTGGGTGGCTTTTTCAAGTTATTCAGAAGAATTTTCTCTACTATTGTCTCAAGATTTACAGCCCTTTTACAGGCCTCATTAAACTGAGAGACACTCTGGCTGTTATTCAGGTACACTTAATTCACAACCTCCTAAATTTAAAGTAATAAAAAATTACTCAAAGGAAACGCACCCCTCTAAAGTTGAGTTCATGAAGTACCCTACCTCATAAATTGGTTTGTCGGATTCAGTGAAAGAGGGAGGGTGGTCTTGTGTGATAAATGCTAAAATATTTAAAGCCCTCTACATAAGGTACAACATGTTCATGTGAGTTTTAAACTTCAGAGAAAAGAACGCTTTTTAATGTTTTGATAAGAAAAGTGACAGGACTGAAGTCTCATAAAAAAACATCAGTCACTTTTTGACATTTTAATCAGATTTTTACTCTGTGCAATTAATCCCGGTCCTAAATTTGTCACAGTAAAAATCAATCTATCACTTGGGGGAAAACAAGGCCAAAACAAACATCTACTCTTGTATGCAAGGAGAGGCTGATTATTTGCATATGCTACAAGGAGAAAGGAGAGGAGGGAAATAACTAAACATACCCTGAGTTTCCGTCCAAAAACAATCACTTTCCCTCTGGCTTGTTCTTTGCGAAAGCGCCATTCGACCAAGTTTTGCCCGCTCTCCCCTGGCAGGCTCATGTTTCGTCTGGCTACGGTCGGGTTGGCAGCGCCTGCCAGGATGTGGGGCTCTGTCTGGTAGTGGGTGTCCATGCCGTTGGCGTAGGTAATCCTCAGCGAGTTGTCATAGCCCACTTGAAAGCTGCTTCTACACTGGTCTGTAGATTAAAATGAAGGAAGAAAATGAGCAACAAGAACAAAGACAGAAATTAATCCACAATATTCCATGCCAAAGATTTTCTGCCATCACAAAGTATTGGGCAGAAACCAAGCCTCTTAAATGAACCAACATATAAACAAATGAACCAATGACATGTTACATTGAGTCACCACATTATCCTACTATTATACTGTATCATTACACTACCAACACTGAGGCCAGCTAATGTTTACTTGTGTTGTCTACCAGTATCAAGACTCACAAAAAGCCTTGGTGTGCCAGTTCAGCTGGTGTTAAATTAACTGTTGTCCACCGAGATGTTATGAAGGAGCTTTTAAGGACTCTGACTTACCTTCCAATTAATGTCAAAAATTCAATTACGCTGGGCGCTTCCCTATTACAAGAATTTATTAGTGCCTGCACAGATATAAATGCCACAGGGAGAGTTTGCAAGGTCATCAAGTAAGTTTGAGGTAATAAACATTTTTGTCCTGTGTTGTCCTTATGAATATTTGCACTGATACAGTCTGGACCAGTCACAGTCAAGAGATTGTCTTAAAGGAGACATACGTATAAAATCCCACTTTTTAACACAGTCACCACAATGCTTTGGTCCACATGGCCATATGTTTATCACCTTGTTTTATATACTTTTAAATGTCCTTATAAAACCTTTTTTGGACACTATAAAAGGTGTGGCTATCAAATACTGAGACTAGGGCTGGGTGATTTTACCTAATCTTAGTATCACAATTAACTGAAGCTCTTACCTTTATTACGTTTAATGAACAAATATTTTATGCTATGCTGGAACAAATTGGTGGTTTTATTGATGGTTGTCCAAATGATCACCCTGCAGTATTTACACTTAACTTCTTTCTGCTTGATGTCCTCTTCACAGAATCAAAACGGGCCCAAATAACAGAGACGGCATTTCTCTTGCCTATAAAGTCCTCTGATAGAATGGCGCTTGTCCCCTCCATGTTGGCAGCGTGTCCTTTGCTCTTGGCGAAAGCTAACACAGACTATATGGAGGGGGCCCGGTCACGTGACTTAAACAGGGAAAATCATTATAATTGACATGAATAAAATAACTTTGATTAGAGGGTCTAAATGTTGATTAGTTTTTGATCAATTGCCCAGCCCTAAATGAGACTGTGTTTATAAGGACAAAATCCTTGGGTTCACAGTCACACAGAGTGTTATTCTATATATTAAAGGTTGTGTATTCACACACATTTGCTGTGTTTTTCCCATAACTGATGTCTTTAGTTCACTGTTAGCTATCATGCATGTGTTTTTGTTTAGGTGATGAAAAAGCTGACTGAAATTTCTGGTAAAATTGAATAAAACAGCAGCTGAATCCTTTGGTATGGAGAACAATGCATGTCATTTGTGTTTGAATGGCACAAAAGTTTTTTTGAGGACTGAGGGATGTCCAAAAAAGTGTCCTGAAAACATTCAGTAAGTAATAAAAAACATTTAAAGTGATCTACGACTAAGTAGAAGAATGACAGCTTCAGCAAATTTTGCATGAAAATTGGAACATGACAAAAGTGTGACAAAGTTGTTGAAAATTACTTTGCAGTCACTCCTTTTAAAAGAATTGTGTTTCCTTTAACTTGCTGCAAAATGTCTCAAAAATACTTTTTCCTTTTCCTAAGAAGTTTTAGAACAACTCCAACACTTACTTTTGCAATCATTTCCCCCCACCTTTACGAAAATACTTGCACTTCAGTCAGCAGCAAGCTGTGAATAGTTGAACTTATTGGAAACTTACTAACCTAACTAAGCAGATGGATCATCCTAATTCAATGTCTGTAACCAGACAGATCCATCTTCCAAACTGTAATCTACAACACTCTATTCAGAGTAGCATGTCCAAATATGGCACCCTTTAGAGCAGGAACAGGTAGAAGCTACAAGCATATAGCATCCTTTAGAGCAAGAACAGGTAGAAGCTACAAGCGTGACAAGAGCAGGAACTGACCGTGATTCATTACATTATGAGTCACTACACTGACCTAGCATCATAATATATTATTAGACTCTCGATACTATACATGCGCTATACATGCCCCGTGTGCTACCATTATACGGATGTTCACCGCTCGATTTTGTATCTAAATATCTCCCGAAGCACTGTTTGGATCAGGAAAGCCTTCTGGGTGAGTATATTGTTCTACTTCATTCTATAAAAATGTGAAAGCTGTAGAAACCGAACTTATCCTTTAATGCTGACAGTCCTGAAAGGTTTTAATATTCTCATAAATTTATTTCAGTTTCAAGTTTAAACAATCTACATATTGTCTGATTGTGAGCTTGATATTCAATATTAACCATTTCTATTAAAAAGCATTCATGTGAATGATGTGCTGAAATAACTAGACCATCTGGCTCCAGCGGAGAGCAGAAACCATTTAGACACAAGGTTGATGTGTCTCCCTGTCAGCCCGAACCAGCATACTGAGAGAGTAATCATTTACACTGTCGTCTGTCAGACCCTCTGAGCCGTAATGATACACGACTCAAGCTTACTCAACATTGCCCCGTCGACCCCTGAAACAATGACAAATAACAGCTTACAAACTGGCCGCCGGTCCACTTACCCTGAGCCAGAGTGTAGAAGGCACGGACGGTGGAGGTATTGGTGGTGATGCTGATTTCCTCCTCCGACATGGAGCTCTCGATGTCCACCGTCAGAGCGCTGTATATGTCCGTGTACAAGTTATTCACCATTCCGGTGGGGAACGTCACATTCATTAGCCGTCCTTCACTGTCATAGCTGTTCAACAGAGAGAAAATCAGACCACAAAGCATTGATATGTATGAGGCTCCCTCTCAGTGGCACGGTGCATTCAATTATCAGCTCTTTCATATTTGTAGAGTGAGGTGATCGACTTTATTGTAATTAAAATGTCACTTTTTTTTTTCCTGATGTTCAATTTTCAGAGCAGAAGTGAAGGGCTGTCTGTATCAGCCCAAGGCGTAATCCAAATATTTAAAATGGCAGAGTGACACATCTCATCAGCCACCCTTTTCACATGAGTTTCATATGAAAGAATTCAATTATTTGGTTGATTGATATGTCATTAACCACCTCAGCTGAATGCTCGGCTTTTTTAGTTATGGTGGAGTATCATTTGTGGAGTAATGAGACATGACAGCAAATTACACAAAGAAGAAAAAATCGGTCTCTGACAGGCCAAGCTGCCATAATAAAGTGACACTAAAAAGAGGCTCCTCGTTATGATTTAAGACACTTTGACTTTACTTTTGGGTGCCCCACTTCTGCTAACCTAACTTTATTGGGTATCTGTGATAGAAAAATCATGTTCCTGAAATTGAGATACCCTTTCCCACAAAAACAAACTTATTTTTTATAACTCTAAAGCAGGGATGTCCAAACTATGGGGTCAAGTGTGGCCGTTTAAATCAGCTCCAAGCATTAAAAAAAAAAAGATACTAAACTATTAATTAACTTATCAATGAAGAAGAACCAATCATGTTAGCATGTAGCACTGTCAAGGTCCACTGGCCAAACAAGATAATGCCAACCATCTTCAAGCACCGACACTCAAAACATTTTTAGCAGCTTTATGAAGTTTGCTCTGTTCTTGTGTTTAATCTGAACATTTTTTTCTTCATTTTCATTCTGACAAAAGGTGGATAAAAGGGGGTCAACTGATAACTGACAAAGGTTGTCAAAAAAGAAACACTTTGATACATAATTGATACCATTAAAAAACAGAATATCGTTAAAATTTTACCTCTTGTAGTACTGAAAACATATTAGATATTACTTGCTAGTATACAAAACACACTAATTTATTTATATGGCAGTTTTCATGAAGTTAAATGCAGAAAAAATGTCTAATTTCAAGGTGTGGTTTTAAATTTTGTTTGCTGTAGCATTGAAAACAGGTATCAAACATCTTTTTTTTTTCTTGGCATTGTATTGAAGTTCAAATTCTGGTATCATGACAAGCTCATGGACACCGAAGAATCCTTAACTTTCATACAGTAAGGGCAAATTATAGCAAAGTGGCTGGATCCCACTCTCTATGAGGCCCACGCAAAAAAAAAAAGTTTGGACACCCCTGCCCAAAAGTCTTCTGCACACAAACCACCTGTTTTTCTGATGTATGTAGCTACGATGAGACAGCAGGGGAGATAAAGTGCACATACACACATATATCTTGAGTTCTCAGAATTTACATCTTCTTCATAAAGTCTGTTATACAAGCCTCACATCCTAATTCGAACCCCATCTCCTACTTTTTAAACCCAGTTCCTCTACAGAGAACAATAACTCTCAGAGACCAGAAGAAAAAGCAGCACACTTTGAGGATTTTGAGTTATTACTGTCTAACTAGGCTATATTACAGATCTGAGGCAAATTTTATAATTAGGATTCAATTAAATGAGCCCCCAGAAGCAGTGTGCAGGTAAGTCCCAATTATAGAGTTAACTGGTGCTGAGCTGGGAGACAAAAAAGAGAGTTACACCAACTATGCTCAGTGAGATCTTACAAACTCCCCATGTCTTGGGGTTTAGTGGAGAACTTAAACAACTTTCAAGAATATAAGTGTCAATTTTAGCTCAATAATTTGTGACTACGAATAAAAAATCCTTATCAACAAGGTTGTTTATACTGCCTCCTAATCCATTAGAATCAGGCAATAATGGTAAAAAAGGGAAGTCAATTCTACATTTTCAGATTTAAAATCACAGTATGTGCAGCTGTTTTGGATAAGTGGATAGACATGGAAATAAAACATGTTTACATTCAGGGATTAAGACTAAGAACACTGTTCTTGAACTTGTAAACTGATTTTTGGGGTTTTAAAACATGGAGAATGCAGGAATTATTCTGTTACATGAGCTTTTTTAAAAGCAGGATTCAATTTCATTCCTCTTCTCAGAAATATATTCAACCTTCCTCAAACACATTTTCCATCTATCTACAGCTTAGTAGTCATATCTTGTCCATACTGATGCATGTATGACTTGACTATAAATCAGTCTGATGAAATACTATAGAAGGCATCTACTGTAAGAATAAAACTCTATATTATGCTCATGATCATTTCTATGTTGCCCTAGCTAAAGTATGTAAGTTGTTTCAAGTTGTGTTTTAAAGTTTGCACTGAAAAATGATTAAATTTACGACTATTTGCAGATGCATGACTAACATCAGTTCTGTGGATGGCAGACTATAATGCATTTTAGCTGATAATTACTTTAGAGATGCATTTTTGAGCCATCATGAAACATCAGGAGTAAATGCTATACTCTGTAGTAGCAGAGAGTAAAATGTCACCGAGTCTATCAGAGGAGTCTGATCATTATAAGAGGACTCACAAACAGAAAAAACAGCTGTAGATAGACAGACAAAAATAGCTGCTGCACAGCATTCAGTGAGCATGTGGATCAGCTGTTTACAGGGAGACTCAATATAGGAAAAAAATAAGCACTGCCCAGCAGGATGATTTGGTGATCTTTCCAGGGATTATGACCGCTTTGTGTTCTGGATTCACAAGGACACTTGAATGAGCACAGAGTACATGCAGCTAAAACATCTGCTGATGTATACTAAGCAGGAATGAATGATAAATGGCAGGAACCTCAATGAGAACTGAAGGACAAGAGAACATCCATGTCACCTGTTGATGAAGGTGCACAGATTTTGGCTTATGTTGTCAAATTAGGTGAAATACCTGTGTGACTTAATAAAAACACTTCAAGATGCTTTAGGATGTTTCAGGATCAGAGGATACGTAGCAGTGGCTGATGTGTGTAAACTGCAGTCTGTGGCATGAATGCAGATCCTCCTCACAGTATCAAACATTTATACCTGTACACACCCAAATCAGCATTTTTCAAACCCCAAAGACAAACCAGAAGATCTGAATGTAAGGTTATCTTAAAAGTAAATATTCATCTTAAACTGATTATTGGATAGAGATAGGGCTATGATTGTAATATAAAGCTTACTTGATGGTTGCTAGCATTAGCATTAGCACACAAAAGTGCTCCTACTGCAAATGAAAGGTTAAGCTTCATAAAATGAGAAATATAAAACTGACATTTAAAGCCTTGGTAGAATAGGTCACTACACAACAGAAGATAATTATGGTCAGATATGTAGGTTTAAAGTTCAACACAGGGACATTTTTATTCATTTAGCACAGATGTCCAGCACGGTACATGCTGGACGGCATCATTTTTGATGTCCAGCTGAGTGTGATGTAACATGCAAATGGTAAATATGCAAGCTGGGATGTTATATTCAGTATCATCATAATCTCTTATGATGACTATCATAAAGCATTTTAACACAAATGCTAATTGCTATGATTATACAGCATTATAGGCTTATGATAATATGCACATGTGTGTATAATGCATGGTAAAGGGGGGCTTCATAGAAAGTGTTTCTAAAATGGGACTCACAGGTAATAAAAAGCTTAGATAAATAAACAAGGGAAAGAGCATGCTAGTGCATTGTATTGAAAAAGTACATTTAACTGGCTAAAATTGCAGGTCTTTGTCTTATTGATGGTATCACTACATTTGTGACAATTTGACCCTCTGTCACTGATAATAACATTAATGTGACAACCAAAGTTGCTCATCCCAGATCTCCACATTAGTTTGCATTGAACCTGGACTCCAGCAGTGACTTAAGGTTTGAAAGCTGCATGTCTCACAATACAACAGAAATTATCCGAAGAGCAAACTGCTGTTAACTTTGATGTTTGTGAGTCTTGCTGTTGGAAATATTTTGTTTTGTTACTTTGTATTTGTATCATTCCCTATTTGTGGTTTACATTTGGTCTTTTATTAATTTGTGGGTCAGTGAATCACATTATTATGACATGGGAAAAAAGAATCAACAATGCATCTTTCCCTGAGCATAAAACAATCCGACAAAATGCCAAGTGTGTTTGCTTACATAACATTTATTAGTATGCACAAAATGGGAGGTGTGTTTTCTCTGCAGCAGATGCAGAGGGCTTCAATAAAATGTGACCTAAATCCGTCTCACTTTGGCACTGAAATAAAGATTCTCACAGAAGAAGCTGCCAGACTAAATTATACTTACTCGTAGAAAGTTGTCCAGCCAATCTCTGATGTCTTTGTAGCCAGTAGACCGTTGTTGCCATGGTAAGTAAGAAGCACCAGCTCCTGGCCTTGTGCTGTGAGTGTTTTCAGTCCACCGTTTGTGCCCATGGTCAGCCAGATCACTTGGTTGTCAGGGGCGACAATTCGCACTGGCGTCCGATTTGGATCTCTACGGATCCTCAGAGTGTTTCCGCTGCTGTCAGTAACAGCTGTGATGTCGTTCTCTGTGCTGTAGCTGAAAGAGTATTTTGTGTCCCCAGTGAGCAGGCTCGCGGTGTGCTGGTGGGTGCCATTACTGTCAAACACATAAAGCTCCTGGGCATCAGGGGAGGCAACCTCGTACGTGCCCACGTTGGATGTCAAAGTTGGCCCATTTCTAGAGATGGCCCGGATGCGGATGTTGCCCAGGTCCGCCACATAGAGGGTTCCATCTGGAGCTGCCACTAACGAAGATGGAGCATTGAACCTCGCGTCTTTGGCATAGCCGTCCCCTGTCTGGTAGCAGTCGCAGTTGGCATCGTTCTTGCAGTCGCAGTCCGAGGGAGCCCCCGCCAAATGTGTTATCTCGCCATCCACAGAAACCTTCCGGATCCTGCTCATCTTTCTCTCATCCGTCTCTGCTATGTAGATAGCTCCATGGTAGGAAATGGCGATGGAAACAGCCGATTCCAGAGGGGTTAACTGCGCCCTTTGACCGCCTGCCACGCCACGCTCCAGTCCAGCCAATGGGCAGTGGACAGGTCGACCAGCTGCAATGCTCACTTGACCATTCTCCGTGATGCGCAGCACAATGTTATTGTCGAGCACGAACAGGGAGTTGTCCATTGGACTAACTGCAAGGTCTGTGGGCCACTCCAGAATCACCTGAAATACAGAAAACATAACACCACATAAGAGTAGGGATGGGCGACTTTGCTTTAACAAACAGGCCCTACACAGTGCTTGTTTTTATGTGTGCCAAACATTATATGAATTTTGGAGATACCTGATTACTTAATTATTCAGCTAATACTTAGCTTAATCTGAAAGGTCATTTTCAGAAATTGAAGAGGAAATGGCAAACACAACAAAAAGCAGCAAGAGTGTTGAGAGAGGCAACACATTTGGACTACACCTTTGACTAAATATTTGCTCAACAAAAAGGAGAATTTTAACCAATTATCAAAAAATTTAATCATGTATAGGAAATGTGCACCCCTAATTTAGCCATAGGACCAAATAAGGCAAATCTGTGGTGCTGGTGGATCTGCCAGATTAGTTTTCTATAGTCAGGCAGATCCATCTTGCAAAGCTCTAATCTGAAATGATTGTGGTCGGTCTGCAGATGCACTGACCAATCATCATCCTATTATGACAAAGAGGTGGAGCTATGAGCCTGATAACAGCATATAGTCTGTCAACAATGGCTGCTTGAACACAGATTAGCATGCTAACAGCTTCAGTTGCAGTCTTATCTGAACAACATTTTTATCAAACAAAGAACAACACTGGAAGAATTTACAAATCAGCTCATATTACACTCTACATTGCGACAGTAGCACTTGCCAACTACAGCACTTGATTGGCCTATACAGAATGTGAGTATCAGCATAATTGTCCAATCACTGTCCACATATGTTTATGAATGGTTCTGCAATCCCTTATCACTTTCTATGGGCTGTTGCCTGAATAGTGACTTACAGTATACAATATCATGTATAGTTTATATCGAGCAGTGTATCCGCTGTGACAGGGAACACATTAGGGATGCACTATGCTGGATTTCTACCAATTCTAGCTTGCTGATATCTACAAACTAATTTTAGCTGACAAGTTAAAGAATGTTATTTTTTTAAATCATAAAGACCACCAGAGGGCGACACAGTGGCACAGCAAGAAGGTTGCTGGTTCGATCACCAGGTTGATCAGGGCCTTTCTGTGTGAAGTTTGCATTTCCTCTCTGTACATGTGTGGGTTCCCTCCGGACACTCCAGCTTCCTCCCACAGTCCAAAATCAATCTCATTAGGTCAATTGGTGTCTCTAATTTGCCCTTTGATATTAGTGTGAGTGTGAATGATTGTTTGCCTCTCTTTGTGGCCCTGCAGTCAACTGGCAACTATTTCAGGGTGTACCCCGCCTCTCACCCAGCACACTATTGCTAACACATGGATCAATGGAGGACCACCAAGTCTGTCCTGTCCTATCTCTTCATCATTGTATCTGTTAGTATATTAGGCAGCAAGTAAGCTCTTTGTCCTTAAAGTTGATGTGTAACAAGCAGGAGAAATGGGTTCGAGTTACAGTCCCTAATGTTTGTACTTGACTGCACAAATGTTGATATACTAGACAAAAGAGGTTATCAAAACACTGCTTTAATACTATAGATAGCCACTTCAATCTTCCCCTACCAGCTGAAGGCCTGCCAACTTCTAGTCAACTTCCAGCCACCAAAGAAATAAGAGCAATAACAGACAATAAAATAAAGTAAAGTAAAACCATCACCAGATTACTGGGTATTAAAAGCCATCCTAAATAAATATGTCTTCAGTCCAGATTTGAAAAGGCCCAGGTCAGAAATGAGACACATTTTGGCGGGAAGCTTATTCCAGAGCCTGGGAGCAGCAATGGAAAAGGCTCAGTCACCCCAGTGTCTGTATTTTGACCTAGGCACTTTCAGCTAAAGCTGGTTTGATGACCTCAGAGCTTTACCAGGCTCCCAAACAGTTCAAAGCTCAGTTAAAAACACTGGGGCGAGACCATTTACAGCTTTAAAAACAAAGATTAAAAGTTTTAAATCAATCCTATAATGGACGGGAAGCCAATGAAGAGATTTAAGAACAGGGGTGATGTGGTCTCGTCTGGTGGTGGCATAGATGAGGTCCCATCATGTTCCAGTTACAGACCAGTCAAGACTTAGTCAAGAAAAATGGGAAAAAATAGGTGGCTTGGTCTGTATTACTCATCCACATGTTTAAATCTGACACCAACCTGAGAGCCACATTGGGTTAGGATAGGGACACGAGACTTCCAGTTCACCTGCCGCCCATTCCTATGTTGAGTCCTGGCACATGCCCACTCTCAAAGTTATTTTTTTTAAATAAAACTATGTTGTGAGTAATGTCTCCGATTGGTAAAAAGCATTAGTGAGTTACACATAATGCAACTTTAAGGGCTTTTTACGAAAAAGATACCTTTTAGGTTGTCTTTAACAAACAAACAAAGAAATAAACAAAAGCTACAATGCTGCACCATTCTCTAAAGGTGAAACATTGTACAGCGTGTGCTGCGGGAATCAGGCTTGTCATGTAAGTTGCAGTGTAGATTCTTGTTCCATTATTCTCATTTGGTTAAGCAGAATACATAATTTCAAGGGGCCAGAAGGAAATAAAGATTTCCATAATCACATACCTTTTGGGTATAAGATTAGCCCTTATCTTTTTTGTGCCTGTGCAGCTGATACATAAATTTATAGGATAATCCTGGTCACAGGGACTGTTAACATTCTATGTTATACCCTCTGTGCCCTCTGAACATTTAGGTTTTGTCATACTGCTACTGAGAGTCCTAACTAAAATTTGCAGTCAGTGTTTCCTCCGTGTATACTCCAGTCGCTGTGGCCTGGTCTGAAGGGACTTGAATTAAGAACAGAGGGTTGACGGTTTCAGCTGACTGCTGGAGACTAAAGCGGGGAACACACATAAGGATTTTCTAAATCGGAAGAGATTTTTTTTCTGTGACCCCAAACATGAAGATAAAGAATCTGCATTGAACAGTTTTGATTGTACTGTGTGTGGTATGCTCCAATGATCTCAACGCAGCACACCACTCATATTCTGTCCCACCGCTGATCTGGAGTCGAGTCCTCCAAGACAGAAATATCACGTGATCAAACGAGATCCAACAAAAACAAAGAAGAAGAAGAATAGCAGCCATAGCAACAACCATACAAGTTGTCTATGGCAACAACTAGAAAACACAACACAACACAACATGGGAGAGGACAAACGAGAAGAGGGAATGATGGTGGTCTTTGGACTACTTTGAATGGAAAATCAGGAACTAAATAAAAGAAAAGACTGAAAAATCCTGAACACATGAGCTGGTCCTCCGTTACGTAGGTCCACTGAACTTTATGTTTATGTTTCAGGTTGGCTGTGTTTGTTTTTATTCACGCCTGCTTCCTTGTTCCTCAGTTGGCTCGCTTCTTAACAGGCTACATTCCCTTCCACGTCAGAATGCGTCAGAGTCATGATTTAAAGTCGTCAGCTTTCCCCACTCACATGAGGACTTTTGGTCGTAATATTAAACAAGTATATATTTGATCTTTGCAAGTTTAACAATTGTTGTTTTGGAGCCAATTATTGGGACAAATTAATTCTTTACTCACCTCAGACCACAGGATAATCTTATAGGATAATCTTTTAAAAAAGAAGATAATCAGGGATTTGTCATCCTTGGTATGGAAGAGAGAAAGGGACAAAAACTACCCGATAATCTTTATGTGTGTTCTCTGCTTAACGGTTACTTCCTTGGACCTTCAGAGATGCATATGGATAGGGTACTAAACCCTGACGCTCTATTATATGTAAAACCTCACAAAGACATCCCTGACAAACTACATGGTCACAGGATTATGTATGTGTTTTTGTCTTTTTGCTTTTGTTTAGCTTGTTAAATATCTGAGTTAGAAATACAATTCCTCAGAGATGATTAAAACAAGCCATTCCTCTCTCCCTTTTCTATTCCTTGAACATCTTGTATTCATTTGCACCTTATTTTATTTTTATTTTTTTGTAGTTTTGTATTATTTATAATATCCATGTTATACCAACAGGTGTAGAGAAATGGTTCTCACATTTTTCTGTGTGTCCTGTACGTACAGCAGTATGATAAAAATGGCTTCTTGAGTCCATTACTTACTTGTTAAAACAACCCTGTTAGGCCCTGTCCCAAAATCAGCACTCCCCCTCTGATGGCCCACTAATTGTGCATTCTCACCAAGGGGTGCAAGACTGCAAGGTGCACAATTCCATCTGCCATCTTACACCCTTAATGCACCAACTCCTGTCTAGTTCACATCAGATTTAATGTGATGATCAAATTTCCCTTTAGTGTTGTGAAATTTCAGTCAGCTACTAAATCTGAGGCAATCACTTGTTTTTTTTATGGATCTGACAGGAAATAAGGAGACAGGGTTTAGCAGTAGAGAATATACGTAATGGGATGTATGGGATTTCCAATAAAACTTTTTAAAATCACATGCTCATCTGTTTTTCCTTTAAAATTTTCTTCATCGTTTAATGATTTGTTTTGTTTTGTTTCTTGCATAAAAACCCACTAAACTCTGTAGTCAAGACAAAAAAATTGCCACATTAAGACCTCTCCCCTACTATGTGGCGCCACATCTACCTAAAACACCTAATTCCCCAGCCCCCCAAAAGGACCTACCAGTGTGATGTCATACCTAAAACACCTAATTCCCCAGCCCCCAAAAAGAGGCTTGTGACCAGTGTGGTGTCATACAGTGTTTTTGTAATCAGTTTAAGTCCATTGGTCTGTTACTGCTACCACAAAGCTTGGATATTAGACTTTTTGAAGAGTCATTGGCCTTGAGCAGCGCTCAACTAACCAATCACCACAGAGTTGACCTGTAAGCCAATCAGAGCAGAACAGGCCCACAAAAGGAAGGGGGCAGTGGGTCTAACAGAGTGTTTTGAACACATAATGAAAATTGCACTATAAGGTGAAGTCTGAAAATGAAATCAGAGCATTTTGGGCATTAGTGATGGTGAACATATCCCAGTAATCATCAAAAATTAAAAGAAATGTGATTGAAGGGAAATTTGTGAATGCTTTCAGAGAAAATTAAATTACAGTTGACCAACAGAATGACTCACATGGGTTTAACAGAGTATCTGTTTAAGCTTCTTTATTAAAAAGAAGATTTAATTGAAAATTCACCTTATTTTTAAATATTTTTGGGTCATAATATATGCTGTTTAAAATGTGTAGACAAGCGTTTTCATGATTTGGGTGGAGGACACAGAGATATCCATGAAAGTTGGAGCAGCCTAATCTAAGTGATCCTACTTGGCACAAGACATTGAACATAACTTTCTTTTGCTATTATCATCACAGCAGAACTTGAAAGCCATATAAGCAGCTGGGATATGAGTAATTTATCATGTTCACAACATGAGCAGATGACTTTGTAATTCAAAGGCAGGGACCTTTCTTAATGTGTTCTTCGCAACTTTAGCCAGCATCATGTTTTGCTTCCTTAACCCCAACAGAAATTGCGTAATTACTGACATGAACAGAACGGTCTCAATTCTGCTCTGAGCAGTTTTGGTCCCTTGACACAAAGTTCTCTTCGAGGGAAACCTTAAAGTTGAGAGATCAAATAACACACTCCTTTTCGTAACTTTGTGCTGCACTAACCAGAGAGCTGAGCAGCTGGCATCAATTAAAAGATGTCAAATTAATCAAAAAATCTTTCAAAAGCCAAAAAAATACCCAGCAATAATTGAATCTTGGACATTTCACAAGAAAATATCAGCATCTCCCTTGTGCCATCTCTTTCAATCTGCTCATCAAAAAATGTGTCAGAGAATAAAAACACTTGTTTGTAGCAGCACAAACGACTGACTGACTGGCCTTCAAACACAAAATTGTGTCATTAAAACTGTCAGGGCGCTTTTGAATTGTGCTTTTCCATGGGGTGATTAATACTAAAACACACTGCCTGCCTTTAAGGCTGCCACTAGTAGAACTGCAAGAAGCCAACTGTCTCCCAGGGATGCCCGAGGATCCCACTGTCTCGCCAACACCGTGTCTTTTTTGGCTCAGAGCAAATGAGTCGGTAATTAGCAAAAAAGTGAAGAGCTCAATCCTTTGTCTTCATGTTTCCTCCTTTCATGTTTGTCCAAATACACACATATACAAACTGCTCCTTCTGTTTACATTAAAATATACTCACACTGCAGAAGAAACACCTTTCAGTCTTTTCCAGAGCCTTATTTTTGTCCTTGTTATGCATTTTTATTATGATCTAACCTTTTAGTAGGACACAAGAGTATTTATGAAACCTCGGTCAGGGTCATTCAGTTCTGTATTTCTCTCCGTCGACTTTTGAAGTGTTTTGTTTGATGTGCTGCACTCCCCTTTTCTTATAGAAGCTATACATGCAGTATCTCATTAAAATGTAAATGAGTTAGAAGAAACAAAACAAAAGAGCTCTGTTACGTCTGCTGCATGTACAGTAAGAAGTGGAAAAAAATGATCTCATGTTTTTTTGTTCTGAAAAAAGAATCAGATTTCTTGTGGGGTAACGATGGTGTGAACTAGGGCTGGGAAAAATAGACCTATATTTATGTTTGAATGCAAAGTTAAATGGGGATATGTGATACATGATTGATGATACTCTCCTTGAAACACATTTGGAAATGTTCATTTGAGCAATTACTTCTTGCTTTTATATAATACCAATTGATTTTGTGCTTTATATCATTGGAAAGCCTGATTAGTCATATACAGTTGCAGGAAAAAGTAAGTGAACCCTTTGGGATTACTTGGATTTCTGCTTAAATTGGTCATAAAATATTCTCTGATCTTCATCTAAGTCACATCACTAGACAAACACAGCCTGCTTAAACTAATACAGCACAAAAAATTATACGTTTTCATGGTTTTATTCGACACAATATGTAAACAGTCACACTGCAGGGTGGAAAAAGTATGTGAACCTTTGGGTTTGAAAATAGAACCAGGACTGACACCAAATAATGTTCACCATACTAGAAGACTAGCTTCCATTTGCAAGGGATTTTGGCACCGGCGTACCACAAATGCATGATCCTTACGAGTTGCACCTCATTGTGAGGATGACCAATCAGGTTTTCCAAGAATATAGAATATATTACTAATATCTTACTAATTGGTAGTATTTAAGGAAAAATAGTGGACAGAAATAAGGCTTCCAAAACTTTGAGTATATATCTTGTAGTTATATAACGATTTTTTCTTTGAAATGATTAAAAAAATAAATACATAAAAAAAAATAGTATTTCAGATAATACCAGCGTCTGGATTGTAGCCTCGCTCATCTTGTGTCTGATAGATAACTCCAACTCTCTTTCCACTGGTCGATGATTGCTCTTTGGTCTAGTAAATGTACCCATGCCTTTACTTTTTCGGAAGTGATGTTATAGGTAAGACATTTTTTCTCTGTTTTGGTTGTGTAATCTTCTTTCTTCTTCATGAGCTTCAAGATGTTTTCTCTTATCTGCTTGATGATGACTGTGGATGTTTGTACATTGCAGCAAGGGCCAGAAATCATGTCTCATTCATTTGAATTGGTCAATAAGGACATGTGAAATTGTTGAGGCTGTAGAGTTGTTCAAAAGTGCAAAATAAAAATGTCTTTCCAAAAGGACAGTGACAAAAAATAAATAAAACAGACACATCAACTACAATCTCCCCACAAAGACATCTTGATTTTTTTAAATTGTTTTGTGTGATTTGATATGTTGTGTATTGTGATTACACATTAGGTTGTTATATAGCTCTGTTTTCTCATTCGCTGCAATGGTTTTTGAGTTTTTGTCTTTTCCCTTTTTGTTGTTATATTTTCAAATATTGTTTTTTGTGGTGCTGTTATGCTTTGGAATTTATTGTTTGTATTGTAATGTTTGGATTTGTTGGAATTGTGTGTAGTTCCTTTACATTTTATGAGGTTTTCTTTAGTTGCGGGCAACTTGTATTTGTTTGTGTTTGTTTTTTTTATGGTAAGCTTTTTAATTTTTTGGCATTGTTAAAAGTGTATATTTATAATGCTGATGTATTTAGTCCTTTATTATGTTTTTACATTGGCTGTTGTACGAAACAATTTTTTTTTTATCTACATTGCCGTCATTTTTTCTGATTTATAGCTGTGTTTGAAAATATGTTGTACCAATCAATTTATCCTTAAGTTTATGCATCCTTTCATTTTCAATTGGCATTATTGATCTATGTTGTGTTTTTCACTTGTCTTTTCATTTGGATATTGTAATTTTTTGTTGTGTGTTTAGATTTTCTATTTTTTTAATTAATATTCCCGATTATACTGTTGTTGCATGTATTGTTTGTTGTTGTTACTCTTTTATTTGTTGTGTTTTTGATCGTGACAAAATGCAGAAACTTGATTTTTTTTGTCATAATTTCACCAAAAGAAAGCATTCTGACTGAATTGAACTGCAATTTCATGCATTTTTTTTAAACAGACTAAAATCTTTAAATTAAGTGATTATGGATGTCTCGGACCTCTATTTCATTTTAGTGGTATCTCATTGAGTATAAGTGGTTAAATCTTTTATTATTATAAATGTTTGCCCAAATAAAGCAAAAGATCTTACTACACTAAACATATCAAAAAGATTATCTTATAGTTGACAAGGACATTACAAGCAGCAGTTCTTAAATGGCTTTTTTTCTGAGCATTAATCCTGGCTCAAAAAATAAAAAATAAAAAAAACATAAACCCAAAAATAAATAAAACTGCCCTTTTCTATTCCCCATGTAAAGATAAAAATACTTCTATTCTATCTAAAGAAAAAGTCTCTATACTGTTCAGCCCTTGTATAACCCGACACTTTCCATGTGTCAAAAGCATCTTAAGGTTTTTTTTATCTTCATTATTTCTCGACATTCAGAGCTCAAAACTTTTCAAGAGTAAAATGAGGAGAGTCTTTAAATTTCAAGCACAGGCAGCTTCTTCTCTGTAAGACTCGGCATGGCATTGTAATGCTGTAACCTATTCTGCGGGGACTCGCAGCCGCCTTTATGTCACCTTTTCTAAAGGTAGACGGTAAATTTTTTCGGACAAAGCCGGCTGCCATTAGGTGCTGCAGGAAGCAAAGGTTTTATGTGCTGCAGCCTCTCCGCCTGGTCCTCCCTCATTATCATGTATGGTGTAAGTGTCCTCAATCCCCAAGTATTTCCAGTGGAGCACTGCGCACTAATTCAGCCTGAGCCACATCAAAACAAGCCCCCCAAACTGAGTAATTATTCTTCCCTCCATATCATCTGCCGTGACCTGAAAACTCATCTCTTCAATAAACACTTCATGTCTCCACTTCCTGCCTAAATCACATCTTCCTCCTCGCTCATATTTTTTTCTCTGTACTCTCAGAGAAAATGGGCTGCTCTTGTAGAGCTGAGAGCACAAAAACTTTTTTCTTCATGTCTGATGTTTCTTCACAAAGAACTTTTTTTTTATTGTTGGGAATCTAGGAAATGGAGTTTCTTCTTTTTTTCTACAAATGTCATATTTTTCCCAAGACAAGATCTGTCAGTTTAATGTGCATCTTCTAATGAACATTTATTTAACTACTCTGATTTCAGTTAATTTTAAAAACTTATATTTTGCCTTAAATCAGATTCATATATTCACTTTTGAGGATTGTTATGGTATGTCAATAAACTATAGTATTCAAAAAATAGGGACACATCAACTATTTTTTTGGTTTTTGTGTAACCACCTCTGCCTTTTAAGCAGTTCTGCTGTGGTTTGCACATGCTCCTTGCAGTTTTATATTTGTATATGCATCTTTCAAAAATTAGTGCTAATGTAAAAATACAAAAGTTGATAATGTAACATAATGCAGCAAAAAACAAGCTACTCATAAGAAGCACACAGGATTGTTTAAAGTTGCTGAAGAGATTATCTAATGACTGTAGGCAGAGGCAGGCTAACAATACCCATTGACTCCCTGTGTTTGAGCTAAGCTAATTAGCAAAAGGCGAGCTCTACCCATCTCTTCCATATTACTACACTGACAGTCAAAAGAATGAGGTCTACCTGTTTGTCATTGAATTGAGAGTGGCCGAAAATAAAACTCAGCTAAAACTAACAACAATGAAAAAAGTAGTTGTGATGTCACACTGGTAGGTCATAGCAGAAGGGCTGGGGAAACAAGACATTTTAGGAAGCGGCTGGAGCCATAAACGTTTGGAGAAAAGAAGTCCAGATGCCACATGAAGAGAATGTTAGGTTCACATCATGGATTTTTTAGCTACATGACGCTATCCTGTCAATATGCAGCAAAATCTCTGGGGAATCTTTACAGCACCTTGTTGATTTATGCTATGAAGACTTAAGGTGGTCCTTCATGCAAAAAGGTTCCAACATGGTCCTGATGAGGTATACCTGATTAAGTGTATATTGGCAATACTCCTTGCAGAATCCTGCTACATCAGCAAATGCAATCATATTTGCTTTATACAGACAAAATATAGAAGTTTACCCAAAATTAGAGTGAAAATGTAGCTTTCAGGACTTTTTTTTTTTTGATCATGGCATCAAACACATTCCATATAGTTTAAGATTTGGATAATGTCATCAATGTTTATAAATGTAAATGAAAACACTTTTAGTTCTTTACAAATGTATGAATTGGTTGAGATGTATTGCACATATTGCCTTTTAGATTGTTTGACCATCAATTAAACCTTTTATGTCCGTAATTCCCATCCCTATCATAGAGTAACATCTTTTAGCAGATGACAGAAAATATTGTGCAGGCTCAGATTTAGGCAAATGGGATTACACAACCAGAAACAAAACAAGAACACAGTCACAGTAACCCATCCACGAGACAAACTAAGCTGGCGCCTTCGGAAGACCAAGGGCATCTTAAACCATCAAAACAAATGAGTCAAACTGATCTAATGCCGTCAAACAAATGAATTTTCCCCAAATCCAGACTCTGATAGTCTCCTATGCAGCAGCCAGAGGAGAAAGTGGGCACTTTCTGTTGCAATGATTTGAATTCCCAGAGAGAGGGACCAGTTTTTGCAATTTTAACTTTAATTGCATAAGGTTCCAGACTAAAGGAGCAGAATGTAAAAGAGGTCTTTCAGATGGTGCTGGGAAGAGTTTGGGAAGCTCTTAATAAAAGTATAGAAATAGGGTAAAATTAAAACATGTCCCTGCATGCCTGCTCTGCCTAGAAGAGGCAAAAAAGTATAATTTAGGCTATAAGGCTGACTTATGCTGCATGTGTAATGTAAAAGCAGTTATATAAGGCTGAATATCAATGATGAGTCATGGGTGAGGGATCTGAATGAGGGGTGGGGGGCACAAGGTGGCGCTGCGACACGCTCTACTTGAGCTCAGCAGGCAGGGTTAACAACTGTCTGGCACTAAGTCACCTGATTTATGTCCATGCTGTTGTCGCATGTCAGGGGGCGAGCGGACGTTAGGTCGTTGGAGCCAAGGAAGGTGGACATGATGCCGTTCTGGTCCACCTTTCGGATCGTGGTGCCATCAACGAAGTAAATCAAGCCATTCTTGTCCACCGCAATGCCTGTTGAGAGGAGAGAAAAAAAGGATTAGAAAGGGGGAGAAAAGAGAGCCTTGTGAAAACAGGAAAAACATGGCGGCTTCTCTGCTTGCATGACTCAGTGGACAGAACACGATGGATACATGTGTCAAGCTTGCCTTCCCATTATTCAGGTCACTGCAAAAAGCACAGCGGTCAATAATTCATGGGCTGCTTTTCTGGTATTAAATAATTTCTGAGGCAGAAGTGGGAAAGGCTGTATTCATACGGTATATACGCACTTGCTGCATCTTGTAACCCCGCTCTCTAAAAAAGGACCTTGGAGATGGCAGTGTCATTGAGTGAGGAGTTTTTTGGGACATTTTCTGACATTTTTTGGATGCTGTCAATCATCAGAAGTCTGAAGAGGGCTGTTGTGTCTGATGCATAAATGTAAGGAGTTGTAAAACCTGATCACGAGGCAGAACTCTCTATCTGCAGGGTGGCCTCGGTTTGGGCTGAGAAAGTTAAATGGTAATAATTTGTTACTGAATGGCAATACAAAAATATATATCCTAATACTCTGATAAACAAATCTTAGTCATAGTACTTTAAAATCTCATGCAATTCTGGTAAAAATCCAACAATACAGAAACCTGCTTGCCACCAAAACAACATAAATAGCTGTCATATCAAAACAATATTGAGCATATCCGTCTCATCCATCTACTGCATTAAATGGTGCTACAGCCCAGACATTAGTTTTGTTTATTTATTGTTTGATCGATATGTTAACCATTCAACTGAGAAAAAGATTGCCCCTGGGTATCTGTAATGTACCTGGTAATTATCCTTTCAGGATTTTTTTGTGACTCTTTTATGTAGTTTCTGGTTCTTTAACTGAATTCACTAATTCCAAGTTCAGTCAGTACAACTGCTTCACAATGTTTGTGAGTTCAAAATGGACCAAAAAGTTTTTCTCAATTTCCGATATTTTTGGATTTTTTTTGAAAATTTGGTTTTCATGCCTTTTTGGACAGAGCAGAAGACAATGCATAGAGCCTTTAGGCAGGCTGAGGATGTGACGACTGTCGTGTGGCAAAGGGTGCACGTTGTACTCAAATCCACATTAGCCATATTGAGAGGATCGACCTCTCGTACAGGCAGCAAAGCTAGCTAACGAAACAGTTGTTGGTGCCCCGTGTACAAAAAATTTTCAGTTGCCAATTAGCAACACAACAAATTTAATTTTCTGTGGGTTTATTTATGGTAACAGATACAGTCTACATAGACACATTGAAAAACCCTCACACAGTGCATGTACCATAGTGTTTGTAGCTATGCTAATTTGTAGCACCCATCTACAGATACAGTATGTGTTTATATGGAATATAGCCACATACAGTATAAGCACATCGTCACTGTTTGGCACAACCTTGTATCTCCATATTTTATGATTTTTGTTTTTCATGAAACCGTGTCATTAGACTTGGTAGAAATTCATTAATCCCTTGCAAAGACTCCTTCAGGGAAATTAAGATATTAGCAGGACTGCATAGTGCACAGGGTAAAAAAGAACACAGGATTAAACAAAAAGTACAAAAAGAAGTTGCAAATTAAAATAAAAAAAACATATATATGTATGTATGTATGTATGTGTATATATATATATATATATATATATATATATATATATATATATATATATATATATATATATATATATATATATATATATATATATATATATATATATATATATATATATATAACATTGACCACTGGCTGGCTACTTTTCCTTCCTGTCCTCTTACTTTCTGTTACTCCTCCTCCCCTCCGACTGTGAAGTTGTACAGCTTGATGTACTGAGGGACAAAAGACTGGGCAATCTGCAAATAATGCAAATGATGCCAACTGACTTGCCAACTTAGTTGAAAATGTGAAGGAGTTTTTTTTGGACATGCTGTCTAACATGCATTGATATTCATTATTTTTATTATATTTATTCAAATTCATGATTTTGGTATTCTAACAAGCTTAACAGTGTCTTTACTTGTGAAAAATATTTGGTAATGCTTGCAAATATTGAGGTTATCAAAACTGTCTTTAATTCAGTGTTTTTTAATGATAAATCTCTTATTTCAATGATGCTAGTCTTTTGGAGTTCATCAAAAGAACTTTGGTGTGATTTTTTTGCAAAGTTTGGTTAGTTTGTGGTGGTGTGAAGCACATGTACTCTGGTAAGGACTAAAGATCCAAAATCTAGTTCATCAAAAAAAGGGGTCTTGGTTCATTTCAATGTGGACCAGACTTCTGTTAATGGTGGGTGTAACAGTTAATCACTCCAAACAAGGACCAAACATGGCAAGTGAACCAAAAGGGAGTGAACTGTGGCGTGAATATGGCCAAATACCACAACCGAGAAGCTAATGTAGCATTCACTGACAATATAAAGCAGAGCTAATGTTAGCATTGCTGAGCTTTATCTTCGTGTTATGGCACAAAATACTTCTGAGCAACAAGCTTAACAGTGTTATTACTCAAAGTTGGTTTTAAAGGGGCTTTGGTCTGCCTGACTAGGTGCAGTTTGACATCACACCAAAGCAAGAGAATAATAAAACAAAGTCGCACTTTTTGCCCCAAGTCTGTAAAGGTAGGCATGAAAGTGACCTTATTTGTGCAAATGAGACAGTGTGAATCTGTCTGCCTGCAATCATTGATAATCAAACTCAATAAATGCGCCATACAGGTTTTTGTGACGCCGCTTTTTTAAAACCCTGGTATCAAACAGGTAATCTTGTAGCCCTCCTGTCAAAAAAGGACTTCAGGAAATGGCTGCGTCGATGAGTGGCGAGTTTTGAGGAGATTTTCTGACATTTTTTGGACACGAGGCAATCATCAACAATCTGCACACCATTTGAGGAATGAATGAGCGAGGGAGCGGAAATGACAGCTTCGGCCAATTTTACATGAAAGGAGGTTGAAAGACAGGCAGTTGCCATGGTGACGACCACAGACTAAATTGTCTCAATGATTGAGTGTCAGCTCGGAGTTCTAAGTTGCGGGCGAGCCAGTGTGGAGTTGCAATAACCATTTGTCCCAAACTGGGAAAATACATTAATGGGGACACGTCGGCCTCTACATCGCTCCCGTGTCACCTGGATGCTTAATAGAGAACAGCACCTATGGGACTCAATCATACTCCCATGCAGGGGAGACTATTTCTCATACTCTGCATTGCTTGGTTTAAGCATGCTGCGGTGCTGACTTTTATTCCAAAGACTGAAGGCTGCTGATCTTATGTAAAGTGAAAGATTGCACGGTGCATTGGGAGTGTTTTGAATAAGCTTCACATTCCCCTCAGAGTATGATTTCTTTTTCAATGAAGCCTTTAAAAGCTTCTGCGGAAGGTGAGTGGTTTGGTTTGACCTGTGGCTAGGTCGGTGCAAGATTGCTTTCTGCTAAAACATTGACGAGCCCAGGGAGCACACGGTGAGTCTTTGGGAGCCGACTATTCGACAGTCTGAGAGTCTCAGACAGATGAAAAGTGTCACGTTTGAGCCAGGCTGACCAAATGTCTGGGAAAAGAAGAAGGAAAAAAAAGAAGCCATCTGCTGTTTCTTCTCTGGTCTCGGCTTCCACCCACTCCATCATTAGAGCCGCTCCCTCAGATTGCCTTCGCATGAGCCTTTATCACCCAGCTGAAGCTGAGCTATTGCAGTTGGCATTCAGAGCAGGCAATGACTCCCGCACAACAATTCATCTTCGCCTTTTCATCCAGAATATTTTATGGAAAAGTGAGCAATCCAAGCACAAATAACAGAAATGGTCATGTGCTTTTTGAATGTGGGCTAACGGCTGGATGGCTTTTACTTTAAGCTGCAGATGCTTGTAGACTTCAATCTCACATGAGCTGTTGGGAAAAAAAAGACTCTTCAAGAATATATATTTTCAAAAGGGTTTTCAAGGAAGTATGCTACATAAATTATGCAACATATCCCTGGTGATTCAGAGACAACTTTTGGAGTTCAGCACCCTACTTTTACACACTTTACTGTAGGGCTGCATAGTTCCTTAAAATGTGCATCAACATTTCTAAGTCCTGAAAATACAGATCAGGATTTGTTTCTCAGATTTGTACTCATTTAGTGATAAAAATTAACCATAAAAAGAAATATTATATTGAAACAGAAAAAAGTAACTAGGTCTCTCAATGCAGGACTTCGATAAGAAACAAGTCTCTGGAAAACATAACTTATTTTCCTGTCTTATTCAGAACACTTTAAAGAGCCTGTGTTGTGCCCTTTAGTGGTTTTCCATTTCTTATCTATGTGATAAAAGACTCCATCTCCCTCTCTTTACACCACCAGTAGCTGCCTTAAATGGCTCATTGCCCCAGTCCCCTAAACAGACCTACCTGTGTGACAGCCTAACATTGTTTCATCAGCAGTTTGGGCCCACGGGCACAGACTGGTAACCTGACACACCAGATGATGGACCACTCAATATATTTCACTAGACCATCTGGGCAACAGCTCATACAAAGTGCTTGGGAATACACACAACTGTTCAGATGCACATCTGGTAATGTAACTGGTCGATCAGTAGGTGGGAGGTGCAAAATCACGTTGTTGAACAAACTCTAAACAAACTATGTCAGAAAAGGGGAGAATAACCTTTCCATTGATAAATGCTCCAAGTGTGCTGTTCATTTTTCATTTAATAAACAAATGTGGTCCAGATCTGACAAAGCTTCTACTTACACTGTTAGCATCTATGCTAATCTCTGCACAGGTCCTCACAGCTCCCACTGTTTCCTGCTGTAAAGGATGCTGATTGGGCTGTGCCATTTTGGGCTGTTCACATTTGTTGTAGCCTACACTGGAGCTTGGCAAGACGGATAAGAATGATTACAGACTTTGATTCAGGCAGATCCAGCTGCACTGCAAGGTTTAGAGGCTGGCAAGCCTCATGCAGAATACAGACTGTAGAATGAATGCAGACTGGCACCACCAAACTCTGAACTGACTAGATTGGTGCATGGATGACATATTTTTGTAGGTCAACCCAGAAGTTAGAGTCGCACTGGTACTCTCTACGACAAGCCTATGGGATTTTCCAGTGGTATTTATAATTGATGACGGCAAGATCTGTGGTAAAAAATGTACAGGTTTGCTTTTTGTGGCTTATTTTCATCTATCTTGTTAACTGGTGACTGGTGAACAATCATTCTTGCTCAATAACTGGCAAACTAATAATGATATCGACCTGATTCTCTGGGCTTGGTGTGGGTTTTCAGGGTCAATGAATCATATTTTGATAGTAATTTTATCATGAAACTATTCCTGATAGATGTAACAACAAATTGTGAGCTACCTTGGTGGAGGTTTGCGTTTCTTGAGTGCTTTCTAGTTGATATTTTGGCTTAAACTACTAGTATAGCATACTTTAAAAATACAGCCATGGTCTAGATAATAGAGTAATTCAGAAATTTAAAATGTACTTTGCTTCAAATGTAAGTCAAACATGAACCAAATGCTGGTGATACAAATAAATGAGTGTGTAAATGCATCTTATTTTAAATGTGTTGGGAGATTTGATCACATAAATTGTTGTCAAATGTCATTGTATGTACTGTGTGTACAAGTCGACATCATGCTTTTTTCATAATGGTTGTGCAGCTCAGGTTTACAGTTACACAGCTTTAAAAGCCTTAATAGCTCAAACAAATCCAATAAAACCAGAGAGCGTGTTTCATTGGCACAGATCCAAGTGATGCACATAAATTTAAATATAGCCATCACCACTCTTGTCTCAGAAACCCATCAGCATGTCCCGCCCTCCATCCAAGTACAACAACTTCATTAGTTTGTAATGGCACCTTTGGGTCCAGTGAGCGAGGCCTCTGGGGCTTTGCCTCCATCGCCGCAGTGGTTCTCATCAAAGGGCAGGCAGTGCTCTCCAGTCCCTGCCACCACCTCAGCATTCGACTGCAGATCCTTGGTCCCAGTGAGCGATTTCGGCTTGTAGATCCTCCGGGAGTTAGTGTCCGACACATAGAGCTGGCCGGTCACCGGATCAGTTGCCAGGTAATAGCGGTGGGCTGGGTTGTTGCTGCATTTAAGACAAAAACTCAATATTGTTACTTGTTTTAATGCCTTTTCCTCGAATTGCAGCATCTAAGCGGTGTAATTTAAACCACAAATCTTCTCTAATACTACACTTTTTAGGAGAATACCTGAAACAACCTGTCTGAATCATTAAGGGCAAACCTGATTTTCTCTATAAAAAGCTCAGAGTCAGGAACATTATAATTGATTCCATTTAAGCTCCCCTGAGAGATAGCACTGTTCTCAGAGCCAACTTGACTTTTTAAGGGTATCTGTAGAAAACTCTTAACACTCACGAACAAATTAAGAGAAAGTAAAAGGTGCACTTGCTTTCTTTACTGCAGTAAGTTAATCTCTTACTTCATATGCTGGTAAACACTGAGCCTCATCTACCTACATTAGCTTTTAAAAACACAGTGATGATTACAGACTGATGCGGCAGAGAGGAAGAGAAATGCGTGTTTTTGTGCAGCGGTGCAGTGATGACAAGGGATGGAAGGAATGGAAAACAGCCAAGATTAGCTGCATGATTGGGAGAAATTTGTGTTATAGATAGGGATGCATGGTGTCGGATATCAGATATGCAAATATTTCTGAACTCATTACTGCTGATACCAATATTTTACATCAAGAGCAAAGTCTTTACGAATATTAAGTGGTCGCTTATTTGTTGAGGAACAGATGCAACACAAGGAAAACAACATTTAACTTATGAAAAATGAAACTCTTGACTTTTAAACATACTCATGCAGTGACGTTAGGTTGAAGCGTATGGTGGATTTGAATATTTTACCAATATTACTGCATATATACAGTATATCAGCTTTAGATATAAAAAAATGCTAACATCATTCGATACAGATTATATCATGCTTCCCTAGTTAAAAACATTTGTCCTATGAATGTACTAGGGTGTGCTCATCTGCTTGATGCAAAAAATACAATGAAAATGAGCATTAACAGCTTATTAAATTATAATCACACCATGCTAATATTAATATAAGAAACAATCTGTTTTGCAGCAATGTCAAACAAACAGGAAAAATGTGTTAACATTGACAAAAGAATGTTTGATTATCTAAGATTTAGCTAGGATTTAATCACTTTAGTGACACACTTTTATTCTGCCAACCATTATTGCAGCCTAAATAACTGTGGCAGATGTTTTGAGTTTGTCTGTAAGGGTACTTCGATTTAATTGAGCTTTTTGGTTCTTCGTTTCCTTTTGTGCTCGAGCTCTTATTTAAACTTTGTAAACTACTGTTTTTAAAAGTGATATACAAATCAAGTTATTATTGTTCTTATTATTAAATAATATGTAATTTTTGCCAAAAAGTCACAAGTTGTTCAGCAAGAAACTGCTTTGTAAGGAGCTGTTGTTTAGTGCTTCTTATTTGTAATGATCCAAATAATATAGCCACTAATAAATTCTCATAAATCCTGGATATATGAGGGTTTTGATGGTACACTTTTAAGGTTTTAAATCAGGCCACAGCATTATTTAATTTGGGAAAAGCTGATTAATGGTGCAAACTTTTAAATTGAAAATATTCCTCCATTCTGCAAACAAGCAGTTGTTTGACTAAAGCTGATAGCACTTCTCCAAACTCCACATTTTCTAATGTAATCCACTGAAATCCCACAAGCAGTGAAATGAACACTGTGCACTAAAGAGCTGCTACATTAGTTACTAAGTATCTCTACAGTCTGTAAAGGCAGATGTGTCCTCTGACACTTATTTTTGTTAAAAGAATTAGATACTCTACAACCACCCTGTGGCTGTGGTGCAACAATACAACATGAGTGGGTGAAGATAAATTTAACATGTTTTTTTCAAGGAAAGATTAATATTATATTAATATTTTGCTCAATTTTCAGACATCAGTGGGTATTTGGATGTTCAAAAACAAGCCCTATCCCTTACTTTAACTAGAATATAATTCAGAGGCCTATTTGATAAAAACTACTTTTGATTTATTCATTTTAACTTTGCTCTCCCTCCTTTCAGAACATACTGACTTAAACTGTATTACCTCTATAAGTATTTGCACAAAGAAAACCTCAATATTTTTTGTAGTTTTAGATTCTTTAAAAATAGATTCATATGTAGGCTGCCATTGTTTGTGCAATGCTCTTTATGTAGTGATCTCAAGTTATTAATACATATATTCTTAGTCTTACATTTTGCAATGCCCTTTAAAATCTACATCAAAGTGGATTCTTCATATTTTCTGTTTAACAAAGCTTGCACTCAGGTTAAAGTCAAAAGGGCTTTAAGGATTTCACTCCATAAGAGATGATGTGGGATGAAGAACAATGTAACCATGTGTGACCCACACTGAGCAACTACAGCTGCCTACATGGAAAATTATATTTCATGTCTACTTAGAGTGTAGTAATAAAGCATTTCTCCTCTCCTTCTTACATATTAAAAACACTGATGTCAACCTAATAATGTCAACATGTGCTCCCATGTTGGCACTCTGAATCGAGATGGTGGATCGTTAATGGGTGTTTTCACTCAGGTTATATTCACAGCATTAAGTTGCCATGAAGGCATTGTTTTGTGAAACACACACCAAACGTGCCTAATTAGCTGCAACTGTTTCTTCCAGTCCACTTGGAACTTAAAATGCAAACCTTATTATCACCTTCAAACATGAAGCATAATTGTCATTTATGTGGCTAATGAACCGTAGAAAAAAATAATGTCCATTTTAATGGTTTGCAACAACATGAACATTCCCACAGCAGGAGCAAAAGGTGGTGCCTTTGTGAGTGAAAGCAGAGACGACAAAACGTGAAAGGATGGAACTCAAACGGAATTAAACAGCAGTAGGTTCAGACAACCAAAAAATTAAAACTTTTGTGCTATAACCCCTGTTGGGAAAAGCATTTAAAAAAAGAGAAATGACTGTCTTATGTTAATAAAGAGCAGCAGCTAATGGGAAGCATCCTGCTTTGCTCATTTACATTAATGGTTCATAATGGTTACCCGTAAGTATCAGGGAGCAAATGCATCAAACATTATCTATAAAAGATTGAACAACACGTGATTTACTGTTAGTTAAGAAATACAAATTAAATTATAAAGCCAATTAAATCATCATTGTCTGTGATTGCCCCTTTTAAGATAATTCAGTATACAGACATACTATTGGATTAAAGAGTTCTTATAACATAGAGTTGATTCATAGCAGCTGCTTAAGTGTCATTAAAAAGCTAAAAACGGAGGCAGTTAACATGAAAAATAGCTTTCTCTACAGTGCACTCATAAACACGGCTGCTCTGGTTGTACTCCAGCTTTAATGGTACCTCTGTCAATACTGGTTGGCTTGGAAGTGGGGTAATGTGACGGCGAAATGAGTGCAGCAATCAGACATGTATATAAAATGATGAAGATGGAGTTGTAAAAATGTGACAGTTATTATGAGTTAAAGCAAATGACCAAAATAAGAGACCACTATCAAGTTTCAGCCAGACGTACATGAGTAAGTCTTTCTTTTACAGTACACTCAGCCTTTAATGGGCTGACACACCTGTATTATATCTCATGTGCCTGTTTAAGAGCTCTGCAACAAGTGGTACCATTGTGAAGCTTTAAAAAGATTGATGTTGTGTTTTAAGGTCTTATTATGTGGACATGGGTCTTAAATTTGTTTCTCCACGTCGGTATAATCACACGATTCAGCAAATTTACTCTGCAACCTATTATCCCTTGATACCATGCTTATATGGAACTTAAATGCAGTTTTACTGCTGTTTTTACATTTACAAGAGAATCATGATAGTTATTTAACAAATTCTTACAATTGGACTGCCTCACAATTGATTTTTCAGTTGCAGCACATTCAGTGCTAAAAGTCTGAAGGGAATTGTCTAAAGAATGTGCCTAAAATATACATGTGATAGGAATGTGACACTTTGACAGTCGATCATCCCACCTGCCTCTAATTCCATCATGGTAACTGTAGTGCTACTGATTTGATTTTAATGTCTGAAGTTTAAAAAAACACAATGTCTTTACTCTAACTAATTTTTCAAATTAATGAACATTAAATAAATACAGTGATGTTTACATTTAGAAGTGTTAATAGAGTGCATTTCTTTTTTTAAATTCATTTTTGGGGCATTTTGTGCCTTTATTGATAGGAGAGAGAATAACTATGATATGGCAGCACTGTGGCAAAGCAGGTGGAGCGCGTGCCTTGCAGCAAAACCACTGCTGGTTTGATTCTGGGGTCAGTCAGGACCTTTCTGTGTGAAGTTTGCGTGCTCTCTCCAGGCTAAAAAACATGCTAATTAGGATAGTTGCAGACCCAAAACTTCCCTTAGGTAAGAGAGTGAGCGTGAATTTATTTATTTTTTATGTATTTTTTGGGCATTTTGTGCCTTTATTGATGGGAGAGAGACAGCAAATAGGGTTGTGAAAGGGGGTGAGAGAGTAGGGGAAGACACTCTGCAAACTAGCCACAGGCTGGACTCGGACCCGGACCGGCAGAAACATGTATATGGGATGTCCCTGGATCCTAACCACTCTGCCAAACCCGCACCCCAATAGAGCGCATTTTGCAACACTAAACTGAGGTGTTGATCAAAAGGCACACGTTAATGTGTTCCAAATTTTTATCTCAAAAAGAGTCAAACACTTAAAGATGCTATGAGGAGAATCTATTTCCGAAGACATAAAGACTCTGCTACCCATGAGCACACGCGGTGACTGTCGTAATGCTGCGTTCCGGTAACCTCGGAACTGGCAGTAACATCATCTCCAACTTACCAGCATTCCAGTTGAAGTCGGAAAAAAACATGCCGACCTACCAGGCTATTGTTAGCTGTTGTTTGCACGCCCTGCGTTGTTGTTCACAAATATCACATGAAGAATGTGATTATCACTATGGCAGCATTTTTTGTAAATAGAAGTCTAACAATACTATGTATACAGCTGATCTAGAGAGCAAATCCCAGTCAGAAGTGCAAATAAATTGATTATTACAGGAGCTAATCCATATTCGATTGTCAACTCCGGGGTGGCGAGGTTTCACCGAGTTCCCAGTAGGACATTCCCACTTCGGGGGGCGTTCCAGTTGCAGTTTCCTACCCGGAACCCGGAAATTCCTACTTTTTAACTACAACTGGAATGCACCAAAAGACGTGACCCAAGCCAAAGTGTGTGTTTGTTGTGATGCAAATGAATGCAGCTCGGACCTTCCTCAGAACTCTGCATTGCTTTACAACTTCTTTTTCCAACAACTTACAGGATGCAAAGCGACGAGGTAATGTATCTCTTTCTAGTTACGTAGCGGTAGTTTTTGATGTGTGACAACAAGCAATTTTTGGAAAACTTATTATCGTAGTTTTGTAGCCGGCTGTCCGACCCGACCACTTAGCTAAGGAATAGCATTTATAGATAACCTATTTTGATGCTATAAAACTCATCTTAAAGTGTGTATTTCGATCAGACATAAATCTAAAAGTCAGACTGTTTTGTAATTACTTAGAAACTCCTCATAGCATCTTTAATAAGAGCTTAAGTACCAACTCTCCACAAGAAGGTAATCATAACACTTCGTGTTGTGGACTCATAATGACATTTAATGAATATTAATTTTAGCTCTTATAGTGTTGATTTGTTTATGCATATTTTGCTGTGTAGGAACAAAAAATACATTCTTTCAAGTTTGACAAAAGTACAAGTGAGGAAGATCAGTGAACAACCTCTAACTTTGCTCATTATTCCAGATGCAAACTAAAGAAACAAGCTCCTGCTTTAGCCCAGCTCCTTTTAAAACCCACATTTAGTTTAAGTTATGTTTTTTGGTCTTGTTCTCTTATGTTCCTCCTGTACTGTTCAGGCCTGATGTCTGTTTGCTTTGCTTAAGATCAAAGAAGCAAACAGACAGAAAAGTTGCGTTTGAGGGATAATTCATTCAGAGTTCACAAAAACAAACCTAAAGGAAATATTACGCCTTATGGACTGACAGAGACCTGGACATCACAGCTACATGGCACCTTTGGAGGCAAATCAAAACAAAGTTTATATTCCGGTGACGGATAACAAGTCATGTTGCACTTGGCTGCACTGGACAGCTTTACTTATCTCCTCTGGTGGTCATGTGGGGCTTACAAGGAAAAACTCGGACACTGGCATTGATCAAAACATCACTGCGTCCGATATGAGCTGCTAAAAATAGTTGAAGAGGGGAAAATGTACCCTGTAGCAAAGCATGAAGCTGGAAACTACAGCTGCCGTCAGAGGACAAATAGATTTAGGATTTAATACGGGAGGAACACATTATAGTCTCAGCAGAGACATCATCCTGACAGCCAATTAAAAGTTTACCCACTTTGATATGATGTTGTACTTTGGGATATTATGGTCCAATGAATTACTATCAACCTAATCTTTATTTGCAGATCCCAGATAAAGTGTTCTACATGAGTGGGAAGTGTGCTTATTTTGTTTATAATCCAGGCTGTACTGACCAATTAGGTGTCAGCGGGCTCTGATGTTTGCAGGAAAAACAGTCCGTGTGGACAGCAGAAGACAGGCTGAAGGTTTTTACGTGCCAATGATATACTGATTCCCTTTGGTTTTATTGTTAGTAGGATTTATTATACTTTTATAATCAGACACCAACATTAAAGTGAGGCTAATGTTCTGTTGAGGATCAAAAATGTAAACTTAAGCAATGAATCTGCAAGTTAGACAGCGTCAAGGTTCCTCAACTTCCTGCAATACCTCCAGGAATTTTGGAAGTTAATTTACCTCTTCTGGATATACCCAATAAAACACATTTATCTGGGCAAACTTTTGACCAAATAAGGTTTCAAAAAGCTCTCTTTTTGGGTTTATACAGTGTAAATAAGGTTGAGTGAAGCCTCAGTGCAACTTATCTATTCTTGAACCAAACCTCACAAGACACTGATGAATGAGCATTTCTTCAAGGGATGCAGGTAAACGCCACTTGTATGCCATTTTCTATATCTCTCAACACAGCGTAGTCTTTGCCAGAGTGTCACTTCACATTAGGGCTTTCACTTAAGCTCAATACCTGAAGATTAGTTCAAACTGGGGGGAGGGGGGGTCATCCCATATGAAGTGAATAATAGAGTGCAGGAGCACAACAGGCTGCCTTGAGCCATTAACTTTTTGATCCAACAACCGCTCTCAGCACAATTTGACCAAATGTATATGAATTAATGATACTCACTTTATATCTGTACACCACAACTGTGGTACATTTTGAGAAAATGGACAGACAAAGTCACTCAGCATCAATAACAACACAGAATCACCTGGTGAGCGATATGTGGAATATATCTGGTTCAACAACACTAATGGTAAAACTATAACCGAAGACCGAGCCGTGTGTAAATTAGGTACAAAGCAGCTGGCTTACTACTTATCTACAACAAATCTGCAAGCTCATCATTGACTTTTCACCTAAATAAGGTGGCATTAAGGGAGGTCTTTAACCGAATGCTACCACACGGAGAAAAAGTACATGCCACTTCAGTGAGCTCTGAATGGGTGTTCTCACTAGCAGGTGATGTTGTAAATAAAAATAGAGCAGTGCTTAATGTTGAGCAAGTCTGTAAGCGGGATTAAATATCTTGAAACATTTGGGTCCATGTTTAAGTTTTGAATTTGATTTTGGGGAAATGTGAAGGCCTACTTCTTATGTCAGTGATTCCCAAAATAAAGAATAACAGATATTGTTCATGTAAAATGGACTTGAGCTTATTTAACACTTTTCTTGTCTCTTGAATCAAAGCCTATTTCCACAGCAGGTCGCATCAACCCATTCATACCCATTCACTCACATTCACCTACTGATGGTTCAGAGTTTTTAGTTGTCCATTAGTATGACCAAACACATTCATGCTCTTTCATACTCATGTACACACCACTGACACAGCTGTAGGAGCAACTTGTGGTATCTTGCCCTAGGACATATCACCATGTGACAGCTGGAGCTGGGCTTGAATGTACAACCACCCAATAACTGACAGAGCGCACTATCAGACTGATCCATCCACGCCCTCATATGGGCAGTTCAGTGTCTTGAATTTGCTCTGATCAATAGTTCTGCTGTTCTTAAAGTAAGAAATGATCAGTTCTTGCTCATCCAAATGTCTGTGAGCGACTAACTAACATTATCTTTGAAAAGTTATTAATTGGTGATCAGGGAGAGGATGCATTTATTTGTACAGAAGGGAACCCTCATGCCACTTTGTTTTTCTTTTTTTTATAACATGCTTTATGTTTCTTTTATTGATACTATTCTTAACAATTGTACCACTGTGTATTCCATTGGAAGCGACGTTGTAAACATTTTCTTGAGTATGTAAAAGTAAAATTTAATACAAATTTAAGTGGAAAAAAAGAAAAGTTATTAATTGTTGGTGTAAGTCTTACTTTCAGACAAACTTTTCAGGCAGTAATTTTTTTGAAGGTACAAAAGTTCTGATAAAGTCAATACAACGACTTATGCCTGTATTAGGAGAAATCTGTGTGGTGCAACAGTCAATGTCCTTTACAGACACAGTGAAACATCTGACAGTATTAATCCACTATTTTCTCGACGTGTGCAACGTGGCGAAAAATAGAAATGGGCCTAAAAGCATTGCCCCCACATTGCGCAACACCATATAGTGTCGCTTTTGGGCTTGGGCTGATGGGACACTAATGAGCAGCTGGTACACCTGCATAGGATTTAGTGTAATAAGCCTGAATTTGTGGCTAATTCTCGTGGTGTGATTCTTATGCAAAATCTATGAAAAGAAATCACTAACAACTACCTTTTATGGTTTATTACCCTGCTGTGGTTTGTTGAATTGAGGCACTCAAAAACACAGCAACAGTTTTGTTACACCTTTACATAAGAACCCAGCCAAACACCATCACTGCAACAGTAATAAAAGCTTCACAATAGTTTAGTTACTTGCTGCAGTTATTGTACTGTGTTTGAGGTGAAAATAAATGCTGATTGTTTAAAGCTCACAGTTTAATTTCTTCTTTAAATACCGATCTAGAAACACTGACTATTTAAAAGGCTGCAGAGTCTGTCATTGTAATTTCATCCTTAGTTTCATTGCACATAGTCAAACAAAATGTTCTCCCCTTCTCTTGTTTGGATGTAATCAAGCTATAATTGGTTTGCTGTAATTACATGTGGTAATCACTGGTGCCAAAGGCGACTGTAAAAGAAAGCATCATCAGAGCAGAGCAGAGGACGGTGTGCATGGTGATGGACAGAGAATACTAAAAAAAGCATGCACTTAGAAACACCTACCTGTGTCTAAAGTCTTTATTTCTATGACAGGGAAGAGAGAGAGCAGGGAAAGGGAAGAAAAGAATTCAGACAATGAAACAGATAAATCTTTTAGGGATACTTTTACTTCTCATTTTCAAGGCTGTTCCGTGCCATCACTTTCCTTGTCAGAGGAGTGACTTTAAGGCTTAGTTTGATTTCTTTTTCTTGCTTTAAGCCGCGTTATCCTCATTGAAACCACAAGGAGCGAGTGCCAACAAGGACTCAATAATTCAGCTTTAAATGCACAGCCTCTTATTTTCTCCCCCTCCAAGTATCGAGTGAGGGATAAAAACAAACAGCCGAGATGCAGAAAGTCAAAGTATCCCCTTGAAGAATTAACAGCCGCTGGAGTAAGGTCTCAGGCGATGACAAAATTTGTTTGGCAGAAAGTCGAGTGTTGCAACCCCGCAGAGAGGAGGATATGTACTCCCATCTTCAACAAACCCAATCCTATATTAGAACCGCTTTCCCCAATTTGACTGCCAGTATTGAAATATTGATTCTACCACTTGTTAGATTGGCCACTAAAAACAGAGTCTAAATACAGACTAACCGCAGCTGAATGGAGGTCCCATATGGATTTAAGCTCTTATAAAACAAGCCTACATCATACATATTAAAAAATGAAACCACTCTCATCTTTAGGAGTTTGAAAAAGGGCAACATCACACTCAAAACGAGCACATATTCAGCGAGCAACACATACAATATATTAAAAAAAAAAAGCAATTTCTTTGCATCAGCACTGCAGGTAGCCTTTAACATAAGCTTAGAAATATCCTCAGTACGTCTTTAATGTTGGACTAAATTCCATTTGGCTAACACAACAAGTCTTAAAAGGAGTGTGTTGTGTGTGTTTTTTTTACCTTGTTAACAGAGCAGAAAGAGTTGCTGGGAGACATAAAGCACTTCTAAAACCATTATTTATCTTGTAAAAGGGTTGCTGAGCATGCAGTCTCCCCTGGAGAAGAACCCTGCTTTGAACACATACTGGGGACTCACTTCTGGAGCCACAGCTTCTTTC
Source organism: Scarus forsteni (assembly GCA_036419115.1). Classification (NCBI taxonomy): domain Eukaryota; kingdom Metazoa; phylum Chordata; class Actinopteri; order Labriformes; family Labridae; genus Scarus; species Scarus forsteni. The sequence continues at coordinate 24,741,704 of JAZDUH010000383.1, forward strand.
ATCACTGATTAATTTGCAGAGTATTTTGATGATTCAATAGATTGGATTTATAGTCTATACAATTTCATATTGTGTTTTGTAATGCTTTAATTCGAGGCAGCATTTCTCACTTTAACCACTTGCTAATCAGTATGCAAATTGGCAGTGTACTGGCTGGTAGACATTATTGAAAGCTTAAAAGTGCCTTATTGTGCTGCACTGTGTTCTGTTTATTGTCAGCCATTAGCTCAATACTCTGGTAATTACAGATTATTGATCATAAATTGGGGACTTCTGGCACATTACTCTTTGTTTATGGCCCATCAGAAATATGCTGTTGCTGTCAGGCACAAACCTCCCTTTTCCATTTTTTGGATGCATTTCTTTTGTTATAAATCAGTGCTATTGGTCACATTCCATCTTGGTGAGTGTACAAAGAACACACAAATTATTTGTGACCAGGACACTACAATATTCATTCATCCAGTTGCAGATCTTCTTTCTTAAATATCCTAAAAAGTAGCAATCTTGGAGAACCTACTGGATGCCACCAACGGACAAAATCGGCCTCACACTGACTACAGAGAGTTGTGCTCAGGTTTTACTTTACAGGACATCCAGAATATAGCATTAGACCGCTGTAGGCCTATTTAGCTTATAGATAGGGCTGGGTATCTATTCAGATTTTCTGGATCGATTCGATTCGATATTACCAGGTCTCAAATCTATTCGATTCACGATACAATAAGATATTTATTCAGTCATTAATGCGTACTCTGCATATTACTTGTTTTCTGTCCAACTCCTCTTTTCCTTCGTGCTTGTAAAATCCGAAATACGTCCATACGTCAGCCTTTAAACTCACCGGTGGTGCCCATATAGTGCTATTTTTCTTCTGCCGTATTTGTTTAATTACTTGCAGTAACATCTCACAAGATTTTGTTCAGTGGAAAGCAGCGCCAAACGCAGGTCACGCAATACTAGCTGGGTTGATACCACAGGCTGCTTCTCTGCACGTCCAGTGAAGAAAAAACTACCCAAGTTAAAAGATCGATCTTTGGATTTTATGGATCGATTTTGAACCATTTAAAGGGAAATCGGTTAAAATCGATTAAATTGATTTTTAAACTCAGCCCTACTTATAGAGTATCTGGACATACCAGATGGACCATTTCTGTGCCAATCATATAATGTGGTTTGCGTGCACTACTGCTGTGGTGCATAAGCCAGAACGTCAGCCAAACAAACTCTCTCCAAAACATGCTGAAGTGGAGAAAAATGTACTTTCTATAGATTAGTTTGTATTATTTACGTTTGTTTTTCATTTAATAAAGAAATACAGTCTAGATCTGATTAAAGTTCTCCCGATGCTAATAGCATCTATGCTAATCTCTGTATGAGTTGTCACTTCCTGCTGTTGACTCACAAGTAGCTTCCACTTCCTCCTCCTGAGAAGGATACTGATTGGCCCAAGAATCTTTGTAGATGGGAGCTTGGCAAGATAGATCTACCTGATTACAGGAACTGAACTGGGCAGATCCAGCTGCACTGCAAGGTTTCATGTCAAGGGTATGTACATGACATCACAGTCAATATGGGTGGATGCATTTCCAGCCTCTGAGTGGCAAGGACAAGGCAAGCACAGAGTCAAAACAGCAATCAGTGGGAAGTAAGCAGTCAAATACTTTTTCGAGTATTGAAGATAAGAGGTGTGTGCCTGACAGCACCACTATTATGGTAACGTATTAAAAAGTACCAATGAGCTTTTGATAAATAAACGTCCAATAAACAGAAGTGTAAACTAATCAGCATTCTAATAAGCAAGAAGCTAATGGTGAGAACTTCAACCTTTAAAGCTGCAGTGTGTAGAATTTGGCATTTTAGCGACATCTAGCATTAAGATTCTAGAATGAGCCTAATTGTAACCAAAACGTCACGTCGCTGAGCAACGGAACACTGTGAAGACCAAAAGAGATTGTGAACACGGCAGACAATTTATGTTATGTGTGTGTTTATGCACACAGTTTGAATCCCTAGGACAGAGTAACAACTTTCTATGCATCCACTGCCATCCTCTTCTCTTCTTCGCCTGCATTCCGGGTAGATTTCAAAACTGGTGGACGGATTCGCGTTTCATTCTTTTTTGTCCCTAAAAGCCACCCATAGACAACATGGCGAATCAATATGTCGGCCTATACCAAAGCGGCCCGCGGTAATGTAATTTTTTTATAAAGATTTTTCTATCTAAATAAAAATAAAACAAACATTTTATGGGGTTGATTGTACTCCTATTTTGACGGACTTTACATACAAATAGAAACATATATCTCCTATATTCACCATTTCTGTTTGGTGAAATGCGGTAGATGTATAAAATGCCACATTCTACACACTGCACCTTTAAATAAGTTTTATAGCATTTTGTTGCTCTGTGATCAATAATTTTAACCCAAATACCTTCATTTTACACCTTGTTTCCACTTATGTATGTTTACAGAAGTGAATCAGACAGACAGACCTGTCACTGCACAGCAGGGGCGGCTGGCCCATAGTGGGCGATAGTGCATCGCCCTCCTTAATCCACGTGAAAAAAATGAAGAGAAAAGAGTTTATAGTGCCTTGATTGTTCTTGTCAAAGTCTTCATATTATTGTTTAATCAGCAGCCCAACTATCGCTGCGATGTCACTGTCCAACCAGCGGCCCCGCCCCCTTGGGGCGATTTCAGCCAGAGACGAATTCGCCCCAGGCGCTCTCATAGACTTACATGGAGAGGCTCTTTTTTTCAAATTTTGGACCTCACAATGCATTTCTATGGGCTCAGGGAGGGCTTGCCCCAACGTGATAACGTCATACGCACTGATGCCTGCTCGGACCAGACGCACAGCGCGCATGCGAGAGAGATGATTCAAAGTTAACGTGAGTGATTTATCGGTGGTTTATCAGTATTTTCGGAGTAAATAGTGTACAAGTATTGCAAATAATAGCATTAGTTTAACTCTGGGGTGTTTCCTTGTTGTTCTTTTGGCTATTTTTTGCCGTGTTTTGCCGTGTATTCGCCATATTTTTACCGTGTTTTGCCGTATATCACCGTTACGTGCACATGTTAACATACACACTAAAACCAAGGACGGGTATAAAAGCAAATTCCAGTTGAGGATTGATAAAAACTCCCTAAAAGAACAATAGAAGAGAGCATATTGAGAAATGACAGGGAGGAAGGGGAGAAGCAGTGAACTGTGCAGAAAAATCCCTCCATGGATGTCAGGACAGCAAACTTGGACTCTGTCTTCATATGGACAGGAACTGCTTTATTGACAACTTATTGTCAATTAAAAACACCTGGACATGGTCTAATATAACAAACTGTAAAATGGACACTAAATACAGTAGGCCAACAGAATGTTTGAGTGTATGCTAATATTTTTTATCATCTCAAAAACATGTGTACATGTTCATTTACAATTTTTATAAAGAGAAACCTGTTGAAAATTCATATCAGTTTTCTTTTCTTGTAATTACACACTTAGCATTTATTAGATAACTGCCAAATACTTGCCAGACTTGTTTACATTTATTTGTTATGAACATAGGGTGAATAAAATTTGTTGAAAGAACATTTCCATGGACATTTAAGACATTTTTTGACAAAGAAAGACCAGGCAGTCTGTTATAATTACAGTATTCAAAGAGTTATTTGGGACCACCTAATAAGTAAGTGTGTACTGTGGAACCAAATGTATAGCATTTTAGACATTAACTTGATTTAGCTTTACGAAAATACTGTACAGTTATGCGCATGTTATGTCTGGTGTTGCCATCAACAGGGAAAATAAATCAAACAATGTAACTATAACACTGTAAAGTAAGCTATCTGCCTTAAATTATTATTAGCTATTTAAGGGGTGATCGTAGCCAGTACCACGTCTGTTGCCCCCCCTGAAAAAATTTTCAGGAGCCGCCACTGCTGCACAGACCTCTATGATGCCAAATCCCTCTCCTCTGAAGTGGTCTTAAATTGTGTTTCTTAAATAGTATGGCTGCAATTTCTGTAGACAAGGACGTGGCAAAAATGAGGCACGAGCACCCCAGAACTGTGATAGTGCCAATCCAAAATTCTGCACTGTGATTGGCTACTTGCTATGTTGGAGATGGGTGTATGGAAAAATCAATGTGGGTTTACAACAACAGATTTGATTCTTTTTAATACATGGACTACCCCTGATAGTGCAGTCTTTTCAATGTGTCTGACGCCCTGTTAGAGCTTCTGCTTCCATAAGGCTCTTGTCTTTACATGGGCCCAGTTCGCTCTTATTGGTTTACCGGTCTCCGTGGTAGTTAGTGTGTTTTCAGCCCTGCTCAGCACCATATCGTCCATAACTTTGCACTCATTCGAGCATCTATGCTCTGCAATAGGCTTGGTACTGTGAGCCAATGGGCTAAAACTGAGGATGGAAGAACTGTATGATGTCACACTGGTAGGTCTATTGGGGGGCCATGGTAACAGAATGTTTTAAGCAGCTATATGGAGGGAGGGAGAGGTCTTTAGACCCCAGTCTTTTTGTCTTGTTCATGGAGGTATTGTATCACACAGAGAAGACACTTTAAACCTACTAAAAGGTTAACCAAACTAAAAAAAACATGATTAAGCATTTTTAAGGACATGCATCTTATTGGCCCGGACAGTTGTCGGCCTTATGTGTATATTCATGGATCTGCAGACAGCAGTAACATCTGAAAGTGGGAACAAGGTGTTACAGTGATGAGTAGAAGAGCAAATAAAGGAATTGTACACTGTTATAAAGCCAGAAACAACATGTCTTAATAGAACATGTACATACAGAATGTCACATTGTTTTCCTTTTATAGTTGATCTACATAAAATTAATCACTTCAGCCCCACTCTCTCATACATCGCCAACCCTGCAAACTCTACAGGGACTTGAGGTTAACAGTTTTCCAATAATTTCCGTTTTTATGTTGTCATCATCATTGGCACCTACCCTGTTAGTTTTATCTCTTTCTGACCACCTAAAGTTCAACAGTTCTCTGATATTGTGGTGACCTCTGTCCTTTACAGGCAGCTCTCATATGTTTGTCATTTATGCCTCTCCTGAAGGATGATGGCCAAATGTACATTTAGTCAACATCTGCCACTCTGAAATCAGCCAACTGGCCGAATCAGAGTCCTTGCTGATAGAAGCCAACTTGGCATGAGGGCGTAAATCATCCCAATTACACGCTGAAGACAGGAAGTCTTTCCTAATTATGGAGATGGATAGGGAAAAGATTTCAAATTTCTCTGGGTAAGAGGGAGACAAGCGTGACTCGAAGTCTGTCTACCATGAATTTCGGTCCTCCTTCACATGAGTGACTACATGTCGCACTGTTAAAGGTGCCAGGTCATCTCAGCTTAAAATAATTGTGCAAACTTAATTTAACTGATGATAAATTTGCCAATAAATGAAGTAAACAGCTACATCCCGGTGTTATTGTCAGGAGACCTTGACATTTCTGTAAAGAGAACTTTAAATGTGCTGTTTTTCACTTGGAATAATTGCCAAACCTGACACTGATTATTCAAAAACCACATACTATTTTTAGGGATAAGTTGACAAAACTTGCTGGGAAATAGATGATTAAAAATTGAACAAGACTATCTGTTTATTTCTTTGGTGTTGCTGTTGTTAGAAAAAAATAATTTTGTCGTGTACTGGCACTACAGAAACTTAAAATGTGTATCAGAAAAATGTGATACAGTTGTTTTGAAAATTGATGTTTTTTGGGGGGAAATAACTTGATGTCATGTGTTATGACAATCATATAGTATATAGAAGTTGATATTCCTTTTGCAAAGTTGAGTTTTATTTCTTAGTAAAGCTTGATTTCATCGGGGGAAATCTGTTTTTATTTAAAAGATGAACTTGATTCAATATGTAGATTTTTTTGTGATCAAAAGTTGAAACTAGTATTTTTTGTTTTATTTGTTAGAGAAACTTGATTGTACTTGTAATATGGTCATTTGATAAACTTGGTAAACATGTTTAAGGTAAACTGGGTGAATTTAAAAGCGTGGCATATTCAGATTTACTTTGTTTATTCTCATGGAAAACAACTTTTTCAGAAAAAAAAAAAAAACGTTTTCAACTGTTCTTAAAATGTCTTTTTTGTTCGTGGATATTGATTTCATTATTAGAAAAAAAAACAAAAAAATAAAACATATTTAATTTGCAGTACAAGTGGATTTTATGTGTAAGTTAAAACTGATATTACCTGTTAGATTTTTTAGGATAATCTGTCTTTTCATTATTAAGACAAGTTTAACCTATTTTTAATACAATTTCTACATAATCCCAAAGGGGTATTATTTGTTATAAATATATGATAGACAAACTTGATATTTTTATATTTTTGGTTAGAGAACTGACTCAGAACTGACTATCACATTTAGTTTCACTTTCTTTAAAAAATGTAATGACTTAATACAACTTTACATAACTGAAGAAAAACAGGATAATTTTCAGAAAACCTGACACCTAACACCAAGCATTATGCTTCTGACTAAAAAAGAAAAAGAATGTCTGATAAGCCTAATACTATTTTTAGACAACTTACATCAATTGTTCATTAAATAATTTTGCCAGAAATCTTAATATAAGTACAAATATTGGTAATAAAATCCAATACTATTTTTGAGGAAACATGACAAATGATATCCATTATTTGTTAAGAAATTTTGATGATAGTAATAAAGAAAACTTGTCCCTATTAATAAGAAACTTGAGAGCAGTATATCGTTCAAATGGATTTATTTTATTCATTTATTTATTTACTTTTTTCACAAAAACCTTGAACTTTTTTGCAAGGGAAACTCTATTCTATTGGTTGGAAAAACTGAACATGTTGTTATGTAAGACTGATCTTAGTTGTTTGGTACATTCTATATGATTTGTATCATAAGTATGAATACATATAATGTAATGTACAGTTATTCTTAGGAACATAAATTTGAAACAAAACATTTTTAGGAAAACTTGATGCTATCAATGAAAACTTGTAATAATTTGTAAAGGTATCAGGTTTCTTGTCACAATCCTGTAAACTAAGCTTATATTAAAAAAATTTGCTGAATCCTTCATTATTTAAGGTTGAGATGATTTGGCACTTTTATAACAGTAGATGAGTGATCCAAAATGTCTGACGGTCAATAACTATCTGTATCTCTACATTACAATGAGCCACTTTGAGTGTTTTGTAGTCCTTTGTTTCAGATAGTTCACATGCAACCAATTTATTTGATTTCATTAAACACAGAAAAAGGAATTTGTTCTTCATCTTTGCTCTGTAAGCATCAAATAAACCATCAAATTAATCTGCTCACAGGAGAGAGTTGAAGAGCCCCCGGGTTAAAACAGATCCAATTTTCTCTAACAATGTTGAACCAAAAATTCTTGACAATCTTACCTTAGCTCCATGATACTTGTTACATTCCCTGATGGGTAAATTCTTCTGATGTAGTTAAAATCTCCAACATACAGACTCCCATCAATGCCCCATGCCAGAGCCACAGGTGCTAACAGCTTGTTTCCTTGAGCTTGTCCGTTGCAGCTGGGACACGAGATGCTTCTGCGCCGCCCGTTCCCCATGACAGTGGAGACCACAGGGGGCTGGAGAGAGATGAACTGGTTCTCCCCACTGCCTTTGTAAAGGATGCCTGCGAAAAACAAACAGCAGTTATCTGTGAGTGTGAAAGCGTAATTGGTATTTGTCACTGCTAGCACATTCTGGACTCATTATTTATCCTGTATTTAACAAGGAAGTCTCTCAGGAGGAATGTTTTTTCTGTGAGACTTACCAAACCAAAATCTTAATCGGAGAAAAAGCCACATACTTTTCTTTACAATAACAACAATTAACATATTTAGGAAAGAATTTGGCATTTGGGAGAATATTAGACAGAGATTCAGAGTAAGAGGATGAAGCTTTAAATTATATTTGTGCCTTTCTAATCAACATTTTGTCTGGCTTGTTTACTCGGTTAACAACAAACACAAAACAATGAAGAAGTAACTTTTTTTTTGTCTTTTTTTTCTTATGTTTGAGACTTTTTTATAAGCAATGCTAACTTGCTGACCCTTGCTGTTTCATAGCCATGCTTTACCTCAGCAAAATGTATCTGAAACGGATATTTTCAATCTCAAGTTTCCTTTTCTTAAAGGTCCTTCAAAATCACTGTCATTTTGTTAGAAGGACCTGAGGGAGTAGAAGAACACAGCATCCATTACTAAACTCTTAGGGGCCGTTTACATGGAAACTCCTGTCTTGAAGACGCAGAGATTCTTCCTTTGCGTTTTCGAATTCTTCTGCGTTTAGATGACAACGCTCGGAGACGAGTTAATCCCCTGTAAATCCGCTGTAGTGTGCATGCCAGTTCAGTAGATGGCGGTGTAGGTCTGCAGAGATGCAGCACTGCTACAACACATGAACGAAGAAGAAAACCTTTCACAAACAACAATGGCGAATAGACACACAGAGAAGCAGGAGTTTCTTTTTTGGACAACAAATCAGTTCGGACAACAAATCTGTCTGGATAGTTTTTTCTGGATAACAAACCGAGCACGGTAAGACGCTCACACGTTACTCGGCGGACGGAGGAAGCTGCTGTTGTTCCTGGTATGCGCGCGCAGCCTCCATGTGAAAGAGTACTGCGCATGCGGTGACATCAGCGTTTCCCCCTGAAACGCTCTGCTCTGTGTTTACACGAGGCTGGATGGAGGAGCGGATTCAAATCTTTCCGCTCTGGGGAGCGTTTTCAAAAGTTTGCGTTTTAGGTGGAAACGCAACGTGGTCTCATCTAAACGGAAGGCCAAAACGCAATGAAATGTTTGCGGAATTGACCGTTTTTGGCGTCATGTAAACGGCCCCTTAGTTCATGGAGAAACATGCTATTCCTCTTCAAAGAAAGTGCCCCTTAAAACTCTGGGCAGCCAAGAGCTCATTATCTTAGCCTCCTGTAGATTCCTGCCACCTCAGATTTAAGCTTTTCCAAAGGGGAGGGATAAAGAGCCACATGTGAACCCCTTGTTAAAAAACCTTGCTTTGAAGACATCCAAGACATGACTTAAATGGTCAAAGACACCAGGACATGGGACCTTTAATTAATTCAAAGAGTAAAACGCAGACCTAAATTACCATCATTCAACAATAATTCAGGATTTCAAGCCATTTCAAGTGTTTATTTCTACATGGGCAGAGAGTCACTTAAAACTTTAAACTTTATCTGAATGTCAGAGTTAGGGAACACATTAGTGATTCCATTAACCTTCAACACATTTTACCCATTTTAATCTTGAGGCTTGATGTCTCAGACTTTGTGATATTGGTCTTTATCATGTCTATAAACCCCTTAGTTTCAGGCCTGCTCAGAACAGACTGATGCAGTTTAAATCCTCATAAGCTGTATCTGACCACAGTCTTATGAAGAAGCACTTGTTGCTTCAGCTTTCCAGTGCTATGCTCTGATGTTTACTAAGGCTGCACTGTCTTGCTTTGACACACATGTTCTTTCCACTTGAGCCAGCAAGAAAATGGATCTGGGAAGTTCCTCTGCCTTAGGGGGGCAGTATTTTTCCTAATGACATCATAAGAGGATGTCAGAGCAGACAATCTGTAATGTGGAGTAGGCAAAAAGATGAGGGAGAATTTTCATAATGTTTGGGGAGGGACAGGTTGACAAAAAAGGAATTATTTTAATATAAAATAACATGAACATTTTTATTTTGTACAAAATATGATCTTTCGACATCTTCATTTCACTTGTAGCATGTTTTTTTTGGCCATAAGTCCTTGAAGATGTTGAAAAGGTCCTGAAAGATGTTCTGCCTTAAATCAAGTTCTTAGATTCAAATTTGATGTGATATGTTCATAAACACTAAGGACAAAAACCTTGTGTACCTGAGCCTTTTTGTCATACCATGAGTACTCCCTCACTCATATGTGTTGATGATTCTTCAAAAGTAGAATGTAACACAACTGATTAATAAATAGGGGTGGGAAAAAAAATGGATTAACATAAGTATCAGGATTTTTTTGTTTGACAATATTTAAATCCTTTTTTTTTGGTCAAAAATCATTTTTTTTCCAAATTTAAATGCTTCATTTTAGTCTATGTTAATAAGCCACTTTTTAAATGCAATCCAGGCTTTTGAAGAGAGAGTATAAACAACTGGTTAAAATATATTGCTGAATAAATCTTGTTAACTGAAATTAAACATAAAAACAAATAAGAAGTTGCCTTGAAAATACTTAATCTAAATAAACAGATATGAAATCAAAATAATCAACCTGCCTTTGTTAAATTTGCCTGTTGTAATGGTTATCAGCTGTTAAACTGGGAACAGAACAATGGTATGATGTCACAATGGTAGGTCTATTTATGGTGGCAGGTGGAACAAGATGTTTTAGGCATTTGCTACACTTAAGAGCACCAGTAGAGTGTAACAGTAGTAATTTATCAGAAAAGCTTAACTATTTCAAGAGTAAAATTTAAAATTGATATAATTTTATTGTTTTTAGCATGGGCGCCCCTCTTCGTACTCAATGCCACCTCACAAGGCAGAGTGAAAAAATCAATTAAAAAGAGAAAAAAAGAAAGAAATGTGAACTTGTTTGGTCACTATTTCTTCTTTACAACTGAATCTATTTGATTTCATTGCCATAAGTAATTAGGAAATAATGTTTATGGAGGTCATAAGTAATTCTATCCATAATTACCATATAAAGTAACGTCAAACTTTTTGAAATAATAAAGAAATTTGCAGTATATACAGTCTGTTTATTGTGCCTACCTCAGCTGAAATATCTGCTATAGAAGAACATTCCCTACATTTATAAGTTTCTTCTTTCACGCTGTGTAAATTGGCTGACTCTGGATTTTCAAGCCTGAAAATAATTTCTCAAACTTGGGGAAAGGGTACAACTCATACTAAAAAAAACTTTGTGGGAGGCATCATTATTTTCATAACCAAAAAAGTTCAATGTGTTTTTATTTCTTTCACAGTTTAATGGGGCAACTTAACTGAACCATTATCTGACTCTTTGCCAGCATGCAGCACAATGGATCTGCATTGGAACGTAACCAATTTACTATTATTTAAGACATCAGAGGGTTTTTCTTTAGGTTGCTGTCATTCCATGAAAACATACAAACTGTATCCTCTTCCTCTTATTGGTTTACAAAAATGTTTTGTAAACCAATAATTTTATCTAATCAATATCAACAACAAGAACTACCCATATATGAATACAGCTCATCACAGATGGGCTGGTGGAAGGAGGGGGCCTATCCCAGCTGACATGAGGCAACAGGTGGGATAAGCCCTGACTGGTCACAAGCCAATCACATGGCTGACACAGAAAGCTGACAACTATTCAAAGGAGTCAATTTACACCCTCACAAGCATGTTCTTGGTCTGTGGTAGAAAACCAGAGTACCCTGTGAAAATACAAAACCCAGTTCCAATAAAGTTGGGACATTATGTAGACTGTAAATAAAACAAAATACCCTTTTTGACCTTTGTTCTATTCAATATACTACACGTTTTCTAACTAAAACAGCTTTATTAAGTTTTTTGCAATCTGAATTTGATGCCTGTAACATTTTAAAAGAGTTTTATTGGCACGAATGTTGTTTTTTGTCTGATTACAGATATTTAATCAGTCAGATTAAGCTGCCCTCTGTGGAACCTTGCAATGGTTCTTCATTGGGGAAACTGTATTTTGAGGCACACCCTTTTTTCAATTCAAAATATATCCATGTCAAATACATCCGTACCAAAAGTTTTCAATTCAGCCTTAAAGTGCAATATTTTTTGACAGAAAATTTGGAGTTGCTGATCCACAGTGACAAATCCATAATTAGTGATTTTTATTCGTAATTTTTAGATAAGAAAATGTAGCAGTGATGTAAAAAAAACCTCTATTTTAAACCCTAGAGAAAGTGACAACTTTTGGTCAGTCTTTTGGACCAATATCATGCACCCAGTTTATTTTACTTTTGTTTTCTTTACAATAGCGTCCCATCATGATCAGCCAAATGCCAACAAAAGTTGACAGTTTCTACTCAACAGCAGTCAGGGTCCTGAACAAAGGCTAATATCACTACCTCATGTCGTCATAATAATTATAACATAATAGTATAATAATAATATTATAATAATTACCTCATGTCATTAATGCACCTGAACATGGCAGCTATTTTGCACCTTATTTTGTTATGGTACCATTCTCTCTTGCACCTTATTCTTATTACTTACTGTATCATACTTTGTTATTCTATTTTGGACCTTACCTTCATTATTTTATTTTATTTTAATCTTATTATTTTATTGTATTTTTGTTTCATATCTTATTTTACTTCACTTATGTTTGCACCATACTTTATCTTATTTCTCTCACACAGTTTTGCACTGACTGAAGGGCTTTTGCAATTTCGTTGTACTTGTTGCAATGACAAATAAAGTTCTATTCTATTCTAAAAGATAAGGATAGTAACCTGTCAGTAACGTTATGTGGCCTTTTGACACATTCTAGACAGAAAATGCAACAAAGAGTAGCACTAAAAACTTTTTGAAGCAAAGAGAAATCTGAGGGAATTAGTGTTTATATGGGAATAGCTTTCACAGTAAATCTCTAGGCATATTTTCTATTCTTGCAAACAAACAAGGCTTGTGAGAATAACTCAGATGCAAACAGGATTGTTCATAATTGATGTGTATGTGATTTGTATGAAGGTCTTTGAGATTTAAATGAGGTCATTAATTTTTGTTTTATCTCTTTGCTGATACATTTGTTTCATTACTCTGAAATCAAAACAACATACATATTCTGAAAGCCCAGGTTGTACTGAAAAATGTCTTTAGCTTGATTCTGTTCGACTGGGTTAAGGTTTTACAAGCATTATTACAAAAAAGTCAAGGCTAACCAAAAAAAAAAAAAAAGCAGATAAGGGCTTGGAACTGTGAGGGTGGCTAACATTAGACCACTGGGCCTCAGGTTGGTAACTTCTGGTTTAAGCTATTCTTTAATGGTGTCCCCATGTATTCATCCATCCCTTATCTGTGGATAAGGGCAAGAGGCAAGATACACCCTGGCTGCTGTTTCAATAGTCTAAATGCTTAGGAAAGGTGGCTCAATGCTTCCTTTATTAGCTCCTTTGGCATAAAATACACCAGACCATCCTTTACAAAAGGAGAGGAGAATATTCTGTCTCGCAATTCTTTGCAGCACAGCATTTAAAAAGCTCATTATCCGACTGCTTCCAAATTCAAACCGAATAATGACGAACAAAGGACGGGGATCATGTTAGTTACCACTGCTGTTCGATCCTTTCAAAAGTTTACCAAAACCTGACTTAACTTTCCAGTAGTCTGATTCTTTGAAGAGAGCAGGATATGAGACATTTGATGTTGATTATGCTTTAAACATGGTTCAATATCAATAATTTGTACACTATTAGATTGTGGGCTTAACATTTTATGCCTTTCTTTCATTCATTTCCCATTTATTTTAATGCACTGATTGGTATTCATGTTGATAAATCCTCACTTCCAACATCCGTTATGCAGATCTAATTTTCACTGGGTTGTTAATGTTCATGATACATGAGCACTTGAATGACGCGCCTTTTGTAGTCCATCTTCAGAAAACTGTAGTTTCAAGTCAGCAGTTACATCCGCCGTCACATGATGACGTAGCGGAGTGAAAGTGTAGCCGAATTCTCTCTGCACGGCTGTTTTCCTTTTCTAAGTCCTTATGAATTCTTCTTTCTCCTTTCCTTAACCTCATGACGATTTCCATTGGGGTTAAGGAAAAGTAGTTAGGAAAGGGCTTAGGAGGTGACTATTCAACCGCAGCCCCTGGCTTGGTTGTCAGCCAATCCCATTGCCACATAGACAGACAACCATTCACACTCACTCTCATACCTAAGGGAAAATTTGGGGCAACAACTAACCTAATTAGCATGTTTTTTTGCCTGGAGAGATCATGCAAACTTCACACAGAAAGGTCCTGACTGACCCAGGAATCAAACCAGCAGTGTTCTTGCTGCAAGGCACGTGCTCTACCTGCTTTGCCACAGTGCTGCCATGATCATAGTTGTAATGCTCGACTCAAACTTTGACAGCTTAAATGCAGATAAAGGCGGCTGGGACTCAAAGTCGGGAACTAGTGCCATATGTTACTCCTCCTTTAACAAGAGCAACTTTATCAAAGTCAAAGGAAGACAGCCAACGCAAATACAGAGCGTTGTGCCTCCCCTGAACAACAGTGCATACATTTTAACTGCAGACTCACCATATTAGGCGAGTCACTACAATTAATATTAATTATTATTTTAACAAGAAGCAGATATAGCTGACTTTTCAGGGGAGGGGGCTCGGATACAGTGGGACTCTCTTCAAAGGGGAAAACTCACATCAAAGGGAAGAAGTGCAAGCTGGAAGCCCTTAATTATTCACATCCAACAACTTGTTTGAATTCACACAGCCTCTGTCCTAATTAGCCGATCTATGGCACCACTGAACGGCCACATCATGTCGTCCTCCCGCAGAGTTATCCCGTTAGCCATCGAGCGCCACCACCATGTATGTGAAATGGAGCGTGCGGCTGGCGCGGCTCGTCCCTCCTCTGATTAGTTCCTTTCAGTGATTTAATTGATTGAAGGGCAAATTCAAATGAAGGCACAGTCCGGCGAGACTCCTGACAGGACGATCTGACCAATCCGTCTTTTGTATCCCGCAGCATTATACACCCGCCTCTAACAAAGACAAATAGGTCTGTGGGACTGCTTTGCTCGTGACGCCATCAAACGCAGGGCGACCTTGGGGCTTTAATTGAACTGTGATCCATGCGTCTGCTCACTGAATGAAGCACATGGTGAGATGAAGAAAACCCTTGCCTGTAGCTGAAAAGGTTGACGATGCATCCTGAAACATAGCAACAGAAATTGAAGATGCTGTGAAATAAGACTGGAATTTTAATGTGTGTTTGTGTAATAGCTCTTTAACATTCAGAAAGACAAAGACAGCTCTAATGCCCTGCAGCCTAATGCGGTGTGTAGGACATGGATCACTTGTAGCAGGCTCACATTTTGGCTGACGCTCAACTTCATAAGAAAAAGAAAAGGAACGTTAAATGCTGGGTCATTCTGGCACGCTGCCGCTGCAGTCCTCTCTATTTACACTTCCATCATAGTTTACTGTACACACGTCTTACCATAGGCGATTGAACAGCGTAATGGGACGGATTAAATACAATAATCAATCATTGCCAGCCCCCCACAATGCACAGCGTGCTTAGCATGGATACCATATACTCTGTCACTTTCACTCTCACTCTCTTACCCACAACTTCCACTGCAGTAATGTGAGGCAGCTTAGAGTGAGTGAGCAGATTAGAGTTCAGTTTTCTTTCCCTCAAGGACACTTGGTCATGACACATTACTGCTGATGACTGTTGCAAAGATCAAGTCTGTGACGTCTCAGCTGGAGTGCAGCACTGATGGGAGTTTGGTTTGTGACTGTCTGACGCCCAGGGCTGACTCCTACGGTGTCCACACTGTAATGTCTTTCGGAGTCATTTAATGTTTTTTATACTTTTAATTTTCACTTTTGGAAAACTTCATGCATATTAATGGTGTTGTGCCAGATAGAGCCAGGGCCAAAGTACTATGTGCTTGGTTCATCCAGACATCTGTGCATTTGCTCAGTTTACATCCTGGCGTAAATGTCGACACTGACTCAAGGCAGAAGATTTTAGAGGTCATGCAAGCCTCATAAATTTCCAGTCAATCAGAAAGCACCAGAAAAGGAAGTCAAACTTGTGGAGTATCCAGTACTTTAAGAATGAAATACATTGCACAGACTCTCAAATGTAAATTTCCTATATAGGCTCAGTTCATCAGAGTTAATAACAAAGATTTTAACAACATAGTAAAACACAGAAAACTGGTTATTATTTATGTAGAATAAACCACACAAACACAGTAACTAGTTAATAATGAAATAAATTAAATTGTGATCAATCATAAATCATGTACTCATCTATGCTAGAAGTGATACATGCACGTAAATCATGAAGCTATATGGTTGGGACAAGTAAAGCGACTGTAGAGAAGCGAAGTGACGTGTTTTTTAATATCTTTTCTCAGTTTATCACAATTTGCTCTTGTGAGATATCAAAATTCACACCAGAGCGTGCAGCTATCCAGGGACCTTGTGCCCTCCCATTCCAGCTGTACAGTGGGCCATGCTGCAAACCATTTGGCTGGACCAAACTCCAGCTTTTGTGTGCAATACTCTATGTGGAAATCCAGGTGTGGGAATCATTCGGAATTTATTGATATCAATTAGTGTTGTGCACAACACCACAACGTCTGAGACCAAGGCTGTGTCCGAAACGGCATACTAACGTACTACATACTGCAAACTCATGTGTATATACTGTATACTACATTCTATAAGTATGATTAGAATGCTAACCATTCACACTGTACTATACTACTAAGTTTCACATGATGCATTTCAAACCTCCCTTGACAGAAATCGGAAGCACACCAGACCATCAAATATCTCTGTTGATTCGCCCCATTTGAAAGTTCAGAGAGGATTTTAGGCAAGAAATTCACTACGTAGAATACCAAAATGTGGTCATTTGCGCCATAAAACGCACGGATACAAATTTCATTTCGGCATTTTGGACATTCCATTATGCGCGCCATTATGCTATCGAAGAAACTTCCAGTCTGCTCCAAAACAAGAGCCCATTTACAAAAGCTTTAAAGAACTAATAGGAGATAATAAAAAATGCATTTATTTTGAAAACGGGAAGTTTGCTAGAGGATGATTTTTAGCTGAATGCCGGTCGGTCATAATGCATGCCGCAATGCATTATGGGGCGTTTGAGTGTGACTAGTATGCCCACCTTGCATACTTACATTTTTTTTCCGATATAGTATACATCCGGGTATTTCAAGCACACTCAATCTTTTCATACTATCTAATGTGAACACACTACATACTCATTTTGACGTCACACTAAGTATGAGTAGTACGTTAGTATGTCATTTCGGACACAGGCCAAGACTTGCCCAAGACCAGAATACACTGAGACCAAGACAAGATTTTTGTGAGTCGAGACCGAGTCAAGACCAAGACCGAGACAAGCCGAGATCAAGAAAAGACCAAGACCATTTAAATCAATTTTAAAAACCATGACGAGGTTGAACAGTTAACAGTTGTTTTACCAAGTGTTCCTCCTTATTCACATTAATGAAGTTGAAGAACATCAGATCAGTGCTGGTCTTGATCGGTCTTCACAAAAAATCTCGAGTCCAGCCAGTCCGAGACCTCGACAAAACCAAGTAAAAATGCTCTCGAGTCCGGGACAAGACCAAGTCCTTCAAAATGTGGTTTTGAGACCGGTCTCAAGACCAAGACCTTGAGTAACACAATACTAATACCAATGCTATAATCTATTCTGCTAACTGAGTTGATTTTTTTCCACAATTTGTTAATTAATATTTTCAGATAGAGCAGATAAACATTACAGTAACAAGATGAATACAAGACCAAATACAAAGAGAAAGGAAAGGGTGGATCAGTTTTACTTTTTTATTTTATTTTTTCATTCATAAGGAAGTTGAGATAGCTTAAAGATTCTGGTTATATTGTCAGCAGTTAGAACAAACTGGTTCAAGCTTCAGCTGATTAGAATTTGGGGGTCTTATCACTGATCACTTATGTTTAATGTCCCTCATGTTAATCCCTTTCTTGTTAAATCTTAAGAATGAAATAAGAATTTTCTAGCAAGCTTTGCTAGATTGCCTATACTAGCTCAAAGAAGAATTCAAAAGAGTTTTGAGATTGAGAATCTCAGCCATTTATGTTACAGATGTACTGTGACTCAAAGATGACCTGTGAGATCTTTTTAGTCATACGTCAAAAACCAGGTCATTGGGTCATTTAATCTCAAACAGCTTTGAGGCCTTTTCTTCAAACCTCGCACAGATGTCCACTGCGGCTTTGGGATAAACTCATACGTTTTGGAGGTTCAAGGTCAGGGTCACTGCAGCCTGAAATCTTGTCACACGGCATGATCCAACACCATCAATGAAATACAACTTCTATCAACCACACTAGGACAAAAAATAACCCCCCAGCCCCTCTCCTAAAACCTCCGGTCCTCCATGCAGCAGGTGTACTGTTTTCAAGCAGAGTTTTTGTGGCATCAATAAAACTGCAAAAAGTCTTCCACAGAAATAAAGCCTCTTCATTTTTTTTTTACCAAGCAGAAACACAATTTAAAGTTTGACAAAGTTCTTACTCCTCACTTTACACACCCGGTACTCCCTCATGGGCTTTCAAGATTTGATTTCAAGTCAAAGTTGAAGTATGACAGCTTAAGGAATCAGGGATGTGTCTGCTCATTGATTATTAAATAACTTCATGTATTTGAGTTTTGGGCTGCAGTCAAAGCCTTTCTTGCTTTACTTCAGAGCTGTCAGCGACAGACATATTCTTTACTCAAGAAGAGGTTGAAGAGGCGTAGATAGTTGTGTACAAAAGATGTCTTGTTAAAGCAGATATTCTTCTTTATCTTTTAGAGTGAGCTGACATTTGTACTGTCAGGATCTGCAAGGCCAGTTTCAACTTTTTTAGTGTTTAAAGACTGTTAAACTTCAATCTTGTAGCTTCTCGCCAAAATTCACTTCACTGACAATAATAATCATAAACTTTGCTCCCATGTGACGCTCAGATGAGCATGATGTCTCAATATGAATCTTCTTGGATGCTGTTAACAAAGTCAGCTGTCATATTTACATCTATGTAACGTAAAAGTCTTGGCTTGTTCAGGCATCAAGCAAACATCTTTTTTCAAGTCAAGTCACCCTTCTGTCTGTTTCAAACCGATACAAAGTCTTTTTTCTGATGTTAATGTCCTGCATGGATAGATTCAATGAATATAGAGGATGATACTACTTTAATTTATGGCTATAATCTGTCTATGTGCCCTAAATGCATAGAGTACTTCTATGCAAATAAGTAAAACCATCTGATGTATCAGGACCTCTCCCTCTTTTAAGAGCCCCAGTACCTGCTAAAACGACTAGATTGGAGTGGCAAGTCAAATGCAGAGCATAGACTGTAGATAGAGTACAGAGCCCTTGAAAACATGGCACTAAACAGCACTGGACAGACCAATCACCACAAAGGATAGGAATTGATAAGATATTATTGATATCAATGCCTGGTGTTTTGTAACATTTTCGGACGTAAGCTGCGGCAGACCACTCCAGACGGCTTACGTAGTGCAGGGAGCGCGCGTAGACGTGCACTGCGGAAGTACGATATAGCACTGTTTAGGCTCGAAAAATGTACTAAATGACCTCGTTTCAAATTAATTATGGACGTTACCCGCTCAGGACACTTGGATTACAGCGGACGAGCAGTATGAAGGAAAATAGGCACGCGGACTTTTATGGACCTTTTTTCGGGCTGGCTGCCCCCTGTTAGATGGACGTTTGTTGACAGCGGAAGTCTCCCCAGACCTCCGGCTGCATTTGAGACATCAAAAAAGTGCTCCAGAGTGTTGCTCAGCATGAGGGTGAGTAGAAAATTAAGGCATATCATTCTTTAGGTGAAATATTCCTTTAAACCTGTTTTTTTGGTTTTAGGTTCTCCAGGTCAACAAAAAATCCCAAAACTATATATGTATCAGAGAATAATTATCAATGAAAACCAGAATTGGCAGATGTAATTTTTTGCAGATATTTACAGATGATATTTTAGCCATACAAATTGGCCACAAATCCCATATATTGGCAGGAATACTGCAGAAAGCATAAATGCACCACAATGGTTTACCTCATCATCACTGAGTGTCCTCTTTAATCAAAAGACCAATTTATTAACATTAAATGTAACAAAAATGGTCAACATGAAAGAGATGGGTCAATTTTATTACAGTGAAGGCTGTGTGTCTTTGACAAACATATCAGTATCAGTGTTCGTAATAATGAGTTTGGAATGATCAGACATCAGCAAAAACCAAGTTTTGTGCATCCCCATTGATTTTGGTGGTCAAATAGACTTTTTAAGTTTGACAATTTACAGCTCTATTATAGTGAAGACACTATGATGAAAAGAGTAATGGGTACAATAGAAAGCTAATCAATTCCCACCGCCAAGGAGGTTATGTTTTCGGGAGAGTTTGTCTGTCTGTGAACAAAATAACTCAAAAAGTTATGGATGGATTTTGATGAAATTTTCTGGAAATGTTCAGCATGGGAAAAGGAAGAACTGATTTGATTTTGGTGTTGATCTGGATCAGCGTCTGGATCAGCCATGAAGAAAAATGCGACTTTTGTGAATAACAACTGAACTAAAATAGATATCATGATGAGTCTAGTTGCTAATGGTATGTTTTCATGGTCAAGGAATCTAAATATTGAGATGAAATAAAGGTAGGACTAATATTTATGGTGAAAATCACAATATGACTGAGAACTGTGGTGCTGGCGGAGGTCTGTGCTCTCCGAGTGCTTTTCTAGTTCTTACTTTAAATGTTTCTTTTGATAGAGACATAATTTTGCTCCTCCTGTCACATCTTTAATGTATTTTGTTCAGAAAGGGGGAAAAATAAATTGAGGGACTTGCCAACCAAGTCAATCATCACTGTCAAGCACAAGCTTCACCCCTCCAAAGGGATATTTTTCAGGAAATGAAAAAAGCACTCTACTACTGAATGAATGAATGAATTTGTCCTAAAGAGAATTTGTTTGTATTTTCATTAAATTAAACTTGGTAACACTGAAGGTGATTTACTGCACTGTTTTGTTAAATAAAATGAAAATTAAAGAAATGGAGATAGGAGGTGTGTGCCTAACACTTATGGAATAATGGTACTTGAAGAACATCAATTTTGGAACAAGCCCCCAAAAAAGGCAACTGTCAATATTTACAAACAAATTTAAGAGGAAATATCCTAAATGTGCTTACATCCGGCAATAATTGTTCTGGTATATTTGTCTCCACACTTTTAAACCTATACCTTTAATAGAACTAGATTATTACCTCCGCCAAGGAGGTTATGTTTTCGTGAGAGTTTGTTTGTCCGTCCATCTGTCCGTCTGTGAACAAAATAACTCAAAAAGTAATGGATGGATTTTGATGAAATTTTCAGGAAATGTTCAGCATGAAAAAAAGAAGAACTGACTCGATTTTGGTGTTGATCTGGATCAGCGTCTGGCCGCCATGGCGAAAAATGTGATTTCTGTGAATAACTACCGAACTAAAATAGATATCATTATGAATCAAATTGCTAATGGTATGTTTTCATGGTCAAGGAATCTAAATATTTCGATAAAATAAATGTAGGACTAATATTTATGGTGAAAATCACAATATGGCTGAGGACTGCGGCACTGGCGGAGGTCTGCGCTCTCCGAGTGCTTTTCTAGTTAGTATTGTCATGAAGCAGAGTAAAGGTGAAATATGACCCCTTTTAGACTTTATTCTTATTTTTTCCAGAACCAACACCAACAAATTAACGATAATACCAAAGATTTGTCTTTGTGTTATCATGTGAAAATTTTAATGTACTTCCAGGATCTACTTTCTGTCTTTCACAGTTACAAAGCAGATTCAGAGAGTCCTAGAATCCCATGCCTCTGTTCTTCTGAGATCTCTTCATGGCTGCTCCACCCAGAGAGAGCACTGCCCGTAATGTAATGTAGCTCCACATCACGTCCCTCTTCCTACATTATTTAACTCTCAGACACAGTTAGACTCTGACAGTAAAAGGGAATTTGCTGAATGTTAATGAAAAGACACTGAAAAAACTGTAAAATATGACAGTGAATGCAAGCTCTGAGAAGAACAACCAAGGAGAAGGTTATGTTTGGTTGCAACAAAATAAAGCCCAAGCAGAAAACTGAAAGACAGGTATTTCTATATGTGAAATACTTAAGAGCAAAAGAAATGAGTGTTTTTTCTTTCTTTACATGCTTTGCCATTGTTTCATATCTAATCATTTCTGCCATCCAAACTTCAAGGCTATCCTTCAGCTGTCTATAACTACACATTGTTCCCATTAAAGAGCACTTTTTAAATTGATTCCTGTCTTATAATCATTAAAGAAGGTAATTATGTGTTTGATAAAATGGCTAATTTGAATCATGTAGTGAGAAGAAAATGCTTTAAAGCCAACATCACAGCCCCCGAGATGATTAATGGTACAAATGCAAGGCCGCGCTTTCGCACCTGATAAAAAAAGTGGAGCGCCCTGAGCAATGTCACCTTGGTGACACATAGAGAGCACCGAGATTGGTGGAGGGGGGAGTGGGAGAGTGTCTTAATTGCGCCCTGTCCTTCTTTGTTCTCCTTTACACCGCACTGTTCTCTAAGATACCACCCCTGCTCCCTCTGATCCACCGTGATAGAGGCTAAGTGTGGGCAGGAAAAAAACCTCTTAGAGCTTCAAATGCAGCGAGTGCGTGATATGTACAGTAAGTACACTCCAAGACTGTGAGCTGCTGAACTCTGCGGCTGTGTCATATAAGAATCAGCTATGTTACCGTAGATAGAAACAAGCCGCAGATTGAGAGGGAGGCATATCCACTTGTAATGAAGTAAGGAGGGGCAGGGGGGACATGACTGAAGCACAGACACCAGCAATTTGCCTTATCTGGCTCGACAGGCTGTGAGTGAAGGCTGGAGGAGGAGGAGAGAGAGGGAGAGAGAGACGTCTTCTCACTTAGGTCTTCAGCTACAAACGAGAGGCAAAAAAGGTCTCAGGTGATCTGAAGTGGAGCAAAATTAAAGCAGACACTATGGCAGAGAGTTGGTAGGACTGGGTGGCATGGATTAAAAATAATATCTTGGCATTTTAAATATTTGCTTGAGAACTTTGAGCATAATTCTGTTCAAAGATAAGTATTAAGAAATGATTTTCAGAGGTATCACAAGAATTTTGCTTATTATTGGATTAGGATTCTGCAGGGCATGGTTGATACATTGGTAAAAAAGGTACATTTTACAGGTTACAAAATTAATGATAAATTTAAGACAATGGTATGATTTCAGTTAAGAAGTATAAAACAAAAGGGGGTAGGATTAGATAAGTTAACACTTCTTCCTACATCTTTTCATTCATGTAAGCTGGGAGTTTTCATTTTTTGATTATCACTTATTTGTTTTTGAAACTGTTTTAAAGGTGTAGTCAGCGATGTGGGAGAAAACGAGTGGAGAGGTTGTCGATAAACAAATTTAAACCCGCCTCCCCCTTCATACCTCACCTCTGGCTCCACCCCCGAAAGCTGATGGACGTGCATCGTCATTGAAACGGCCGTAGAAACTGCGTAGCTGACCAACGTAGCTAAGGTAACCCTGACTTGTCAGACTGCTCGACTGACAACATTGATAACATCACGACAACAGTACATTCTGGAAGATTAGACAATAAGATGAATGCCGGACGGCTGTTACTGTTATGTAAAGCACCACAAAGCTAATGTTGCTTACCATCCAGCAGAAAGACAGCAACATCCGCGTCCGTTTTCAGGTCTCTCAATTGGCGGAGTTCCCTCCACCGTCGGAAAGCAACACCAGTGTTGACCTGGACCCTCGCTCTTTCATGGTCATAGCCTTTCTTTTTCACTTTCTGCTCCTCTGACCTTTTTCTTTTTGGGCTGTTTTTCAGCCATTGCCACTGCACATATTGTATCTCTCTCTTACGCTAACTGCGCGCGCTACGCAACCTACGACTCCCCCTCCCCCCTCTGTCTGATCTGCGCATGAGTATGATCGCCCCCTGGATGTGGGGGGTAGTACTCTGTTTTGGTAACTCGGCCCGAGCCACAGTATTTACCTGCTGAAATTCAGAGCAAAGGCTGTGTATTGAAACCAGACTTTTTTTCAACATGCTGTCAGTGGTGACATCTTGTGGATGGAGAGGAGAAACACGGTGAATTTGACAAATACTGCATTAGATTAGAAGATCGCTGACTACACCTTTAAGTTGTAATTTACATGATTGAAATATAGATATAAAAAAGCTGAAAATGCTTAAACACTCCATCAATGAAAAGTAGCTTTGAGTCACAAAGCAGGCCATACTGATGTGTTACCACTGGCAGAGGGCCAGAAGAGGTTAAAATGGAGGTACTCTTCATTCAACTCCTCCTATTTGAGAAGAGTTCATTGTACTTTGGATGGAGTTAAATCTGTGAAAATGTATTCTCACTTATAAGTATAGACATCAAAAAGCAGAGTAACAACGATGTTTACGTAAATCAAACGGAGTACTGATTGTATACTTAAAACCATGTGTGTATGTTTTATTTGGGTATAGCATTGGTCTCTCACTGCCTGATATTTAGAGCAGGATGTGACAAAGTGGAGCTCTGTCTCTACGTGCTGGGTGTCACAGTCTGTCCTACTCTGGGAGCCAGCTCTTTTTGTGACAACCCATCTCTATAGCTAATCTGAAGTCTGAATCTGACCTGGTAACTGACACTTGTAGAGTCAATCATTGGAAAAGCACCAACAGATGCCACAAGCCCACGTCATGAAACTACAGTGTTTGTTTCTTAAAATATGAGCTCTAACCAAACATGTTATCTAACATGAAGCTAACTTTCCCCATTAACATAAAGTAAATAAATACAGCTACGTTTATGCTTTGAGGTGTAAATACAGAGTTTGCACTCAAGTTTTTAAAACATATATGAGAGAGTGCATTCTAACACTTCATAGTAGTGTCGGTCAAAAATCACATTGTAAAATGTTTTACATTTTGAAATTGAACTCCATAATTACACATGATGAGAGTTGAAGTACAAAGTCTCCAAAAGAGTGAACACAACACTTTGACACAGACACTTAAGAACTGTTGATATTGTCTCCATTAGAACTAATTTTTTCTATGCAGATTTTGGATGAGAAGGGTTTTCAGCCTGTTTTAATACAGACAAGACAGTTAATGGACTTGAAAGTGGGGATCAGGGGACAACATAAATGAGGGTACATGTGCCTCAGGTCGGACTCGAACCTGGGCTGCCAACAGGAGATTAGAGTCTCGGTTTATTGCAAGGTTTCTACCCATCAGCCAGACCAGTACCCCAAAGTTTCTAATTCAATAAATACCAACCAGATGCTTGCTAAGCATTGCTAGCTTCAGTTAAAGAAACATGTATCTGCAGCCACAGTAAACATTCAAGCACAGTCTTGGAAAGCAAAAGATGCATCCACTTCTTTAGGGGGGGGATCAAAACTCATGAAGATTCAAATGTGTCAAAATGGGCTTTTGTGAGTCAAAGGGAGTAAAATAGAAGTGATATGACACACAACATGAAATAAATAAAGGACAATTTCATTGTGACAAAACAGAAAATCAAACATTACTGCAGGGTCACTAATGAAAAGGCTGCCATTATGCCACATGTACATAAAAAAACTTCATGAATGAATCTAATTGTCTCTGGAAAGGAATATATACAATAACAATGACACTTTAGTAAGATAAATAAAACAATTATTTTGCCTTTTACCTGAACAGTCTAAATAGATCATGTAGTCAATAAACATTACTTTATTGACTCTTTATGTTAACAATATTTGGCTGAGCTTTAGGCCTGTCTTGGCATCTAATTAATCAGCATCAACACCAGCTTTATTGACCTGAACGATTTTGTCGTACCCTATATCTCCTAAACAAAATGAATGTATTTCCCGTTCTGAGGCTCGAGCACATGTTTAAAGCAGCTGCAGAGCACCAGCTCGCTCATATGTTGGGCAAATACATTAGTCAAGGTTTACAGCATTAACAAATCAATACTGGAGCAGCAAACGCTGATATTTGGATTCATCTCCGTGCCAACCCAAGATATCGAACTGCATTCCTCGCCCCAAGAACCCACGTGGGCCATAAATCTGAAATGTCAAGAAAGTGGATGAATGCAAGGCTGAATAATTCAGAAAATTTGAGGGGATGAAACCTGGTGCCTGCTGACAGCCTCTGTGGTTAAAATTCATAAGTGCGAGGGCAGAAATAGATGAGATTACAAACAGGGTTATGATGCTTTGATGTGAACAAAATATAAACTAGCACGTCATGGCGCTAACAAAAGCATTTCACAGTCTGAGGAGGCTCACTGTATTTGAGGGGACTTAATAGGATTGTTACGTGAAACCCTTTCGGCAAATTGGTTAAGCTCCTGTCAGACAAAACGAGGCACAACAACACAAGTTTCTGGAACTATTTCTGAAGATTTTGAAGCAAGTATGACTTTGATCTGGGTTTCAGAAGGGTCTGTTGTTACTGCTTAGGGATGGTCAACACAGACCAAAAATTATAGTCGTGTTTGCCAGGGAGGTTATGTTTTTGCGGACATTTGTTGGTCTGTTTTTAGGCATGTTAGCAAGATATCTCACAAAGTTATGAATATATTTGGAAGACAATTTTCAGGGTATGTTGGTCGTGGCACAAGACAGAAGAGATTTGGTTTTGGTGGTGATCTGAGTATTGATGCAGATCCAGGATTTTTCTTTAGAGGATTTGTAAAGATTGTGAGGTAGGGCAGTTTTCCACATTTTAACTCATAACTCAAAAAGTTTTTAAAGGATTGTAGGACATTTTCAGGGACTGTAAGTCATGGCACAAGACAGAAGAGATTTGATTTTGGTGATGTTCTGAATTAAAGATTTGAAAACAGTGCGAAACAGGACAGCTACACTTCTCTATTTGCCCAACAATGTTAGACATGGCTATTTTTTTATGGTTTTACCCGATCATATATCGTTATTTTTTACATGTATTTCAACCAATATACCATAATTATAAACTGTGATTGGATTCTATAAAAATGTATGACATAGACCCATATGTTATTCTATTATATGTAAATTGGAGTCATAGAAATAAGTCATTGACAGTCGTATTCAGAAGTTCCATATGAGGTTAGCAAATTTGTCAATGCTTTAAAATGCTATGTACTATTGAAAAAAATGTTCTTACTTTAATGACAGGCATCAAAATGCATGGAAAAATAATTATGTTCTGTAACATTATTTCTAAAGAATCAAGAATTGTCACGAGTCCCATCTGTTTCTCCAAATGTTGTCAAATGTATTTAAAATATGACAATATATGATTACATTTTCATTGCATTTGTATGAACTGTGCTATATAAATAAATGTTGACTGATTGATAGAGACATTTTTTACAACCTCACACCGAAATTTTTCAGTGTGGAGGAATTTGTCTAGATTTTTTTTTGGCCAAAAAGGAAGAACTGCCCATCTCTTGAGTACTGAAGGATTTTATTCAGTTCATTTCAAATCAGATACCTTTACTGGCATGAAATCATTTCTTAAAAATTAAAAAAAAGAAAAGAAAAACAATGTTCAAATTCAAAGTGAAATAGTTGAATACAATAATAAAAACAATAACATGACAGTAAAGGTAAAAACACAAAGATTAACAATATTTATGATTAAACATTAATGAAAAATCAGATGGTTCAAAAATGTAAGGAAAAACAGTGATTTATTTATTTATTTTCTTGTGTTCTGGGATGTGTTCTTGTAAGTTTCATGTAATGCATCTGGAATTGCGTGTGTTGTCCACAGGTTCTCACACTCTCATATATTTGGTTGTGATCATCTTACAGTGCTGTAAATCATCCAGTAAACTCATGTTTGTTTGTGTTATAAGAGTACAGAAATAGTCTCTCATGGTCTAATATTTAGAGCAGGTTATGAGGAAGTGGAACTCTGTCTCTACCTGTTGGGTGTCACAGTCTGTTCTCTGGGAGCCAGCTCTTTTTGTGACAGCCCATCTTTATAGATAGTTTGTGGTCACCAAGTCTGTGCCTCATTAGGACTTTGCTTCGTAAAGGATCTTGAGTTTAGTTTTTACACACAGTATCAGATGGTCTGGTTTGGTGGTAAAATGGTTTAACAGCACAACATACAAGTTTGTGTAATGGATTAAAACTGTTGTCAGCATTTGAAAACTGGGGCCGGGCCATATGCTGATAATGTATATATGTGTTTTGCATGAGTTTGGCTGCAACATTTTAAAAGGAAAAAAATATCTGCCCTGGTCTTTCTACTTTTTTTCAAGTGTTATCACAGATAAATTAATATTGATTGATTGTTTGATTTTGTATTGATGTAAATGCTCTCCAAATAAGTAAGATAGATCAATTATCATTTCTATTTACCCTGGATATTTCAAAAAGATTATCCTGTAGCATACCAGGGTGAGTGGTTCCTACTGAAAACTATCTTCCATCTTTTTTTAATTAAAAAAAACAACATTGGTTTAAACACACAATCTTACACTTTGTCATTTAAAACAATGTTGAATATATAAAACAGGTCTTTTCATAGGATATGTGAAAAGAGTGAACAAACCTGAGAGAAGCTGCAGCCTTAACTGCACAAGAGAAACCCGACACCATCTGGCTGTTGTTTGATTTCTGTCATCAGTGTTTTCATGTAGAAGAACATCCCTGCACGTGATGATTTTTCATGCTCAGTAACATCCAATTTTCTGATAAATCCAGACTCGGCGCACGCCTCTGTCTAATAAAGGCTGCAGAAGACATTAGCATATCACACACCCTGCACCTATCTGTTGATCACAAACGCATCTCACAACAACTGCAACTCCAACTGTGATGCTGCCACAGTGAAGGCTTTGGAGACGCCTCTGCTATATACTCGAGACAGGTGGGATGAAACACGTCGCACCGGCGGCAGTCAAGCTGAAGGCATATTGCGGCGTTCTCCAGCACACTTCACAAACTCTGCGTTCTGGATGGCTTGACAGATTGGGTTCGGCAATGGGCCCCTGCGCCTGTGCTTTTAACTTGCAACAAAAGAAGCAGGACAAAGTAGCATCAAGGCTTGAACAAAGTAAAGGAAGACTTGCTTTCAGAAAGCGCTTCTGTGACATGTTTTTAACAACCACATCCGACAAAAGAGCTTGTGCAATCTCTGAGATGTAAGAGGAGTGCTATACATGCTGAAAACATGGATTCTGTTTCTGTGCAAACGCAAAGGCAGTTTTATCATCAGGCAGAAGAAAGGAATAGTCTTAGGCCTCATGTTCCAAAAACCCTCAGCCTCATCTAGTCAAAATCAATAAATCAAAATCAATATGATTTGTATTTTGAATGCACTGTACATCATTCCAACTGCACTAAATACTGGCAGTGTCTATATTTATATACAAAGTACATTACAAAAGAGTGGGTGACACTTGCAAGGGAAAAAAAACCCCAAACTTTATCCTTTTGAAATTTCACTCACTTCACAATGTTGGCCAAACTTGTAGACTTGTACAGTCCTGCTCAGTATTACTGGCCCCCCTTCATTATTTTCATTGCTTTAACCATATCTTCAGAAATAAATTGAAATGTACCAAATTTATGTCATCAGGATCTTTTAATTGAAGGTCCAAAATACTTTAACAACAAAAAAAATATTTTTACAAGTTACATATTGTAATTTCAAAGAGAGAACTGAAAAAAAGCATGTGCAGCAATAATGGCACCCCTCTTCAGTATTTTGTTGCACACTCTTTGGCACTGATGACAGACTCCAAATGTTTCTTGTAGCCATCTTTAAGCTTCTTGCACTTCTTAGCTGGTATTTTCTCCCACTCTTCTTTTGCAAATAGTTCAAGCTCTTGAACATTTGCAGGTTTCTTTTCCCGAGTGGCAGATTTCAGCCATACCAAACATTTTCAATCGGATTGTGATCAGGACTCATTGCAGGCCATTTTTTTCCTTTTCAACCATTCCTGCATGCTTTTGGATGTGTGCTTTGGGTCTTTGTCCTGCTGGAGGGCCCACGATCTTCGTCTCAAACCAAGTTTTCTTACACTGGTTAGGACATTTCGGTCTAAAATTTCTTGATGATTCTCTGATTTCATGATTCTTGTGATACATCCAAGGCCTCCAGTACCCAATGCAGCAAAGCAGCCCCAAACCATTATGGAACCTCCACCATGCTTAATTGTTGGTAGGGTGTTCTTTTCCTTATAGGCTTCAGGTGGTTGCAATTAGAACTGCCTATTCTAAAATGACTGCATTATCATAGTAGCTGATGAAGTATAATTTACAAATTTACAAATTTACAACACTACTTCTGCCAAGTTTGAGTCTGATAAAGTGATGCAGAGCAAAGTTAGAGAGGTTTGTAAAGAAACTGTACTGTCATATTATGTGCTTAAACTTCATGGGTGCCAATAATGATGAGTAGGACTGTATGTACATTGTGATAATGAAACGATATATTTTCTGATATTTACATAAACCAAAATATTTTTTTATGTTCTGTAAAGGTTAATACACCAGCATGTGAAAGCTCTCTTACCAAGATGATATTTTCAATGCTAAAATCTTAACATTATCATTATCCAAAAAACTTCCAATTCACTGTGTTACAAGAGAAAGAAAGAAACAGTGTTATTTCTTGATTGACATGTCATAATATTGCTATTTACTTAAATTCCTGAACAGAATGTCTTACTTGATTAATTCTGACATCTCGGAGATGCCCAGTGAGTGGCTCAAATTTGTGTATAAAAGGTTAATTCAGTTTGAAATTCCTCACCCCTGCTCAAATGAGTAAAGCGGGGAGAGCACACAGAATATGAAAGAGTCCACATTGAAGGAAGTCATGATGCTGGATGGTCTCTAAACTGAATAGGGTGCGTTTGTATGCTGGTTCTAAAAAATGCACTACAAAGGAAGAGGCAGGAAACAAACGTTAATTGAAGCAGGTCAGACACCTCAACATTTTAAGTAACAGAGACAAAAGGAAGAACACTACTGATCTTAAGGCAGAGATATAGCTTCGAGATCAGAGTATATGAACGTCTCCAGAATGACTGTAGCAGACGACTGACAGAACAAGGCTTTAAGGAAAGAATAGCTGCTAAGAAGAGATGACTGAGGCCTGCAAATGTCCACAAACTCTCCAGATTTACCAGGTAGCACAAACACTGGGCTGTTGATGACTAGAAGAAGGTGCTCCTGCTGGATGGGTCTGAATATTAACGTTTTCGGTCAGCATTGGTGTGGTTATGTCGGCAGAAAAGCTGGAGAACGTCTTGATACATTGAACCCACAGGGAAATTCAGTGGAGATTCAGTTCTGGTTTGGGTTTTATTTGTGGAAACAGTGTTGAAAAAGGAGTTGACATTAAATTTCAACAACAAGAATGTCCTTTCTGTAATAAATCTGATTGGTCATGGGTTCATATACCAACATGAAAATGACCCCAAGCTTCCTCAAAGCTGTGCAGAGACTTTGACTAAGAAAAAAGAATCTTGAGTCTGGAACTGATGGACTGGTCAAGACAAAGTCTGGGTTTGAATCCTATTAAACAAACTTGAGATTAAGTAGATTCAAAGAGTGATTGCCCAAAATTTTCATCCAAAGAAAGTCTGTGAGAACAGCTACAAACTATTTGGAGCTCAATAACAAAGAGATGGTTGAAAACTACATGAAGGCAATGCAGCAAGAATGCAAGCTGTTCTCAGGGCCGAAGGAGGCGACTCAAAATAATGTTTTTCAGTTATTGTGTTTCAATTCATTTACCAAATAAGTAACAGTAACATTTTTAGTTCTGAATGCATCTTTGATACATTTCTCAAATATTTATGTTTTTTCATTTTTATGTCACATGGTCTAAGGAATTTGCTTAGGACTAAAATTCCTTAAAAAAAACTTGATAATATCTCTCCTTTAAAAACACCAACTGATATTGTATTTTATGTTGTTGTTGTAAAGCTGGATTTGTCACCATTAAAAGGTAAAACGTGTAAGGATTGTGCCACATGGCTGAACATGTGTTCAGCATTCCCCCCCAAAATTAGCCAAAATCCCCTGTGACTGGCAGCTGGTGTTTCAGCATTATTCAGTCTCTGCCCTGGTACTGGATTTAGGGCCAAGTTCTGAGAGAAGTCAAAAGACAGGCTGCAAAGTGGGCATCCCAGGATGGCAGCATAAGAAGATCAGCTCCTCTCTCTTGCCTCACTGAGGAACCATATATGCTTCCTTCAAGAGGACAAAGGGGAATGGTGCCATATTTTTTGGGGCACTACTTGCACGTTTAGCTTTGTTGCTCATTCTGCAGGTGTATTACACTTACAGGTTTTACTTTGCTGTAAAGGTGACTAATCTGTAGGGATGCATAATGTTTGATTTTGTCGATTTCCAGTATGCCGATACTTTCTAATTCACTACTGCCATTGCAGATACTGATATTTCTGGTCAAGAGCAAATGCTCTGTACTACCTGAAATAGACTTATTTCTTTCAATGCTACGGTATATTTTTGTGAAGAATGGATGTAAAACAAGAAAAAACCTCTTGCAAAGATTAAATCTTTAATTTTCAAATGTACCCATGCAGTGATAAGATTAGGGCAGGAACAATATGCTTTTCTTTCCGATAGATTTTTTTTACGATTTTTTAGGTGTCAATTCGATTTAAATTGTGATTCTATGATAATGACGATTTTTGCAGTCTTTAGTTAGCTTTTTAAACACCAGCAAAAAAACATGAACACTGCTGACGCCTACAGACTATATCAGGAAAAATACAGATTACAGGTAAGTCCGTTTTTAGGATTTCTTCAGCAATATATTTCAACCAGCTGTTTATACTCCCTCTTCAAAAGTTTGGATTGCATTTAAAAGTGGCTTATTAACACAGACTAAAATTAAGCATTAAAATGTGGAAACAAAAAAATCAATTTAAAAATCGTCAAACAAAAAATGCCGATACTTATGTGAATCAATTTTTTCTCCCAACCCTATTTAACATGGTGCAATAACACTGAATATTTGCGTAATTTGCTGATATGTTTGGCTGATATATTGGCTGTAAATATCTGCATAATTTTTAATATTGGTTTAACTTTTTTGGCTGATATCGGCTGATAATATTGTGCATCTCTCCTAATCAAGCTTTCCAACAAGTATAATATCAATAGGTAATATTAAAAGGGAGACATAATCAACCAAAGTAACATTTCTACATTGATTTATCGTATGATTCAGAGCAGTTATCCTGCAGTGACTGAAAACTACCAACAGTTTTTTTTCCTTATCTGCAAAAGCCTTAGAAAAAGTAAAAATATCTTGCTTGCTTACTATAACTGCTTTAGGGAAAATGGTGAAGGGTCTTGTATTGCTTTCTTCCTGAAGTTTTTAAGTGACAAGTGCAGTCCCTATGTAAGCCTACCAAGTGTTGTTGGATGAGCAGCATTGCCCCTGTTGATTGTCTGAGCGTATGTGGGATGTCATAAAAGAATACAACCAGGAGGAAGGCAGCATGCAGCTCCTGTTACACAAACAATCCTTGTTAAAACAGTCCCTCACTTGTTGCCAAAAGTAAATGTGGACAGCTCAATGGACCCGGTCAAAGGGACAGCAAGTCCAGATTTATACTTTGAAGCTGGGGGAGAAGTAAAGATGCTCTGTAGCTGCACCACAGCTCATGAAAACCTCCTCGTAAAAAGTTACTACACATCCGGGCTGTGAAGATACCGCACAGACACCACAAGGATCGTGGATGGTCGGAGAGGCTGTTCATTTCCTCCAGTGTGTTTTCCATCCCAGAGGAGATGAAGAGAATACATACAGCAATTCAGAGTCAATATCAGCACCATGAATAAATAAAGCTGTAGCCTATTTTCATGCACAATTAGCTGCACACACACTTTAATTTTGTGCTGTTAAACTATGAGCCTCATTAACCTCTGCAACCTTAGCAGACCTTCTGCTGCAGCTTTATTATCACACCGGGGTTATGTTGTTGAGGAAGGTGAGCAGAATGAGCATGAGGCTAGGGGTGGGTGATGGGGACCAGAATACATACCTCAGTATTGTTGGACCAAAGGCTGATTCATCATCAGTGCTGGGAGTAATGCATTACAAAAGTAATGTGATTGCTGTAATGCATTCCTTTTACTGTAACGTAGTGATGTAAGGCATTACAAAAAAAAGAGCTATGTGCTATGCGCCTATTATATTCTATTGTTTTTAGTCTTAAGCCAAACTCATTCAGATAGCCACCACATCACCTTCCACTGCATGTGTAATGAGGTTTTTGAGCGTAATGAGCTACATTTAGAATAACAAATCCATATTTCCTGTTATTTTGTAATTTGTACTAGCTTACATCTCAAATACAGTAATGTTATAATGTAACTAATTACTTTGAAATGACAGTACAAGTAATAAATAATGCATTACATTCTTGAAGTAACTTGCCCAACACTGTTCATCATATGTCTTGATAAATAAATAAGCTACAATAAGAAACTTTAATATGGTTCTATTAAATGTCAAATGAGATTAACCTGACACACAAGCTTAATATATTTCAGAAGTTCATCAGGGAAAGAGTCCATGGTAAGTGTTTGGGATTGGGCAGAACCTTTCAAAGGCCTATCCGGCAGGTGATTGGACTATCATTCTGTCAATTACAGAAAATAAAGTATCTCTGGAACTAGGAATAAGTGGAATATGAAGAATATGTGACATGAGTTGTATTTCCAGATAGACTTAATTTTCCGAAAAGTCAATGCACTCAAAAATATTCTACGTAGTGTACTCTTAAACTGTATGCAAATTATTTTTTGATGGGAGTTCTTGTGGGCGGAGAAAACAACCTTTGTGTTTGGTACAATACTTCCCTGTTTGCGGCTGGTTCTGTGTCAAAAACTTTTAAAATTATGGCTTACTAAAGGAGAGGAGAGAAACTTTCTTCAGCATCTAATGTACTTGGAGCTCATGCAACCCCACTGAAAAAAAATGAACTATCCATTTAAGACAACATTCCAGCTCACACTGCGGTCTCAGTAAAGCAGTTTCCATCCCAAAATAAATCTCAGAGCTTGATTACCCTCCCTGTTCACCTGATCTAGCACTGTGTGACTTCTTCTGAAAATCAAATCTGTGCTCGGATGAACATGTTTTGAGTCTGTGTCAGAAGTTGAGAAAAGAACGACAGAGCTGCTGCGCTGCTTCTATCAGTGGAAGACCTGAATGCAGCTCTGAGTTGATGCAGACGGGGAGGAGAGTGAAGAAAGAAGACACTGAAAAATGTTAATGCTCAATAAATCTGTATTACAGCATCAGTCTCCATTTTAAAAGCCATACATGCTATCTATACTTTTCTGAGACTTTGTACTTGAAAGACTTTAAGATGATTTAACTTTCCTTTGTAGCTAATCTCGGTACTGAGGCAACATTCATTATCAACACCTTCAAAGCGTCAGACTGAGATGGTGATCGCTGCTGATGGCAAACCTGTTGCTTGAAGTAATAAACCCACCTCACCCACAGCTGCATTTGTACATTTTTGCAGCCATTTGAGGAATTGACTTTGCTTCTACATGCCAGCAGAGAAGGAGTGAGTGAAGAGTGATACTCCTACCTGTAAGGTGAGCAGTACGACCCCTTATTGAGTGAGCGTGGGCGTATCATACAACTCCAAAGAGAAAAGCTAGAGCAGAGGTATCCCAGGGCAGTTCTTGATGCTTTGCATCGGTATTAATAAAGGAACACTTCATCTTAAAATTAGATTCTGCAGCACAAGAAGGGGAGCTGATAAATCTGCAGTTTTCAGCTCTATCTCTACATTTAAATGAAAAAATCATTTTGGATTTTTTATCTCCTTCAGAGTGATGGGATTCAGTTTATCTCCTTTTCAGACAATGACCTCTAAAAAGTCATTTTTGACTAATGATAGCTTTAAACAGGAAATAGATTACCAAGGCACTACTTCAGGGTTCAAATACAAACATATCACAACATCGTGTGCTTCAAATTGATCCTCAGGTTTCAAATAAGCATGCAAATTTTTTTAGTTGTTCATTTGAAACTGAGAAATGAAAGCAAAAGAACAACTTGCTCACAGTTTCTATCAGATATGATATTAATACTGATTTATGTTTTCTTCTGTCTGAATCAGAAGTAACATTATCAGGACCCTTCTGCAGTGACGTTATCATTTTAGCTGCCTCAAATTTAGAGTTTTTAGATATCAACTGATTAGAAAAGTGTGGGACAACTATACCCTTATGGCCCTTTTCCATTAGCCCTACTCTACTCGACTCTACCCGACTCTACCTGGCTTTACTCTACTCGCCTTGTGCTGCTATTCCATTAGCCCCTGCCACCTGCCCAACGGCGTACAGTGTCGCCGTAAACAGAGAGCGGCTCTGTGGTGACGTCATTTTGAGCACGACACAACAATCTGTGGCTTTTGTCACAAACTAAGTAAAAAGGAAAGCAGAAGAAGGCTGCAGGTGGCAAGAAGAAAAACCCCTTGAGAAGCACAGGAGAGTTTTGGAAGCTATACAACAGAATGAAGCCGAGGACGAGAGCAATCGAGCTGCAAAGAAAAGACTATGAGGGTAAGCTAATGGTAGATACTGCTAGCATGCTAGGTCGTCGCGCTCATGACTCATCGATGACGGCATTGTCTGAACAATCAGTAGCCGGCAGTCGGTGACGTCATCTTTTAGTATCGACTCAGCTCAATTGGAACCAGAGCGGAGAAGGTACTAAAACTAGCTTGTTTTAGGAGGTACCTGGCTAGTAGAAACATGCTGCAAATCGAGTAGGGCCAAGTAGAGTAGGGCCAAGGCGTGCTAGTGGAAAAGGGCCATTAGTCCCCCATTCGATGAGTGACATTTTTTTGTTTGGCATTACTTGAAAATAAAATGATAAAAATCCCTACAAAGCATTCTGTTAACCTATAAAGTTTGACCGGAAGTATTTGTGAGTGTCAGGATCCCCTAGTTTACCTTTATATTGGCTGATGCATCACTTTTCATGGCTTTTATCTGATTTTCACCCCACATCCTGTTTGGATGCTCACAAAAACTCAGTCCTGAGTTCTTTAATCCTGTTTGTGGTGCTCTTCAACACACCAGTGTTTTTTGTCTATGGATCAAGCCGACACAAGTGACAGGGATGTCCCTTAATTTGCTTCAAAGTCCCTGGTGAGGTACTGTGATGGCATTATGGGGTAATTGTTTTCCTTCTAGCGTGGAGTGGACTTGGCAAGCTGGATGGCCAACTTTATGTCAGAAGTTGGAACATAAAAAATGAGCAAAGGGACACCTCAAATACCCTCGAAACACAAATTCAACATGCGAAAAAAGGCCTCCCCCCCAAAAAAAACACAACCTAAATCCCCAGTCACACACTCTGATCTGACAGTGTGAGGCTAAGGACTCTGCTGAAGGCCACGAGTGTAACCTCGACTATTTCCGAGATGAAAGGGCCACAAATTGTTTTGGACAACTGGAACAACGAAGTGGATTTACTGTCAAAACAGCAGCCTGGCAAACTGACAATGCACTCTACCCCGAGGCCTACGTCTCATGATTGCAGACGCATTACTGCCTGAACAGTCCTAATAAAGTCCTGAGTTTAAAAGCTGGAAGTGTAACCCTGGAAAGATTCAGCCCTGTATGTGCATTTGATGATTCATTATTCACTTTCTCGTGTTTCCGTGCCAACTCGACAAAGACAAACTCATGTCCATTTATTGTACTTGGCGATTAAAGGGATCCTGATTGATGACAGAGCGAGAAATTAATTTAGTTTGTTGAATTAATGCGAGAATTAAACATGACGCCTGTTCATCATAAGCTGAGCCTTTATGTGCGGCAGAGAAAGGCGGCCTTTTCCTAAAATAGCTGAGTAGTGTGGATTCACAGCGAGCCGTGCACCCTGGGTGCCACAGTGGCTGATTTATTCTGTCATTACTATGAATAATCGGCCCTTCAGAACGCTCCTCTATTATCTGTAGACAGGATGAAGAACCATATTTCATTTGGATTTGAGTATTTAATGCAGTGATGCTGGGTAAGGAGCACCTGCCTGTAACCCAAAGAGACCCTGTGTCCCGAGTTAGTTTGGGCAGCTGGTTTAGGGTTAGCTCTAGTCATAATCCTTAGAAAACTACATCTACAAACTGGTGGTTTAATGCAAATGAAGGTTTGCATGTGCCAGACAGTAAAATGAGATAAAGGGCCGTAGGTGTTTTTTGTGTTACGAGGCATGCATACTTAACTTTTGTTGGACCCACCATGCTGCACCACACAGGTCCTCCCTCTGGACGCAATCCAGCAAATTTAAATAGAGAAGTCTCAAAAGACAAACACTGCACTACATAGTTTGTGTTTAATAGTCATCAGTCCTTCGTTTTGGTTTTATGAATTAATTCCCCTTATTTGGGGAGAAAATTGCCTTACTTGTTATGACACCTCACTTGCAAAGCACTGTGGGGGTGCGCACATTGAGAAGCAGCTAAGTGTAATAGCTTTAACAGCACTTTTTTTTGTTCAATATGATTAAAAAACCCAACACACACAAGTTTACTGATCCTTAAAACACCTCATGTAGTGCAGCATTTATTAACTCAAACATGCAATTGTGCAGCATGTATGTAGAGAAGAAGTAGTTTGCATGCACCCTTAGTGTGATTTATAAATCCTTACAACATCGTGCTAAGCTTAAGGCCTAATGACCTTGACCTTTTGCCTCCATAACATGAGCACTTCATCCTTTCAGAGTGGACATTTTTGCAAATTCATTAAAGTGTATTTTTGAGATAGCCTGCACACAAACAGGGGTTAATGTGAGGTTTGATGACCTTGACCAATGACATCAAAAGTCTTCCTAGTTCATCCCTCAGTCAGAGGGGACTTTGTATGCTGTGCACCTAAGTGTCAAACAAAGCTACTTCTTATTGGAAAAGTAAGTTGCTGTGAGTATGTTCATTGAGGAAGGCAATCACCAAATCACCCAAAACTCTTTACTCTTCAAGGGTGGCCACATCTGCTGAAATATATCACCATAACTTCGGTGCTGACTCTTTCTGCACAGATGCAGAGCTGATCTCCCTCACTGTGGATAATGTTCAAGCAACAATTAACATGTTATGGCTGTCAGCCCTAAATGATAGGAAACAAACATGTTACTGTAACAAACAAAAGTGTTTCTTCAAGATTCTTGCCTAAACCAGATTTTTTCTTGAAGTTACATTCATATGTTCTTTTTTATGTATTTTTTGGTCATTTTGTGCCTTAATTGATAGGAGAGAGACAGTGGATAGGCTTGTGAAATGGGGTGAGAGAGTAGGGAAAGACGCTCTGCAAACCGGTCACAGGCTGGATTTGAACCCGGACCGGCAGAAGTATGAACATGGGACGTGCATGGTTGCTAACCACTCCACCAAACCAGCACCCCACATTTATATGTTCATGGTGATATTTTATTTTACCACACCAACCTCAAACACAGGAACAGAAAACATTATTTTGCCACTCTAGTAAGGATGCATGACATTGGATTTTTGCCTACATCCCACATGCCAATATCTGTAAACTCATTATCACCAATACCAACACCGATATGTTTGTCAGGAGTAAAAGGCCTGACCTGACACATCACATGGACCGTGCCCAGACAGCCCAGAAAAAGTGTTTGAAGAGGACAGCACCTTTCAAAAGTTTATCAAGCAGGTCATTGGATGATTGTTCCAGAAATCAAATTTATTATGGGCAAATCATATAATGTAGAAAGAAGCTCCTGTTTCACTATAAAGTACAGAACCCACATTTCATAGAACAAATTCTCACTAAAACATGTTAAAAAAACTTTCAATTGAGAAATGCTTTATTGTGTTGTTTTTCATTTAGTAAAGAAATGTGGTCCAGAACTGTTTAAACTGCCAGTAAAGCTCTTAGCATCAATGCTAATCTCTTTACCAGTAGTCTTTTCCTGCTGCCATCTCACTTTTAGCATCCAACTCTTCCTGCTTTAAAGGATTCTGATTGGGCTGTTCCGCTTTAGACCAAACTCAACATTTGTTGATTAGAGATTGACAAGATAGATTTGCACGATCACAGACATCAAAACAGGTGGATCCAGCTGTAAAATGGTCAAAAAGGCCTCAATTTCACTAAAAGTTACCTGCTGCTATATTGCTAACAGTCCACCTGTGTTAGAAACAGAAGTGAGATCAGACAAAACAACATTTTGATCTTTAAATGTGATTGAATTTTTGTAAAGCGGACATTTACTGATGCTGTGAACAGGCAAAATATTCAATACCTTCTGATAATAATAATCAACTCTTTTAGGCAAGACACTGATATTGCTCTGATACTAATCTGCATCATCGGACCAGCTTCATGATATGAATTTGAAACAAAATTTGTGTGACCTACATTGGCTGCTTTGGGGGAATAAGGATGAGCGATCAGCAGGAGCAGCAAATGTTATGTGCCTACATGATACTTGCAGCAACATCAGCCAGGATAGAGATTTTCCATGCGAAGGCAGTCCACTCAGCCACATAGCAGTTTGATTTGATGCAAATACTAGCCTTGCTCCTGCTCTCTCTGCCAAGGTGCTTTACATCCAAAGCACACACTCATCCTTGAGAGTCAAACACTTACAGACACTTACATCCTGTCTTGTATCCTTGACAAAAACTTGCAAACTCTTGCCAGGGTTTTATTTATCAAAGATGCTTTTCTTCATCTTATTGTAATTTTTGTCATAAGAAGGTCATTGAGAAACACTTTTCATAATAGTTTTTTTGTTGACGAAAACAACCCAGCACATATCTCTGCCCCACATGCAGTCACGAAAATGACACAAACAAGCTTTTCTTACCGTTCTGAATGTCCAGTATGTGGTGCTTGTCCAGCATCCATCCCCCCATGTTGGAGGCATCCAGCTCGTAGCCTTGCAGCACGGCCGTCCTCTTCTCCCAGAGCACCACATCAAGGCAGGACTCATATTCATACCCCACCGACACTGAAAGCAATGATGGCAGACGCCCATGGTGAGCAAGGTTGCAACCTCCCTACCTGACACTTAGGTTAGAAATGAGGCTTGCAGGCTATGAGGCATTCGGAGCACGTAGTGGCTGTTTTTCTGTTTTTCACCGGCGCCGTGCTCTTGTGTCATTTTCTCCAGCTGGGATGATTTCAGCAGACCTGTGGGGGTTTTTGTGTCTCACCTGTGCAGTTTATATTTTATGCACTCTCTCCTCATTTGTCTGTTTTATCTTGTGTAAATGCAAATAAACCTGGAATCGAGTGTAAAGTGGCTCGAATTAGCAATAAACAATAAAGGCTCAGATGGTGCACATTATACTCAATCTCATAAACTCTAAGCTATGAGTGAGTCCTGTTGGTTTTCATGACTCTAAGCTTTATTTTTAACTGGGATATATAAGATGGAGGTGGCTAACATAGGGCTGGGCAATATGGACCAATAGTCGTACTTTAAGACTTTTCGTAACGATAGCACAATACCAAAATCAGAAAATTGTATTATAAAACTGCACAATGATGAAAAATGTTTGGCAGTACAGCAATAAAATATAAAACCAGAAACCTTCTTCTTTTTTTTTTTTCCTATGCTAGGGAGGTAAAGATGTTTTTATGCCAAGAGTTGCCATCCATGTGTTTGCTTCTCTGAGCAAGATGCCTCCAAAAGTAACATTTTTAGAAAAAACTGATCTAACAAGGAAGAGGTAATCATGTTTTGGTGGTGATACGAATTTTGATACTTGTCCGGGGTATTTTTAAGGATTTGCTAACACTGCCAGGTAGGCCAGTTTTTCTGTTTTTTTACACATTCACAACATTTATAGAAACTTCAGGATTATCTGCCCAGAAACTTTTCTTGACTTGCTAAGTTTAAGGACATAAATAGAAGTGCTTCGAGAGCACAAACCTCTGCCAATGCAGTTCTGAGATTGTTAGCCGGTTATTGTCCAAAATGTGGACAACTGCCTTATCTCACAATATTACAAAATCCTTTAAAAGTTCCTGGACCTGCATCTGTATTTAAATCACCATCAAAATAATCAGTTCTTCTTTGTGCCATGACAAACATTCCCTCAAAATGTGACAAAAATCCATAGAGAACTTTAGGAGTCATCGTGTTCACCAATGAATCTACAGATGCAAAGAAAAAAATAGACTTACAACAATCAGACAAATGCAAACTAAAACAGAAACTCCTTTGCGTGTCCATGTGCAGCTCACTAAGATACATTCTGGCTATTTAAACAGCTGGTGTGCATGTTTGAATGGGAATTATGGACACAGTTTGACACTTTTTATTTTCTAATGTTAAAAAATTGCAAAGTAACAAACAAGATGTTTAAATGGTACTAAACACTGATGATGCTGTCAAAAGTTTCCTTTCTCTAGGTAAAGTGCTTTGACATTAGAAAATCTCTATTGTTTTAACCACTGGAATAAAAATGTAGCTCAAACCCTCAGTTATACTTTATTATTCAGAAAGCTATTGTCTCAATTGCATAGTATTTTGACACTATTTGTTTATTTATTTTTGATGATTGATGCTATTGAATTATCCACCATTTGGTATTTTTTTTCTTTTATTATAAAGATTCCAAACACATTCCTAAATACTGGACTTAAATTTCAGAGAAAATACTGTACTTCTGACCAGATTAGTTTGAGATATTCTAATTTGCATATTTATGGTAACACTTAAGTGGAGAAGATCAGGTCTTTCTCCTTTGAGCACTTTTCTATAAGGCCCCAACACAAATTCCTTTAAATTTTTGGTAACTGAAATGATATAAATCATTACTCTGTATTTGAATCCTTTTTCATTTTTAATGAACAAAAGTGGATGACAAACTCCTGCAGACTCTCTTGAACAAAAAACAGTAACAACATTTTAAGTGAAGTAAGATTGTCCAGAATTATTTTTACATTATGTACCAAGTGTGTCATATATAAAATGAACATTATTTTACTTATCACTGGTATATTAAAAATTGCAAATTTAAAGAAGTTTTTGACAAATTGCACAAATACATGAGTTGGTGACCTTTGGGAGAGCAGGTGGAATTGGCATAGAGAACTGTTTATTCTTTGTAATGGCACGTACAATTCAAGATGTTGCCAACATATTTGCACAAATTAGACACCATGGCACTCAAACTGATGATCTTGTAGAGAGTAATTTTACTGAATGTGGTTCTTGCAGTAAAAAGTCTTTTTATTAAGCATCAGCCTTGCCTTCTTTATTTTCATTGATGATCTACGAAATCATGATGACAAATATGGGTTACACTTTAGAATAACAATCATTAGACATTTATAAGCTATTAGTACATGTTAGTGAAACGTTAAATAATCATAAACAAACCAGTCATATACATTTGTAAACGATTATTAAATCACTTGTTAATGATTATTAGATCATTTATAACTAAAGTTGCAAGACATGTAAAAGCTTTTAGAATATACTTTACTAATTATGAATTAACTACATGTATAAATTTGTAAATGATTATTAAAACATTTATGAATGATTATGAAATCATTAGGGTTATGATTAGGTTTGGGGTTGGGGTTAGTGTTAGAGGTTTGGGTTAGGGTGAGTTAACCCATTATTTTTTCATGATTCGTTAACCATCTACTAATACCTATTAATAGCTTGTAGATGCTTGTAACTTAAGTTGTAAATGATTTAATAATCATTACCAAATATCTTTGATTATTTGGGTGCATGTCCGAAAACTGTTTGAGTTTGAGTTTTTGGAAAATTGACAGCCTTACTATCTACTAATATCTACAAGTAGCTTATAAAGTGTCACCCAAATATAATATATATGACATATATGTACTGAAGAAATGATATGTTGCCCAGCCCAAGTCTTCTGATGATCTTTTACAGGGAAATTCCTTCGCAAGTAAGATTTTGGAAGTGTATGTACAGAACGTCCAAATGCAAGAGTAATAAGCACCCCATAAAACAGTAAAATGCTCAATTTCCCTCTTATTATAATAATGAATGAGATATTCTGGGAGTTACGATGCAGTAAAGAGATTCTGTTATTGTTTGTCATTAGTTTTTATTGTGCTTATTGACTTTTATCTTAGGCCAATGCCTCGCTGGCAATATTTCAGCCTGTGCTTTCACTGCAGCTGTAATTTCATGCATGCAGAAACAAAGAAGTCAGCAAAAGAGCAGTGGCCTTCAAAAAATGCAGCACCGGGGGAATTTTAGAATTTCACACCACCTGCTCAATCGTTATCTCACACCGTAGCCATTGCAGGAAAAAATAAATAAAAAAACTAAAACAAAATCAATCTCCAGAAGTTCATCCAAGGTTCAGTGCCTGGAGGTAGCACGAGTATCTGAGAGTGAACCTACGCTCACACAGCATCTTCACAGCAGGTACTCACCCACAGCCTCCGCCAGGCCAAAGACCTTCTGATTGTAGGCGTCTGTTTTATCCCAGATGAAGGTGTACGAGAGGTCGGGGAAGGCAGGGAAAGACTTCTGGAACTGACGGCCCATGACGGCGACCATCAGGTGCACCTTCATCAGGCCGAAGGGGAGGCGGTCCTGGGTCAGGAGCACCTTCAGGATGGGCTTGTAGCCAGGCGCCCTGGAGCTCAGGTAGACCAGGTTCAGGTCACTGCCGGGTATGGCAAC
Source organism: Scarus forsteni (assembly GCA_036419115.1). Classification (NCBI taxonomy): domain Eukaryota; kingdom Metazoa; phylum Chordata; class Actinopteri; order Labriformes; family Labridae; genus Scarus; species Scarus forsteni. Next base: position 24,786,288 of record JAZDUH010000383.1, read on the forward strand.
TTGCTCGTGAAGGACCTAAGATTTTAATTAGCAGTCAGACAGATGCCAAACGCACAGTGTGAGGTGGAGACTTGGTGAATGAAGCATTAGGAGCTAGATGTAATTTAATGGAGAAGCTGGCTTTCATTATAGGTAACAACAAAAAGCACTGTTAAGTGATTTTTATGTCATGTATAAATGTAGTTATATATACTTTACAGTAAAATCGATAGAACAATGTTAGTAAAGGATTAGAGTGTAGCACTCAGCATGAATGAGTACACCCCTCGTAAACAAGACTTGCACACAAAAAAATTAAATTCAGAATGCAAAAATGAGTACACCCCAATCAAAGGGGTGAGAGCAAAGCTACAGTTTAGTCATCATATTATCTTTATTGTCATCTTATGGATAAAAAAATGTGTTAAATTTAGCTTTATCAAAACTTTGGAAACAGTTATTTTGTTCATTTAGCTATTGATTAATACATTAGGTTTAATAGGGGTGTATTAATCAATGCTAGGCACAGTATATATGTGAAGAGTTCTTTTCCAAAATGGAATAAAAGCCAAAATTAAAAAAATATATAACACTCAGTGCTATTCTTTTTTATACCGATTGTACTACCTGCCCTATCAGTATTTAATGCCAGAAAGCTATGAATCCCTATTCAAACTGTATTTCAAAGTTCAGTTCCCCAGCCAACCCAATGGTGGGTCTGGTTAAATAATGTAAATAATTTCTAAATGAAAATGGATTTGTGGCGTTTTGGAAAAGAGCTCTTCATATATAAAATCTGCTTTTTCATTGCAGTCCTTCCCGTCATAAATTACCATCCAGTCTATCATCCAACTTCTCCTTAAAACTACCAGGAATGTCATGCTTTCAGTCCTAATTCTTCTCATAACATATAAGACAAGCTATTTTTCCCTCAACAGCTTTAACTGCAATAAGCTTCTTTGTCAAATTTTTGCGTTTGATGATTTTTTAACTCATATTTGAGGTTAAAAAACAAACCAAGAAGCATAAAACCTGTCCTTGTAATTTCCTTTCATCACAGCAAGGACATTTATGGCTTTATATCTGGGGAGGCGGCTCTATTCAATCAAAGCTCAAAGGCACACTCAGGGGCACATCTGACTGTTTTTTATTTTTTAACTAAGAGGGACAGGTCTTTGTGAAGGAGAAATAACAGAAGAATCAGCTCCATGTTGGTGTATTTTCAAGACTGTGGTTTTGAATGTTAGGACGAAACATGAGGAGGATATTGTAAGAATTTAACCAAACAGGCATTGGCTCAGATTTGCATTTGACGAATAAAATGATAAAGATTTGATCCAAAGAAGTTAAATCAGGTGGTCTCACCTGAGTCTCGGGGATGATCGGACTGTCCTCTGGAGATGTTTTGTACAGAGTGGAGAGGGGTGTCGCCAGGATGAGGGGGTTCGGTCTGATCAAGCCGGTAAGGTAGCAGCTCGGGATGTCGTTCTCCTCCCGCTTCATCACCACCGTGTCCATCACATGGAAAACGTTCCAGGGCAGCCAGACTGTGCGGTGCAGCGTGGGGAACGGTGCACGCTCATAATTCAGGGTGATGGAGGCGCCGCCATTAGCCAGAAGGTCAAACCTTCATGAACAACAATATAAACACGGATAAACCCTCAACATTACAAACATAAAAAAACAAAACAACTTTGAACAGAAGTACTTTATATTTAGTGTGGCTGACATTTGATTTGTCCTTGGTAAAGCTCATTGGGACAGCATGATTTTTGAATGCAAAACTTCAATTCAGCTTTGTTCTGTGTTTCAAATCTGTGTCGATCCAAATTGAGCTTCTGATTTTTCAGATTCCAGGGTTCTGAGCTGCTGCTGCTTAAAACTTTAACTTCATTAACAAAAACAGACTGTGTTCAGTATTACTTAGAAGAACCTCTATACAATGATTGGTTTTTAATTATTACTCTCTACGTTATTTTTTACATTGCTGATGTCAGTCTGGCAACACAATGAATAATTATCAAATCTCAGTCACCAAGAACGTATCCAGGTTGGGGCCCAGGGGTGGCATAGACCCTCCAGAAAATCTGAGTCACCAACCTTGATGTCACTAAAAAATTTGATCAGAGAATCTGAGCTGGTCAGTGATTGGCTGTTTACCCAATCAGAGGCACACCAAAGTTACAATCAGTTATTTTTGCTGATCCACTTGGTCACTGGAAGGACTTTTTTCCCTTCGCCAAGGAGGTTATGTTTTCGGGAGAGTTTGTTTGTCTGTCTGTCCATCTGTCCATCTGTGAACAAAATAACTCAAAAAGTAATGGATGGATTTTGATGAAAATTTGAGGAAATGTTCAGCATGGAAAAAGGAAGAAGTGTTTCGATTTTGGTGTTGATCCGGATCAGCGTCTGGCTGCCATGACGAAAAATGTGATTTCTGTGAATAACTACTGAACTAAAATAGATATCATTATGAATCCAATTGCTAATGGTATGTTTTCATGGTCAAGGAATCAAAATATTCACATGAAATAAATGTAGGACTAATATTTACGCTGAAAATCACAATATGGGTGAGGACTGTGGCGCTGGCGGAGGTCTGCACTCTCCGAGTGCTTTTCTAGTTTGTTTTTGTTTCTATGCATCATTATATTTCATAAATTCAAATTCTACATAAAACCTTTTCAAATCTTTTTTCATTAGAAAGCTGCATATGGTATGAAAGAGTCGCTCAGAAGTTGCAGGCAGACACTTGCAAAACAGCAGACTTGCAAGAGTACATTTCTCAGTGATGTTTCAGATGAAAATGCATCTTTGTAAATGTAGATATATATGCTTATTTTTTAACTTTCAACAAGAATCTTTTTGACCCAATATTTGTAATATGGCATATCTATGCAAAGCTCCAATCCACAATGATTGTGAGCGGCCCAAAGCAATACGGCCTAATCAGCGTCCTTGGGATCAGGGATTAGCATAAATGCTAACAGCTTCAGTCTTAACAGATTTGGTATTTAATAAATGAAAAAGAAATAACACTGACAAGACTTCCTCAATGGTAAGAATATTTTCGCTCCACTTCCATGACATGTTTTGCCAAGACTTTGTTTTAAGAAGTGGTTCATATTATGTCGTTTACACTGCTGCAGCATGACCCGCCTACTACATTATCTGATTGGTCTGTAATTAAAATGATTGACAGATTGTCTAATCACCTGCTGGATATTCTTTTGAATGGTTCTGACCATTCCCAAGCACTTTTAGGGGCTCTTTTCCGGATGGATGTGTGAAATAATATTGATTGATCTGTCTGGGTTAAATTTCAGGAAGCTGTAGCATAAACCTTACATTAGGTGGTGTTTAATAAATGTGTTAGGCACTGTACATCCACAAGAGCTTTTTTTCTTATATAAAAAAAGAACTTTAAGTGAATACAACTTTTGGTTGTGAAGTGCTTATATAAAAAGCACTTTGTAGATGGGGGTGGGGGGTATTATGGGTCATTTTAAAATTCTACTTTAAGTGTGAAGTTGCAAAAGAAATATTTATCCAGCACTAAGCCTCATCACGCCTTTTCAATGGAAGAAAGAACTGCTCCGTTTTAAGTGTATTCCCTCTGTACCACCTCCATATATTATCATCATTCACTGAGTCTGATTTATGACTTTTGTTAAATCAAACAGGGTGTAAAAAAGGTTGATTTTAGTCAGAGTCTCAGGAGTTGTCTTTGGTGAACCGGTTTTAATTAGCCCGACATTACTCAGGGAAAAGTTACTGGTTTGGAAATGAAGGGCGAGTCTTTGAAGTGCTGCTCTATATATTCGGCGAGCTCGGCTGCCCAGGGGGTAAAGCATCTGGGTGGCGACATTGCATGCATTCACATGCACACACACACACACACTCACACACACACCCAAATTCTTATGCACGTCCCTCATGCGCACACACACACACATGCACACACACCGACGCCAGAAGCCAAGCTGTGCAGCTGACCTAAAACAGCTTCCGTCTCAAGCTCTCTCCACTCTGGGCAGTGGGGAGCTCACAGCTGCAAGAGGCCAGGCTTTGATGCTCGCCCCCCTGCTCCTCCTCCTCCGCTCCCAGACCCCCTCACTCCCCCTCCCTTCTTAACACACTGAGCGGATCTGTTGGCTAACCAAGTGTGATCATCCCCGACCATTTATCACGCTCCTTGTCAGAAGAGTTACAGGGCGGAATATCTGAAGAAATCAGCTAATCCGCGGCTATATGGGGACCCGAGGATTGTGCTTCATAACAACAGCTGTACGATTCCCTGATGCTCATAAGCCCTTTATTCCACACTGGCAGCACATAAACACGCCGCTGTTGTCTGTAGAATTTGAATGAAAGCCCAGTCCAGTGTGTCCAACAGCCCAAATAAAGCTCCAACCTGAGGTGAACCCTCTGCGTAAGAGCCGGCGACACACTTTCGTCTCATATGTGTTTGCGCTCTCATCATTAAGGGTCTGTCTGCGTTAACAGCAGGAGAAGGTCAGCCAGTAATCCCATGTTTTACTACACTGCAGGCAGATTGATTCAACCCGCGCTGATTCAATGCATTTTAAACAGCCTGGTTCAAAATGGCCTCCACCACTGTGACATTTGCATGAGGAATTGTTCTTGGGCATGATGTGCTGCTGTTTCAATTTGTTTTAAACCGCCTCTTGGGTGATTGCCAGGACAACTCTGCCGCTGCTGCAGCTTTTTATGACTTTTTTTTTTTCATACTGGACCAGGGTCAGCAGGGGTCCATGCCACAAATAAATCCTTGCAAAGGGAGAATAAGTAAGTCAAAACCCCAAATACCCAAAGGCAAACCATAACAAGACAGCTGGGAGCATTAATCTGGAGTCTGGGAAAGTCAAATTATTTCAAGAGAGGTGTAAGCAATACTCCCCATTGAAGGAGGCTTTTAGAATTTCAGATTTACACACTTGTTTACATTTTAAAACGGATGCGTGTTTGCTGCGTCATGGCTGCATGGTGAAGACTCTGGCTGTCAGCACCAGGATTGTCATACGGTGGTTTTTACATTGGATGCATGTGGCTAACGTGCTTGCCAGCTTTGGCTTGCGGTGCTTTGGTTTTCATACCATGCACATGTGCGTGTGCTCAATTGTGGCTGCATCTCCCTGCTGGCAAAACGCTATTTCTAGATGTAGTTCACAAAATAATGAGTGTCTGTAGAAAATATGGAAAAACTGATTCATCGAATAACTTACTTGGGGAATCAAAACACATGATTCTGCATAATCTAACTCTGTGGACAAACATGTCAGCTGAAAACAGGCAAGTATATCTCTCTATTTTTCATTCTCCTGTCTGTTTTAGCAGAGACAAAAGTGCTGCCTACTAAAAATACAGCCTTCTTTTCTGGAAACAAAAGTCAAGACTTAAAAATAAATGTGATCAAGCCTTTTCTTATTTTATTTATTTAATTCACTCCTGAAAACTTTCTTTTTCGAGTTTGCTTTTATGTGATGCTGTCTTCATCTTATTTCTGTTTTTTTTTTAATCTCTCCCTGCATTTATAGATTGTCTGGGTCAAGGTTGGGCTTCTTTGCATGGTTTGGGTGATATGCCCTTCTTGCATCACTGTAATTTGATTGGCTAACAGGTCAATAGAGCTTGTCCGGTAACAAACAGCTACACAACTCAAAATAGCTTTATTAAAGATGCCAAAAAAAAAATGGTTCATTTGGTGTTACATTTCCGGCTTCCTGCCTTCCTGATAAAAAAAAAAGTTCATCTCTCTTGCTTCCCAATCCTGTCTGCCCCATCTATATCACATCAGCTGAAGCCAAAACTACAAATTCTATCAAAATAAAAGCCTTTATAAATGCTCAAATGACTCTAAATACCAAGATAAGAGTTAACTAAGAGCTTCATTATGTCTGAAGAGAACAACAATTTAATAACTAACTAAATTTGTATTATTAAATCAGTCAATTCACCATGAATAGCTCCAACAAACAGTATAGCACAGTCCTATTATTCACAACAATTGGCCTGAAACTGAGAAAAACTATTAACCTACCAACCTTGCAGTAACCAAAGTTTCCAATTTTTCGTTTAAGATGCAGGTGTGAGTGCAGTTCTCTAAATAAAACATCATGCAGATGTTGTAAGTCATATAAGGTGAAAAAATATTGTTTTAGTACAGCCTGATTTTAAAATGATCAGCAGCCCCCCTAAAGATTTAGGACCCTTGATCTAGACAGTTTTTAATTACCTGCACTTTAACCTTTGCCTGAAGCCTGTTTCTTGGATGTGAATTTCTTATTTTTTGACCCAGTGCAGCACTCACTCAATCCTACCTACAAATCCCTGCAAAGGTTGAACCTGCAGGCTGAGCTCATGTTTATTTGCACATGCAAATCAGTGTGGACTGATGCGGATGCACGGTTGTGTCTCGCTTACATGCCGTCTTGCCGCGTGATGGTGAAGCCGTACTCCGGGTAGTGCAGGAAAGACACGTTGACTCCTATCAGCGGCGTCCCATCTCCTGTGAGGACTTGACCCCGGATGACTGATGCCAGGCTGTGTGGGCACACAAACAGAGGAAAAAAAGGCTGAGTAAACAAACAATGCTGGCCGTCATCAACGCTGCTAACAACTGTCATCCCTCAGCCCGCGGTGCACACAGGGAGGTATGATTTACTGACCGCCATAGGAACACACAAATGTCAGTGGCTGTTATTCATGGAAATGCCAACATATAGAGCACCTATCTGTCTTTGTGTAATGCCTTTGAAAGCCCATAATTCTGTGAGATGAAGTTTCAGACATGGACGCCTGCTTTTGCTGCATCTTGCTCTTGTATTGCAGCATTTATATTCCACGAGGACACATAAATGGATGCCATTTTCTAACACGCTTAAGCCGAGTTTCATCAAAAGCATTATTAGTGAGAGACAAGCTGCAACATGTGAAGCTGTGTTAAGCTCTTAGGGCGATTAAATTTGTGTGGCCAGTGCAGAAAACACTGGGCATCAAAGCTGAAAGGGGAATAGACGGAGAACATCATCCAGCCAACAAGAGTCAAAGCCTTCTGTGAAATAAAGAGGTCGTGTTGACATGATAAGAAGCATGCCGAAAGTATTAGCCGACTAACTGTTTTTTTTTTCTTACAGTTACCCGGTAAAGTGTTTTCAAATCATTTAGACTCAAAGGTGATTACTTTGTATGCACTTGATGGAAACAATTCATAGCCAAACCTGATAAATGCCTGTAAACACTGGTGATAAATAAAACACATTCACAGCCAATGTGTTAGAACAAGTACTTCAGCTCAGTCATGATACCCTCTTGATAGAGAGAAGTAACAAAGCCCAATAGCTGACACGTCAAGAGGCACTTCATGGGAATCCAGGACAACAAAATGCACACTGTCAAAGTGATAAATAAAAAATGACGAATGGCTCAAAAATATAATGCAGTGCCTAAGTACAAAACAACTGCCGGGGCAGTTTGGAGAGCTGAGGTCTTCAGTGGTGCAGGTTTGAAAGGAAACTCAATTGGGATAAAACAAAGAAGTCAAAATGTGGAGGTCTCGTGTGAGCTTTTAACAAAAAACAAAGTCATTTTATCCACCGATGCCTTTGTGTTTACTCAAACCAGTCAGTCCATTAGCAGGACAAGATAATAAAATGAATTCATTTAATGACTCATGTCTAAATAAGACAACAAGAAAATATACTCTTTATCTAGAACATTGTTAAGTGTTTAACTAAAACTGCATTGGCAACAGGAGAATGCGATGTTTAAAGAATTTATTTAAAATCTTGATGCAAGCTGTACTTTTTAGTTAAAGAACAACTTCCTTCACATAACTTTTTTAATGACTACTAGATAATCCACTTTGATTGGTTAATGAAGACTCAGTATCCAATATTTGGTGTTAAGGACCTTCTGTTTTGTGGCTTCTCAACAGTTCAAAATTTTACCAATATCTTTGTACAAATAAGTCAGGACTATCTCAACTGGTTATGAAAAATGACCAAAGACCATGAAGTTTCTGTTCTTTTCAATACCACAGAATGCTGGAAATATTTAAATGTTATCACTTTAAAACATCATCATTTCAAATTTAATGAACATCAGCACATATCATTCAAATAGTGGAGATTTTATAATTTCACATACAGTGCATGGTACACACACGGTACCTAAGGAGTCAATATCTGTCTTCTGTCTTAACCCAGATTTATTTATCCAATGTCTGCTAGAATAAGTTCACAACCACTAATTTTCTCAATCACTTTCACTAAAAAACCTCTCTACCTTTTACTTACTGACAGCTCCAGATCCTCCTCTGTATAGTCTGTCTGAAACATTCTGATGGAGCTGCTGGTGTTCTAAGGCTGATTTCTCCATGAAGGCACAGCCCGCTCTGATTGGTTGAGCTTTCTACCCTCTGGTACATGATCAGTTCAACGCTGCTCCTCACCATGTTGTCTGTGGTCTGCAGTGGGCTTGACAGCCTGATCTAATGGCCTCAAACTACCATTAAAATGGTAAGAATTTATGGTTGTAGGTAGGCCTATCACGATAACAAATTTTGCTCGACGATAATTGTCCAAAGAAATTATTGACGATCATTGATATTATTGCCAATATTATTTTGATTTTTTTTCTCCATAATTTCATTAATGTAATTACAATATGTCATAATAAAGTGAGTACACCATATCAAAAGCAATCAACTTTAAGTATTTAACTGTAATTGGAAGGTCAAGATCTAATAAAATAAAATAAATTAAACACTACAGTAAATTTAACAAACAAAAAAAGACAAAAAAAACAATAAAATGGACTCTCTTTTGGGAAAAATTGCATGTAAATTAACATAATTATACTCATCAAAAACAAAAAAATAGACCTTGTCTCTGTAAAGAAAAAAACGAAACTCCAATAAAAACACATGCAAAAATAATTAAAAAAAAAACAATAAATAAAAGGGAGTTAATACAGTTCCGGAATTGTACTGTCAATCTGTACTGTCTGTCAAACATTCTTAACATTGCTGGCTTTTCAACCCTATTGAAGGGTTGCATTTCTTCTGCAATGTAGCGAATGACACTGTCTGTGAGAGTGCACCATTTTGTGCTGTTTTATTATTATATACTTTGCCAACCAAACGCCTCAGTAAGCACTGACTGTCAGGATGAAGGCTCCGCTGCACTTTCATTTCTTCTTCTTCGTTGCTACTACTTTCAAACAAATACGACATAACTCACTCTCTTCTAAACATTTGTTTCCTCGTTGCACCTCAGGCAGTCACTTCAGCTCTGTGTGTGTGTACGTGCGAGCAGCCCCCCCCAAAAGATTGCATGATTGAGAGACGCTCACTCCGTTATAAATCCGCTAAAGAACCGATGCACTCCAGTGTTAAGAACGATGGACAGAGTGAGCCATCTTCTCATTCAGCCTCTTTGGTAGAAAGAGAGGAGGAAAACAAACAAGCATGCACGTGTCAGTTTATCGAGGCAGGCAAACTTACGAGGACGTTTTCATTTATCATTCAGTTAATTGATTTATTGATTATCGTGACAGGTCTAGTAGTAGGTTTTTTCAGGAGGGGGAATGAGTGATTTAAGGCAGCTACTGTCGCTGTAAACAGGAGGAGAGGGAAAAGTGCAGATGCAGCAGACATTTTGTCTTGTGTTTAGAAGCATGCTTAACACAGTACGAGACATATAAAACTACAAAAGCCTTAACATGGGTTCAAGGTAAATGAAACTTTGACATCATTGATGCACCAAGATTGAGCCAATTTTTTGTGTGTAATTTTATAATTTAGAACAGTGATGGGCAACTTGTAGCCCATGGGCCATTATAGCCACTCTCCTCACTCAGTGCAGCCTGAAAGTTATTTTCAGTTATTTAGAAATTTTAAGTAAGTCGAAAATTCAGCAAAACTAGCTAAAAAATGAATTAATCCAGAAATGCCTAAGGAACACCACATTATCCCTTTATCAGCCAAAATGAGTTTTCCTTAATAATCTTGAATATCTGGTACATATTGTTTTTTTTTTTTGTAAAATTATCTAATGGTAAAAGCTGGCATTTTTTCTGGAAAACAGTTCTGGCTGTAAGGAATATATATTTAAAAAAAAGGCTTTCACTCCCTAATTGCATTCAAACAGCTGCTGGGATTGGCTTTAACTTTGTGTCAAGACCACAAAATACGACCAATCTTACTTTTGCTGATGAGTTAAAACACCTTAGTGTAGCTGTATCCATTGCTGATGTAGTTTTGCTTTTGATTACTGCTTTAATTTACTCATTTCTTACAGTTAAAATATTTTATGAATATCTAATTGAGAGAATCTAACCCTTAGTTACAACTTAGCCCAGAGGAAATGTAATGTGGTCTGATTTTTTATGGTTTAAATTGAAAATGCAACTGGGTTTCTGTTACATTGAGTTAGTTTATGTGCTGCTGAAGATAGTTTGTTATTCAGTTAGAGGAGAAACTACTGTGCATTGTGTATCATCGAGCAATTATTATTAAGATATGTCTTTTGGGCCATATTTCCATCTCTATCTGTTTGTATAATCCACATCATACTGCTATCCAAAAAGCTTTGCCACTAGAGTCGGTAAAAAGGTTGGAGGGGGGGTTAAATGCTTCACTTAAGGGTGTCTCTTTGGTAGTTAGTCTAGCGCGGGAGAGCATTACTCATTCACTTTGCCCACCCAGATTTCCCCTGCTGGCAAATGGATTTGCTCCTGGTCAAAAAGCTTTCCACCTTGGGTGCCTCCTCCCTCTGCTTTCACATGAAAAAATATATTTTCTTTGGCGTTTTTCCTCCATAAATCACAGGTACAGAAGGTTCATACATGATTAAAGCTTCAAATATCCTTGCCGATTATTCAAAAGGACTGCAGAGTCCTTCAGGTGAAACTTGCCCAACGACAACTCTGGTGCGTATAGTTTTAAAGTCGTTTGTTAAGTCACTCCTTTGTTTGAAAGTAAAATGGGAAGACAATGCGATATTTCTCCATCAACGCTTAATCATCTCATGCTTCTCAAAGCACAGAGTGGAATTTTAAAAGTGTTCCCCCTGCATTTGTCATCAATGGGCAGAAAATGTCTCATTTTGCCACTTTATCTCCGGGTCATTACGTATATGAGACAAGGATGATCAACAGCTTTAGCCTCCTCTATTTCCCTCCTGCTCCACGCCTGGCACAACTATCCCCCATCCTTTATTTACCGGCTCAGGGAACAAGGCCACTTAAGAGCCCCGGCGAAGGTTCACTCTTTCTTCCCTGTGTCTCTATTAATCTTCAGTCTGATGCTGCACCCTGCTCCTTTACCTCCTCCCCCACTATGAACGTACGGACACCGAGTCAACCACACCACCTGCTGAAACCCCAGGAATGAATCATATAATTCACGCGTTCTTATTCGTCTTTGTCTCACACTGGCGCTGGAAAAACACCATCTGAAAACCCGATGGGAGACTTGCGTGGGGACATGCGATACGGCCGGGGAGCCTTGTGGGAGAGGAGAAAAAAACACCAAAACCACAACACATGTTTTATTCTCTGTGCTCTACCAGGGACAAGTTTACTGCTGAGTTCTGAAAGCTGACCGCGCTCTGAAATCTGCTTCTTTTCTTTTGGCTAACACAATGGCTTTTTTTTTTAAAGACAGGGTAGGGGTGACCTACGAGTGTTTCCCATCTCTGTACCTGAAGACATCAGATACTTCAGGGTGAAGAACGACATTCACTGCTGCTGTCGAGCAAGTCTGTCTTTTTCTGGGGTTGTTCCAGCACTTCAATCTGTCTTTTTTTTCGAAGAAAGTGTACTCTGCGGAGGCTGCCAATAAATTATTCACCCTGTAACCTAAAATGAATACTTGAAAAAATATGGGTCCCCCAACAATCTCTGCAATGCATCATCATTGTAGGACACCCCATGTAGCGTTACTGCTGATAAGATACATTAAAAAGAAGTGACCTATTTAATAAATACATGTGCTCAACTGCTCGCTGATGAAAATAGCTATCAGCCAATCTCATGGCAGTAATTCACTGACACTGCGGTTGTTCCACTGAGGTTCAGAATGGTGAAGAAAGTGATTTTCATGACCTTGAACAGGGAGAGTTTGCTAGTGCCAGATAGTCTGGTCTTAGTCTTTCAAAAAACTGCTGTACTACTGTGCTTTTTACTCACAACCATCTCTAGGCCTAAGGTTTACATAAAATGGTCTTGAAAGGATAAAATATCCAGAGAGTGACAGCTCTCTTGGTGAAGAAGCCTTGCTGATGCCATAGGTCAGAGGAGATTGGCCAGGGTGGTTAAAGGTAATAGAAAGGCAACAGTCATTCAAGTAACCAATCAGTCCAACCAAGGTATGCAGAAGACTATTTATAAATACACAGCTTATAAACGACACCAGATGCCACTTCTGTCAAATAAAAACAGAAAATTGAAGCACAAAATCCCCAAACTCAAACAACAGAAGATTGGTAAATGTTGCCTGGTCTGGTGAATTTCTATTTTTGCTGCAACACTCAGGCAGTGAAGTCAAATTCTGTCCTGCCTTCAATAAAAATTCAAGATGCTGCATGTGTAAAGGAGTGGGGGACATTCTGAGCCTCTTAGTACCAACTGAGCATCTTTTAAATCCCACAGCCTACCTAAGCATCGTCGCTGACCATGTCTATCTCTGCTGACCACAGTGTGTCCATTTTGTCTACTTTGAGGAGGATAACACATCATGTGCTGAAGCTCAAATCAACTCAAACTGGTTTCTTGAACAATACAATGAGTTCACTCTCCAGTCACCAGACATCATCCCAGTAAAGGGCTTTCATTCCCTCCGGGAAGTCTGTGTGTTTGGCACTATTTTACAGTGCAGCAGATGGCCGCATGTGATTCTGCCTGAAACAGCAGTGTACCTTACCAGTCTTCTCAGCTTGTTCTTCTTAAAGGTGCAGCTCTGCTGGAGCTATTTCAGCTACTTCAGTGACCATTGCCCAGTAACTGATACAACCCAACTCCAAGACTACCAAACTATCCCTTTAAGTGGCAAAGAGGCATTGTGCATTTCTGTGTGAACTGAGGGTTTAGTAGGACAGTATCATGTCGTAAACAGTACCATTAAAAGTTCTGTTATTAGCTTACAATTCATCAAAGAAGGTTATTAATATTCCTCTAGTTCAGTGTTGTGCTTGTTTGTAGAGGCTTTATCGTGCTCTGTGTTGTTTTCGACAATGGCACAAACTTGCACAAGGAGATATAAAGGCCGATGAGTATTTTGAGCGAGGGAGCTAATGCCACAGCCAGACATGAAATCGACAGTAAGCTGAAGACAATGAGCGCGAGGATTACTGAGAACCCGGCTGGGTATGTGTGTGTAGGGGGGGATGTCTCATTCTATACTTTCAGTAAGCATGCTATTTACATAAGGATTACTTTAAACTATTGGAGGAAATATTCCCAGAGCCTTCTGCACACAGTCGGTCATCCTCCTCCTCTCTATCAGTCATAAAACAAACTACACTGGTGATTCTGAGCAGCTGCAGGATTCAAGGTTTGGTGTGAAATATAACTGTTTCCTTTCTATGAACGATGATGTGGCAAAGTAATTCATACATCAGGTATTGTGTGCTCCTCCTTTGTACTAAACTCAATTCCTTGACCTTGGGCTTGTTGTGAAACTATGAAAAATATCGAAAAGTTCTGCCAAGGTTGCAACGATGAATAAAGTGACCTCTTTAAAAGGCGGTCCTGCCCTTCATTTATCTTCACCAATAACAAAATGTCTTTGTAAGACATGAATTCACTTTCTGCTAGCAGGTAAAATAGAAGTGTTGAACACATATGATCAATCATAGCAATTCTCCCAACTAAATATGGCTGTTTTAATAGCACGTGTTTTGTTGGAGAATGTTACTATATTAAATAAAGATTATATTTATCATCTGTCATTTTTTCTTTTTCCTATGCTAAAGTTTGCTAATTGCAGAATTTGTTGCACAGCTTTTGAAAAGTTAAATACTTTTCAAATTCTCTTTTAATCAACTGTTCCTACTGGCAATACCTTCTACCATCATGAGTTGCATTAAATATAAACTTAATCACACAGAAATATTTCACTAGTTCATCTGGGTAGGAGCCCTTTAAATTTGTTTTCAGGGGCAGAACGTTAAAAAAAACACAAGCTTGTGATTGGACAATCCTTTGGCTCGTCACATTCATCACAGACCGATCCACATCAAGCAGGGTTGCCTCTTATAATGTAGCATACATAGCGGGTAATGTAATGGCTAATGGCTAACAACAGTTAACAACATTCATGGATGTTAGCCATAGCGGCTAACTTAGCTGCTAACAGCTAACAACAGTTAATGACCATTAGCCGTAAGCCGCTAACTTAGCAGCTAACAGCCAACAGCCTTTTACTTTCGTCTTAAACTAAATTGTACCACACAGATGATTCATTTAACACTTATATGTGATATGAACCTCATCAAAGACAATCCCTACTAGTAAACTTCTGAGGAGGGCAGATTTCGCCAAGTTTTCCTGACTAGCCATGAGGACAATAGGCTAATCGGCATGTCCAGAAGTTCTCAACTTCCGGTTGTCGTCATGTCTCCATTCTGCAGCTCCCGCCTCTCTTCCCTGACTGGGCCATTAAGAATTCAGCCAAGTGAATTTGTTGGACAACGGAGGCTGGCAAGACGGACCTGCAGGATTTCAGAATCAGGTAGGTCTGTCTGCTCTGCAAGGCTAACTTTTTCCATCCTGCATTTCTGAAACAGTCCTGGTACCATAATATTGAGGCTTTTGAAGGTGATTTACCTACCAGATGGACTGTTCGATATATTTCATCAGCCCATCTTGGAATGAGCCCATCGAAAGAGTTTGGGAATAGGCAGAAAGCAGATCTGGCAGCTGATTGGACAAATGTTCCATCATTCACATTCATCACAGGCCAATCAGATAATTTAGTTGGTGGATGCTCGGACAAAAGATGAGCTACTTTGTCAAACAAATATGTTGAAAGCTAAGTGAAAATATCCTTTCTATAGAAAATTTTGTTGTGTTGTTTTTCATTTAATAATAAAATGCAGTCCAGATCTGATAATATTGCGACTGAAGCTGTTAGCATCTATGCTAATCTCTTCCTGCTGTCATCCTTCTGGTATCTTCTGCCTCTTACACTGATTCACAAACAAATTTTAGGCCAATCACAATCATAAATCGGAGCTTGGGAAGATGGATTGAACTGATTTCAGACATTAAGTCAGGCTGATTCATCTGCAATGCCCGGTTGGAAGGTGATAATTGAATCTAAAATGAGGGGCTTTTTCTTCCTCAAGTTCTTTTAGTACAAATGTTTGTACTTCTACATGCGAAAATACTTCACTCTAACTGACATCTTTACTAATTGGCATTGAGTTAGGAGTAAACATGATGCTGATTGAGTTTTATTTGTTTTCTGGTGTTTTATCATTACGGGGAGAATTTAATGACAGAAAATAATGGAAAGTGACAGGGCCAACAAAGGTTTTTAAATTAATCATGATGAGAACATGATTACTTGTACCAAATTTAGAGGCAATCCATCAAATACGTGTCACATTACTCCACTGAAAGGCATATTTGTCAACCTGCAGGTGGCCTGAAAAAGCAAAGGATCTTAAAGTCAAGGGGATACATCCTCTGGGAACTATAATACTTTTCACAAAATTTCATGGCAATCCATCATGTGGCTGCTGAGGTATGTTACTCTGGACAAAAGTGGGACGCATACCAATACATCAACCCTGCCATCATAGAGTAGCCCTACTTAAGCACTTTGCAGTCTATAACCATCCAAGAAAATTGAAAGAATTGTGAAATGGAAGGAACATGAAACTGTTAAAGTGCCTGAGTAAAATGTTACAAAATGAGAGTTATATAATATGACTAAAAAGGTGTAATTTGTATGAATTATGCATCCAGTAAAAATGCACAAAACAAAAATAAACCACCCCAGTTTGATGCTAGAGAGCAGAATATCATTAACTTGTTGGCTCTTTGCAGTCTTTTCACGATGGCTTTGATTTCTTGTGGTTTTCTGTCGGAAAAACAGTTTCTAGAAAAAAAAAAAAAGAGCCCTTTCAAGCAAATATCAAAGAGGAGCCTATTTAAGTGTGCTGCTCTCAGATATTCAAATACAGTGTGTGATGGGCGGCCTGTTCATGATCAAAACAAAATTGGTTTCTGATAAAAGATATAAATTAATGTGCAGTGAAATGCTCTCTTCAGTGGAATGTTTGCTTTGCTTTCAGATTCATCGAAGCACATGGTCGCGTTATCTCGCTGTAAGAAACCTAATCCCTATGTTCCCGCAGATAGAGGAGCCGTTTTTTAGCGGTGAACGAGCTCCCTCTCTTCGGCGCCTTACACTTGGCTGCTGGATGACATAAACGCTTGTGGCGGGGACATAAACAGACTTGTCACTGTGACTGCAGACAAAGAGATGAGGCGTTCTTTGACGTTTGGAGTGGCTGCACAAACACAGGTGTCCCTCCCAACTGGTAATGAGACAGCAAACACGCGACGTGACACGAATAATTAAAGCCCTGAGAGGATTTCATTACCTGCTGTTGAACGGGTTATCCCAGGGTATCACGTGGCTGCCGCTGGGGCCGATCAGAAAGCTGACTCTGTCGTAGAAGCCCTTAGATGAGGGCTGGGCAGCCGAACTCTGGCTCTGGCCGGCGATGGCAGCAGGGTCGGGGGAGCCACGACAGTAGGTCTGACCCTGGCAGGCGATCTGAACACAGCAGTCTGGGTCCATGCAGTCAACGAGTCCATCTGGGACAGTGGAGACAGGGACAGAGGGTTGAGTTGACCTGGAGGCATTTTGAAACTTGTGAGCGTCACAATTATTGTGTTGAGCTCTGGTGCACACGAGTGACTTCTGATGAACTTCAGTTAATTAAAGCAACAGCAGAGATCCAGAGCTTATACGGATGCAAGTCCTCATCTGTGATGTGGACACAAAAAAGCCATCAGCTTGTGTTAAGGTTAGAGAAACTTTATCAAACCTCATTTTCTTTGAAGTACTTTAAATGGGGCTGTCAAACACGAATAGAGGATATGCATTAATGTCAGAATATATGCACCTAACTAGCAGTTCTGCCCGCTGAGTGACAGAGTGCAACGTCTAGTGACTGAAATCTGTGGGAAAAAGAGGTAAATGCTATAATTTACCTAAAAAGTGTCATGTTTGTAATAATGTTCATAATTTTTTATGTTGTTCATTAATTTATATTCTTGAAAATAACTGAATACATTTTTTTAAAGCACACAATTATGTCAATGATGCAGCAACAACTTCGCCACAACCATAGGACAAAGTCCTTTTGTGATGAAACTGATTTATCAAACTTTATGAAGCAAAAGGTTTTATTAAGCATCTGTTTAATGCTTGTTTCCCTCCCAAAGAGGTCATACTTTTCCAATTTTCAAGGAAATATTTGCAAACATCTGCCCCATCAATGTTCATGACCATAGTGGTACAGTCTAATCAGCATCCTTTACAGCAGGAAGAGGCAGGAGATACAGACTTGATGACAGCAGGGAGTGATCGCTCGTACAGAGATTAGCATCAATGCTAACAGCTTCAGCAGCAGCTTTATCAGATCTGGACCGTTTCTTCTTTATCAAATGAGGAACAAAGCCTTCCTCGATAGAGAGGATATATTTGCTCCACTTTTGCCATGTTTTTGATAGCTTGTCAGATAAAGTGGCTGACATTTTGTAGTTACATCATGGCAGTTGCACCTGCTTTCTAAATTATCTGATTGGTCTGTAACTTATGATACTGATGGAACAATCATCATCTGTGCTAATCTCCTCAGATAGTAGGAACAAATACCGCAGTTAAAGTCCCAGCTAGTGTGGGTAGGCTAAATTAGACAACAATTTGATAAGTTTGACTAGATGCAGAAAGCAAACTAAACCAAGTGAAAAATTAAGCAACGCTGCTTCACCCCTGAAATGAACAGTTTGACCAATTTTGGGTGTGATCATGACCTCACTAACATTTGTGTTGTTGCACTTAATGGAAAAAAGTTCCTGAAACTTTGCTCTAATGCAGGGATTGGTAACTGGCGGCCCTCCACCTCACTCAATGCGGCCCGTTAATCATGACCAAAAACAAACCCGAATTGTTACTATGAAGAAAATATACAGCCAGCACAACACAATTCCAAATTAAGGAAAGATATAAATTGCTAGTACATTACGTTGCTATGGTTGTGTCTCTAAATATCTTTAAAAAGGCATTATAATAAAATATATAGTGTTAAAATAGAACTGAAAACAATGGTGAAGGTAATATATTTGAGGTTTAAAAACTAATAAACATTCTTTCATTGCATTAAAAATTAGCTCAAATTGGCTTTAGTTATGTATAATTAAATCATGAACTTTGATTGTGTTTTGGTTTAGATATGTCAATGTTGGTGTTTTTTCTTGATTTGAATCATTTTTCTTCATTGAAAGTGCCAGATAATGTTTAACAGAGCGGCCATCGGGCACAATTTTTTTTTTTTTATGTGGTCGTCTTAGTAATGAAAGTTGCACGCCCCTGCTCTAAAACATTACTCAAAGTACATTCTCAATACATCTCTATAAAGCATGATTCATCTCAAACAAAATGTTCATAAAAATGCTTCCAAAAATATAACTCAGCTCCAGTCCATAAATAAAAAGTCTGAGCTACTCTCTCTAATTGATCTACTGTATATTTTAAAGGACGCTGCTTAACAACCTGCTCTGCTCCAACATTTGCATTTTCCCCCTCGTGATGTTTTATGTATGATTGATTTGTTTTGTTTGTTTGCACTGTCACAGAGGAGCCGCATCAAAGCCAATTTCCTGCCTGGCACAATGAGAGAAGTTTCTGAAGCTAACAGACTATTTGTACGTCGCTTTCGTCTTCTCCTACCTCCCTCGTTATCCTTGCCATCCGAGCAGAGCGTCTCGGTCGCCACGTCGCATCCCAGCCCTCGCCATCCTGACTGGCAGATGCAGTGCCAGACATTCTGATCGAGGACGCACCTCCCGTTGTTGTTGCAGAGCCCGGGGCAGCCGTCTGTCAACACATCACAGGCGTCAAACAGCGGAGAGAGTCGGAACAAGGCAATCAGGAGGAGCGGGGAGAAGACAGGAGCAAGGGAAGGGGGCATTTAGAGTGGACAAGGAGGGGCAGAGGAGAGACAGGAATGATAAAAGACAGCATTGAGTGAACATACAGTACGATACACCTCTGACAGGACTGGGGATGTGGGGGAGGGAGTGAGGAGTTATTGTCGTTTCACATGAGTTTCAGGAGCTAAACTATAAAAGTGAAATATACTGGGTACAAAAGAATGAGAGTATGCTGGGCTGTTTACTTACTATTCTGAACACCAATAGCAGGGATGATAGGTCAAAAGGTTTTAGGAATCTGTGTTTTCTCTGTTAAAATCAAAGTTTGAGAGTGGTTTGATAGTTTGACTTTTTTGGATCAACAAGTCTTGGACTCTGAACTGAATGGGTGGACTATGAAAAGCCTCTGCAGATGGATTTTGTGAATGTGTCCAAACACAGACCTCCTAAATCCTGTTTTTTCAGAACATGTAATACATGTATTTTTATGTCCTTTGTTCATTGATAAATCTGGTTTACTTACTTATTACACACAGCACTTACGAGGGGGTATTCAAATGATTAATGTCTGCAGAAGAAATCCAACAGTAATCTGTCTTATGTTGCTTAATATTATTTACTGGTCTTGCAATCTTGCTGCAACCACTTGTAGGTTATGATATTAATAAAACTGACCGTCTAGAGCCAGGTTCAGACCAAAGACCTGGAGCAAGGCCAGTTAATTAATTATGTAGACAAGATGCCTGAATTGCAAGCCACAACATTAGCTAGCCTTGTTCAAGTTGCATCAGTTTGTTTCAGACAGATGTAACTGTGCCCTGCAGCGTTCTAAAATGGTCTTGTTGTGTCTTGAATCTTTCTTCTTCACTGGGCAAAAGAAACATGAATTAGTGTTGCAAATATCAATGATTTTTTCTATGTGTGTTATGAGACTGCCCTTGGGGCCAAAAAGAGAAACACAGTTTGAACTTTTCTGAAAGATATTTGTGAAACTCTGCAAATTCAAAGTTACAGAATTCAAGTTCAGAAAGCTACAAATGAATTAGATATAATTGCTTGATTGCACAGATGTTACTCTGTTGTGCAAAATCCAACATATCATCAAGTTGAAAATGATAAATCTTCACTTGGCTAAAGAGGCATGTATTCTTGTGGTGAGAATCCTTTCAAGTTGGTTTTTGTGGATTATGGGCTGCCTTAGAGATAAAAAGTAGTACAATATTGAACTTTTTAAAGTCTTTTATGATCATTTTCAAGTTTAAAGTTGACAAAGTTATCTTGTTTTAGAAGATACACGTCAGTTGGAGGTCTGTTGCTCAATATTTACGTAATGCATGCAGCATTTCATTATTTTCATTTTCTAAAGCTGGCTAAAGTTGGCTAAAGAGACTTGAATATGAGATGCTAAAATATCATTCAAAGTACTTTTTAGCCTTGATGTCAAAAAACAACACATTTTTCTGTTGAATTCGTTATTATTCAGTCAGAGTGTCATTGCATGATACCATGTTATGCAGATGACACTGAATAATTTGTATGTACAAATGCAACCAATCAACCAATATGATGACACCAATTATGTACGTAGACAAGATGTCTGAATTGCAGGCCACAACATTAGCTGGCCTTGTTCAAGTTGCAACAGTTTGATTTAAACAGATGTTACTCTTTGCCCTGCAGCGCTCTAAAATGGTCTTGTTGTGTCTTGAATCTTTCTTCTTCAATGAGCTACAGAAATAGAATTAGCGTTGCAAAAATAAAAGACTTTTCTATGTGTGTTACAGACTGCCTTGGAGCCAAAAAAGCAACATAGATTGGAATTTTTTAAAAAAGATTTTAATGATCCTCTGCAAGTTCAAAGTTGCACAAATCCCATTTATGAGGCTGCGAATCAATTGGAAGTTCATTGCTGTGGCCTAAATTAATTAAAAGTAGGACTAGCCGATTACAGCTGTTGGAGGAAGAAGAAAACACTCATGTGAAGTAACAGCAACATCAAAGGGAGAAGGAAGTATATATGTAAATAGGGGGAAGTGTGGGAAGAAGGAAGAGGGAGGATCTAGAGTCTCTAACATTTACAGAAAAACAGAGCACTTGCTGCCAGATCGCATTCCTTCTAGCGGAGGGGTGAAGACGACAGGGAGCCGAGAAAACATGACTAAACCACACCAGTTCTGGGGCGTTTAATCTGGCAGACACAGGGAATTAAGACAGTGGAGAGGAGGAGGGGGAGTCTGTGTGAGACTGGTTAAGACGAACAGGAGATGAGAGGAGATATCGGAGGAAGGGAGGGAGCAGGATCACAGCAGAAACATTATGATCGACTCGGACATAGAACAGGTGTATAAACGCCGTGCTAGGAAAACAGAGAGCAGGGAGGGATTGTTGGTGACAATCTCCCTTGGGGGGGTAGTGGTTCAATTTACCTTTATATCCTATCTTGACTGCTCCTATTACACGACCGAGGAAAGGGAAACATTTGGAAAAGAAAATTACTTATCTCTGAGGTAGCAGAGCTATGACTGACAAACACATTTACTTATTGTAACTTACAGGGAGCACAAAAAAGTGGAAACGCTTGCTGGCATAAAGCTGATGTACCTGCCAACTTAGTTCAGATGAAATTGGAAAAGAAGCTTTGCAGGAAATTCTCAACAAGAATTATTTTTGTCCGAACCACATTTTAGCTCCTCTAATTTGATCTGTTGACCATATAAATGGATCACAGTCCTAATCTGTGATGAGTGGACTTAAAATCTGAGGCAAAGCATGAGTAACAGTATATAAGGGAAAAGCAGCAAGCTCACTTTCTTCCCAAAAAATATATTTAAAAAAAATGTGCTTTTGTACTTCATGGGTGGGAGGGCTTGGGAATAAGGACCAAAAATAACATTTTGACTTTTAAAATGAATGACAACGTGCTGAATAAGTACGTTGTGTTTGTAAAGTAAAAAAAAACCCTCCAATAAAGTCAGGATGGTATGTAAAACACAAATAAAACAAAATAAAATGCTAATCCTTTTCAACCTTTAGGCTACTTGTATTCACTACAAAGACAAGATATAGCATGTTCATATTGATAAACTTCACTTTTTTGACAGTATTCACTCATTTTGAATTTAATGCCTACAAAATGTTCCAAAAAAGCGAAGACAGGGGCAACAGTTAACTCTGAAATTTGAGAGGTGCTCAAAAACACCTCTCTGGAACATTCCACAGGTGAACAGGCGAACAGGAAACAGGTGAGAGTCACGATTTGGTATAAAAGAAGCATACCTAAAAAGGCTGTTGTTCCTAAACCAGAATCAGGTGAGGTTCACCACTTTGTGAGCTTGTGTAACAGTTTAAGAACAATGTTCATCAATGTGTAACTGCAAAAATGTAGGGATTTGATCATCTACAGTCCATAATATCATCAAAAGATTTAGATAATTTGGACACATTTCTTCAATAAAGCGGCAAGGCTGAAAACTATCACTCAATGCCCATGACACTCAATCCTTCCTGCGTCACTACATTAAAAATGACATTATTCTGTCATGCCTAAGTCACACATTCCCGTTTCTCATTGCGATTGTGCACGACTGTACACGATTAAGGAGGCTGGTGTGATCGCTATGATACGGGATGAAATGACTGTCTCCCCCTGGACACACCCCGAAAATACACTGTCAGTAGTGCTTCTACAGCGCTTCGGGGGCGTTCGTCCCGCTCCAGTTAGCGATATGACGAGGACTCCTTTAATTTTCATTCCGCTGACACGACGTCAGCCCCGCTCGAGCTCAGTTCGCGTCACGTAGACCCCGGCTGAGCCCCGTCGCTTGCGCCGTCTTGAACGGGATACAGTCGGGGCACAAATGGATACATCCTTGTCAGTCGTCCTCAGAAAGCTTTCAGGATTGAGCCATGATCAGCCCGACTGAGCTCTGTACATGCCACGCTAATACCGTTCACTTTAGGACTGCATTAGGCTTCCATCTCGCTGTACTGAGAACGGCGATTCTCCATGACTGTTTTGAACAGATCAAAACTGTCGGGACCCGTCCACGTTCCCTGCCATTCATCCACGACTATACAAGGCTGATCCAGACCAAGTAGCGCATGCACCATGACCAAAGCACGCTTTATCAGGATTATGACAATCGTGCACAATCGCCATGAGAAACGGGAATGTGTGACTGGGACTTAAAGGATTTTACCAATTGGGCTTAGAATTAGTTCATGTAACCATTGCCAGTTAACAGTTTGTTGGTTACGTCTACAGGTGCAAGTTAAAACTCTGCCACACAAAAACAGCAGCCATTTATAAACAACACCAGAAACACTGCCAGCTTCTTTAAGCCTGAGGTCAAAATAGGACAATATTTGCAAAAGACAATAAAGTTCATCAGGTCATTGTCATTCCTGACAATCCAAATTTCCAGCATGGTTCGATTGGGATTTGAACCTGTCACCCTCCAGTCCCAACACGAAAAGCTCTTCTGGACTGACACTTTGTAAATGTAATATCTTGTCAATGTAGTGCATTCAGTTGAATATCTTTTAAAAAAAGGATTTGCAAATGTTGTTTTGTTTTTATCTATGCCTCACATGATGTCCCAACTTTACTGGAAGTTGGGTTTGTACGACAATTTGAAACTTTGTACTGATTTCAGGAAAAATCCAACTATTTTGAAACCTATTGATACTTCAGCAAAAAATAGATCCCTAAACACCCTATGATGTACTTCAAGTTTTGGTAATCATAAATTTTGCCACCAAACACCAACATACTGCCTACTTTAAAAAAAATTAAGATCCCCAGCCAGATAATTTGAATATATGATACTCATAATAATCTTGTGTTTAAAAATGATAAATGATTCATTATTTTAATGATAAGTTTAATGTAAAAGCACAGAAACTGATCTCCAGTCATATTTTTGACAAATATAGGGACATCACTGTCAAAACAAATCATTAAAACCTCCATTTGAATCAAATAATGAAAAGGTAAATATACTCTTACACCAAGTATTTCTTAAAGTATATCACAAGGTCAATATACCTTACAGGCCACTTTATTAGGTACATCTGTTCAACTGACCACAACGCAGTGAAATTTGGCAGGTAGACATGGTCAAGACAACCTGCTGGTACAAACTGAAAGCCAGAATAAAGAAGAAATGTGATTTAAGAGGCATGGTTGTTGGTGCCAGGTCTGAAAACTAGAAATAACTGATCTACTCCAGGGTTAACAGACAGTGGTCTATTAAAGAGTGTCAAGTGAGCAGCAGACCTCTGTGCCAAAATGCCTTTCGGGCCAGACATCAGGGGAGAGTGGCCAGAATGGTATGAGATGATGAGGAAGGCAACAATAACTCAAATAACCATTGTTATAGCTGAGGTATCTCAAAGATAATTTCTGAACACAACTAATTAAATCTTGAAGCAGATGGCTACAGCAGCAGAAGATCATTTAAGTGCCACTCCTGCCAGCTAAGAACAAGAAACTGAGGCCACAATTCTCACAGGCTCACCAAAATTGGACAACAGAAGATTTGAAAATGTTGCCTGGTCTAATGAGTCTTATGGTTTCCACTGTGACACTCACATGGTAGGTTCAGAAGCTGGCATACACAAAATGAGAGCATGGATCCATCCTGCCATCCTGGTGGTGGTGTAATAGTGTGGGGGATTCTTTCTTGGCCTCTCAGTATCATCTGAGTATTGTTGCTGATCATGTCCATCTCATTGTGATCACAAGCTAACCGCCCTCTGATGGCTACATCCAGCAGGATAATGCGCCATGTCTCTAAGCTCATATTATCACTGGTTCTTGAAAATGAAATTAAGTGTATTGTACTCCAGGGGTTTCACAGCTACCGACTCACTGTCCATACGAGAGCCTTTAGGATATAGTGGAAAGAGAATTTTGATCATGGATATGCAGTCAACCAATCTGCAGCAACTGTGTGATGCCAATAAATATCACCTAATAAAGTGGCCATTGAGTGTATTTTTTCAGCAGTGTCTCAACTTCTTTTTAACTAAGAGCCATGCCAAAAACATAAGGATGGCCTGATATCACCACCTTAGGTGTATTCAAGTTGAGATACATTTAATAATTGAAAATGCTAAAGATAAAAAAGCCAACATCACAGCTTTTTTACATAAATGGCTGGACAAAGCGGTCCGTCATTGAAAAAGATTTAGGGGTGGCCAATCAGATTTCAGGGGGGCTTAGGTTGGTCAGAGCTCTCACTTGATGGGGCCATTGCTCAAGATGATTAGCCCCGTTTCCACCAAGTGGTCCGGTATGGATCGGCACGGTTTGGCTCAGGCCGGATCGGTAAAGCCTGATCCTGTTTGCGTTTCCACAGCCAACCGAACCCTACTTGGTAGGCGGTGTATAAGCCGGATGCTGATAGCATGACGTCATAGCAGCGTGACAACGTGTACCCGGCTATTAAATACAAAGAAGAAGAAAATGCGACACAGTAAACAAAAAGCAATGATGGAAGACATCCAGCAAGTCTTCTTTTTTGTGATCAGCATGTGGCTTCTTGTTCAGAAGTGCAACCAAGCTTTGTTTCAGAGAAGGCTGTGTGCCGCGAGAGTTATCCTCACAAAGATGAGTGGAGATTTAAACATGGCGGGGTTATGTGTTGTTCCGCTGTCGCACGGGAAGTGACGTCTCCTTCGACCAATCAACGGACTGCAGTGTTTCTAGCTCCACCTTCTGGGGTCGAATCAGTATGCTTAGTACCCAAACAGAAGGGTCCCAAAAAGTAGGATGGTACGGTTTGCTTATAAGGAGTCCTGTACCAGTTTTAGGGTACAGAAACACCATAAAAAGCGAGCCGTACCGAGGCGAGCCAAACTGAACCCTCTGGTGGAAACGGGGCTACTGACCCTCTGAACAGAATTTAATATTTTCTGGCACCCGCTGAGGGAAAAGGGTTTGTTCAGTTTTTTTGAAGTAGGGTTTGTAGTGGGGTTAAGACTTACGCTTACTGTAGCGCATTGTTGAACTATCGTAGTTTCTTGAGTAGTGTTAATCAATAAGTGGGTTAATTACTGGGCTTTTGGTAGCACTATGTACTACTAAGTACTGGTTATCATCTGCCCCCAGAAATCTCCCCCCACAAACAAAGCTCTCAAGTTTCTTTCCTGGCACTCCAATTTACTAGTGCCATGGGCCTCGAGCAACCCCACATCAAAAACACAAACTAACCCTTTAAAGTGGAGTTCGGTCCACATTTGGCCACCATGCCATAGTGTAAACACTCCTTTATTAAATACACAAATATTGATGGATCAAAATATTTTATGTCAAATGTAGTGTTAAAAGTCCCTCTGCTGAAGGTTGATTTTTTTTTTATTTTAAAGGTCCCACGTCCTGCTAATTCATTTTTTTTCTTCTTTACATGTTGTTAGAGGGGGCTTCGGGAGCAGAAGAACATCACAAATTACTAAACTATTAGTTTATGGAGAAATGTGCTATGCCACTTTTAAGAAAATGCCGCTTCAAATGTTCTGTTTTTCACTTCCTGGGGTTTATGATGTCACAGCAATACAGCATCTGCCTACAGAGAGATGCCATGCCTGTTTTAAAAGACCTCCGTGGCATCCCCTCCCCGGTTTGATATCCTTAAGGCAGTAAATCAGTGCAGAGCTAATTATCCTAGCTCCCTGGTCCAATCAGATCTTAACGTTTCCAAAGGGGAGAGAAAAAGAGCTCCATTTAATCCATAGCGACATGTTTAATTTTTTTTAATCGTCTTAAATTAAATCTTTACTTAATAGACATCCAAGACTTAAGTTAATAGACACCCAAACAATCAAATGAACCAGAACATGGAACCTTTAAAATGGATAAGATATTGCGTATAGTTTATTCAATCAACCAAATTCACTTATATTATCAAAGAACATCTTTTCAAACCTTTAAATGTTTTGTACATCATTTGCTGAAGAACTTTATTCCATTTATTTTGCAGTTATTTAGCTCGTGTTGCAGGTGGGGTTAAATTATGAAACACCTTTTACACTTTAATTAACTTGACTTCAGTGTTTAAAAGTTCTGTAAACTGTTCTTTGATTTCTAAAAAAGGGCATATAAGCAAAAATAATTTGGTTAATCTAGCATAGACCAAAGTGCTGTCCATAAGGAGACACATTAAGGCATGTCTTCACAAGTTTTAAATTGTTTATCGCATCATAAAGCAAAAAAAATAAAAAATGTGTTATTGGTCTTTATTCCCATCCCTTACATATTATTCAGGCAAATTAAAAGACTTTTAAAATAAATCAGAAAATAACACAACCTACATGAAGTGTCAACTTCTCAGGTAAAGTAAGAAGTGTTTTCTTTTACCTGAGACTCGTGAATCCAGGGCTATACATGTAAGCCAAGAGGGAGTTGAAGAGAGACAGACAGGCAGGCAGACAGGCATACAGACATAAAATAGAAAAGAGAACGGGTATGAGTGGGAGTTAAAGCACAGAAATTCAAACAGGCAACAACAAGAAGAAATTAAAGGAGCAAAAGCTGCAGATTTAGAGGGAAAGATTAGGCTCCAGTTAGAGAGAGGAAATACAATATTTAACAAACTTCAAATGTAGATGTTAATTTAAGCAGTGGAACAGTGATTAATAAGAATTATAGATGCATGGGTGGTTAAAATCAGCATATTTTTTGTAGCTGTAATTATAATTTTTGTGACTTATAATTCTGTCCATATGAAGCAGCATAAATGGATTCAGCATCTTAAGCTTAATAAACTATTCACAGTTAACAATTTCAATCTGCTTTGCTCTTTCAAAGAGAGAACACACAGTTTCTTTTGATATTCAAGAGCTGTAATACCCTTTGTTTTCTGACTATGTGAGCTGGTTTGCTTCAAAACACTTTTCTTTCTGTCTGTCAAGGAGAACAGTCCAGCGTGAACGTATTGTGAAGAAGCAAAAGGCATTTCTCTTTCTTTATTTTAACCATCATTTCAGGACAGTTTTAGTTTTTTGGGGACCCAAGGTAAAACTGATACGTGACCAAAGTCTGAGGTGTCTCTGCACTAATACTAATACTAATCACGGAAACAAACTAAAGTCCCTAAAACCTACTTCTCTCTTCTTTACTTTAACCACATTACAGGACAGTTTTAGTCATTTGGAGACCCCAGAAAAAACTGATATGTGGCCCAAGTCTGAGATTTGTCTGGACTGATACTGACATTAATCACATTTTGTATTTGATATAACTGGTTGATTTTACTCCCGGATAATTAACACATCATGTATAAATTTTCATCAAGAAGTCTAAGCCAACAAAAATACAGCATAAAATCTCCTACTGGACAAAAAGCACATCACAGCACACAGCATGTACCTGTGTAAAAGTCTCAGGACAGAATTCAACACAGATTTCAACATTCAGACATTAATTCTGACCATATGATAATGGATTCTTGATGAATATTGGCCATAATGACCAGTTTTTGAACTTTTCCAGAAACAAATGTTTCTGGCCCATTTGTGATAGGATTGAGCGCAGTTTGCCTGCAATCTAGCCTCGCTTCTACCCAGTTCTAACTTTTGCAGATACTGCCAACCTTTTGGTGGAAATCACACAGTATTTTATACTCTGTCTACATATCTAAATATTGTAATAAATTACCCAGCATTGGATGTGGAAGATATACTGATTTTTGGGCTTTTTTTTCTGCAAATCCTAAATTCTTCTGGTTGCACCAGCTGCTTTGCTCCATTTTTGACAAAAAAAAAAAAAACAACAACCAACCAGTTCTTTCCATCACTAAGCGGGAAATTTCCAGGGGGTCTCTTGCTACAACAGGCCTTGAGGAATAATCATCAACAGCATAAAAAAAGATGAAAGTAAAAATTAAATGTTAAAAGTTGCACATTCGAAAAGGTTTGGGTGAAATGAAAGCTGCAAGGGTCTCCTCTTCCTTCTCAATAGCATTGCCCATTTTTGCAAATGCTGACAACCAGGACAGTGTGAGGAGTTAACCTGTCATGTTTGGCTGCTACAAATTACAAGTTGACAAATATTGTCTATTAAAGGGACAGTTCAGTATTTTTGAAGTGGGGTTGTATGAGCTCCATATGGTCACTAAGGACAGTAGATACAGTAGAAAGTTCTCTCCTCTCCACCAGAAAGCCACAGTCTGTAAGAGTCTGTGACGAAGAAATGACGCTAATAGAAAAGTACCGTACCGACTTTAAAGGCTATTTTCTCCGCCTACAAGAACTCAAATCAAAAAGTAATACCACAGTTTAAGAGTACGCTACATAGACAATTTTTGAAGTGCATTAATCGTTTGGAAATATAAAGTTTATCCGAACCTAAGCCGACTCACGCCGTGTGTCCCTCCGCTAAATCACTCCGCCGTAGTTAGCTAGCTGCTTTTAATGGCTGTTTTAGACTAATTAAAAGCACATTATAAGACAAATATTGCTGAGATGGGTTTTTGTGATGCTTCCCTTGATTCAGAAACAGATGTGCATCATGGAGAACTCAGCTTTCACCGTATTCCTCTGCGTAACGAGGGCATTCGGTTACACAGTATAGTGAATGCATCTCTGTTACCTGACAGATTGTTATGATCAACAAACAGCCTCCTCTACTCTGCTTATTTGTCTCTGACAGATCATTATTACTTACTTTGAGCAGAAACTGTCATTAGGTCCTTCAGGTCTGGGACGTTTTTCCAGTTTATCTTAGGGAGGTGAAAGTGTGTCCACAAAACTCCGGGAAAGGGAAAGTAATACCGCCGTCCATATCACCTATTCCCAGGTCAAACATTCGCCCCACTGTTTATTTACGTCTCTACCTTGATGTCCAGGCTCCATGGATGTTTCCTCTATATTCCTCTTTAGCGACTCGTCCACTGTAAAGTCCGGTTCAGGTATCCTCTTGACTCCAAACTGAATGAGACTTCATCGGCGCTGTCATAATCATCCCTTTTTTAATTTCCTGCATTGTCTCTTCCTCACACCGCTGACAGTCAAAACAGAAGAGTTATGACACTTGATAAAAGTTATACGAAGCATCTGAAGCAGTTAGAGTTAGTCTTTTTCTTCGTCACCGATGGTCACAGTCTGTGGCTTTCTGGTGGAGAGGAGAGAACTTTCTACTGTATCTACTGTCCTTAGTGACCATATGGAGCTCATACAACCCCACTTCAAAAATACTGAACTGTCCTTTTAAGGGTTTATTTTATGATCTAGTTTTTTTCTTTAGCTGTAATCCATTAAACTGCACTGCTATACATCAAATTGTGCTTTCAGAAGCATGGCCATTTTACTAGGGATTCATGTTCAGAGGAGTCTGAAGATATTTAAAGACTAGAAGGAAGTTAAATAGCACAGTTAAAACTGTTGACTTAAACACTGTTTTTGGCAATATCTTGAAAAGTGGGTTAAACTGGTACTCAGAGAGGAAAATCCTTTCCCAGGGCCTTTTTAACCCACTTTCCTGTCTTTGCTCGATTTGGACGCTGCTCGCCCTCATTTAAAAAACTCGGACTCAAAATGATTAAGTTCCTCTACTTAAATATATATAAGACTACAATATTATGACACCTCAAAACACAAAAACAATGCCAATATTTTCTAAAACACAGCCAGTGTTGAAAACCCTCTGTCCTTGACAGCTCCCTTGCAGTCTGATCAAAGTCAGCTCAGCTTTAAGCAGCAAACCAAACCTCAATTTCTTTTCCACAATACAAAATCACCTTGGAGCAGTTTTGGAGATTTGGAAACTCCAAGCAGAGTCTGATACAAGGCCCTTTAAATGTCTAAAAGCTTTTATTCTAGATAAAATGTGCTTTGTATGAAAACATTTTGAGACTTTTTTTAGGGGCTTAAGGGGAAAGAAGCTTGAAAGTGTGCTGTCATGTTTTTAACCAAAGAGAGACAGAAAGAGAGAGAGCACTGTTTTAAACAGAAAATTAGACTGGAGTGTTTGGAGAAGTGGGCAGCAGTGGCAAAAAACACTCTCCTCGCCAAATGTCACCCAATTATCCAAATGTGTCAACATATTTATGCAACTTTGACAGATGTCAATATTCAACTGCCAAGAATTGCAGATTGCTATTTGCACAGTTAAGAAACAATTTCCACGTTGTCATGTTATATCAGCAATTTAGACTGTGCTCATCTCTATTTTAAATTAAAACTGTACATATCAATGAAGCTCTGTATTTTTGAAAGCAATGAATGCTAAAACTCATTATCATTTTTGAAGGGCATTGAATTGAAAAAACTAAAACTGGGACAAACTGAAGATAAGAAAAGGCTGCCAATGTTTTGTATTTCGTGGTAAACCCTTGAATCCAAGAATTTAACATGGACCTCAATAAATAATTTTTCCCTTTTTTAATTTTTTTTTCAATCTCAACCAAAATAAAAACACGCATTTCTAAATGTCCTGAATTTCAAACATTTCATTTTTAATCCTGAGATAGTAATGACTTTATGTAAAGGCTCGTTGAAGCATAAAGCCCCAGGCAACTGTTCACTTTTGCCTGGTGGTAAAACTTCCATTGCTATCACTTTCACTCCAGCAGTTTCAACAACTACAAGCCAGAGAACAGGCAGTACACTAAGCTGAATCAAAAACACCTCAGTGATAAACTGCACTGCTGAGACAGCACCGACAATGGGTTAAGCCTCACATTTAAAACAGGATCTAGATGTGGGTGACAAAAGAATGGCCGGGGAAGTCTTCTATTCAAGCCTCGGCCATGTAATGTGATTAAAAGTCTGCTTTGTGCAAGTGGCAGTCATTCAGGCAGTTTGAAAGACAAAATAAGCTCCCAGTTCTCAGAGAAAAGGTAACGCGCTGCCCGTTCAATGGCCCCACATCCACAGCAAGGAGTTACTTCTCCTGACGGGAGCCCTGAAAGAAAGAGAAAATGGACGGTGCACAGTCTTGGCCTGAGGAGGGAAGAGATTAATAAGATCAGGAATTTGACCCCGGCCAACAACAATCTCCTCCCCTCGCCCCCTGGAGGCGGATCCTCGTCGTGGAACCTAGGATTTCTGATGAGAGAACTTGTAAATACATAATTAAGGTTCAATAGTTTGGAGAGCCAGATCTTTGGATGTCGTCATGAAGAGGTTGGGAATGACACTTGGGGGAATGTGCTGTGACGCCCGGTGTCAGGGTTTAACTACAGGACCTCTGGCTGGGGGTAAAGTGTCGAGGCAGTCCTTGCTAAAGGTCAATAGGAAGCGACATCTCAGAACTCATTATCCTCATTATTGCGAGGTGAAGCACTGCCATTTCAGAAAAATGATATTCCAAAGAGGCCTACCCGTGGCTCCTTGGCTCCCTAAATACCTGCCCTTGACTCGCTAATATGGGAGCATCACTCGAGAAGTCTGAAAGGTGGAATATCTAAATGGATGGTGGGGAAATTAGAAGAGTTGATTTGAGGGGTTGTGAAATGATAGATTTGGAGAGCAAAATCCAAGTATGCAGCCGTGACAGGGACAAATCTCATTAGTCAGATTGCTTTTTGGAGGAAGAGGTGCTTTGTTTCGTTTTCATGCGTTTGTGTCATTTCTCCACATTGATTTAAGAGTAGAAAGGCCATGACACGCTTTATGACATAGATTTGAGGGATGCATGCTATTAGATATTTGACACGCTGATTTTGCATTCAGTAATGACAAGGTGAATTATTATAGTACATTTTTACACTCTGCAGATATTACAGCTGATACACACCAATCAGGCATAGCATCATGACTACCTGCCTAAACTGTCATTCTCTATGTATTCTGACAGCTTTCCATAAGCAACAGTATCAACGTCCTCAGCAATCTGGAGACAGTTGCTCATCTATTGGATCAGACCAACAGCCTTAACTCCCCATGAGACAGTTCTCCACTGGTCCTTCCTGAGACCACTTCTGACAGAAAGTGACCACTGCAGACCAGGAACTGCAGTTTTGGAAATGCTCTGATCCAGTTGTGTATGGCATTACAATTTGACCCTTGTTAAACTCTCTCAAATCTTTAAGCTTGCCCACATCAACTTGTAAATACATAATTAGGGTTCAATTATTCGGAGAGCCAGATCTCACATTGTGCTTCTCACATCAACTTTGAGGATATCACTTACTGCCTCATATATTCTACTAGGGCTGGGACGATTCACTTTCTCCTCAATTTGATTTTTAACGATTTTTTAGGTGCCAATTCGATTTAAATTGCAATTGTACGATATTGCCAATTTTTGCTATCTTTAGTTGGCTTTTTTAACGCCAGCGAAAAAGATTAACAATGATGATGCCTACAGACTATATCAGGAAAAATATACATCACATGCCGGTCCATTTTTAGGATTTATTCAGCAATATATTTTAACCAGCTTAACCCTCTCAAAAGCCTGGATTGCATTTGAAAGTGGCTTATTAACAGAAACTATAATGAAGCATTTAAAAAAAAAAAAAAAAGATTAAAAAATCGTCAAACAAAGCGTCCCGATTTTATGTGAATCGATTTTTCTCCCACCCCTATATTCTACCCACTAAAAAGGAGCTACGATTAGGACATAATCAGTGTTATTCACTTCACCTTTTAGTGGTCACAATGCTATGCCTGATTGGTGTAAATATATAAGAGATATAGATAATGGATGGAAGGATGGACAATGAAGTTTGATTTTTTTTTTTTACCTAGTTTGTCCACATGAGCATAATATTTTTTCAGTTCAAGTAGAAAGAAAATCACAAAAACATGTAATTTAATGTCAATGCTGGTAGATTGTAAATGAACCCTCTGATTAAAGAAGGAGGTAAAAGCTGTGATGCCAGTCATGCTCGGAGCAAAGTATCCAATATAAGTTTGGTATTCTATAAGTTTTTGAGTTTTACTGGACCGAGTATCAACTTAAAAAAAATATAAAAATGTTATATTTTATAAGATAATTATAGCCTCCAGTACGCTATGATAAAAAACATCACAATTTGTCACATTAAGTTCAATGTGGTCCATGAGTCTGCCATTTTACTTTCAAGACAGTGTTCTGAAACCTCAGATGTACGCTTTTTATGCTTGTATGTATTATTGGAAATAATAAAGCCTGGAATTTCACTGTGTTAACTGACCATTTAAATGGCAAACTGGTTTAAATAAGTCGAGGTGAACATTTCTCAGAAAATAGGGTGGGGTATTGTTTTGTCTTCTGCTGCTTTTCCATGGATAGAGCCCAAACATTCTCAAAACTGAGCATTGAAAGAGAAAAAAACATGAATACATTTTGATTCTTCTTGCTACTAAGGCTACAAAAAAAGAGTAATTTTCAAAGCTGTAAACTTTCAACAGGAACAAACAGAAAATAAAGTTGAAATCAACAGGAATAATTTGCAATTTTCAAAACTGAGGGCTGGCTTTTAACTTGGATCATAAATACAGCTGTAAAAAACAGCTTTCAATGGTATACTTGAGAAAGTCTTTGCTATTCCTAAGTTACATGCTCACAGCAAACTGCTCACGGCAGGAGTATTGAGGCCATGCCCCTACATGCACTTTCATCCATCACATCAGGTGCACAGATAATTCTCCTAAACTGCTGAGGCCACAGAGCACAAGACTACTGAAGCCACACATGAGCATGTGCACTAAATAAAGTGCAGCTGAAATTGACTGTTTGGAAATATAATTAAAGCTTGGAGAAGTTCTGCTTACAAATGAATCTGTTGAGATGATTTTTTTGATTTTGCATTGATGTACACAACTTTTATATGTTGCCATTAAATTCCTATAAATTCCCATATACGAATTGAAAGTTCCCAATTTGGAATATTGCCAAATACGTTCCAAAACGGAGCACTTGTAATTGTTGCTCTGTTGTAATTTTGTTTTACAGGTACTGGTTGTGTTTGCTCCTGTTATGACTGTAGCACTTGTTTTAGAGACCCATCCCTACTGACAGGAGTTTTTACAGGAAGCTGCAACTGGAGGGCAACAAACTAACAAAACCAACTGGTTTTGTGTTGATAAAAAATCATAAAGGCTGTTGTGTGCATGAAATTGAAAATACACCAACATACTGTGAATAAACTTCACTGCTCCTTCAAGGCCTGTAAAGACAATGACATGTGAGTAGAAGGACTGAAGTATTAAAAGCATTATTAAGGAACATTTGAAAAGTAAAAGCAAAGTCAACACAACAGCAATGACACTCAAATATACCGTAAAACCTCATTAAGTAGCCCAGACTTTCATTAACATCAGTCTATAAATTAAAAAACTAGCATAACAGGCCTTTAATTATTTCCACAAGGCACAGCAAACACAATAAAATTGTAATTATCACCTGAAAGGACAAGTTAGAACACTGTTAACAGATTAAATAAAGAACTGTAACATTTAGCAATTGTTGATTACAACTGATTCGAGTAGAAATCAGTTTATATCCATATTACCATTGCCTTAGATATACACAATGGCTGTGTTTGGACACATGCTACAAAGTCCACATGCTGTTTTAATGTAATATTTGTACTGGTTGTGTTTTTCTTTTGACTTGAATGATGGAAACCAGTACGTTTCCCATGTTTAGTGTGATTCAGACAGTTTTTAGGAGTTATGTTAAAATTATCACTTAGAAAAAAAAGAAGGAATTCTGTTGAAAAATGGTGCTTCACCTCAATTTAGGTCAAACATTACCGCGTTTAAAAATGCAGCAAAACCAAAATAAACAAGACGCACATCTGTTAAACGGCGCATCTAAATATCCAAGAAAGACACCAATGTTTTTTTAAAAGAAAAGACATAAATGTAAGCTTTTTTTTTTTTTTTTTTTTTTTTTTTTTTAAATGTATTTTTTCGGGCATTTTGTGCCTTTATTGATAGGAGAGAGACAGTGGATAGGCTTGTGAAAGGGGGCGAGAGAGTAGGGGAAGACACTCTGCAAACTGGTCACAGGTGGGATTCGAACCTGGACCGGCAGAAGCAAATACATGGGGTGCCTGGTTGCTAACCACTCCACCAAACCAGCACCCCTAAATGTAAGCTTTTGCCCTA
Organism: Scarus forsteni; assembly: GCA_036419115.1. Classification (NCBI taxonomy): domain Eukaryota; kingdom Metazoa; phylum Chordata; class Actinopteri; order Labriformes; family Labridae; genus Scarus; species Scarus forsteni. The sequence goes on from JAZDUH010000383.1 coordinate 24,822,507, forward strand.
ATTGTCCTCTGGTTTCTCCCAAAGAGTCTTGTCTTTCTGCTTGATGTGGGTTTCAGTGCAGACTGAAAGAATTCAGAATGTTAATGTCAATAATACCCCAGCAATGAAAAAGGAGCTCAGCCTCATTTAATTGTGCCGACCACAGCCTCAGCTGTAACATTGGGCCTGTTCAGCTCGATTACTACTATAAATAGCCTCATTGTGCCGACCACAACCTCAGCTGTAACATTGGGCCTGTTCAGCTCGAGATGTTAAATGCTACTTTTCTTATCCTTTTTGTATAAATGCATTTTTTATAATTTCTATGTTCTTTTTAACTACAGAATAATTTAACACTAACTACTCAACTCATCTTTATTTATAAAGCACTTTTAAGATAACCACTGGAACAAAAAGCTGTACATAAATAGATAAAACAAGTTGAGTTGAGTGATACTAACTAGGAATGTGTGACTTTTGTTACCAAAGGACCACATTAATGCCTTTATTAGAAGAGCAAATAGCTGCAATTTGTAAGATACCCTCAATTTAACAACTCTTATTATCTATAATTTGCCTGAAGGAACAACAAAGGTGAAATGTAGGGCTGCACAATATTACCAGTACATTAATAAATATTTAATGTACATGCAGCACATACAGCCTGGCAAACCACATGAGCACAGACCCTTATTTTAACTTAGGAAGCAAGCTGTTTAGCTATTCTTGTAGATGTAACTATTTTAAAACAGGTTCAAAAGTTAATTTACTTTTGAGATTAATTGTATGTAGCTCCTCAGACCACTTTGATAAAATGTTGAAGCCCTTCATGGACTAAATCAGAACTAATTTCTAACTCCCAACTTAACTCCCCTCTTTTCTTAAAGGCAAATCATAGACCTTTACAACTATAAATCCTGTATCCATTTGCCTTAAAGCCCATCATAATGTGCTTACATTCTTCTATTTCATTTTATTTTATTTTAAAAATATATAGATGTATTTGAAAGTTGATTTATTTTTGGTTTTGTCACACTGTACGTTTCTGTGCTTGAGTTTATTTTAATGCAATAGATTATCTGACGAGTGGAAGAATTTCTTTATTACAGTTAGTTAAGGTAGTGTAGGAATGTCTCAAGGACAGCACATTTGGTGATGTATTATAAAATGGGATAGATTAAAAAAGAGAAGCCCATAGAGATATTCTCAGGCCCACTCATTTGCCAAACTCTGCTCTAGACCTTCAGACCTCCCATGATTTATAATGATGTGTGGCTCAGAAAAAGGATTGGGCTTTTTTTTAAGGTTTTACGGTAATTGTACAATCATTAATAGGCATGCAAAATATCCACAGCTTCATGCAGTAATGGTAGAATTAACTCTAGGCCATGAAATGTCAGTTATTGTCGGCTGGAGATAAATTACTGCTGTAAAATAAAAAGTTGCAATGAGTGGTTAAAATAGAGTAGAGAGTGCAGTATTTTCCTCTGAGGTCTGTTGGAGAGGGAGATTAAAGTGATTTGGAACCCACTGAATTAAAGTTAAGTGTAACAGAGTAGTGGATTCCTTTCAAATGGAGCACAAACACCTTTGAAAGTGCACTTAAGTGGAGTACATGAGCAGAATTTTTCACCTGAGTGAGTGCACTTGACCAACATTTAAAGAAAAAAAGAAAGGGCCATATCCGAGCCAGAGTTTTAGAGCAAGTCAATTCACCAGGAAGGAACACCGGTTACATTTTAAGTGCTGAAATATTACCTAAAATGCAACTCTCGTGTGAAAAACATGGGTACTTGTTTGGAGTGGGTGGGCAGGAGCACGAGTGAGTCAAAATGTTCTTCAAACTGCACAAAAATTCACTGACACTCTCACTCCAAAGTTACCCTTTTAATCCAGTCCATAAAGAGATATTCTGCTCTCCCCGTGGCCTCCTGTCAAGTGTGCGTGGGTGTACAGTCGCTGCTTGCATGTGTCAGTGTGGCTCACCGATGGTGCAGTGCTCGCCCGTCCAGCCTTGGTGGCAGTCACACTTGCCCTCCCGGCAGACTCCGTGGTCGATGCAGCGTGGGTGACAGTCCCTCTGCTCACATTCGGGGCCTGTCCAGCCTTCCTCGCAGTGACACACGCCGCCGATGCACGAGCCGTGGGGACCGCAGTCCACCACACACACCTCTGTTGCAAAAAAGAAAAGAAAAAAAAAGAGAATGAAAAAGCCATGGAGACATGAAGCTTCTGCTCCGTGAGGAAGATCTTTTTTTTCTGTGCTGGTGAATTTTTGTATTCTGCGCCGATGCCACTGCCTCTGCCACAGTCGAAAAAAACGCTCTGATGTTTTCTGAGAAGTGTTTGCTCCGCCGGTTAAAGTGGGCCAAGAAGTTTGACTGTAAACACAACATGTTTTCAACACTATTTCTAAAAATATGTTAAAGGAAAGCATGACTGTGTAAAAGCATATTTTTAAAAAGTGCTGAATTTCTATTAATATTCCTTCTGAGGAGAGAAATTAAAAGCACACTTTAAAAGCATTATTTCCCAAGAGAAAATATCAGGATTTACTGCCTGCTCTTGGCTAATAAATCCAAACGTTCTGGCCTCTAATATTATTTTTATGTATATAAAGAAAGATGCACAGTTAACACACCACATGTCAGAGAACTGCAACTCTATACCCCATCAAATTTTATTTAGCTGCCACTTGGCTGCCAAAACACACAATAAATAGCTATGCAAGAGAAAAAGGAGGATAAATCTTGTTCTAAAAGTATGATATTAATCTTGATATATAGGTCTATTACTTTTATGGCTTCAGACTGTAATAAATTTCCTTAAATCATCAGTGCTAGACATTTAATCCGCACTAGAAAGTCTGTGATACAGCACAGCAGCGCAGCTTGTGTTTAAAGTAATGCAAACATGATAAGGGCATGATAGAAACAACATATAAGAGACAAAATAGTACGAAATAAGGAACCTCATACAGTGTTAAGTGCACTGTAAATGGCACATGGACATAATTTGATTAAAGCCAGGACAATTTCAATGTCACAGGCAACTTCTTTGGGCATTTAATTTGATCCTATAGAAATAAAAACAGAAAAAACACAATTATTATAACTGAAGCTGTCAGTGTGAGTACTTTAATGCTATGTGATTTAGGAATAAAAATAAGGCTCCATTTATTTTGACCTCTGTATCTTCCTGTTTTTGCACTTTGGATTAAAGCAACCACAGTGAGTCAGCAGCCAGATACTATATATAAAAAAATATTTGGGGGCTTTTAGGCTTGTATATAGAGTATTAGTACTTGAATGTTGAGTAGGAATCCAAAAGTGGGTTGCAAAACATTTTTTGTGTGCCTGGAGAAGGCCATTGAGAGAAACTGTCTCATATATATGGCTGCAGACATGCAATAATAGGATTTTATATAACAATGCTTCCTTTGAATTATAGTTGTTTCTTAAGTGTTACAGAGCTGGTATTCTCTTGATAAAAAACATCCAACTGTATACAATCATGGGCAAATAGTGCAAACCAAAGTATGAGCATCAGTAGCTGTGTTTCCAGTCCAGTTCAGCTTGGCTCAGTGCAGCGTTAACACTGTAGGAGATGGAGAAAAGGCACCCAATTAACCAACCTGTGCCAACCTACTTTTTGGCACCCCTCTGAAGGTGTGCCAAGCGTACCAACCTGACCTTACAGGGTGGAGCTTAAAGCCCTGCAGTCTGTTGAATGGCCACAAAAAACATCAATTCTCATACAAGAACAGCAAAAACAAAAATACATCCCTCACCATGTAAAAATAAGCCATGAATTTAGAGTGACTTCTTCAGTGTTGTTTCTGTAAAGGATGATCCATCATTACCTATCCTGCTTATCCCTTTCAGGGCTGGAAGGAACCAGAGCCTGGCTCAGCTGACATTGAGCAAAGGGCGGGGTACATCCTGAACTGGTCACCAGACAATCACAGGACCACATAGAGAGACAGACAGCTATTCACACTCACTCATACTTAACCCTTTAAGGCCCAAGACCATAGATTATAGCTAGAAAATTCCAATTTTTTTGAGCTGAAATGTTTGTTTAACTTTCTGCTAAAATCCATTAAAATCAACATATAGATTTTTCGTATCTCATTTGATACATTAGGTGTTTTTGGCAACTGATAATCCATTTGAGGGCATTTTTATAATTTATCTGATTATATTCAGATTTTTTTTTTTGTAATTTGTTGATCATATTGAGTAGAAAGAGGTATTATAAAAGTATTTATCAAATATGATACAATTGGCTTTATAGGGTTAAGAGCAATTTAGAGTCACCAATAGACCTTATGAGCATGTTTTGGGATGCACAGGGGAGAACATGCCATCTCCACTGAAGGCCCTGACCAACTGAGGGAGCGAACCAGCAACCTCCTTGCTGCGAGGCACGTGCACTGCCAGCTGCGCCACCACACTACCCACAGTAAAGGATGATCAGGAGCCTTTTACCATCTAAAAAACATTAATTAAAAAACGTGCTTTAGTCAAATCACATGATTTGTTTTAATCACAGGGCCAAATGACAGCGTCCTAAAGTACTGATGGAGCTGATGGTGGTTCTTGAGGTTTGTTGAGAACCACCAAGCAGACAGTAGATAGAGAGAGGGTAGGGTTTAATATGAGGGTATGGAGCCAAAGGCCAAATTTGATCTCGGTTTGTTTGCTCTCAGGACAACACCAACAGGGACTGATTGACAGGGATGTTGTGATCAAGGCACACATCTAAAGAAATGACTGACAAATGTCGAGCTCTCAGCCTGGCTTTGCTCTTTGACAACGAGAGGAAATGTCACAATGCCAGATGTTTTGGGAACATTAAGTTTTAAACACACTCCCAATCCCACACTATTTGGTGACTCATTTCTACCCTCTATTTGTCAGAACAATTCAGAATACTCCCAGTAGCTGGTTAACTGGGGACATCTACGATCATACACACTAAACTCTCTTCACCTGCTCCCTTTTCTATTTGTGGTTGTCTGGCCAAAAGTGACAACAGCCAGCATAAAAGTAGAAGCAATGGTCAAAAACTGTAGTCCCTCTTGAGGTTGGTAAAAGGAATCTGGGCAGTTTTACTGCCTAAATCAGGGGTGTCCAAACTTTTTACATTGAGGGCCACATAAAGAGGAATACATGGAAAACTGAGCCACTTTCCACGCCTCACTTTCAGTGTATTGAAGTTAAAGTTTCAAGGTTTATGGGTGGGTTATCACCTGTCAAGGAGCACTTGTAACCCCGGGCTATTACTAGATTCACACCTAATACGGAAGAGACCTTTTGAGCAGTGGAGATGGGAGACACTGACATCTTATCTTCACTTTCAGGCACAAAACAAGAGTAAACTGCAAAAATGTTGATGCTTGAAGATGAATATTGCAGTATACTTTGTAAATGAGACCTTTTGGCAAAGTAAATATAGCAGAAAATGTGCATGATTTGTGGTATTTGCTGCTGTAATCAAAATGTCTTGATTCCTCAACTGTTTCAGGGGCCAATTCAAAATGGGCAGCGGGCCGCATTTGGCCCCCGGGCCACAGTTTGGACACCCCTGGCCTAAATAAACATACTTACAAACCAGTTCAACAAACTGCTTCATTCTAAACATTAATACATTAAAGGCTTTTCATTGTATGGAGGCAAATATGTTAATATTACAACACTATTTTTCAAAATAAACAGTCTAGTTCTCAGTAGTTAAAGACATGATAAAAAGGTGGAAGAAATTGATAAGCATACAGACTAATGATATTGATCCCTTAAGCAAGTTGTTATTGATTCTTGACTTGAATAGGTTTTTAATTCCCACCCCTGTAAATAAACAAACAAACAAAAAGATGGCACAATAAATAACCTTCTAGGCATCGATAAGAATAGTTAACCAATGACAAATTTGTTTAGAAATGAAGCAATGAAACATTTTCTTTAGACAGCCGATGCTTGAAACATTACAATTGCACATGACTGAAATCCAAATAATCTACTTTATACACAATTTAATCAGAAGCATTGTCTTTTGGATTTTGATTTGATTTAATAGAAACAATAAAAACTAAGGGATGATATAATAGTAAAAGGACCTTTTCCCAGAAGCCTCTGCAATTACTTTGTGCATCTAAAAACTTTCCAAACAAGCACTTTCTTCAGATTGCACATATTCTGGGAGCTCATCTGCATAAGGGCTCTGCAGACGGAGGCGAGGAGTTATGGATTTTAAGCAGGTTCTTATGTCTGAACTCAGAGTGATGTTAGATCAACATGCTTGCTCACCGAGCGTAGAGAATGGGAAAACAGACGAGCAGCTGTTCGGGATCTGTGCAATTGTCAGAAAAGCACAAAATTCAAAAGATGTAATCCATGGGTGGTAAGTTAGTTCTTCTGTACCGGGGTTAAAGCTAAGTCCCAGCAAGCTGCTGCTGCTGCTCTTGGGAGAGAATAAGAAATGTTCATTTAGTGGAACCAAAAGCTGCCATCAAAGCTTTTTGAGCACAAGAGCCATAAAGCTTCCGCTGCGACAATAGCCATCAGTGTACTAGAGGAGAGTGCTCAAGTATGTCCTCAAATTTTAAGTGACTTGATGCTTCAGGAAATTTATATAGCCCCATAACTGAAAAGTTTTGACTTCTTAAAAACTTTGTATTGCTGACAGGGAATGCAAATCAGCCAAGAGACATCATTCAGCTGCAGTAAATGCAACAAGTCATATATTAAATATCTGCCTATTTTGTTTGTGTATATCATCATTTATTTAAGCCACTCTACCCCCACTGCTTTACCCACAATCCCCTTCTAAAGAGGCTCCCTCTTAACTGTCTGTTTCCTCCTCTCTGAATAGAGTTTTTCTTCGATTGAGGGACCTTGGATGGTTCTGATTAAGTCGAGCAGACACTGTAGAATATTAAGCATGCCTCTGGAGGGGAGTCATTCGATTCCAAAGGGATCGCTCCTTCCCATAGAATCTATGCAATCAATTTTTCATTAGCACAAAAGTGTTTATCTGCCTTTAACATGCCCCTGACTCCGGCTGAATGAGGGTTGTTTGCAGTCGATCCATGCAACTCGCTTGTTAATTAAGGTTTATTTAATTGAAGAAGAATCGCAGCATTAATTAAGGAGGAATCCTTACTCCTGCCCAGGTGGGTAAACCTGATCTAAGTTCTCTAAATCAAGCCACATTTGTTGGTGCTGGTATCGACAGGAAGAAGATGTCCTGCTGAGTGAGTGGATTGTGCCTTGAATTTTATACGCGTTAACAGAATAACAAATTACTTCTCTTTAAAGAGGGAAATGAAATGAGACATAAGAGAAGAAGAAAAACTGCTCCTGCTGAAATAATCATCTGTTCTTCTCTAAAACAGACTAAACCATCTGTATGCTACTATTAAAGGCCAAACATCAATCTTTAACCTTAAATGCCTCAATGACAACAATAATAACAATAATAATGTCTGTAATAATAATGAGAAAAAGGTGGTGTAATTAACAGCCCAGTTTAACTTATAACGTAGGTCTCCTTTTTAAATGGCCTGCCCTATACTCCATTAGACATACCAAATATGAACCTTTGAAACAAACATGGACAATACTAGCCAACTCATAAGATGTGGGCAAAAAATGTTTTTTTTTTTAATGAGAAAAGCTTAGATGTAGCCATCTATATTTTCCTTGTTATGTTGATTAGCTAAGCTTGTTGCATTTACATTAGCTTTGAAAATTGAGTCTATATACTTTTAAAAAAAAGTTTGTTACATGTACAGGAAGGTGGAATCTCCTGCCAGGCATTGCTGCTGGTCGCACCTCCTCTGGTGCCCATGGGTTAGCTAATATGTACCATAACATTTAGCACATGAGAAAAGAAATGATAGAAAATAGCTCAGTTAGCTCCTTTTGCTCTGTTTCTGTAGCTTTGCTTTTAACATTTCTTAGGTCTGTGAGATAAAGTGAAGGTCTTTTCTGTTCAAGAGTAAATTGCTATGGTATGGCTAAGTGCTTTCGCCATGTTGCTGCCACTTAGCTTACCACATAACTCACAAGGGATGCTTTGGCAAAGAGGAGCTTGTTGTTATCATGGGGAAAAAACGAACAAAGCATATGCTGCGTTGATCATGGGCAGTTAGGACACTCAAACATAATCTGGTGTAATCAACCTGATGTTGTGGCTGATGCTCGCATCTTGTTCAGTTTCATCTAAAAAAGGTGCATATCCTCCTCTGTCTCTGTTTATTTACAAATCCTAAAAAAGTTTCTTTGAGTTGAGTTTATGATAAAGCCAGTTAGTATTGTACTGATACCATTAGAAAGTCCGATTAGTCACCTTTATGATAGGGTACACCTTCTAAGGATCATGCATTTGAGGACTGAGCAACACAGATAAACATGTGGGTATCTAAGTAAGTGGTCTTCTTCAGGTGTGGCCTCCTAGGACATACACTCTGTGGTCTGCCTTTTGACTCATCAGTCTCATGAAATTTGTTCCTTAGTTTGGAAATGGTAAATGGTTTGCTTAACACCAAATTATGACACCAACCAGTGTATCAGAACACCAGGTGCAGGGGATTTAGTACATTTTTTGGGGGGGATGTTACCAACATGTAAAGCTGTGTTGTTCATTTCAAAATTTCGTGATTTTTAAAAGGTGTACTTTGTTATAAAGGTGACTAAACAGGCTTTTCAGTGATATGAAATATAATGCAAATTGTTTTTCTTAAAGAGGAGAAATAATCAACGAAAATACAATTTCTGAAGTTTCTATAAGTTGTACAGATATTTCAGCATGTCACCCTAGTTTTTGCTTCAGTGCAATTCCTTTTTTAACATACTTTGTGACTTCAAGAACTTTCTTTCTTTTTTTTAAATGTATTTTTGGGCATTTTGTGCCTTTATTAATAGGACAGAGACAGTGAATAGGCTTGTGAAAGGAGGTGAGAGAGTAGGGGAGGACACTCTGCAAACTGGTCACAGGCGGGATTCGAACCTGGACCGACAGAAGCAAGTACATGGGGTAACTGGTTACTAACCACTCCGCCAAACCAGCACCCCTCCAAGAACTTTCTATTGGTACCTTTCATGTCTTTGGAAGGAAAGATTACATCATGAAGTAAGTGCAATGCAACACAAGATTAATTGTAACCACAATTCTGTTTATCAGACAACATCTATAGAAATAGTCAAGATGCATTTTGTTAGTTCAGGAACATAGAAAATGTATTTTTATGATCATTCAAAATGTGATTTAAATAATGCTTATGCTTATTTTCTATTGTAAGCAAAATCTTATGTCCCACCTGCAGTACCTCCATGGCCACAGTTTGGAAAAGACATACCTTTCTGTTCCATTAAGTTGCAAACAGAAAGAAAAAACTAAAACTTTCTCACACAAGCATGAAGATCAATCGCCCTAAAAGTAAGTAACTTTGCTGTTAATTGAAGCCTTTTAATTGAAGAATCACAACACTAATTTGGATGGAACCCTCTCCGTCTTCCTGATGGTTAAACATGCTGTACCTCTTCCAAATCTAGCCCCCAGAGATGTTGCTGTTATTGACAGGCCAGAGATGTCTTGCTGAGTGTGACAATTGTGCCTTGAAATCCAGACACTCTAAGCAGAATAACAAATTACATCTTGTTAAAGCATAAAATCAAACAAGACGTTAGAAAATAAGATGGAGCACTCTCTCTACCAACATAGTCATTCTTTCTTCTTTTGTACTGGCCAGACTGACGGCAGATTTCTTCAAACAGTCTGCACATCCATTTACATCAACTTAAATGCACCCTCTTGCTCTCTTATGATTTAAAGGCACAATATGTAGTTTTTTATCAATAAAATATCTGTTTAAAAGGTAGAGAAAACTTCAGTTTCTGTTGCTGCAACAGTTCAGGAATTTAAAGAGACATATATGCCAGTTCCACCATGACCAAGCACAACATAGTTTATTAAACTGTTAATACACCTTAATGAGATCAGTTTTTGTTTGAAAGAGATCTCGGTTAGTACAACAATGGTGGCATTAATCTTTTAAATTATTACTGTGTATTGTTATTGAGACAGATATGTCAGTTGGCCTTCCTGGTTCATGCAACAAGACACCTGTAAAGCCTTCTGAAACAACCCACAGTGCCACAACAAGGTCACTTTTAACAGCTTTTCTCCAACATTACGTGAGATCCATCTAAAAATGAAAACTGGGGTTTACTTTTTAGAGTAGAAACCTCAACTCTAATGAATTTAGGACACTGTGGAAAGCATTACAATGATTTGTTAATCTTCTTCCAACAATTTTCACCTGATTAAATTAAGAAGAAAAATATTTAATCTTTATTCTAATATTTCTTTTGTGTGGAAATATTCACTTAATTTTAAATTTGATTCCAGCAACATGTTCCAAAAAAAGCTAGGGAAGGGGCATAAATGTGTTGCATCACCTTTATGGTTAACAACACTCAATAAGTGTCTTTCGTATTCTTGCTTGACGAAGGACCAGTTGATAATCAGTCCCTGCTCTCCGTTATTGTATTTTGTGCCTAATTTGTCACATATTTTCTGGATTGCCAAGGGCCAGTTTATCACCTGCAGTCTTCTACCAAGAAGCCACACTGTTGTAACACATGTCGAATGTGGTTTGACATTGTCTTGCGTAGAAGACCCTTGGGTAAGAACAAAGCATGAAGGAGATACACGACCAAAAATTCAGATTCAAACGTACATTTTCACTTCCTTGTTTTCCACTGCAACAATAACCGTGTCATGTCTTGTCATGACAGCTCTGTCCCAGCAGTCACTTTTCAGTCGATCAAATTATGAAAATTCAAAAGTATCTTTGTCGATGTAAAATGTTGAAAATGCTTAAGGTAATCCAAGAAAAATTATACTTTTCATACAACAAAAAATAAGGTATTTAAAAAATGGATCCAGACCTTTTAGTCCAAAAAAATCAACACATTACAATCAATTAAGACAAAGAAGAAGATAAAACATCCCTGTCCCCCGAAACGATAAATCTTTCCACACCAACACCGACTTTATCAGCTGCACACCACCTCAAAAGGTCTGCACATCCATCTACCACCTTCAATTCACCATCCTGCTTCCTTATGATTTAATTTCCAATTGAGCTCCAGCCAAAATAAATAAATACTGCTGCAATTTTCCACTGGCAAGAACAAACGACAACTTCCTCCTCTGCTTCTTCTGTTAATTGTTTCCCTCAGCACAGCCATTGTGTTCCTCTTTTTATTTATTCTGAGGGGGAGAAGCAGCACATAAATCACATCCACCTCATGTGCAGATAACAGATGGGAGGGGCCAGCCTTTGAACTAACATGTCACCTACCTGTGTCGAAAGAAAAACCTGCTGAATACAAAGCTGTTAACAAACGATGTAAGCAGATGCCTATGGAAGAGGAGGCTAAAACTGCTGTCAGATACACTGGTTCTCTTTAAGACAGCGTTCTAGGGAAGTATACAAGACTGATTAAAGAAAAAAAAAGAGTTTTATGCTCATTTCAAACAGAACATATGCTCTGTAGCACAAGAGTTACATGTCGAGCCAAGGCTTTGTTGCAAACATATGCTCGGTTTCAAAAACGACACATGCCTCAAGTGTTGATTACCAAATTTTAGGGTTGTGATCACACCCACAGTTTGATGTATTTAGTGTGAAACAAAACGAGGCAGTTTGATTTTGCCCATTTAGTTACAAACTAACAAACTGCAAATAACAGTAATGATCTGATTTATGATTTTTTAATGCTGAATGCACTTTTTTTTAAAGTACTTGAAGGTTTGAGCAGAAGGCTGTTATTAATATCAGCACTTCTTCATGAGCTACAAAAGCAAATGAGACCATTAGCAGATTTAGTAATTGAAAATTACTGACATTTTTTTGCTTCATCCATATGGATACACACCCATCAGCCATTTTGTTGGTTGCTGTTGATTATTTACTTCCATAATGAACAGTAGGAAGTTGAAATATTCCTCTAAATGGAGCCAACAAATCCATACATTTATTATCTGTACTGTTTATTCCTTCTCTTACACTTGAGGGCAATTTTGAGTCACCAGTACTGAGCAGGATTTCAGTCTCCACACAGAAAGGCCCTAATCACCCCAGGGACCAAAGTAGCAACTGTCTTGCTGTGAGACACATGCACTACCTCTTGCGCCACCTAGTTGCCCAAGCAAAAAAAAAAAAAAATAAAAATAAAAAAAAGTCATGGAATAGATAATTTAATAAAGGGTATATTTTGTTTCCCCATTAACAACTTTTGAATCACTGAGAATCAGAATTTGGTGCATAAAAAAAACAAAAAACAGATCCATACTGACTTGTACTCATGGTTCAGGCTGCTGGTGCTGGTGCAATAGTGTGAGGGATATTTTCTTGGTGTACTTTGGTCCATTGTTACCAAATGACCCTTTGCCAACCCTTTACAGGGGGTGATCCTTTATAAAGTGGTAAATGGGCTTGAGCTTATATAGCAATTTTCTAGTCTTCAACTACTCAAAGCTGCTTTACACCGCAGGTCACACTTTCCAATTCACACCCATTTGCTCTCACGTTCACTCACTGATGGTTCTGAGTTTCTGTGTTAGTTATCCATCAGTATCTCGAACACATTTATGCCCTTTAATGCCCATTTACACACCACTGGGAGCAATTTTGGGGTTCAGTGTCTTGCTCAAGGCAGGATCGCCATGTGTCGCCCAGAGCTGGGCTTGAACCTGCAACCTCCCAATCACTGACCAAGCACTATCCAGCTGCGCCACCGACGCCCCTAATGAAGCTCCACCCTCCTTAGCAACTGTAACTAGGTTAGATACATTCTGTCATTGTTGCCTCTCCTCCATTTGAAACAATTGAAAATGACTAACTTTTTGACTAAGTCATTGATGTTTGATTAGTTTTATTCCCTTTAATATCTGGCCTCAAAGAGAGAGTTAAGACAAACTAGATTAGGGTGAATAAAGGTCTATCAAAATCATTCAAAATATTACTGCCAAATGACCTTGGTAAAGTCACTCAACATCTATTGAGCATGTCAGCAAAATGTATTTCTTCCTCGCTGAATGTTTCTAGAAGCCCAATTTGGCCAGTATCAATACTGCATATATCAATAAAGTATTAAAACCCTGTGGACCCTGTTTTGATTATGTGAAGTGGGTTGTCTAAAGCGTGTGCTGCATAGCAGTTTGGGACGGGTTGGTCTATATTTCGCTGTTTAAGGATGCATGCTCTCACAATAAGGCAAGGTGTAGGGTGCAAAGAGGATGGATTGTAGCCTCGATGGGTATGTTTTGCGTATTATGGAACAATCCGATCATTCCCTTTAAAGGAATGTGTACCTGGCAAGCAGCTCCTCACTATACAGTATATACAGCTAATAGTGTTTTTAGGCCAGGACTTTTTTTTTTCTATCTGGATTATTGATTCCTCTTCTGCTATCACATTACTAAACTCAAAGAACAGTGTAATATTAAAAACAGCTTTTTCTTTTTTGAAGCATCCAAAGCTTAAGGGCGCTCCGAAAGAAGAGTCAGAAACTTCCATATAAAGAAACCTCATTAATTTCTAAATCTCCAGGTGAAACCCAAAGATTCAGACTTCTCTGTGTTTATGATAGAGCTGTTTACAGTACATCAAAACACTGTTGGTTTTAAGAAATTTTTTTTTTATTTTTTTTTCTACAGTAATTCTTGTCTCTGTTTTCTGTTTTCTGGAGTGCTAGAAAGGAAAAAGCACATTGTCTCTTAGCTTTCTGTCCCATTATGAACTCTCAACTGAATTTTCCAACAAATGCTGCTTTATTTAAAGTTTGAAGTGTGCTGCTGTGCATCCTGTGTGAGTGAAAAAGATTCAGTAAAGCGTGTTTTGATCTCACAGATTTGTGCCAATCTATTCTGTGTCCATGAAACACTCCACTCCACAGACTTAAGACATTATGGAGGGTTAAAGCACAGTCAATTTCTGTGTCCTCAAGTTTGAACAAGCACACTTTTTGTTATAGACAGGAGCACATATGAACTTGCTTTTAAAACTGTGTGGGTGCATGGCATATAAATAACATATTTTTCCAGTCATACAAAAGGGCCCAAATGTGCCAGTCTGTTTTCTTTCCACATTCTGCAGAACAAAAAAAAAAAAACAGAAAAGGTTGGGGTTAAAAATATGTAGAAATCCAGACTGAACTTTCCTCGGTCTATATTTTCTTGATTGTAAAACTCTTTCCAGGCATGACTGACATGGCTATCAGATGTCAACATCTGTCTCCTCGTAGCTGTGAAAGCTATTGTTTATGGTGTGTGGCCTGTGGCCGGTTCAGGTTACTTACTCCCTCCTACCTTAAAAAAACCCTGCAAACTTTTATATTTCTTTTTAGGGATTGTAGAGTATTTGTACCGAACAAAAACATCAAATGTTGTTTTTCTCACATGGATGTGAGAAGCTGTTAATACTTTTTGTATTAACAGTTCAAACTGTGCTTGTTTTGATCACATCCCTCGAAAATGTTTCTTTCCTTCATGGTTAGTCGTGAAACATAGTGCCTCCTTTATTTGAGCCCAGAAGTGGGACACTTGAGTTACCAGGAGGGCCACATTTATTTATACTTACTGCCAGCGGGCCAAATTTGAACAGAAGGATATTAATAGTTTTACAATTGTTTCCCTTTTAAAGTTTAACAAAAGGACTGCTTAATGATTTTAATCAGAATAGTTGTCCCCAATTTTTATGTTGGCCAGGATTTCATTTAGTAACTTTTCACATTTTTGGATGACACAAATATTTGAGTACATATTTTTTAATTGATAAAATTGACATACTTGGTTGTGTTTTTTTTTACTAGATGATTTATTGCTATTGGTATTGAATGAAAAGTGGAATAGTTAAATATATGGCAATATAGATTAAAGTTTAGTTCACTGCCCCTTAAAAGACATTAAAAAGCTGTTGAATGAAATCAGCAATGATACTGTAAATAAATACACAGTAGAGATGACTGTAACTGATTTTTGTTACTGACTGTAACAGATCTATGCAGTAAATTATTGTAAATGGCAAAACACTGTGTGAAAACATACTGAATTCTGTAAAAATAATGGCATTTTTACCTAATGTAAAAAGTTTATACAGAACATTGCCTAAAAAGGCAGTGGATCAAGTGAAAATTTCAATTTTCCCAGGAAAACTGAAAAAGCAGGCACAATTTCACAGTTTTAGGTGAATCAAAGTAAAAGTAAATTATTTTATTGGATAAAATAGTATGCATCTGATTTTTTTTTAAACAATGACATCTTGCTTATCAATGATCAATAAATGGCTTAAGGTAAAATAATAAACACTATATACAGCAAGTTGACCTAAATTAAAAAATGCATTGAAAAAAATTGTAAAAAAATATGCAGCGATACTGTTTATGAAAATACAGTAAAGACGCTGCTGATGAAAATACATTGGACCCTCCTCCATCATGATGGTTAGGTTCCAGACTCCTCACAACAAGAGAAAATCCATGAAATAGAAATACCCTAGTTAAATTTACTCTCGGCATGTTTCAATAACTAAGTGGCATCCTTAGGGGTATCAATAAAACACAATATCAATGTACAAAGCTCTAAAGTTAAGCATCTCTCCTCCCTACGAGATATGAAGAGCCCAAGAAAAAAATCCTGACACACACTGGCTGAATTAGTGTGCATGGACATTATATTGTGCGCAAGATTTGAACTCATACGCAATGCTGCAGAATGCCGCAAAATGGTGAAGATGTGTACAAACCAAAATTAGTAGGTCCTACAAAAAAAGTGCAAAATGAGGGACTGCGAAAACTGACCGCCGATATCCTGGGGGCTTACTGTACAGTTATTATGGTGTAAATTAAAACAAATTTATGACACCTTGAATAAAAATACAACAGTAACATTATTATAGAAAATATATTAATAATGCTGTAAATTAAAACAGAGCAAAGCCCCTCTCACACCTCAACGCACGCCTACAGTCATTTTTAATGAAGGACGGGCGGCAGACAGCGGCAGTAGGACCCAGAAGATTTTGCCGTGCCGCTCGGAGTCCAGTGTGTTGAATTTTTTGGTGACAGGAGCCAATCACTAGGGATGGGAATTGATAAGATTTTATCAATACCAATACTGTTAATGATCCTGCTAATCGATCCAATTGTTTAACGATTCCCTCATCGATTCCAGAAAATTTTGTATGTGGGCAAATGGTCTGATTTTCAGTGTCAACAATGCCAAACATACATCACAGTATAGATAGCTGCTTCTGCAAGTTGCTGGTGTTTCTACTTACTTAAGTATGTGCAGTAGGTGTAATTAAAATCAAGCCACAATTCTGACGCTTCTGAACCCTGTCAATTGAAAGGAATTGATAAGGGAATTGATTAGCAAAAAGATTAATGATATCGATTCTTTGATGGAGCTGTTAACGATTCTCAACTGGAATTGGTTTTCGATTCCCATCCCTAACAATCACAGCAAAGGAGGGAGAGAACCAGAAATAGTAGGCTTTGCAGTTCAAGCAAACAATGGAGGAGCTCTACAACATGGCTCTACCTTCGTTTTAAGATATCTAGAAGAAAAACTGGGCATGGGACAACATTTCTACTAATGTGCTTTTGGGGAGGGAGTGTTGTAAAGGACTTTTTGGCAGGCTCTGTTGTGACATCTACCGAATCACGTCGACAAGGAGGTGGATTTCAGGGTAGCTGCCATTACATGTGGCAGTGTGAAAAGGGCTTAATACATTAACAGTAAATTACTGGCATCTTGTGGCCATTAAGTTACAGTAAATATCACAGCAACCTTTTACAGTGTAAGATATGGTAAGTGCTCTGTTGTAGCCCACTCCGCCATACCGGCACCCGAAGAGGGAAATAATGCTGGGTTTTAAAAAACACAGCCCTTCTTTAGGCGACATTAATCCAGTCCACCAGAGGCCCATTTTCCATCTTAAAAGGTCCTGCTCAAATCCCAGGCCCTGCTGTGGTCTTTAATTACGCCACTGTGTCGCCTCTTTATTAAGTTAGAAGGGGGGCTGAATGTGGCCTCCAGGCTGCCAGTTGCTCTCCCAAACTTAGCCTTATCTCACAAGAAGGAAACTTTATTAAAGTTGATATTAGAGTGATGTAAACCAGAATTCATAAAACACAGCAGTGACAGCACCACCAGCAGAGACAAATGGATCACTCAGATGAAAAACTGGAGTCAGTCCGCCTCCGATTGATCATCTATGGAACAAATTTTTAATTTTTAATAAATCATTCAATTTCCTTCATGTCTCCCTGAGAGGAAAAGCTGAAATTTACTGATTTGACTGTCAAAGTTATTTATATTTTTTCATAATTTGATGAATTCACTTTGGAGAACAAATCTGTCTCTGTTGTTTACTAAATGCAGCTCAAAAACAGAGATGATTAATTGGTAAAAAACAGAAATAAAGAAGTTAACACATTAAAAACATCAGTGTTTTTTTTTTTAATTTCTCAAGTTCTTTATGTTCCAAACGCCTGAATAATTAATTAAGTCTCAAAAAAGACACCCACATGTAGACATAATGTGCAGCATGAGATAAATTTTATAATTCAGCCCACAGCCTGTTAATAATGGCTCATGCATCTGCTGTTGTGGACGCCTGGTGTCTGCAGTGTCTATGCACAGCAAGGGGGAGTTTATTTGGAATAAATACTGAAGTCATTTGTTGCCAATTACTTGTTAGAGAAACTCAGAGTGTCCACAAAAGGATGGGGAAGCAGACAAAGAACTGGCAGCATTAAGGTTTGGTTTCTGCAGTTCACATGAGGCTGCACTAACTGCATCGATGAGTCGCTGAATGACAGGAATAAAAGACCTCGGCAGGAACATCTCTGAGTGCATTTTAATGTCCTTAAGTTCTTATCAGGGCAAGGTGTGGAGTTTAGAAATGTTCAGATGGGTCGATTTTCTTTTACATAACTCCGTTTCAATATCTAGTTCTAAGAACTTGGCATACTAGATAATCTTCTGACGACAAAATGGAAAAAAAGAGTCTTTAGAAGGCACTTTAAGTAAAAGGTCAAATAATATGCAATGCCTTTTTCTCAAATGTGAAGATGTTTTGATCTCTTTCTCAAAGCTTAATGCTGAATTTTTTTCAATGAAATTACTGAAAAATCGAAAGCCCCAATCCAGGTGTAAAGCCCTAATCCCATGTTCTGACAATGACCGTGTATGAATATTGCTAATTAACAGTGCAATTTAAAAAAAAATGTCCAAACAATAATATAACTGTGTCCCCAGTTTGCTAATATCCATATCACTTTCCTTTATAAAGCATATTTCACTGCAGGTCAACTTGGTGTGCTTTACAATAAGAGTGAACTTAAATACTCAGAAATCAACAACGATTAATCAATAAAAATAAGAATAAGTAATGAATAAGATAACTAATCGTCACAATTTCATTAGACATATTAAAGCAATGAAATACCTACGGAAGAAAATGGCTTAATGGACCTCAGGTCATCGGGAAGTGTATTCAAAGAGGGGGCCCACAGTAGATAAAGGCCCCTCGCTAGACTTTGAATTAATCCGAGGTACAGATTAAAGACCTTCCCCTGTTGACCTATAGGGTTGGGGAGGGTTGTGCACAGTGAGGAGGTTAGAAATGTACATATGAGCTGTACTGTAATGGGCTTTAGGAAGTGAATAGGGGATTTTTACCTTTTCTACAGAAGCTGTCTGTTTGTTTGTGTGTTTGTTTGTTAGCAAGATTACGTTAAAAGTATTTACATAAAAATTTAACCAGATGTGTGGTTTGGTTCAAGGAAGAAGCCATTATATTTTGGTTCTGATCTAATCCAGATTGACGTCACAAAAAACATATATGTTTATAATGGCAAATCCCATTAGTTTATGGCAATATAGGAGCTGTAGTTCATTTGCACACTGAGGTTAAGTTTTTCATGCCTATGTCACTTCATTTCCCAGCTTCCTTTCTATGCCAAGGAAAAGTATTCCACACAGCTCCGTCTGGACTCACAAATACTTGCAACATTACTGTGAGCCCATCAACGTTATAGGAACATCCACGGCAGCTCTGCTCGCCCGCAGTCCCTCCAGATGTGCCTGTTACACCCAAAACAATGCTGCTGATAATGTCAATACAGAAATAGTCCGTTATAGCCAAAGTCTGTTTGTGTATGAGCAAAAACCTAACCCCAAACAAAGCCCATATAGAGCAAACGCGTTGCACCATGGTTTTGCTTCAACCGACAGGTGCGTGACTTCGCCCACTGCGGCGCACACAGCATCAACCTCTGTAGAAGCAGCAGCAAATGGGCAGTCAACAAGTTACAAGACCAACTACTAACTTGGTCACTCTACTGGATGATATTTGTATAAACAACATTCACACATCTTGCAGACTGATATTTTTCATTCCACAATGTGCGTATAAAGCACGTAAATATAGGACTACAATGTTGGGTGGAAATCACAATTTATGGGTGGAGCTGAGCTGCTTGGTGGAGGTCAGTGCTCTTGGAGTGCTTTACGTTGTTTGACACCCCGTCCCCTGTCAAAGGACTTCAGATATTTAAAATAAATATAAATTAAAATTATTTTGTAACCAAAGGTCTGTTTTGCTCCTGTCGCTCATAGAGAATAAACCATATTCAAAACATCAAATTGTGTGCTCCTTTCTTACTTGGGTAAATTTCCAGAAATGCAAATGATTATTAAAAGATACCAATTCAAAGATATATTAGTTGGAAGAAAAAAAAATAGGTTTGTGGTGGGTGTACAAGGAATTTAAACCAAACAAGGCCTAAACAGGGCAACTGAAGCAAAAGGCAGTGGATTGTGAGTTGAATTTAGCAGAATCTCCGAACAGTGAGCAGGCTGACAGCTTCACTGACAGCCTGGGGCAGAGTGCAGATAACCAGCCTCACTCCTCTTTACACGTTAACATCTACAAATCTGTCCTGGATATGTTTTTATATCATTTCAGTCTATAAGCAGGTACCTCCTGCTGCAGTCTAAACAGCTATATCTCTATTTAATGGCATCCAATACTTTTAAACCACTTTGGCTAAACAATGTTTTTACTCCAGGCTGGTTGTATATTTCCAGGTCATACAGCAACAATGTCCAATCAAGGTTTCAGATATGCTTTTGAAAGATTCTGCCCATTTCTTAACACTTTTTATGCCCATCTGAAGAACAGTCCATCTGCTGTGTCAGGTTAGTTTTTTATCATGCTATTCTTTTTGTAGTCTTAAGCCTACATTTCTTTGCATTGGATTTAAAAAGTGTTTAATAATAAAAAACTAGAAACTTATGCTGCATAAAGACATTCACGTCATGTGGCATGTTTTTTCATTATTGCTTTTCACAGAGTTTCAAAGGAGCAGTGGTGTCCTCATTTTTCATTATGGTAGGAAGATGCTAAGGTAAGTAGTTTCCAGCTGCTACCTCTCTGGTCGGTCTAAAGGGATGATATTGTAGACCTTACTCTTACTGTAGCTGCAGCATTGGCACTGTCAGCCCTTCTATCATCATAATCGATGATTACAGCCCTTTGTCACGAAAAGTCCTCCTCCTTAGGTTCAAGAATTTAAAAGGAATTTTTTTACTGACCTATCGAGCAGTCAGCCCCGGTCCAGTTGGCCTCACACACACAGGTCCCCGAGTCGGTGTTGAAAGTGCCATGACTGGAGCACTGCTCCGGACAAGTGCTCTTCAGGATCTCACAGCTGATGCCTCCCCAGCCCGGGTTGCAGTGGCACTCGCCGTGATGACAGGCTCCATGACCAGAGCATGTTGGATCCACACAGTCCACTGTGGACACAAAAGGATGTCAGGTTACCAGTTTTATCAAAAACAGAATCAGAATCAGCTTTATTGGCCAGGTATGTTCGACATACAAGGAATTTGGCACAAGTACAGAGTAGATACACATTATGTATATCCCTATATTATAAATAAAACTGAAGCAGAAATCCTAAGGCAGGAATTGACAATTTAAATGCAAGTTTAAAGAATTAAGTCAGGGAAAGAATAGAAATAAAATAGAATATGTACAATATAAAAGGTTAAACCAACACGAAACAAGGTGCACAGGTGCATATACATGGGTGGCTGATATATACAATGAATAATTTTGAATAGGGTAGATAGATAGTTGGACATTTAGTTCAGAATGGCAACAGCCTGGGGGAAGAAACTGTTCTTGTGCTTGGTGGTTTCAGCGTACAGTGCTCTGTATTGCTTACCTGAATGGTAATACCAAACACCGAATACAGAACTTGATCACCCTTTAGCACACAGTGTCTCCTCCTCCACCAATATGAAGCATTTTTTTCTCAAAGTGCTCCTGATTCCAGATGACGGCTTGTGAACGACAGCTGAAAATACTGCTGTTTAGCGGTGGCTGGTAGTAATTTCCCCTCCTTGTGTTTAACTAACTGCTCTACGTTACATTGCAGGGTACTTTCAATGCCCTGACAGCATAATTACACCCCATTATTAGCACCAGGAAAGGGAGCACAATTAGTGTCTAGACAGATATAATCAATTATTATTAACAACTTGCGGATCAACTAGCTGATGTAGGTTAATAATTGGCAATTATGACCAACACAATCAACCCATTACTAACAGGGGATAATTTGCAGCAATGCTATTGTGCTTCCTTAGAGCTGATTAGACCATGCATTTTAGATCTACTTTGAGGCTAATATTGATCATTTACCTGAGCTGATTATCAATCTGAGCTCTAACATGCAAGCTTGGAGGCACACATGCTCTCGGTCTTTCTGCCCCTTTCACTTATTTCAAAGAAAACCACAACACAGTCTTTTAAAGAACTCGATATCCTGTTACACGTAAGGTCAGCCGCTCATGTAAATCCGAGCTGATAATTGTCTTCTGTGTGCATGCAGTGGGATCAATAAAGCGCCGAAGAGGAGAAGGAGGAAAAAAGGTCGACGGGAAGAAAGAAGAAAAAGCGTTTTCAATAAACGGAGGAGCAGATGCCATTGACTGATCGATTTGAACAGGTGTCCTCAACTGCGGAGTCCCCCCCCCATAGGTGACTGCATCATCAGGCGCCTCGCAATCTGTTCCAGCATGTACCCTCATGTGGTCTTAACGCTAAGAGGGAATTAATTTATACTCAGTTATCAATAACAAACATCCACAGCATTATCCGCTCAGTGGAGTTGAAAACAGCGATTGTTTCACCAATGGGCTGTGTCGATCCCCCCAGTGATTCACACACACAAATATGTCACATCCCCAGCTCTGAATCCAGCAGAGCCTTGGTTTTTCATTTACCCTGGTCACAGTTGGCTCCTTTATGGCCCGTGTTGCAAACGCAGTTCCCCGCCACACACAGCCCGTGTCCGCCGCACTGAGGGTCGATACACTGCGAGGCAGGGACATCGCATTCGGTGCCCTTCCAGCCGCTGTAGCACTGACAGCGCCCCCTTGTGTACTGGCCGTTGCCGCTGCAGAGGACTGGGCAGGCAGCTGAGGAAAGATGACAAGTTCAAAGCGTTTAGTCAGTTCATGGACACAGGTATTTTCAAAAGCTGCTGTCAATGGATGTTTTATTACATAGCTACTTTATGTATAAGAACTTAAAATTACAGTGCAGCTCTGCTCCATTACTTGACAATGCGTCATAGATAATTGTATTTACTTAGTGCTTTCAAATGGAGTTTAAAAAGGCTTTCACAGACAAAAAGAAAGGAGATAGTTCATAACAACAGAAACCAGAACAATAAGGCCAACAGTAAGGACAAGTGAGGAACTTCAGACATGTTAAAAGCAACAAGACAAAGGCCACAAATGCAGAAGGGAAGACAGAGGGTTGAGGGAAGGGGAGCTGTTCACGGTTTTGTGAGAGCGTAAAGTCTGACTGTGTTCAAAGTGAACTACAACATTAACAGCTTGATAAGAAACACTTTATTGTAGAGGTATGCAAATGCACTCAACTCACTGTATGGCACTACATTCAATGGTTTAAACTTGACTCACACTGTGACCTAACTAGGGTTGCAAAACGGCAGAAAATTGTCCTGAACTTTCCATTGATGGGCTGCACAGTGATGCCTCCATCAAGATTGTTGCTTATGTGAGTTAGTCAGGGCTTTCCTTGAGTTTGGGTGTCCTCCTCATGCACATGCGTGTTTCTGGTGTCCTCCCATTGGCTAAAAACAGTTAATTCTAACCAATAATGTAATCTCTCTGCATTTTGTCTCTCTTTGAATCTTTGTTTTTCCTCTTACACAGCTAGCGGAGTTTTTTTCCTGATGTTTTTAATAATGACCTTACCCTGAAGGGTTATGCTGCATTCATCTAAAATGTATCGTTTTAACTTTCTGATGCTGCGTTCACACCGCACACTACTTGTACTACCTTGGTGATCACTCTTCATGCAAAGTCAATGTACAGCCGCGATGGGGCGGGGCTAATCCTCCCGTGATGCGTTTGCCGCGTACAAGATGATCACTTCACTTGTCGCGCAATGTCAAAGTTAAAAAAAAGTTGATCTTTTCAGGCGATGTCATGTGTGGCTGTGCGGCAACAGCTAATCAGCGGTGTGTGCGTGTGTGACGATACCCGTGACAGACAGTTTTTCAACCGGACTACAGAGGAACAATCCATGTCCATGTGGGAAACATTAGTCAGTGAGGACATTAGTTCCGCCTAGACGGACCGCAGAAAACTCACAGATAATGCTGCTGCAGGGCATCAGCTGCAGTGTTTTGTGGTTGGTAAGTGAATGAAAAGGATACAGTTGGAATATTGTCCGCTTATACATCCTATTATATGATATATGATATGATCGAGTGGACATGACGTCACCAAGAGACGGCCGGCGGCAACGGTGACCAAAATGAGGTATTTGTGGACACACGACGATACTTCAGTGGGCAACGCGATTTTGGTAGCTGGGTCGCTTGCAATGTGAACGCAGCATAAGCCTGCTCTGAAAAAACCCTGTCCCCTCTGCTTTCACAGCGCTCCTCATTAAATGCGCTTTAACACACAGCAGATGGATTGATTAACGGTAGTCCTCTGCACTCTAAAATATTTGTGCACTTGTGTTATTTCTGCAGTGACTGGCTGTCTTTAAGCTGTTAGCTAACACTATGCTAGGTTGGCAAACTACAGCGATATCATTGTTAAAAATTTAGAGAAAGGGATTCAGATTTTCGTTATTAAAATGGATTTTGTTATGAAATTGGCCTCAAATATAAAGACTTCAAGTCAACAATTGACATGATGTTCGTCTTAACTGAACTTGTAAAGGAAAAAAAAGAGTGGGAAAAAAATATCTCCCAGAACTTTGCGAGAACTGCAAAAAGTCTGCATTTTTTTTCTATAACTACTTTTTTCCATTATGTCCCCTCCAGGACTCTGTAGCAAATTGATTAACAGTAGAAATAAGAATAAAGTTAAGTTTGGCACAGGTCTACTCTTTTGTAAAGAGTCTCAAAAAAACATATGCTATGATTTGACTCTGCACAAGTAAAGATTGACTGCTTGATTGATTTCTCAAATTAAAGAAAATTGCCAGGTTGCTGCCAGGAATTTCGATTTTACTCAGCAACAGCCCAAACCATTTTTGCCATATATTTCAGCTTATAAAAAACAGAGACCATTTTAAGAGAAAAAAGAAAACCTTTGCATTGAAAGAGAAAATCCTCCAAACCCTCACTTTCCTTTCAGGAAGCCTCTTTATCTGACACTATTCTGCAGCGACAAAACAAATGAGATCATTTGCCAACTGTGCACTGAATGTATAGCCAGAATCATAGCCTGTGGCTAAATAAAGGAGCTGTATGTTTGGCATCTCCTGTGGCTGATATACTCCCTACTGACAAAAATACGAAACAGCTCTGCTTCACAGCGACAGAAATCTCTTTAAAATCAGGGATGCACGGAGATCTCGTGTGATCCAGACTCAACAAACATTTTTTAAGGTTTCAATACAGTCAAGTGAATGAGAATATTTAATACTAAGAGCACTGCAAACCAAATCCCATTAATCCTCATTGTGCAGGAACAAACAAAACCACAGCAACAGCATAGCTGGATCACTCCAGAGATTTAGGTCTGTTCTAAATGTGTGGCTTAAATCATGCTCTGAATGGGCGGAATAGGAATAAAATGGGTGTCATATATTTACCTCTGGAGCAGTACGGCCCTATGAATCCTGGGAAGCAGTGACAGGAGCCCGCCACACACTCTCCGTTCCCGTAGCAGTTGTGTGTGCACTCCATGACCGAGTCTGCAGGAAGAGCAAGCACAGGGACGTTACTACTATTAATAACTCAGACTGTCATATTAGAGCAAATCCGGCATTTCTCCTCGATATAACATTTG
This sequence comes from Scarus forsteni, assembly GCA_036419115.1. Lineage (NCBI taxonomy): Eukaryota > Metazoa > Chordata > Actinopteri > Labriformes > Labridae > Scarus > Scarus forsteni. Next base: position 24,847,920 of record JAZDUH010000383.1, read on the forward strand.
ACAATACGCAACACTGCCAGACAACCCAGATACTAACTTATCTTTTTTTCTCCTCCCTGCATGAATCTGGCTTTTTCTTCCCTTATCTGCAGCGCTGGTATCAGGCATGGCATACATTTACCGCTATTTGTCCATGTCCCACTAAGGTCTAAGCCTCCATAACGTGTGTACTGCAGCCCTGAACCTTCCACTATAAGCCATGCTAAGAAATAAAAAAGCACACAGGCATTTTAAATTAGACCAAATAATTCCATTTCCTCAACACATTTTTCCTCTCCTCCTCCAGTGCCTTGCCCCCCCACCCCCAACACACACACATGCACACACACACACTTGAATGACTGATCATGCCCACACAAGCCATGCAATCTCCTGAGTGTTTACAGCTCAAATCCTCTCTGACTTGAAGTTAATCTGACACATCCTGCAGACAGATCTCGTGTTCATCCAACAGACCATTGCTCATAAAGGACAACCCCAGAAGACCAAGCAGGACCCCTCTTTTTTGATGGGCGTTAAGAGGACAAACTTCTTCCTCTTCTTCTTTTTTTCTTTTTTTTATTGCTTTGCCCCTGTATTGGATGTTCATCAAGCCCGGGCATTTTTGACCGTCGCTGGTCAATACCGTCTTACACGTGGGGCGGATCGATACATCTCCCCAAAGGAAATAGAGAAAGAAAATAGTTAACTCAACTTGAGTGTTTTTCCAACCTCAAAACCCACAAGGAAATTTCACAGACTTCAGAACACTGAAGAGGTTGTTAGGATGGAGGGATCGATGCTGCGTATGGCTTCGTGTTACAGTGTGCAGCACAATAATCCAGGAGAAGCCAACAAAAGCACAAATCATACCCTGGTAGGTCACTCAGAACAAAGATTTAACCGAGACATAAAAAATAACAGCTACCCCACTGTAAATGCTATCATTTTTGTTCGACTAGGCTAATTAAATACATCTATAAAGATATCAAGGGCTGTTTTGCTGTTGTTTTTGTTGGTTATTGATTTATCAAAGCTAAAAATTCAAGGTGCGATAATAAAATAAAGAACGGTAGAACATTGGGGAGAGGGGTCCAAGTGGACTCAGTGGGAGATAGGAGAAGGGATGGAATTGATCAGATGATATCAATGCCATTAATGATTCTTTTTATTGATTTAATTCTTTAACAGCTCCGTTAGTGATTCCTGATGATTTTCCTAGAGGAAAAAAGTAGGTCTACAAAGGTCTTCATTGAAATGTAACAAAATTTAAACACGTGACACTTCAACACTTCAATGTCATGCTGTGTTCTCACCGACAGTTATGCAAAATGCATCTTGCCGTCAAAACTTCCCATCCCTGTTCTTTACATACCGACAAAAAGGCCTACACGGGTGTCATACTACAGTACAGGCCGAAAGTTTGGACACACCTTCTCATTCAATGTGTTTTCTTTATTTTTATCACTAATCACATTGTAGATTCTCACTGAAGTAATGCTGGCCACCTGTTCCTCTTAAGCTAGCTGATTAGTTCTTGCCATAATTTTAATAGTTTTCTATTAGGGCTGTCAGCTGGTCCCAACCCCATTAAAAAGGCAAGAAATTCCATTAATTAACCCTGGCAAGGCACACCTGAGAAGTGAAAACCATTTCAGGTGACTACCTCTTGAAGCTCATAAAGAGTCTGCAAAGCAGTAATCAGAGCAAAGGGTGGATACTTTGAAGAAACTAGAAAATAAGACACGTATTCATTTATTTCACACTTTTTTGTTAATAACATAATTCCACATGTGTTCATTCATAGTTTTGATACTTAAAGTTAGAATCTACAATGTAAACAGTGATAAAAATGAAGAAAACACATTGAATGAGAAGGTGTGTCGAAACTTTTGGCCTGTACTGTATGTAGAAAAATACACCGACACTGGACTCTGCACATTTATCATGTAAAATCAAGCCACACTTTGAGTGACTGCTTTTGATTCACGTGTAAACCTGTTTACTTGCTTACTTTTATATAGGCTGACTGCCTATTGTAAGAGTGTGGTGTCCTAGATTAGCAAGGCAAAATAATTTTGTGGAAGGAATTGAAAAGGGGATTGTTAAACAAGAAGACCAATAACATCAGTTCTTATTGATACTGTTTTTGTTATTGATTTTCAGCGGATTTGTTTTTTTAATCACATCTCTAGATGGGAGCACCTTGAGGAAGCTAAAATGTCATTGTGTATGATTACAATGACTGTTTCCATGGTTTTTCTTTTAGCCTAACAGCAGAGTGATCTTGCAGGTAAAACCATAACTTTTAACCAAACCAAACATTTCAGAGCAGTGTAGATCAGTCCAAAAGGGGCTTGGGGCTGGGGACAGGAGGTTGAAATAGGTTAGAAATTGATTTGGTAACACGGGAGATGCAAGTTGATTTCCTTGCCACCAGTGAACACAACTGAAAGGAGTTGGTGTCCCTTGCCAGGACAATCTTGCTGCTCTCTAACTCCATGAAATGCCCAATTTGTTGTTTCCTTCTGCAGGACCTGAGACAGCGCGTTGGCAATTTCTATTTTGCACTTGCGACATTGTGGGGACAGGTTGGGATTCAATATGTGAGCTCTGTGTAGGATCAAAAGCTGAATTGCTCTATCTCTGTCACAGACACTTGATTTTTTATTTTTTTTTGTCCCCAGAGCTTAATGTTGCCTCCATTTATCTCAGAACTTGGACGAGGAAAGTCGGAGGTGTGCCACATTACTTAGGTATGAGCTGGTAAAGTTTGGGTAACCAAATACTGTGTAACTTCCCAATGTGAAATTCTAACCAAAGGTGGCATTTCCAGTGACATATCTAATAAGCATCTCATTGAATTTGAGTTTTGAGATCAACTGGAACACGCTATAAGGTGAGGCATGGCTCCATTTAAAGAATCCTGCACTGCGAGAGTCCCTATTTATTTACCCCATTGAGGAAATGACCAGCTCTAGCTCAGAGTTTTAAAAGTTCAACTTGTTAAAATGTAAAGTACAAACCCCCAACAACCTAACTTTTCATTCCTGCAGACACAGCTGTTAAAGTAATGAAAGTCCTCCAAACGTGTCATTTCTCATCATCCCAATCACTCTAATCAGACAGCAGATGTGCGTCCCTACCCTGGATGATAGTGTTGTAGGACACCGTCTCCACACTGCGTCCATCATTATAAAACGCCAGGTGCCACACGCCCAGGTCCAGGTACTGGATGAATCCGGCTTGATGGACAGTGACTGGGTGATCCAGGCGGGTCCTCGGCTCAGGCTCACTCGAGGTGCGGTGCTCTTTGGCGATGAGCCGGCTGCCGTCCAGTAACTCCACAAAATCATACTGTAAAACAAGGAAAACAGAAATTTGGATGATTCTCATACCAGCATAATTACATCCGTCAGAAAAACAGGAAAGAGTTCAAAAAGTTTATATCTCCTGGTTTGGTGCTTTGTATGCAGCTCCTTTGGTGATTTTTTCAAACAGTCTGAGAGCAACTCTTCAAAGTGGTAATGGCAGAGCAGGTCTGTGTGCACGGTAAATACTGCAGTTTAATAAATGTTGATTTTTCAGTGACAGTTATTTGGAGCTGATAGATGTTGTTTGCAGAGTTGTTTGTGTACTGATTGGGGCGATACCGCTGCAGGGCAAATGCTAGAAAATGTTCTAAAAATACAAATTGTTATCTCTGATGGGAGTGCTCTTAAAGAGAGTCTGCTGATGTAATTTTAATAATCTGTTAGATTAACATTGATCATGTTCTGTGTGGATGCAGACTCTTAAAATTCAGTGCTGTACACTGCAAAAGGACCTGTGTAAAATACAAAGAGAGTGATATGAGACGGAAAAAAAGTACTTTGTTAGATGAGAAAGCAATTTTCCTTCATAGGTTGAGAAATATATCAGGTTTTGAAGAAAAATTAATAATTAAAACTAAAATACTATTTTTTCAAAAAGCTAGTTTTTCAGGATGTTTAAAAAAATTAAATGACATACCTAACAATCCGAAAATAGGTTATGTCACTGTCATTTCTTTTTTTCTGTTTCCTGTTTAGCATCTAGTTGCACCACAGCAACAAAAACTACGTCTTAAACATCCAATGACGGGCAATATATTGTAGCTATACATTTCACAAATTGCACACATATGTTACCAGCATTTTAAAAAGTCTTTGTAGCTTGTGATAAATGAGAGAAATGTTCGTCCCATGCCAGTTCCAACCACTTTTTCAAGTGTTATTAGCATTTTGTGCAATAAAGACTCCTTTTGCTAAGGAAGAAGTCTAAGGTTCGTTTAGTTTCTTTATGTTTTTGTGACTATCATTTACTCATTTTTTGTTCTGCAGCTCTAGTACTTAAAGAGGGCCCAAGCATGGACAGGGACAGCACGCGGGAATGCAGAAATCATTGGGCCGTGGGGCCACAGGCTATTTTCAATTTCCACCATTATCAAGGTATTATCATTGTAGAACACTTGTTTTTTCTACAAATACAGCTGTCAAAATTATTTTAATAAATATTGAAATCAAGATTAGTTATCACAGTTATTGACTTGCAATAAAGAGACATTTTTCTGACTGATGCATTTTAAAGACAAACTCAACTCACTGGTGTATTATTTCTCTTAAAGGAGACATATCATGCTTGTTTCTCCTTTTCACTATGCCAGACTAGGATGCCTGTAAAGCATTTCTGCCCTCAGTACAAGTCATTTAGTTCCTTCATTGCTCCACAATAGCGTTCTCAAAATCCTCATTTTAAGCCACTATGAAGCGCTCGTTGAAACACGAAGATCTCAGGATGACCTACAGTTACCTTGCAACGTCACAGCCCTTTGTGCTCTGATTGGTCAGTTCTATCGGGGGTAGAGCCAGCCTGTCCTTCTTCTTCTACTGTATTTTCCGGCAGGCTCAAAGCAGCGACCGCGTACTGAGTCCCCCTACAGGCCAGCGCTGGTAATGAGTGAGTGTGAGCTAGGGATCTATATACTGCTGCTGGACGAATGTGTTCCTCGGTGACGGTTTTGTGGCTAACGGACATCACAGAGGAGGAGGTGTTTTATTAGATTACTCCAATAAAAAGAAAGGTACCTCGTGTCGTCACGACGATTTAAATCTCGCAATGACCTATTTTCAGAGGCATCAAATCTCATTCTAGGATATCAGAAAAAATAAAATATCTCATTTTTTGAAAATTAAGGGGGTGTAAGGTCTTGTTTTCAAATTCATCATATTATATATAAGTATTAAATCATGCATCAGCATGATATGTCTCCTTTAAAATAATATGTACGGAATTTGAAATTCATAATCAGAAACAGGCACCGAGATTCAGCCCCAATGTGATAATAGTGCCATCATGGTAGATATTTAACAAACCAAATCAAAACACAGTTTGGTGCTATTATATCTAAAAGAAAGAAAAAGACAGCCAAAGATGCTAAACCTTTTTAACAAAATGGGCTATTCAAGTATTAAAGTATCTTATTGATGGATGTAATTATGTTTAAAGCTTTTCAGTTTTATTGTGCACAATGTTAATTAGTGTTTTCAAAAAAAGGGCAGATCAAATAAGATTATTCTCCTTTCTGGTCCTTTTCATTGGATATTTTTGCTTGTTTGTATTAAACTGCTTTCTGCTATTAATAAATGAGATAAACAATGAAATGAAACAAAATATTGCAGAGCAGAGAGTAGTTAATAGCTAAGGTTTTATGATCTGTAACAGTTTTTTGTTATGTGTTGCTAAGAATAGCCAGTTGATTGGTTATTCGGAGTCACAGGAGCGGGCATAAAGACATAACAAGACTCTTGCATGAGTGTGTCAGTTAAAGGTTGGATGTTGAACAGTGCTCATGGCTCACACTGCGTGGATATGCTAGCTCGCTGTCTGTGCCCGAGCCAGAGACCTCAACCCCACAGAAAAGTGTTTCCTGATTCTTGTATTCCATGCTACCGACTGATGTTCAGTAAAGGCTGCAAACAAAGATTCCTTGTTGTGCGAAGTGCTCTCCACCCACGCACGTAGGATCACAAATCATCACAAAACATCCAAGCACAACAATACCCTCTCAGGCTTCAGAAACAGACATTATAGACCGCTAAGGCATTATCACAATGTCTGCAGAATGATCAGAAATAATAACATGTTTTTTCTTTTAAAGCGCCAGCTTATAAGAGATTTTAAAAGTATTTATTCAGAATAAAAAAGAATACAAACAACACCCAGCCCTTTACATATTCAAAATAATTCAAGACAGATTCAAGTATACTACATGTATGTACAGGTAAATAAACCCTGACTGACCTTGCAGTGAAAATAATGGAAAATACATGTAAACACTGAAAGCACATTATATGCTGAAACAAATGTAACAAAGAGGATACCCCCCAGCTTATTTTCTCTCCTATATGTTGTGAATGCAGAGCAGCCTTCTCTACATTTTCTCTCTTTCAAACAAACATTGATTTCTGAGGTAAACAAGGAGTACTGAGTCGTCCCTGCCAAGTGAAACGAGTGGAGCGTTGCATCTGCTCTCGGCGCACCTGCTCAACACCTGAACCTGTTTTTGACTGAAGCTGGAGGCTACACAGAGTCGGAGCGCTGCAGCAGAAAACAGCGTTAACAACAACACATACCAGCAATCCCTGAGCTGGCTACGGGCTTCGGAGGAGCAGATGCAGACAGATCCCCTGGCTGGAGCAGGCTGTTAGCTCCACAGATGTACGGAGTGTATGGTGAAAACTCGGAGTGGTGGGAATAAGTGAGTCTGTGGGCCGAGTGTAATCAGTGTGATGCATTGAGACTGGCAGCAGAGATAGGGCCTGGATTTAAAGATAATGATGAGGCTATTTTTGGAAAACTCGGATGAACTGTAAAGCTGTTGATCTGTGGCAGATGAGCAAAGGTGATGAGTCATGTTTCTAACAATAAGTGTTCAGTAATTGGATGAAGAAATTAAAGAGCAGTAGTTATGAAAGACAATGCAGAACAAAAATCAGGGTTCCAACTCTTTTCTAGAAATCATTTTCCAGGACTTTTTCCAGTGTCACATAACCAACTGAAGTTAAATTGTTACTGTGGAAAGTTTTCAATTCTAGTTACCCTTCTAAAAAACAAGATTTGAGGTTGATGAACAATATCTCTAGCTATTGATCATATTGATCTTAGAATTTCTTTGTTTCTAACTCTCCAACATGATACGTATACATATTTTTTAATCTTTATTTACTCTGCTTTTTTATGAATAGATTTTTGTTAATTTAGCCTAAATTTTATCTTCTCGTTTTTTTATTATTTCTTTTTGTCCACATAATTTTGAGTTTTTATATTTTATGCCTTAACTTGCATCATTTTACCTTCTCACATTTTCTGTCTACATGTACCTTAGTTACCAGGTACATTTTTACTTCATTTCCTATGTTTCAAGCTAGAAGGAAGAAAAATAATTTTCCAGGACAATTTAAGCTTTTCCAGGACATTTCACTTTTTTCCTCATTTTCCATTTGTTTTCCATGACTGGAAAATTGGGCAATAATTTTCCAGGTTTTCCAGGACGCGTGGGAACCCTGAAAAATCTGTGTGACTGTTTTTTTTTATGTGGTAACAATGCATGAAAACGTGCATGAATGCTTGATTTTCATGTATCAAGGTAAACTATGTGTACTAAAAGGGGTAACCCAAGCATCAGTCCATCTAACTACTGCTTAGGTCTTAGGCAAGAGACTTGGTACACCCTGGATTGGTCACCAGCAAATTACAGGGCTGTCACATAGAGAATAATGCTGCATTCCAGGCGACCCATAACTTGGAATTTTCCCAGTTGAAATCTCAGAATTCCACCCTGAAAGCGTTCCAGGCAAATTACGACTTTGGTTTGAGCGCAAAGAATTCTGGTATGTAGATTAACCAACATGGCAGGCACATAAAATGTATGCTTTTTCGACTAGGTCATCTGAGTGAAACAGAAGTGGAGAATTGGCTTATAAGGTAACAGAAGCTTATACTTAACAGTGCTTGTCATTATTTAGAGGCTGCCATATTGTTTAGGCAGTGATGTGATGTCACAAGTCGTAACATCGATCTGGTACGAGTTCACAGGTGGGAAGTTACGAGTTCGACTGCCGTTCCAGTGCACTTTCAGGAGTTACAGGTGGGAAAAACACAGGTTGCCTGAAACACAGCATAAAACAACCATGTGCATCCAAAGGCATGTTGGGGTCTCCATTCACCTGATGAGCATGTTCTTTTTGGACTGTGAGAGGAAGCATTAACATGCCACACCTGATGGACCAATCAATATATGTTAAAAAAAAGTGTTTGGGCAGTTAATTAGATGAACCTCCTGTCAATCGCTTAATATGGTCCAATCAGACACTGTGGTGAGGAGGCACTACTACAACAGTATGAAAAAAAGGAAAGTACAGTAAAATAGACAACATAAAAAAAAGCAAATCTAGCAAACTTAAAACCTTAAAGGTGCTATGAGGAGAATCTCTTTCCGGCGACATAAAGACTCTGCTACCCATGAGCATGCGCAGCGACTGTTGTAACCTCATAACTGGGAGTGACATCATCTCCGACTTTTAGGCGTTCCAGCTGAAGTCAGAAAAAAATATGCCGATCTACCAGGCTATTGTTAGCTGTTGTTAGCACACCCTGCGTTGTTGTTCACAAATATCACATGAAGAATGTGATTATCACTATGGCAGCATTTTTGTAAATAGAAGTCTAGCAATACGATGTATACAGCTGATCTAGAGCGACACACCCCAGTCAGAAGTGCAAATAAATTGATTATTACAGGAGCTAAATAACTGTTCACACTGGGGGCATCCATATTCGATTGTCAACTCTGGGGTGGCGAGGTTTCACCGAGTTCCCAGTAGGAAATTCGGACTTCAGGGAACGTTCCAGTTGCAGCTTCCTACTCGGAACCCGGAAATTCCTACTTCTGACTAAAACTGGAATGCACCAAAGGACGTGACCCAATCCAAAGCGTGTGTTTGTTGTAATGCTAATAAATGCAGCTCGGATCTTCCACAGAACTCTGCATTGCTTTACAACTCCTTTTTACAACAACTTACAGGATGCAAAGCGACGAGGTAATGTATCTCTTTCTAGTTACGTAGCGGTAGTTTTTGACAACAAGCAATTTTTGGAAAAATTAGTATCGTAGCTTTGTAGCTGGATGTCTGACCCGACCACGAAGCTAAGGAATAGCATTTATAGATAACCTATTTTGATGCTATCAAACTCATCTTAAAGTGTGTATTTCCATCAGGCATATATCTAAAAGTGAGACTTTTTTGTAACTACTTAGAAACTCCTCATAGCATCTTTAAATAACGAGACAAAATTGTTGACAATCATAGAGTTTGTCCCTCAGATGCTCACAGACCAGGATAAAGGTATGTTCATTAATAAATTACAATCTGAAACAATTCTATAAATTCATGATTCCTCAGAATGAAGTGCATCCTGACAAAACTACTTAATTGTTTCTACAAATAATAACATTTTGTATTTCATGGCATATCTTTGAATTATACATTGAGCAGATTCTTAAGAGTAACTTGATGGCATTGGATTTTGTCAAACTGTTGTTAATAGTTTTATCAAACATGTGATACCTGATGGAGGTTATTCCATATTTTCATCTGTACTAAACAGTGTGTTATCTAGCATTGCGTTTAACATTAAACAGAGACAGGATATAAGATGATCATTACATTAGAGTTATAAAACTGAGATCTAATTTGCATTTGTTTTTTGCCAGGCAAAATTCATGACTTCCTAAATATTGAAGACGACTGTACATGTACTCATCACACTGTGACCTTAAAAAACATCAGCAAGCAGAAGAGTGTGCGCACTCTAACATGCTCAATACCACAAAACTTGATCAAATCACAACCCTGGATCAGAGTTAACCATCGCCCTTCAGAGTTTTGAAAATTTCTCAATATTTCATCCAATATAGCGTACTCAGAGATACAAGGTCTCACCTCGAGTACTCTTGTGCACCAGTCCATCATAGACTCATACACACAGTTTCAATAATTAAAAGTTCCTTGGACAGCCTTGAATTTTTTTCTGTGGTGTTTGGAGTGTGTAAAATGTATTTTCTTACTATATGGCATTACATTTTCAAGGTGGTACAAAACGATCCACTTAATTGCAGAGGGGGCTCTTTGATATAGATCTAAAATGATGTTGCCATAAGAATTTTATCATCTCATTTATTACCTCTGCCAAGGGGTTATGTTTTTGCCCCGTTTGTTTGTTTGTTTCTCTGCCTGTTTGTTTGTTTGCTTGTTTGTTTGTTAGTGGTGGTTTTTGTTTGTTTTAAGTGTGGGTTTTCAGGGTCAAGGAATCATATTATGATGGTAGCTTTATCATGGAACTATTTGCAATATGTGTGCTACCCTGGTGGATGTTTGCGCTCTCAGAGTGCTTTTTAATTGAAATTGCTGTTTGTTTTAAACACTTTTAGGGATTGTTTTTATTATATCTGCATGCACATGGAACAACTATATATTTCTGTTATTGTTATTATTAAAATACTGATCTTCTGTCTACGAAAAAAAAATCACACTTAAGGAACTTATAAAAACAAATCCTTGATCCTTGAATGTTGTAAATAGCTGCAGTGACATACATCTTTTTGTTTATTAATTAACAACTGGCCTTTTGCTGATTTCCACTCTACTTGGTCACCATTACAAGAGAAGACAGAAATGTTGTTTTTTTTTATTTCTTCATTGATTCTTACTTCTAGTTGGTTCCTGTGGAAGAATTAACGTATTCTTAATGTAAAAAGTAGTGGGATGTGTACAGTTATGATAGTCTCTAAAAATACTGATCTCTATTGTTGTTTGCTAACATTAAAGGAGACATATCATGCTGATGCATGATTTAATACTTACATATAATATAATAAATTTGAAAACAAGACCTTACACCCCCTTCATTTTCAAAAAAATGAGATATTGTATTTTTTCTGATATCCTAGAACAAGATTTGATGCCTCTGAAAATAGGTCATTGCGAGATGACCGCGAGATTTAAATCGTCGTGACGACACAAGGTACATTTCTTTTATTGGAGTAATCTGATAAAACACTTCCTCCTCTGTAATGTCTGTTAGCCACAAAACCGTCACCGAGGAACACATCCACCCAGCAGCAGTGTATAGCTCCCTAGCTCACACTCACTCATTACCAGCTCTGGCCTGTAGGGGGACTCAATACACGGTCGCTGCATTGTGCCTGCCGGAAAATACAGTAGAAGAAGAAGGACAAGCTGGCTCTACCCCCGATAGACCTGACCAATCAGAGCACAAAGGGCTGTGACGTTGCAAGGTAACTGTAGGTCAGTCAGAGAACCGAGCGTTTCAACGAGAGCTTGATCATGGCCTAAAATGAGGATTTTGAGAACGCTATTGTGGGGCAATGAAGGAACTAAATGACTTGTACTGAGGGCAGAAATGCTTTACAGGCATCCTAGTCTGGCATAGTGAAAAGGAGAAACAAGCATGATATGTCTCCCTTAAACTGTTTCTCTACAACACAAATTAAGAATTTATTTTACAAAAAACAAGATAAACAAGGTTTGTTATACATTTTCTTCATGTATTTATGGACCAACATTAACTGTAAGCTTGAGGTTGCTGTTAAAAACCAGTAAGCTAATGTAACAGATTAACAGAGTTATGCTAACTCAGTGATCAATTTAACACAAGCAAGTTTACAAGTAACACTTGCTACTTAACAGTGGCAGAGCTTTAAATATAATATCTCAATTATTTTATAATGCCTTGAAAACATAGTGGCTAACTGGCACAAGCCTCTTATCTTTATTTTGATGACTATCAATTTATTTCCATAAAACAGTGCTCTAAGTCAGCTATTCTGTTGATTCTTTCAACAGCACAGTGTGTTTTTTTCATTTCCTAAAAGTAGCAATGTTGGAGATGGGATCATTTTTATTTGGTCTTTGTGATCTGTTGAATTCTAAGTGAGGTGGTCTCAGTCCTTTATACTCCTAAATGACAATGTTAATATCTTGAATTGATTTTAGCATCTAACGCACAGCTTTAAAACTGAAAAACACAAATTGTGGTCTCAATTTTACAACAGGACACTAAAAAGCCTTCATCTTTGCGAGAAAATGAAAAGGTGAATTAGTCTGTTTCACAGGAAGTGGCTCAGCAAAGGGTGACCATAGAGAGGTCTGATCATCAGGCCAACCAGACAACAAAAGCACAGCACTGGAAAGCCAAAAGCCACCATGTCAGCCACAGCTCATAAGGATTTACACTAAAGTAGCTTCTTCTGAGCAGGGTTCAAACTGAGGTGTTGAATTTTATTTGAGAGGATATAAAGGTAAGAATCTTCAAAATAACATTCTTTAAAGATAATCATCTGGTTAAATCTTGGAAAGGAGTGATATATAGAGCTCTGAAATTGCTGCATATTTAATATTACCTTCATTAAAGAAGACAACCAAAAAAAAAAAAACATGAAAGAAATAAAACGAGTCCTTTACTGGCAAAGATCTAAAATTATCTCTTTAATGCAGACTTAGAAAATCTCACCCTTTCTTTATCTGGACTGTTTAACCCTTTCATGCACGGTGTCCCCTACAGTAGACAGATATTTAGAAACTTTTTTTAACCTTTAGGTTGTAGTATCATGTCCAACTACAAGTTGGTAAATTCCCAAACCCTTGTTTCAAGTTTCAAAGAATATTATCTATTCACACTTTTACCATATCCAGATACTGCATTATAAATCCAAAAAACTTGACAAAGGGTAAATCGGGTATTATGCCTGTATTCAGATTTCACATAATTTTGTATTTTTTATTTTAAAGGTGCTATGAGGAGAATTGATTACCGGCGACATTAGGAGTCTGCTACCCATGAGCACGTGCGGCGGCTGTCGTAATGCTGCGTTCCAGTAACCTCGGAACTGGGAGTGACATCATCTCTGATTTATCGGTGTACCAGTTGAAGTCAGAAAAAAAACATGCCGATCTACCAGGCTATTGTTAGCTGTTGTCAGCTTGGGAGTGGCGAGGTTTCATTGAGTTCCCAGTAGGAAATTCAGACTTTGGGGGGACGTTCCAGTTGCAGTTTCCTACTCGGAACTCGGAAATTCCTACTTCTGACTACAAGTGGAACGCACCAAAAGAGCCAAGCTAAAGCGTGTGTTTGTTGTGATGCTAATGAATGCAGCTAAGACCTTCCTCAGAACTCTGCATTGCTTTACAGCTTCTTTTTTCAGCAACTTACAGGATGCAAAGCGACGAGGTAATGTATCTCTTTCTAGTTACATAGTGGTAGTTTTTGATGTGTGACAACAAGCAATTTTTGGAAAACTTAGTATCGTAGTTTTGTAGCCGGCTATATATCTCTACTTACGGCCCGGTGCTTTAAGACGTGTCCAAGTAATATAAAGTTGCTCTAGTTTTAATTGTCTTGTTCCTGAAGTTGAGTATCCAGGCCAGTCCAGCCCTGTCCGACCCGACCGCGAAGCTAAGGAATAGCATTTATAGATAACCTATTTTGATGCTATAAAACTCATCTTAAAGTGTGTATTTCCATCAGGCATATATCTAAAAGTGAGACTTTTTTGTTATTACTTAGAAACTCCTCATAGCATCTTTAAATGTTGGTGAAATTCTCAGGAGAATAGTTTGATTAAACAGCATCAACACATATTCTTCATATGTTGCTTTTTCTTTTATCTACTCTTAATAAATGTTGTCAGAAACATGTGTTTCTGGATCTTTATTAAGTTCCACTAAATTACTATTTATACTGTGGATGTGTGATGAAGTGGACAGGTGCATAACTCCCCCAAGATTTAAGACTGCAAAAACTGATCATGACTTTAACTTGTTTGAAATAAAATCAAACATTTAAAAAAATATATATTCCTTTATGATTAAATAATTCGTGCATGAAAGGGTTAAAGAGGTAAAAGTGACACTGATGAGTATAGAACTGTCTCAAAATGGTTACTATTTTAAGTAAAACTATGGCAATAAAAAAGTGTTGACAGAGAGAGTACTTCTCCTCTCAGGAAGTGCTGAAAATCCTGGGATACATTGGTGATTTCTTCACGTACAAGCCTACTCTTCTGATCTAAAGGCTCACACTTCTCTAACACCCATTTTCTAAAGAAGCTGGATGCCATTTTTACCAAGAAATCTTACACTGACTACCTGCATTCTACCTGCAAAGCTCCAAAAACAGACAAGGTGTGACATGGGCTGGTTATAACACGATGCAAGGAGCCAAAATTTGTTCATCTCTCAGCCAGAGAGCCAGAAAAAACAACTCTAAATGAATGCTCCGTTTGTACTCAATGAATATTTGGGCAACCACTGGCAAACACTTGAACCAACACTTGAACCAAAAAACAACTCCATAATCTGGTTATTTTTCTGTGTCCCACATCCTGTTATTGAGTTATTCACCTCCTAGTGGCCAAAGATTAATTAAAGAAGCTTTAAACCAGTTAAGTTCAACCCTATAGAAACATCATCACCTTAAATGAGTTGAAAAGGGGGTCAAAAATGCATTTAACCAGATTCAAGGCTCAGCATTGTGACACACAGACCACAGCAACCTTTATGTTGACTTGCAAACGACAGAATAGGGAGGGTTAATTCAAGGGGCAGGTGGAGTCAACACTGATTTAAACCCCTTTTGAGTAAAGCGAGGGGCCAAGAGGAGGGATATTAACCTGGAGGAAGTTGACTTCTTTGTGTTGTTGGCTCAAGGGGGAAGTAATAAAACAGTTCATCCCATGAGGCCCCAAACCTCCCGGCAAAGTGCATACATCTCGATTAGCAGACGTGAACCCCCCCAAACTCATCTCAATCTAACAATGCCAGAGAAAAACAGTCCAGAGACCCACTGAGGAGACCAAAAGATGCCCTGTGGACGGAGGGAGACGCTCAGAGCATGCTGATTCTCATGGCATTAACTTGAGGAAATTGCTGCAGCTAAGGGCTGGGAAACACAGGCTAAAAACCACACTTCGATATTTTCTTGAAGCTAAATTGCATGACAAAATGTATCCATCACCATTTGTTATGTAAAGAAAACAGAAATGATTATCCCAAATCAAGAACTAGAGGTGCTCAAACCCCAAATTTATGACATCATTTGCCCTATCTCGCAATGTTAAAGGGTTGGTTAAGTATTTTTTAAGTCGGGTTACATAAAGTACTTGACAAAAGTAAGAGCTCCCAGCAGTTGTGCCCCTTTAAGATAACCAATACAACTAGATGTTTACACCACTGTTCATGGGAAGTATTTTGTTCAATTGTGTGAGTTTTATGCAAAAGCAGGTCAAAAACTATGCTGTTCCTTTTACTACCTGTTACTCTTTTTGAACCACAGTATACAGAACAACTACCCTCACATTAGCCGGTGTTGCCCATTCCATGAATGCATGAGTTTTGCTAGTTTTATGTTGTTGTAAAGGTGACTCCAAATGTACAGTAAAAGCATCTGATACTCTGTAACAAGAGAAAACATTGGGCTTTGAAATACATCTTTAATAGATAAAATGTTTGTTGCTTGTCTTTATACAGAAACTCAAAAGTGGGAGCATCACCCCCATGACCCTGATCTCTCCCCACTGACTACCTGCTAATTTAAGAAGTCATTTTTAGACTAGTTAGCTTTGAAATCTTGAAATGTATTTGCGTAATGATAGATCTGGAATCTTTTCAAAGTCTTCACCCCGCTGAGATTTGTTTAGGTCTGTGGAGCTGCTTCTTCTTGCCTTCCTAAGGGCAAGACTGGAAACGTACATACCTGACTGATTCTGAAATCATGCATCAAAGTCTTGCTAGCCTTCATTGTCCAATGATTTCACTCGGTCAAATGCTTAACGGCCCAAATCAGGGAAGAGAGGCGGCAGCAGGAAGTGACGTGACAGGAGGCCTGTGCTCATCATGATTACTCAGCTATACTTGGCGAAATATACTCTCCTCATAAGTTTACTTTGTAGGGATGATATTTGGCGAAGTTCATGTCCCATGTAAATCTTAAATGATACATCTGTGTGGTATAATTTAATGTGAAAAGATAGTCTTAGGGTGGTTTGGCTATTGACTAACAGCTGTTTGCCACTACAGCTTACGGCTAACAAGGGAAAACAACAGTTAATGGCCATTAGCCATAGTGGCTAACAACAGTTAGCGGTTAACAACAGGTAGTCGCTATGGTTAACAGCCAATAACTGTTGTTTGCCCTTGTAACCCAAGCCGTTGTTTGCCCTTGTAACCCAATGTAATGATCATCACATAGCGGCTAACGACTAACCATTAGCCACTACGTTTAGCCGCTACATATGCTACGTAATAGCAGCGCTGCTTGATATGGATTGGTCGCTGATGAGTGAGGTGAGCCAAACGATCGTCCAATCAAAAGCTGCTGTTGTTTTTGAAGGTTCTGCCCCTGAAAACATTTTTGCAGGGTTCCTCCCCAGGTGGATTAGTGAAATATTTCCAAATATGGAACTGTCCATCTGGCATGTCAGGTTATCTAAATAATGGAACAACCTACCTCTTGAAATCAGAATGTCCCCCACCTTACTTACATTTAAATCTCGTCTTAAAACTTTCTTTTATTCACTGGCTTTAAATTCAGCACGGGAATTGTGTGACCTCTGTTTTATGTGTTTTATCTTCCTAAAATTTAAAACAAATGATTTGTTTTTATTTTTCATGTGCTTTTGTATGTTTTTTCACAGTTTAATAATCTTTATCATATTTATCATTTATTATGTTTTATTTCTGTTTGGTTGTCACTGAACAGAAATGTAGAAAATTTTATTATTAAAAAAATGCTCTATAAATAAAGTGGATTGGACTGGATACAGTGCAGATTGAGACCATTCATCCCTGTGTGATATAATGTGGCATTTGACGCTAACATTAAGTACATACATGGTTTTATTCCATATAACTTGAAAATGAATAGCCCAGCCCTTTAAAACTAAAAAATATTGAGAAAAAGCTTCAAAGTTTGTCTCTGAACATGTTTGGTTTGTAATCCCTGAGGCAACGCTCAATGAAAGATGCAGGAAGTCTATTTTTACAAGAAGGAAAGGCTATTCCACTTAAATGTTGTCTTGTCTTCCTAGCTGTGAATACAACCCACTGTCAATATCTCTCATTGGGGTCTTTCATGCTCAGTTAAGTAAATGCATTGATTTGCGCCCCTGGTCTCTGAACAGTATGTAATTTAGAAGCGGCCACAATGGACACGGTGTCCAGCATTGACAAGCTTGAGTGTCTGAGCAACAATTGGTCCAGACATAAAAGTAGTGTCTTGTTAATTAGCACCCTTTTGGTCTTTGATTTTGTTGGTCTTTTCTTTTTTCATTACAGCCTTCAAAGTGCAATCCGGCTCACCTGTTGTCACTCGCATCGGACTTTCTTCTATCAAAGGATGGCCCTAAACTGTCTCCACTTGACTGAAGCCCATCTTCACAGAGCCAGAATGTCAAGAAGGTGAAGCTAAGAGCTTTTGCAGTCAAGTGTGGTGGAAAATGGCCATTGTCTGAGTGCCTCCATCACCATCGACAGGCCGTGGACATTCGGATGCCCAGAGATGTCATTCAAGTGACACATCAGACATTTTGGAAACACTTCAATTTGCAAATGGCAGACATTCAGTGAGAGCGGGAGGCCTTCATGCCCACACACAGACAAACTGAGAGAAAAGGAAAAAGAAAACTGGATTGACCTAGTGCCCAGTTTTAATTTGCAAAAGCATAGATGTCTGGAATTTAAATAAGAAGCATTCTCACAAGAGGAGATAAAGGCGTATAAAAAATGATGTTTTTGTTCTTTTTCTTGCATGAACATAACTGAGTCTCTTTAGCAACACAAGCTGCTTTAGGACAAGCAAATCTGTTATTTTTTTTTTAAAAAGGCTTGCTTTAATTAAGAAAACAGTTGTTAACATTTTTATTTGCTCTTTATTTCCAGGTCTACATTGATTCTTCCATAAAGATGCAATTTGGCAAACATATAACATAGAACATGACTTCAGAATTTGTTTAATCCTCACCTCTTTCCCCAGAAGAAGGTTCAACATAATAATTTATAAAACAGTTTTAACTAGGGATGCACAAATGGGGCTTTTCTTGGTCAATACCAATCACTTGTTTGTAAGATCGACTGAGAACAATTTGTATCATCTTTTATTGTTTAATAAAATGGTCATAAGGAATACTCAACAAAGCAAAACAAAGGAAAGTTGAACAAGTGTCCTACAGTAAAAACATCTGAATTGCAGCAGTGCAAACAGTTTAATAAATAAAAGGTAATACTCTTAAAAAGAATAACTCATTTAAATAATGCAACTGATGTTATGGTTTCATAATTGTTACATATTGTAACATAAACATAAAGTTTCACCCTCACTCAATTTATTCAAGGCTCAGCTAGAATCTCAATCTCAAGCTCTGTAAAGTAATTTAAACATATCATGTTGTTTGCTTTGTTAAATGCTCCTGTTACCATGTTGGACAATCTGAACATCAAAGTATCTGACTGAGCATCACCATGACCGTAGCCAGGTATGAGGTCGGCGAGGTCCGGACCTCACCTTTTTTTCCCCAAGTTTTATTTTTATTTTTTTCGCCAAATATCCCCAACTGAATAAAACATAAACTCATAAAAACGTGAAATCTCTCTGTGAAACGTGCTGGTAAATTGTAAATTGTGGTAAACATCCATGGGCTTTGTGTTCTGTTTGTGCCTGTGTGAGTGTTGCGGTGAACAGCTGTTTGATCAGCTGATGCACGTACCCGCGAATGCGCCCTGTGACGCGCTTGGCAGCGGGCCAAACCCCATTCAAAAACTAGAGTGTTTTTATTAGTAGCACTTTGTAGACCACATCCCCACCCATCTACACCTAGGTGACCACAATATATATTTTTTTAGATAATTCGGCACTAGTTCGGCCTGTCAAATCATCTGATCAAAGTCAGTTTATTTACTTTTATCCACAGCGGAGAGCATGCCCGACGCATTTTTATTTTTATTTTTTGATGAGCGCCTGGCTCATCAGCTGGCCGAGTGTGCTTTGTTTTCAGCTCATATTAATTTAAATATACCCATTCCACAGAAAACAAGTCACAGAGAGCAGGGCAAACATGTCCAACAGAATACACTGGATGCATTTCTGGCAAAGAAAAAGAAAGAAATTGACAAAGAGGAACATGAAACCAAGAAGGATGGAAGAGAGAATAGGGAAAGTAAGGTGGAGCACAGAGAGGAGAGTCATTCAGAGATGGAAGGAGAGCAGAGGCACACAGAGGAGAGTGGAGCGCAGAGAAACACAAAGGAGGATGGAGAGCAGAGAAACACAGAAAGATATTTAAACAATAAACATCTTGTGTGAGTTGTAGCCAAAAAAAAAAAAAAAAATTAAAAAATTTTTTAGGTGCCCGCAGAATTGCGCGCATCATGGAGCTCATCTGTTCCTGTAATCAGGCAGATTCATTTTAGCAGGCTTCAATCCACAACAATTGTGCGCATGACCTGTTGTGGTAATCAGAGTCTCTTAGAGCAGGAGGAGAGAGATACAAGCGAGATGACAGCAGTGAGTGGGTGCTCGTAGAGAGATTAGCATCTGTGCTAACAGCTTCAGTAGCATTTAGCACCGCATTTCTTTGTCAAATGAAAAAGAAACAACACCGAAAGAATCTATGAATAGAATGAATATCTTTGCTCCACTTTTGACATGTTTGTGGTGAGAGTTTTATACTTTATACAAGGAAAGTAGCGCCAACTGAATTTGTCCAATCACTTGCTAGGTATGTTTTAAAGGGTTCTGCCCTCCTTGAACAGTTTGGCTCTAACCACGATAAACTGGTGAAATATATTATGTATAGTATAAACTGACTGGTCTATCTTGTGGATAATTATAGGTTATTATTTTTTATGATGGGCTGCAATCACGTTAGACCAAAATTTCTATACATTTGTGAAGTCTAATCCATCCTTTGTTAATAACATCTAATGTTTGAAGCCTTTTTAAAGGCAAAAACATTCAGAAAACTTTCAAAAGAGCTTTACCTGAGTGTGAGATGGTGCGAGACCCTTCCTTCCATAAACTCCAATCAGGGCGTTCTTCTGTACCGAGATGTTGAACTTTATGAAGCGTGGTTGTTCCATGTTTAGCTGAGACCGCCAGAACACTCCCGGTGGGACATTCTGGCCCACCTTTTTTCCTATGTCCACTTGTCCAGTATCGATTGAGTTGTTTTCTTGATGCATCACATTGTTCCGACCTGAAAGACAAAAAAAAGAAACACCCCCACCCAGATTACATAAGGTGTAATAGAATCCTAACAGCCCTGAGAAGGTGATACGGTATGAATCAGTCATGATGCAACGCAGCCTTTCAACTCAAACCTCCACACTCACATCTCAAATACGATCTTGGATTTAGTGCAAGTGTTTGATCTTTAGCTATCCGTAAATGCTTTATCTTCCTTCTGACTTACTTCTCATGCCCAGGTCTAACAATGAGATAGTCATACTTATATGACTGATGACTAAGCAGGACGAGATTATAAGTAATGTTCCCTTTAGCCCATGATGCACCGCTCACCCAAAAATAAGACCACACATAATTGGCCTTTTATAAGACTCTAAATGCGTTCTTCTCCCATCTTCCCTCTCTCCTAAGTGAGTCATAGTGAAAGGTTTTGTCTCAGATAAGGTCTAAATTGAATTCGTAAGTGGAGTGAGAGCTACCTTGCCTGAGCGTTAATGGCAAATCATAACAATTTTCAGAACTGTGTCCTTTTCCTCACTTGACAAACAACGGACAGATAGCCCATTTTAATGCGACTTATCCTGTGGAAAGATAGATGAATCCCTTTACTGCACTTTAAAACACCTACATGCTACCAAGCATCGGTGAGGAAGAAGTGAATACTTATCCAATCATCTGTAAAAGATTATTGATTTGTCTATTTATAAAAACAATTATAATGCTTTACCGAGAACTACTTCATGTATATGTAATGTGTTTCAATTTTCTATTTTTGCACTTTCCAGATTCATAGTTCTATTATCCAGCAAATAAATATCAATTTTAAAACAAGTCTTGAAAGCTCATCTGTAAGTTTCTGCATTGTGCAAGGACAATCAATAATGTCCGAATCACTCATGCTGATATCCAACATCCTACATGGACTCAAAATGTCTGGAAAAAATCAAACCATCTTCATACAGTGTCCACCTGCTGTAAGTTTTAGCACAACAAACCCTCATTTTCATTTTCATGACTTCCTTGGCATGCTTGAGCAGCAGGGCATGACTCAGTTCTGACTAGCTAGCTGCACAGCTGATGTTAGCAGGGCTAGGTCTGTGCTCATTAAGAGTTCCAACATACTAATCTACTTTTGTTCCATTGATGGACATTCAGCTCAAAAAGCATTGGGTCACTGCAGGCTGTATAACCCCCAGTTTGAAGGAAAGCTTCCCCAGTATATTAGAGCAAGGATACAGACAAAACCAAACACAAAATCTTTACGAATCTGTTAAATAAAAGATATATACATCTAAATGGTAAATGCCCTAAGTGATGTCATCATGTATGGCTGTTCACATCAACCAAGTGCTCTTCTTAACTCTGCTAAACATCCTGAAACCACACATTTTTCAGCATTAGGATTTTTTCACTTTCTGCTGAGTGTAGGTAAGTTTTTATTGTGATTTTAATTGTTGAAGTAACAAAACTGAAATAACAATTTCCCCAAAATGCATTATAACATATTACATCACATAGCTGCCTGACTGGAGTAGCTCAGCATTGGCTGCTGTGATAAGAGGCTCCCTGATTCTGCCTGGCTAGTCAGTGGACCAATCGGAGAGCTGACAGAGTGCCAGTTGCAATAATTATGGTAATAAAGCTCCTAAAATACAATTCAATAATCAAAAGTAAAATAACTTGAGCACAGGTGACCGATGACTGGTGGATAGACCACACTGTAATAACCAATTCTCTGCATTGATGGACTAAACAATTCAGCTGCTAGAATCACACGTGTAGCCGTGTCAGCATGTAACTTTTAGCTAGTTGCAGTACGGCTCATTGTTTCAGCGGCGACCGCCGGCTACACAACGACTTTCTTCTTTCAGTTTTGTGCAAAATGGACGAATATCTATCGGATGAAGATGTTGTGGAGGAGAACTTTGAATATGATGGGTGTCCTTACAGTTTTGAGCCAGAGTTTACAGATGAGGAGCTCATCGAAAGGAGGACGCGGAGGCAAAGAGAGGAACAGCTCTCCAGAGAGTACTGCGCATGCGCGGAGGCAAACATTCTTCTTTATCAGTTCAGAGGTCATCACAGCCACAAAACATGTCTGGAGTGACACAGACTGTAATGGAGGAGTAGTGTGAGCGGACCATGATGGAATATTGGTGAAACTAATGAGTTTTTGGACGATTACTGCAGTTTTAGGAGCGGCGCTATACATGCCCCGTGTGCTACCATTATACGGATGTCCGCCGCTCGATTTTGGATCCAAATATCTCCCGAAGCGCTGTTTGGATCAGGAAAGCCTTCTGGGTGAGTATGTTATTCTACTTCATTCTATAAACAATGTGAAGGCTGGAGAAACCGAACTTATCCTTTAATACATATCAC
Source organism: Scarus forsteni (assembly GCA_036419115.1). Classification (NCBI taxonomy): domain Eukaryota; kingdom Metazoa; phylum Chordata; class Actinopteri; order Labriformes; family Labridae; genus Scarus; species Scarus forsteni. Next base: position 24,870,618 of record JAZDUH010000383.1, read on the forward strand.
AGTAACAGCCTCTGTGGATGACACAGAGCTTACTCCCAAAGATAGTTTTGGTTAATTTTTTTAGCTCAATGTGAAAATACAATATTAACTCATTTTTCATATATTCAGTGTCATTGTTGTTCTTGTTCTTGTTGCTGATTTGACTGTATTTACCAATTTTCCAAAATGGCCTGCCAGTTATGAGTATACCAAAACTCCTGTACATGTCTCTTTCGCTCTCGAGGACACAGGGTGACAGCAGGACTTTAATAAAATGAGATAAAACAAGACTTGGGCAATAGGCAGGCATCTCAAGCAGTGAACTGAAATAAAAAAAGGTCCCACTGGTGACCACCTTCTTATCTCCCTCAGTAAAATTAAAGTCAAAACAAAAACCCTCTTCAAAAAAGTGAAGGGTGCTAATGAACTGCTGTCAGAGTTGAGAATTATATAGGCTTTCAAGTGACACAAAGTCTCAAAGATGCTCTCATTTGTGCCTCCTTGAATGAAGACAAGAGAAAAATGCACACTTTAAATCAGTCACCTTTGTGACTAACATGTACACAAATTAGGGAGCCCATGTCTCACAGAATTTTCATTTTGGGTCTGAATTACTCAGCCAGATTTAGGCATGAGCCCCCTACAGTCTTCATTGGCCACCACATTTTCAAATCAAAAATTCCATGATTGACAGAAAAGTTACACAAGTTGCCATTCATTTTTTAAAGCTCTTTCAGATAGAATATATATTGAGCAATATATTGGTTTACCTGATTAATTCAAGTGTCTTTGTTGCAAGAGATTTGAATATATATATTCCAATGACTAGTTTTGCACACAGTTTACCACAGCAGTTGATGCTTTGTGAAATAGTGCAGTGTACAGTTTTGACGTAGATGTGCCTGCCTCATCCAATCTACATAGTAAACAAAGATTAACACATTTATCAGACTACCACCCAATGTAAGGTTTATATCCAAAATTAAAGGCATTGTTAATTACCAAAACCAGGTTTCACATTCCTGTATTAGGTAATGTACCGGTATTTAGAAATGTTTACGCTAAAACAGTATTATTGTTATACATGAACTTTCAAGTTCTGTGCTGTTGTACAAAAAAATCCCAGAAAGAACAGTACTGTCTTTTATTAAGATATATAATCATAGTTATGGATATACATTCCCCAACAGATTTTTTTTTTTTCAGTGGTTAAATGTTATGCAAATTCTAAAAGAGGCCCAGCTAACAGCTCAAATTTGGGTTTAATAGCTTAATTCAGCTTTAAATCCCTTTCCATTTTACTGTCCAATTCCAATTCCATCCAAAATGCATCTCCAATAACATTACATTACATGCTTTAAACAAGTTCTTGAAAGACTTCTAAAAGTTATATTTTCTAGTTTTTTGACAGGTTGTCTAATGCATGTGATAATTACAATACCTTTGTTTCTGAGAGGTAACTTCAGTTTGGCTTTATAAGTTGCTTGACAAAATTAAAGCAGAACTTGTTTTATGTATTTCATATGCAAATAAAATCAGACATTTTGCAAGGAAATTAGCCACTTGTACTCAGATATTCACATATAAATGTACATCAATGCATACTGTTCAATTGAAAACACAGAATAGAATAAAATAGAATAGAAAAGAATAGAATACAATAGGCAATTTTAAAAGCAAAGTGAGGTCCATTCCAGTAAGGAATACCCAATAAAGTAACTGTGTGAGTATAGTATGAACTGACCTTTACTATTCAGTGTTTTTTTTTTTCTAAAATGCCATCCTATGGCCTCTCATAGCATTTAAGTCATGTTTTCTCAATGTTAAGTTTCAACTTAAGATATTCAAGGAAGTGGCAAGAAAGTGTACATGTCTTGATATTTGTGTGACATATCAACACCACACAAAGCCAGGCAGAACGTGTTTTATGTATTGAATTTGCAAACAAAATCAGAACTTTTGTAAGGAAAAATCTGAAATTTAATTTCCGGACCAAATCACCAAGCCATAGAATAGGGGTTTGAATGTAATATGTTAGATTTTATTTATGGAAATAATAATTGCTAAGAAATTCTATTGATTAAATCTCATATTCACATGCTTGTATATATTTAGAAAAAATCTATAATTCACCCTTTAATAGACTTTGTTGTTGAATATTCACATACATGGCTTTAAAAAATGAAATGCATCCCATCATAACACTCCAAAGTTGACATGTTAGGTGTCTCCTAAAACTTGAAAATGCTTTAGTGTATGCAGTTACCATTTAGCACAGCCTGTGATTTAAAAGCCTCGGTGTCTAAGGCTGTAACGCAGCTGTGCTCTTTACAGCTCACTGTGCCAGTGACTCTTACAAGTCAGGTGGATGATGCAGACTTGTCCTCCACATAAAAACAACTCAACCTTTGCTCCAGCGTCTCGTAAGAAGTGTTTAAGAGTGTGCACCTGTGTATACAGAGGCGACGAGTGTTCCTGTTTGTGCCAGACCTCTATTATTTGCACCTCTCAGTGTTGCGTGTGTAATGAGGCCGTTGCCTGTCGCTTCAGCTTCAATCAAAGTGCTGACATGAAGACGAGCCAAGTTTACCTCTGGGGAGAATAATAGCTGCCCATTGATTGCCCATAAACAGTCCAAAAACTGCCTCATGCTATCTTAATTAGCAGTACTTATGAGGATTTAAAGCAGGCCGAGTTTAAACAATCGAGCTTTTGCCTGCCCCGTTCAACTCAATTAATGCTTTTCATGCTTGTGCATTCTAAACACTCGGGCCAGCTTACAGATTAAATTGGTGGCTTTTGCTGTAAAGGTGAGCCCCAATTGCCTTGCTTGCTTGTTGTTGAATACACAATGGTCCAAGATTATGATTAGGCGGCTCAAAGCTGTCTGGGAGGAAGTTAATTAATATTCAGAGGGTGAGAGATCCCAATAAACTCCAAAAGCCGCGCGGGCATGGAGCAGCAGATATTTCACTCTGTCGTTCCTGGGGCCAAACGGTGCGCCGCGGCAATTTGTCTTTCTTAATCGTCATTTTACCCTTTTACTTGTTTAATTAATTTGTATTTTAGTGTTTAAAGATCCTTTAACCTTTTCCTAAAGTAAGTTAATTAGCAGAAGCCTTATTAGGTTCACTTCTGACCAGTAGAGAGTATCTCTCCTCCGCATTTCCATGGTACAATCAGGTCTCATATTTACTATTGTTACATCGTGTGATAATCTCTCAGTAAGAGATCAGAGGTGGATGCAACATTAACACCCCACCTAGCATTTAATGTGATCTGTATGAGGGCTTGTAACACCTGCAGAAGCAATAACAGCCCACAAACATGATAACATTCTAACAAGTGTAGGAGTTATCAGTGCAAGATTAATGCATGATTTCCTTGGTGAAAATCTTTATCTTTTAAAAATGAACAAATTAAAATGAAAATGAACACAACACTCCTGTCAGCAAAGAACAAGATGCTGAGGCTGCAATTCTCATGGACTCTTCAAAAGTGGACAATTAAAGATTACAAAAATGGTCTGATAAATTCCAGTGATATGATATTCACCTGTTGGCATAAGAAATAAGCATGAACAACATAAAAGCATGGACTCATCCTGCCTGGGATCAACAGTTCAGACTGGTCATGGTGGTGTGTTAGTGGGGAGAGGGGTGGAGGATCCTTTTGGCACACTTTTACTAACTGGGCATTATATAAGCACTACTGTCGACCTGAATATTGTTGCTGACCATGTCCATCTCTTTATGACCACAGCCCAGCCATCATTCTTATCACGAATATACTGTGGGGAAATCTGTAGCGACTGTGTGATGCTATCAGCTTAATATGGACCAAAATCTCTGAGGAATGTTTATAGCACCTTGTTGAATCTATGCAATGAAACATTTAGGCAATCACAACTGTGACCATAACTCTGTCTTACCTTATATGGATGTCTAATGGGATCAGTTTGTTTGGGCACTGTCCATAACTCCCCACTTTTACATAAATACATCCATGGCATGTCATTTTTGAGTTTGTGCTTCTAGAGGTCATCTATGTATCCTTTTTTTTAGTGCAATATCTACTCACACACCTGCATGTGCAACCATGTGCTATGGGCATCTTGCAATATTATATTCATTTTGGCACTTTACAATTTTGGGCAGTAGGATGTGCAATGCAACATGCACTTTACATTTCTGTGCAATATAACATGGTCCTGAGCTTCTAGGCAGCTATCACTGTGCAATTTAGCATTTAGCACATTAGCGCTATGGGACTGTAATTGCCACTCCAGCAATTTATAATTTATTCTGCATAATTCCCGTGGTTGCTCAGTTCCCTTTATTTTTTGTATTGTACAAAAGTAGGTCATTTAAATTGTCTGTGGTTTATTTGTGTTCATTTTTTTTGTTCTTTTCTGCGGGTTTAATTCCTAAAATTGATGTTTGTTTTTGTTTTATGTGTTGACAACAACCTGACAGTGGGACTAGAATGGAAATTAGCCACTTGTACTCAGATGTTCACATATAAATGTCCATCAATGCATACTGTCCAATTAAAAACATAGAATAGAATAGAATAAAATAGAATAGAATAAAGAATAGGGAATTTTAAAAGCAAAGGGAGGTCCATTCCAGCAAGGAATACCCAATAAAGTAACTGTGTGAGTATAGTATGAACTGACCTTTATTATTCAGTCTTTTTTGTCTAAAATGCCATCCTATGGCCTCTCATGGCCTTTAAGTCATGTTTTATCAATGTTAAGTTTGAGCTTAAGATATTCGAGGAACTGGCAAGAAAGTGTACATGTCTTGATATTTGTGTGACATATCAACACCACACAAGCCAACTTTTGTTTTCATCTGTCATTTTTGCTCATGTTTCATACAGAGCTGAGGATGAGAGGTGTTGAATGTGTGAAAGCGCTCACAGGTAACTCACGCAGAAGTAATGCCATCTGACAGTTATTTACACTTTCTCAGTCTAAACACAGTTACTTAAACACTTCTGCTTTTCTCAAAATATATATAGCAACCCTAGTTCTGTGGATGATTTTTTCTAATAAATGTTTTCCTTTGACTCCCTCAACATTTAAAAATCTGAAGCCTCTCCTCTGCCCCTGTAAACCTCTGGTGAAGATTGAACTGCCTAACGTTCACATACAGATCCAGACGTATCAATCTCCCCCTTCCTGCCAGGTGCCTGCCAACTTCCAGCCAGTTACCAGTCAACTATCAGCCCCCAGAAGTCCCCCCCTCCATCTGGAAGTCCCCTTTACCTCACTGGTTTGACATCTTGGACACAGCAATTTCAAGTGTGACTCAGGCCCCATCCACACGAAGCCAAACCGAGGTCTAAACACATACATTTTTTGCCAAATCTGTGTATCATCTATATGAAGACGGCGTTTTGGGGGTCTGTAAACGATCATTTCTGAAACCAGGTTCCAGAGTGGAAAGATTTTGAAATGCCATAAACGCAGCTCTGTGATTACTGGCTCTCCGTAGCTTTTCAGATACGCTTACGTCATAGTTTGATATCGTCATTGACACGCATGCACCACACACGGCAACAAGGACAACAACTGCGGTGTATGGTGTAGCATATGTGCTGATGAAGCTAGTGAACCTACTATCTCTGTTGCAGCAAAATCTCCTTCTTCTCAATCACCATCGAGTTGAACAAACAATTATCAAGGACACATTACGGCACTTTATGATCACTTTATCACAATCTCTGTTTACAACTTTTGCCGCAAGTGCGCATGCCCACTGTTTTTTCGTCTGTTTCCGTCATATCGTCACAGCGCCCCTAGAGGTCTGGCATGTGTTTTACAGCGTCTTCATGCATATCGAGAGCACACATTTTCTGAGACGCCTTTGTCTTCATGACGATTGTTTTTGAAACTGTTGAGTGCTTTGTCTTTGTGTAGATGGGGCCTTAGGTCACATAGTGTAGCCTGTTATACTGCCAAGCTGGAGGGCATGTCCAGGCTGAGCAGAGCAGGTGTGACCACACCTACATGTTTATTTTGGTAACTTAAGTTGCTTTCCCACTGAAAATTTGGAGGTATCAGTTTGATTCAGGGGTGAAATTGACACATTGTTTCATTTTTCTCATGGTTTGCTTTCACACTACATCTACTAAAAGGGACAAAAGTTAAGTGTTGAGTAATTCAGTCTCCCGTCACTAGTCAGGCTGTAGCTGCAGTAACTATTCCTGCCTTACGGCCTATTGTTGCAATATATGCTGTATATATACAAGAGGTCTTGAGTATTAACTTTGTCTAGCTCTGAGCAGTTCAGAGGTAATCTGTGCCGTAATATAAAGACATAGCTGCATTTAGGCTGTGTAGTTCTAACATATTAATAGAATAATTAAGAAATTCCACATGGATTTTTAGATATTATATTTGGTTCTTATTCGGTTTGGATTGCTTTCAACCACTGCAAACTATAATATTTTTTCAAACCTGCTCAAATATCAAAATTTCCAAAACAGTAAACCAGAGTCTATTAAGTAAGGACTATATGAATTAGGTGTGAAAGCATCCTTAGTAATCCAAGACCTATGAAAAATCACATATGACCAAAAACTTAAGAAAAGACTGTAATGTGAGATGGTGTGCTAGAAAGGAGGCATCAACAACTGAATGGCTGCAGCACATTTATACGCTCCAGAACTGATGATGTTTCGGTTGTACAGTATGGAAAGCTGTTGGACCATAAAATTAATACGGGTGATATCAACTGTAGTTCAGCTCTACTAGTAACTAAGTTTTGATTATATGTTGTCAATTTTGATGAATTAGTGTGCCAGTAGACTTTACAAGTGTAGAAAAAAGTGTTAATAGTCTTACTGGTATAAAAGAGTAAAAACTCAAAGTATCTGTAAGCCAAAATGTGAGTAGAACTAGTCAACTTAATGCAAATAAAGCAGGAGGGATTTTATCCAAATCCAGAGCCTTGGTTGCTGTAATATTTTCAAAAGCAAGTGGGAAGCCTGATTTGCTTTATTTTGCCCCTCATTAGCATAAAGGGCCTACTAGTAGTACAAGTTAACTTTTTCATGTCTCGTAGTAGTACTGATGACTTTTTTTTTACTATACTGGTAAAGTCTACTTGTAAACTAGTTGACCAAAACTGAGTAGATGTACTCCCGGGTCATATCACCAACATTTAATTTTATTCCCAAACTGCTTTCCACAGTAAAGCTGTTTAAAAAGATAAGTGATCACTCTGATGTTATCAAATGTATCTTAAAATATGCAAAGACTCACTCTTAAACTGGCACTGCATCCACAAAGACACTGCTGTGCTTCGCATGCGAACACAGCAGTACAACTTTTTAAAGTAACTCTCTTCTCATTTTGAACATGTCCACTTTTAATACTTGATTTAAATTGGTATTGGGTTCTTTATTCATATTCCTGCAAAGCCAAATCAAATTTTTGGAATAGGCCTTATTTTTATTCCAGTTATATGGGTTTAATTGCATCTTTGTAAGGTTTCCAAATTGAATTTTCAATAACATACATATGTAAGCAGGAGACAGCAGGTGTTGTTAAATGCATCAGTTGTTTCTTTCATAGCATGAGTCTGATTTGTAAGCTGTGAGTGGAGCCTTAAATCCCCCCAGGGATCAATAAAGCATTATTCTCTCTCTGTAGTCATGTATATTTGTCGTTTGCTCTTATATTTATATTTATACTAGACTGTGAATGCAGTTATTTCTCTACTTCACTTTTCCTCCTAAGTGGAAAATGAAGTATATCACAATGTATCTCAGGTATTGTTTGGCATCACCTTGAAGAACAGTGATCTACACTCCAACTGTGGAGGCTGTGCAAGTTTATGGGGAGATGATCAAAGTGGCAAAGTGGAATGAAACATCAGAGTTTTGACTGTGTAGCAGTTACCCTGAAATTTCAAATTACAGCTTTAAGAACATCATGATGACTGGAGGGTAAGGCACGTTCACCAACTTCTTCATGCCCACTGCATCAGACAGTTATAGTCCTGCATGCCTGATGTGTCATGAAGCAAATTCATCACATGAAGCCCTGATCTGATTAAAAATAACCAATACAAATAAGTGATACACTGTTTCTACACAATTTGATGGTTATTAATGAACAACAGAGTATCATAATAGGACATAATGGGCCTATGAGATGGACCTGGAGAAGACACATGATAGTAGGGAGTAGATATTTTCTGAAAAAAAAAGTTACATTTTTAGACTGAAAAAGAAGTGGATGAAGCTATGCAACTGCAGTCATCTGAATATCATAGAATACTTTAGAACACTGTCAATGCCCACTGTTATGCTGCGTTCACACCGCAAGCGACCCAGCTACCAAAATCGCGTCGTCCACTGACATAGTGTCGCGCGTCCATAAATACCTCATTTTGGTCGTCGGCCGTTGCTCGGTGACGTCACGTCCGTTCGAGTTTCACTGCAATCATATCATATATCACATAATAGGATGTATAAGCGGACATTATTCCAGGTGTATCCTTTTCATTCACTTATCAAACACTGCAGCTGATGCCCTGCAGCAGCATTATCTGTGAGTTTACTGCGGTCCGTCTAGGCGGAACTAATGTCCTCACTGACATTAGTTCCGCCTAGACGGAACTCATCCGCCCTGTAGTCCGGATGAATAACTGTTTGTCTAGGGTACCGTCACACATACACACACCTCTGATTGTCTGATGCTGTACAGCCACACATAACATCGCCTGAATAGATCAACTTTTTTTTAACTTTGACATCGCGCGACGAGTGAAGTGGTCGTCTTGTACGCGGCCGTCGCATCGCGGGTGGGTTAGCCCCGCCCCATCGCGACTGTACATTGACTTTGAATGGAGAGTGATTGCCGAGGTAGTAAAGTTAGCATCCGGTGTTAATGCACCTATAGACTCTGGCATACTGCACATGTGAGCTCAGCTCGAGATCCACAACGTTACGGCCTAAAATGTTAAATATCATTAGCGCCAATGTTTAAATTTTTGCTGATATTTACTGCCAATATAACGGCCATAGATCAGCAGTAATATTGGCAAAATAGACAAATGCACCTTGATGTTTTGCTTTGCTATCTCTGCCTGAGTACATTCAAAAATCAATTTTCCTTTTTCAAGACTTAAACATTGTTTTCCTTGTTTTGTATCTGTTCCTCAAACAAAAAAGACAGTCACATTGAAAGAAACATGCCAGTTTTCATAAAATAAAGACTACAAAAAACATTGGTATCTGCGATGTTGACTTCAGAAATATATCTTATCAATATCATATATCCCTCATTGCAACCAAACTTTAGCTCCATCTGATCACTGACAGAAAGGCCCTTTTAAGGCAAAACTTGAGGCCATCTGATGAGTAGCAACACCACATTTCCAATCATAAATCCTCAATAAAAGAAAAATCAAACCAATATCAAACAATTCCCCCTCACAGTTAAGGTGCATATTTGCATGATAAATTTTGACCAAAGCCTTTTATGTGAAACAGGCTGTAAATACATGTATCAAGGCCGTAAAAAACATATTTTACCACTTACAGACATTAAGGTGTGAGGTCTCTGCTGTCAGCCTCAAGTGGACACTAGGGGTACTACAGCTTATGGAACTTTAGCATAGGCCTCTGCTGTTAACCCCAGCAGATGCTGCGTGGTTTAATCCCAGAACATTTTGGCAAACTACACTACCCACAATACTAGAATGTGATTCTGATTGATTGAGTGAATGTTGGCAGTGGCAGCAGGCATTTGGCTGGAAGGTAAATTTGAAGCGGCTGCATCTGTATAAGCCAATAGAAATATAACAATTGTGGTATCCCTGTATCAGCCTGTAGAGGGCAGTGACTACATATTTTTAAAACAATATATAGAACGTAAAACTATGGACTACACAACTATACGACAAAATTGTTGTTTTGGTTTAAATCTGAAAACAAAGATTACAGTGTTGAGTTACTCTCAAATTTCTCATTTCATTGGCAAATAAAAAAATCCTGTTATTATGATATATTACTAATGTCTTTTAGCTTGTTTTGTACCTGAAATTTTGGTCTTCATGTGATTCATAATTAAGAATACTCCTGCACTATAGTTGACCTATTATAAAGTCATAAGAATCTCAACATAACTACTGTCATGTCTAAAAGGGCAAACTTCAATTTGGTAGCATGCTGCATTTTCAAAATACATGGAAATAACCTTGACCTAAATAAACAGAAGACAAACACGTATCCTGCCATGATGCTGTGTATCTTGTGTATCTGTTTATCCAGAGGTCAAGCTTTAATTTCCTCACCGTCAGCAGCCAGAGCTGTCACCACGCTCGTCTGTGTGGGCCCTGTCTTCCCGACTCCTCCGTTTTCGAATGCCGGCTGGTTGTCCAACTCTTGGAGCTGCCAGTTGAGGCCGAAAAGGTGCATTGCTGTTAAATACACAAAAATAAACTGCGTGGGCATGTGTAAATGGGTAAACAAATCTGCAAATCAGCCACACCAAAACAATCAGACCACTTAAGCACAAAAAGGACCCGTGGGGGGTGGAGGCAGGACGGATGAACTCAATGTAGGCAGAGAAAAACACAGCGACAGCTTAACTCCACACATTTCAGTCACTTTTTTGTTTTTTAAAGGCTGCCCTGCAAATGGGTGGCTTTTCAGTAAACAAGATGCTGAGAGAGGCCAGACAAAGTCATCTCAATCAATACATAGGAACCCTGTTGCTCTCCTACGTTTCCTTGGAGAGGACTGTTCATTAACGTTCCAGAGTGTCTGCTGCAAACAAACAGTCCCTGCATCAAAGGAGGGACAATTTCTATTTTCAACATTTTTTCTGCACTGGACAGTAAACTGAGACTAGAAAAACTGGCCTCTTGTATTTGCACAAAGTTTGATTCCTCAAAGCCTTTAGGGGATGTGACGTCCATAAGCAGGGGATGATCATGGGTTACAGCACACTGGAACCAGAACCACCCTCTGGCGGGTTGATGTGCCAGTATTTACTCAAAGTTTGATGAAGATTCCTTGAGGCCTTTGTAAGCCATGGCATCCATAAGCGAGGAACAATCATGGGACCAAAAGACCTTTGGCTTAGATCCACCAACAGCAGGTCAGTCCATCAACTGGTCACACAGGACTTTAGTGCAAAGATTGACAGAAATTCCAAATAAAGTTTTGGAGATACTGCATGCACATGGATGATAATGTGGCTCCAAGACCTTTTGAATTATGGTTATTAAATATCAAGCCAGTTTGTCTTTCAGTCACTAAGGATGTTTGTGTAAAGGACAGAAATACTGCATGGCATTTTTGAAGAAAAAGCATCCTTAAAGGTGCTATGAGGAGAATCTATTTCCGGCGACAGAAAGACTCTGCTACCCATGAGCACGCGCGGTGACTGTCGTAAAGACATGACCCAAGCCAAAGCGTGTGTTTGTTGTGATGCTAATGAATGCAGCTTGGACCGTCCTCTGAACTCTGCATTGCTTTACAGCTTCTTTTTTCAGCAACTTACAGGATGCAAAGCGACGAGGTAATGTATCTCTTTCTAGTTACGTAGCGGTAGTTTTTGACGTGTGACAACAAGCAATTTTTGGAAAATTTGGTATCGTGCTTTTGTAGCAGGCTATATATCGCTACTTACAGCCCGGGGCTCTAAGACTTGTCCGAATAATATAAACTTGCTCTAGTTTTAATTGGCTTGTTCCCGAAGTTGAGTATCCAGGCCAGTCCAGCCCTGTCCGACCTGACCGCGAAACTAAGTAATAGCATTTATAGATAACCTATGTTGATGCTATAAAACTCATCTTAAAGTGTGTATTTCAATTAGGCATATATCTAAAAATGAGCCTTTTTTGTAATTACTTAGAAACTCCTCTTAACATCTTTAAGTAAGGGATAATCATGGGGGAAAATGCCCTTTGGCCTACGATTGAACAATGTCTGACGACTCAAAGCTCCATTACATCTACCCATCTACTTCTACCCATTAGCTCTTAGATTTTCTTACATGAGGCTGCTATGTAAATCGTTCACCAGCACTTGCTAGCACATGTTCACCTATTTCAGACCTATTTACTAGCCACGGAAGCAGCGGTTGAACAGAATGTTTTTATTTTTTTATCTGTGCAAACTGTTTTTACTTTAATTGATACCCTGCATGTTTTTTACCCTGTGCACCGCTATACAATGCTGCTGGAACCTTAATTTCCCTGAGGGAATCTTCCAAAGGGATTAATAACGTTCTATCAAATTGAAGGGAATCTAATCTAATCTAATCTGATCTAATAAGGGTGTGTGTCTACCAATAGGTTACGATTTGATTCAATTCCCAGGGTCATGATTCAATAAAAATCAATTTTTGATTAAAACTTCTTCCAGATTCAGAAATAAACTCCATTTATTTTCAAGGGTATTTTTTTCAATCTGCTCTGACCTAAAAGGCTTGATAATTTATTTTGACACAAAAAAAATATTGAAGATACAGTGCTCATGTATTTGTAATGTTTGTATCAGCAATTACAATGATGAAGGTAAACTGTAGATAACCTGAAACAAAACAACAAACATTTTGGCCTGAAGTGAAAATGACTTTAATATGAAACTAAAGAGATGCTTATAACACACCAAGAACAACACTGTCCTTGTTCCTGATGGAGGAGAGAGAGGTAGTTTGTGTGTTTAAAGCAGGTGTAAGAAAGTCAACTAATGGACAATCTGGATCAGATCTGAATATTTTAATGTTTACATATGCAGGCGCTTAAACTTCCCCCCTCCAGCCAAATGCCTGCCATGCCATCCAGCCAATGAAAGTGCCCAAATTCCATCAGAAACATGTCTGATGGATGGTGCTTATCCCTAAGAACACATCTCATTGGCTTCTTCTTATCAGAGTAGAATAAGCGTCGACCAGTTACTATGATTCAGTCATGGACCAGTCAAGATTCGGTGATGGAAAGTGGGGAAATTTTAATGGCTCCATCTGTATTACTTGATGTGTATTAGGGGTGCAACAATACCCTTAGTTTACAGCTCGGCTTGCAGTTAGGTTTGGTTTTGACAGACTCAGACAATTTAGGTGCATTAAAATAAATACAAAAGTATATATGTGTATATATATATATATATATATACATATATATATATATATATGTATATATATATATATATATATATATATATATATACATACATATATGTACATATATATATACATATATATATAAGCACATACTGTGTACATATATATGCTCCATTCTTATGTATTTAAAGCTAAGAATTCTTTTTTTTTCCACTTCTGAAAAAAATTACTTTTTAGCAAACACTCTCAAAACTAAACATTTACCCAGACACAGCAGATGTAGTTAATGTTTAATAAAAAAAATAGAAATAAAACACAATTTCAGGTGCTTATAAAGCTAAGCTAGCACCTGCTATATCTATAAGATAATGATATAAAAAACAAATCAGCAAAGTTGAGCCTCAAATAACTGCAGATATTCATGTTTAAACCAGAATCATTTTTTTTCTTGAAATTATATTTGATCACATTAAGCTGAAGTTTTATTTGTTCTTCCAACTGTCATTTTTCTGAGCTGACTGTAATGCATTGTCATAAAAGATCTCTGAGCGCACAAACTCTCTCAAGGCATTTCCCACATTGTTGAGTGAGTTAACAAACCCTTCTGGAAAACCACCTGGATTCAGATCACCACAAAAATCTTTTAACTTATTCCTTGTGCCGTGATAAATTTTATTTCAGGGATATAATATTCCTTGAATTTTTTTTCCAAATCCATTCATTAGTTTTGAAATTATCCTGTTCACAAACCAACAAACAAGCAAACTAACTTACAAATGCCAGTAAAAAAAGGATCTCCTTGGTAGAGGTAATAACTGTAGGTGTCAGATTCTTCAGGCTAATAAAGCCTCACATAGTTTGCTTTTAGTGGCTATCAAGTTTGAAGAAAATAATTCATTTTTAAGATATTGTGTTTGCATGACTTGTGAATCCAACTAATGCATTCACAGACAGACAACCTGAAAAAGGAAGTCTCCAGCCATTGCTGCTGCCAGCATGAAGCACAAAACTCTCAGCATCTAATACAAAGCTGCACAGACAGGGAGACGCTGCTTCTTATTTGTTGAAAAGAGAGACAAGGGGAAGGGACAAAGTGAGACATTTTGGAGACAGTTTATTTAGACCGACAGTCGCAGCAGGAAAGAGGAAGTGAGAGGGGGGACGATGTTGCAATACTAGACGAGTCCTCTTACATAACTAAACTGTGCCAGGCTTTCATGCAGCCAACCTGCTTTATTGTCACAGTATTGGATGCAATCAAACTGTGTTTTTGTTGTTTTTGGGAGACGGAGGAGGCTCCTGCGAGCGCAGCGAGAGGGCCAATCTCCTTCAAAGTCACCAGCCGGGGAACATGCTGAGGAGGCATCTTGATTTCCGACCATTTGATCTGCCAGAGGAACTTTTCTCCAACACTCGCTAGGAAGATGGATATTGACTGCGGCAAAATAACTTGAGAGGTGTATGAGGGGCCAGAGAGAATATCAAATGTGAAGGAGACCAAAGAGGAAGAGATGGAACGAGCCGTATGGAAGGTGTATCAGAAGGTGCTTTGTAAAGAAACAGGGCATGTTCTCTTTTGTTTAAAACCTCCTGATGATTATTTTTGGCATCAGCTTAGTCAGAAGACACACAGCGCTGTCCTTGGTAAACCACACACACTGGTGCTCTGTAGCCTTGAATTATAATCAAATAGTCAAGGTTAGAATTGACTGATAATGTCTGGCCACCGAGAACAAACAGCCAGAATCACCGTCAGTGTCAGAAATCACTTCAGTTGATTGTTTAACAAACCTGCAGTTCTGTAAGCGACGCTGATTGAAGGAGAATTAAAGTGCTTTCACACCACGACCTTTTCTTTTACACGCTTTGCCGTCCAAATCAGACATGTTGAGGGCACGGCTGGGGCCCCAACAGGTACTTTTAATTCTCACAGGATACTTTAATCTGTTATTGTTAAACTTGGATTTTGAAGATATTCACTGATGATTCACAGTCTGACGTATTACATTTGTGATAAGCATAAGGGAATTAAGTTGATAAATGATAGCTACGAATAAAAATGAGCAGTTGTGAGACTAACTGTGCTTCATTTAAGCGATGTTTACACAGATTTTCCAAATTGACACAAAGGTGAAAGCTCCTATGCCTTCAAGCATAAATATGTTTAGAGCTGACACCCTCTAGTCTGTTGCTTGGTGAGATAGGGGCACATTAACACTAGCCACTCCATACCATGTGTAAGCGAGACCTCTGATTATTTGTTCCAGCCTGTGTTTATGGTCCTGAGTGACTGTTACATTAACCAGCTCCATTCTACAATGATTGTGACCAATCCAAAGTGGGACGGCCTGATCAGCTTCCATTGGCACAGAAAGAGGTGAGATGACAGCAGGCAGTAACAGCTTGGGCGGAGTTTAGCATTTATGCTAACAGCTTTAGTGGCAGGTTTATCAGACCAGGAACACATTTCTTTATTAAATGAAAAACACTAGAAAACTCTCTAGGATACTTTTGCTCCACTACTAACATGTTTACCAAGTGATTATTTTTCAAAGTTGCTCTACAAAGCCACTTCCAACATAATCTGATTGGTCCATAATGAATGTGATTGACAGAATGACTGTCGGTCATCTACAGGATATGCTTTTGAAAGATCCTACCCATTCCCGAACACTTTCTATGAGCTCTGTACCAGATGGACCAGTGACATATACTGAAGGGTCCATCCAGTGTGACAGGTTACTGGACCATGTGTTAATCATATCAAGTGAAAAAAAGATTGAGGTCAAAAACACATTTTCTTGACTAACACAGACAGAGGATCTTGGTTATTTAGGAATGAGGTTTTGTCGATAAGGTTTCCTCTTTTCGTTCCATTATGCTCAGAAAATCGTGTGTGCATTTGAGTTTGAGATGAAAATAACTCTCACTCCATATACAGACAGTTTGAAGTGTGTTTTCTCCAATTTATAGAAGCGTCATTCTCTGTTTTTCACTCTCATGCATGTTCCCTCAGCTTGTTTTTAAATATTGTATTGTTCTCTATGTATTTCAGCCATGATGCATATTCGATTAAGGCTAAAGACAATAGGGTTAAGCAATTTTAAAAGCTGAGAAGATAAGTTTTCTCACCAACAGGCTTGAGGGCAGTTTACCGCATGCCCTCCTCTGCTCTCTCCCCCTTCTCTCAAACCTGTAACTGTATCTCCTATATCCTAACAATAATTATATTACAAAAGACACATTAAACCTACTCATCAACAAGAAAGGTGAACAGCACAGTTAAAAAAAGGGAAAAAAGGAGATGAGAGGTTTGGCCAAACAGCAACCCCCTGTACAATGGAACAGATTAAAACAAACTGTAGTCTAGCTGTACCAACACGCATGTTTTCCTCTTATTGTCTGTTTTAACTAATGATCTTAATACTGGTAAATAAAGCCACTGTAAGTTGAAGGAGTTCAACAGTACTGACAAGCCAGATTTCTCTCAACCATCCAGAAAGGATCAGTCAGACATTTCCTCTTGTGTAAACCTGCGAGGTTTGGTAATTTGCTGCATCCTTGTAACTCATTTCTGCTACATCAGTGAGTTTTCCCATTGTTACTGATACTGCAGCTTCAAATTGCTCTAAATCACTCCCCGTCTTCAATCAGATCTACATCAATCCCATTATTGAAGTTGAAAATTCATTTAGATGAAACACAGGCACGACAGGCAAATTCTTGGCCCAGTTAAACTGTGAATTTCTCACAGTCAAACCAACTTTTTCAAACAGTTTGCAGTGCAAATATTTTCATTTCTTATATAAACTTGTTGGAGACTTTGAGCTGAGGAAATGGCTCCAGAATCTTTAGGAAACACTGTGAGCTGAGCTGGGTGCCAAAATGAAAGGATCAACTGAGGACACGGAGCATTAACCTGAAGTGAAACACCCTCTGCCTGCAAAGAAAGTGACACCTACTCCACTGAAATGATTGACAGCTTTGAATTAAAGCAGGTGAAGGTATTAGTTAAGACGAAAAGAGAGGGTACATTCTATGCTTTAAAAAATTAACCTTTAGTGTTTGTGCAACAGAAATCCTCACAAAGAGGAGTTAAAACACTCTTTTTCAGATGACTGTCAGAGGACACGGCACCATGATTTATCAAAAGAGATGTAAAATGACAGAAAGTGCTCTCAGAGGAGTTGTTGACTTTGAGCTGACAATGCAAAACAATATTTTACATGAGCATATGTCCTTTGCAAATTAGCAAGTTTAAAGGCATTCATGCAGCTCTGCAAGGAAATGATAAAGATGGAGGTGTTTCAAGTTTACAGCAAATAAAGGCACAAAAACAGGCTTAAAGCATATACCTTAACATTCTGTCACTGGCAGGCTGAATTCACCATCTAAGCTACACTGTGGGCAGAGTACATTTTATATTTGGGATAAAAAAAGGGGACTGGTAAATAGTCTGAAAACAGTAGTTGGCTTTTCCCCAGAGACTATGCTAATATAGCCTTCAAATGATCTTAATTGCAATAAACTGTATTTTTTTTATAGAGCATCATGATCTGAAACTATTTTAACACAATGTTTTCTGTTCTGACTTTCAAAATATGCATTTTCATTCATAATGACAATTTGAAGCATTTTCTACCTTCGTCACTTTGGGGATCAAATGATTGCAAAGAGATATCTTTTTATGATCCGAATGTTTTTTTTTTTTATAAATCAGCTATTATAATCTGCAGAACACCGTATTTAAGTCGTTACAAAAAAGGGGTGCATGCGCAAGGTGACATACTGTATGTTCAGTGCTTCCAAATTGATGTGACATTCTTAACTTTATTTCACAAAAACTTGACATGGTTGGTTTGAAATTCGACACGGTCAGGCGGAGGTCTGTCCACAAGCTTTCCGTAAAAGATGTTGTCTCTGAGTTGCTGGATGGACATTGTGGTCAGTAGCCAGATACACCACATGTATGCCTCAGTCAGGCTTGATTCCCATCTGAGGCTCATTAGCCAAAATGTCCTCCCCCTCTCTCTCCCTCACCCACTTTTACATGACAATCCACTATGTGTATATCAAATATAGTACAAGGCTAAAATTGTCAAGAAAATATACTTAAAAAGAAAGGGGTGTCTTTTGTCTTTGGTACTATGGCAGTGGATTATTCTGCTAACAAGGCTAGAAATTATTATTTATTTAATGTTGACATAAATTACAAGCTTTTACTGTAAATTAATTCTTATTATTGAGATTTTATTTGGTTTACAAGTTACTCCAACACAAGATAATGCGTGGTCTTTCTTCTAAATTCTTTTCCCCACAACTACACTGTAAAAAAGGCTAGTTGTTTTAACTTGAAAAAGTGAGTGTCAGGGCTGCCTTAAAATTTTAAGTTTTCTGAATTTAGAAATTTAAGTTCAGTTGAATTAAGAACGATTCAGATCAAGTGAACTTGCTATTAAGTCAGCTCTACTTGAATTGTTTACTGAACTTAAGATCAAGTTGTGTTACCTTTAAAATTGCAGTTTGAAGAAGTTTAATTGCTGTGTTGGCATAAAACAATACTACTGGAATTGGATTGCTTTTAGAAGTTTGTTAAACTAAACTCCACTGAAATTAAATTTCTAAATTCAGAAAACTTAACATTTTAAGGCAGACCTGACACTAACTTTTTAAAGGTTAAAACAACTAGCCTTTTTACAGTGTAGGAATCATGAGTTGGACCCAGACACTGTCAAGGAAATGAACGAAGCCATGTGGATGCCCTGCAGTGAACACTGCCATGCTTTAGCTTAAGTTCCATCTACTCACAGACAGAAAGGTAATGTTGAGATAGGACTTAAGGCTGTCTGACCAATAACAACGCTGAATTTCAAAAAACAGAAATTCAGAATTAATTCAAATAACTACTAATATCAATGGAGATATATAAAAGAATGAGTGTTTTACTTTAAGACTGAAAGTGGCTTTTGGACAAGGCCATACACATATGCATTAGGGCTGTAAAAAATGACTTTGCCCTGTATACAATCATTAAAGCTGGGGTTGGCGATTTGATTTAGACACACTTTTTGTAATACTGGTTAAAATGGTCTTTATGACCCGATGGTAATCAACTCATAATGTGTTCTTAAAACAGAGCGAAAAATATCCGCTATCTACAGCAGGAGTAAAACAGGAAAAACACCAACCAATAATCATGCCGGGACACCAGTTTTTAAACCAATCAAATCCCGTCGCCATTCTGCCCGCCTACTGCACGTGCATTTTCCCGGCGTGCACAGACTCGATGCGTGTTGCCGAGCTCATACATATCAGAGTCCGTGAGACAATGCTTACCTTTCAAGTTTTGTCTTTGAAAATAAGGGAAGCCGCCGTGAGCCGTCCCACAACCCCAACCAAGCTCCAGTATCCCTCGCATTTTAAGACAGATTTATAAGAAATCTAAAATAAACTCTTTGTTTTTCAAAGTTTGTTCTGCTGCTCTAAGCCCTGAGGAGATGCTACATTCAAATTCATGCTAGTTTTCCAAATATGGCCAACCCCAGCTTTAAGATGTCATTTTTCTGTAGCCAGCCCCAAGTGGACATTCTGGGTACTACAGCTTTTGACACTTCCACATGAGCCTCCATTTACAGCCCAGGCAAGTATTCATAGGTTTTAATTTTTCAGTTTACCCTAGAGATGGCTGTGCTTGAAAATACCAAAAGATCAGATGCATCTGAATTACTCGGAATAGCATGTCTTGCGCCAACAACCAAGCCACTGAAGTCACCTCTCATCTTGACCATGTCTATCTGACTTATAGCACTAAGCTGCTTCCATGTGGTGGGCTGATTAGCTACTTGTTTAACCAAGAGATAAATGAATATACCAAATAATTATGCTGGTGAGTGTAGAAGTAATATTTTCAATAAAATGGATATTAAAAGTCAGACAAAAAAAGAAGAAACTATTAATTGACTTTTTAACTCTCCCAAACAGTCAGACACTTCCACCTCCAGGGCAACCCCTCATCACCACAGAGGAAAGTGTGTGTTGCAGTGGCCTTTTTGTATATGACACACACACAGCCGCAGAAGCACCGATAGCCCTCCTCTCTTCATTGCTCTTAGCCCACCAGAGCCTCAATCTCCACTTACCTCATCAACAAATTGCTTTGAGGTGAATAGCCCTCAATTTACGCATTTGCATAAGTTATTCCTGCAGCCCGGGCCAGTCCAATTAATATTTATGGGCCATGAGCCATTCTCCTCCTGAGCAGGAAGCCGGTGGAAGCAAGCCTCTAATCTCCGAAGTCAAAAACCTGCCCCTCTGAGCGCCTCTTCTGACGATGGATCGCAGGTCGAATTTGCAAGTTTACAACATGTTTGCTTGAGCTTTAACACTAACAGGAAATTCAGCGTACAGGAGCACCAACACTTGTGTACTGGAAAAAACCCTCCAGACTTCTCTCACAGCAAATTAGCCGTCTTGTTTTCAGAATTCTCGGTTGTGTTGTTACCTGGAAACACAGCTAATTGTGCTTCAAAATGAGATTTGCAGCCCTTATTTCCAGGAAATATAACTCAGCGGAGGAGCCAAAAGCATTAAAAAAGGAGGAGAAAATTTCTTGAGTGTTTTAAATTTGCAGATGATGTCATTCTGATAGCTGTCGCCACTGAGCATAATAAGCCCATTTACCAGAGAGCGAGGTGGCCCATCTGGAGTCAACTTGTGCCAACAGCAACTTGGAGCTCAACAGCCTCAAAAATTATTGAGACAAACATTGTTTTTTATGCCGGAACCTGTCTGCACATCTTCCCAGAAACATCCCCAAGGGAGTCCTCGATGTAAGCTGCACAGCTTGGAGCGTGGCGGAGACGTTCCAGTTTTCTCCTTCGATAGACTCTCCAACAACCTCAAACAGAAAGGAAAACATCTCCAACACGGCATCGACCAAGACTGGGCTTGTTTTTTTTGGGTCCTGAGGCAACCGACGCGAGCACAGCGCCACCTTTTATAAATCTCTGGAGGGTTTCTTGAATTTATTATCGGTATGAGTATTCCATCAAAGGCAGGACTGTTTTTCCCACCTGTGGGTCCACCTGTATGTTTTACTTTACTCTGGTAACTGACTTGTTGGAACCAATAGTCTTCCCCGTTTTCACAGTTTCATGAGAGCCAACCCCTTCATCTGCCAACCCTCCATGGAAAAACAGGCAGCAGCCTCCAGGCCTGAAAATGAAGGAAAACTAGAAGAGCAGTTTTTATGACTGGCCACTTTGGCAGTCAGCAGAAATAAAATGCAAGTTTATAAAGCAGAAATATAAGTGTTGTAGACCATGGGTTGATCAGAGATGATTTCCAAATATCCTGCTGTACAATCTTAATTTTGACAGCACTTTTAGCTTAGTTTTAGTTGCAGTCTTTTGCCTAAAATATTTTTTTAGTTTTAGTCATAATTAAGTCATCTATTTTTATAAAATTTTATTCTAGTTGTAGTTGATTAAATTTCACAAAAAACAACTGTAAGTTTAGTCAACTAAAACATGAGTGTAGAGTGTAACACATTTTTTATGTTTCCTTGAATTTCTGAAGTCATGTTACACACGTAGATGAACACAAACATCGAATAACCCTTTATGAAATGATAGAAAAGTTTGAATGTTTAAACAAACAGAAACAAATGTAAGTTTTGTGTGAAATGCAGTCTCCTTTACTTAGGCTACAGAGCATCCAATCACCTGCTGGATGTGCTTCTGAAAGGTCAGCCCTCCCCAAACACTTTCTATGGGCTCTTTTCCAATTGGACTAGTAAAATATATTGAATCGTCCATCTGGTGTGTGAGGTTAACTACTGAATACTAAATGACAATTTTCTTTAAAAGCTAGACAATACTGACCTTGTAGCATATTGGAAAAATGTGGATGTGAGCAAGCATTTAGCACTTCCTGGTTCTCAAGCCCAAAACTAAATGGAATTTAGAATACTGGTTTTATATAAATAAGAAATTCAGTTTGCGGTGAACACAAACACATGATATTTTAATGTTTAATAGTGAATACTAAAATGCATCTAATGGTGCCTACCTTTGAATCTTTAACTGTTTTTTGTGTTGAAAACAATGATTGCTTACTCACACATAATTAGCAACCACAGACATATTCAATTATCCATACAGGAATGAGGAAAAACATCTTGTTTGCTTAAGAAACTCTCCACAAGAGGGCACAGCAATACATTATATACTGGAAATATTGTTGCTTCGTCTAAGTCAAACATCAATGCTATAGTTTCAAAGTTGCTATTTCCTTTAACACTAAAAAAGGAATGAAAAGTAGGTTTGTTTGTTATGATTATCACAAAGAACAGAACATGTAATTTTCATCTTTTTGACTCCACAGTTCCTATTACCAGCAATGAACAATGACATTTTTTGTCATTAGGGACAAAGAATAATTTTATTAAAAGATCTCTGAAGAGTTGGAACTCTAATAACTTGTCCTTTTAGCCAGGAGACTAACAAATGCGTCCCTCTTGGTAACTAACGTTGTCCATCCCTGCTATCCTATTAAGAGTTTCAAGGGCTAATTGGAGATTCTGTGTTTATTTCCTGTACTCGTCTCTCGCTCTTGTCTTGTAGGTGGTCTAGGATCCTTGGTGGAGACTGCCTGCTGCTGTGGAGTTACGAAGCCTCAATAACTACAATTACAGACATGACACACATTTGGCCATTTCATTAGCCCCATTCCAGTTCCTAATCATTAAAGCTGTTAATGTAGATATTAGCTTGATCTCTCTGTCCATGGTTGATACATCTATAGAAACTATTTTTAGCACCACATAGACATGAGGCCCCTTTTGAAAATGGGATGTCACATCTCAAAAGGTCTGACTTTAATGCATTTATACTTAACGGAGACAAATATGGTAGGGATGCACTTGTGGTCTGGGCACCCATGAGTTCATCACTACCATAAATTCTTGTTTTTAGTAAGAATACCATTGACTTAACTTCTATAAAACTATCACCACAACCATACGGACATGAGGACCCTCCTGAAAACAAGATGTAGCATCTCAAAAGGCTAACTGCTAATAAATGTGTTTTCAGCTGAAACGAATATGACTACAGGTCTATGGTTCATGGATCTGTCACTAACTTTAGTTCTTACTTTAGTCCACTTGTCTCCTCTTACCTCCCTTCCTTTGCCCTCACACCCAACACAGTATCATGTGGATTTGCTGTTCATCATGAGACTGGGATCCACATCCAAGATTTCCTGCTGCTTAACAGAGGGTTTTTTCTTGCCACCATGATGGAGGGATCCATGACTGGCTATATGGACTCATGTTGAGTGTTGGATGATATATTTGTATATATATGTATATGTGTATTTTATATGTATTTATGCATATATTGTGTGTGTATCCATAAAATGAAGAGTTTTATGCTCTATTGTAAAGTTTGTTGAGATAACACTTGTTGTTAATTGGCGCTATACAAATACAAACTGACTTTTGATTAACTGATTCATTTGCATTTAATGCAAGAGAGCATGGAAATGTGCCATATTAAAAGCACACACTGAAACAATACATTCTTGCTTTTAGTATTCAAGGACATTTTTCAGACATAAGCTCCTTCTGTATGAACAGTTAAATCAAACATGTTCAGTGGGCATAATGTTCCTATTTGCTTGTGTTTGTGACGTTTGATTAAAGATGCATTTCCAAAGTCCACATGCTGTGTTCTGCATCCAGTCACAGCACTAACACTGGACTCAGTCCTGATTAGCCTCCTCTCCCGTCTAAACAATTGCTGAAATCCTTCCAATCAAGCTCTTTTGCAGAGCTGGGACTGGAACGCCTCACCTCAGCAGGTTTGCTTTATTTGAATTACAGGAGCCGCTGCCGTCAGATAGCCAGAGTCTAGTTTAGTGGTTATTGTGAATGTTATAACACAAATCCATCCCATAAAAAACATCTAATCTGAGCTCTTTGTTTCTTAGCAGCAGCAGATTTTAACCCGTGGTGCAGAATAAAATCAGCATGAGTAATATGGCTGAGTTAAATTCAAACACGGCCTCATTTTAGTAAATAACAGAGGCAGATGTGCTTGTGTTCGTCTCCAAGTTTGTCTTTGCACTAATAGGACGGTGTGAGCTGACAGTGGGGAAGTATTATTAAAGTACGAGTGCACATTGTAGCTATTTGAGTCATTGCACCTGGCAGGTGAATTGGCGGCGGATGAAAGAGAGAAAGTGGTGGAAACACTCTCAGGCACCTGAGGCAAGTGCAAAGGTCTGCATCTGTTTAACACACACATTCACACACTTACACACAGAGAAGTGCTAAAGCACTCATCACACACACTGGAAAATGGCCAAAAATACAATTCTAAACATCTGACAGGTCTACAATTAAACGAGTCACTGATCACTGGGATGAAAACTCTGTAAATGAATCCAATCTGCCTGAACTGTTTATGACAACAGCTGAACAAATGACTGTTTCTGCTGCTTCTTCACAATCAGCTCCTGAGAGAGCATGAGGTGGGGCAAGCACAGCAAAATTACATCCTCTTCCAGGTTTTCATTTATTTACTCTCTGAAATGCCAGAAAAATACAATCAAGACTACCAGAAAAACATGCAGCAGCAGTAAAAGAACGATTCATTCATGCAGGATTCAAACGTGGATGGAGACTGTTTTCTTTTCCCTGCATTCTTTTTGTTGGTAACTCCTTTTTAAATAAGTATTTGTATTTTATGCTCCTATTGATTGGAGTGAGACAGTGGATAGGCTTTTGAAAGGGTGTGGGAGAGAGCAGAGGAGGGCCTCCGGCTGGATTTGGACCCTGGCTGGCAGAAGCATATTTGGGACATGCCCGGTTGCTTTCCACTTCGCCAAACTATCACCCTGTTGTTGGTATTTCTGTCTATTGTTGGTCTGATTAAAGTGAAAGACCATACATGATACTAGAAGAAAGTGTCAGTGTTCACAGTGGCACATATCAAGCAATCAATCAATCACTGAAAAAAGTAAAAATAAAATTAAGAAGCTTCACGTTAAGGCTGAATGACACCACTTTTCAATAACAGTCACACTCGAGGACATAAATTGATTACATGTTTGAAAGCATGTGCTAACAACTTAGTTATTTTCAGTTGGGCAATGCCGATGATTCTCGGGTAATTTAAAAATTTGTTACAACACACTAGCAAGAGTCGACTTTCATTTACCTTCGCCGTTATAAGTTACAGCTCTGTTCATCTCTGTTAGCTCCAGCTGCTTCCCTCTCAGGACTGGACTCCTGTTGTACAACCTAAAGCATCCTTTGGGGACAGTTTTCTTTAATGCTCTAGGCATGGTGTCAGAACACTGAGACCAGCAACACAAGATGAAATGCCATAATCATACATTTTATACGGCATTTGTTGAAATATATCACAATACCTCCAATTTTAGGGTATCTACGCAGTGTATCTTAGTCTTTGATGGTTTGGTCTGGGGACTGAAGGTTCCCAATGGAAACATACCTAAAAGTTGGTTTAGTGGCTGGGGATTTGCAGGCTGACTTCCTGGGGCAGTACCGCTGGTTATGGTAGCTGGTAACGCAGCTGAAAGGGGTGAGTGACCATCACCTCCAGAGCCTTGGGGTGTAGAGTTTGCACCCTTGCACCCTTAACACCTTTGCATGAAGTAGTGTTAACATTGCTGGTGCTGAAGTAAGTTGTCAGTAATGATGAATGGATAAGTGCTGACCTGGAATGTGATCCCTGGTCTGACCTGAACCTCGTGTTACATCTCTGTCGGCAAATATTTAAAATCATCTACCATTAGCTGTCAGGAAACATCAAATACGTCCAGCTGCGTTGAACATAGCAAAAGCATGCTTACACGGAAATGTAAACGGTTCTCCAATTGGTAAACGTCACCAAATATATGTTCATGTTTGAATGGCCCTCAGCAGGAGGCAGCAAAAGAAAAATCCATCTTCAACAAGTACTATGACTACACTCAGTTTGCTCACAGCCACCTGTTTGCACAGACCATGAACCATCATCAGTCATCAAAGCCTATTTGAAAATGATGCTGAATTCTGCTGTTTATTTTAAAATGGAACAAAAGGACTAAACACCTGAAGAGAAACTGCAAAATTTCATTGAGCTTAATTAAAATGGTCTCACAGATGGACAGTTTAATCTGGTTTTACTCTGCATAAGCTTCTGGGGGCACCCATACTCATAAGGCTGTTTCTAACATGTGGGCATGACTAACGTTCCTTTTATCTAAGTAATATTTTGGCATTAAAATCCATTTTAAGATGAAGAGATGTGCATGATCACAGCAGAGTTACATTAATAAGAGTGAAAGAAGCAAGGTGCTGCTCCCCTGTTCCTACCTGCAAAGGACTGCATTTATTTAACACACTCGCACACAAAGAGGCTCTGAGGCTCCAGTCACACACTCTGGAAAGAAGCCAGAAATACAATTCTCAAACATCTGACAGGTCCACAATTAAACGAGTCGATGATTGTTGGGATGAAACGTTGTAAATGAATCCAATCTGCCTGAACCGTTTTCAACAACAGCTGAACAAGTGACTGTTTCGGCTCGCTCTGGGTGTGTAAATTGAGCCTGTCAGGAGAGCAAGAGCAAATAAAAATAGCTACTGAATGGTGCACAAAGAGGAGTATTTAAGGTGTAAAAAGTATGTATTTTGATAAGCAAAGTATTTAAGGTGTAAAAAGTATGTATTTTGATAAGCAAAGTATTTAAGGTGTAAAAAGTATGTATTTTGAGAAGTAAAGTATTTAAGGTGTAAAAAGTATGTATTTTGATAAGCAAAGTATTGATTTGAATCAAGAACCAATCTTAACATTTGAGAGATGAGTGAATTGATCAACAAAGTCCAGAGTAAGTTGAACACCATAAATGGGCTGATAGTCTTTTCAGAGTATAAATCATACTTGAAACTATATATATATATATATGTATATAAATAATTTAAATTAGTATTGGTATGTATGACATGCAAACAAATGCTAAAATCAACTTTTTAAGTTAATGGCAGCCAAGCCCGGGAAGTTAATGTTGCCTCCAATTTTCACATAGTCCACCAGTGTAGCATTTCATATTCACTGCACGATCTGCCCCCTGATTTAGTTAGTTTCCACAGCCTGTGACTATTACATTTACGATGTAGACCAGCAGTGCAGCTCCGCACTGGTTCGCTTGAAATACGCAGAAAGTTCTCTTTCCGCGGAAGCCACTTAAACTACACGTATCAGCTATGCAGATCAACCCGACACAGGAAAACAAGCACCTATGACTTATCAGGTCATTTTAATACTTAGTAAACAGTAAAATAAAACTGATAACTATGGCTAATCATCTTCAGGCTGGAACTAGGGCAGAAAATGTGCCATTTGTTAGGGCAAAGCTGCAGTATGGGTATGACACTTAGTAGGAGGACTATGTGGGAATTTTACGTTAGTCAGGGGGCTATTCAGACATTATATAAAAAAGCATCTTCAGGGAATTGCGGTAATAACAAATACTCCCAGGAATTAGTACCATTTGTCTTTACGCTTATGAGTTCCCTCTGCTAAGCCCTGGGTGCCTTGCAGATCCAGGGGGAGACACTCTTGGCAGAGACAGTCAGCAGAAATGCTAATGAAGCAATTAAGGATGTACAAGTACACAGAAGTGGTCAAAAATGGGGATCAATCTGATACCAAATGATGGTGACTGGTTTTTCAAATGCTGCTGTAAGGTACACTGAACAACCACAAGTTATTATTACAACAGAAATTGAGAATAAAACCAAAACCAAAAAGCAAACCTTATTTAGAACCTCATTGTTCCAGCAGTTGGCTGGTAATTGGTTGGTAACTGGCTGGAACTTGGCTGGGAGGGAAAATTGAACTGGCTGCATCCAAATGTATGTATGTACATAAATATATTGCTTGATTTACTTGTTACTACGGAGACGCGTTTTCTAAAAAGGTTCAGAATAATCTGCAAATCAGATGTCAACAACAAATCCTGTCTTGTTCATCCATGTTTGTTGCTAAGAAAAGAACAAAAGTGGGCTGAGGAAACTTTCTTTTTTACTCATAATAAGCAGTTTAGTTAATTTTGATCTCACATTGAAATGTTTGTTGCTGAATTTAAAGACTTTTAAATGTTCATTTTTTAAAAGTTATTTATGAATCAAAACATATACTGAAAGAGATAAAGTAATGCTACAGTTTTACTCTGTCTTTAGTGAATAGAAATAAATACATAAAAGACCATCAATTTGAAGTATTTATGCATTTTGCCTTGAGCAAAAAAAAGAGAGAATAGAAATAACTCAAACTTGCAGAAGCATTTGTCTGAGCAGTACTGCATGATATATCACGAGTGCCATGTGTCAGACATTGTTGGTACTGAAAACCCTGAGGACAACATATTTCCACATAAAACTTCTCAGGAATTGATAGAAAATCTGATCAATTAGTAGAATCAATATTGGCATTATTGTGAAGAAAACTGTATTAACTCCCATCCTTAGATATCTTGGAGGGTCTTGTTTGTCATGCTTTTCAAAGGCCAAGCCTTCTTAGCAACACCCTGTTCATATTTGTCCCAAAGTGTTAAAATTGAGTGAACTGACTCTCCTCTCAAAGGTGCATACGAATTCATTTAAATCAGCTTCTTACCCACTTTGAACCCTGATATAACCTGACGAAGGATATTAAAGTCAACAAGCAGCAAACATTTAAGTGAATAAAGGTTTTGTGAATATTGATATGGATATAGTATCTTTATGACCTCTTCTGTGAGAGTGCACTCCCTCTCCCTTCAACAATAAACCAGTGGTTATAGGATCTTCCACACAAGCCCATATTTCTCCTTATACAACTGTGTCACATTTCCCCCTGCCTCCAAGCTGGATGAATACTTATACACCCGCCTGGGGAGCGAGGCACAGTGTAAAGATTAAGGGCTTGGATGACAGGAGAGGGCATGAGCGGAGATGAATCTCTAACAGCTTTATTGCTGTGGTCAAGATTCGAAAGGTTAGCAAGAAGTCAGCTTTGACACACACTGTAAAAAAACCTTCTCAAAGGAAATAATGCCCTGAGGATGGGGAGGGGGGGCATGGCAAGCATTAGTTTATCTTCCTGACCGAGATAAAAGTGTTTCCTGTTTGACAGAATGAGCAAGTTTGAGTTCTCGTAGAACAAAGGCTACGTGGACCAAGGTCTTCTTTAAAGTTCAAGTGTTCACGTCTGCTTCCTTTTGTTAGAAGAGTTCTGAATTCTCAACTTGTGTTTCATTTTGACATTGCCATCTGTGCCGGCCATTTGAGCCTCCCTCCCCCCCGTCTGTGTTTGAGCAGGAAACCCCAAGGACATAATTTGTCTGTCGTTCTGTGAACCAGGGATCAGAAGTGTAGGGATGATGCACAGTTCCTTGTCAGAGGGAGAACAGGCAAGTATGTCTCGCTGGAAATTGTATCTGGGGCCGTTTCTGCATATCTGACTGGGAGCTTAGTCAGACAGACGCCACTGAATCATATCGGGACATCTGCAATTTCTACAAAAAAAGGGGGGGAAAGCAGTGAAATAGAAATACTAACAGGCAGAGATCAAAACTCAGCGCAGATTAAGAGGCATGTTGCCTTCATTCACGCTCGACAGCTTGTCTGTCATTGGTTCTGTTTGACTGAGCGACATGTCTAAAGGTTGTCTAATGCCACGGCAGATAATGGAGTCGTGTTTTCCCTCCCAACTGAGAGGAACACATCGCTTCTGGCACGGAAAAGACCAGTTTTCAGGTGTATGGGTGACAGCTTTCCATGCACCTCTAAATCGTACAATAACAAGTATTCAGAGGTAGTATTTATCCTGAAGTCCCAGGGAACGTTTAATTTTTGTCAGACAAGACAGCAGCTTTTTTCTTCTAAATCCACCCTGCAGACAGCAAAAGCCAGAGAGGCGAGATGATTTGGAGCTGTTCGTCCATCAGTTCAGCCAAGTCTTGTAAATATCTCAAGATTGATTTTGGGGATTTTCTTCAAACTTTGCAAAGCTGTTGACACAAAAGTAAGGGATGGGGCTGACTGGATTTTGGAAGTCGTGATGTAAAGGTCAAAATTGTTTGGTCATATTTTGTTTGTAACACAGACAAGTGGAAATAGCATACATATCCACCATTACGGGAGAGGATAAGGGGCACTAAAACATTCTGCAGCTAGTTTTTCTGTCAGGAAAAAGTCTGAATTCTGAGATTAAAGTCAGTATTATAAAAGTCAAGATCTTATGAATAAAGTCAGATTTTTTAGATTAAAGATAGACTCCTGAAAAAGTCTTAATTTTGACGTTAAAGTCACAATTGTAGAAAAAATCTGAATTATGACATTAAAGTCAGACTTCTGAAATAAAAAACTGAATTAATAAAAGTCCTGCTCTTGATAGTGAAGTTAGAACGTTGGGGATTACATTTACACTTCTAATAAAAGTCCTAATTTTAAGATTAAAGCGAGAATTCAGAGATAAATGTCAGAATGATCAATGTCTTAATCTTGAGATTAAAGTCAGACCTCTAAAACTCTTTCACATATAAAATAAAAAATCAGGATCCAACAAAAAATCCAAATCAATTTGAGATCAATGTCAGAATGTTGAGTTTAAGTAGAATCCTAAAGCCGAAATCAAACTTCTAAAAAAAACTTCATTTCTTGGATTAAAGAAAGAAGTCTTAATTTTGAGATTACAGTCAAAATTCAGAGATCTGATTTTATAATCAGACTACTTAATAAAGTCTGAATTTTGAGAGTGAATTAATACCTCTCAAAAAATCTTAATTTTAAGATCAGTGTCAGCATAAAAAAATATTTTATGAGGCCTGAAGTCCATCCCTGGCTTATTAAATTAAAAAATGAAGACTCGGTCGAGGATTTGTCTTTAAAAATGAATAAATTCCTTTTTCATTACTCAAGGACAACCTGTCTGGACTTCAGGGTCAAAGATGAATTTGTAAGTCTGATATTATTCTTTTCTTTGCCAATGTGAAATTTCAAGAACCCCCTCCACACACACACACACACACACACTTCATATAAAGTCATAAATTCCCAAACAAGTAAATCATACGCTTCTTTTTCCCCTTAACTAGACTCAAATGTTTCTTCTGGCCGAAAGGTTAAATTAATCAATTTTGGAGTTCAATTTAAATTATGCCCATGTTTGTCCTTTGCCTGTGATGGCAATATCTACAAAATATAAAGACATTTTTTTTATTTCCTAATAAAAAAGAGCTTCATAAATGTCCACTTTAAACAGTGTGAAATTGATCAGATTTTTGAGGCCATAGGACTAAAGCATTTCAAGTTCAGTTCTTGCTTGTGAATGTTGTCTCTTTAAAATATTTTGAGGGATTTCTGTCACACTTTGCACAAACAAGGTCACACACTTAAGCAGTATCTGATCAAATTTGAGACTTTAAACGTCGCGGTCCTTGCCCTTATGTTCTTACTTGTTTATCATGTAGATGCACACTCAGCCACGCAGCAGTTCAAGTTTTCAGTATTGAGATGTCACATTCCAGTTTGTCAGCTTCTACTACAGTTAACATGGCCAAAATCACCCTGCACAAAGATTGTAATCCCCTAGAATGAATGTCCCCCATGCCAGTCAGGGCTCAGATACTTAGGTCTGAATATCCCATCAACAGTATCAAGGGAAAAGTTGTGGTTTAAGCCCCTCAGCCTGTACAGATGGTCAGTCTGAAATATCTGCTAATGTGAGCAGTTTACAGATTAGGTTTTCACCTTCTGAACTGCCTCCAGACACGATCAGGGACTAAAGCTTCTGAGTGGACCAAGTTGAGAAGCGAAAAGAGGATTTTTTTTCTGTAGATTGCGACCATGGTGTCGGTGTTGACGGGTTCAAGTTTTAAAGACAGCTGTAGGAGCAGAGAGGCCTTGAACTGAGAGGCTAATGTATGAACTGAACAGATGAAGAGTCAGGGACGACGTGGGGGTGAATACAAGAGTCCAACTTTGATGAAGCAAGAGAGGCATTTAGTTAGAGTGACATGCCTGTGATTTGAGTCGATGCATTCGCTTCTCAAACTTCCTTTCTCAACAAATATCTTTGACAATAACCTGTCCCTGTTTCTAACAGTCTCTGTCCCTGTTAGCACAGAATATTAGAGCAATGCACAATGCCTGCAGCTTATTTTAATGACAACAGTTGTTGTTGCTATTTAATTAAAAGTAAAATAATGAAAAAATAAATTTCTCATGAGCTCATACTTTACAGTCAAATTAGAGTGTTCTAATTCAAGAGGTTTAAAGTATTCTCTCTCATTATCTAATGCTTTTGCATTGGTTGAGGTAGGGCTGTAAGGATGTTAGATTTTCAGCTTACAATACTCGTAGCCAAAATCATTTCTCTCCTTAGTTTTGTTAAGCTGCTCTTGAGAACAAATTATATGCTATTTGGGTTGTTTAAGCTCATAATAAAGGAATATGCCGATAATAACAGATAAAAACTAATATGTGTAAAAAAAAAATGCTCAGAATTGTCATGTTTATCATTAAGGAAGTTTAACATCTAATAGTTAACCAATCAGAGCTGTAGTGGTTTTAGCAGCTTCTTTGGATCTTTTTGGACTAAACTTAAAGGAACACTCCAACGTTTTTGATGTTTTCCTCTCTACTTACTCCTGATTCTATGAAAAGCAGATGGACACCATTCTCTTGACATCAGATAATCTAAGATAAAGTCATCAGGTAAACTCTTAAACAGCTCTAAATGGTCCTCTGTGTGCTTGTTGTGATTCTTTTACATTGTGCTATCTTCATATTATCTTCCTATACTTCTATAAAACAACACAATGATGTCACACTGGTAGGTCTATTGGGGAGGTCTTGAGGGTAATGAGTTGTTTCAGGCAGGTGTGGACACCACAAAGTGGAGGAGTGGGGTTCTAAAGCAGCAGAATTTTGTCATCAGGATCAGAATTTGTATTTATTTGCACATGAGTTTGACTTGTTCATGGTGCAAAACAATCAACATAGAATCAGATTAAAAATAAAGAGTCAGGAGGAATAACATAAGATATAAAAATAGGAAGAAAACCACAGAAAATTGAACTGGATATACATAAAAAAAAAAACAGATTGA
Source organism: Scarus forsteni (assembly GCA_036419115.1). Classification (NCBI taxonomy): domain Eukaryota; kingdom Metazoa; phylum Chordata; class Actinopteri; order Labriformes; family Labridae; genus Scarus; species Scarus forsteni. The sequence goes on from JAZDUH010000383.1 coordinate 24,903,858, forward strand.
ATATATAGAGAGGGTAGGGTTAGGTATTTCCAGCAACCCCACGATTCGATACGTATCCCGATACTGAGGCCACGATACAATATGTATCCCGATAAACATTAATTGTGAACATTGACTGCGCTTTTAACAGAATTCTAGCAACTTTTGTTTTTATTACAAGAAGAAAAAGAACAAGCATGAGTTTTAAATACTTCTTCAACTTAAGAACTTAAATTCAGGTCCTCAAAGATGGTAGACCTAAGCTTAAATTTGGAACATGCGTTCAATCATGTAGCTTGGCTTATACTTTGTATTTACAACAACTGTCAAAATATTGAGGCAGTATCGATTCTGTAGAATCCGCATCGATACACGCATCCCCAAGAAGTAAATGGCGATATTTTGCTGTATCGATATTTTGAGCACAGGCCTAATAGAGGATGAGCTGTACGGATGAGCATTTAACTTTTTAAGAGTACAGTAGGGATGGGTACCTTTCACATTTGAACCGATACCATACCGATGCCCGAATCGGTATCAGTACTCAACGGTACCAATTTTCTGTACTTTTGCGTGTTTATGGGGTAATAAATATTATTTTCTTAAATATTAAGATCTCAAATTTTTTCAATGTAAATTTATTTGTCAATATATAAAATTTGACAGATATATATCAAAACAACATTCAACTGTTTGTATTGTAACATTGTAGTTGTTCCAAAAATGTCTTCAACATGAAAACCATTCACTAAAATGAACCACAACTTAATAAATTAACTGCAGCCCTCACTTTAACTTTAGGGCAGTTTAACAATGGGTCAGACAGAGCTGTAAATAAAAAAAGCATTTACATTAACGTTACAAAGTACGAGGAACAGACCTGATAATGATAACTGACGCACATTAAAATGCCAAGCTAATACCATCTTAAACACGAGGCTTATTTACCTGGACCAGGTATCCTCCTTGTCACATTTGCTGCCATTACCAAATGTTGGAGCCGTTTCTTTACCTGTGTTTCTGGCTGCAGACGACTAGTCGCCATTGGACACAGGCGTGCTAACAGTGCCGAATGAATCCTTCGTGTGCTTGCTTTGTTGACTGAGCCCGCAGCTGCTGACATCATTACGCTATTGCTATGCTGCGTTCAAGTCCGGTATGGAAATTCACCTACTCTACCCAATAGCATGCCTGCTTCTTCCACTCCCTCACAGTCACAAGGATGTGTTTAGGTACTTAAACATGGCACCGTTTGATTTTACGTGAATCCGTACTCGGTAGTACCAACAGAATTCGGTTGGTACCTCTTAAAGTACCGAATTCGGTACCCATCCCTAGAGTACAGTGTGCAGTGGATAAGATTTGGCTGGATGACAGTCTGCAGAAAACACACAAAACTCACCAGAAAGGAGTATGAAATGATAAAAAAAAACATGATATGGACTCTTAAGTGTTAACCAGCTCTAACTGACTGCTAAGAACATAACTTTTGAGGGAAATCCACCATTTGAGCTACATAAAATCAAGGCTAATTTAAGTTTCCATCCACACTGAAGAGTATAGTTCTAGCCCTGAGGCTTGCTGCTGTACTTTTCCCCTCCTTCTTAACAAACAGTTCTACAGCCAGTGGGTTTGACACCAGAGTTTACCCCCTACAGGAGTGCAAGTGTGAAGGGAGGGTTGAAGAAAGGCCAACAGTCTCACAGAAAACTGCTACCAGTGGCAATTTCCCCAGTGTATATGAAGTCCCCTGTAATATATCTCTATTGCCTCATCCTAATTGGAGCAAACCACTGCAGGGGTCAAAAGAACCACAGGCTACTATACTGACTGTAGGGACATACAGCAAAATGGCAGCCAGTTTTATAGTGTGCAGCTCAGTATTTATGTTCACAATGATAAAAAATGAATTCAGAAAACCTGCTTCATTGAAACTGCTCTGCGGAAGCTGAAGAACTCCACTGACTGGGAGCTCCATACTGTTTAAATAGGCACAGGTGGCCTTCTTCAGTCTAATGACTCTGCAGGGAATGTGACAGCAGGTGAAAAGGAAACCCTTTCACAATCAAGTCTCACAATCTAAATTTTGGCGTTTATTTGTAATTTTCTGTTCACGTAGAAAAAAAGCAAACGTGTATCTCTCATTAACATGATAATCTCTACATCTCATAATCTGTCATGCTCTGTTTTCTAATGCTGCGTTTTGGCTGTGTTTGTGATCTGAGAGCAGATAATGGTCGAAAATCCTCCTGATGCACGTGTGAATGTATTCAGTATGATTTTCACACTCTGAGTCTTACCGATGCAGTAGCAGAGGATGATGGACAGAACCACAGCGATCCCCACAGCTATCAGGGCGGTGCACTTCCAGGAGCAATGCTTGGGGGACTTCTTAAACTTGAAAGCCCCCCTGGACAGGCTGTTTCTGGGCAGAGGGCGCGCTGGTGTGGAGTAAACCGTCCCCGTCGCCATTGTGTATCCCGGGGCTGCTGCGCCGAAGAAAGGTGTCGATCCTGTGCCCGTTTTAAAGAGAAAGTGCCTGCAGAGAGGGGATAGGAAAATGGAGAAATGGAAATTACATAAATACCTCTACATATATTTGAGCCTTTGAAATATACATGAACAAGTTGAAGAAAGAGCACACCCAGAGGGATTTTGGTTTCACTCATGTTTAGTAAGGCCTCATAAAACTTAACATACCTATATGTCAATGATCTACCCTATTTACTATATTGATTAAAAGGTTGCATATTGCTTCTGTGGAGGTACAGTGCTTCACTCTATATAGAGGTCTCATGCACAAAAAAATTAAATGGAAGGAAATAATAGGCATGACTAAAAAGTCTCTTTCCTGAAAACAACTCGAATTTTAGGACTAGGAATATGTCCATTATTAGGAAAAGCATGCTGTGGCACTGGAACAAGGGAGAGAAAGTGGCACCCTGAGGACCATATGCAACCCACCAATCCCCTAATAGAGGCCCACTGGTTTTTGATATCAAAAATGTGTATGTTCACGAAGAAAACATGACAAAAACTGTAACATTTCCAAAAAGAAAGAGTTATTACAAGCATTATTTTGTTGTGAAACTCTCTTTTACACATAAAAGTGTTTGTAGAATATACTTTTAAAACCTGAAAATGCCCCATTATTTCCATAAGATAGACTAAAAGAACTTTAACTTGTTTGGCTTATTGAATATATTGCAAGTTGCATGTGGGTTTTGATATGCATATAAATGTCCACACACTTAGGATTTTGATTGTAACTACTGCATGTTTAATAATTAAGTCCTGATGATTTTGGTGTCCCTGATCCTCTTGTGAGGTGATCATGTAAGATGTAGGAACCGCCAGAAAATCTGGCTTTTGCTGACTTTGGTCAGAGGGAGGGATCTGAAGAGTGTCACATGGTCATGTGTGGGTGCCAGTGCCAGTCAGCACCTTCTGTCAGTTTACCAACTGTATGAATTGTCTCTGACATACACTGGTCTGTTATTTTTTACTAAATATATTTATGGTTTTGGAGACTGCTTGTTTTGGCATCATTATATTCTGAATCTAAAGCCCCCTGAGCAACATTAATAGTACAAAAAATAAAGCTTCATACCATTCCAAAAAGAGGAGGACTATGTTATTAAATGGTATATATATAGACATTTGTTGCTTTAATAGATGCTTGTAAGATTTTACATCATACTGCTTTTTTTTTAGGATGGACCTTTTCTTTGGTTTCTCTTTGTGGGCCCCTCCAAAAAGATCTTCTCCCTTTTGGGTACTCTTGCATGCAAGGACTCTGTCGATGTGCTGTAGTTCACTCCCACAGACCAAAAACATCCTAATTTAGCTAAATTGGTGATTCGAAATTGCTAGTAGACAGGAATGTGGGTGTGAGTGTTGAGTGTTGTGTGTTGTTGGTTTTCTTCCACGTGTCAGCCCTGTGATTGACTGACAGCCGGTCCAGGGTGTACCTCATCTCTTGCTCCATGACAGCTGGGATCAGCTCCACCCCCCACCCCACCGCATCCCAGCATGGGATAAGCAGTACAGATAATGGATGGATTGTATAAGCTGAGTAGGGCTTGGCTGAGAAAGTAAACAAGTTGTCACTCCATCTGTTAAATCAATGTTATAGAGATGGGAGAAAAAAAAACTCCCATGAACTAAACGTATTCATGTTGTTCTATGATCCTACGTTTTCTGAAATGTTACAGAAATTTTAGGTCTTTTGTTGCCTATAATTGTAGTGGTAAGGTAATGGATGCACTTAAAATAAGGGTGGGGAGTAAAAGATGATATGCACCAACAGGCCTCAGGTCAGATTCAAACCCGGGCTGCCCACAAGAGACAAGCCCCTCTGCTTCAACTCTGCTCAAAACAGACTTTTAATGGAAGGCCTCATGAGCCCTGTCAGGCCATGCACCTTTCTTGAAGTGGATGTGGCTTCAATCTTCAAGCACTTTGCTCAAGTGTTAACTGTGGCTGCAGAGACATGCCTTGACATGTTCTTTCAACTAATAAAAAAGGAGAAAAAAAGTTCTGCACACCAGAGGCTGCTCCAAAGTCAATTCATTGAGGTTTATCACCACAGGTGTAACATTTTGGGTCCAAGCCCTTGTCTGATGAAGGGCTAGGACCCAAAATGTTTTATCTGTGGTGATAAACCTCATTAAATCGACTTTGGAGCAGCCTCTGGTGTGCAGAAATTTTGTCTCTTTTTGCTGCTTTTTTGGCACCCGAGTATTCTACCTTTTGTGGGATGTGCATGCTTTTTCTTTCTTTCTTCAATTAGTGCCATCAGTGGGCAGGACAAATATCTAGCTGAGGGAATAGAATATTCCCTAGGGATGGGAATCGAAAACCAATTCCAGTTGAGAATTGATAAAAGTTCCATCAAAGAATCAATGTTATGAGTCTTTTTGCTAATCAGTTTCCTTATCAATTCCTTCCACTGACAGGGTTAGAGGTTTTTGTTAAATAAAATGATTTTTATAGCAAATATAACCTTCACGGAGGAGGATCTGTATCTGAATGATGATATAAATGGAGTAAACAGAGGATATTTATTCCATTTGCTAATTTGTTTAACATCATAGACAGTTGAAGTTGATCTGAGTAAATTTGGACTTGTTAGTTGATTGATTTGAGAGTTGGGTGTTTAATAGGTTGACATGGCCAGTTTTTCGTTCAAATTCTGTCCAAGATGGATATAAAACAGCCAGTATTTAGAGTTTGGGGTCTTGTGGCTTTAAACTATTACAGTTTTAGAATACTGTTCTTTTTAACATCAACTCCATGCATCCATCTTTGTCAATCTTTACTTAAGCTTAAAAAAGACCACTGTCCCCGTCCCAAATCTGCCCTTAAAAACCAAAACCAACATACCCCACCATACTCATAACTCTCATGTGTATAAAACTGCAACAGCAACAGGATTAAACTCTAGTAATCTCCATAATCCTGACATTGTAGGAAGTGAACAAAAAGTATCTCATAAAAACAATGATCTCCCACTTGCCCTTTTACAACAGGGCCTTTGCTAATAGCCCATTATACCTGGGGTAATTAAGAGGCTTTAATCAAATGCACTACGGAGTGATCGTCCTATTAACTTTTAAACCCCACGTGAAAAGCTCTTAAGTAAATGAATTAAGCCCGGTTGCAACACTTGCCACTACTTAGAGATTAATACCCAAATGCCTGCAGGCTTATGGGGACAGGAAAGGGAATTGAACAGGTTGACCATGCATTACATGGCTTCCTGGATGCACAGCTGGAGAATTTACCAGTTTTTGACAAGAAATATGTTCAATATTTGAACAAAATGCCAAGCCATATTTTATTTCATTTTATTATCCTGTCCATTTATGGCTTCCTCTACTTCAAGGTCTTTGACTTGCCTTAGGATATCCTTGTGAGTTAAGAAAATGATTGGTTGTAAATTATGACCTTTTCTAATTAATAACAGCAATAAAAACCTTATTCAAATGAGGGTTGCTCTGCATGTATACTCCGCTTACACTCTTTGTTCCAGACAAAATGACACCTCAGAGTATCTGCCCAGCACCATCACAGGAATACCTCTTCTACTAAAACAGTTGGGGGCTAAGTACCTTATGCAAGAGCAGCTCACCGAAGAGAACATAAAGTGGGGGGAGCGAAACAAATTCATTTCTCTCCAAGTCCAATACCAGCAGCAACATATTACAAGTTAAGCAGATGATGTGGAGACAGTTTGCCTGACTATCAAAACCTTATGCAAGACAAATGTGCATACAATCTACATAGCCTTGATAATGAATACAGCTGAACCATAGAATAGATATAAAAGGGAACAATGCTTCATGTCTGCAAATGTTACACCAGTGCAAAACTGCTTTGGCTCACAGCCTAACAAGTGATTCATCCACAACTGGATTGGGCTGAAACAATCTCTGATGAAATATGTTGGATATTGTTTTTCTTTTTGGTTTGTGTGAATGAAACAACAAACTCCAAAGGACCCGTCTGCTTGAAAATTGGGGATTTGGTTCATTTCCAAGTACAACAGAGTTTGGTTTGCCACGGGCTAGAACACGACCCAAATTAAACAAAGACCAAACAAGGGAAGTGAACTAAATAGGCTTTCATTGGTACCAGCAGCCTTCACTATTGCTTTCCCGTTAACATCCACATGTATGTCATGGACACATATTGTTCTGATAGAAGCTTTAATCTAACCTGACAGAATCCTAATGTTCAAGACTGTATTCAATCACATCCTTGTTTAGTGCTTTTGGAGCAATTTTACCAACTAAAGCAGATTTAACATTGACTCCACATTCATAAAACGGATGGTGGAGGCTGCTTTGCTACACAGTTGATAGAAAGGAGTCATAATTTTGCTGTTGGTGAAATTTCAAAAAGAGTAGAGTAAATTATACCCTGGGTAGAGTCATGGGTGGAGAATTGGGGTTATGAACAGTGTAAAAATGCAGCGTTGATAATTCATATTTGTATGGGTCTTTATCTGAACCTGGTTGTGACACTCTAAAGCCACATTTACAGTAAACAAGACTTGGGCAACCTGGGTGACCACTCTCCATGCAAAGTCAATATACAGCCATGATGGGGCTGCCAACCCTAATGCCATGTGACAGATACAATCTGGGCCACTTGGTTGCATTTTGGGAGACATATGGTGGTGCCCTTGCAGATGGGTACTCTTGGGGCCGTTTGGACACACAAACAGGTCATGTTGAAAATTTTGAACTTTTCAAGTGACATTGCATGTGGCTGCCAATTAGTAAAGTGTGGGTGTGTGACAGACTCTGTTTATTCTGGTACACACGGTGACAATGCCTCTCCATGTGGGAACATTAGCTAGTGAGTACATTGGCTCTGCCTAGACAGGACTGGAGAGAACTCACAGACGATGCTGTGGCAGGGCCACCAGCTGCAGTGTTTTGTGGCTGGTAGGTGAGTGAAAAGGATACAGTAGGAATTTTAACAGCTAATACATACAGATATATGATATGATTTAGTGGTGAAACATGAGTGGGCGTGACGTTACTGATAACACAACAGTGACCAAATGAGCTATATATGGACAAGAGACGCGACTTGGGTTGGCGATGCGATCTCGGTTGCCAAGTTGCATTCGGTGTGAATGTGGCTTAATGGCTAAACACCCCCACCCACCTCCCTTATTTACACCAACAGGTGTTACTTACCCATCAAGAAAACTAAAATGTATGTATTAACTTCTGACTTTTTATTGTCTCTTTATTTATGGTCCCACTTCAACTATTAGCCAGTGTTACATGATAACCTAATGATATGCTGCAAAAGTCTAACAGTGATGAAGGTGAAAATACACTTAAATAAACTAAGTGTTCTTAGTCTGACAACAGTGTTTCATATTTTCACTGTTTTGTGCCGATTAGCATTAGCACTTATTGGCACAAAACAAACACACAAAGACACTTGAACAAATCCTAGGCTACAATCTAAACTGCTCAGAGGTAATAAAAAGTAGCACTGTTAGTGCTCCAAATGCTACATTTTAAATCTAAAACTAATAACCAGAAAAGTACTCAGAGAAACTTACTCAGAGAGCTCAGACAAGCAGCTTAATTACAGTAGTGGCTTTCCACGACCCTGCAAAAGATACAATTCTGGATCACCAGATCCAGAATACAGCCAGGATCAGGACCAAACTTAACATATATATGGAGGTCCTTATCCTGTATGAACACAACAAGTTTTGAGATCATCACTTAATATATTGATTTTATATGAATTACTGAATGTGGTCAATGAGATTTCCCATTATAAAGTTCAACTTTTTCTGTGATATCAATATGGATCATATCCAGATGAAATGTACCTTGATGATAAAGACATGAACCCCATAATATCCTGTATAATTGGAAACAAAGTGTTAAAAAAATGGCAGAGATATGATTACTTAAAGTTCTGCCCAATGTTAACTTGCAGGTTTGTTCTGGATTTTGAGGAATTTTTTGCATTGAGACAAATATCTTTATTACTACCAAAATGTAACAATATTTAAGTTGAGCCGTTATCAACATTAGGGATGGGAATTGATAAGATTTTATCGATACCAATGCTGTTAACGATCCTGCTAATCGATCCAATTCTTTAACGATTCCCTTATCGATTCCTGCAGATTTTGCATGTGGGCAAATGTTGGCCTGTAGATTTTCAGCGTCAACAATGTCAAACACATGTCACAGTATAGATAACTGCTTCTGCAAGTTACTGGTGTTTCCACTCACTTAAGGTTGTGCAGTAGGCACTTTTATTAAGAAAATTAAGCCACAATTCTGACGCTTCTAAACCCTGTCAGTGGAAGGAATTGATAAGGGAATTGATAAGCAAAAATAATAATGATATCGATTCTTTGATGGGGCGATTAACGATTCTCAACTGGAATTGGTTTTCGATTCCCATCCCTAATCAACATCCACCTGTAATTTAAGCAAAATCTGTCGAGTAGTTTTTGTGTAATCTTGCTAACAAAAAACCATACAGAAAAACATATGCCAGCAAAAACATAACCTCCTTGGCAGAGGTAATTAGACTTGATTAGTATTTAGGCACCAACCTTCTAATAAGAGCCAATTCAGCATCAGACCCACATAGACACATTAGTTGAGTTAATATTAACTCTGGCAGTGGTAATTTGATGATGCAGATTTGACTGTGTATGTGTCCTTTGTTATTAGGGTTCCACATATATTGTAGTCTAAGAAACACATTTTCATACAACTAATAAATATATCTGCCATTTCAAAGAAAACAAATGTGCTGAAGATCCTGATTAACTCTAGGCAGAGCAGCAGAAGAACAGTGTTCCCATCTGAACCCTCTCATGCTATATTCTCTGCACAGCCTGACACAGCACTTTACAGTATTTTATGATCCATAGGCTATCCCTGGAGGTACAGGTTGTCATGGTAACAGCTAATTTAAACACGCCACTAAACTAATACGAAAGGGTTTTCTCATCAATTATTTGTGAGCATCTGTGAAGTAACCCTGTAAGTTAAGTGAGGGCTTCTTAAATCCTGACTGTGAATCGGCTCTTAAAGCTGAAGGCTGAAACGGCTAATTGGGCTCATAATCTGAGGCTGAGCCGTTAAAGACGGAAAATCCATGTAGTGACACTTTGTAATCAGAGGGTTCCTGATTATATGATTGGAGTGGTAGGTGAAACACTCTGGGGACACTTTTAACAGCTGCATTGACCATAATCTCCCTCTGGCTGACTACTGTTTCTGAAGTCAGTGGGAAATCTGTAAAAATCAGAGGCTGATTTTCTACCTGGATTGTTTGGAAGAGTTGCTTCAAAACAAGAGGATGCTCCTGCTTTGGCCTAGATTGTTTGGACATATGCGAACACAACAATAGAGACTGCCCAGAAGAGGTGGTCTCGGCCTGCTTCCAGTCAAAGCCTGTAGCGGTTTGTTTGCAGTCAGAACACAATCGACCCAGAAAGTGGAACAAACAAGCTATCGGGGTTGACTCATCGCACTCCAGCAGCAGTGAAAGCAGCAGCAGTGGTAGTAGTAAAATTGCTCCTGGGCAATCTTGAATACAAATGATTTTACACATCAAGGCTTAAAATAATGATGTCCAAGAGAAGTAAAATAGGATTTGGGCAACATTATTCACTGTCTAATCAGGAGAGTTTCACAAGACCTTGTGGTTTGAAAATGAGATTGGTTATTTGTTTGCAGTCAAAAGAAAAAGTAGTCAACTTTCCAACAAATTAAGAAGAAAAAAAAAACTGTTGGAGGGACTAAAGAATGTGAATCTAAAACAAAAAATATAACAAAATTCTGGGTAAACTCTTTGTTAAAATGCATTTGTTCTTATTTGTTTGGTTTCCTGATTTTGCCAGTTTATAACTGCCAAGCAGATCCCTCTTAATTACTTCTATCATTATAATTGATTGTTTTTTCTTGTATTTTTATCTGTATGTATTTGCCATTTAGGCACATGAAGTCTCTCAACTCCTTGATTTGGAAAGATTCAACTCAGAGCATTAACTGGTAAAAAACACAACAGCAATCATTCGAAACATTAGATCAACTCAACTTAACTGACCATTCGATGATGCACACACCATCAGGACTGTATGAGCAGTGTTGTTAAAGCACTTTCCTCTCTGCTCAGATAGTGTCTAATTAGATTTTGTCATCAAGTGACTCCAGCCAACTGCAGTCCCAATGATGCAGCGGAAGATTAGGAAAGATTAGGGATGTTCAAAATCGCCTGTTTGTAACATTCTACAGGTGAACTCAAAACATGTGATTGTCATGATCAGGGATATAAAGAGCATTCTCAAAAGGCTCAGTTGTTCACAAAAAAAATCGTCATGTACAAATACAAGAAATTTAGGGATGACATCATCTACATTCTATAACATAATCAAAAGATACAAAGAATTTAGAGAAATCCCTTTATGTGAGCAGCAAGGCTGAAAACCAACATTGAATGCATGTGACCTTAATTTTGCAGGTGACATTGCTTTAAAGCAAAATCATTCTGTGCTAGATAGTATATGGGCCCAGGGACACTTGAGAAAACCACTATGAGATAAAACAGTTCACTGCGACATCTACAAGCACAAATTCAAATTCTTCCATGCAAATAAAAAACACCAAGAAAAACCACTGGCCTCTCTGGACCTGAGCTCATCTGAGAGGGACTGAAGCGGAGTGGAAACATGTACAGTGGTCAAGAAGTCCACATCTGAAATTGTTTTAGGAAAAAATGGACATCATGTCTTCTGGACTAAAGAGGAAAAGGACAATCCTGACTGTCTTCAAACTTCAAAAGCTAGCATCTTTGATAGTATGGAGGTGTGTTAGTGCTCATGGCATGGGTAACTTGCACATCTGTGTAGGCACCATAAGGCTGAAAGGTACACACTGGATGCTGCCATCCAAGGGGCATCTTTTAAGGCCATCACTGTTTATTTCAGCAAGACAATGCCAAGCCAGATTCTGCATGTCACAACAGCGTGGCTTCATAGGAAAACAGTGAGGGTTCAAGACCCCGGTTTGCAACTGAAGTTGAGAAGCAAGAATAGGAAGAATTCCACCTACAAAGCTTCAACAATTTAAGTCCTCAATTCCAAAATTCTGTTGTTATAAAGAATGGTGATAGTGGCAAACATGCCCCTGCCACAGCTTTTTGGGAACATGTTGCTGAGTTTGAACAAATTCAAAATGAGTGACCATTTGAAAACATATTAAAGTTATCAGTGTGAACATTAAATATTTTGCCTTGTAGCATTTTCAATTTAATATAGGTCAAAAAGGTTGTGCACACTCTGTTTTTGTTTCTATTTTACACAGCTTTTACACAACTTGGGACATTGGAAATGGGGTTTGTGCTTCATTGTTATATTTCTAATGCACATCACGTCTGCATAGCTGGTTGCTGAAAATTCTGTCGTACACTAAGATAAGTCTGTGGTATGAAAAAGGGTCACCAATGGGCACATCATGTTCATATCAGGCTGTGATGTAATCAGCATAAGGACATTTTGTTGGTGTTTGCTTTGGCTCGTTGTACAACACTGCCGTGTGAACACAAAACAATCCAAGGGGAAAATGTAATAATGATCAATAAATTATCTGTGATCAGTAAATAAGCTGTAGGAGTTAAAGCAAGCTGACATATTTGTTTAACAAAGGATAAATTGTAACTCACACTGGCATGCATCTCTCATATTTCATCAGTTCTGCTGATCTTTCAGCTCCCCCTCTCTCCCTAGCGCTGAAACCTTCTCTGATCAATTCTTGAAAGAACAAATGTCAGATTCGTATCGGTCTGGCTCCTCAATGCAGCCATCGACACACGTGGTCATTGACAGTCAGATATTCCGTTTAAAGGTTACCAAGTGTCACCACTCGAATGACAATGTTTTGTTTGACTCCAACCTGGAGAAAATTCTGAATTTTTTTCCCCAATCTGGAACAATCTGTGCTGCAGCTGCTGCAGCCTGTGCAATACACAGTTGGGTATGAATTGAGGTCAAAACTTGCACAACGTCTGAGGCGGCAGACGTGTCGTCAGGCACACAGGCAAATAGACAGTGCTATCTGGGGAGTTAAGTGTAAGTAGATGCAATCTGATGAGGCAGGCAGAGAGGGACGAGGATGTGTGAATTTACATGTGTGTGTGTTGGGAGGATATGTCCTCTATTTGAAGGAGGTGACACCATGTAGCAAGCAGCACAGATGATGTGGAGACACTTTGCCTGCAAATTAAGACCCCGAATCTGTCTGGGCTCTACTGATGTTATGATGTTAACCCCTCATATAAAAACACATCTGATCCGAGAGACTATAGGTGAAAATGGATGCTGCCTTATGATAACAAAAATAAACCCAATGCTGTAGTTGCCAGAGAAGGCAAATGTATACATGAAAGCAATCTGCAGTTTGTGCTGTAAAGAAATAAACATCACAGACACCTAGTGATTATAACGGATCTGATTTTATTGATGCTAATGCCATTTAAGATTCTGCTTTTCATTCTGATTCTTTAACAATTCAATTATTGATTCCTGAGTTTACTTTCAGGACAAAAGTTGTTCTTTATACATGAATGTTTTCAGTGTCAAAACATGCCACTCCTGATATTCAATTAAAAGTTGTGCACTAAGTGTCTTTTAGTTGAAAATAAAGACACAATTTTGACACTTTCTGACCCTTGTATGTTGGAGGAAGAGATGAGGGCATTGATACACAAAAAGACAAATGATATTGATTATTTGAGAGAGTTGTTATTTATTTTCAGTGGGAACTGGGTTTGGATCCCCATCTCTACAATCACCAGATCAAAATGCAGTAATCAGAGAGTGATATACAAGTATTTGCCTGTGATGCAAAGTCCTGCTTTACTAGTGGTCCAGATCACTGAGACAAAAATGCCTATGCATATTCATAATTGCTCATTAAAAGATGGTTTTAAAATACTGAGTACCCATGATGCAGGTGTTTTCTCTCTTTGTCTGTAAGAGTTCCTTTTTTGCAAGGCTTCCTTCCTCAAGTAAACTCAATACACTTTTATTGGTCAACCAATCGGCTCTGAGGTAAGTGACCATTTGTTGAGCCTGCCTTCTTCAGGACAGGATCGTCTGTAAAGCCCCACCCTCCTTAGTTACTGCTGCTAGGTTAGACTAATGGCACTTTACCACTAGCATGCCTTAGCCCTACTCTACTCTACTCTACTTGGCTCGGCTCTACCTGGTTTGCGTCATGTTTCCACTACCTCCCATGACCAGCCAGATTTTAGTACCTACTCTGCTCTGGTTCTAAGCGAGCTGAGTCGATACTAAAAGCTGACATCGACCAGCGGCTGGCTACTGATTGGTCAGACAATGTCGTCATCAATGAGTCATGAGTGCGATGACCTAGCATGCTAGCAGTAGCTACCATTAGCTTACCCTCATTCGTCTTTTCTTTGTAGCTCGATTGCTCTCGTCCTCGGCTTCATTCTGTTGTATAGCTTCCAAAACTCTCCTGTGCTTCTCAAGGGGTATTTCTTCTTGCCACCTGCAGCCTTCTTCTGCTTTCCTTTTTACTCGGTTTGTGACAAAAAGCCACGGAATGTTGTGTCGCGCTCAAAATGATGTCACCGCTATGCCGCTCAGCGGTTTAAAGCGACACTGCACCCCATTGGGCAGGTGACTGGGGCTAGTGGAAAAGCAGCACAAGGCCAGTCGAGTAGAGCTGGGTAGAGGCGAGTAGAGTAGAGTAGGGCTAATGGAAAAGGGCCATAAATCTGCAACTAGAAGCCTCTCTCCCATTTAAAGCAATTGTGAAATACTCACTTTTTACACATTTTGAATTCATTTCTACTGCATTTAATTCTTTAATAAATGTGGTCAATGTGAAAAAGTAAAGACAAAGAATGGATGAAGATAACTCAAAATCTTTATAAATCTCTTAAAAATGAAAAATATAACTATATAACTTAGATTCTGCCTACACAGAGAGTGTTTGACAGCGTACTTGACACCAGCTGCTTAGATAACAGCTCTCAGATTCTGATTGGTTGGTGAGTTAACCAATTAAAAAGCCAACACAGGGTAAAACAGTTAGCTTAGTGCTGCTTACTGCTATGTCATCAGCAGCTCTGCATTCTGTCTCCGGTCCATGTTTTTGCACTGTGCTTGCCAGCCAAACTGAAATGGCTTACACTGCTGATGAAACAATGGTAGGACATCACACTGGTAGGTATGTTTAAGGGGGTCAGGGGAGAAAACCATTATAGGCAGTTATGTCAATGTAAAGAGGGTAGAGGGGATAATTCTATAAAATGTTGATTTTTTTTGTCTTGTGCATGGCAGTACTGTATGTTAAACACACGAAAGAGAAAATCAAACCCAACATACATATGGCACTTTAAAGGACCAGATTTCTTTGTAAATCCATAAACGAGAGATGGGAATCAAACACCAATTTCAAGAGAGAAAAAATGATAATTACCTTATAAATCAATATCAGTAGTCTTTTTGCTTAACAATTTTCTTACCAGTTATTTCCACAAGTATCTGGCTCTTTCCAAAATAAGAATCCTCTCATCCCAGATAGTCAGGGCAAAGGATGTTGAAGAAGCAATTATGGCAGACAGGATGTTGAAGCAGTCAATGGTGTGGTTGAATTAAACACTAAATGATGCCAACTACACAATATCCTGTGTGATTTCAAACATGTCTTTGTCATTACTGACCTGAAAACCACTTCAGACTTGCTTTTACTGTCACAAAAAAACTGTAGGGATTAATCAGGGAATTGAATATGACTTGGATCAATAAGCAGAATGGATAATGACACAAATTGTCAATAAAATCGCTCCAGTTCACATCCATAATCTGAATCCGGCGATAGTTATGGAGACAGTTAATTCCATGTAGGCAAGCACTGGTGTGAAATCTCCTTTATGTTAACTATAATTCCAGTTAAAACAGAACAGCCAAAAAGCAGACTTTTTATCCCAAAAAAGAGATGGAGGCAGCAAAAGGCCAACTTCAGGCATCAGAACAAGTGTTAGTAGATCTGTGGGATTACTCATTACTTTTATGATCTGAACAAGAGTACAGAAGGCAAACAGCAATCTTAGCTAAACTGGCTACTAACACAACAATTCATTAGCAGTGATATTTGTATAACAGAGTATAAAAGAAATCACAGAAATGTGTGCATGAACATGTGTAAAAATACAAGGCACTCAGCTTGTCATTTAAGTCCTTTTCGTTTTGAGTAACCGAAAGTTGTCAGACGCTGAGTGAACTGGCCTCACCGAGACAAATCTCAGCGCCGGACATTTGTTCTCACTCAGTGTTTAAAGTAATTCTCCCTCCGATGTTTTCATGTCGGCCCTTTTTATTATTTTTTTCCTCTCAAAAGAGCAGACTGAAGGAGTCTAAAGATGAAATGCTGTTGGACATGATTAACAAACAGCAGACCAGTGTAAATGTCTGCAGCTATACACAGTGGATGACCGGCTGTAATTGATTACAGCCAGTGTGATGCAACAAGGCACATTACTATGCTAATCCAGTCAGCCCCAGTGATAGCAATGTGCTGTGCTGTGAGAGAAAAAGAGAGAGAGGCTATCGGGAGAGCGCGAGACGGAGAGCGAAACGGAGCAAATGAATGGCTTGTATGTCGGCGTGATCGCAGCGTGTCTTCGTGCACGCCTGCCTGTCCCATTGAGAAGTGCGTTACACAAAAGCAGCAGAAAGCCCGCTCTCCTCTTCTCTCACTACATCGCTTGTCATCAGGATGACATTTGAAAACATCCTCATGGAGGACAAAAGACTAAACAGGGAGTGGGTGGATTTGTCTACGGCTAAGCTCCAGCTGGAGGGGTGAGAGAGCACACTCGAAACAATGCAAATCGGCGCCCTCAGAATATGTAATCTGTCTATTAGCCGGCATTCTGCATTAGCATTAGCATTTCAAGGTGAGAGTTGGAATAATCAGGTGCTTTAAGCCACGATTGGGAAGGACTGAAGGTTGATGGGACTTGCTTTGATTTTTTTTCTCACACTTTGACCCTGACCCAATGTCTGCACTAAGGCCCATTTGCCGGCTCATGCGTTGGACATTCAGTAATATTGGAGAGTCTAAAAGGGCACATTTTCGCCAAGGCATTTACAACTTGAATGTGGAGAACTGACCCATTAAGTAATATTAACAAATCATAAAAAAATCCTGATCCAGATTTGGACCATCACCAAAATCTGATCACTTCTTTCTTGTAATCTGACCAACACTTGATCCAAATCTTATCCAAATCTATCCATTAGCTTCTGAGTTCTCCTGCAAATGCTGGAAAACACAACCTCCTTGGAAGAGATAAGAACAGCTACCCCTTGGTCTCTTACAAGCCCATTTCACAGTGCATTCACAAAAAAAGTCTCTGCTTATTGACACCCAGAGACATTCACATAATTCCATGAGGCTGCAATATCTGAGTCAAGTCACGCTGCAATACAGCTTGGACGCACATAGCATGGCACGGTGCGTGCCTTCACATACACACAAAGACAAAGATGCTCACTTGCAGCGCTCCTGCCTCCTGCTGAGTCTGTGAATCTCCCTCTCTCCAATATCCCTCCTCTGTTACTACCTCTGGAGATGGAAGAAAAGGTGATCAACTCATTCCCCATTTCATCTCCACGACCTTCACAGTGGAGGTGAAACATCATAGGAGGCTAAACATTACGCCTTGAAACAGCAGGATACATTGTGTGACTCTCTTGCTCTCTCCTTTGCCCAGACCAGAGGTTCACCAGTTCTCTATATTACTCTATGTTACTCCACATGTTGGCCCTCTTGTGAACCTTGCAGTGCAAATGGATCTGCCTGATTCTTTGTCTATCATTAGGTTGATATATCTTGCCAAGCTTCAATCTACGATGATTTTGAGGGGCCCACAAGGGAATGGCCCAATCAGAGTCTCTAAGAACAGGAAGAGGTGGAAGCCATGAGTAAATGGTAAATGGACTTGAGCTTATATCGCGCTTTTCTAGTCTTTTGACTACTCAAAGCTGCTTTACACCGCAGGTCACACCTACCCATTTACACCCATTCACTCTCACATTCCGAGTTTCTATGTTAGTTATCCATCAGTACCTCTAACACATTCACGCCCTTTCATGCCCATTTACACAGCACTGACGCAGCAGTGGGAGCAACTTGGGAGCTGGACTTGAACCTGCAACCTCTCAAATATTGACCAAGCGCACTATCCAACTGCGCCACCGATGCAGAGAGATGACAGCAGGAAGTGACTGCTCATGCAGGTATTAGCATAGATGCTAACAGCTTCAGTCGCACTTTTATTAGATCAGGAACACATTGCCTGATTAAGTGAAAAGAAATAACACTACAAATCTATCCTTTACACTGTAGTGGTAGTGCTCTACTTCATTATTTGTTTGGCCTGTGATGAATGTGATTGCTGGATCAATGGTCTATACACCAGCTGGATATGCTTCTGAGAAGCTCTGCAGAATCTGAAATGCAACGGTTCATCTGGTGTGCCAGGTTAGAGACTCTTGTGACCTTGCAACCCAACTGCACATCAGGAGTGATATGCTAAGCCAGATGATAGCCAACAGAGAAGCAGAATGGCTGTCTCTGGGAAGAAAAGACTGAGAAACTGGGATATGACACCCAGGTTCCTTTGTGGGAGGATTTTGATAAAGGTGCTGGTGATCTACTGATCTATTGACCCAGGTAAATATCTGGCATTTAGCTCCACCTTTATCACCTGGAACAATGTTGGAAAAAGTAACACTTCAATACAAAACAAAGCTTACATGATATAATATATAGCAGCACGGTGGAGCAGCAAGTAGTGCAAGTGCCTCACAGCAAAACAGTTGCCAGTTCGATCCTTGGGTCAGTCAGGCCTACTTGTGTGCATGTGTGGGTTCTCTCTGGGCACTCTAGCTTCCTCCCACAGACCAAAAACATGCTCATGAGGCTGATTAGTGACTCTATATGGCCCTTAGGTATAAGTGTGAGAATTAATGGTTGTCTGTCTCTCTATGTGGCTCTGTGATTCGTTGATGACCGGTTCAGGGAGTATCCTGCCTCTCGCTCAATGTCAGATGGGGCAAACCCCCCCACAACCCCAGGAGGGATAAGTGGTATAGATTACAAATAGATCAGAAATATCCACTAGGGCTGGGATGATACGCTTTTCTCCCGATTTTATTTTTTATATTTTTTTAGGTGCAAATTCGATTTAAATTACAATTCTACGATATTGACAATTTTTGCAATCTTTAGTTAGCTTTATTAACACAACCGAAAAAGATGAACAATGATGATGCCTACAGACTATATCAGGAAAAATACACATCACATGTGAGTCCATTTTTAGGATTTATTCAGCAATATATTTTAACCAGCTGTTTATACTCTCTCTTTAAAAGCCTGGATTGCATTTAAAAGTAGCTCATTAACACAGACTAAAATGAAGCATTTAAATTTGAAAAAAAAAACAACAATTTT
Source organism: Scarus forsteni (assembly GCA_036419115.1). Lineage (NCBI taxonomy): Eukaryota > Metazoa > Chordata > Actinopteri > Labriformes > Labridae > Scarus > Scarus forsteni. The sequence continues at coordinate 24,922,895 of JAZDUH010000383.1, forward strand.
TAACAAAAAAAATCGATTTAAAAATTGTCAAACAAAAAATCTTGATACTTATGTGAATCGATTTTTTTCTCCCACCCCTAATATCTACTAGTCATATCATGGGCTGATGTGACACTGTGTCCGATATGTAACAAAACAAATGATGGACTTATCTTTCCTTCATGTTTATCCTCATGATGGGACAGAGAAGATTAATGAGTGGATATTTATGGAGTACAAAACCACCTCAGACTGGGGTTATGAGTAAATGATCATGGCCATAACATGAGCAGATCTGTTTGAAGTACAAAAGAAGAGGCTTCATTACAAAGTGAGCCATTTTACCTGCAGCCCTAAACATGACCTTATCCAGTGCCAGGTTTTGTCTCTTGAACCGGAACAGACTGACATGAGCAGAACTGTCCCAATTCTCCTCTGAACACCTTTGACCCCATGTGCACCAACACCACTACAGCACCCTTTGAGTAAGACCTCAGGGTGGGAGTGTGGATAATGGGACAGGGCCTCGGTGCCGTCCACATCGCTCTTTCCCAGATCACCACCTGCCCTCACAGCAGGGCGCTCGCGAGCAGGTGCTATTCTAGTGGCTCTGTGTTTCTGTGGTGGTATTTTAGGAGACTTTTATTTTCTGCCCACAGGAATCAGCATGGTGCCATCTTCAGAGAGCTTAGAGTGTTTGCACATGGAATTTGCAATATTTAACAAGTTTGATGAAGTTCGACATAATGTGAGCTCATCTCTTATGTACATACATTAAAAATGATTTTTGGAGGCAAACGCCGAGACACTTAATCTGCAGCTAATTTTTGGAGACAACTGTGTGGAAGAAGTCTTTGACAACACTCGGGCTGAATGATGTTGAAAAGAAACTGCTTTGTAGCATCATAAAGAATGTCGTATGACTGTAGCACTCAATCATCAACATATGTCACTATGTTTTAGGATATCAAACCAATTAGATGCACAACTGCAATTACTGAGATGTTAAACTCATTTTTGTTTTCAAATTAAAACCCTCTCTCACTTCTACATCACACTGCAGCCCCCTGACAGTCACTCTGACTTTTATTCTCTAACAGACAGCGTGGAGGAGCAACACATTCTCTTCATAAGCTTTGCAAACAAACTCATTGCTACTGCTTCTGTCACTTGTGCCCAATCTCAGCAACTATTTGTTCTGAGGTTTAAAGCTTCATTTGTCTAAATGATCAGACTTGGAATTACACAGAAGCTCACCTCCCATAGCTGCATATGACTCACACAACACTTAACCACATACAGTGCAGGTGTAACCATAAAAAGCAAATAATCAGAGAAACATCTGTGCTGTTAATGGTGTGTTGGTGGCCACTGTGAGGAGGTGCTTATGGAGGTTCTCTCAGTTTATATTTGTAACTAAGCATCAACATCAAGGTATCCATGTGCTATGTTTTAAAGACCGACCATGCTAAATGCAGCAGTGACTCAGGCAAGTGGTGTTTGGAGCTCAAGCCAAGCTCCAGCAGAAAAAGGGATATTAATCACTGGAATGATTGTCAAGATAATACTACGGTATTTTTGTTTCAGTTTATACTGGTTCACTACAACTACAAGTACAGTTGTATGAGGTCCATTATAATAGCAAAATACATTAGCCCTGCTACTATAAGGGCTGTAACTCTCAGTAAGCTAGATAATTTTAAGAGAAAAAAAACAAAAAAAGCACTCTAATGAGTATCTAATGATACTGAAAACATTCAAAATGCTTTACTTTTCCACAAGTAAGCTCTTTTGCTTTGGTCCTGCTTCTACTTCATACAGTAAAGACTATCCACCCTTAACCTAGAGTGAAGGCTTTGGGTTTGATTGTAAAAATTTAAAGTATTGTACATGTATTCAGTCAAGTAGACAATCATGATTCTTTAGTTTGTCTTACCTAAAATTCAGTAAATTATACTGCGTTCTTTTAGCCTCATCTGCAATAATTTCATGACAGTTCTTCCTTACAGGCTCAGAGCTGATTAAAATCACTGAGGCTGATGTGTCTGTTATTGAAATAGTCCTTGCACAGCCTCCTAAAACACACAATGATCTCTTGAAGCACTGAGCTTAATTTACCTGCAGAGGAGATCGAAGGCCTCCATTAGCTGTCCTCCCCTTTGAATTGTTTACCTGCTGATGCTGTGAGCCAGTGTTGAGTAAAACGTGCTTGTTTTCAGCTGTTACTCGAGTGATGTCTTACCTTTTGTAAAAAAGTGACTGAAATTATTCACCAAAGAACACTGCAACTCTGGTAAATTTGAGCTTGAGATATATATAAAGACTTCAATCTATTGAGAGTACTCGTCCCTCTCCATCCTCTGTTCAGGAATGCCTTTACATCACTGCCAATAATCATCTGGAACAGATGCACCGAACGCTGCCAGCAGCAGCAGTGGCAGCAGCTTATACAGTAGCCTTTGAATAAGAGGAAAACATTGCAGAACTCTGGAATCACCACTAAATGTGTGCTTGGCACTAAAGATGTTGGCAAAATAGATGAAAAAGAGAACACACGAGCAAAAGAGAAAAAAAAAACACATCTTGAGGATTACCACTTTGTCTACACTGCCATCCTCTCTGGCAGGTGACCAAACGCTCGCTGCAGCTTCTTCCTGTTCCGAAAGGCTAGCTGCCTGCTTTCTTACACATGACTAATCAGTCCTGGTGTGATCCTGACACCATGGCTGCTGTACAGAGAAAAAAAAAGTTCAATTTTCTTCCTCTGATGTGAAGCATGACAGTCTGACTCATGATTTACATGCAACCCACACAAACAACTACACACACTTGCCAACACACACATACACAAACACCCGAATCCTGCCTGGATTACCTCCGCTATTCTTCTTCGCCCGGAGAACAATCCCAACGCACCTCCCATCAGGAAAACACACAGTCTGAGGGACACAGTGGCACATGATGATTTTGGGGCCGAGGCATAATTTGATTCAGTAAAGGACTCCCCTGACACGTGAATCCGATGAGGATTGACAGAACATTTATAACGGCTACGTGTGGCTGCACAGGTCCTTCAGAAGATTCATTTTGAAATGTCATAACGTCTGTTCTCCCTGAATCTCATTGAATCTAAGTGAAAAAAAGTGCTGAGGTGCGCAGCAAAGGACATACATATGTAAGAGCATACATCTATCTGTATTCGACCTACTGGACACCTTAAAGAGCGTATAGCTGGCACTGTAGAAAGTGTCAAAAGTATAAATTTCACACATGCTAAAAGTCTATTTTAAACAAAAGATTAAGTACTGCTCTGGAATAATTACCGTATATGTGAGTCGGTCTCTTAAGGGCCATGGCAATTCGTACAATAATGGAATTCAATGGAATATTTCTAATTGAAAATATCACAAACTGTGTTTCAGAGAAGTGGTTAGCACGAGAAAACCTGAGGGGGTTTATTAAAAGCACTCCACACACTAAAGATCTCAATGTCTCCTCTGCACTCAAGAACGAACGAAACAGCAAGTGGCATCGCTGCTCCACTGCCGTCTAATTGAGCCCTTTGAATGGAGTGGACTTAGTGAGCAATAAAGCAGAACAGAAGCTGAAGGAGGATTTTCATAGAATTATCTGATGTGTTGAAGCAGAGATGCCCGTGGTGACAAAGACCCGTGCAGTGAACAAGGCTTGATCTATTGTCACAGTCTGATCCATATTCCTGAAGTTCTGAAGTGCTTCAATTCACGACGCAGACCCACATTTTAGCAAGTATTTTGTCAAATCTTATGAAAACACGCCATACAGGTTAATACGTGACACAATTCAAATGCACCTGCAGTTTTCTGCCAGCCCTCCAGCAAATTTTCATAATAACTGAAATAAATTGATGCACAAACACATCTTAAGCCACACATTGCATGAGTTTGAGTTCCCCTGACTTAGACTTTGTTACTTTGTCCGTCTGTGTTTTCCGCTTAATTTCACAAGCAACTCATGATGGCATTAGTTTTAAATCATTTATTGCATCAGTAATACATAGTCTAAGGTTGGTGTCAAGGCTGTGACCTCAAAAATTCTTAGTTTCATTTAATATGCAGATTTAAAGACTGTGGAGATTCTGGCCCTGTTGGAGCCTATAAGACGCTGGGGTGGAAGAATTAAAGGTAAGAGCACGGTATTACAGCAGGACATGCTCGAAGGCCACAGAAATGTAAAAGAAACAACTTAAAACTCACAGCTTAAATATCTCATATTAAATAAAATGAGATATCCTTTTCCTCCTTCTCCATCCATTACCTGTACTGCTCATTCCTGTGGGGTGGAGACTAACCCAGCTGACATAATGCAAAAGGCAAAGTGTACCAAATGAACCTTGCTAGGTGTATTACAGACACCAGTTAACCTAATAAGCATGTTTTTGGTCTGTGGGAGGAGACCAGGGTGCCTGGAAAGAACCAAGGCAAGCACGGGAGAACATGCAAACTCCTCACAGAAGTTTGCACGCACTGCCTGCTGCGCCACCGTGATGCCCCCTGCTGAAAACAGTCTGAGTCATCTTGCTCACAGATGGATAGGCTGACAAATGAACAAAGAAAGGCTGGAGAAAAAAAATACAGCCTTTAATATGGAGTCAGTTTTAATTAAAAAGTTATGATTAATTTTTTAAGTGGTAAAATAAAATCAGAATAAAAGTAAAATAATCAGAATCAGAAAAAAAAATCAAATAGTCAGAATGAAGTCAGTTATGATTAAAAAGTAGTGATGAATTTGTTTAATGGTAAATTAAATCAGCATAAATTAAAACAGCAAAAACACTGCATTTTTAGCATTAGTTCATGATTTCTTCTGGTGGGTACAAATGGTTTTCTAACATCCTTTAAGCCCTGGAAAACATTCTTATCGGAAGTTTACTGTCTTATGGTATATGTACATATATCTACATATCTATTTATTTATCTTTCCATCCATTTACATCTTTATACATATGTCAAAGAACTGCAAGAAAATCTCAATAAGAGCCCTTTTTGTTTGTATGTTGCCATGTGCTAACGAGCTAATGCTAAATGATAGCAGCTATTCTCTGTGTTGTGGCCTATGTTAGCAGGAAGCTTTACTCTCATGTTGTAAATGCTTCTTCACGATTATATTTTATTGGTACATATTTCATGTCTGTCCTGACTTAATGTAATTTTTGTGTATTTTGCAAAAATTGTTTGGAATAAAAAAATATGTTTAAAAAATCCTATGATAAATCATGAGCTAAATCTAAAACACCTCAAGTATCCTAACAGAAAGTAATTATCTAATTACACTTCAAATGTTAGTTAGGAACCCGAAGAGAATGTCCATTCATTCGATGAACTTCATGTTCGTCTTCATTTTATTGCAGGTATTTACATTAAATAAGATGTTTACCTGGACTTGTGAGGCAAATATGGCTTTTATTAACAAAACTGGGACACCATTTATAGGAAAGTAGATCAACAAATCTCTAAAGATCCAGGCTTTTACAGTATAAAGATCAAATTAATTAAAATTAAGTGTTTGCTCATGTATTTTGTTGTATGCTATATCCAATGTTATCCCCACAATTAACACTGTCGTTTAATATGTAATGTAAAAGAGCCTTAAGTTAAGGTCTGATGCATACATTTCATCATGACTTAATGAGGTAACTGTGTGTCCTAACACTTTGACAGCAGGATCACAGAGCTATCAGTGGCTTTATTCACCCTCCATATCATAATGAGCTGCAGTCACAGAAGTAGAGACTAAGAGCTGCTCTACACTCATTTAACACAACACTGAAAGCTATTCACAGTGCAACACTCGCTGGTAGAGTCAAATTAACACGCTGGTGCTTTGAAGACCAACACTTTTATGGGAGGTTACACACACATAATTCATTAATGCTAATTGCTGTAAAAGTGGCTAATGCTGCAGAATGAGTGCTAGAGTTTAAAGGGGTCATGTCCCAGCAAATATATTACACAGGCTTGTAAAGTTCTTGTTTTGATTTGACACTTTTCAACTAATCAGCTGCCTTGTACAGCTTAATTTAGGGTATGTTTATGTGAGCCTATCCACAGTGCAGCCAGGATTAATACAGAGTCTGATGTTTGATCCAGTACCTTTATTCTATTTTGTCAGAACCCTCCTCATGCATTTTGCAACCCCACTGCATGCTCATCTTCTAATAAGTTTCATCAGTGCCAAAGTTCAAAGTTCTGCGGTACAGACAGCGGATGAACATGATATTTTCAGGGGATGTTGGTCATGGAAGGGGAAATGATAGGATTTTGGTGCAAATCTAAACCTGGATGTGGATTAAGAGTTTTTTTTTGAGGATTTCAGAACAGGGCGAGACAGGGAAGTTTCTCACATTTTTGACAGTAACTTACTCTGCAATGTTGATAATGTCTTGGAGGAGGTTTGTGTTCTCTGAGCACTTCCAGTCTTAAAGGATAAGTTCGGTTTCTACAGCTTTCACATTGTTTATAGAATGAAGAAGAACAATATACTCACCCAGAAGGCTTTCCTGATCCAAACAGTGCTTCAGGAGATATTTAGATCCAAAATCGAGCGGGGGACATCCGTATAATGGTAGCACATAGGTCATACAGCGCCACTCCTAAAACTGCATTAATCGTCCAAAAACTCATTCGTTTCACCAATATTTCATCATGGACCGCTCATGCTACTCCTCCATTACAGCCTGCGTCGCCCCAGACATGTTTTTGTGACTGTGCTGACCTCTGAACTGAAGAAGAAGAACGCTTGCCTCTGCGCCTGCTCAGTACTCTGTGGAGAGCTGTTCTTCTCTTTGCCTCCACATCCTCCTTTCGATGAGCTCCTCATCTGCAAACTCTGGCTCGAAACTGTAAGGACACCCATCATATTCAAAGTTCTCCTCCACAACATCTTCATCCCATAGATATTCATCCATTTTGCACAAAACTGGAAGAAGAAAGTCGTTGTGTAGCCGGCGGTCTTCCCCTGAAACAATGAGCTGTACTGCGCATGCGCGGAGCAAGCGCTCTTCTTTTTCAGTTCAGAGGTAAGCACAGCCACACAACATGTCTGGAGTGACACAGACTGTCGTGGAGGAGTAGCGTGAGCGGACCATGATGAAATATTGGTGAAACTAATGAGTTTTTGGATGATTAATGCAGTTTTAGGAGCGGCGCAGTATGTCCCATGTGCTACCATTATACGGATGTCTGCCGCTCGATTTTGGATCTAAATATCTCCCGAAGCACTGTTTGGATCAGGAAAGCCTTCTGGGTGAGTATATTGTTCTACTTCATTCTATAAACAATGTGAAAGCTGTAGAAACCGAACTTATCCTTTGAGTTGCAATTTATCTGTCCTCACAGCTGTGACAGGGCTCAATGTAAAGAGAGAAGTCAAGCTAAATGTACGGATATGCAAGAGTCTGGTCATTCTTTCAAAGTAAAGCACCCTCGAATTAGAAAGATGTTAATAAAATCAATCTTTGTTCAAAGGTCTAGTTCTAATAAGTGGTCTGGTGGTTCCTAACTTTTGGTTAAGAGAATATTGAGAATACATTGGGCACCATGACCTTGATTTTTAAATGACAGTCTTCAAAGTGTAAGTAACTTAACTTCTCAATTACAACACACACTTGTTTTTGCTTTTAAATAAGCTCTACGTTTTTGGGTGTGTATTATACACAAGCACAATCATAAATCCTTAAGTATTTAGTCTCGCCAACATCGCGATTGCAACACATCTGATACAAAAAGCTGAAGTATTCTCTTTCTTTGCAAAACATTCCCTCCAAACTTGAGTAATTCTTATTAAACTTGACTGTAAACTGTTCTAATCAGATATTTTGGGTCTTAATTAGTTTGTGTGTAATTGTTTTATATTCAAGTGTTACCAATCGCTGGCAAACACAGCGCTGCCATCTTATGACCAAGGGGACGCAAAATAGCTGTGCTGTGATTGGTTGAAGACATTGGCATGTTAATAGCTGCTCTCTGATTGGTCGGTACACTATGACTGAGCATGCTTGAGTGATTGTGCATGTGTGAAGCAAAAGGTGTTTCTGAATCTGTTTGAGAGAGAAAAACTTGTATTTGTTGTAAAAATACTGACATTTTGTTGATTGAATCTTTGAATAAAGGTGATTTTTGAGGTGTCTGAGAGAGTAGGGTTTGGGAAAGATTTGTGTGCTTCCAGTACAGTGTTTTTCAGGCAAAAATTAAGAAAATATAGGTGCGTGTTAAAACTGAGAAGTTATGGTACTTATGGTATGAGCCAGACTGGATATTTTTGCAAAGTTTTGAAAAATTCCCTCATAATATTCTTGATTTATTTAATTCAAAAGCAATGGAAGAACATGAGGCTCCACAGCTTTGACTTTTAACCAAGTGCCACAAAAATGGAAGTAACTGATCCTTAATCCAGAGGGACATTTGCACAAGGTTTGCAGAACACCCCTCTAAGGCCCCATCCACACGAAGACAAAACGCTTAACAGTTTCCAAAACGATCGTTATGAAGATGAAGGCGTCTCAGAAAATGTGTGTGTCTATATGAATGCACTCGATACACATCAAAACGCTGTAAAACACATGCCAGACCTCTTGGGCCGCTGTAACGATATGACAGAAACAAGCGGAAAAAGACGAAAAAACAGTGGGCATGCGCACTTGCGGCAGAAGTTGTAAACAGAGATTGTGATAAAGTGATCATAAAGTGCTGTAATGTGTCCTCGATAATTGTTTGTTCAACTCGGTGGTGATTGAGAAGAAGGAGATTTTTCTGCAACATGGACAGTAGGGTCACTAGCTTCATCAGCACATATGCTTCACATAAGCCGCCATTGTTGTTGCCGTGTGTGGCGCATGCATGTCAATGAAGATATGAAACTATGACTTAAACGTATCTGAAAACTTGCGGAGAGCCAGTAATCACGGAGCTGCGTGTACAGCATTTCAAAATCTTTCCACTCTGGAACCTGGTTTCAAAAATGATCGTTTACAGACCCCCAACAACGCCATCTTTGTATGGTTGCACGCAGATTCGGCAACAAAATTATGCGTTCGGACCTCGGTTTGGCTTCGTGTGGATGGGGCCTAAAACAGGGGTGTCCAAAGTTTTTACATCAAGGGCCACATAAGGAGGAATACATGAACGACTGAGCCATTTGCTGCACCTCACTTATAAAGTGTTTTCGTTAAGGGTTTAGGGGTGGGATATCACCTGTCAAAGGGCCCTTGTAACCCCGGGCTATCGCTGGATTCACACCTAGTCAGGGCGAGAATTACCTTCTGAGCAACAGAGATAGGAGACACTGACAGCTTATCTTCACTGTCAGACACAAAACAAGAGTAAACTGCAAGAGTGTTGGTGCTTGAAGATGGATATTGCAATATGCTTTGTAAAAAAACCTTTTGACCGAGTAAATATGGAAGAAAAAGGGCATGTTTGATGGTATTTGGTGCTGTAATCAAAATGTCTTTATTCATTCAGGAGCCTATTTAAAATGGGCAGTGGGCTGCATTCGGCCCCCAGGCCATAGTTGGGAGATCTTAAGATACTGCTTTCAAAAACGAAGGATACACACAGGGCTTGTTGATCTTGACCTTAGCCCCTGGCCTTTAAACCTGACTTAGCATATCCTGAAGTAATAGAGAATATACGTGCTTAGTTTGGAGAATATCCCTCATCGGCTTTGAAAATCATGTAAACAATACCACTATGTGTATTAATGAGATAAACAGAAGCAATATTTCCTAGAGTGGTTATCTCTAGGGGCAAATACACAAATCAAAAACAAGCCCTAACATCTTATTTTTTACAACTTAGAATTTAATATTTGTTTATAATTAATGATATTCTTAATTCCAACCAAATTGGATTAAACTATTTTCACTTTTAAGACCCTGTAGCCAGCTGCATCAGAAATCAGGTCAATGTGAGAATTCCAAACAAACTCACTTCCCACCTATCTGTCAGGGCACAAACCCCCTGAAGGGAGCCTAATAAATACTCTCTGCAGCTTCTGTTTACATTTCCCAACCTGGTGCTTTTCTTGACATGTGCAATTATGTGGTGGACCGGGTCTTCCCTTTTGGCCTTGCCGGTTTCACGGCAGCCCCCTGTTCCCACCCACTGACAAGCACTTGATTTAGAGTCCACTGCGGTGATAGTGATTTATGCCTCGTCTGATGATAGGTGTGCACATATTGTTTCGTCGATACGGGCTAAGACAGCTCAAGGTCAGCGCGTGGTTAGTATTCAATCACAGCATCTTCCACCAGAAAGTGAAACTGTCACCGCATATCCCCATTGATTCACTCACATCATAGGAGGTTGTTACTGCACGCTGTCACAGAAATAAAAAGTTTACATTCAGCGCAACCTTTAGAAAAGAGGGGGAGACAGCAATGTAATCATCTACTGGAGGTTGTTTCTGAGTCACGGCGCAATGTAGCACACTTCATTAGCCAAGATATTCTGGGTTTGCTGATGGAGAGAGATCTAACTGATGCTTCAGGAGGAAAACTTGGCACGGTGATATCCTGTACAGCATTTTTTGATGTAACACACATGTTCCTTGTTAGCTCATGGCCCCCTTAATTTAACTGGCAGGCTCTCTGATAGTCACATATTTCACTCTGATCTTCTGCTCTCGGCTGTCCTGGAGGTGTAATTTAGTAATCAAGTCCTAGTTGAAGGTGCATGTGAAAAAGCAAAACCAATATGAACACTTGTATATTATTTTTACCTGAGGAGAAACGATGACCATATTTATCAGACTCAGCTGGGGACAGATTATTCCGCGCACGATTTGAGTAATGATAATGTGCTGTGATGAAATTAAGGCAAAAATCAGGCAGATTTAAATATTTTAAAACCTGGGGTGAATTATCATTTTATTATGCAATCATGCCCAAAAGTGGAGCATTAAAATAATAACACAGTCATCAGAGTGAAAGGCTGCAGAAAATCATATCTCAGTGGGTGTGCAGAATGTGTCTTGTTCTTCCTCAATATTTCTCATAATAATTAATAAAGGACATTTTTAGCAGTCTGGATAAACATATTATTGCAGAAATTAGGAGCTGAAATGAGTCCTGCTGTGCTTAAAATGTGTAAAATAGGCATCGGGAGTAACAAGAAAATTTCAGTCAAATATTCAAAGACCTGAAAATTTTGCAGAAAACAGGCAGCTGTTTTATTACAGTTGTGAATTAGACATATCTGTGCTGACACAATGGTGTTCACATGATGGAAATGCAGTTTTGAACTTCCTGTGGCAAGACATTTGTCACTTCCTGCTTTGCCAGTCAAACCCTCTGTTATGTGTAGTCTTCTGTTGCTAACACAAATTACAGCTTGATATTTAGCTCTTTAACAGACCTGTTTTATTTGATTAACACATGTTCAAACTTACTAAGGCTAAGTAAAATCACTCACTTCTCAGAGGCTGTGTAATTTAGTTTGTTTCTTTTCTGCTCTTAGCTTAGCTTAGCTTAGCCTAGCCCTACATCAGTGTTGCCAACTTAGCGACTAGCGACAAATCTAGCGACTTTTTCTGGTGTTAGTGGAGAGTTTTCTGGTGTTTTGGAGACTGACGTGAACGTATCGTTCCGCAGTTACTGTCCTCAATGAGCAACGTGCGCTCGCTGCCGTGAGCCCCTCCTCCGTCCCAAAGCACTCACAGGCGGTGACGTCTCACAGCCTCGTGCAGCAGTCCCAGCTGCAGGCAGAGCAGAGAGGAGACCCTCACCCCTCCGAGTCCAGATTGCAAATGAAATGGGCATGCGCAAAGCCACTTTTGGCTTGCAGAGTGGGATCACTCTATCGCTGCAAGCATTTCACTCACACAGGCTTTTTTTGGTCACTTTGCCGGTCCCAAGCCCGGATAAAGGAGGAGGGTTGGTTTTAGAGCTAGCAATTCCACCTCACATAACAATCATGTGATTAAATTTGCTATTACAACATTTAACAATACAGGACAAAACGAGCATTAAAATCATTTAATGTTGTTAATGTTGAAGTTATTTTGTTTATTTGTAGTTCTAAACTAGATTATGCAAAATAGGTGATGGCGTCATTTAGCGACTTTAAGCGACTTTTGGGACAGCCAATAGCTACTTTCCTTACTGAGGAGTTGGCAACACTGCCCTACATTTTACTGATAAGTATGGCTTCTCTATCTGCCTTTTCCTCACCTCCTGCTCTCTATGCTATATGTCCAGTCACTCCTCATCCTTCTTGTCTGATATTGGTGCCTGTGTCAAGTGTGGCACATTTTAGCTCTGGAATCATTGGTGTAACTGTAATTACAAATATTTGGTGTTTCCTTTTGCCCCATTCCATTATCATTCAGAAAGATAGACAAAATAAAACACATGGTAGTTCCAGTAAACAGCACATTTATATTCTGGCCTTGACAAACAATTATGAGTGACCTGCTTCTGTGGACCTGCTAAACTTCAAGTGCTTCATGCTGCATAAACCATCAACAGAAATGACATAATTTAACATAATTCCTACTTTTAGACCAGTTAAACCCATTATGTGGTTCAGCTAGATGCTACCATTAATCAACATCAGTCCTCTTCCGTTTTTCATCATTATAGATGTTAATGTTAATTTTAGAATGACCTTTCCATCCATGGTTGTTACTGATTATACCTCCACAATAAATTCACTTACAACCACATAGACATGAGGACCCTTTTGAAAACAGGATGCAACATCCCAAGGGGCTAACCTTGAAAATATCTATATTGAGCAGAGAGAAATATGATGAGGACATATTTATGGTCTGGGCGTTCATTTTTTGTTGTTATCATAAATCATTATTTTTAGTCCCTTTGCCTCTGCTTGCTTGGATACATCTCTGGATGTATTTTTTGGGCATTTTGGGCCTTTATTGATAGGAGAGAGACTGTGGATAGGCTTGTGAAAGGGGGTGAGAAGGTAGGGACACTCTGCAAGCTGGTCACGGGCGGGATTCGAACCTGGACCGGGCGAAGCAAGTACGTGGGGTGCCTGGTTGCTAACCACTCCGCCAAACCAGCACCCCTCTGGATGTATTTTTATGTGCATATGTGTATATATTTATAATTCATACATTTACTCTTTTCAGGTGCATTGAGATAACACTTGTTGAACCAGCTCAATACAAAGGTTGATTGATTGATTGATTGATTGACATGTAAAATATGACAATAAACAACTCAAACTTTACATAGACTAATGAAATCATCACAGTCATCCACATGTTTTTGGGGTGCTTAGATTGATCAAAAACTCAACTAAACAGAATAGGTTTGTGATTTTTGGGCTTTGTAATATTCTACTCATCAAAATAATGCACGTTTCTATCACCTGAAACTGAAACTATTAATTTCAGGCGCTATGGACCATTTAACAATACTCTGAACAATACTCTGAATAATATCTATTTTAATTAACACCTCTCAGGAGCTACAAGCAAGACAACAGGAGAACTTAACAGTACATTTTGTTTTGTGCATTTGAGGCCGAGTCATCTCTTAAACCAATGATGTTGAAAAATGAAGCTACCAGAGTTCATTTATCAGCAGAATTAAACATGTGTGCAACCTGGAAGCAAAACCAGGGGGCTTGAGGCCATCTCGGCTCTACCTCATTACTCAGTACGAGCCGACCCAAGGAAAGTTTTAGGTTTTTGTTAGTTTTAATTTTATTTTTTTAAAGCTGACCACATTTAAAAGGCTACAAAAGCCCCCAATTGATTAAAGGTTAATGTCACTCGCTCTGTATTTGCTTATGTACACTGTATGTCTTTATGAATTTGCCGTGATATAATCCAGTGCAGGAGAGAGACAATAGTATTGGGGTTTAGTATGAGCTGAGGTACCAAATAAAAAACTCAATTATACTGTGTCAGGTGAAGCTTTTGTTTGCCTCCCTGAAACCTTTGCCTGCTATTTAAATGATGACTGTGTGGGGGTGGATGATAAAAGCATTGGTCTAAAAATGCTTATTCATGTTTGTTTAAAAAATCAAACAAACAAACAAAAATAAAACCCTGGCTGCGTTACAAGTGAGTGAGTCTATTAACCCTGACTATCAGTCTTTTGAAAATGGGCCAATAGCTTATGTGTAAAAAGCAAAACAAGCAGGCCAGTGGATTAGGCAGTGAATACAAAATGAGGCAGACAGGTGGAGAAGTTAAATTTTAAAACATAAATGCTGTTTCTGGGGGCAGCAGCTCAGTCTTCTGTGACAGGCTTAAAATTCAGTATTTTGTAGTACTTAATGTAGCAATGGCATGTAGCATGTTGCTTCAAATGGCAAACTGAATGTTTTCTTCCTCTATTCTTTGACGAAAATGTTAAATGAACCATTCTATGGTGTAAGACTTGATGCACACATTAAAACTTCTGCCGTTAAAAAAACTGACCTACAAAAATATCCCAAACAGAAGCTCATTTATTTCACCTCGTTGTGTTTTCCGAGTCAGTGAAAAATAGCTCCATCAAAGCACCTGGAGCATTTGTTCCCACCTCAGTTGAAGGTCATCGCGGGTCACTCACCTGCTCTCCAGGGCCACATTGCTGCCCAGGACCCAGCTGTCCTGCAGCTGGACGCATTCCGCCGTACTTTGCAAGTCGGCCGCCAGGCCGGCTGTGGGGGGTGGGCTCGGGCTCCTCTGATTGGCCAGTGAGCTGCGGCTCAGGGACGTGATGGACGGGTGCTGCTTATGCGGGGGCGGTGCCGGTGGGAGAGGAGGCGGACCCGGTTGAGAGGACAGGTGGTCACCTGGAAGAAAAAGGAAGAAACTAATATTATGAAATGCTGAAATATATAATGTGGTACTTCATTTTTCACCTTGAATTTCAACTTAACTGGATTGTTCGAGAGAACCCTGAATATTAAATGGACTTAAGCTCATGCAGCACTTCTCCAGTCTTTCTGGCAATGCTTTACACCACCCATCAGGTCAGGCAAGAATTTGGAGCACAGTGGAGATAAGAACTTTGCCATGTCTTTTTCCTGATTACTCGTCTGGACCATCAGCAACATAAATCATACTCCATTTTTGTTTACAAGCAATGAAGTTTAAAGAAGTAAGGGAGCAAACCTTATACTTCGGAGGCAAGAGACACAAAACACTTTCAGCTGTGTTACTAACAGCTGTTACCAGAACACTGTCCAGATCATACCAATTCACTCACTGATAGTTCTCCTATGAATGCCATCCTTCAGCATTAGATAACACACTCTCACCCTGTCATACCCATGTATGCCACTGACGCAGCAGTGGGAGCCACTCTTGGGGTTAAGTATCTCGCTCAGGGAAACATCAACATGTGACAGCCAGAGCTGGGCTCAAACCTTCCGCTGAGAGTGGAGCAAACTACCAGAAAAAGCAACAAATACCCTACTAGGAAATTTTGGCCTTATTGGATTGTCATTAGTTTCTTACAAATATATTTTCACAGAGAATCAGACGCGATTGCTCCACTTTGAGGAACTTTTGAAAACATTTACAGCTTCCACTGGGGATGTAAAATGGTCATATTGGTCCTCTGACTACACCCTCAACTGTACTCATCTCTGTTTACATTGTTTCTTCCATATTGTCCTATTCTTCATTTCAAATGCACTTATAAATATTAACAAGAATGTTGAAGGAGGAACAAAGGATTATTCTCATGGTACAGCTATGGCATGTTTTGTGGGCAGAGGTGAACTGCTGATGGAAAGTTAAATAGCATTAGCTTGAAGTTAATTTACATCACAAAGTTATGGACCATCTGGTCTCCCTCTCAAATTATTTGAACAGTTTGGCAGCCAAAGACAAGTTGTCTAACAGTGACAAGCTTAAACTTTGTCAGAGGCTGAGGTTTCCTGAGATGCACTCTGTGTGGCTCAGCGGGTCAACCATGAAAATAAACATACTGAAGATATTACAGATATACGGACATCTTAAAGGGCAATTTGCAGGTTGGAGACTCCACTGTTTGGTTTTGTAGGAAACAATAGAGGAAACATATTTTCCACAAAATGTATGAATTATGACACTGACATGAGCCCTGAAGTAATCTTTGTAAGTCTGATTTTACCTCTGTGTTAAAACTAACTGTGCCCTAGCTAAAGAAAGCATTGCTGAGTTTGTCTACATTAATTAGCATCGTACCAATAATGGTGATATTAAGAAAGGGGGGAGGGGGAGTTAATATGTATATGTAGGGGTGTAACAAAATTTTGTGCCACAAAATTTCGCGGAATAAAAAGTTACGAAAAAAAATCAAAGACACACAAAATAAAAGCAGGGAATAAAAAAACGCGAAGGAGCGCTGGTGATTTTTTACCCTCCTCGCCTACCGTAGCAAAATACTCGCTTCAGAATGGAGGAAGATGAGGTCGAGGAATTAGCTGATGTTCCTTCGTCAAATAAATCGGTTGTGTGGACCTATTTTGGCTTTCCGTGTATATAGACGAGAGAACGGTCCGTGAGAAGACTGCAGACAAAACAACAACCGTGTGCAAAATATGCCGCTACAGTTCACCGTATACTGTGACGAGTTGACAGAATTTGATCATACTTGAAGATCAGAAGTATATGCACTGTTATAGGCTAAATATTATAGTTCACAGTTCAGACATTTATAGGTCTAAACTGCCGCTCTGAGGACTGCTATTTGTTTTCCTTTTCAATCGAGAATGTAGTTATCCTGATTGTTACAACAACAAAGCACTTTTTATTGAGATTTTATGTTTGTATTTGCACTGTAGTCTAAATAAGGGGAAAAACTACAATTTAGTTTTTTTTTTCAAAGAGCATTTATTTTGTACTGATGCAGCAATAATTTTTGTATGTCTGCATTAGGAAGAAATAAAGAAAATGAGAATTTTGCACAAATTCCTGCTGTTGGGGATTTTCTATAATCTTTATTTCGTATGGTGAGCCCTGTTTCGTAATTCATATCGTTACGTGAGTTGACCATTCAGTTACATTACTAGTATATAGTTATCAAAAGCCTTGCAATTCTGAACCTGTAAGGTCTTAACATGATCAGAAACAGGTCAGGATGGGGAGGAATAGAGTTTCTGTCTGCTTGTATAAAGTATTTCAGGAAATGGTAATAGCGAGTTATAGCTCTGATTTATTGGGAAAGTTGCATTTTGAATATTGAGGTGACTGACATTGTCATGTTTTCATGATGTCTTTGCTTTCTCTTAAATCTTGATTACACTGGTGGGCTGCATTGAGGTACTTTGGTGGCTGCATGTTGCCCATTCCTGGTCTTAAACAGTAATACATGTATGTGCGCTCAGTGTATGAAATTTCTGGTCTCTTTGTTTGGGGCTAGGTTGATCTAAAGTTTGGTCTGCATCAACTCCAAAGGCAGAAAATAAAACTCAAGGCACATTAATCTATTTTTTACTTTGCTCCAATTGATTCCTGTCTCCAGTTTGTGCTTTTTGCCACCAAGCTGGAACTGCAGGTTTTTGGAGCATAATTTGACGCCGATGCTTGCCCTGTATAAAACATTCATCATTAGAGCGCACTTTCCACTTTCCTATTCTGATGGAACAAGACGGCTACCTTCTTCCAGGGATCTGACCTGCAGCACCCCATTTCTCTCCACTTATTAATAAGGTTTTGTGCCACCACTCCGAATCCACAACTGTGCACCATTATGTCTTCTCCATTTGACATCACTGCCCAAAAATGTCAGCCCACATTTCAATTAGGCTTAAAAATTTCTTCCAATTGAGGAAATCTGGTGACTTTCTTTGTACAACACACATAAAGAAGACACAAATGTTCATCAAATGTGAATGCATCTTTAAAGGCAGTGTTCCTTTTAAGAGACAGCAGATGGAGTGGATTCTGTGTCTGCCTTGTCTGTTAATTGTGACAGCATACAGGAAGCTAACAGCCCCAGAAAAGTAAATACAACCAAGTCATTAAGATGAGATGCAATCGCTGCAAAAAAATCAGGAAAATAAGAGCCCCCTTTTATGACCACTCGCATAATAATTGTCGCCAAAACACCACCCGGCTGACAGTTGGCTTCTCTTAAGCAGAAGGTCACTTAGAGAGGCAGCTGTTCTTTTATGGGCGCTTAACGCAATGTTTCACGTTTGATTACAGCCAGAGAAGACTCTCAAATAACTAATGACCAGAACATCCATTAGAGCTCCAAGAGAACAGGTTTTCCAATTTCGCACAAAGCTGTGTAATTGGCCCCCAGAATGGCATGTGGTGATTATCTATCCATCTTCCCTGTTTAAAAGGTAAAAACCCACAGTGCTGACAATTCCGATTTGCTCCAATGAGCCCCAAATGGGTATCGTCTTTCTTGGAGCCTTGGAGAAGATGGAGAAAAGCTGTGCATTCAAGGAGCTGTTGTTTTTGCATTGACAGCATGATTTTTATGCAGCCCAAAGGAGCTGCAATGTGTTGTATAAGAAGACTGGGAAATTGTCTTTATTTTATTGTTTTTGTTGTGCATGGTTTAACCTTAACTTTCCAAGACAAGCATAAAGACCTTGTAGACTGTATTCCGTACATCAACATGTGCTATATGCTCCCTGCTCGTCCAGGTAATTTAATTGGAAGGACACTGGTCATTGTTTTTGAAAAGCGATTTTTAATGACCGTGCAGTTTTTGTCCTTCTCTGTGAGCTTACACTTCACACTGTGCCCCTCTGTGCATTAAATGAGCTGTTCAAGGCTGGAAAATGAGGCTCAGCTCTACCTTCAATGTGCAAAGAGGAAACATTGAGTCCACTGAAGGCTGGGAAATAATTTACACTGCGTTAAGGCACAAACCCTTATTGCTGCAGGAAAGACGGGAGACTGTTTCCCCTAAATTCAGAGAAAAAATACTGGAAGACAACGGGCTGGAAATGATTTGTATATATCAAGCTTTTATGCTGTATTGATACATTTTTGAAGGCAATAAAAGGTAAGGCAGTAATGTTTGTAACACCATTTCAGGCTGAAATGAGGCTGACAAATAAAAGTTGGACCCATTGCTCAGCAAAAAGATAATCTAATACAAAATCTGCTAATAGAAACAGAATGGTGCAGGAATGAGGGGCTCGGAATAAGTCCAACATGCGGAAGCGAGTAAGCATGTAGCACTTACCAGTTCTCAAGTATGAAACTTTATGGGATTTAGAATGGCAGTTTCAGATAAATGGCTAAAATAAAGTTTGTGTTGAACACAACCATGTGAGCCTTTAATGTTTAATGGGAAATAATAAAACACATCTGATGTTCCCTGCTTTTGAGTTTATATCTGTTGTCTGTTTAAAACAGCTGTTCTGAACAAACTGCTAACCATGACCACAACATTGGCCAGGGACCTGATGGCAAGCATTTCTGATTTTTTTTTCTTTACAATCAAAACTGACAGCAAAGGATGGTGGAGTAGGGCTGGGACCACCCTGTGTTGGATCGGGTGATTCACTGCTCCATGTGCCCTTATGATCATGCTTAAATTAGACTATATTATTGTTGATAAATGTTTCTCTTAATGGATTGTTTGTAAGCTGCCAAAGGAATATGTAAGCAATTTAGCAGTTGTGCTAACTCTGGTATATTTACAATTGTATCGTATACTGATGTTCATTAATGAGCAATGTCCCTGTCAAATAAACATTTGACAAGTAAATAAATAAATAAATAGGCTGTATAGATTCTATTCAAATGTATATTTACAGGTCAAGTACACATTTTACCCCAATGCTCGAACGGATATTCGAATATCAGGTTTGATGCCTTGTACTTGTTCATTTTCTCTTTCTGTCTCCATCGTATAAAAATATGTATGAAGATGACTGTCTGTACTATTTGTCAATAAAAAAGGAAACATTGCCCATATTGGCTGTCTATGATGTATATTTCTGTTGCCCACAATAGTTGCTCATAAAGGTTTTCTCATTTCCCGTCAGGTTCATTAACATTTACAAAAGCTGATAATGGGATTTTGTAATCCTTAAAGAGCCCTTTTTGATTTTGACTTAAAGAATGTGTAGAAATCATTACTTTTTTGTTCTTTCTGGTACCATAAAATGACAATTTGTCCTATTCAGACATAGGTATAGAACTATTTTACTCAATGGTTTATGATAAAGTATTTTCACAAGCACATTTAAAGGTGTTTGTACTAAAAATTCAGGCACTTTTTAAGTGTGACTGTAACAATAAATTACTTATAATATACTTTTTATATTTGTGGTATCAAACAATTATTAGTATTGTTTGATTTTGGTTGTCTGGTATTGTGACAACCATTTGTTCTTTAGCTATCATAGATTTTTTTTTAAATTGTTGTTTATTATTCAGCTCAAAATATCAAGGTATGGTTTTTGTCCACGTTTCCCCACCCTAGAAAGATTGTAAAACTAATCTCCTTGGGTTAATTGGAGGAAAAGCAGGCGCTATGATGAAACTGCATCGTTGTATTGTCTTAATAATAGAGTGTGTCTTATTAAAAATTAATGATTTAAGAGTGGGTAGTTCTCATGTAGAGAGCCAAGAGGGGCTTTATTCATTAAGATTTGACCGTACCAAATAAAATATGATCCCCTCATAACCCTGAAGCACCTTGTCCAGGGTAATCCTGAATCCTAAGACAAGTCATGGATTAACCGCAATCGACTGAGATATTGGCGTCTGAAAAATATGAGCCTGCCATGACTTAGTGATAATGAATACAAGACACCCCACTCATCTCCTGGGTGAGACTGTGAGCCCTATTAGAAAATGTGCTAAGTAGGCTAATAGAAATGTGGATTATCTACCAACACTGGCTGCTTTTACTTCACCTCTGGGCCTCATTCCTCAGTATGAGTCCACAGCAGACACAAGGCTCCACTTCACTTTCACCGGAAGCGTTTTTCACAAATCAGCACGCGTTGGTGCAATGGTGCAATGTCAATGAGGGGGTACAGGGAGGGGAAATGAAGCAGATGGGTTTGAGAAAATAGAAAGTGATTCAACGTGACAGTGGTAAGAGTGTGAATGGTCAGAGAGGGGTAATATTAGAAGGAAAATTCTAAAATGTATTCATTATCTATGTTATTGCATAACACTGGATGTCAAAAGTGACTAAAAGATAATCTAAAATATATAATAGCTGTGTCTCATTTCAGGGGTAGCATCCTTTGAGAGACCAGTTCTTAGAAGACAATGGAGACCACTCAATCTTATTTAAAACGACACAGTCAAGCCAACTGAGGACTCCTGGTTTGCACCACCAGCTAACCTCACTCATTGTACCCTTTCTAATACTCACTCTTAGTACCTGTCAACCTTGACATCAGAATGATAAATACCCAGAATAACCAATATCACAGATATTTTCAAGTTCTCGGTCTCCATCTTGTTTCTTAGTGTCTATTCATGTTGGTGGTCATTCTAATCTAATCAAAGACTGGTATTAAAATGTGTGTACTTTGTTTACTTTGGAGTCAGCTCACTTCTTCAAACAGTATCTAAAGAATTTAAGGACATGTTGGCTACCGGGGATAAACTGGGTGCATCTTTTCTTTCAGGCTGGAAAAGTAGGACATCTTTATCTGCCATACTTTAATGAGCTTCCAAAATGGAGCAGCCATACCAAACCTATGGGATATCAGTGGCTTTCAAACACACACCCCAAGGAGGCAGCTCCTGACATGGGACATACCTAGTAACCAAATTAAGCTACTTGTTTTTAAAGACAAAAACAATGCAATGTCTTAACGGCAAGCGGTTGAAAACCTCAGTAACAACAAGTAACTATGGTAGTGGGCAACAAAAGAAGGATCAAAGTCTTTGTAGAAACATCCATGATGACTAATTTTTACACATTTCCAGTTTAGATTATAACTGATCAAATAGTCTGTAGATCATGAGTTCATATTTTCTAAAACATACATATGATCAGTTTTTTGCTCTCTATTGACACCATTTACTCACTGTGCTTGTTTACTTCCAGGTAGCAGATCACAATGGCAGAAGCCATTTTCCAAATCTATAGTGGCTACTTGTGAAATTTGGCTGTGCCTCAAATAGAATTAGTATTCAACTGGGATTTCATGTGTGACAATTTAAGAACTACAATATATCTGGTATGATTACTGAGGGAGCTATTTGAAAATCTTGACCTGAAATATATTTATCCTTAACTCTAACCCAATATTTTTTTCAAAGGTAAACTTTTCAGAACAAGCTCACTTACTTTAAGTCCTTTTCACTACAGCATTGTAATTAAATTAAAAAAAATGTGGTCAGTTCTCAGATTTGACCACCTTGGTATACTTTAAAAAACCTAGTCTTAGTAGTTTTAAGCAAATTTACAAGAACAGTAAGGGGTTGTTGCAAAAAAACAATTTGTTTTTGCTTTACATCCTTGATGCATTTAAGAAAAAAAACACTTCAACACTTCTACCGCTTCCTAACATCTGTTATATCCGTTTTATATTCTGGAAAAAGAGACAAACTTGACCTCCAACCACCAATAAATCTTCAGATTATTGGACATAAATATATTTTCTTTTTCTTTGAATGATATTTAAACACATCATGAAGACGCTTTATTTATTCATCTAATCATCATTATTCTGAGCTGTCAATCAGAACATAACACCACTGTCAGCTCATTAAGGCAAATCATTTTTATTTTTAACAGTCAAACTGCCAATTTCAGCAAGGACTTGATAATGAGTAATAATTAAAAAGTTTATGTGTGCTTCTCACGGCTGTTTTAAGCAGGTGTGGATGACTTCTTCTTCTGTGGATACTGTTATAAGTCTGATGCAGAGTTTCCAGAGCTTTTTATCCAAGGCTTTGATGAAAAGTTATGATATGTCATTCTGATTTTGATGCACTATGCTGATGTCCTTGGAGTTTATGTTCCCCTGACACACCTGTAGAATGTTTGTGTGTCAGTGGTTATATAAAATGATGCTATGTTACAGGACTCACAGGACTCTATAGCGGTATTAATCAGCTAAAACATTTTGTTTCAGGTTTGGCAAATGCTGAAATGTCTTAAGTCCAACTCCCATGGATTAGAAGGGAAAGCTCCCTCTTACTGCAAGTGTTGGTTCATACTCATTCCCGTCCTCTCAAAGCAAAGCAGTACAGTGTTGTCTTTATCCAGACTGACTGGCAAAAATGAAGCAGAGCAAATACAGGGAGGAAAAATGGTAACAATAGATGAAAACTATTTAAACTCAAAAGCACCACAATTTGCAGGCAGGTATTAAACTGTAGACATTGTACTGAACAGTTCAATATTCAATTGAGAACTGCTGCATCCCGACCGTGGCACCCTGTCTACAAGTTGTCCAAGTACAGTCACTCTGGGTGGCAAAAAAAGAAAAAAAAAAAGATCAAAATTGCCACCAACACAGTGATTGCACCCTTGGTTACACAGCAGTATTCCATAAATCAGTAGTAGATGAACTCTAAATCTACTTTAAACTAGCTTGTGAGATACAGTCTGAGTTTTTAGTTGCAGAACCCTCCTAACAACACTTCAAACTCTCCCTTTGGAGTACACAAATACAGCTGTCTTCATTCCTCTCTACAAATATCATCTTACAATCACACCCACATATGCCCCTGGAAACAATCTGCCCTCCCATTAGGCATTACAAATAAAGATACATGACACATATCGTACTATCCCTCTCCATTTATCTTCATGTCTCCATATTGATCCATCGGCCCGCAGTGAAAGTCAACATCTTGATTGTCCTTGTTTGGATTGCCGGCTGTTCTGCAGCTGCTCTGCTCACACTGAGAGTTTAAAAGATGCAGCACGCTGTACACTAGCTCCAACCTCGTAAAGATACATACAGCGCAGGTGCATTAAATTTGATGGGAAAAGTGCAAGAACAGCAAGGACATAGAGGGTTCAAAAATCCGAACCACCCTCGCAATGAAGATTTTATGTATTCAATTTCTGATGAATCAACGTGTTATAAGGCATGCCGCGCTGTAATACAGAATAAAGAGTGTGTTTTTTTGGTGACAGCACATCTTAAGCATGACGTTCAAAAAAGGAAAAATCCCAACAAAACCTTCAAAGGCGTAGGATTTGACATGCAGCAAATCTGACTGCATAATCCTACAACGAAGCGTGGGGGGTGGAGGGGGGGCATAAAGCCGCATGAACATGGACTGAATTAAACCTGCTGCATGCATACTTTGCAAAAGAGTACAAAGCTTTGGGTGTAAACAAGGTCTCCCATCAGGAATGCTGCACTGAGTCTTCTGTTGAGTATATGTTTCGTGAGGCAATGCAATGGAACAGTCACTTCTGGTTTTCAGTGAGGCCATGGCTGCAGAGCCAAGGTTTGAAACATCTGAAAGAGAGTCTGGCAATTCGGTGTTTCAATTTAAAACTTTCGAACAATTTCCAAGTGAATCTAACAACACAATAACTTAACAAGGAAAACACATCCTTGTGTTACCACAGAGCGCTCGAGCTGCCTGCTTCTACTGTGTAACTGTGGAGACGGGACATGTGGCTTTACTGAGCTAGTCCAGACACCAGCCTTCAGCTAAAAAGAAGCCAATGACATGCATAGATAATCATAGTGTTCAATGAACAGCAAACTGACATACCACATAGGCCAGTCAATGAATTTCCATAGTCTATCTAGGAAAGTGTTTGGGGAAGACAGAAAATTTTGGTAGCATGACCAGGAAGTGATTTGACCTGATCATTCGGCCAATCACATTCAATATGGGCCAACCAGATAATGCCATTGACTGGGTTACTGCCATAGTGTAAATGACAGAATGTAAGCCGCTTCGTAAAACAAAATCCTTGCAAAACATGACAGAAGAGGAGCGAAAACACTATCCATCCATACTATAAAGAAGTTTGTAGTGTTGTTTTTTGGTTTTCATCTATTAAAATGCAGTCACAATCTAGCAAAACAACTTCTGAAGCTGTTAGCATCAAAACTAATGTGTGATCGAGTGGTCACTTTCTGCTGTCGTCTCACTTATCTTACACCTCTTCCTGCTTGAAAGGACTTTGATAGGGCCATCAAGCTTTGGGTTGCTTATGATAATTGTATTTTGGAGCTTGGCAAGATGGAGCTATTTGATGACAAGTATTAAATCATGCTGATCTATCCACACTGCAAGGGTGGTTTCCTGGCTGTCAGGCACAAACCTCTTGTCACCTTTTTTATCACAAAATTTCCATTGGTCACCTTCTATGTTAGTGAGTTGGTTTTACAAGCATCTAACCAGGTTAAAGTACAAAAAAAGACTTGTGAAGAGGTCAAAAAACTAGTCATTCATACAGTGGTACAGCACAGTTCCTTAAAGGTGCCAGTTTAGAGATGGGAGGTTTGTGCTTTACAAGTAAAGGGAGCAATGAGTGTAAAAGTAAGTGCCATGTGTAAGATTGCGCACACACAAGGCATACAGTGCTTAATAATTTAACAAGTTTGAAAATGTAAAAATAATTAATTACAAGTTAGGGCTAAATGATTTATCTCAAAATAAGCTCCAAAAAACATGCTTACATTGTGAAAACTGAAATCCAAAATGGCTTCTCCATGACTTTTTGGGGTCCACAGATGTACTCATGCATTCATCTTCACACTGAGAACTTCACTACTTCCTCCTTTGAAATGATCCTGATTACTAAGTTCTATTCCTTTTATGTTTACATCTGACTCCATGTGGGATTTTGGGTGCTTAATGATGCAAACATCTGCTCAGTTACAGAGAGGTCCCATCCTCTTAATCTTTGTGATGTCAGGATCAAATGTGGTAATGGCTGCATTTTTAAATTTGTTTATGACTTCTCTGCAGAAGCCAATCATGTGTGGACTTTACAGATCTAGATTTCCATATTTGACATTGCACTTTTGCATGCTCCATTTCTTATGCAACCTTATTTATCAGTTCAAGTGAGATTTACTCTTCAAACTAAGTCCTCTTACTTAAAATCTACATCTAAGCACCTTCTTTTTCTTCTCCTGCACTGTGCACGCAGCAGGAATCAGGATGTCTTGCAGACTTGGGTGCTGCACTCTCCAGCCCCTGATCCAAAGCGTGGGTTTGACAAACTGACTAACAGTTTTACACTCAGGACAGGTCTCCATGTGATGAAACCTATAAGTGGGAACCTCAATGTGAGTCCATGTAACGCAGCGGGGAAAGATGTGGCACGAGCCAAGCAGAGGTTCACTGTATATTCTTTGTGTACTTCACTGCTGGAGCTGGAGGTCTGAAAGCAGAGAAGTCCGGTAAAATATGGAGTTTTTGGCACAGGGGTACTCTGAATTCGATTACCCACAGTGTTGAATATCCTGGATTGTGTTTCCTCTTCTTTTAAAGCTCACTAAACAATGAGCCTTTAAGAAAAGTTGGCACCGTCTACCGTCAAGACACAGAGGGAATTAAGGCGGCCTTTAAAGTGCAGCCTCAGTGGCTGAGGAAGGCAGATGAAACAGCTGTGCGGTTTATGGGGCTCTGCTTTGAAATCAGATCAAGACGGATGCCTCTCTGCATAATTCCTCAACGTCAGCTTGTCATCATCTCCATCAGCAACATGCTTTAAAAAGGACCTCTGTGATTAATACTGCATGCAGTGGCTGAAATGACAGACTCATTTTCTTCTTAATGATGCTTGGGATATCCATCAAATGATCCTCTGTGAGGCCGCGTGTGTTTACACAGACACGTCCTGGAGCAAGCTTTGCTGCTATACACTAATTGTTATGATACATTCAGAGCTTGTTGTTATTGTGAAAATAAGTTATATGCATTATGTGCAAGGCAAAATGAAAACAATCTGTTCTTAAGAGGCATAGAGAAATAAATACTGAATATTTCAGTTCAGTTAATGTCAAGTCAAGTTTATTTATATAGCACTTTTCCTACATCATATGTAACTCAAAGTGCTTACAGCAGAGAAACGAGAGGAAAGGGAGGAGTGAAAAAAAAACAACCCCAAACTAGGCACCTATCTGAGGAGCAGAGTGTGGGATTGGAAAAAAAGCACCTCAACACTTGAGACAACAAACACAGAGACGAGCACATGGGGTGGGGGAGCCAGCGGGGGCGTTGATTCAAAGGAGTCCAGCGACCTTGTCCTGGCACAGACCTCACAAAGTCTCTATTGTTCGATGCTGCTGCTATTAGAGAGATATACGCACATGTCAGGTCCAATGCTGGGTATAAAGATGATGACTTTATTCATTTCATCGAAGCGTCATCTATATTATAAAGACACATAAAACTAATATACACTATTGAAGAAATGTATTACACCACCACACAGTGTAAGGGTTTTGCCACAGCCTGCCCTGAATTCTCTAAGGAGGGACAAACAGTGAGAGTAAATGTATTAACTGATATTTGCAACACAGGAATTTTGGTGGAACTATCATCAAGACGTTGCCAAAACATTTATGCAATTTAACAATGTTTTCACAATTATGGTTAAAACATGACTAGTGCTCAGAATCATTATTTACTTTTTGACATCACAGTTGACTGAGGTGTGAGGTATGGAAGTAAAAACAGGACATTTCCCTAATTCCAGTTTCCTTTTGTGTATTCAAAGCAGTTTGTAGGAATTTATTCATATTTAAGATAACCTAAAACAAAAGACTGGCCATTACTGGGTGATTCTAGTCTTTCTATACTTCTATTTTTGCTGTTTTGGTAACAAATATTGCCAAAAAAAGTTGGTGATTTGTTCACATTGGAAACTGGAAGCTCATTAATCAATACTCTCTTCAAGATAAAAAAAAAAGCAAAAAAAAAAAGACATGACAGAGGATCATTCAATATTTTAACTTTGGAAAAGCATTTCTTATTACCTCCACCAGGGAGGTTACATTTTTTTCTGTCTGTTCCAAAGGTTAAAAACAATGTGTGGATTTTGATAAGGGATGTAGGATATGATACCAGTATTGGCAGATATTGGCCTAAAAAGTTTGATATCAGTATTGATCAAGATTGGAGCTTGCTATACCAGCAAAATAAACAAATGTGCCAAATTGCTGCACATTATCATCTTTGCATGAGAACATTCAAAAATTAAGAGTTACGCTTTGTAAATGGTAAATGTTGTCTTGTTTTTCATCTGCTCCTCACACACTAGCTGCACAGTGTGAAGACAGTGCTCTATGCAATGAATAAAAAAATTAGACTGAAGATATTTCAGTGCATGTACTTTTTGGTGGTTTTGTCATTTTAAAACACATTCTTTTACTAAAAGAGAACTCCACCAACTGAAATGTGATTTTTGTGTCTGTGGTACCAAAAAGGCATTAAAAGTGGTTGGCATGAAAATTTGCTGAAGCTTGAATTCTGATTTTGTGAAATTTAGTTGCTGATTATTTCCTTTAAATAAAACAAGTTCATATACATATCTCCAAAAGAATATAAAGATTTGTGTTCCATATCATCCAGAATTAGTAATTTCTGCCCCTCACTTTACAGTTTCCCTCAAAGACTACAGCATCACTGAGACGGTAAATCATTTTAAAAATGATTTCACAGCATTTAATCCATTTTGCATAACTGAACAAGACGCTATCAGTGTCTGGCAGCTTAGTTCAAATTTCAGCACCGCTCTGTGAACTTTCAGACACTCAGATGTTTGGGCCTATTAAGATTCTGTGACGTCCGCTCCCCTGAAAATATATTTTTTTGATGAAAGCGTCGACAAGCTTTTGAGTGCTGCTCATAATGTTCCAACGCTGAGTCGGGACACAATTAAAAGCCGTTTTGCACTCACTAAGCTTGGCAAGCTTGGTGAAAGCCTTTTCATATTCATTGTGTAAGTACTGCAAAAGGTCCAGTGCCATTTTACTCTCCATTAAGAGACTGATTCAACTGCTAATGGAATTGAAAGGGCATTTGCTTTGACTGGCTTGCCCTTCACCAATAGGAAAATTGCTGTGTGTGTGCATCACAAGGATTCTATTGGAGCAGATCATGGATTGAGGGGACTATGGCTATTATATCAAACCTCAAAGTATTTGAGAATTATCAGAAAATGATGCTTTCCTTCTGCTGAAATTCATGGTATGAGAAATGTCCTCCAACAAAATCTGTTTGATTTTATATGGTATAAATTATGGATGACTTCCATGATAAAGCATGCCATTTGAAGCAGGTAGGATGTTTATATATGCCAAATCAATAAACTCATACTCATCAATGCCTGGCTCGCACTTCACCTCAGAGCACCTCTGGAGCCTGGCTGAAGGCAGCAGCAGCAGTGGTCATATAAAAACTGAATCTTTGATTGAGAGGTTAGGTGGGAGGTAAGCACGGTGAAAAACAAAGCCCAAAGACCTCTTTTCACTGGAAACTCATGTACGTTCCGCAGAATTGATTATTGTTTAAACTGGATGACTGCTAGGTACAAACTTAATGAGCCCTAATGGCCCTCAGCAAGCAAACGTAAATTGTCAAATCATGACAAGTTGAACAACAGCTTGGAAAAGTGACACAGAAGAATTAATGAAATGTCACCATGACGTGTTCAAATACTACAGATAATTATTTGTTTCTCTGGCACTGTAAAATAGATATAAAGATATTCCCTGAGGACATATAGCACAACGCCATTTGTATGAATTTACTGTTTTTAATTTTACACCATAGACTCTACATGCAGGATGCTGGTGAAATGAAAAAATAAGCTTTTGCTTCTCTATGATCTCTTGCTGCTTTGAAAAAAAATGTCTAAAACACCCCAGAATAAAAAAAGATTTCGTAAAAGCAAAACAAGGGCTCAAAATATCAGCTTAAAATAGCAAACTGTCAAAACCAAACTGAAGCAAAAACTGTGACCAAATAAGAAAGGCATGCACCAAGCTGTGGTCTAAGTGTGTTGCATCTCTGCTCTCCACAATGAAAAACACATAAAGGCCATATAATTTAACCAAGAAAAACAAATATGGGTTACAGTTTTTACCATTAATTGAGGCCAGTGCTGTGACACTCTTGAATCTTGGTTACTGTAGTTTGCCTAGGAAGAGGCAGTCAACACAAATGACAACATCAAGAAAGGATGTAATCATGGTGCAGGAGAGAGGGGTTTAAGTAAGGGCTGAGATAGGCTAAACTGTTCAGTTAGACCTTCAGAACTGACGTGGAACTATAGTGATATGCAGACCCCATTATGGCATTGGTTTCAAAAAGGGCTGGGAAATTTGGCCAAAAAATTAACCATGACTTGCTGTTTTACAAAACTGGATTTACATATACAAAAACTCCTAGTGAGACGGAAATTGCATGAAACAGGTTTTACTGAAATGTTACCAAAAATAATCCAAAGTTGAACTGAATTTCCTTCTTAAAGTTGAGGTGCATGCTGTAATTTTGGCATGAAATATTAATCATGCAGTTCTGACACAGGAAAACTTGTCAACATAAATACTGAAAGCTATACAACTGTGGGAGTAAGTTAAAAAAGAAAAATGAAATGCATTTAACTTTTTGATTTAATCAAAATAAAGACTTGCCAAAGTTTCAATAAATTCTTAGTAAGGACGCACCTAATATTTGGTGACCGAATATATTCAGCTGAATAATGCATAAAAAGCCAAATTCGGCCTTCGGTGGAGTGAAGTAACAGCAAGGCCGAATAGTGCTGTGTGGCGCAATGAAGAAATCAACTACGTCATTGCGTGTAACTAAGCAGACTAAGGGTGCCACTTTTCCTAAAAATCAAACTCGAACGGTTTTCAAACATGCACCCAAATAATTGAAAACATTCGATTACCCCCAAACAGTCATAATATTCAATTAAAAATTACTGTCTTTTAAAAACATGTCAATTTATTCAAAGCTATTCATGCTCTATTAAAAAATATAGTGAACTACTTAGCCTCCGCGTTGAATATTCAGTATTCGGCCAAGTGTGTATATTTTATTCGGCTTCGGCCACAAATTTTCATTTCAGTGCATCCCTAATTCTTAGCACTTCCAGCCCCCACACTGGTCCTGTCCAATTCCGTTCAACAGGAACATATACCATAACGAAATATTGTGCAGTAAGTCTTTTGTCAAAAAAAAATGAAGCCACAATTCTGCTCCTGGACTGCCATAATAACATTTTTAAATATTTGCTGACTGCCTCAGATGGCAGTATGATGTCCTTGATTAGCAAGGCATGCAGAACAAAAAGGTAGGAATTGATCAGTACATCCATCCATCCATCCATCCATCCCACTTATCCCTTTCGGGAATGCCTTTCCAAGCTGAGGAACACACTGGACTGCACATCAACCAATTGCAGGGCTACTTAAAGAGATGGACAACCATGTACACCCACACTGAGGGCAATTTAGAGACATCAGTTGGCCTAGTGGGTGTGTTTCTGGTCCATGGGAGGAAGCCTGGAGAGAACCCATGCATGCATGAGGAGGACATGCAAAATCCACAAAGAAAGGCCCTGACCAACACAGGGATCAAATCAGCAGCCTTCTTACTGTGAGGCACATGCACTACCTGCTGCTCCACCGTGCTGCCCATGATAAGGGTTCTTAACAGTCGTTCATGGTTCTTAAAGGGAATTGGTTTTCAATTCCCATCCCTATTAAACATACTGGTTTAGGTTTCATGTAAGTCTGTATTATGGTGTAACTTTCAGGTGGACTGTGGTAATTCTATCATGGACATTTTGACTATTTAACAAATCTGCAAAAGCAGCAGAGACTGCATGATGTTGTGTCTGGTGGGAATGAGTTGGCGAATCCAATCTCTCCCCCTCCCAGCTCTGTTCCCCATGTTCAAAAGCTAGTTTTTGAAATTCCAGGGTAGATGCACCTCAGCTGAAACTCTGGGGTTTAGTTTCTCTTCAAGGTAGAAGCAAAGCTATGCCAGGTGGAATTCAGGACCATTTGAACAACCTTGCCCTAGGTGAGTTTTGGGGATTTACTGTGCAAAGAGAGTTGGCAATTTTCAGGGGCTTGGGGGTTTTGAGGAGGGTAAAAAAAAAGACGAAGAAAAAGCTGTGTGATTTCTATCATATTTCCTGCCAGAATACCATCCCTGCTCTCACAGCGATGCCCACTCTTCTCTCAGCCTTCTATCCGATCAAAGACTGAAATTTTTCTTTCAAGCCTCCTCTCTGCAGGGGGAACCAGGATGCATCCAATATTTCGAGAATTACATAATCATTGCATTACAGAAATCATTCCACTTATCCATACATAATGTTCCTACACGTTCATATAACTGGCTCTGACTCACTCAGACTGACGTTTATCCGAAATGTATGATTTGTAAATTACAATCTGAAGATGCACCGTGAATGCAAGCAGCCCCACATCTTTCCTTTCCCCTCCCTTTCTCTCTCTCTCTCTCTTCCAGACATCGCTACAGATGGCAGATCATCATACAGATGATGACTGCTTAGCGGTTCTTTCTGACAGCTCTCCGATAACATAGCAATTACACTCCTTCTCAAAAGCTGCTTTGACAATTAGCCTGCTGACAAATCACTTAGTTGCATTTATTCATGTGTGGACAGCTTTGGCTCTTTTGTGTCTTTTCCAGCGAGATTGTGTTCACACCTATGTGAAAAAAAAGAAATCCTACAAGTTTGGCACCAGCAATGAGGTTTCTACAGTTACTTCCCAACTATACATGCATTTCTGTACTTTCTTAAATCTCAAAAGCTAAAAGCTGGCACCGTCAACCGGAGTGAGTGCCAGGCCTCGCTTTGCTGAAAAACATTTACACTTAAGTGTTGAACACACAGCCAAAAACTCAATAACAAGTACATATACTTTTCAAAAGGGCTCAACAAGCTCTGAGTTTGATTGGAAAATTAGTGTATTGATTTTCAGTGCCAACATAATTTGATAACCCTTGTGGAAAGATGAAGGGTACGGTAATAACAAAAAATAATATCAGTATCAGTACAAAATTATGCTGCACTATAGTTGTTGCATATAAAACAATTACAGGTGAAAAAGCCTTTCCAGTATATACCAAATCTTCAGAAAGCAAGATAACAAATTGTACTGCTGACTGTTTTTAAGGGTGTCTATGGCCATGATGGCCTTGTTAAAAGTGTACACATTAGAGGTGGAAAAGGAAAATCAATTCCAGTTGATGATTTATCAACAACTCCCTCAAGGAATCATTACCATTTGTCTTTTTGCTGATCTTTTCCTTGACAATGCCTTACACTTTGCAAGATAATAATGAAAAGGTACAAAATCTTGGCAGATGGAGGGGTAGAAGTGGTTAAAACTGCGGCTTAGAGGGGTGCTGGTTTGGCCGAGTGGTTAGCAACCAGGCACCCCATGTACTTGCTTCTGCCGGTCCAGGTTCGAGTCCCGCCTGTGACCAGTTTGCAGAGTGTCTTCCCCTACTCTCTCCCCCCTTTCACAAGCCTATCCACTGTCCCTCTCCTATCAATAAAGGCACAAAATGCCCAAAAAATACATTAAAAAAAAACAAACAAAAAAAAAATCTGTGGCTTAGATTTTTGGCAAAAAGGCTCTTGCTACACAACTTTCAGTACACCAGACACCACCAGAAAATTGAAAGGAGCATTTATCAATGCAGTGCAGCACTATATATCAGCAGTGTCATGTGTTTGACACTGGTGATAATAACAAAGACAAAATGAAAAGGCCAATTTTTGCCCACACAGAAAATTCCTCTGGAATTGAAAATCATTAAAGAATTGAATCATTAAGCAGAAGTGTTAAGGACACTGGTATCAGTAAAATCTCATAAATTCCCATCTCTTGTCCTTATTGGCCAAGGGTCACATTTTGCAACTTGAGAAGACTTTAACTTAAAAATTTCCACTTACAATTTAGCATAAGGAAAAGATTAACAGTTAAGAAATCTCTACATCAATATTTAAACCCAATGGAATAATTGATATAACTTCAATGCAACCTTTATCATGATAAGTTCCAGAGCATTTCTGTTATTAAGACGATATTAACAAATTTTGAGATTTTTTTTTACACATTTTTGTTGATGCAAAAATACGTTTTAAAGAAACTGCTACCAAGAGTTAAAGCCCTACATTCTTATAAATGTTGATTCTTATAATTCCAAACAAGGAAACATCCAGAGTGCCTTCCAAAAATACTTAAAACCTGCCTGGTGGAAGACCAAAAATTTGCAACCAGAAAATGAAAAAGTCAGCTCTCAAAAGTGTTGTTTTAAAGTCTTTTTAAATGGGAAAGCCAAGTCACTGCTCAGGACGAACACGCTTCAACTGTCAGCCTTCATCAGCGATATCAACATCCAGTGGAAAAGGACATGGATATATGTCACACTTGTGAGGTAAAAAAAGGTAAAAAGCCACAAAACGTGATTGTTCATGACACTGAGGAAGGCTGAGTGCTGAAATGAGTTTGTCGTGAACTGTGAGTTGTTTTGACCAATTAAAAACACTTTAAAAAGGACATTTTTGAGTACTGACTGTTAGTATTTCTGGTTTTATATTTCTCCAGTCAGATTTTCTCTCCTTTTCGGTGTATACGTGCATTTGAACATTTTCTTAGCTAACTGGCGAGTCACATTGAGAGACGAGGAAGCTGTATAAATCCCCAGGTCACCACATGCCCACTCTGGGCTTAAGCAGTCTTGTGTATAAGTCAGTTATAAAT
Organism: Scarus forsteni; assembly: GCA_036419115.1. NCBI lineage: Eukaryota > Metazoa > Chordata > Actinopteri > Labriformes > Labridae > Scarus > Scarus forsteni. The sequence goes on from JAZDUH010000383.1 coordinate 24,957,499, forward strand.
AAGCAATGAAACAAATCATTTCAGATCTAACATTTGAAGATGGATCCTTTCAACAAGACCTGATTGATTTTTGTCCACTTCGGGGAAGCTGTAAAAACAACACTGACATATTATGACCTTTAAAGTTTTTGTGAGGATGTGTTAGGGAGCTGATGATTGTTTACAAACCTAACAGGCAAATTATCACTCAAATAATGTCATATGTCTGGCCCAAGTGAGAGTCAGTCCTCCCCTGTCACACAATAGAATCCCATTTCAGGGCCTGCGTGTGATAGTGCACACTAATGATCAGAGGTTGTTAAATTTCAGAGACTCCATCAAATGTGTCCCTAACAATTGCGCCCACATTTCCCTTGCCACGTAAGATCCATTCAATGCATTGTCCCATCAACGAACTGTGATTCCTGATTCACTTCTTGCACAGTAGAGGAAGAAGTGAATCATACTTTTGCTTCAGCTATTCAGGAGATGCATTAAAGAGATTTCACTCACATGGGATGAACAGCAGCACACCTCTGCCCTTAAATAACAGAGGAGTTGTTGAAGAATTCAGTTTTAAGTGTCTAACTGGACAGAGAGCTGCCCTATTCCCATACTCTCCATTGCATATGACACTTCCAGAAACAAGAAAAAAGATTTTTATGCAACTAGCAGATACATTAATATTTACACTCTAATGATTTTCACTGATAATCATGCTCACAGATAACGTAACAGGATGTCCAGTGTGTTTTATGCAAGCAATAGATTGCAACGCCAATGATTCTTGAAGTAAAATGAGAAATACATTGCTTAAACTCTGCAGTTATTCAATGAACAATTAATGGTTCTTTGATAATCATTAAGCTGCCTGATCCTGTTGCAGTGAACTAGGGATTTTAATTTCACTTCTGTGCTAATATAAAAGTGTCTGACATTTTGAAAATTTCCTATGTTTTGGAATCCTTGAATGACAAAAAGCATGTAATCTGAGCACTAACATATTTCACACTGTTTTGTTGTGTGTTCTTTGAGTAAAGTGGCTAAATAAAAAGTGAGGAATCAAAGGATCCGACTGAAATTTTGACCAAACAACTAAACATAGGATACCCATATTGAATATCCATATCCTTTCTAATAAAAACAGAAAGATTATTTAATAGAAATGCCTCATGTCTGGGTAGTAGCGAACATGAACAAATATTAGCATGCATGTTCAAAAAATGTGTTAGATTTTTGTTAAAAGAGACAGCCCAACTGTGTAGCATACTGTATATTGAGCTACTTATGATGTCCTAATGTCAAACAATTAAATGTTGAACTGGTGCAAAAAAGCTTACCTAGTCTCAGGAATAAAGTCATTATATTTTGGACCTCCAAGGAAGAGTTCAGGATTTGTTTTTTTTTTTTTTATGTATTTTTGGGGCATTTTGTGCCTTTATTGATAGGAGAGAGACAGTAGATAGGCTTGTGAAAGGGGGCGAGAGAGTAGGGGAAGACACTCTGCAAACTGGTCACAGGCAGGATTCGAACCTGGACCGGCAGAAGCAAATACATGGGGTGCCTGGTTGCTAACCACTCCACCAAACCAGCACCCCTACATTTACACTTCCAATAAAAGTCCTAATTTTAAGATTAAAGCGAGAATTTAGAGATAAATGTCAGATTGATCTGTGTCTCAATCTTGAGATTAAAGTCAGACCTCTAAAACTGTTTCACCAATAAAATAAAAATCAGGATCCAACAAAAAGTCCAAATCAATTTGAGATCAATGTCAGAATGTTGAGTTTAAGTAGAATCCTAAAGCCGAAATCAAACTTCTAAAAAAAACTTCATTTCTTGGATTAAAGAAAGAAGTCTTAATTTTGAGATTTTGAGATTTTGAGGCAGAAGCAAGTACATGGGGTGCCTGGTTGCTAACCACTCCGCCAAACCAGCACCCCATAGTTCAGGACATTTAAAGTGGGAAAAACATGTTGGCTGTGCCGGGACTCAACAACTGCCTAAGTAGTGGTAAAGTTAGTTGATGTAAAAAACTGTTGGTGACATGTGTTTACCCCACGTTGTTTTTGTGAGTTGTTCTCTTCCAGAAGTGGAAGGTTGCAGGTTCAACCCCAGCCCTGGCTGTCATATGAAAATGTGTCCTTGAGCACAACACAACCCATAGTTGCTCCCTCTACTGCATCAGTAGTGTGAAAATGGGTATGAAAAGGTCTGAATGTGTTAGTTGATACTGATGGACAACTGACAGATACCCCAACCATCTGTGAGTGAATGTGAGAGCAAATGGGTCGATGTGACCTGTGGTGTCTGTGTTTTTGAGTACTTAAAGAGACCATAAATGCACTACATAAGCTCAAGTCAATTCAACATGTACAGTAAACTAAAGCATACATTTCTGTCTTCAGTTTTTCTGAACACAAAGAGAGCTGAGCTGTGCTACTGTGGCATATGTTCAGGCTTATGTCATGTACCTCACACGATCACTTCAAAAATCCCAAACTATCCCTTTAAAGGAGAAGTTATTTGGGCTTCAGGTTCATCCCTTGCATGTTAAGTCTCTATCTTTAATCACAACACTGTAAACCCACCCCATCCTTTCATTTTTATCCATCACTGCTCTCTTACTATCTTTATTTTTATATCTAGTGGTGGGATAAGACTGCCAGGATTAAGAATATACAGCATTTGTATAACAGTCTAACAGTATCACAATTTTTGAGTAAACATAGAGGCTAATAAACCAGCCAAGCCTCTATTTCTCTACTGCATATATTTGCAAACACTGCCTGCAGTCACCATTGCACCTCTTATATTGGCAACGAATTCTTGGCCCGCCAGTTTGTTTGCACCTTTGATGTGTCTTTATATTAGCAGCAACAACAGCGACCTGTCATTTCCTGTCACTGAATCATCCTTGTTTGATCCAGAAAAAAAAAAAAAAAAGACACAGCCTGCTATACAACACCTTACAATATATAATATAAAAAAAACAACAACTAGGGTGGAGAAAATGGAGACACTGAAGGAACATGTCCACACCATCCACCACTTTGTTAGGAGTGATACGAAGAAAGCTTTCAAAGGTTGTTTTGGCATTTCTTTGAAAAGGAAAAAAAAAAAAAAAAATGCCAGTTCCCGTCTCTCTCCTGTGTGTGTTTGAACCGGCCCGGCCATGACAGCAGCCACTCAGTCAAGCTAAATTGGTGTGGAGACTTGAATGGCGTGTGTCTTCAGTAACAGCCAGTAGTTGTGATAGTGGCTGACGGACCAACATGAAACCTTGGTTAGGCCAGACGTCGCCACATCATGAAAGCCTTTGAATGCTAAAAATGCTTGGAGGAAGGTTTTTTTAAGCACGGCTGCAGTGTCTGAAATGACAACAAAACACCATTATCTAATTCTGCTGAGCTGTGAGTCACTTCCTCCACTGAAATCATATGGATCTGAATAGTAATTGCATGAGAAAGTGTTGCCTTCACCATCTCAGGGGTCATAGAAATGTGACATGTGTACTCTGGGAAAAAAAACTATTCATATGCCTCCCCATTCATTTACTGCTCGCTTCCCCAATCACTTGAGAAAATGGTTTCAGGAAAAAAAACAAACCACTCATGGTTGTAGTGGCACGGTCCTTTCCAATAGCTGCTATAATTGCATTTCCTGTGCAAATCGCGGTTTGTGGGGAAAGCAAACAAAGGAAGCAGTATCCATTTAAAAACGGGAAAGCCCATCTTTTCCTGATTAATTGTCGGCATATTGTTTTCAACTGGATGCACTCCACTTGCCAGATGACTAATCTTCACCTCCATTGTGAGAAAACTTGAGAAGGAGGTTTACACGGTGATATCTTTCGCGGCACACAGAATAAACAAACAGAAAGATGAGACCTATATTATGTTCTATAAGGGCTGAGGTTTTCATGCTCGGCTTTACCGCAAGAAAACAACATTCAGCTCAGATATCTATTTTGCCACTACGTTTATAAGCATAACTGGTCCCACTTGATCTTTGAGAGTCCGAGTCCACTCAGTATAATTGTTAGGTTAGGGCTGCTTGACTGATTTGATTAATACTAAAATAACAATTAATCACAGATTTTACATCTTAATCATGTAGTCATTAAGCTGAGGCAATTCCAGTCCTCTAATATTCTTAACACTTTGAAGAACAAGAAATAAACTATAACTGTAATTAAGGATAAAAAACCTCTGGAAATAATCATTTAAAGATGCACAGAAAGTCAAATCAGCATGCACAGTTATCATTCAGTCTTGGAAATTTTGTTTTCATGAATATGGGAACCCAAACTATTCATTGGAAAGACAGTAATTGCATGAACTCTTCTAAGCTATAGTGTTTTTTTAGATAGGTCTATGGTTCTCAAACTGTGGGGTATGGCCTGCAAAAAGGTGCAAGGAGACATGAAAGGATGGACTTTGCAAGGCATGTCCAAAGAAAGCCTGGAAGCCAATCCATCAACAGGGTCTTGGGGAGATGGAGCCTATATCCCAGCAGTTATTGGGTAAGAGTTTGGGCACAACCTAGCCATCCAGCCAATTACAGAGAAGCCAAACTACCATTTAAACTTATACCTAATGGCAATTAAGAGTGTGGGTAGGAAATTGGATGGGAGTTGAGAGTTGATAACATATGCGTGTTCATACTTTCATACATGTAAATATGTTTCTACCGTAAACTTGAAATAATGTTTGCTCAATCAGGGCAGCATACTGCAATAAATCTTAACGCATCAACTTTTGAAGGCTTGCAGCATAGTGGAGACCAGACATTAGCATCTCCCATCTCTCTGAGGCACAGAGCATCCTTTTTATCCTCATGATCAGGGATAGGCAGTGGGTGGCAATAGCCAACCAGGGCCAATCTGAAATCAGTTGACCACTTTAAATCATGTATTTCTTTGGTTCAATGCAGGGCAGTCAAAGTGACCCGGCTATTCTTGTATTCTTTGATAATTGGCCAGAAAAAAAAGTTTGGACACCCTTGATATAGATGGTATTTGAAAATTTTATCAGTTTTTATGTTGAGGCTATCCACCAATCTGCTTTATTTTATCTGTTAAACTTACAGGAAACACGCTGACTACATTGTTAAACTAAATATGTAGGACTTTGATGGGAGCTTCTCTAAAACTCAGCATCAGTCAGAAAGAAGTGGCTCTTGAAGGAGAGGTTGAAAGTTTTGCAGTGTTGTGTTTAATCTCTGCTTTGTCTCTTTTTACGCATCTCTTCAACCCACCGGACCAAAAGAGTCAATGACTACTAATGGTTTAATCATTAAACAAGGGACAGGCCAAAGAAAAGGAAACAAATATGAAGTCTGAGAGGTTCAAAAGCATCCTGCAATTATCATTTCAAGAGCCACTCATCATTATTAAGGCCGTTTGAAGATAAAAAAAAAGAGTTTCAAATTATCGAGAACAATTACAATGCAACAGAGTCTTAAAATCAACACCAGCCCCAGCTAAATTAAAATGATTCTAATTAAATCATAACAATGATCTGGTGGTTCTGAAAGGAGGAAAGTCACTGATAACTGCAATCATGGGCAAAAAAAAATCTCAACAAACTTGATCATAAAGTGACAAACTATTATTAAAACTTGTACAATGCTGTTGGTAACATTAGTCTGTGTCCCTGAAGCTAATCAAAAACTTTTGTAATAACTATTTTCAAAGCTATCGATGAGACCAGACAACAAATGCCTGACACAAAAGACAGAGAGTGACTGCATTTTTTTTTTTTCTTTTTAGAGGTTATTTGTAATACTTATGGATAACGAATAGAGATGTGCACAGTTAGCCATTTAAAGAAGTCTTAAATCATACCTATGGGTCAAACTGTAAGGACTACTGTGGGAAACAATAAGATTTTACTGATGTCAAACACATGCCACTACTATATTCATATTTTATTTCTATTACTCATATCCAATGCTTTGCTGCATTGATAAATGCTTCTCCAAGTGGCTGGTGTTTCTAACTGCTGAAAGTTTTGTAGTAAATGTCTTCTTGTTGAAGATTAAGCCACAATCCCACCCACTCCTGCCAAATGTTTGACTTGATTTTTTTGACTTTTTTGTTATTATTTCTACACAAAGACCAATGCTATTGATTCCTTGAGGGAGTTGTTGGTGATTCTCAACTGGTTTTTGAGTCCAATCTCTACTTTGGTCCATACTAAGACTTGGACCAGCATTCGTCCACTTGGCTACCCATGTTTAAAGAAACTGACCCTTGTCTGACTGCATGTTTAAAAGCCATAGACCTAGCTAGTTGACACCAGTACAGCTAACTGGTTAGACTTAAGTATTGATATGATCAACTTAAGCTTGCAAGTGTGGTCAAATGGATTGTAGGTCTCGCAACTAGCAAGACAGCATCTCAATACATTTAGGTATGTAGACATGGTCAGTTCAAGCTGAAACTGTTGATCTACTGTGATTTTCAAGCCCAACCATCTCTGAGGGTTAGAGGGAATTGCCAGAAAAAGAGACTATCTCCAGCTCTCAAAGCAAAAATGCTATGTTGATTGGTTTGACATGATTGGAAAGGAACAGTAACTAAAATAAAAAAAGACATTTTATAACCAAGGTGTGAAAGTAAACATGTTGAATCTTGAAGCAGATGGGCTACAGCAACAAAAGAAGACTGTACTGGGCATCATTTTTGTCAGCTAAAGACAGGAAACTGAGACTACAATTCTCAGTGGCTCACTAAAAAGTGACAATGGAAACTGTTGCCTGAGTCTTGATTCTGCTGCAACAGTCAGAAAATAAGGTCACAATTTGGTGTAAAAGAGATGAAGCATGGATCCTCCCTGCCTCAAATCAATGTTTCAACACATCAGGCTGCCCGTGGCAGTGAAACAGTATACGGAATATTTTCTTGGCACACGTGGGCCTCTGTGTATCAATTAAGCATCATTTAAAGCCACAGCCTAGCCAAGCACTGTTGCTGACCATGTCCGTCCATTTATTACCACAGTGTCTTGACTTTCTGTGGCTTCTTCCAGGAGATTAACTAGATATAAATCCAACTGAGTATCTATGGTGGATTAGGAGATTGGCATTGTGAATGTGCCGCAAACAAATCTGCAACAGCATGATGCTATCATGACAAAATAAACCAAATCTCTCATAGGAATGTTTCTGCACTGAATCCATGCTACTGAGAAAAACACAGTCATGACAACGAAAGGGGGTTCATCTTGGTATTAGCAGGGTGTTTTCAGGTTTTGGAAAAAATAAAAAACAGAGCTGGGACCTCGGGGTCTCCATCTACACCTTGGAACAAACCTAACTTAATGATGTTTTTGTGACTGATTAACTAAGACATTCAAATTGAACAGCATACGTGGCACTTTGTAGCAACTAACCTCAAAAGGAGAAACTGCTAACTAAACATCCATAAGACCATGCACAGTTGAGAGATACAGTGATGCTGCAAAAGAAGTGGATTGTCTAAAAGCTGTGGATTGACTGTGCACCAATTAGTTTCAGACTCATCACTTGTTATTGCTTTGTTATACAAGTCTCCTCTGTGTGATAACCAACAATGAACAAACAATGCATTTTGCTGCCTTTATATCTCCTCCTAACAGCCTCCTCCAAATATTCCCACATATAGTTCACTCAGCCAAAATTTCTTACAATGTCTGGCTGCAGAGCTGGGACTTGTGCGCACAGCCTGAAAATCCCACTGCTTTCCAAAGAGCTTTCCTGAGGCCACGGCTATGAATTGATACCCGACTGTTGCATTACTCTTGGCCACAGAGCAGAGCACAAGACGAGAATAATAATAGGACAAATCATTGGTATTTCTTCTCACTGCTCACCAACTAGTGCATTACGCTGGTGGTGCGGAGGGTCGAGCTCGAGACGTCAATATCCTCCACGGGCACCAGCTATAAACTTTTATGTTTGCAAGCACATGTTCCCATATCCAGTCCTAACACGTGCATACACACACATACAGTCTGAAGCTTGGTGAGAAAAAGCCTTCCAGCGCTACTGATGTGTTTTTTTTCCTTTTTTGAATGTTCCGTCAGAACACCCTCTGCTTCCCTCGGCAAGAAGAACTAAGATGCAACCTGTGTACCCTCTGAGGTTTGGTGCATGCTCAATCAGCAACATGATATGGCCCAGGGCTCTGTGCTGAGGTCACCGCTGGAGTCTTGAAGACAGATCATGCATGAGGTAGCAACACAGCGTTTTCCGAGCTAGCCATGCCGCTCCTGGAGACACTATTCTGCTGTAGAGACTGAGCACCACCCCAAGGAAACTGGGGCCCATCTCAAACCTCTTTATTCTGTTCAGTGAGATGGAAAGTGAGAAAAATATTACAGGCATGACTGGTGAAATTATCAGCACTCTGGTTGTCATAATGAAACTTAATAGAGAAAAATAATTAAAAGAGGTTTAATATGCAAGTAGATAAACATTTGCTCAAGAACACGTAGATACGGAAATGCTGGGCTACTTGATTATGGCAGAAACCATTATTGTGACATTTTCATTATATTGAGAGCAGAAGTGGTAAACAAAATTACTCATGAATTATGAATAAGGGAATGGGTTTGTTATGTTGCACTGAGTTGCAGCCACAGCTATGGAGTGAATTCTGCAGGTTAATTAGCTCCATCTTAGATCCAATCATAAAGCCTGACTTAGATTGTTTTCCCTTTTCTTGTTACATAAATTTTCTCCTTTCATGTCATTTCTTCCACATCTTTCACATTTTTTGAACAACTAGAGTACATGCCATGGTGCCAGCTTCTCTTCTCTTAAGGACAAAATAAAGATAAAATTGATAAAACCAATGGACAACATAAGGCATATTTTTAGCCACATATAGCTGCTATGAAGGGGTTTGAGGTGGTGTCAATCTTATCTTGATGATGTGCAATCCTGGTGCAAAAACAGGTACAATGAAAGTAGGATGGATTATGTGCCTTCATTATACTTGGACATGTTTTGGGCACAACATGTTGCAAACCAACAAGAGAACAAGAAGTGCCCCAAGAGCAAAAACCTCAGAAAAGGCATTTTGAACATTGTCAAGACATTGCTCAATATGCAGCTGGGGTGCTGGTTTGGCAGTGCGGACTGCAAGCATGAGGCCGATTAATTTGAAAATAATTTCAAATGTGGACAACTGTCATGTCTAGCACTGTTAACAAATATTGAAAAAAATCCTGAATCTACATCCAGACTCAAATCACTACTAGTCACTTCTCTTTTGCCAAGACTAATGTTGTGAAGGGGTGGAAAATTTCTGATCAATTCTGGAAATGTTCCAGAATATTTCCATGGCATTTAAAGCTTGTGAATTTGGGAAATATTCAGAATTCAAAGCTTTCTATGGAATTTATGTGGATTAATGGGAAATAATGGAAATTGGGGGTAATTAAAAAAACTGTATCATATCTAACCCTAACAAAAACATTGTCATAGGGAGACATCTATTCAGACTGGAGTAAATAGTGAGGAAGAAAGCATGTAGACAGGCATGGAATAAAGGCCCATTTATGTTCAACGTTGAGTATGGGATACGGATACAGGCAGAGCCATTTGTCCGTGCTCTGCGCTCATGTCGTTCATATTTCTCCATCCATATATTTTCAATAATATGGTCCAATCTCTGTGAGTTAGTTAGAAATAACAAACATGTGTATGATGTTACTTTGCCTGGACACTGGGATAAAAAAACAGTTGGAAGGAGATTGGAGAGCAATTGAATATCTGTTGGGTGGTAGTGAAGGAGTAGCAGAGGTCCGTGCAGGTCAGATTTGTTTGGGCCCCCGCTGTTGGATGTATTGGTTAAGGCAAGGCAAGGCAAGGTAAGTTTATTTGTGGAGCACAACTGTACACAAGGCAATTCAAGTGCTGTACACAACAAGAAAAATGCAATAAAATCACAATACAAAACTTAAACTTTAAAGAGAAGAGTGTAGATAAGGTCCTTTCAGTTATATGCACAGTTAAACAGAGCTGTTCTGAGCCTAGATTTGAACACGGTCAAAGTAGAGGCCTGTCTCACATCTTCAGAAAGACTGTTCCAGATTTTAGCTGCTTAAAACTGGAACCCCAATCCCCCATGTTTAGTCCAGACTCTGGGCACCAGCAGGCGGCCGGCCCCTGAGGTCCCCAGAGTCTGAGATGGTTTATATGGCATTAACATGTCGGAGATGTACTTTGGTGCTGGGCTGTGGCGAGACTTGTTAACAGCAAAGCCAATTAAAAGGAAGCATGGAGGTATATGAGCAGTGACGGTAACATTGTTTGAAAAGGACTTGTACATTTTCATATATAAAGGGAGGATAAATGGGCCTTAAAGGAGCCACAGTTCATATTGAAACTTTCTGCACTACAGCCTATACTTGTGATGTACAAATAGGCAATGAGGCAAAAAGCATTTATTACACATTGTTATAATTCAATGACATCTTAGCAGGGCCCATTTACTAAACCTTCTGGGGCCCACCATTTTTTTGGGTGAGCCTGTTAACACCAACAAGAAACAAACTCTGGTTGGAAGCAAACTGAGACCCTCTGTTTACAGGTGGACCAGAGCTGGGTTCTTTGTTCAGTACCAGAGCTCTTGTGAGTTCTCACGGCACCCCAGAATGGATCAACTTCCCCAAAAAGCTAATCAGAGATCATTTAGTCTGGACCAAGAAAAGGCATGGAGGGCTCAGCATGTTTGACCCTCACACTGTTTTAACTATCTTAAAAAGGATACGCTAACTTTGTTTTTATTTTTTTTGTCTTGAATCACTTCCAAGTCCATGACAAGCACATAGACACTATTCTTTCAACTGTGCATGCTGAAACAAGACAGAGACGGGCAAAACTTGTCAACTGATATTAAGCTAAGCTCAAACACTGGGAGTCAATGGGAAGTGTTAGCCTGCCTCTGTCAAAGGTTATCAGATAAATTCTGATTGTGACTTTTTTTCAGTGTTATATTGAGTTATCTTCTACTATCATCGTATTATCTTCTTTTACTCCTAAACAGAAACTTTGTTTGTTGACCTACTTCTGCAGTGATTTGCGCTAGAGATGTAATGAACGAGCCAAGTAGTTCTAACAGCTGTGTTAAGTGAACGATGAGAACCAATTCCAATCGTAAGTGAGCTGTTCATTTGCAGGACATTCTTCAATGTAAATTACCTGCGAATTTAAGAATGTCAAAAGAATGGTGCCTATCTGCCTGTCATGGACTTGGGAGTGAGGCAAGACATGAAAAGAAAAAAAAAAGTTTGGTGTATCCCTTCAAGCTCTTTGTTTCCTGGATTAAAAATTGATATACACATTAAGTACTATTATTATCTTCATTATTCAGAGAACCGTATTGAAATGAGACACCAAATTTGTGTTGTGGTTCAGCCTGATGGGTGTGATTACAGTCCTCATCCCCTCTGAAGAAACCAGGCTCTGTCTAAAGCTCTGTTCTGTGCACTGAAATGTAAAGTGTGAACAAATTACAAGCATGGCTGGTAAAATTATAAGTGCTCTACTTGTCAAATAGTCTCACTTAACAGAGAATTTCGGTTCTTTGGTGGAGGGAGGAACAGCGTTCGGATTTGAGGGTCAATCCATTCTAATCAAGATCACTTCATTTCTGTGCGACCCCACCATGGAGGCGAGGTCTCCCAAGTGGCCCCAACATAACAATCAATTAGTGAAACTGGCTTTCAAAGATTAATCTGGCGTGTGGTGGCTCTGTATTTTCAGCCACATTCCCCTTCATTTCAGAGTGGCTCTCAAACGTGTCTGGCTGCATGCTAATCAATAATAAAAGGTAGTCAGGGAAGTCAGATGCACTGTCCTTCAGAATAACTCTTAATGCCGCTTGGCTTGACAACATCAGACAGCTCTGCCTGCGTTCCAGTCTTCATTCACCTTAGAAAATACCACTCTAAGCCTCATCTGTCATGTATCTGCTGCAGCCTAACATTTCACTTTGTTTGGCAGACATTGATTTTTACCTCCAAGGTGTTGTCAAGGAGGCATCCAGCTCATACATACCTCCTCTGCTGTCTCTCCAGAGGCTGCTTTGGAGGGAATTGCTGGAACACACAAAGGGGGAGCTCCGAGAAATTACATTGGTTGAAGGTGGTCTGGGATATGAGCAAATCCTTTGAGTAAGGAGAGAGGTGGGGATGAAATGTGTGGGTGATAAGCTGTGGCTTATCAAAGGAGTATTTCAATGGACTATTTAAAGGACTGTGTACTTTAGTATACCTTGCAGTGCATAGTCCAAAATCAAATAAATGTTGTGAACACATGCTGAGATGTTAAACGATATTACAAGATCAGTATCAATGATATCAAATAAATAACATCATGTGTTATGTGTTTCAGCTAGGGCTGCAGCTAACGGTTAATTTGATAGTAGACTACTGGGAAGGAGGCAAGGATGCAGGGTAGGATGCCTTAGGGGGAGGAAGTTTCTAGCTTGAGTTTGCATGTTCTGCATGCATGTGTGGGTTTTCCAGGCACTCCAGTTTCCTCCCAATGACCAAAAACATGGCCACTAGGCTAATAGGTGACCATAAATTGTAAGTGTGAGTGTGAATGGTTGTCTGTCTCTCTATGTGGCTTGTGATAGTCTGCTGACTGGTTCATAAGTGTACCACACCACTCGCCCGATGTCTGCTTATAGGATCCCACCAACTACAGTACCCCTTCCCTTCCATGGCTATGCTCCTCGCATGGCCCCTTCCCATATGCACAACCACTCCACTGCGTTTGTGACTTCAGCTGCCATTAATATAATGGCAATGTAACGTATTTGGAGCAACGAAAAAGCTACAAACTCCATCTCTTGATAAAATTAACATTACCTTTACAATCTAAACAACCAAAGCTCATTTAGATGTAACAAGCACATATACTTTAGTAGAGGATCAAATAAGAGCACTGCCCCAAACTGAGCCCTGATCGGCAGAAAAGTGGGTGTCCTAGATTTTCCAAAGTCCTATAACAGAGCAAGGAGGGGGCACAGATGACTAAAGATCTTTCCCTCCCATCCTCCCCACCTTACTGAAAATCTGTGCTCAAATTTAATCAAATTCCCCCGATGATATCTTTAGGGGTGTGCAGCTTTAAAGAGATCATATAACGTAAAATTTTCTTTTGCTATACAAAAACAAGGTACATGGCCTCTTTATGATGTCTCCATCATGCAAAAATTCCTCCTTTCTTCCCCTTCTCACCACATTGCAGGAAATATGAACTGAAACAGTCTGTTTTAACAAATTTCCCCGGATGACATCATTAAGGGATAACCAAATTCCTGACAATCAGATAGGAGATACTCTCTTAGCCAGGTGATTGTTTGGCATACAGGTGACTGCAGTGGAAGGAACATGTCAAAGAATATACATGCAGCCATAGTAAACATTAGAGTCCAGCACTGTATAGCTAATACTACAACCACATCTTAATAGGGGTGTGGCTAGAAACAAGTCAAGAGAAGGTGTCCTCTACTAAAAAATCGAATACTCGAGTGGACTTTTAGGAAATAAACTTAAAATGGTTTGTTTATGGAAATGTAACACCTGGGATCAATAATAACATATTCAAAATCAATACATTTTGCCCCAAAGTTGCTTTTTCAACTATTTGATTTGATATTTCATTCTCTTTCAAACTCAATCTCAATACGCAATTTGATTTTTAATTCAAGCATTATTTTTTCACTTGCTTTCTGGCTCATGTACGTAATGTGAGCGAAACCTGACAAGTATTCAAGAGTTGGCTCAGCTGTGTATTTGCAGCACTGAATGAAGTAGATAAAATGTTAACAGAGAAACCTCATTGAAGCTTTAACTATGTATTTAGTACTTTACATATTAGAGAAGCTTACTGAAAACTGGCTTTCTAAATTCCTTCTCCTTGTGTGCTGTACATTACTGGCATGTCCCTATGATTTACAAGGTCTGCTGTACCTTCCATTTACATAGCTTTGTTAGTACTCCGGCTGAGTGTGTCAGTGAGAGAGGATGTGTAAGTGGCAACAAAGAGTGAAACTATAAGTGTGTTAGGTTTTTGTCTTTAATGGAGCACTTGTACAGAGCAATCTGTAGCTGTAAGAAATAATGTGATAAATGTTTAGATTTAGCTGTGTGAGAAGTATTCCAAACTTCTAAAATTCAAGCTGGTTCCCGTGTCTGTTTTCTGCTCAGTAGGTTTTGATAATAAAGTGAAGCTCATGGTGGAGGCAAGTAAGTGTTTCTTCAAAAAAGACTTGATTGATTTTTACCACACCTGAGCATGAATAGTTCTCCTTTCCATCTCTTCCAGCTGGTCTGATTTCACTCTAGTAATGCTGGTCATGCCCAGAGACACTTGGGGCATGTACATATTACAATACAGCAGGTTATGTTATGCACAGGTTGATTTGCAACTCTACTAAACAGAGGAAAGAAAACAAACTATGGCAACCATTTGCTTCTACAACACTATTTGTGGACCATTACCCCATACTCAAGAGAGAACATAAGTCATAACAGGGACAACCTTGACATCACGGTACCTAAGTATAGAGCATTTAATTCACACTTGTAACACTAGAAGTGCACTAAGAGCACAAACCCCTGCCAGGGCATTTATAAAATGGTTAAGTGAGTTATTTAAAATGTGGAAAACTCCCCCTGTTAACAAGTCATTGGAAAGATTTCTAATTAGAGAGATTCTAGATTCAGAACCAACATTTTCTGAAAACTTCATTTAAACCCACACATCAGTTTTTTGATTATTCTTTCAGAAACTAGCAAACAAACAAAGAATCTAACATCCATCCATTATCTCTACTGCCTTTCCCTTTTAGGGTCATGGGGAACTGGAGTCAGCCTAATGAGCATGTTTTTGGTCAGTGGGGGGAAGTCGGAGTGCCCGGAGAGAACCCACACATGCACATGAGAACATGCAAACTTCACACAGATGAGACGAAACGGTTGAGCCCTCACGTTTATGCACAGTGTGGACTTAATGCAACAGCACAATACAATAAACAATCAACTATTACATAAGTCACCAACTACTTTTTTCTAAGCTGTCTTTTGCCAACATTGGTGAATAAATACAGGCATTATCGGGGCAGCCACTTGCTTTGGCTCAGCTAGCCAACTATACTAAAAGATGATGCTCTTGCTATATACCAGTACTGCTTATTTGAATTAAGTATGGACTCCTTTGTATTACTATTTTAGGGGGTGGCAAAGCAGTCCTCCAAAAAAATGTCAGCCCTTGCTGAAAATGCATTTTTTCAAAATGAAAGGTCAGATGATTTTAAAGACTGAGAATAAAACACAAAGAGGTTAATGTAGATGAACTTTGGCTAACTAACCAAATTTCAGCTTTAAACCAAGGACTACTCCTTTTTATTCTGACACCAACAAAACAACCAGATAATATTCTTAAGAGTCATGTGCTGCTGGTCTGTCGTGTTGACCAGTGTTTTCCCCAGTTTTGATTTCACCAGCCTCCAGTTACCACCATCAAACAATTCATGACAGAAGGTTGGCAAAGATACTTGGGTTGCTTATCTATTTGTGGTTTTCCTATCAGCTCGGCTTGACTCTGTAAGTTTTGGATACAGCTGCTCCACACCCTATTCCATTACAGTACAGACATTAGCAGGACATCTTAAAAGTAGGAGGGACTGTTCTAGCATTGATGTGGCATCCTCATAAGTAGGAAATAAAGGCAATAGAGCTGCCTGCCCCTTTATGGATTTTGTCACAATAGGGGAAGAATTTTCTTCCAAAGACAGTTACAAGCAACTATAGATGCTATATAAGCAAAGGAAATTTTTGGGAAGTCATACAGCATCACAGAGCCTACAACAAGGAAGGTAGGACTTGATTTCTGTGTCTCTGACCATTCAGATGTCAGCAGCGTCTTAAAGCGTTTTGTCTTTTTTCAGCTTGCCTGAAACTGCACTAGAGGTTATACGAAAAACTGTGCGAGTAGTTGGCACAATCCCTAACAGAAAACTTAACCAACAGAGTAAAGTACAACTGAGTCAAAAAGAAAATACATAGTGGATAACTCCCATTAGCATTAGTTTAGGCCCGCAAGGCTAGTCAAACACTGTCTGCCACTAACCAAGGCTGTAGCTGGGATTAATGGCAGTTGCATACCACTCTACCACATGGATGTAAATAGGCTAAATTCAGATGGTTTACTATGGTAAAGAGTAATTTAATAGTGTTTTATTTTATTTTAGTTCTACTGTCACACAGTGCTGTAATATTTTAACGGATATTGCAAATTTTGTTATTGTTAAAAGTGTTAATTCCTTGGGCTTTTCCATAGTCTCACTTTAGTTTTATTTATTTCTTTTATAAGGAAGTTTAAGTATAGATTAAAGATTCTGCATGTTGCAATCTGCATTCTTGTCTTTATTCAATTTTAATTTTATGCTCTGATCTGTTTCAATGTCTCTTATCGGTTTTATCTAATTTAATGTTTTTGATATTCCTATACTATACTATGTACAAGAGTAACTGAAACAGCATAATTTCCCCTTGAGGGTTAATAAAGAATTTCTGATTCTGATTAATTAAATAAATATGGAGTAAATATGTATGCTGGGTGTGTCTGATTAAACTAGTACATATAATGTCCTGTGAAATGATGATCCTGATGCTAGCACTTTGAACATGAGCCAGGCAGGGTAAACCTATTTTCTAAGATGTTGTGTTTCAGATCTAAAATATATTTTGATAAATTCAAGGACACACACAGAAAGAGCACTGAGAAATTACATCAGTTGACAGTAGCGTAAAATATGAGTGATTTTTTTCTGAACAAGGACAGTGTTAGGGATGAAATATGTGGTTGATAAGCTGTGCATTATCGCCGTAGCATTTCTCCAGGCCTTTTCTTGTTGTCTCTTTAAAGAATGGCATACTTTAATAAGCCTGGCAGTGTGTAACCAAGGCTCAAATAAATATTGCAAACACACTGAGATGCAATATGATCAGCATCACAGATATCAAATAAACACGGGAGGATCTATTGTGTAATTTACAGATGCTATCCATGCAAACAACTCCAAGGACTGCACATGTAAAACACATGGTCACTTAAATACCCTGAATCTTCCTCATTGGATTCATCAAAAGCTGCCCTCATATGTTATAGCTTTTTTCCTCTCCTCCACAGCAAGTCAGATAAAAACAATTCATCAAGCACTTGTCTTCCTACAACGTTCACCCCGCCCTCCGCACACACTCAAACACACACATTTGCAACCTAGTTGAGCACACTTTATATTCATTAAGTGTCAGGATGTTATAACAAATCGCTGGCTAGAAAGAGCAACAGTATATCTTATTTAGGAATTATTTGGCACTGAGGAGAGATGATCTATGAGTAAGCCTTGAAGGTAACATCCCTCCGTGGTTTTAGAAAATATGAGCTGCACTAATTAGAATAGAGTAGATGCGCTTTAAGGTTTTATTAAGGTGAACAGTAAGTAATATTGATTTTTTTAGACTTCATACAACGTAGAAAGAATATGAAATAAGAAACACAGTTATTCAGTGAAACACTGCGATGAAACAAAGGTGAATATTAACTAGTTTGAACAAAACAAGCTCTCATGCAAGGCTGGACACAGCAGTGCTTCAACCAAAGATAGTGGCAGCATATTAGCAGGTAGATATGGACATGATGTTCACTATCTTAGCTCAGTCTATATCAGTACACACCTGCATTATACTGAATAGAGAGTAAGCACAACTTCACTGTCAGAGCAAGTGAGTGGAACGTCACTCACAAATTGACAACATTAATCAGAGGGAAGGAAACAGTCACACACTTTCATTTAACTGAAAAGTTTCAAGTTTTTCTGCTGTTAGTGTTTAATAATGTTCACTACAGTCAGTGTAGATTCTTTTAAACATTTAGAGCCAAATCATCAGATTTATAATGAAGATGAGGTTGAGATGTAGATGCAGTGTACATTGATCCAAGTAATAATATATATGAACCCGACCTCTCTCCATAAGGTATAAGATCATGTTTCCATGCTCATAGCAGAAATAAACCCAGAGATGTCTGATTACAATTGCTGGTTAAGCAATAAAGAATTTCAAACAGTTAATTCAGATTTTACACAAATTCATGAATTAATGAAATTGATATGACGTCCATTTGGCTAATTATTGTTGCATTTTTCATTCACTAAAAGTGTTCAACCAAGTGTAAAACAGACATGAAAAAACAACAGCTAAATTGATGCTACAAACTGTATGCTCAAAGAAAGCCTAAAATTAATCTCCATTTTGCTAAACAGACTAATACAGATACATATTTTAGTCACTAAAGGGCTTAGTCTCAGTCTTATAAATGCTGCATTACAAATGAAACTTTATAGCTCTTAAAGATTAATTTACATACCTAAATAAATCAGACTAGAATCTACATATTCCACCACTAGCAAAATCCCAAATATTTCAGCCTACTGAAAACTACTTAATAGTAGGGCTGGGCGATATGGCCAAAAAATAAAATCCCTCTCAAACCAAAAAAACTGCAAGTGACACAGAAATGACATGAATCAAGTTCTGCTTGTATTTTGTCCAAATATATTCCTAAATCATTCAGAATTTCCCTCTTAAAATTAAAGTGTGTATCATAAAATGTTGATTATGTAGTTCTAATGCAGGCAGGTTTGCCTACATAAACACTGAATGCTGAGGGATATTCACAGCTTTTTAACATGTTACTCTCTGATCAATATTTAATCTAATTTAGAAATAATAAATACAAGCCTATTAAAGTGCTCGTGCAAAACCTGACACGGCCACAACATGAAAACTGTACATTTCAGTATTATATTTTTTTCAAACTTTGTAACAACTTACAATTTGAGTGAATGAAAAAAATCTCAATTTTTTATTTTTTAAATCTTCTGCAGAAAACAATTTGAATTAATTGATTTAATTGATATATTTCCCAGCCCTACTTAATAGTCAGCACTTTTCAGGTGAATTTCACTGTTTCCTACCACTAATATCATAACATACCAATAATCTCTGCCACACAGTGAGTGGAACTGCCGGTCTGTCACACAAACTGACATCAATACATGCACTCGATTGGAAAGCCGGGGTATATTCTCAGGGCTCATTCAAATGTCTACAATAGGCTTGTTGAGCCTTGGGCTTCAGCTGCTGACTAACAATAGAGGATGTATTTTCTATAAGGGACACATTTGACCTGAAGCACTCCATAGACTGACGGAGGCTTAGCTTTAAAACATATTTTTCTCCATATAGATCCATCTTAAGGTTCTAGCGATATAAGGAATAACATTGAGTGTTACTGCTTGGGGGCGCTGTGATCAAATTTAAGGCAAAGGCATCATCAACAGCTAACACACTGTCCTACAATTAAAGAGTACTTCATATAACCTCTTCAGAAATACAAAACCCTTTGAATCCCTTTAAAGTTGAGGGTCAAACAGCTTGTTAAAATGAATTCTGAACTTCAGAAGATCCTGTTGTCTAAAAACGATCTCAGTTCACACTCTTTAAAAAAGCTATTGACATCCTTCGATTTCTCTCAAAATGTTTGTCCAACGCTCAGACTTTGAAAACAAACTACATTGCTGGTCAACAGTAATGAAACCATTTTAAAGTTCAGACTGCATAAATCAAACTCTTGCAAATAGCAGATTCTTTCTCCCTCCGTCAGGTCAGAAATGTCCTGGAGAAGATTCTGTTCAATTTTACTCAATCTTGATGTTTTCTTTCATATTTACCTGCCTTGAAGTAACTTTTGCTCAGTGTGATGTGTGTGTTTAAATTCTTCTTGCACTATCTCTGGCTGAAGAAAGAGACTTTAAAGTAGATTGTGGGTTTCAGTCTTGCACCTTTAGGTTCAAAATAAGCCCCTCTGATAACATAGTCTGTTTTCCAAATGGGTTTTGTAGAAGTCAAATGGAAAAAGCAGACATGGGCAAAGCTTTCGCTGGGGACTTTCTCAGCCTGCTTACTTACTTGCTTGAAGCAGGCATCAAAAACATGCTGTGTTCTTTTTGTAAGCATGTGGTTAATATCCTGAATATTTATGAAAATGAAAGAGACCATAGAAAACAACTTCATCAGGCAGACTAGCAGCAGACTGATAACTGTTTCTTACAGTTGGCTTGGATTACACATTCAAATTACTCTCCAAATAGGAGTCAAGAGTTCAATTTCTTCAACAGCTTAACCATTTTCCTGTGAAAGACAGTGCACATTGTTAAGTTCCTACTTATTGTGCCTCCATCTGGAACAACATCAACTGAGTGTTTGATATGCAGAATTCATTTTTTAAATGCAGCTTAAGGCTCCAGTAGCTCAGCATATGATTTAGGTTAATGTTTGGCAATGCAGTCATCGGTATCAAACACTTGGTATGTAAATTCTGCCGCCAGGGGGCTTCAAATCAAAATAACAAAAGATGGGACACAAGCAGCAACCTCCAGTTGAAAAATTGCGTGAATGCAGAAGTGCAAAAGCTGCAGTTCTTTGGATGTTCACTCATCACTTATTGTTGAGGCACTAGTCACAAGTACATTTCAAGTAAACGTGGATTTTTGAGTCTGTTTGAAGGAAATATAAGGTATTTGTGCCAAAGGACAAGCACTCAATGGAAAAGCCCCTAACCCACTTGTATTCAATTGCATCACTTAGGATATACATTATCTACCTTGTGGTCCTTTTGTTGCAGCATTACTACCTTTAACTGACTGAGGGCGTGGACTGAGGTCCACTTGTTTCGAACCATGCCGCGGCACGGTTTGCCATGGGTTCGCCCCCCTCCCCCTCCCCCACTGGCTTGCATTCACACTGGCAACATCGAACCGTCCCCGGACCCACTTGTGTATTTACTCAGTTTGAAACAGCAGGGGGCCATATAGACGTAACTGGTTACCAAACCTGCTACAGAGGAGAACGAAGAAGAGGCTACCATGGCAACCATTTCCTACACCAGACAACCAATGTTTACGTTTCGCTCTCTTCTACATTTTCCTTCAAATGTGTTTTTTTTATCGTGTTTGAGACGGCATCAGCGTCCTTCTGGACCCTCGTAAGTCATCGTAATCCTCAACCAGAATAAACAAATCGACAAATTGAGTAAGCAAAAGATTCAACCGCAGGATTAACAGGAAGTAATGCATCAAAAGTAGATCGGTTCAGACCACTTTGTTTCACACCAGAGAAACCGCACCAAATGTAGGGAGATGGAGCGGATCGAGACCACCCCTTCATGGAGGTCTTGGACCGGCTGATTTGGTGCACACCAAAGTGCGGTGGTTGCATTCACATTGATACTAACGTACCAAACCCTGGGCCAAAACTTCTTTGGTGTGAAAACGCCCTTAGTTTCAGTACATGCAACCTACAGACAGTGACAATACTGAAGATACCTACCCTACAATGAGATCTCTTACAGGCCCTCCAGCCAATCAAGTAGACTGATGAGCAGCAAGAGCCGGAACATTGCTTGACAACGAACAACATAAATCCAAGACCATGAAATTCATAGTGTTTCCATAACACATTTATAAAACTTTATAAACATTGTCAAGGGGTGGGTACCAAAATCCTGTACCAGTTAGGTACCAATGCAAACAAGTCCAAAGCCTACCAAACCAAATCAAAACACACAGTTCAGTGTTTCATTTTGGTAACTTTCATTAGTTTGAAAGACAAAGATGACAACACCTCTCTGCCTCCTGTTCCCAGTAAGCTGTCTGATGTTTCTCCACATCAAAGAAACAGACATTATATGTGTTGTCAGCTCCTTAGAAAGAAATAACAAGTACATGGCTAGTTATTTGCATAACTGGCCATTTACATGCAATTGTAATGGACACTGTAGGAGGAAGGAATAACGTGAGCAACAAAAATTTATGAAAAACACCCTGAACATATTTAAAATCAACAAATAAACGTATATCCGTCAATTCTTGTTTAATTCAAATGTCACAATTCCAGCCCTCCTCCTTCATCTGGGCTTGGGACTGGCATAAGTGACCAAGAAGTGTCGGATGCATACAGCTTAATTTGTACATGACTCACCTATCTTGCATCCTCTCTCTCACAACACATCTGCTGGCCATGCTGCTCAAGTCTGCTGCCAACCAGCATATTTGTACTAAAAGAGTCTTTTCAGGCATGAACTGCACTCAACAGTATGTACTTACATGTAATCAGCACACAAATACAGTTTCAAGAATTAATTCCACATACTGAAGGAGAAAAGGGGATCAGAAATTGAGCCCCTGGTGACAAACCCGACCATAGATCTACAGCCATCCCAAAGTGAGCAAGCAAGCAGCATAAAACAAAAGAAAGAGGCTCCCTGTAGCAGTTCCAATTTCTTATGCTGTCTTATTTGAAATCACATGAACTGTATTCAGAGAAAAGAGAAGCATGAGCTGTGTTCAAAACTGCTCCCTATATATTGTGTTCGCCATTTTGTTGTGATGTTCAGATTCACAGTGGTTAATTTCACTCACTATGTAGTGCACTATAAAACACTCACGATGCACAGCAAATGTGCCTGTACATAGGATGTACCCTATATTGTACTCCTGTAAACTACAATGCAATGCAGTCGTGTTTTTTTTCCTAGGGAGAAGAAGAAGAAAAAGAGAAAGATGGCTGCTGTGGCACAAATTGGTGCTGCTTTCATTTATAAATGTAAGTAATGTTTCCACTTGAGAATCAGCAATTGTGTTAGCAGGATCCAAACAACAAGAACCATTTACATTTTGAAAACTTCACAGTTTTAGCGACCTTATAGAGGGGCTAACTCATAATTCGTAAGCTAACTACAACCAAACATTACTTTGCTACCTTGCTCTAGGTAGCTGTAGTTAGCTCATGAATTATCGTGGGCCACTACAGCTCGCAATACAGACACATAACCATAAATGACAAAATCAAATTTTCACACTGCTAGGCCTGTCACGATAACAAATTTTGCTGGACGATAATTGTCCAAAAAATTATTGACGATAAAAGATATTATTGTTAATATTATTTTGATTTTTTTAAATGTTTTTTATTAATGTAATTGTAATATATGTCATAATAAAGTGAGTACACCATATCAAAAGCAAGAAACTTTAATTTCTTAAGAGTATTTAACTATAATTGGAAGGTCAAGGTCTATTAACCAAATAAATTAAACAAACAAACAATATAATCAATTTAACAAACAAAAAAAGAGAAAAAAAAAACAATGAAAATGAAATGGACTGTCTTTTAGGAAAAAATGCATGTAAAGAAAAATAATCATACTAATTAAAACAATAAAAAATAGACTAGCTCTATAAAGAAAAAACGAAACTCCAATAAAAACAAACACAAAAATAAAAATAATAAATAAAAGGGAGTTAATATAGTTCTTGAATTGTTTGTGACATGTACTTTCTCCCAGTCAATAAATACTGTCTGTCAAACCTTCGTAACATTTCTGGCTTTTCAACCGTATTGAAGGGCTGCATTTCTTTTGCAATGTAGTGAAGGACACTGTCTGTGAGTGCGCACCATTTTGCGCTGTTTCATTTATATTTACTTTGCCGACCAAACGCCTCAGTAAGCACTGACTGTCAGGATGAAGGCTCTGCTGCACCTCCCCTTCTTCTTCGTCGTCGCCACTACTTTCAAACAAATGCGACATATCTGTTCGTCAGTGTTCATGAGCTTACACCTTGTTCATTCTGTTTGAAACCAAAACATTCCCGCACTGTGGCTAAACCGTATCTTTCGTGCCATCATTCATATTAGTGTTTGTTTCCTTGTTACTCCTCAGGACCCTCACTTCGGCTCTCTTCGAGCGCACGCGCAAGCGGCCCGCCTCCCCCCCCCGAAGATTGCATCAGGGACAGATGCTCACTCCGCTATAAGTCAGCTAAATCCACGATAGAATCGATGCACCCCAGTGTTGAGAAAGGTGGACAGAGTGAGCCATCTTCTCATTCAGCGTCTTTGGTAGAAAGAGAGGAGGAAAACAAACACGCATGCACGTGTCAGTTTATCGACGCCGGCAAACTTGCCGAGGACGTTTTTATTTATGGTTCGATTAACTGATTTATTGATTAATGTGACAGGCCTACACACCGCTAACGTTTAATCACTTAATTTACATCAATTCAATCATTGTTATCCTCCTGAGTGCCCTGTTTGTTTACGTGATGCTTGGCGCATCCACTTTCGATACAGGAATATCCGGCACATCTACTGACACATGATATTTAGAAAATTGCAGTGCAGTAGTTCCCCATGTAGTTCACTGTTTCACTAACACTATATAGTGAATACTGAGAGAGTGAGGGAATGAGTGAACAGTTTAGAGCACAGCTATGGTGTGTCTTTTCATGTCTGCTCTGTCATGGCACCCACCATATTTATTTAAACAGGTAAAATAGCAAAATAATATGTATTACTCTAGCTATCATTTCAGTATCAAAATCCTTCATATTTTCCATAGATGTTTTTAATGATGTGAAGCACATTTTACAATAAGCCTGAAGAAACTCTTTCCACCATAACGTCTGTAAAAATATGTATTTATCTATAATTTCAATGGCAAAATTTTTCATATTTTCCACTGATGGTTTTAATGAGGTGATGCATATTTTACAATAAGCCTGAAGAAACTCCTTCCCACTATAATGGCCATTAAAATATGTCTTTTATTTGTGTGCTTTAGGTGGTAAAAATGATGCTGTTTTTCCCTTCAAACAAAAGCTCTGCCAGCATATTTAGATACATTTACACGGGTAAATTAGCTCAGGTGGATGTGTAATGTGCGCGTGACATTCTAATATGTGAGTGGGCAAATGGTGTTACCATGGTAAGTGCAACAGAATGGCAGGGAACAGGTAGCAGCCGGGTGTCGACAGCATCCATTATGCCTCTCTCTGTGCCCATCTCTCCATTTAGCCTCTTCATGTGAATCCGCGGGGCCGTGCATGTCTGCAGCTTGGTCGCTGTACTTGTAAACTGTGCAATTTGCGTTTCATGCCACAGCAGGCATCAATTAGCACTTCTCTCACGCCTTCTACATCTGAACTGCATCAAATTTGGTGTCTGTGCTGCCGGGAACATGATGTGAATTTGTCATGACTCTACTGAAAAGGGAGGAAATGTTTCAACGCAGAGGAGCTGGTTCATTTGCTCACCTTGGGCTTTTAAATCAAGAATAATTATCATACATTGTGCTTGATGATTACAGGCTGAAGCGGCGTCTACGTGCGTCGCTCCATTATGTGGGAAAGGCAGAGTTTGACAGAGAGGAAAAGGCAATATTTTGCCCGGGATGCACCTGCAGTTTTTAATTACACAACACCTGTGTAAAGGAGAGCCTTATTTGAGCGGTTTTGCAGGAGTAAAATGAATGAATTACCCTTGAACCGTAGCATTTGTTAAACACATTCACACTGGGTAATAATGCAATTTGGTGCAATAACAAATGCAAGAATAAAAGGTCACCATTTCAAACCATTAGATTTGTTATCAATTGAGCAGCATATTTCCAAATATCACTGCAGAAGCTGACACTTCCTGACAACATTTACCAAATTGGGATGCTGGAGGTAAATCGCTCATTACTTTTAACCTACAAGCTGCTCAGAGCAGAGAATCTGACATGATAAAAATCAACAAATCCCTAAACTCGGTATGGTAATACTAGCCTCAGGTAAAATGAATATGAGAGTAACCAGTTGGAAAAACTTATTTGGATTTTATGCAAAGGTTTGGTTGGATTTACATGGTGAGTGCTGCTTAGAGACGCATATAAATCATTTTCAGCACTGTAGATATTAATGTTTCAGAGATTTATGAAGAAGACCTTCACTTTTCCTCAATCCAATGTATCATTCTGCTTCATTTGACTAAAGCCTCTGTGAGGAATTTTGGCAGGAAATAAAACCAGTATGGAAGTACAATCTTATCGGTTTGATGTTGGTATATCTGATATTGAAATTTTGCAGATATTTATAGCGAGTATATTGGCCACATAAATCAGCTGGAATATCTGCAAAGTCCAAAAATGTTCAGAATTGATGCACCTTCTCATCACTGCATTGGTACATCTAAAAATCAATGCTTTCATTTGCAAGAGTGAAATGCTATTTTTCTTGTTTTACATCTGTTCCTCCTAAAATAATCTGTAACACTGAAATGAAAAAGTCAAATTTTGTAAAGTACAGAGCTTGAGCTTTAAACCAGAAATATCAGTGGCAGTAATTAGCAACAATGATATAAATCAGCATATCAGATATCGGGAATAATCCAATATCATGCATCGGAAAACCAGTAATGATTTGTAGCTGTTTAGACATAATGTTTTCACATACTCATTATTAAGTTCTTTCACTACACCTTTAATGTTAAATCAGGATTTTTTGTTATTCTTTTTGTTTAAATTAACTTTTTGAAACAGTTTCACAAGTGTCTTGATTTTGGGCATTAAATGAATTAAAAGATAATATGACATTTATTATGGGAGTTTTATTGCTTAAGTAGTGCAATCTGAAACCATGACTTAAAAGTTTAGATACAGCTCTGTAAAAATCAGTGTTTAATGCTGTTATAGACTGAAAAATAAGTGTGCTTACAAAATGATTCAAAGAGTCTAATGATCCCCCATTGTTGTTGCAGGATTTATTCTTTTCAGGAGCTCCAGTTCAGCTACTTTTCCTGCAAATTGATTTATAATTAATACTGCATTATTGTTAATTAATCTTATTTGTAAAGGGATGGTGTAGAATATTACACATAAATGTTTCCGTTTGATGCATTGTTCTGGTGTTTGCCTAAAGCTAATTAACATCTGCCGTCCCTCAGCAATAAACAGATGATTCAGTATCTTTCAGTGGGGTTGTTCGAGGTTCATGTCATTGGTAAATAAAGAAGCTACAGAGATTTTGATCAGCTCTGCCCCTGGCACTAAAGCAAGGCTATACTGCATATTGCATATTGGGCCAAAAGCTCTGCTTTGTTAACTGAATTTTAAGGTGAAAATACATTAAATAAACTGTGCGCTGCAGCTTCTTTGGTTGTAAAAGGAGGACTATAGAGAAATGTCAAAAGCTGTGATAGTCCACTTAAGGCTGGCTGCAGGAACCATGGAACTTATGTGACCATGTGCAGGAAAAAACTTTTTTACAGCCTAAATTAAAATACTTATATCCTTGTTCAAAAACTGCTTTAGTCTAAATTCTAAGTACAGCTTACTGCTCTGACTGTACAGGGGTGATTTTTTTAAATAATAAGCCTGTATTTATGTCTTTTAATCACATGATCTTATCTGCTAACAAAAATTCATGTCTGAACCAAAAGTCTTCATTGTAGAAGGTGTCATTATCTTTTTAGTGGAGTTAAGTCAAACTCTCTACCACAGCAGTCTGCCACTTTCTTCTTCAAGAAACTCTGTGTACTCAGTACGTCCCACATGATGTTCTGTGACATAGCAGGTCCATAAATATACATAAAACTTACAGGGAGGGTGATATTCTCCCTGAAGTTTAACCATCAACAAAGTTTTATGCACCTTGTAGGAACAAAATGTGCAACTGAAATTTATGTCCCTTATCTGCTTCTCTTATTTTGAAAACTTGGAACCAGTCCTCTGTACTCAAACCCTATGACAGTGTCCATTGTTTTGTATCCATAATGTTCCCTAAAGCCCCTTTGATACCAAATGAGAGACAACTGTTTTTACAGTCTATGTTACAGACTGCATTTATGATGCTTTATTTTCCCACAAGCATGTCCTTGCGTTTTGGTACAGCTTCTGCCAACTGCTTACCCCAGTTGTCCTGTTGCCTGAAGTGAAGTTGAGCCTAAACGAAGCGGCTTGCTAGCAGAAAAGTGAAGCATTGGAAATGATTCCAGTACAGCATATGAGCCTCACAAAGCTGCTTTTCTGGTCTAACTCTGTAATTTAGTATATTACACAGAGCTCAAAGTCCCGTCTGCAGCAATGTACGCCAAACTTCTGCGCTGGGTCTTTCCTTACAGGGGCAGAGCTGATCATAATCACTGTGGTTGATGTATCTGATATGATTGAAATTAAATGAATAAAACATTGCTTCAACAATTATTTATTTCTTGATTAGAGGGGAAGACAACTTTCATTTTGAAACAGATGATGGAATTTTAGACTGATTAAAATTCACAATTTTGTCTTAACTTCTGGAAAAAAAAACTTACTTCGCTACAACAGCAACTCGAAAGATTGCTAGAATGCCAAAAGGTTGAAAATACAAGGTGACCAATTTTTAATGGAAGTAAATGAAGTAAAATAAGTCATTCAAAGGAGACTTTCTTCACAACCTCTTTCAGAGCAAGAAAAAGACAAAGTGAATCCTTTCCAGTGCAATTTTAAGTACATTGCATAAATGTGTGAACACTGACACCCATAGTTGTTTATATGAGTGGTCTTTTAATATACAGTCATGGAAAAAATTATTAGACCACCCTTGTTTTCTTCAATTTCTTGTTAATTTTAATGCCTGGCTCAACTAAAGGTACATTTGTTTGGACAATTATAATGATAACAACAAAAATAGCTCATGAGAGTTTAATTTAAGAACTAAGAACTATTCATTTTCCATGGTTTTCTTGATAATAACCAAAATTACTTAAATTCTTACATCTATAGCTATGGCATTGTACCGCCAAAAACACTACTTTTAAGCATTCCATGTTTTCTTTTCTGTTTGCTTTAAACACATGATACACACAAGAGTTAATACTTGATTGCATAACCATTGTTTTTGATGACTGCAGCCATGCGTCTTGGCATGCTCTCCACCAGCTTCTGACATTGTTCTGCTGTCACAGCAGCCCATTCCTGTTGGACAAATTCAAACAAATTTTCTTTGTTTTTGGGCTTGTGGTTCTCCATTTTGAGTTTGATGATTTTCCACAGGTTTTCAATTGGATTAAGATCTGGTGATTGAGCAGGCCAAGGCATGGTCTTGAATGTTGTGGTTCTCCATCCAGGCTTTAACTGACCTTGCCGTGTGGCAAGGGGCATTGTCTTGTTGGAAAATCCAGTCATTCGAGGCAGGAAAGAGTTTTCCAGCTGATGGAAGAAGACTGTTTTCAAGGGTAGTCCTGTACATGACCTGGTTCATTAGGCCTTCACACAATTGCATTTGCCCTGTTCCTCAGACTGAAACAACCCCAGATCATGACTGATCCACCCCATGTTTTACTGTAGGGGCAAGACAGTCTGGGTTGTAAGCTTCTCCAGGCTTCCTCCTAACCAGTAAGTTGGCTGGAGTGGGCATCAATTCAAAATTGGATTCATCACTGAAGAGAACCTTAGCCCAATCATCAACAGTCCAATCCTTGTGGTCTCGAGCAAAAAGTAACCGGGCCTTCCTCTGCCTTTCATTGATGAAGGGCTTCTTGCGTGCTCTGTGTGACTTCAAACCAGCTTCAACAAGTCGGTTTCGAACTGTCCTTGCTGAACAAGTCACATTTCTCGACAGTGCCCACTCATTTTTAAGGTCCCTGGAGGTCTGGACGATTCCTGACACAGGAGCGGATGAGTGCAGTCATCTCGTGGGGTAGAAAAGCGTTTCCTGCCACGGCCAGGTAGCAATTTGGTAGTGCCATGTTCAGCTTGTTTTTTTTTGTTGTAATGAACGGCTGTCTTGGAGATCTTCAGTTTTTTCGCTACCTGTCTCTCACTCATGCCAATTTCCAGCAGTGCCAAGATGGCTGCCTTTGTAGCTTCACATAATTCTTTTGTTTTAGGCATTATGTGAGAGCTGACAACTTCTGAGTTGTGCTTGAATGTAAGCAGGAAACCACTCTAGGCCTTTGCATGTGCAGTGCTGCTTGTGACATGAAATGGCCTCTTATATACCCTGGGAATCAATTAAGCTTAAGAATGTCAAATAGGACATAAAGTATTATGTGACTAGCTGCATTTTTTGTTGTGTTCATTGTATTATACGTTTAGTGGTACCAGATATTAGAATGAACAAGAAATTGAAGAAAACAAGGGTGGTCTAATAATTTTTTCCATGACTGTATGTTCGCAACAGCAGACAGAGCAGCTGATTTGTAATGTGAGTGTGTGATTCATGAGTTAGGGCAGCCATCACTCACAGCTGCAGTGTCAGAGGAGACAGGAACAGAGAGGCTCAAAAGTGGGTCAGGTTGACCTGCAATTGGGGTGAAGTTTTGATGTAAATTAGAGATTGTGGCTGTCAATGCAGCACTTGGCAGCACTAGTTTGAAGGATAGACGAGGAAACATATAAACTGCTCAAAGAAAGTTCTGAAAAGTTATTTTCTGTGTATCCATTCTCACTTTTAATAATCCAAACTGCTATCACATCTTTTATTGTTGGAAAGCCTGATTAGTCACCTTTAGAACAAAGTACAAATTGTAACGATTGTGGATTCATGGACCAAGCAACAAAGCTGAACATGTGGGTAATGCCCTTCAAAAAATCTGCTAAAATCACCTGCAACTGAAATTGTAAAGGTGACTAGGCTTTCAACAGTATAAAAACAGTACCAGTTTGTTTTTAAAGGGAGAAACAATACAGAGAAATAATATTTTCAATCATGTTTTGTGGAGAACGGATTGACAGATACCTAGTACTTTCCAACAAACCCTGAAAGTCAGCTCTTGCTTTTTAATTTAGGTACAGGAGTTTTTATTTTGTTTATCTTATCACTCCTAAAAAACTGACACTGTTTATCAGTCACATCTCCTTGTTGAAACAGCACCCTGATTCTGATGTCAAACTGTGCTGCTCCACCTCTCAGCAGCTCACGCAGCAGGACGTGCACGCCTGCGAAACGCCTCTGCGGTGGAAGACACTGATCGTCCTTCAGATTGGGGGGGTGCCTAATCATGTTTGCTTTGCTCCAATTAGATAAGGGAGGTGCATCGTCAACACACAGTCTCCTCTCATGTCTCCTTTGACGGTTCCCCGAGCTCTGCCTCCCGCTCACCAAATGGCATCAGTGGGAGGCGAGGGATGGTCAGCGCTCACACCCGGCTAAGTCATTTCACGCTGGAATACATCCATCAGAATTAGGATCATAAAAAAGCCAAGACGAGGCTGACAATGGAAACTGAGAAGTGAAATCTGAGAGAAAAGGCGGCAGAGGGGCAGCATATGGCTTAGTGAAACCATACGTTGACAGTTTATAAAAGGCAACAGCTGCTTAAAGTTTCCAGGCTGGGATTGACGCTGAATGACCCTGCAGTATACTCTTCTCACTTGACCAGATTACACAGAAAAGGAGTATTGATACAGCAGTAAAAACCCGCAGTTGGCACCACACTCTGCAGTCACACTTGTTCCCAGCATCATATTTCAGCCATAATTCACAATGGACTGACACTATTTGCATAAGCTTCCCCCTGTGTGTCTCGATAAGATCTTTTTTTTTTCCTTTCTTAGCCTTGGCTGGATCATGACAGGCACTTTAACACAATCTGTGCTTGAATTATTCAAAGAAGATAAATCAATGCAAAAAGGAAAGTGAGATAAGGGGTCTACGCGTAACTAGACCCCTACACCACTTATTCAGCTGTAAATCTATGAACATGAGTATGTAGTGGTATTGCTGGTTATTAAGGGTCTGAATCTTGACCTTTGAGTAGGAGCATAAAATGTAGATACTGCATTGAAAAGCATATCAATGTGTTTTGTTGTTGAATCATCACATGTCCTGCACTGTGTAAATAATGCTATATTCTGACACTCTAAACACTGAACATTCTTTTTTAACTTCAGCATTAGCCTTGAGTTAGCAGTCATATTTTTCCTCTCCTTTTTTCTGCCCTAGAAGCATGAATTAACAAAACAAGTCTTTTTTATTTCTCTCCACACTAAAGTAACCAAACAACCTTGGGGAATTGGTGGTGCAGTCTGGTAGTGCACTTGGCCAATGATCAGGAGATCGTAGGTTCACACCAAGCTCTGGGTGTCACATGGGGATGTGTCCTTGAGCACGACACTTAACCCCATGTTGCTCCCACTGCTGTCAGTGGCGTGTAATGAAAAGGTACAAATGCGTCAGTTGATACTGATGGACAACTATAGACACATATTTTTGAAAAGAGATCAAGAAGTGTACTGATATGTCAACCAATAAAGTAGTCAATACAATATTTGAAGTAGAAACTTGAACAGATGTAGGCTAATATTCAAGTAAATAGTATGTCGAGAATGAATATCCCACTGTTCTGCAAAATACAGACCATGAAAGATTTATATCTTATACATGTCCATGGTGGGAGGTAAATAAAACTGTAAAAGACACTGAAATTCATCCAAAATATACACTAATAATCATAGTACCATAAAAACAAATCATTTTGTTGGTGGTAACGTAAACATGAAGATGGACACCCGCACACTGTCTAACTTGGACTAACCCCTTAAAAAGTCTAAAATGCAAAAGACAAACAAGTCAGACCCATGTAAACACAGCTAGATTGTAGGTGGAGGCTAAATTCCAGTTTTTGTTCCTGCCAGATGTTGCTCAACAGAAACATTAATAAAACAAAGCAAGTGCTGAGTGAGTGGCAATTGTACCTATGGTAAGACCAGGGGTTGTCAATGGGGTGCCTGTGTGTACACAGTAGCATACAGGAAGCCTCTGAGGTGCCCCCAGGAAAACTCTAAAAAATAGCATGTAACCACCAGAGCACCTTTTTGATTTTTTGTTTTGCTAATAAATCACACTCATATCAATACCATAAAACAGCAAATCTAACGTGTGTGAATTATTTAAAACTGTCTGTTTTTTTAAATTTTGAACTGTGAGGGTTCAAAGTTTACACCGATGCACCTACATCACCACTGATGCAGGCTCGGGCCTTTGTATTTCCATATGTACAAAAACATCACAAAAATGTGACAGTTGCAATCAAGACTAATTCATTAATAGATTATAACTTCATCATGCATGCATTTTTATAAAGTAAAAAGCAATGATTCAGTTTCATATGTGTCCATTAAATGCATAATATTAATAATTTTGGGGTAAACTATAAACATTAATATTACTCTTAGACATTGAAGGTGCTATGAGGAGAATTTATTACCGGCGAAATAAAGACTCTGCTACCCATGAGCATGCGCAGCGACTGTCGTAATGCTGCATTCCAGTAACCTCGGAAATGGGAGCGACATCATTCCAGTTCCAGTTGAAGTCAGAAAAAAAACATGCCAGGCTACCAGGCTATCGTTAGCTGTTGTTAGCACGCCCTGCGTTATTGTATGAAGAATGTGATTATCACTATGGCAGCATTTTTGTAAATATAAGTCTAACAATACTATGTATACAGCTGATCTAGAGCGACACACCCCAGTCAGAAGTGCAAATAAATTGATTATTACAGGAGCCAAATAACTGTTTACACTGGGGGCATCCATCTTCGATTGTCAACTCAGGGGTGGTGAGGTTTCACCGAGTTCCCAGTAGGAAATTCAGACTTCAGGGGACATTCAGTTAAGTTTCCTACTTGGAACTCAGAAATTCCTACTTCTGACAACAACTGGAAAGCACCAAAAGACGTCTGCAATCCAAAGCTTGTGTTTGTTTGTTGTTATGCAGCTCGGACCTTCATCAGAACTCTGCATTGCTTTACAACTTCTTTTTTCAACAACTTACAGGATGCAAAGTGACGAGGTAATGTATCCCTTTCTAGTTACGTAGCGGTAGTTTTTGATGTGTGACAACAAGCAATTTTTTGGAAAACTTATTATCGTAGTTGTAGCCGGCTATATATCGCTACTTACAGCCCGGTGCTCTAAGACGTGTAATATAAATAAAAAAAAAACAACATATATTTGCTCTAGTTTTAATTGTTTTGTTCCCGAAGTTGAGAATCCAGGCCAGTCCAGCCTTGTCCGACCCGACCAGAAGGCTAAGGAATAGCATTTATAGACAACCTATTTTGATGCTATAAAACTCATCTTAAATTGTGTATTTCAATCAGGCATATATCTAAAAGTGAGACTTTTTTGTAATTACTTAGAAACTCCTCACAGTCTCTTTAATCAAACAAGTGGCCCTCCATTATACTACTCATCATTTAGGTAGCTCTCAGGCTATAAATGTTGGGAGCAACTAGATTAGACATTATAGATAACAAAAACCAAAGACTGGACTGTGAAGTGTTGTGGTTGGTGTGGCCAGCACAAAGGGCTGAATGGTCTTGTATTATCTTTCAACCATCCATCTGTGTCCATGGTGTTCTGAAGACCTTTTCTGACTTCCAGGATGGATGTACCTCTGCTTGCTCTTTCAAAAACAGGCCCTAAAACACAAGACATCTGTGCTAACATCCCACACTAACAGCCAATATATTCACTTCACAGCCAATCTGTAATGCGGGACACAATCTGATACCACAGCTAATCACACACAGTATCCTCTCTGCCTGTCAGCGCTCTAATTATATCAAGATCTACTGTTTAACATTGAATTATGATAATTTCACCACCTAAAATAATAATTATTCAACACCAGAGAGTGATACGCTCTGCTAGCTTTAAAATCTCGACATACCTGAACGCTGAACAAATAACAAAAGGCAATGACCTCATCCTGATGTTGACTCAAGGCACTGTCAATAATGTAATCCCTATGATTTAGTTAGAAATCACATCTGCCACAGCCAGGTGAAGGCCACTTTGTCTCCTACATATTCATGGGCCACAATATTGACTAAATGTCTTGTCTGGATAAGTATACAAAGGAGAAGTGTGAAAGTAGAGGATCAGTTTGTGTGAATATAAGCAGAGTCGAAATGCATACAGGAGATTCAGGGATTAGCTGTGAAAGCTAGTATGCTAACGCAGCTGGTATGCTAACTCAGGTCTTGACGTTGACTGACACAGAGGACTTAGTGAGGCAGACTTTCAGTGTTGGACAGGCTATTAGGGGTGTAAAACATCCAAGGAGGGAGAAGTTGAAAAGACTTTAAGGGTGCTTTCACAACTTAATTGTTTGGAGAAGATGGTCTGAAACAAGTGGGCGTCCCCCTCCTGGCCCTTTTCATTTGGACATATGTGAGCACACAAAACTGACTCTGATGCAGAATGAAACAAGCGTGCCAAGAGTGCTCGGGGAGGTGGTATCAGCTTGCTTCCAATTCAACCCTGAAGTGGTCTGTTTGCAGTAAGATGTTAATCAGCCCAGCAACCTGAACAAAGGACTGGGACTGTGTTGGGATCTGCATTCTTTCAATCGGATGACTAAATGTGAAGCCAAATTGAGTCTGTAATAAGTTTTGAGTTGGAAGTAATCATTTTTGTGTAATTGAAAATTCCCTAGAGGTAACTGCATTGACCAGAAGCTGGTTAAAATACACATCCTCCACATTGTACTGCAGTTCCAAGGCTATCCAATTGAATCACACCCTGACAAGCCAACAAGTAGATCAAAAATAGAAGCAACCATACTGCAATACTTCTTAAAAGTTGTTTGAAGAGAATTGTTGGCTCCTTTGAGACAAGCATACTGTGTTTTTTCAATGGGTTTTGAAATAAATGCTAACCGAAGGAAGGAGAAGAATATAAACACCAGAAAGCGTATGGCTTGCTTATCACAACATTCTTATTACAGAAATCATTTGTATATTTATACATTTAAAACTACTGTGCTGTACAAAGAGACTGCCAGCCATAAAAACAACAAAGCATGAATATTTTAGAAAATTCCAAAAACCTGTTTAAAGCTGAAAACAGTAATGTAACTGGACAGAATGAGGAATTTTAAACTGAATTCAACTTTGTTTTTTTACCCAAATTTGAGCCAAGTTACTGGGCTTCTCTGAGAAATCAGAGATCATAACATTCAACCAAGAGCAGCAAGTTAAAAAATGCTGTTGGACATCTTGATGGAAGAGAAAAAGTTTAAAGTGGATAACAATATTTTCTAACATATATGCATATATGCTTACTTAAATATAATCTCTTAACATTAGAAATACCATTTTGGCCACAGAGCTTGTACATACTGGTATATTTATCCTCAAAGAAAAAAAGGTTTTGTAATAACCGATGCTCTTTATTAAGGGCAATCATGGCATTAGCCTTACATTTAGTGGTGGTCTAATGAACATTTAACTGCTTAATGAACAGTACAAATATATGTGTTTATGTTGTGTCTATGTGTGTAGTTTTGTGAGTGCCCTTTTTGAAAAAAGGTGCTCTTGGTATATATTTGTGTCAGCATGCATAGGGATCTGTTTGGACTGATCTCTACAATATTTCTCCTTCAATTAAACATTACATTGGTGCCCCCGGACACAATCAATGCAGCAGAGCAGGTTAAGATATTTGTGCGAGTTTTACCCTCTGTACTCTTTGTTTGGAAATTATCTGCTAATTTGACCCCCAGAGTACAAGTAAGTGCCTTTTTATATTTTTGTGATATCAAAACCAGTTTGTTGACTAAAAACAGAATGCCAGTGGACACTTTTCAACATGGTGTCACATTAAACTCTAGCACGCTATGTCATTATTTAAAGTCTCTATTTTTTTAGAGCTTGATTTAGATCTTCAAGTCTTTTACACTGAGTGCTGATATAATTTTATAAATATGTGATCAATTTAAATGTTCAGAAATCTGTTCCAAGTTAATCCACGACTGATTTTGTTGGTATGTTATCTAGCCATCCTGCACATTTGAGAAACATAAAATGTCCACTGCAATCACTAGGGGTGTAACGGAATTTCGTGCCACGAAATTTCGTGAAATTAAAAAATGACGAAAATAAAATTAAAAGGCGCACAAAATAAAAAACGTGAAAAGGCGCGTGCACGACTGGTGATTTTTTTACACTCCTCACCTACAAAACACTAGCTTCAATATGAAGGAAGACTAAGTGGAGGAATTAGCTGATGCTCCTTCGTCAAATAAATCAGTTTTGTGGACCTATTTTGTGGACCATGTAAAAGACGAGAGAACAGTGAGAAGATTGCAGACAAAACAACATGTGCAAAATATGCCGCTGCAGTTTGCTGTATAGAGGGATTATCAGTCTCCGTCATCATAAAGCTGCGCACGCATCTTGACCGCAGAAGCAGCGTTTAGCTCCATTCATTCAGGCGAGTTAGCATTTTTAAACACTCAATTCAACCTGTTAGCAGTATCAAAATGTACGGTTGTTCTGTGGACAGCTGTCAAAAACAATACTACACAATCGAGGCAACTTCTGTCAAGTTTTGACCGTTACAGAGCAACCGGTGTTTCAGAGTTAATAGCGACCATGCTAACTAGTGAATTTCAGCCGACGGTGGCCGTGATTAACAGCCGAGAGTCACCACTTAACAGGGTCACACTTTACACTGATACACCAGCGCGTCTGCGTGTGTGTGATTAAATGTGTCTTCTTTATCCGACCTCAGTTAACCAGGTTTGACTGCAAACAAGCAATATTAACTGCTGATACAGATTTGACTCTGCTTATTTAATTAAAAAGTTGGTTTGGGGCTGAGGTTATGACCAAACATGGACTCAATACAGACAGTAAATAATGAGTGATCC
Organism: Scarus forsteni; assembly: GCA_036419115.1. Taxonomy (NCBI): domain Eukaryota; kingdom Metazoa; phylum Chordata; class Actinopteri; order Labriformes; family Labridae; genus Scarus; species Scarus forsteni. Next base: position 24,995,072 of record JAZDUH010000383.1, read on the forward strand.
TATAAATTATGATTAACAGAAACAGATTTTATGAACAAAGTAAAATTACGTAATATTATAAAATGATGAACCAGTCTATTAACCCTGAAATACACAACCATTAATGTTCTGATTTGGTGCAGTCCTCTGGTCGTAGTTTTCTGGTTCTTTTATTATGAACTGAGTCTCAGACTCAGCAGTCTGTGTGCTCTTTTTGGTCTGGGAGGGTATCTGATTTATTGACACATGTTTACTTCCTGGTCTGTCACAGTCTAGTAAGTGTCCATGGATAATGCAGTGTTTTTGGTGGTTAACTCCCCCACGTCGGTTGACAAACCATTATACTCTGCAGTGCTTCTGCACCCAAGTTGCGCGCGCAACCGCCGTTGTTGACAAACAAATAATCCCTCTATACTGAATTATTATTAATTTGTACTAATGCAGCAATATTTTTTGTATTTATGCATTAGCAGGAAAACAAAGAAAATTTGATTTTTGCATAACTTCCTACTGTTGGGGATTTTCTATAACCTTTTTTTGTATCATGAGTATTTCGTATTGGTGAACCTTGTTTTGTTTTTCGTATCGTTTCGTGAGTTGACCATTTCATTACACCCCAAGTAATCACAAACGCAGCCTTAGTTTACCCAAAAGTCAGGATGTGACAAACTGAAAATGCAGCACTACATTGGTGTGGACTTTGCCCCACTATAGAAAGTTTCAGAGTGCACACAAAACAACCCTTTGAAAGACAAATCACAGCACATAACCATTTTATTATCTGGACTAGAACAAAGCTAAAGGTGTTTCAGTCCTAAAGTATCCAAAAGTCTTAGCTCACGGGACTTCACGCTGTAAATTATACCTGTAGCCATTCGCTAACCTGCGGCTACAGTAGGGCTAAGTAAGCAAGAGAGGTCAATAACTACGGGCAGAAACATTTACCTAGTCTTTGTGTTCCTAGAGTGACAATAGAATCTCATTGTCAGGTGTTTAGTCTGATAAGGTCACACACCCTTAGGGATTAGCGTCTGCTTTTCATCAATGTAATGCTTTAAAAACAGGTTTAGCAAACGTGCGGCGGATCAACCAATTTAAATGCTAAACCTCTTTCTCCCTCAGAAGATTGGGGCCAGCGGCTAAACACATACTGATAAACAAATCAACATAGCCGTAAGGACTCAGGGCGAGGGAAAACAAATGAGTGACCCTCACACTTCTATTTGTACTGCGAGTTCTGGGGAAATGGTGATATAGCTGACAAAGTGTTGAGGTGAGGGGCTGATTTTCGTGTTTGGTGTGATAATACTTGCAAGTGTCAAGTTCCTGTGCTGGAAACACACATCCAGAGGCTCTGTGTCGTTTCTGAATGTGCAAACAGGAGGCTGTGATAGCAGCTGGAAGGCGTAGGGCTGGGGAATACAGTATATCAACTTCACATAAGTTATCAGTTTGAAAGAGTTGCTCGGCATAATGCTCGGTTAAGGACGGTTTAGCAGTATCACCAGGTAAATCTATTTGACATGTTGACTGTTAATCAAGGGGTTTTAAGTATTCATTTTCGGTCCTTTTCCTGCCCTTACTCTAATGCAGATAACAGTGAATGGATTCACAAGAGTGTGGTGTTGGGGTACGGCATTAGCTAAGCAGTTAGCCTACATGCCTCATGGGTCCAGTTTCAGGCCTAGGCCCCTTGCCAAGTATCTTCTCCTACTCTCTTTCACCCTTTCCAGCTCTATTCACTTACTGTCCTTTCAAGGCAACATAGCTAAAAAAAATACACTTAAAAAGTGGGATAGTAGGATTCTCTTCATCATACTTTATTGCACCTGAGGAAAAAAAAAGACTCATGAGACTTAAGGATACTTTGTTTCTGCTGGTGTGTACAAGATAAATCAAATCTGTTATAGGGGTATTTGAATGGATTTTTCTGGGAATGTTGGTGGTGGCACAAGGAAGAAGTGATTAGATATAAATGGAGATCCAGATCCACATGAAGATCCGGAATTTCATTAAAAGTTCTTTAGCATTTTGAAATCAGGTAATTATTGGCATAGTTTGCCATTAACTTAGCCAAATCACGCCTCTGTGGAAGTTTATGCTCTATAATTATCACTAGCTCTGGTCTTACCTGGACATTAATTTACAAATCTTTTTATTCTTTGGCAGTAGTGAAGAAGAATGACCATTTGTTTTATTTAGCCTTGTCAGGTTTTGCTGTCATAGCTTGGGCCCCACTTTACCAAGATCCAGGGATGCATGAAATCCTATTCCCTTTACAAGTAACCCTTTTCGTCTCATTGCGACAGCGTATTTTTGTCAGGTGTGGATGTTGACCAAGGAAAACAGGATTTCATTATCTAACGAAAGACACTTCTGTTTTAAGATATAAACATTCAGCAATAATACGGTGAAGTGTTGTGTACATTCATTCATTATGTGGGCATTACAGACTATATGCTATATATGACATATATATCATTCTACCTGTAACTATTGGCAGAAATAAGTACCGATATTCCGCTTTTAAAGCCAATATCTGCCTATATAGAGATCATGCCAATAATATCCTGCATCCCTTCAAATAAATAGTCAAAACTGAGCTTTAGCAGAGGTGCAACTTCTCTAAAATCAACGTGCACAGAGTGAGGAACTCACAACCACTTGTTGTATAGTAAATGCAGCATAGTAAATGTAGCAAGTGACTTCTTATTCTGAGATTATCTTGTTAATTCAGAAAAACAGAGCAGGTCTTTATTTTCTCCAAATGCAAATCATCTTCATAGATACCTGTTGGACACCATTAGCAAGAAACATAGAAGGCCACATATTGAGATTACAACATAGCAATTTCACAAATATGTGAGCAAATATGTCTGCACCATTGGACCAGATATGTTGGCCTCTAGTTTTTGGTCCATGTGGCCTAGTCTCAGGAGAAGGAGACTTATGGCCCTTTTCCACTAGCACGCCTTGGCCCTACTCTACTCGGCTCTACTCGATTTGCAGCGTTTTTCCACTAGCCTGGTACCTTCTAAAACAAGCTAGTTTTAGTACCTACTCCGCTCTGGTTCAGAGCGGGCTGAGTCGATACTAAAATATGACGTCACCAACTGCTGGCTACTGATTGGCCAGACAATGTCGTCATCGATGAGTCATGAGCGCGAGGACCTAGCATGCTAGGGTAGCTACCATTAGCTTACCCTCATACGTCTTTTCTTTGCAGCTCGATTGCTCTCGTCCTTGGCTTCATTCTGTTGTATAGCTTCCAAAACTCTCCTGTGCTTCTCAAGGGGTATTTCTTCTTTCCACCTGCAGCCTTCTTCTGCTTTCCATTTTTACTCCGTTTGTGACAAAAAGCCTCAGATTATTGTGTCGCACTCAAAATGACGTCACCGCAGTGCCGCTCAGCTGTTTACAGCAACACTGCAACGGGGGCTAATGGAAAAGCAGCACAAGGCGAGTAGAGTAGAGTCGGGTAGAGTTGAGTAGGGTAGGGTAGGGCTAATGGAAAAGGGCCATTACAGATGTCACAGGTGCTGCTTTAACACTGCAGAGTCCTACGTCCTTGTATGTACAGTAAGAATGTGCCTCACCACTGGTCATATCCTACACCACAGCAGTAGTTAAATTAGTAGCTGGCTGGATCATGCTGAGAAGTGACATTACTCTTTGAGAGCAGAATAATGATCTCTATCAATCTCTTCATTGTCGAGTCACATTAGCGAAATATCAGGGAGGGGCACTGGAAACATGGGGAAGAGGACTGCCGAGAGACATCCTCCACTGTGGCGGCGTGGCAGTGCATTAATCACAGCGACAGGACCCTCTCTGTGTCCGGGCTGAGCACTGTCAGGGTAAACACTTCAGCGCGATAGAGATGCTTCCGCTGTTGTGCCCAGAGTAAATTCCTTGCTGGTGTACACCCCCCCATCCATTCTCTCCACTCCCCCACATTGTCTGTCCTCTTTCTGCTCCATGTTACTGTCACAGCTTTCTCATTTCAGATTCACTGCTTTTTTTTCCTCCGAGGCCATTTGGAAATGTCGCTGTTGATATCGTCAGCCATCTTTTTTCTTACAAATATGGGCAGAGAGACAAAATGTCATTATTTCATAATCAGCCGAGCTCAACACAGATATCCTGATGCACATATCCAACTTTACCATTCTGGGACGAGACAAGCAGCAGGAAAACTGTGAAGACGGAATTAAGGAACTTTGAAATTCCTTAACCACTGAAAAACAAGCAAATCTACGCCATACACGATTTTGGTTTAGTAACTACATTGCATTAAGCATTAAGCATTAACAACATGTGTCAAAGCCAGGCAAACCCTTAATTTTACAGCCTCAAATTGAGTGGTGCAGGGATGACATATTTTGTAGGCCAATGCGGAATTTCTGTCATTCCCTCAACTACAAGCCCACTAAAAGCCTCACTGTGTTTTGGATCTTTCCAAATAATAACATCTGTACTGAATGAAGAATTATGAAAATTACATGTTCTGCTCTTTATGTTACTCTCAAAAAACAAAACTACTTTTCAAGATTTTCTAAGCTTAAAGATGCTATGAGGAGTTTCTAAGTAATTACAAAAAAGTCTCACTTTTAGATATATGCCTGATCGGAATACACATTTTAAGATGAGTTTCATAGGATCAAAATAGGTTATCTATAAATGCTATTCCTTAACTTTGCGGTTGGGTTGGACAAGGCTGGACTGGATTGGCTTGGATACTCAACTTCGGGAACAAGACAATTAAAACTAGAGCAAATTTATATTATTCGGACACGTCTTCGAGCACCGGGCTGTAAGTACCGATATATGAGTTTCTTTTCCTGGTTAAATAAAGGTTAAATAAATAAAAAATAAAAAAATATAGCTGCCTACAAAACTACGCTACTTAGTTTTCCAAAAATTGCTTGTTGTCACACATCAAAAACTACTGCTACGTAACTAGAAAGAGATACATTACCTCGTCGCTTTGCATCCTGTAAGTTGTTGAAAAAAGAAGTTGTAAAGCAATGCAGAGTTCTGAGGAAGGTCTGAGCTGCATTCATTAGCATTACAACAAAACGCACGCTTTGGCTAGGGTCAGGTCTTTACGACAGTCGCCGCGCGTGCTCATGGGTAGCAGAGTCTTTATGTCGCCAGAAATAGATTCTCCTCATAGCACCACATAAGCAGTGAGAGTCAAAAGCTACAGGTAAGCGACTATGAAACTACAACATGGCAGTTCAACTTATCAGCAGCTCCAATGGGAACCAGGAAATGCTAAATGCTAACTCACCTCCATGTTTTTGGACCCATTCCTGCACCACACTATGCTTGACCAAAGATTCCACTCAACAAAAACTGCCCTCCATCAAGGACTGCATAAAGACTTGGATAAAGCCTATTTGCATTAGGCATTCGATTATAAAAGGACTTACTCACACTTTTGAAGCTACTCAGTGAACACAGCCATACTAAAATGCTCTCTTAACCCAGCTTTAGATCAACCCACTCACAGACAGAGAGGCTGACTTGAGAGGGATTTCAAGGCTGTCTGACAAATGGCGACCCTGTGGGCTTATGGTCATCACAGTTATTACCCATGCTTTTCAAAAAACTGGATATCCTTTAAAAACCAATATGGCCACATTACAGAAAAATAAAACAGCCAGGCAATCTTTATTTATCTAGTGCCAAATCACAACAAATGTTATCTCAAGACACTTTGCAAAAGAGCAAAAATACACCCGGCACAGTGAAAGGCACAAGATTTAAGAAATAATTTGTTGAACCAAGCTGTAAATTGGTCAGTTTTGACTAAAGACATTATCAGTCTTCCAGACTCAGGCATATTCCCTATGTTTTTTTTCTGCAGAGGGAATCAAGCAAAAATTAAAGGCATTGTCTTTTTGACACTCCTGCAACAGCTTCATTCTTTCATACCACAGGTTGCAGCCTACACACTGTGAGTTATTCAGTATATAAAGACGTATTCGAGCCAGGCAGGATAATTTAACATTGAGATAAGGAATACATTGTTTATTGTGCTCCACAAGAAAAATGTCAAAATGTCAAGAATAAACGTCTTAAAAAGCTTAATTCATAAAGATAATGTAAGCAGCCTGTCTGTAGTTTTCAGTTATGACTAACTGTGTATAATTATGATTGCCATCATTGTTGCATGGCCTTTATTAGAAGTGTTAATCACCAACCTCAGCAGAATATGATATGGTATCAAGTCACTCAACATCAATTAATCAAATGTGACATTTTATTAAGAGCCTGCAATCCATACTGTATGTGCAAATGTATCAGTTACATTAATAATGAGAGAAATACAATATTCTATTTTGAATAAAAAACAGATTGATCTTCTACAATGGCAAAAAAACACTGCCTACTGTTCAGTGCCTACAATTCATGTTTTACTTAAATCAACATATGAATCACTGACCCTGATGTATCAACTTCACTACATAATTATTGGTATTTGTGTTTTAATGTGGTGACCTCAAATCTGGAAACCACACTGAATGTATCAACTGCTATACTTCACTTCCTCTAATGAATAGAAAGTAATAATTTGTACCTTTTTCTGTAACCTTTTAAATCATAATTCTGGCTTCCTCCCGATTTCAAAATTCCTTTTAAATACATTTACAATTTTAGACTAGCATAGTTGTTCTTTATCATCAGTTCATGCGTATTTTTGTTACACTGTGACATATAATTGAAGTAAAAAAATTTGATTTATTATCCGATATCTTAGTTTTTATCAGTATTTTGACTTTCGGATTGGCCTGATCATACAATTGATCAGCTAGTAGGGATGAAAATATTATCTGTTTTCTACTGGTATCAGCCAGTATTAGCCTAAAAAAATTAGTAACAGTATCGGTCGATACTGAACATATTTGCCGATATTCTAGCTGATATATTGGTCACACTTATCTACCATATATCAGCTAGAATATCTGCAAATTACAGAAATGTGCATCATTAATGCACCTTCAAATCACTACATGGGAACATTTAAAAATCAAGGGTTTTCATTTCATTTCAAACCAATTTTATGTTTTACAACTGTTTCTCAAAATATACTGTAACACTGAAAGAAACAAGTTGGTAATGGCGATAATGAATTATAAAATATTAGCATGTCAGATATTGGCAAAAATCCAATATTGTGCATCCCAAGCTGATAGATAAAATAATATACATCAGAGTTGCTCTTCACCTTTAGCCTTTATGCAACATGGATAGACCAGTGTAATCCAGTTGTTTGTGATAAGTAATAAAAGGTGCCTTGATGAGATTATACTACAAAAATGTGGTCCTTTAGCAATGGGGATGCTTTATGAGACCCCCTTGGTTAAAAAGTTTCCCATCCCTGCTCTAAGACCATTATGAAATGTTCCTGCTGATGTTCAGCCCCCCCCTCCCACCTTGGAAATACAGGCAAGGAGACAAAACATCATAATTTTATAATCAGCCAGGCTCAACAGGATTTCCTGTCCCACATATTCTGCTTCGCCATTCTGAAAGCAATAACAAGTAGAAGAAAAGCCATATTTAAAGCAATAATATAGCTATAATAGCACATCCTACATGCACCATGAAACAGCTGCATGGACGCTTCATGACTTTCAAAGCCCATATAGAGAGCTTTCTCGGAGAACTGGCGAAGATTTCATCCATTAACTCCATCAATCTGAGTTTGCTCCATCAGCTTCGGTTAGTGTCGACTGTCTCAGCAAGTCTCCGTCAGCGAACGGCTACAAGTGCCCCCTCTCCAGGACGAAAAAAATTAGAAAGTTCAACTTTTTTTTTCCCCCCTTTAGTCTTCCCGTCTAGTGTAGCTGCACACATGTCATAGTCAAGTGGTTTATGAAACCAGCCGCTCCCCAACTCCTCTGCTGCCATCTAAATAATGAATACTCTGCCACTTGCAGTAATCCTCCAGCAGCAAGCCCCAGAAATAGAACAAAGTCAGACAGAGCACTCGTTCTCTTCCCCTTCACTTTTCAAAACAAATACTGCTGATTCCTGAAAAACCGCCCCATTCAAAACGCTGCCACTCCGGCACATTAATGATGTGCAGCACTCAACGTCTGCAAACAAAACATTTACCTAAGTGATGGGCTTGCCACCGTGATTCGACATTCTTGTCCACATCTAGGTCGTGACTTCAAAGTTTTGCTTAGTAGCTATTTGAAGGCAACATCAAAGCTCGGATAAGCCGACGGTTTCAAAAGGCATCAAGAGCTCACCAAAGAGGTACAGTAACTGCGAAGGGCACCTTTGGGCTTCCAATGATGGATGATAAGAAGGAGGAAAGACAGTGAGGGAGAGACGCTGGGGGCAGGAAAGATGGCTGAAAAGAGAAATTATGGGAGGGGAGAAGGTGAGCAAATATGAAAGGTATACTTAATTAGAAGGAGTGTTTGCCCTCGTGCACAAATTCCTTCATGTGTTGCCAGGATAAGAAAAAAAGACCAAAGCTGATGAGTCTTGGGAGAACTATCTGCCTAAGTGGCCTTTTATTGAGGGATAAAAAGCTTCTCTTTGCCTCTGTTCCCATCCGCTGGCCCTGATTATGGAGGACGTGAAGGCAGATGAAAGGAGGGGCAGGGGAAGTCTGACTTGGCCTATTGTGTGAGGATGCAGTGACAGGCCTGACATTTGGCAGATGGGACCTACAGACCAGGTTTTAGAAATATGTGACCAAAAAAATTGAGTTTGTGGAACAAGGGGAGTGTCAATTAAATGTATGGGAACCTTTACTTAGATTAGATATAAAGTCAACCATAAATTCTCCTGTTTTGTTTCAACTAATGTTTCAAACAATTTGACAATTAACCTAACCATCTACAGTAGGTTATAGATTAGCCTGATAGCTGATAAAACATGGTTTAATATTATTTAATAGCATACCAGGGCCATTATTATGAAACAAAACCTAAAGAAGTATCTCTATGTGATGATTCTAGGCAGAAAACACAAGTACTGCCTTCAGTCCAGGTAAAAATATCATTTGTAGGGATGTCCTGATCAGGCTTTTTGCTGCCAATACTGATCACCCACGTCATATTCTTTTCAGGCTTCTTAAAGTCTCAAAGTCCATCCAATAGACTTAATGGTGCATTAGTAAGGGATAAATTCACAAAAAAAGTACTCAGTAACTTCATAAAACTGATCAAATTGCTTTGTACTGCGAAGAAAAATCAGAATGACCCTACAAACAATACTATCTATTCAAATTCCTACCCAAAGTAACCTTGCAGTGCAGCTGGATCCACCTGGTTTGATTTCACTATCAGGCAAATTGCCAAGCACCATGTACAATGATTGAGATCAGCAGGAAGTCACTGCTCATCCAGAGATTAGCATAAATGCTAACAGTTTTAGTAGCAGGTTTAATCCTCTATGGAAGGGATATGTTCACTCCAGTTCCAACATGTTTTAATGGCATGTTCAGGTTTTTTAACTTGACACTACAGCTGTAGTTCCCAACTACTTCATCATCTGATTGGCCCGTGATGAATTTGAATAATTGTCCTATCACCTGTCAGATATATTTCTGGAAGGTTCTACCCATTCTCAAACACTTTCAATGGGCTGTAACTGCTATGTACTAGTGAAATATACTCAACTGTCTATCTGATTTGTGGGATTAAGCCAAATCTAAAATCTATTTTTTTGGTAAATTACATTTGAACATATAAAATATTAATCTTAGTCAGTTTCCAAACATCATAAACATACAATATATAAATATATTAGGGGTGAGAGAAAAAATCGACTCACATAAGTATCGGGATTTTTTGTTTGATGATTTTTATATTGATCTTTTTGTTCAAAAACAGATTTTTTCCCAGTTTAAATGCTTCATTTTGATCTGTGTTAATAAGCCACTTTCAAATGCAGTCCAGGCTTTTGAAGAGAGAGTATAAACAGCTGGTTAAAATATATTGCTGAATAAATCCTGAAAACAGACTCAAATGTGATGTGTATTTTTCCTGATATAGTCTGTAGGCATCATCATTGTTCATCAAACTAAAGACTGCCAAAGTCAGCGATATCATAGAATTGCAATTTATATCTAATCAGCACCTAAAAAAATCTTAAAAAATTGAATCTGGAGAAAAGCATATCGTCCCAGCCCTAATATATATACTATTTTTCTGGTTGGCACCTGCTCACATATGTTGGAGCTGATTTATCCCATCAGCCTCAGTGAGGATTTCAACTCCAATTTCATCCATTTCATATTTTTCATCATCTCTGACTCAGTTATTTGTTAAATAAAATCCTCACCAGTGATAGAACCAATATTTGCATTAAATGCATTAAAGGAAATGCTGACTTTCCATTCAAAAAGGAAGCTGTATCCCCTCTTACTTATGTTACTGGAAATGAGAGCTAGGCTGTAAATCCAGTTTCAATATAAATTGCAGATAATCTTCTCCACATTGCACCTGCCACAACAAGGCCAAGAACATACTACACGTCTTATCTTGCTTGTGTAATACTGGGTAATGAGGAAAGCCATGTTCCCTCCCTTTGCCATCTCCATTCTCTGCCACAGTTTTTTTCCTGCAGTGGCTTCAATCAGGACAGATACGGATCAAAGGTGAACGTGGAGATAAACTCAGAGTGGCAGTGTCACAGCTGTACTGCAGAACTGACAAGATCTCTGGTACAAAACAGGACCAAACCAGTCACAGATTTTATAGTAAGAGTGGATGGAGAAATCTTAAGTCATGATATATGATCTCTGATGTTACATTTTAAGATTTGTCTTAAGGTCATAACCAGATTAATTTACAGAATACAGGAGCATGTCTTCCAGAAATTGAAAACTTGTTTGGCCTGTACAGATAAATGCTTAAGTGAGTATGATGAAGTGTAGTAGGGAGCTGAAAAGGCTCCAGACACCCACACAGGAGTACGTTTTAGAAAAATCCCATAATTAGACCTCTTCTCAGGAGTGTGTAGGTGTAGAAAAGTTTGTAACTTTAAGCTCCACAATCCTGTGAGGTTTATAGAACCTGACTTGATACCAAGACATGCTACTCTATAATCATATTTTTTCTGGTGTTTTTTTACATTATGACATCATGGCTTCATTCAATATGTTTAATTTTTTCAGCCTTTTCTGGTCTAATTGGCAAGTGTAACTATAGATAATTATAAATACCTGTGCAGATATTCAGGACCTTTAAAAATATATTTATACTGTGAGAGACTGATGGTTGTGTCCATCTGCTCGGGCTGACTGATATTCGAAAAACTGACTTTGCAATACTTTTTTTCATTTGTGATATATTGCACTTTGTAAGGGCAATTTTACAGTTTACATTGCATAGGTATGCATATATTTTAAATGCATACCTATATTTTAAAAAACCAATTAGATTTGAATACAGAGGTCCTCTTATTTTGGTATCAAGTAGATTACTTTTTCTTTCAATCAAAATGCTATCATCATGTCTTACACCAAGAGCAGTGCCCCAACAATCACGCAGCAAACATCAACCATTTAGTCTTCATTACATTTACCTTGGAATAAAACGAAAGCCCAATGTGTTGAGCTGCCTTTGACTCACATACACAAGCGAGAAACAATTACAGAAGGATGTCTGTGCCACTAACCAACCATGTATTCAGTCAGCTGGTAGAGGGAAGACACTCACTGAAGATCCAACTCTTGTGAGTGAGTGTCTGCCATATGTATCTGTGCCAGTGTTTGATATCAGCCTTGATTGGCTGATACCAAACAGACTATCATTGGTTATTAGTTATAAAAACAGGAAGTTTGGTCTCCATTAAACAACACAGGGGGCTGCATGATGTGCATCCCAAGTCTCGTTGCCTTTGACGTCAGTGTGCATCCAGGCAAAGGCCTGCTGAGACCTCCGCATGGTGTGCCTGAACATGTGACCTCACACTCACAGTGCGGCAAACAATAGGCTTAAATTTTTAAGGCAATGTCTGCTTTTATCATTGTTGTGTTATGCATCCCTAATTCATTTTCTCAAAGGCAGAGCACACAAAAGAGGGAGCACAAGGATTTTCATGTTGAAGGATGTTTGTAGTAGAACCATATTAACATCATTTTAACTTAGAAATATTAAAAAATGTCTTCCACCTTTAACCAATTAAATTAAATAAAAAACGTCACTGCAACATGATTGACAGATGGGATCTTGATCAAACTTTGTAAAATCTGATTCCAAATGAATACTTTAAACAAGTTTGGTGAAGTGTTTAACACTTACAGAAAGAAAAGTGTCAGTTTTCCTCACAGTGTGACAGTTTGTGTCTGCAGACATACTATTATAACAATGTCACAGAGCTGTCAGCTGTGCAGCATGCTTATCCAGAAATGTTCACTTCTTTTTGGATTATCATAGCTAAGCGGACTAATCTTGAGAAGGCTTAGAGTCAAAACTTAGATCAAACAGGTCCAACAGTAAGGTGTGAAGGACTTTTTCACAAGCTGAGGAAATGAAATAAATCAATAAAATCAGGCCCAAATGCATGCTCTGTCTAGTAAATGTTACATTTTTTAAATATGAAGTTGTATAACAGGAGGGGAAGTGCAGTAAGAGTGTGTTGTTTTACCAGGGTAAAACTCCAGAGGGTTTCACAGGACCTCAACCCTCACTGTACATTATCCCTTACATAAGACACTCAGTGTATCTGTATTATATAACATTTAGTTTGGCCAAAAACTTACTTACACATCAACAACCCCGATAGCAACATCTCAACCCTGATGCTGACAACTTTTGGAAAGATTTCGACTTTTGCTGGAGGAAACATTTTTTCTTTTTTAATGACAACTTTGTGTCTGCAGCCAAACTATTCCTGTAATGTCACACTGATGTCAACAGTACAGCACACTTACCCGAAATTCATATTAAGCATCAATTAAATTAGACACAAGGGCAACCGGGAAACAACAATAAGCATCCAAACACATTTCATGGTGATGTGCTTTCATTTCCAAATGCATCAAACTTTGACACTTGCAGCTTCTTTGATTGATCAGGTGGAGGGCTAATGAAAGCTGCGGTGCTGGGGCAGATTAGACGGTGGCTAAGCTTTGACCCTGGATGTGAAAAACAGCGAAGGCCGGGGATTGCCTTCATAAAGCTGCTAAATGGCTTATTTCACCTCCAGCTCTAGTAGCCACCCACCGGCTTCGCTGTTTGGATAATGATACCCGCAAATGTGTGCAGTAAACAGCCAAGGCACCAGGGCCCTGGCCCTTCAACCATCAGCATTACATGGCGCAGGGATGATCATTACCTTGTGAATTCTGTCAGCATAACAAGACACACACAGTTGGATGGTGGGCAACGGCACACAAATACAACATGGACCAGCACGGATTAAAACCTTTTTATGTCCTGTGGTTTGAAGAAAGTTGTGAAAATTTATTTAACTGTAGCTAAAAAAAATGAGATTGGAAAAAGGCTACTATATTGAACCCTAAGCCATAAAAATAAGGTTGAATACAAGAAAATGAAAAGTCAGAACTACTGAAACAGAAACTTTTATAAGAAAATAGGACAAATTCAGGCTTCTTATAAAATTCCATCAAAATGGTTCACAGTTTAAAGTTTAATAATAAACAGTAATTTGCAGCTTTAAAATGATTTGCAGAGTGAGATACATACCAACATCCTTCGTATGTTATAGAGATTTATGGTTCATTTATCCCTCCTGCCGATTGAATCTCAAATCAGTTCTGCTTTAATATTTATGAGCAATATGCTGCATCAAAATCAGGTTTTACTGCCAAGTAGGTTTATACAAACAAAGAATAAACCTCGGTGTAAAACGATGAATGCAGAAACAGAATAAAGACACTAAAGGCTGTAAGACAGTACTTCTGTCAATGAGCTTATATAGGAAAAGATTAAAGGATGAAGAGCAAAATGTGGAAACAGAGGCACAAAATGTTAAATTGTTGCAATGTGGGTTTTAATTCTTTGTGTAGGTTGAGCGTTTCTGCATGAAGTGACAAGTTAGAGATCAATGTTAAACAAATGAAGGACATTAACTATGGATATGACACATCTTTTCACATCTTTTATGATTTTAGGACGGTATTATCTGATCTAACACTGTTGTAAATGTGCATTAGCCATTCCCACTACTTATTTAAGGAAACATGGTGAAGTCTTTCAAAAAGCCATGCTGACAAAGCCATGGTAACAATGCACAATAAAAGTTATAATTATAATAAAGCAGAGTGAGTTTTTGTTTTCTTCCTTTAACTGCTGGACTATCTGAGGTAATCATGATGACTAAAGCACCTGATGGACGAACTGAAGAATAATGCCGATTATTACCGATAACACAAGCCTTACTGATATTAATCACAAATTCATACATGACAAGTTTGGTGTTATTTGTCTCTAAACTAAAGAGTTTGTCCAATGAGAGCAAAAGTAATTCTACTACAGGCAAGACTTAAATCAAATAGTCTTGAAATTATAAGACTTGCATAATAAATGCAACAAAATTCAATTAAAAAGCTCAAGAACTGTGCTTGATCTTTTCTTTTAGGAAACTTCTCATCATTACACTATAACCAGTTGCTGTATGTTTTCATGGGGCTCAGCAATATGTCATTTGAATATAGCAGTTGCAGCTTGGACACATGCAACTGTCACATCACATATCAGTCACATGACAACATGTCAGACTGCCATTTGTGTGTTTAGTGATGCAAACCAAAGCCTCTGATTTTCTTGTTTCTGTCACTTTCTACAATAAAGTATGTCTGCTAACACCATCAGAATCACCACTCATAGAATCAACCATGGCAGGCTTATGAGTGAGCCAATGATCCAATTTAAGTTAAAGTTGTTGGACAAAGGGTTGCAAGATGGCATGAATTTTCAAAGTTGAAAGTTCACCATGGGAATCACTGAGAATTTATGTGAATAAACTGGAAGAAATCAGAATAAACCTTGAATTTACTAAATTTAATGTGGCCCCTAACATAGATTTTAACCCTATAAGGCCCAAGACCATAGAGTCTAGCCAGAAAATTCTAATTTTTTGGAGCTGAAATGTTTGTTTCACTTTCTGCTAAAATCCATTAAAACAAAACCAAAATGTACATAAAATTCAACATATAGATTTTTCATATCTCTTTTGATACATTAGGTGTTTTTGGCAACTGTTAATCCATTTGAGGACATTTTTATCATTTATCTGATTGTATTTAGATTTTTTTTGTTGTAATTTGTTGATCATATTGAGTAGATAGAGGTATTATAAAAGTATGTATCAAATATTATACAATTGGCTTTATAGGGTTAAATATAATTGAGGAAAACCTTAAGCATGACTAAAACAACCAGACTTCATGCAAGAATACTTGAGAAAATCTTAACTATTCCTTGAATTTCTGTTGAAGTGTTTGTAGTATTTCCATGCCTGCCTCCAACAAATTAAAATGTTTGTATTTATGTTTGATTATGATACAGTGTGTTTCAATTAACCACAATTTCCAATCAAATCTCATTATTACCATGGTAAGTTTCAAATATGGAAAATTAGCCTAACTTCCCATGGAGGGTATTTTCAACCCTGAAAAGATAAAACATTTATCTGAAAGGGTCCCTGTAAAAATGCAAAATATTCTATACAAAGTACTTGGCAAATAATTATCAAAATTAAGGTAAGAAAATATTAAAACTTTCCACAATATATGCCAAAAAGGCTAAATTATCTTCCACTGAAATGTTCCAGTATTTTGAGTAGAAAAATATTTTCAATAGTCGGTATCTAACCTGTAACTGTGCAGCTTTTCTAAAATAGAGAGACAGAAAATAGTAAAATAAATGTGTTCTTCTGACTTAAATCTTTAAACAGGAAAATGACTTCATGTTAAATGTTCCTGTTTTTTTAAATGTCTGCTTTTTCCCTCCTGTGAAACACCGAGAGCTTTTACAACACTTTTCCTTTTACCAGCCTCACACTGATGCAATTCCATCTGTCTACTCATTTATGTTTTAGTTCATGTTTTGAATTTGTTTGGAGTCGAGGGCTGCAGCACTCTGCATTCCAACCTTGAATTTTTACACAAAGGGGGACCCGGCTCTCACCTCGAATCAAGTCAAGTGTTTGACAAGGTGAACCAAGAGAAACAAATCACATAGGAAAATCTGGTTTGGAGGAAATTGACAAAGCTGCTGCATCATGACCAAAACTAAAGTGTTGCAAAGACAAAACTTCATTTAGAGCTGAGCTCACGTTTTTGACAAATTCTTAGATTTAACAGTATTTTCTGTTAAATTTGAGCTTGCCTTTGTAATTATTTTCATATTTTAATTAACTTTCCCCCCATATGCACTTATTAAAGCTTTCAGGTGTGCTGAGTTCTCTTCTACTTTATTTGAGTTTTAATTAAAAACAAGGTTCAGTGTCTCCCAGATGACATCACTCTGTGGACAATTTCACACTCACATAACTTCCAAAAACCTTATTAAGATGGTATCAGGAGTGGATATGAGGATAATGAATAAAAAATAATGTCAGTTTTATTCTTCTGGAGGAGGCAGGCTGGCTAATTTTCTTGCTCTCAATCAAATGAGATGTAATTCAGATGCATATTTTATACAAATCTTGTGAGGGCTGGGAAATATGAACCAAAAGTCATACAGGATCTGGATCTGGTGATTGGGACTCCACGATCTTTTTTAGGGATTGTTTCAACAGTATACAGTATGCCGTCCAATATGTGTGTGAACTGCGGTATTTTCAGTTTGAAGTAGACAGCTGCCATTTTTTGTTGCTCTTTTATCTCTGCATTTGCTCTGTTGTGATTTTGTGCCTGTTAGGGGTGAGAAAACTCCTGCAGCTCTCAGCAATGTGCTTATATCGGGCCAAGATACCAAACTATTACTCTGTAAGGAGAGACTGCAATACGGGGAAGCACTGCTGGTTTGCAGGTCGAAGATTCCACAGCTGCCAAACCTAAAGTCAGTGACATTTGAGTTTATCAATACTGCTATTAAGTCTCATTTGTCCTGTGAGATAGCATCATTTTATAATCTGCTGAAGCACAAACCAGGGCTTTCACCTTATAATAAAATCAATATCCATCCAAACATGAAGAAAAATCCATTCTTGAACTGTGAATATACATTCAAATGTAAAATAAACAGCTCAACACCTTCAACCTGAAGTAATTAACAACCAGAGCCAACAGAGGGTGCACAGCACAATCCAAATACCAATTGCTTTCTTGACAACAAGAGGTACACCTCGAGAAAATGGAGGGCATGCAAATGGAAGTACTTTGGCTCCACATCGCAAATCACATGGCAAACTAATAATAAAAAAAGGCTGGGATGTGTGTCGATTGGGTATGAAACAGCTGGCCCACTCCTCATCCATGACAAATGCCCATTTCTTGACCTACCATCTTCCGCCTATCTCTTAGCCGCGCCTTGTCTGCCCCATGCAACCTCATCTTTTTCCTCAGGCCCCCTCTTCTGTGTTTGTCTTTGGGCAAGATGACTCAATAAGAAGTAATACCAAAATTAAGTTTGATAAAAAAGATGGATGTCAAATGGAAAGCATAGACACCTTATTATCCACAGTCATATTTCTACTAAAAAGAGAAACAATATACTTTCTAAATCACATAGATAGACCCAATAGAGATGGGAATTGAAAGGAAATTGAAATTTTTGATACCGATGACATGAATGATTCTGCTTATTGAAACAATTCTTTAACAATTCCCTTTTCAAATAATTCCTGCTAGATTTGTGCTGGCAAAAGTTGGTCTACACAGGTTTTCAGATGCAACAATGTCATATGATGTCACTCTTTATATTCAGTACTGTGCTACACAGATAAATGCTTGAGCAAGTTCCTGGTGTTCCATCACCAGAGGTGTGCTAAAAGACCATCACTGACAAGATCCCAAGATTCATATGCAAGGACATGTGGTCCACTGTCATGGCCTCAGGGGAGGTTAACAGCAGTGATCTAAAGAAATAACTCTGTGTGGAAGCAGGACCAAGACTGGAGAGTGTTTGGATATCTTCAGTTGTTAGTTTGTATACTCAAAAATCATGTCGTCTTGCACAGTGGAACATAAACGCCAAGCACATCAGCACTGTGCATCAAACCACGTCAACATAATCTTCACAACAGACTCATGACACACTGTCTACTGCAGCCATCTTTATCTGCCCAAAACAGCTGCCACAGCAAGACTTTATTAAAAGTGCTGTGAATCAAAAACTGCATCTATTTTATTGAAGTCACCAGGACGAACACCAGAAAATAACTTAATAATGAGCCTTAATAAGACTACGAGAATGGATGCTTACAGTCACATTATGATGTGTTCATTGACAGTTCCGAAAATAATAAATAAAATGTGCTTATGATGTTATCAATCATAGCATCAAGAGAAATACTCTTTCATTTTTCTCCAAACTTTAACTCAAGTTTAAAAGCATTAAAATGTGTATTTTTTCAAACTGATTTTGTTATAACACCAACTGTATCAGGGATTTTTGTGGAAATGGTTTTTGACAGGTTAGAGTTAAAAAAGAAAATGTTCAGCAAAAGTAATTTTCCCCACAAGAACCCCTTTTCTGTTTTGTAAAATATGCTGACAATGCCTCAGAGTTGAAAATTTATCCTTTTACCCTTATCTTGTATATGCACTCTAAGCTGCATGTTATGTATGTCTGTATTTATGTGCAGAATATATACATGAATAAATGCATGAATGTGTGTGTGCATCCATCTATCAGTTACTTCAATGCAAAAAAAAAAAAACATGGAAAACTGCTGCCACATGTGTATTTCTATAACCTTTAACAGCCTGATTTGATTAGTATAAATTCATTAAAAATAGTAAAAATGTCTTGATTTATGATCACTTTGAGTGCATTTTATATTGATCTTTATGTTCAAAATGACTTAGTAAGAGAACTTTTATGATTAAAGGATGAATATAAATTATATTTTGGGTGTTTTTGCTGATGCATACATGTTTAAGAATTACAGCTGCCTCATAAGTGGAAATAAAGTAAGGAGGCAGAGTGAACACATCACAATACGGAAAATACAAATATCCTCATTTAGACATAAATTAAACAACAGTTCATCCTTTCATTACATAAATTATGGAGCAGTTCATTCACAAACCGCATCATAATGCACAAAAGCCTTTGTTGGCCGAGGCTCTGAAGACCTGATGAGCGTTTGCCGGTAACGCAGCGAAGAGCAGAGCCAGAGCTCGGTGAAACATGAGATAAGAAAATTAAAAGAAAAATTGCTCCGTTAATGTGAGTGCCGAGCAGCTCGAGCCCCACAGAGAAAACAAAAAAAGCATCAGCCCATTATGATTCATGATATTAAAGTTATTATGCCCGCTCTGATTGCAAGCGTCGCCGTTAAAAACTTTAGCTCCTTCCTGCAGCTCTTACCACTCAGTATGGAAGTACATTCGCCTCCCTCTCCAGGGACAAAAACCCACTTTTTCAATTTAATTACCGCTGACACATATAAAGATGGCTGGATCACAATATACCCACCTCCTCTGCAGCACGCCCACCCCCTCAATTACCCCCTCCTCACAGCTCTGCAGGCAAACATGGCCACAGCCTGACTGAGACAAAAGTAATACCAGCACGAGGCTGCAGCTTAAAATTATTCAACTGATAAGTGTTAAAATTAACAATTTGAGAGCACTGCAATTTTTCATCCAGCACTTATTAAAGCAGATAAAAATTCCGGACTACCTCTTTTAGGGCTGGACAATAAATAGAACTTTTAATACATTATGATGTTAGCCAATGAGATAAATGGTAAAACAATATATATGCTTAATAGATCTAATCTGTTCTATATTGTGCGGGATAGCAATGCATAAGGTTTCCATATCTGGATAATGGTGACAGCAAAATTGAATGATCTGATATGCAACCAAATACAGATAAAAGTCCTAATGCTGTCTAAAAGGAAACAGCAGAATGCTAATTGACAAAGAGATGCTGAAATCTTAATTTGAAATTATTCTATTATTTATTGAATTTTGTTTGGAATAATTGTAGATTGAAAAAAGATACCTGTTTGATATAGTGAGAAAATAAACAGACACACACACCGAAATGTGGCTTATTTACAGACATAATAAAAAAATGACAGACAAAATTCAATTCCACACACTTTTCCAAATGATACTAACATATTTCTTCCACCAATCTTTCAACCTGATCCATTACATCTCACTAGTCCATATGAGAAAGAGCCCATAGAAATTGTTTGGGGATGGGCAGAGCCTTTCAGGAGCATATCCGGCAGGTGATTGGATGCCCATTTTGTCAATCACATTTATTACAGGTCAATCAGATAATGCACTAGGCAGGCTGTGTAACAGAACATGAGCCACTTAATCAAACAAACTCATCTCAAAACATGCTGAAAGTAGAGTGACGATATATTTTCTATTGAGAAGTTTGTACTGTTGGTGTTTATTTTTCATTTAACAAAGAAGTGTAGATAAAACTGCTACTGAATATTAGCATCAGCGCTAATCTATGAACATAGAGCCCCTTCCTGCTGTTGCTTGTAGCCCCCTTCTCTTGCTGCTCTAAAAGATGCTGATTGGGTTGTGCCACTTTGGACCACCCACAATGGCTGTAGATTTAAGTTTGGTAAGATGGATTTGCATGAATCCTGACATTGACTCAGCTGGTCCAAGCTGCTGCGCAAGGTTACCAATCATTAAAGTAATAGCGATCTGATCATTTTGAAACTCAGTACTGAACATGACATATGATTTCGAGATCCTTGTATATGGAAGTGTTACTAATATTTTCATGCAGTTTAGACTCAGCTCCCTCTCCCATGGTTGAAAATGAGGCCATGCAGTTACAAAGAGTTTCAAACTCCCACTCAGTCCTGAATATATTGGCCACAAATGGAGAACTTGTGAAGCTGGCGCTGGGCAGGTGTGTTAGCGCCATCCTTTTCCTGTCTTGCCAACATAACTGTGCAGTTTCAACAGTATCTCTCTTTTTGACCTTGCAGAATGGTTAAACCCACCAAACTCATGTCTGTAAACAGCTCAGTACAACTTTCAAAGCTTCAAGCCTGATGCCTAAGTGTTTGAAGCATGCTTAAAAAGAAGGGCGTGGATGCTGCAGAAGCAACGCAAACATTTTAACAGCAGCAGCTTTTGGAAATACCAGCATAGATGCTGCCTGCTTTAGTGGCCATTCTTCTTTCTTTAAATGAACAACCCTGGATATGTCTCTGTTTAGTTTCAAATATATTTTTGCCTCTGTACTAATACATTTCAGCAAGTGTTTGATTTACAAACTGCATTAAATTGTGTAGTTGACCTCACAGTAGCAGCACTCCCTGCTCTCTATTATACAGGCAGTTGGAACAGTAAAATGTAGACCATGGGTATGTAAAGTTGTCCATGTAGCATATGAAAAATATGAAAAAATTTGATTGATACTGATGCCATTAACGATTCTGCATATCGATGCAATCTTCAACGATTACTTAACCAAGTTCTTCAACATTTTCTGTGCAGACAAAAGTTGGTACACCGAGGTATTCAGATGCAACATTGTCAAACACATGACACACTTGATATTCAATGCTGTGCTGTACAGATAAATGCTTAAGCAAAGTTGCTGGAGTTCCGACTTAGTGATAGTTATCTGTTGAAAATTAAGTCACAATATTGATCATTTTCTTGAGGCCATAACAAAAGTGGAAGAAACTAATAAGCAAAATGACGAGTTCCTTGAGGGAGTAGTTATCGGCTAACAACTGAAAAAAGGGCTGTAATTGGCAGGGGCTAAGGTTTTTCCTGAGAACTAATCACTTTCTCCTCCTCTTACAAATGGTGGCAACATTAAAAAGGTGTGTGGGACTTTTATGTGCAATTTCCAAAATCAGAAAACAGAAAGTGCCAAATACTGAATGCTTCTTTTTTAGTTGATGCAAATTTAAATTATTGAACAATAATGTCTGCATTAGGAACACTGAATTTGGCTGCTTTCAATTTTGCAATCATCGATTGTTGGAATTTAAAGAAAGCTGACAATATTGTGACTTGGGGTCAAGAGGAGGCTCAAACTGACCCCTGCTGAAATAAGGCAAAAGGCAGGGTAAATCCTGCTCGGTCTGCAGTCAATCACATAGCCACATAGAGAGACAGACAGCCAATAATGCTAAAACTCACACCTAAGTACAATTAGGAGTCACCAATCAATATTTTGATCTGTGGAAGGGAGCTGGAATTGGAGCGCCCTAAGAGAACCCGCGAATTTGGGCTTGTAGATATGGACAAAATTTCATATCTTGATATTCATGCCGGATATCTTGATATCGATACAATATGATATGACATGACTATGGTTTCAGTGAAAACCAAGCAGTGCATTCAAGAGCATTCATAAAAAACGAAATTTCTTGTGACTTCCAGAGCTGTACATGCAGGGCGAGCCCGGGGGAAATCTATATCTTTTATAACACTGCTTTTTCGATATTAATATCTTGAATGTACATATTGATACGATAACGATATATCTTTCAGCCCTACCGCATATGCGCAGGGAGAACACGCAAACTCTTCACAGAAAGGCCCTGATTAATATGGAGATCGAACCCTTGGCGTTCTTGCTGTGATGCATGTTCAGTACATGCTGCACCACCTTGTCGCCCCATCTGAAGTGAAATTCAGACATGAATAAATCATCAGAACAAAAATGTTTGGTTTTCAACCATTTGTTATTTTGTGAAAACAGATATCTGAATGTACATCTTGTATCTCCATTCTTCTCAGAATACTGACACATGGCTCCTGGTCCACCTTGCTCAGCTTTCCTTCCTCCACATCTCACCTTCTAGCCTGTTCCATAATTCACTCTGATGCCTCATAAGCTGAGACGCCTGCAGAGAAGGAAAAGCCTCCTTGCATTCACCTGCTCGTATTTTCCCATCACCTGTAAATGTAGGAGGGGTGTGCCACTTTTCCAGCCCCCTCCTCCGCTCAGACTTATTCCTCTGTTGATGCATCTACTCTGCTTACATTGCCCACCACTGGCTACACACCAATTACTCTTTGTCTTTGTAGCCATTGGTCTGCTAAGAGCCTCAATCCATCTCTGTCTCCCGGGCCGTGACGTCAACCCCGAAATGATTAATCAAAGCAAAGTCAACACCCAAAAGCAACACCTAGAGTCCCTTCTGCTTGCATACATTACCCATAACACATTGCGTGTGTCATGTTGAATCCAGTTAAGGCCTCTAAAAAGCAGCAGGAGTTTCTAATGGAGCAAAAACAGGAGTATAATACTGTTATCGTGCTGGAAAGCTTGAGGCAATTTACGCTAATATTGAATGTCATACAATATTAAAACCCCTTTCTTTTTTCATTTGTTCCACATTATCAGCCTGTGCCTCAGATCATATGAGGGAAACTGCACTCATTATACCTTGTGTTAATGCAAGAAAGCAATAAAATTAACCCCTAATGCAGTCATTGCATGGCCGTGGAGTGGTGCTGGAGCCGAAAACGACTCGTAAATGTAAATATTTAAAAGCCTGTGGAGGTTTTTCTCAGAGCAGTAGATTATCGGTTTGCACGTGTGGGGCTGCAGGACCGTTTTCAACACAACACACAATGCCGCCCCCTCACACTGAAGACAAAGATGATCCACGAGGGGATTGAAGGGAATGGGAGCCAACTGCAGCCACAAATAAAGAGGAGAGCTGAGCGTTAATGAGACAGAAATCGAGGCCTGGATGAGATACTGAGCCCAAATATGAAATACGAAGTCAAAATTAAGCTGAACAACAGTGATGATTGTGAGAAAATACTAAGGCAGCAGCAGTCAAAATTCTAGAATAATGGATCATAATTTCTGAATGCTAAGTCTGCATCTATGTCATGATTTTGGGATACTTGTTTAACATCATAACTTAGTAAACTTAAAAGTAGAAAAAAAATATGTGACACTAACAATTATGGGCTTAGGATATTAACATATTGACTTGATTCATTTTGATGACTTCCTGTCTTAGAGTGTCACCATCTCATTCTTTTGACCTCATTTTTCATAATTTGAAGTGAGCATGTCATAACTAAATTAGAACATATACAGTAATGTATCTCAAAACCATCACTTGGTGAATTTTGATTATCATTTCTTTTTCATAATTTTGAGTATCTCATCATAATGACAAAACATGTCAATATTTTGACATTTCATTTTTTTTTTTAATTTGACTGCTTCTCTCATAATTATACTTTGAATTTCATTCATATAAAGTATAAAAAGTTGACGACCAATAAAATGATGGTTATTTTTCCTGGAATCCCATTACTATGGCAAAGTTTCTCATACATAATAAATATATCATATTACTGACCTTGTTCTTCTATAAAATTGGTGTCATAGAATGATTTTAATCATGATACATTTCAGTATTATATATCATGCTGGAGCAACCCTCATATGTGACGTAGAATCTCTTTAATTTGACATCTCGATATTGGCTGAAGTTTCTCAAAAAGTTTGCTTGGTTACATTTTTAATAAATACATCACTTGATTTTCTATCCTACAATATGACTCATGTAGCTCATAATTTTGACCTAAAAACTAGGCAGAACTTAAAAAACACATTTTGAAAGTATCTCATGATAATGATTTTTTAAATCTCATTACAATATCCTGTCTGATCTTTAACTTTATCTCATAATTCTAACTCAGAATTGTAATCTTTTGACTTTGTTCATTACGATTTTGAGAGTGCATCAGATTCAGGATTAAGTATTTCATTACTTTGACCTAACATCTTATAATTATAACTTACTTTTATCATTTTAACTTTGCTTCTGTGACGCAGTGTGTAATCATTTCGACTGGCTGTTGAATATATCTGCCTTGGTATCTCACTAAAATAAAATTTCAATTCAACAGTTTCATATAATTGCCTTTATCTCATAATCATGACTTGGTATCCAGAAGTTTTATCTTAATATATCATAATTATGACTTAGTTTCATGTTATAATGACTGACATATCTCATTCACAGGACTCAGTATCTCATAGTTGTGATATTTTAAATCCTATTTTAATAACACAGTGTCCTATAACACACTACATATCATATTTCTGACAAGGTATCTAAAACTTTTAGCTTATCTTATGACCATATCTTTTTATCTAATAATCAAGAGACCACTAATTACACCTCATATTTATAAATATGACTTAATATCCTGCCATTATGATCAAAAATGTCACAATCTAGACTTTAGAATCAGGATTTCATTCATCAAGGCTCAGCTCCCTTTCCTTTTTTTTATCACTTGCAGAGAGGGGCTCCCACAGAATACAATGAACTGCTCGTTCTGCAGTAACAACAAAGGCCCCGGGATGGTGAATGAGTGAGTGGCCGGTGCACAGCCCATGCAATGCATTAAACATTATTGCAGCTTGTGTAAGTTGTTGACGGAGGCGATTCATGATGAGACGTGCAAGAAAACCGAGCCTGAAAAAACACCTCAGAGTGTTAAAAATCCAACCCAGATTGGAATTTAGGTTAATTTTGTGCACTAATTCTAAAAGGAAGAAGAAGTTACCTCAGAGAAAGCCTGGAGCAATTCCCCCACTGATGCTCTACTGTATGTGTAAAGGTCCACTTCTCGTGCTGCGATGCTGCTTTGTATTGCAATTACAAGCATTCCAGATCTCCTCCTCCTCCTCCTCCTCCTTCTCCTCCTCTTCTCCTTTCTCCTCTTCTTCCTCTCGCTGCTGCCAGACGAGCCACACGCTGCTGCAAGAAAACGCTGTGGCACTGACACATGGACGGCACTCAAGCGATGTCAAAAGGGTTAAAACCTAGTGGACCGGAAAGTCACACCAGCATCGTTCTAGTTTGCCAGCCAGCCGCTGCCGCCCGCCACCGCTCTTGCCGCTCACTGCTCGCCTGCCGCACTCTCCGGCAAGCTCTCCAACCACCACCACCTCCTCCTCTTCTTATTTTCTTCCCTTTTCCTTTTTTTTCTCTCCGTCTTCTTTTTTTTTTCTTTCCAACTCAACCTATCTCACGGGCTTCTTCTTCTTCTTCTTCTTCTTCTTCTTCTTCTCCCCCCACCCCTCCTTCTCCTGATGTGAGATGTGTAGACGAAAGCGCCGGGGCGATTTGCACCACTCTATCATGGATCGTGTTACGCTGTCTGGCTGTAGCGGCGGTCACAGATGATAGGCTGAGGAGCTTTGCGTGTGTGTTTACCCCTTCAAAAAAAAAGGGGAGAAGAGGTAGCGGGGAGAGGACTGAGGAGAGGAGGAAAAGGAGGGAGGAGATGATGAGAGAGGTGGGCTGCTACCTTTAAAACAACATTTGAGGAAAGTGGTTGGGAGATAATAGGGAGCATGGCGGTGCTGCATGATGTTTGATAAAACATAAATGCGGATTCTTTAGGTCCAGGATGCAGTTCCTGAAGTGGTACTTTTAGAGGGTCTTGTTCCAATTCAACGACTGTTTCCTTTGATTTATGCAATTAAAACATCTACCAGCATCCCAGGGTGGGTAATATGGGGAGACTTTCTCAACGTCAGTCAATCATCAAAACAGTCAGGACACAAAAACCTCTTTCAAAGTTGTGTAAAATGTAAATAAAGGCAGAATACAATGACATTTGAATCATTTTTGACTTATATTTAATTGAATGCATCACAAAGACAAGACATTCAATCTTCAAACTGATCAACTTCATTGTTTTTGCAATTATTTACTCACTTTGAATTTGATACCTGCAACTCATTCCAAAAAAGCCGAGACAGCATTATTTTCCACTGCATCACACCTTAGAGGTGTTTGGTAACCGAGCATACTAATTGTTGAAGCTTTGTAGGTGGAATTCTTTCCCATTTTTACTTGATGTATCACCAAAGTTGCTCAACAGTAAATGGTCTATGTTGTTGTTTGATGCTTTTTGATGTGCCACAAATTTTCAATTGGAGACAGGTCTGGGCTGCAGACAAGACAGTCTAGTACCTGCACTCTTTTACTACAAAGTCACGCTGTTTTAACATGCGCTGAGTGTGTCTTGGCATTGTCTTGCTGAAATAAGCACAAACATCCATGGCAAAGACGTTGCTTGGATGGCAGAATATGTTACTCCAAACCTGTGTGTAACTTTCAGCATGAAAGGATAAGTTCGGTTTCTACAGCTTTCACATTGTTTATAGAATGAAGTAGAACAATATACTCACCCAGAAGGCTTTCCTGATCCAAACAGTGCTTTGGGAGATATTTAGATCCAAAATCGAGCGGCAGACATCCGTATAATGGTAGCACACGTGGCATGTATAGCGCCGCCCCTAAAACTGCATTAATCGTCTAAAAACTCATTCGTTTCACCAATATTTCATCATGTTCCCCTCGTGCTACTCCTCCAAGACAGTCAGGTGTCGCTCCACCCATGTTTTCGTGACTGTGCTGACCTCTGAGCTGAAAACTTTCTTTTCGGCTGCCGCGCATGCACAGTACGGCTCATTGTTTCAGGGGCTACACAACAACTTTTTCTTCCAGTTTTGTGCAAAATGGACGAATATCTATCAGATGAAGATGTTGTGGAGGAGAACTTTGAATATGAAGGGTGTCCTTACAGTTTCTAGCCAGAGTTTACAGATGAGGAGCTCATCAAAAGGAGGACGCGGAGGCAAAGAGAAGAACAGCTGGCCAGAGAGCAGTCTTCACGAAAACTGCTCCCCCTGGTGACTGGCTGCAGTATAGGTCAAATCTCGGTCTCCCCCATTCATCTGAACGGGCCGTAGTGAAACTTCAAAAAATTAATACACCTCGTAGAAATATTTCTCCCATCCGTATTCTGTGGATATTTGAAAGTATTATTGGGCGGCGTTTTTTCCAAGTCCTCTTTTTTCTGAAAAGTTTCTTTTTCATCAGTTATTAGGGTTTAAAAATAACCGCAGTTTACGGCAGTTTCACAATGATTGTGTACGGCGTATGCTGCGGAGTTTTGCGATAGTTTACAACAAATATGGTCCAGATTCTCTACTGGCTGCACAATGGTGGCGCCCTGACGGGGGATATTATGGCTTCAAATCCGTTACATGGTAGAAGGCGGAGCCACGCTATCCAGTTCTTATAATACATCCATGGATATGACTAGGATACCATAAATTTCCATCCTGCTGACACGTCAGCCCCGTTTGAGCCCAGTTTGCATCACTAAAGCCCTGAGTGAGCCCCGTCACTTTCACCACCTTGAACAGGACACAGTTGTGGCACAAAAGGATATCTCCTTATCAGTCATCCTCAGAAAGCTTTCAGGATTGAGCCGTGATCAGCTCGATTGAGCCCCGTACATGCCACGCTAATACAGTTCGCCTTAGGACTGCATTAGGGTTCCACCCTGCTCTACTGAGAGCGGTGATTCACCACAACAGTTTTGAACAGTTCAAAACTTCCCCGTTCCCTGGCATTCGTCCACGACTATACCACGCTGATCCAGATCAAGTAGCGCATGCACCATGACCAAAGCACAATCGTGCACAATCGCTATGAGAAACACGTATGTTTGACTGGGGCTTTAGAAAGAGTGCATTACACTTAAGAGGAATTAGAGAACAATATGTAGGAACTCAATATATTTGAGTAATTTACAGTTTTTACACATAACTGCAGATAAAGTCTCACACACATAAAAAATGCTTAGATACACTGACAACATTTACAGAAGTTAAGTCAATGTTCTTAATGCACAACTTTGGAACGGTTACTCTAAAAATCACTGCATCGTCAATGGATCTGTCTTTTGCACAAAAACACTGACAAGATGCAAAAATGTTAAAATGAGAGGGAGGGATTGAGGGAAACTAAAGACCAACAATGGGCTTTACCTTATTCTAATTTTCAAATTTGGAAAAAATACACCTGAATATGGAAAAGTGGGCTGAATGTCACAAACACTCAACACTGAATAAAAATGAGTAATACATTATGAATTAATGAAAGAAAAAAAACTAATGTCTGACAAGCTGTCATTATTGTGCAAATATATGAGCAGCTTAAGAAATGTATAAAAGATACAACTGTACAGACAAGAGGAAGCAAAAGTCAAATCCTCTGGCACAACTTTACTAACTTACAAGGCTCTTGGTGAAGACATTAAAAGAGCTCAGCAATACTTATCGTTCATGAAATAGCTCCTGAGACCAATGTGTTTGGGCTTGTGGCCCAGTATGAAGGTCATCAGAAACACATTGCAAACATCACTTAAGTGGGTCGGGCATAAAATCAATATTTTCTTTTAGTTCAAAAGAGTATACTGGGTAAGAGGTAACAAAATTGATGTTCTTCACACTCAAAATTAGATCACTCCTTGAGGTCAATTATTAGAAATGGCAGAAAGGTCCTGAACACACATCTTCAACTTTAAGAAAAAGAAACTGAGGTGAAGAGGAGCAAGGGAAAGATATTTACTGTCATGGTCAACTAATAGAAGGTTATTTATTGTGGCAAAACATCAAAAGTTTGATGTTGCAAAAATACTTTTGTAACATTGAGAAAAAGTGATTGGAACTGCAGCAAAACTGGAGAACGAAATGAGAAGTTCTTAACAAGTAACTCATTCTTTAATTCTTCAATTTATCATGTTTAATCTTTAAAAGCTGTTCAATCTGCAAACTGTGACTGATATTGTGTCAGTAGGCTACATTGGCAATATTCAGTCAATCAATCTTAATGTGTATGGTGGCAATTCATTACAAGTGTTATCTTCAGACACTTTACAATAGAGCAGGTTGAAGGCAAACTCTCCAATTTATATTCAGAAAAGTGGGTCAAACTGTCAGAAACCATCTGTTTCCTGATACGTTGGTAAATCCTTGATTGCAGATGTCAGGAGCTGTGGGTAAACTCCTGCTTATTATCTGAACTGTACAGATATGCTGCCTTAATTTGGAAAAAGCTGTATAGTTGAGGAACAAGGGTTCTGCACACATATAGATACTTGCAATGGCCTTCAGGGAACATTTTTAGACCAAAGAAGGAAAGGAAATGATCACCTGCTGTGAATGAGACAGACATCCTCATGCAGTTCTTTAAAAAAAAAACTGTAGAGTCTCTTTGCTGATGATATTCTGCATTCGAGCACACTGGCTTTAAAGTCGAGATTTGTGTCCTTAAAAATACAGCTCCAGAGTTACAGCTGTGATGAGGAATTATTGGATCAAGAATTGACAAAATTTGCATACAGACATACAAACGAGTGAGATACACCACTAATGAACGTTGCCATAAGAGAAAAGAACACAAAAACAAAGCAAAGCAGAGCAGGAAATGTCACATGTATCACCATCCAGTTCAAAAATATCAACTGTGAGATTCAGCCCGCATCACCCGGCCCTAAATCTAAGCTCATTAGTAGACACTGCAGTGTACATGTGCTAAATTCTGCAGCAGACAGAGCGGTCCAGACACAAAAGCTGCCTTCACAATAGCCGAAATCTTGATAATGTGATCACAGATGACTGTTTCGAACAATAATGGCACAACATTTAATTCGGTGAAACAAGGCTACGTCAGCCTGAGAAGGAGAACAAATGCTATCCGCTTCATGTTTTGATCTCGTCTGCTTGGTTGATTGTCAGCGCTGTTTGTTTATTTTGACAGCATTTTATAAAGAAGGCAGAATATTTGACTGTTCATAGGACACACACACGGGCTGCAGCTCCTGATCAAAAGGAGGAGGCTTATTTTACATAGTGCTGTGTGAAATGGAAATGGCTGCAGCTTCATTTGCTTATCTGAAGGGGTGCAGGGCTTTTTAGGGGGTTGTCAATGGAAGGTCTAATAAATACTTTTAAAGAGATTCAATGTGATGATATTCCTTTTCATGGATGCAGTGATATCCAGAAAATGGGTACAAATGTCTCCAGTTTTCAGCACACAACTTGAAATAAATTGTGATAAAGAAAAAGTCACATTACAGAAATTAAAGATATACCAAAGAGAAATGTAGCAAGCTAAACTACAGCAACACAGCAAATGCAAAATTGTTATTTTTGTCATTATTGTAATCATATACAGCGTTAGATTTTCAGGTTACTCCTGCTTTACCATTCAGTTTCATACCATAACTGCACTCCTCCACACTTTTCTGTTTGTCTTGGTAAGCAGCATGAGTAATTGCAAACAGGAAGGTTTCCCCCTCCCAAACCATTCTCTGAATTGTCCCTGCTAGCCCCTTATACAAGTATGGCTCTTAGAGGTGCAGTGTGTAGAATTTGGCAGCAATTTGGCAAACAGAAACGGTGAACTTCCCATTTTGTCCATCAAAATAGGAGTGCAACCATCCCCATAAACAACTGTTTGATTTTTATTTAGTTAGTAAAAGCTTTAAAAAAATTGACATTACCGCGGGCCGCATTCATGTGGGCCGACATAACGGTCTGCCATGTTGTCTGCGGGTGGGTTTTGGGGACAAAAAGAGCAAAACGTGATTTTTAAATACAAGTCTGGCCACCGGTCCTGAAATCTACCTGAATGGCATGTGGCATCGTAACTGACCGATAATCTTTGAAAATATTAGTTAAAAATATGAATGAAAAAACGCTCACCTGGTAATTGTTGTAAATGATGCCCTGTTAACGGTCCTTTTTGGTTTTTACCGGCTCTCATCACTTCGTGATGTGATGGAAGGGTTCATTCCAAAATCTGAACTCTAGATGTCGCTAAAATGCCAATTTCTACACACTGCATCTTTAAACTAGAAAAGCACTTGGAGAGCGCAGACCTCCGCCAGCGCCACAGTCCTTAGCCATATTGTGATTGTGACCATAATTATTAGTTCTACCTTTATTTCATCTAAATATTTGGATTCCTTGACCATGAAAACATACCATTAGCAATTGGATTCATAATAATCTTAATTTAGTTCAGTAGTTATTCACAAAAATCACATTTTTCGTCATGGCGTCACTAGATCAACACCAAAATCGAATCAGTTCTTCCTTTTCCCAAGCTGAACATTTCCTAAAAATGTCATCAAAATCCATCCATGACTTTTTGAGTTATTCTGTTCACAGACAGACAGACAGACAAATAAACTCTCCCGAAAACATAACCTCCTTGGCGGAGGTAATAATGAGACTGCTTATGAGGATAAAACCATGTTGTTCACAGTAACAACAGTTACAAGTGTTAAAAGTTTATTCATGCACAACTGTTGTAAGATTCCAATAAGTAACTTACTTAGCTGTTAGTATGACAGCCACATGCCAAAAAACTCCAGAAAACAACCTTAATTGTGCTCGACTACGCAGCATGGTATCCCAACAGATTTCACTGTGAATTTTTTCATAAAAGGCATGTGTGAACAAGCTACTCTGAAATTTTTTAGGTCAGTAACCCTCAGTTATTCTTGAAAAAGGCGTACTTAATGTGTAAAAAGAGCTAAAAATATACAGAAAACCTGACAATATTGTGAATATACCTTTGTTAGAAGCATGTATGAACATCAAACAATTAATCTGGATTGTTCAACTAGCCTTCCATTAGTTTCCTCCCCCCACCCCTACGTTGCCTGACAGGAATCTATTTGACAATTCCCTGCAGTGAGAGACTGTGAAAAATCAGGTCACAACATTATAATAACAGGTTATTCTGCCATAAAAAAAACATTTCAGAAAGGGATGTGTAAAAAAAAAAGCTTTGCTAAATGCCATTCTCAAGATCATTCCCACCTAACACTTCTTCAGGTTCTGCCCTCTTCTGGCAGTTCAGCAAACGAATATGAAACCAGACTTTCTTCGTTTTCATGAAAATTTCCAAAATTTAATGGTTCACCCGCTGACAAAGAGAATGCCAATCTTGAACCATAAAGAAAAATATTTGGCATAGCTTTGCTGTGCCCTTCCTTCTTTACCATCACATAGCCTGACCGGGTCTCCTACTGTGAGTTCCTGCTGAATTTGCATAACAGAGGGACTCACAAAGGATGGATTAAAAAAAGAATGGATGGAAATTTAAGAAGCAGAAAGAAAATATCCTCCAGATTTTAGACACCAGCACATTTCAGTCCATGCACTGAGGCTTGCTTCTTTCACTTCAGTCATACCTGAATCCCTCATTCACACCACAGTGTCAATTTCCAGGCTTTTCAATTGCTCTGCTGTTTTATAGTCATGCCATGAAACTTGTGGACTTAGTTTAAAATCTACACTTCTTTGTTCTGCTGTGGGAGAGTACAATCAAATAAATTAGTTAGTAAAATGGTTAAAATATGAGCAGATAAGCCGGTGGGAAGTTGTGTAGCCCCATTTTCTGGAAAAGACAATCTTAAAAGCTTCTGCTCTCAATAATAGACCTTAAACAGCCTATTAGAGATAATAGTCTCTACTATTGAATCTTAAATATTCATTAAATTGTTCAGACCTGCCTTAAATAACTCAATATCTAATTTTCATTAAGAGCAAATATAACCAAAATCCATTTCCTAGTATGTGCACATTTAGCTTTGTCAATAAAGCTGACTCTGACTATAGCTGTAGCTCTTATTATTAAGCCTTAAGGCACTCTACCCCCCTTTGAAGACAAATGATGAAAAACTACACAACTTTTTGGCCACTAAAACTATCCCAAGGAAATAGATTTCAGATTGCACAAATATATCTAGATAAAGGAATAGAACAAAACAAACATGATGGGAAAGACGTCTGAAGACCTCATTCATGCACGCATAAAATTAATTTTTTGGGCCAAAATCTGGCCAGGGATGTACGTAAATGCAGCCCACCAGACAATTTGATACATCTTTTATCAACGGCACTCCTTCCACACATACTAAAAATCCCATAATGCACTGCAAGAGCTGCAATGCAGGACCATTGCACCAACCTCTCCTCCCATAGCTATAATAACTAATCGGCTATGGTTAGTTATTACAGCTTCTTTCAATATTTTGGGGCATTTCTTTCAATGCCCCAAAATATAGCCAATTTAGACTGATAAGTAAAGTAGGATCCTGTTTAAGCCACATCTTAGCCTACATTCTAAATCTTGGAGTTTGACACCCCTGACCAAAACAGCTACACAAAGTTTGTTTCTTTACCAAATTATGTTGGTCGTGTGAGTCACATGGCATGAGCCTGAATGTGTGCCATGGTATCTGTACTGGGATTCTGAACAGAGAGAGAGCTGAGCTGTTACACTGTGGCACATATATCGATTAAATCAGCCAATTATAGTCATTTTTAGAGTATTCACGATCAGCCAGAGTTTTACCGATGTAACCTCGATATATTTTTAATTTGTCATAAAACAAACGCTGTCAACAAAGCGTCCCAAGTTAAACAGAATGATGACACTAAAAAGATCCATAAAGACGCAGCGCCTATTTTCCTGCTGCGTAAGCCGCAGACCAATCCAGACGGCTTAAGTAGTGCAGGAGCGCCAGAGACGCACTGCGGAAGCACGATATAGCACTGTTTAGGCTCAAAAATGTACTAAATGACCTGCTTTAATTAATTATGGACGCTTCCGCCAGGACACTTGGATTACAGCGGACGAGCAGTATGAAGGAAAATAGGCACGCTGTGGACTTTATGGAGCGCTGCCCCTGTTAGATGGACGCGTTGACAGAAAATTCGAGCTGCATTTGAGACATCAAAAAAGTGCTCCAGAGTGTTGCTCAGCATGAGAGTGAGTAGAAAATTAAGGCATATCATTCTTTGGGTGTAATATTTCTTTAAGGTCTTACATAATGAGCTACTTTCAGCAGTAGCAAAATTACATACATTACAGAGCAGGACCACTGGACTCTGCTAGTTCGGCTACGGAAACAGCCTGACAGAGCGGCGCTACCAAACATTTTCCCTGACCAACGCCATATCTGCAGTTCACAAAACTGACAAGTTGGAGCTTCTGATTGCAGGGGATCAGTTAATTCGGGACTGTTCTATGATGATTATTGTGGAAATCTGGCTCTGACATGGAAGCTAAGCTAACTAGTTAGCAAGCTAACTATGTTAGTGTTAGCATAGCTCCCTAGGAGCACTACGTCTTCAGCAGACTCATCCGGGGGAAGACTCAGCTACTTCATCATAGCTTGGGACTTTAATCAGTCAGTTTAAAGATGTTTGTGAAATATGTGCAGTGTCCCACAAAATATTCTGATTTCCTCACACATATTACCTCATGTGTACAATAAAAAAGTGGTTCTACCTGCACTACAATCTACTTCTGAAGCACTAATGAGGATTCTGAGACTGAAAGGCAGATGTGACAAAGAGTTAATAAGAAACCTGTATCTTTACATTTAAGTAAAGGTTATTATTTTTATTTTGCAGGAATAATCTATTGAGCTTTGAAAGCTTCATGCAGTTTTCTTTCCTTAAACTAGTTTTTAAATGTATTAATAATCTGCCTCTGAACCCTTATCCAAATTTATTCAAAGACAGAACAGCAGCAGAGTAACAAGAAGCAAGGTGAATGAAAACTGTAGCATACAAAAATGTAAGTCAACATTTGGACAGTCAGCTTTCTCTTTTAAAGGCTCTAAACTCTGGAATTCATTACCAACCGAAATCAAATTAACCACAGACTTAAAACCCTTCTCTACAAAGGTCAAGTGCTGGCTAAAAGCAAAACAGCTGTAATCATTCTTAGTTTGCCACATTTTTTTTACTTATTTTGAACTGGTTTGTGTAATTACTTGTTTTTATGTGAACATGTATTTTAATGTTGTTTTGTAAACTTTTTTTGTTATTTTATGCTGTTAAATATTGTAAATTTTCTGACTTTTAAATTTAAAGGCCCAACTAGGGACAAAAGTTGGAAATTAGCATTTGCTATAAACTCTCTGTGCAGCACATCAGATTCATGCTCAGTGATGGAACTATGTTAAACTGCATCGTCCCTATCAAATAAATAAATTCAATTCAATTTACTGCAGTTTTTCACACTCTTTTATTTTGTACTTGAAACCTGCAGAGAAGAAAAATAATAGATGCCTATGAAAAGAATGTTACCTGAGTGTTTTGTTGCTTTCCTCTCTGTACCTGTTTACAACTTTTGAAAAAGTTGTTCTACTTGTACAATATCTTTCCTCTAATTTTCATCAACAAGAAGCACAAAATAAAGAGCGACTCTTTTTTAAGGTACTGTAGAGTCCTGTATCTACAGGCTGCTCTCCGCAGTGTGAAGCTGGAGCTGAGGAGATGATGGCGGTCATTAGCCATAGTTTATGCAAGCCAAATGATGGCTTTTTGGTTCAGGTTTGAGAGGTCAGGTGTACCAAATTGGATCATTTTGGAGGCAGCAAGAGTAATTCTGTTTTTTTTTGTTTCTGTTGGTGGCAGAGAGCATGTTCCAGAAACAGAGAAAAAAGTTTAACAGAACATTATGAGTTAAATGTGTCAAAGTCTTGGAAAACAGCTCTAACATGAATACACATATTCATGCTCAGTGATGGAACTATATTAAACTGCATCGTCCCTATCAAATAAATAAAATTCAATTCAATTTACTGCAGTTTTCACACTCTTTATTTTTGTACTTGAAACCTGCAGAGAAGAAAAATAATAGATGCCTATGAAAAGAATGTTACCTTCAGGATCAGTATTTTTGCCCTAAACATTAACAATGCCTTTATCAACACCTTTCACTTTGTTCTGCTGTTCTTACAAAACAATGATGTGAAGCTCTGACAAGAGGCTGTTAACTCAACAACAAAGAAGTCAAGGAAGAATCACGGCTGAAAGGAGAGACCTGTAGTGTGCTTGGTTTAGTTTTGTACAATATACAGTACAATACAATGAAAGCCAGCAGTGCTGCATGCAGTGTCTGTTTCTGTGAGATTTCATGCCAGGATGAAAAGCAGCAACATGCTGAAACATTCGGCAGTGCAGAACAACATTAAATATCTGGAGTGCAATGTGAGAATGTGATGGTTGTGACTGAGAAAGCCCACGTTTCTTTTTTTATTTTACAAACAGAAAATCCAGAGAATTGGATCAACCAACAGAACCAATCAAGCACTGGTATGATTAAAGTCTTCATCATTCCCATTTTACATAAAGCACAACAAAGCACTGTTCAAAATTTACATCAATCTGAGCTGATGATCATGACAAGAAGAGGCACACACATGCTAAGGCAGGGATCTGTAAGCCTTAAGGTGGTCATTGTTTGTCCAAAACAAAGATAAAACATCCATTCATCCATTATCTGTTCTGTTTATGTCTTTCAGGGTCACAGAGGCAGAAGCCATTCCCGCTGCCATTGGTTGAGAAGCAGAGTACATCCTGATGAACGCAGAGCCACATAGAGAGACAGCCACTCATACCTAAGGGCAATTTGAAGTCACCAGTCATCTTACTGAATGTTTTTTGGTCTGTGGGAGGAAGCCGGAGTGCCAGGAGAGAACCCATGCATGCACTGGGAGAACCCTCTTGCTGTGAGGCACTACCTGCTTCACAACTCTACCACCCAAAGGAATTTGTGTGTAAGAGCATTTTATCTTTAATTTACTCATGAGTCAGTTATCATGGAAAACAGCACAGTACTGAATGTAAGGAGGGCCATATTTGACATTAGCACAGAAATCTCATAGGTGGTCTGGGGATGGAATTCTCAGGAGTCATTAAGGGAATCAATAAAAAGCTGAACCAATAAGCAGAATTGATAATGGCACTGAAGGCAACATTAAAAACTAAATTACATTTCTAGCCTTGACTCACTAAATTTGGCATTACTGCTGCTGTAAGGTTTGAAGAGACTATGTTTTTGTTCCTTTTTTGAACTATGTGATAGTCTACTTAGTATGGTTGTCACTAGAGCTGTAACTATCAAGTATTTTTGGAATCGAGTACTCTGTCAAGTATTTCTTCGAGTACTCGAGTACTCTAACGAAATATACTTTTTTGTTTTTAAACAAATAAATCAATTGTATACAATGCAACATGTTAGGGCTTTCAAAATGAGCAACCAAATGCCATATATTCCTCAGAAAAGGGTTTTTATTTTAACAACTTTCAAAGTTTAAACCAGTACTGGCTTAAAACAAAGCCAATACAATACTGATGTACAAAGCAGTAATATAATTCTGCAATTATATTTGTGAAGTGTGTTCTGGAGGGCATTGTGTAGTTTGGATTGAAATCCTTGGTCATGTTCTTAAATCCTGTGTCCTCCACCATGGAAAGAGGATGCATGTCTGTGATGAGCATATTTAAAATGCTGTAGTAGTAATAGTTGCAGCCCTAACAACGTGCTATCATGCTAAGCTACGTGCTAAGCTAACTCTGTTTGACATCAGACACACTGCACTGTGTTTTCTTTCCATCCCTTCTTGTAGTGACCACACACTTGGGACACTCTCTGCCGTTTCTTCTGTGGACTCTCTCCTTTCTGTCCCTCTCTTTTCTCTTCCTTCATGACAAGCCGCGCAGCAAAGGGTAACCTGAAAATGATCGTCCGTGTCAAACACCGTGCACTAAATAGTAGTCCAGATATATATTTATATGTATAATTATAAATAGCGAGGCTTGAGGATAAAATTTAATTTGAGGTTTTTGAACTACTCACGAATATTCGAGGAATCGTTTCAGCTCTAGATGTCACAATTCTGAAATTTCAGGCTCATTATCGATACCTAGAAAAACAGGCAATACTTGACACCATTTTTGATACTGCTAAAATGGAAAATACTTACAAGGGATTAAAAAATGTTTTCATTGACATGATAATCTCAAAACACTTTCTCAGCCTCAAAATGGAACATGCTTTCTCAGCAGAACCACAGATCCTAAGTAATCAGAAAATTAAAAAACAGCAAAAAAAGCAAGACATATACATTACTTAGAGTTAGGGGTGTGCGATATGACGATCTTAAATCGTTAAGGATCTTAACGTGGGGATGATCTCATATAGCAGAAAGATCGTCAGATCGTCTGTGTGGGCACACAGACTTTGACACACACCCGACTAGCCAATCGTAGCACATTACCCGCAGTGCATGGTAGGATCTCCTGTTTGGTTGTGTAGCATAAAGCCATGACGGAAAGAGAAAAGGAGATAAAAGCTTGAAGATGTCTGAACAGAAATCTGTTCTAAAGCAGCTGTATTATTCACTCAGATTATAGACATTGCAGTTAGATAACATTTGTTCTGAATTGTTGCACTTTAGGAGATAATGTTTATATTGTTGTTCATTACCTTTTATGTTTACATTTATTGCACATTTTTATAAAAACTGCACTATTTAAATTAAAACCTGTTCAGAAAGTTTCTTTGGCTTTAATTGTCTTTTTTTTTCTTTTAGGGTTTTACATGTTTTATATGTTAAACATGGGGAAAAAATGGTCAAACATGCAAATTAGTCCAGAAAATAAATCAAAGTAAAAAAGAATCGTGATAAAATCGTGATCGTGATTTTATTTTTAAAAAATCGTGATATGATATTTTTGCCATATCGCCCACCCCTACATAGAGTAAATAAATGCAAAATAAATAACCCAAATATAACACTGTTTGGCAATATTTTAAGGTTGTCTCAGATATTTTTCCTTTTTAACTTAGTGCAAATAATCCAAAAATCTAAAGTTAACATTTACAAAATATGCAAACACTTGTCTGAGGTAGACTCGATACCATGGCAAATTAGTATTGTATCCAATTGTATCAATACTTCTGACAGCCCTACTACTTAATATTTTCCAAAGGTTACCATAATACTGATGTGCCATCTTGGCCTTTTGTTGACATTTTCTTGATTGTCTTAGTGTTTAAGACAAAAAAGCAGATTTCCATGTCATATCAAAGATACACATATTTGCGTAAAAAGTATTTTTTTTCAAGTTGTAAATAATTATATTAATGGGTGTTTAGAAATCAAATCAAGTACAAACACTGAGTTGAAAACTAATATGTCATTGAGAGCTGAAGGGCCTCATATCTGCAGGATCTTCTGAGCATTTGATTATTAGCAGCCTGTAATACTCGACTTTCATTAATGACCAACAACTAAAACAGCAGAGGCCCGATGATAAGACCGCTTTGAAGGTGGACATCAAATGTGACGCCTCTGGGGCCGAGAACAAGGCAGCTCTTCTTTGACATTTCCCCGGCGCAGGCACACATTGACTTAAAGGGCCTCGTCACGCCCGTGGGCTCCGGCGGAGGGGGGGAAATATGTTGCGGGTTTGGAACGTGCTGCTTGTAATCCAGGAGCGCCCCAGATTTGTTTATAGCTTGAGCGAAATTTCTATTGAGTGGTCCAAATTATGAGATTCATCATGGGTCCTGAAGAAAGGGGAATTCTGGATGTGGTGCGGGACTATTTTAAGACGGAATCATCTCTCCATTAGTCACTGTACTTCAGAGAGGATGTCGATTTTTACTCTAATGGGAATAACAAACCGCCTTATTAGAATTCCCTTGTGGTTTAAAATAGTGTGGAGAACAATGAAAGCACACATGGCAACATGAATGCTTTGTTTCATGTGTCTTATTGCAAAGTAAGTGTTGATTTAAACAATGTTTCTGTTAAGACTTAACAGTGAAACTAATAAGCACTGATAAAGCACTAGTAAGGACCCACTCTTCTGAAAATAATTATTATATGTCGTAAATAAGCACAACAGAAAGGCGTGTTGATGCAATAATGGAGCAAAGGGACAAGGATGGCAGCAGCATAAACACAAACAACTGTGCAATCATCAGCAATAAGCATCTTTAGACAGTTTGTGCTTTTCCACACTATATTTATTGTTATTACCAATTATTATAACACTCTGTTTAATTGTTCCCAGTCTCAGCTATAACATAAAATTCTCTTCAAATACTTCACCCACTCTAGCTCTATTGATTGTACAGTAAATTAATGTACTGTACACCTATTAATTACGTAAATGTATCACGCTTCCCTACAATCTTCTTTTTAACACTTGTGTTTTGGTTCTGTTGCTTTTCTTTGTTTTGCTGCATGTGCAGCTGCAACATCTGCGTATCAATTTATTCAGGATCAATCAACTCACTTCCTATAACATTTCTTGTACAGTTGTTGTCTCAACACCTGAAACATAAATTCATTGACTCATCAGTAAAGAATTATTATAAATGCTGTATATACAAAGCAATAAATGCTGTATTGATAGCAGTAAGGCATGATCAAGTACTTAACACATCATTTATCATCAATCATTCCATCTTTTATTTGGATATAAAGGGACTTAGTGTACATGACAATATCTGCAGATAAAAAAAAGATTATTAAATACCTATTTATGCCCCCGATTGCACTGCATTTTAGTAATGCTACCCTATATGATGATGTATGATGTTGTATCAACCTCAGGGTTTTAAAATTTCGGAACAGAGTTTCCACGGAAAGTTTCCAATTTGGAACATTTCCCATTTCAACTTCCCACGGAAAGTTTCCAGAAGTTTATTGCAAGATTTCAGCCCCTTTGCGATCCTAATAAGCATAAATGTATTTATGTTTTAACTTGATATCCACTCTTTTATTCTTTATTAAGTTTTAAGACATTTAAATCAAAAAGAAAAAAACAAAACAAATGTACATTTCTTGAGAAGATACCCTGCTTTTAAACCATAGAAACAGCTTCTTAGAATAATGTTCCTCCAAGAAACTGAACAGAAATCACTAAATAGGATCAGCCATCTTTTTATTCTCTAAACCACTTTATTCCTTTGTAGGTCCCAGGACGCTGCCTGAACCCTGGGATAACCACCAGCTAATCACAGTGGAGACTATCAAATAGTTCTCAGTAAAGTATATTCCCTCTATTTCACATTAATGGGCCCTTCGTAGCTGACTTCTTTGAGTTTGTGTAGCACTATTTCAAAAGCTATTAGAAGCCACGGTGTTCTTGGAGACGTTTGTGGTGATTAATTAGTGGTAAACAGGAGTAAATTGTTATGATGATTTTACAGTGCTTGACAGGTAGCTATTTTTGAATTACAGTATTTATTTATTGTGACATATTCTGTAAAATCACAGTATTTACTGGGCTAATGAGCTCATGATGGAAAAAATGCAGAATTAAAAGACTGTAAGTAGATTACAGTACCATACTCAGCTCCACGGATGCTGACAAAGACCAGAAAGAGAGCCCACATCATACTCATTAAAAAGTCTCTGCATTAGGTACCTACTATTTAAGAACATTCAGGATTCTTTAACTGTATTTAAATGCATTAGTTGTCTTGTTCCTTCCTGTTAGCATACCAGCCCAGTAAAGCCCTCAAATTACTTTGGTATTTAATGGAGCTCTAAGTAAAAACCAAACCATACAGTGAAGCACCTTTCCCTCCTGTGGAACAGTCTACCCGAGACCTGAGAGCAGCAGCTCTTAAATCAATCCCTTCAACTGCTTCATGTGTTTTTACGTTAGTTTCAGAGTTATTGTTATGTGTGTTTGATTACCTCCTTTTAGTTCTTTTTTAAGAGGTTATTGTTTTGACTTGTTAATTCACATCTTTATCATTATCTTCTAATGGTTTTATCAGCCCCCGTGTTTCCTAATTTTCAATTCAAGATGGCGTTCCTCAGCTGTCTGTGGCTGTTTGAAGAGTCCTCACTTAGTGTTCTTGTGTGCATGTGTGTGTGTGTGTGTGTGTGTGTGTATGTGTGTTGAATGTGGGATGGGAGGGTGAGTGAGGTTCTGAATCTTGTTTTTCATCCTCCTTCTTTTACCTGCTTGTGTTTGTACAGCAATTTATCCCACATCGTTTTTTTTAGGATAAGTGCTTTCTAATAAAGTTTGATTTATTTGATTTGCAGGTTATTCAGCTTTGCCATGTTTAAGTTTCTGTGACATTACATTCAGTTGTTACTCAATAACAGTATTAAGTGATGATCTTATAGGAAAATATTGTCATTTCAGAACACCTTACTATAATGTAACAATAATGTTTTGGTTATCCATCCATTATCTACACCTCTTATTCCTTTCAGGGTTACGGGGGCTGGACTCTATCCCAGCTAGGGATGGGTACCTTTCACATTTGAACCGATACCATACCGATAACCGGTACCTGGGAATCAGTATCGGTACTCAACTGTACCAATTTTCGGTACTTTTGCATGTGTTTATGGGGTAATAAATATTAATGTGTTTAACATTAAGATCTCAAATTTTTTCAATGTACATTTATTTCTCAATATATAAAATTTGACAGATATATATCAAAACAACATTCAACTGTTTGTATTGTAACATTGTAGTTGTTCCAAAAATTTCTTCAACATGAAAACCAGTAACTAAAATAAACCACAACTTAATAAATTAACTGCAGCCCTCACTTTAACATTAGGGCAGTTTAATAATGGGTCTGACAGAGCTGTAAATAAAAACAAGCATTTACATTAACGTTACAAAGTACGAGGAACCGACCTGATAATAACTGACGCACATTAAAATGCCAAGCTAATACCATCTTAAACACGAGGCTTATTTACCTGGACCAGGTATCCTCCTTGTCACATTTGCTGCCATCACCAAATGTTAAAGCCATTTCTTTATCTGTGTTTCTGGCTGCAAACGACTAGCCGCCATTGGACACAGGCCCCGCCACTGGCCTTACACTTGGCGTCACAAACATTACAGCGAGCATAATCTCCATCACATACTTTCGAGCAAGTTCTCTCAGCCATGCTTGCTTTGTTGACTGAGCCCGCAGCTGCTGACGCCATTACGCTATTGCTGTGCTGCGTTCAAGTCCGGTATGAAAATTCACTTACTCTACCCAATACTATGCCTGCTTCTTCCACTCCCTCACAGTCACAAGGATGCGTTTACGTACCTAAACATGGCACTGTTTGATTTTACATGAATCGGTACTCGGTAGTACCTACAGAATTTGGTTGGC
Organism: Scarus forsteni; assembly: GCA_036419115.1. Lineage (NCBI taxonomy): Eukaryota > Metazoa > Chordata > Actinopteri > Labriformes > Labridae > Scarus > Scarus forsteni. Next base: position 25,039,001 of record JAZDUH010000383.1, read on the forward strand.
ACCTCTTAAAGTACTGAATTCGGTACCCATCCCTAATCCCAGCTGACATAGGACAAGGGGTGGAGTACACCCTAAACCAGACCCCAGCCAATCACAGAGCCACAAAGAGAAAAAGACAACCCATCACACTCACAGTCACACCTATGGGCAACTTAGTGTCTCCAATTGACCCAATAAGAATGTTTTCATCTGTGGGAGGAAGCAACATTGCCTGGAGAGAACCCATGCATGCAAATGGAGAGCATGCAACCTCTACAGAGGAAGGCCTTGTCCAGCACAAGGATCAAACCATCACCCTTATTGCTGTGAGGCAATATATGCCTACCATGCCTGGTTTTTGTTACCTTAAAAATTTTTTAAAAAGAGATAAATACAATTCCACAAGCTTATTGTGTTTGCAGCAATTTTTGGTAAAATGATGGAACAATTTCAATCATGAGCGTGGGATGCTGAAAATGTAATAACTTAAAAATGTAATTTATGTTACTGTATCCCAACACTCTACCGTAAATCCAATCCAGTTGTTAGTCTGTTATTTTTTATTCTATTTTATTTCATGTATTTATTTTTCTTTTTTATCCATCCTCTTTCAACCCTCTGCGTCCCATCTTCCTGATGTGACGTTATCAACTATCAACTGTCATCAATTTATCTATGTATCTAGAAATCTATTATCTATTTATTGTCTTATCGTCTCCTTATCATTACATATCAAACAAGATATCTTCTTTACTGAAGTTCTTTATTTGTGTGTTGACATTATAAGCTGTACTGAATTAGGTAAAATTAAAAACCTAATTAGATTTTTCTAAATTACTTTAGCTGTTTCCAGCTCATCGGTTTACCATTTTCTTTTCTTTTGCTGCTTTAATTAACATGAATTAGCTCTGTGACTTTTCCTTTGACTCTTTTGTTCTTTCTTGACCTGGTTGCTGATTTTATTGTACCAAGTTCAACTTTTTGTTTTGACTGTTAAAACACTTTGATAACATCTGTTGTAAAGGTGCTACATTATTAATATTATTATTATTATTACTGTGTAAAGTGGCATTTCATTTTTACTATGGTAGCTTAAATAAAGTCAGAATGCTTTCATATGACATTATGGCTCATATAAAATTAAGACAATAGATTTAAAATATGTTAAATGAAATTACAACTGTTGTCAATCAGGATACAGTTTTTAGAATTAGTGATAATCTGACACCAGCTGTTTAGTTGTTGTTCTAAAGCAGGGATGGGCAACTTTAATTACCAAGAGGGCCACATAAAACCATTTTTCCCAGCCTGAGGGCCACAAATTTTCAGAAACTCTGGATGATGAAATAGAATGTTGGATAAAAAACATACGAGAATACAAATTTGTCATAAAATTAGCATTCCAATATTCATATATTACAACATAAATACAAGTTATTATGCATTATCAAATTTACTTGACATAGAATTCAAGCAAATTTAGATTACATACATGGAATTAAAGCCAATGAAGCTATTTTCAAATCAATAAAGAGATGTTTTTCAAATTTTTAAAGATCAAATATTTTGCTGCTGCCATTTCAAATATAATATTGAGTAATACTTGATACAATGTTAATGGCTTCATGAAAGAGATTTACAGACACTATAATAGTAAGGTTGTAAATAACTTACATAAGATTATATAGAGTTATTTCTATTGGATATCTGAGTTTTCTTCATATATACAGCTGCTGGTATTTGGGAATGAATGACAGGCCACATTTAGTGATGTGGAGGGCCGCACTTGGTCCCCGGGCCGCCACTTGCCCACCCCTGTTCTAAAGTGTCGGTATGTTTTTAAAGATGGTAAAACAAAGGTCAGACGGTGTAGCATCTGCAGGTGTTTCACCGTGTTGTTCAAAATGGACAACTGGGCACAAAGGGAATAAAGAGCCCAGTCTGAATGTGTACACACTGGGTTTGGTTAGAACACAGTAATTGGGATTGGGAGAGGTAGTGAGGCTTGGGTTTTGGTGTGTTCAGGGAATAAATATGAGTGTGTTGAAAAAGCCTGCCTTCTGACAGTCACCTGTCTGGGTTTATCCATACACTGTCAAAGCAGGATTACCCTCAAAGCCCCCATGGATACAGAACCACCAACAGCCAAGTAGCTCATTTTCACTACAGCACCATGTGCAAACAAAGAGGACGGTAGACGGAAAGAGGAAAAAAAAAAAAAAAAAAACGGTCACACTGGCAAAGCGCTGCAGTAAATTTCAACTGGAGTAAACAATATGGGAAACAGGCCAGGATCTTCTTCACATAACATGCTTAATTCTCCAGCAAAAAAGGGAGAAAACAGACTCTTATTTCCACTAAATGAAGGCTATTCAGCGAGGTTTCAATTTTGACATGCCAAAGCAGTCTGAGGTATTGGGAAGTGAGGATGTGGGCGGGGGCGCGAGGTCTCTTAGCCTTCCTTTTTTTGCTGCATGGTCCCAGTCCAGCTGGCCTTTAGAATATGGATTATGTGTTGCCTTGGCCAGGCTCTCTCGCTCCATGGGGGGGCTGGACTGGGTGCCCTGCTTCAGCGGACTCCCCACAGAGACCCCTGGGTGAGAGGACGCCGAGAGCCCCCATGGTTCTCAAGGCGGGATCATTGAGAATGCAGCGGGTGCTTCCCCAATGAAGCAACCCGAACGTCAGTGTGTGAAAGAACGCAGTAACATTTCTTAAAGACGGACAGACGGACGGATGGAGAAAAGTGGGATGGTAGTGTGGGTTGGAGGCGGCGGCAGTGGCAGGGGGTGGGGATGATCTGGGTGGGGAACAACTAGGAAGAGGGAGTAGCAAGAACAATGATCTTGGCACAGCTGCGGCATTGCTGTCACTGACAATGCATCACAGTTTCTGCTAGGAGGGTAATAAAAACAGAAAAACACTGAAGTAAGGCTGGGAAATATGTTTATTTTTCTAAATATGCTGATACATTTTAAATAAAATGCAGTGTAAGACTGCTCTGAATAATAATACAGTTGATTGATATTGATTTAAAAAAACATTTTGTAATTCAACGTCATCTAGACATTTGTAGGTTTAATATTTATTAATTTCATGAGGAAAAAATAGTTTTGAGGGATGATGACTGGCCATAAAAGTCATAAAAATCCTTCACTAATGGTACAGGGTAGGGCTGGGCGATATGGCCTGGAAATAAAATCCACGATTTTTTTCCACAACACTCGATTTACGATTTTAATCGATTTTCCATCCTTAAAGAAACAAAACTCCCAGTGACATAAAAATGAAACAAATCAAGTTTTGTCTTTATGTTGTCTAAATGTTTCCTTCTTAAAGTCAAAGTCTGGGTCATAAAGGGTCTATTATGTAGTCCAAACATAGGCAGGTTTGTCTACATAAACACTACAAGGCTGAAGTATTTTTACAGTATTAGCATGAAACTCTGATCAATATTTAATCTACTTAAATAGCAAATACAAGCTTATAACAGTGCTTGTGCAAACCCTACAAGGCCGACCATCATGAAAATTGTATTTTTTTTCAAAAATTGCAACTACTTACATTTGGACTAAGGCAAGAAAAAAAAATCTCGATTTTTCATTTTTTAAATCTTCTGCAGAAAATAATTTGAATTAACCGATTTAATCAATTTTTTGCCCAGCTCTAGTACAGGGTATTTATTTACTTTAAACCTCAGAGCCTCCTATGACTCTTTCAGGGCTTTTCAATTGTATTTTTTTGCTCTCATTTTGGTGGTTTTATGCTAAGCTAAAGATGTCTGACAAAGGGAAGTCTTTAATGACTTTTGGAATTACAGCATCCACACTGTAATAACAAAATTCTCCACAATGTAACAAAAGACTGACAGTCTGAACCCTGGAGCCCTTTATGGACCCATTGACTCTCATTAAAATCACTTTTTTTCATTCTGTTGCCACATCAATAAAGAAGTAAAAACTCTGGTTAATTTCTCTGTAACCTTCTCTCAGCAGCAAAAAATTGGACACACACACACACACACACACACACACACACACAAACCCACTGATAGATTTACAGAGATCTTTCTCTGGGAAATGATAACCTTGTTTAAACTGATAAGATACAACAATGACAGTAGGCCGGTGGAATAAATTATTTCAGCGAGCTGAAATTTCCACTTGCTGCTAATCATTGACATCTCAGACTGATAATTACCACACAAAGTAGCCATTTTTCTGTCATCAAATAGAAAATAAGTTTGTTTGGTGTACAATAAAGTAGCATTAGGTATGTAAAATGGCATTATGAGGCTACAACATATGAAAAACAAGTCATGTTTGCGATACATGATAAGGACTGGAATTAATTATGTTGGATATTTTGATATACATCTTGTGTTATAAAAGGGCCTTCAGTGGAAAGGCAGTTTTTTCATTTTTTGTAATTGCAGATGAGTAATCACTGTTGTTGCTTATTATTAACAGATTCTAGACTGATAATCCCTGCACAAAGAAATTCACTGTTCTTTTATTAAACATCTTTTAATGTTTTTTAAAGTGCATTTATTTAACAAACTCAATGAAATTTAGAGGGTTACAATTAAAAAAAATAAATTTATGTTTGCTATACATGATGGAGACTGAAGTTATTGCCCCAAAAATACATATTTTTTCCATTTTTTAAAAATTAAATACTTATAAACAAGGCTTTTCGAATTACATGTTTTTTAAAGGAGCGCCTAAGGGTGTAGGATAAAGAATTGTAGGCATAAGACAAAGTCATGCACTTTTAGGTGCATGAATGTTCCTATTTTTGCCAACATATATTTGTATTTAAGAAAGAGGTCTGTCACTTTATCTTAATAAAATGACTGCAAATTTACTTCTTAAATGTTTTTTTGTCATGTTCAAACAAATAAGACATCATACATTAAAGTTGAGAATGACCAAAAATGGGTGCATAGTCATTTCCAAAAGTTTTCAGAGTGGACTTGTGATGCAGCAGGTAATTCTGTCAGTAAGAAAGGACATTTTCACATTGGACTTAATGTGCATGTTAACCCTTTAACTACCATCTCAACTGTTTGGCAGAGGTCATCACTACATTAAGGGATATTTAATGTTTTAAAAGAACAGAACAAATCAAATCAGTGTTTGGTTCCAGTCATAGAACAGAGACAACCACAAACAAACCAAAAAACTGATATTTTCTTTGTTAGGGGATTAAAAGGCTTTAATAGGCAACAGTTAATTGTGTGATGACATAAAAAGCACAAATATTTGGGACAAAATCAATTAGAAATGTCTGTAAAAAATGCAGAAATGACCTAAAATATATGATATTGAGTTTGACAAACACACAAAATGTTTTGATGAATAACAGACTTTGTGTGTACATTTATATCATCATATCAGTAAATGGTTAAGTTAAATATTCAAAATAATAATGATGGTAATAATAGTAATATAAGCTTTTAGCTTTTTTAACATTTAAGTCCAAGAAACAAAACATCACTTATTTTGGTTTGTTTGTTCATGTTTTTTCTGTAGCATAAAACACTGACAGAAACAAACAATGACGTTCTGTGTTTATTTAACACATTTAATATTCCTGAATTTGATTTCCTTTGCGAAACAGTTTAGCTGGAGTTAAAGCGTTAAGACTGGCATGTTCTCAGACACACAGCTAATAGCTGCATTCAATCTTGTATCTGAAATGTAGTTACATCACACTCCATCTCAAACAACACCGTGTATAATGTAAGTTTCTTAATATTTGTAAGTAGTGTAAACTTTTCAGCAGATTTCTTTGTTTGTGTTTCATGAACAAGTGTTTTCTGTATCGATTTATTTTAAAGAAAGTGAGGCTGTTTTCTATTATAAACATAACTTTTTTGACAGAAAAATCTCTGCAACAGCTTTTCAGGAAGATTCAAACTGAAAAAAAGAAAATTAATACCGTGGTAACTACACAGGAAATATAAAGAGGAAATTAAATTTGCAGTGTGAGGCACTGCTCGGCTCAGCAGTCCACATCACTTTTAATTAAAGCAATGACTCCTAAAGTGAGGCCAATGGTGAGGGGGCACGGCTATGTTGGAAGGGGGGCCTTCATAACAACAAGGGCTGCACATTGGCATCAGTTTAACATCAGTATTGGCTGATACCGGCCATTAAGTTTATTTTGCTATGATTGGCTGCATGCAAATGAACAAGGGTAGTGCCAAAGCAATTCAATGTCGACATTTGGCACATCAAACTGCTGATTCAGACATTATTTTTATCGATTACCTCTTCGAAGGAAGTTGTGTTTGTTTTCTGTTTGTGGGTCTCTGTGCATGGCAACTCAAAAGTTGGAAGACTTGGATGGAATTTTCAGGGAATGTGGTCGTGGCACAAGGACATTTTGGGTGGGATTGGGAGATATATGTGGATCCTTGAATTTTTAAAGGATTCTTAGGGATTGTGCAATCTGGCAGTTTTCCACATTTTGAATAATAGCTCTGCTAACAATGTCAGTAATACTCTAGCAGAGGTCTGTGCACTCGGAGCACTTCTAATTCAGCAGAACCGTTAGGCAAACTCTGATCTTCTGTCATGATCAAACATGAGAGAAAATATTGGAGTTTTACGGAAAACTACGCCAAAAGAAGTAATTCAGAAACCATGTGAATAGCAATTAGTATTGGCTAAATAAATGTTTCAAACATAGATCCTTAGTAACTGTTTTTGTGTTGGACAAAATGTGTTGTAACTGGCCTCTCTTCAATTTGAAACCATTTTAATTACTTTATTTTCAACCAGGTTATTTTATTCTCTAAAAAACGCCTAAGTGAAAGAATAAAGACAAGCAAAGTGTAGAAAGAAAAAGAAAAATCTTGATGAATCCTTTAAAATGATTAAAATTATAACTGTATTCATTCAGACTCTACCTACAAAAAGTGTTTGACTGTGTAACCCCACACCTACTGCTTTAATGCTATGATTTGTTATTAGTTGGTCAGTGAACCAATCAGGAAGCCAGCAAAGTTTCATATAAGAGAACATTTCCACCACAATGCATCAAATAGACTCTGCCAACACATTTTTTTTCTGTCTGGAGTTGCCCACCAATTGCAGCTTTGAAAAAGAGTTATCTGGCTATGATTGGTTGATCGATTAAGCAATCAGGGAGCCGTCACTTGGTGCATCTCGGCTGTGCATCACTTGCAGAGTCCTAACTAATTGTTGCCAAATATTAGATCATTTCCAGTTTAACATAAGCTAATATTAAAACTACACCATGTGTAACAATAACAAAACTAAATGATAATAAGGAGTTATTTCCTATTCTGAACTTCACCTGAATAGCAATCTGACTGTTGTTATATTCCAAACTTTTGAAAACATCATGTTTGTCACTTGTCAGCTGCTCCTTCAACATTTTTGACGGAAAAAGTTTGACATAGATCCTAAAATAAAGGAATTTTATAGCAAAAGAGGAGTGACAGATCTGGTGATATATGATGATGGGAGTTTGACAATGTTACCCTCTGCTAAAGTTGGGGAACCACTGAATAAAGGAATATATTGAACATAAGAGAACACATACTGAAACACAAAATCAGATGGGAAAAGAAACAAAACCTTCAACTGATCACATGTTGCAGTGTTTCCTGGATTATCGATGATTTTCTGGTCAACACTGCAGCCTGTTGTTTCAATCTGTCACCAACAGAAACTGCTGCAGGGTTGTCAGTACACTTGGATGCTAAGAAACTATAACGCCTTATACAAAACATGTTTTCCACTCCAGGGCTGTTTTCAGCTGAGGTGAATGTCTATTTAGATTAAAAATTTCAAATGAGTTTTGGCTCATATCACCTAGTTGGTTGGTAAGATTGCCTTAAGCCCTTTAAAGGTACATCAACTCTAATCAAACAGAAGGAAAATGCATTGTTACCCCATTGTGCATCTGGATCAGTAAGTTCTGGAGAACAGGTCCTGATTCAGATATTAGTTTTGGTCCATACGGCCCACCTCTACCTGCTAGTTCGGCTGTGCAGCAGATTTACCTCTAAAAAAATGTCTGGGGCGATAACAAGTATCCTTATGACAGCTCTGCGCCTCTGCATCTCCGACTAAAGTTAACCAGAGGTCCTTGTGTCGAGCGCCAGCAGCAGACACAAAGGTCTGAGCCGTGGGGCGCCGAGGCAGCTAGCACACCGCGGCTAAATGGGGCAGGTGATTTCCCATCTCCTCCACTGCCCTCCAGGCACAGCCAATCACTGCTGGGGAAAAGTGGCGCCCCAGCCTGTGAGCCGGGCAGCCAGTGGAAGGACTGGAGGAGAGGGAGCTGGAGTCTATCTGGGACCATGCATTATTCACATTCACCGCTACGGCACTAAGACCTCCACAAAAGAAAGGCCTCAGGTTCCATCAGCGCCGACTTGTTTCCAATCTATTATTGATGGCAACACTACACCCTATACTTTTCCCTGATTTACTGGATTCTATCATTGTTTCTATAATAAAGGCTATTTCCAGTAAAGTCAGAACAAATGAGGGGGAATGTTTCCAAGTACAATGCCAGTGGGTGCTTCTTTCAGTGGAATCCTTAGGAATTGGATTTAACTACATAAATCATGTGCGGCAGAGCTCTGTTACAAGAAGGTAAGATTTTTTTTCTGCTTTCTAATAGTGCATGCTCGAGCTAATACATGCAGCAAAACTAGAAACCTTTGTGCGAATCATCAGTAATGTCAAAGGTAGGTTTCCATGCAAAATTAATTTCAGCATGGAGACCTCCAGCCAGACCTAAGTGAAATAAATGAGCTATCCAATTACCACATTATGATCACATGTGGTCACGGTTAGAAAAAAATGAAGTTCCTCATCGGGAGCTTTCCTAGATCAACCATAAAAGCAAGCGGAAAAAAAATTCACAAAAACTCACTCTTGGTCTGCCCTGTGTGTGCGTACTTGTAGCATCTTTTGATTTTATAAGAGAGTACTGAATACAGGATGCAGACAAAGAGCCGTCATTATCCTCATTTTCTTTGCTAGTACATGAGTCATCATAGACATATGTACTTCAGAAATAGGCGAAGAACTGTTAAGTAGCACTAGGATGCCCATAAAGATTAACCATTTAAATGCAGGCCTCCCACAGAGGCAAAATCTTGTTCAAACTGTGATGAAATAAAAACTACAACAGTAGAAGCTTTCATCGTTTGCAGGCACGGAGGCTTTTGTCTTCTGCATGATTAAATTTGTTGTTTGCAGATGACATTGTTGTAAAGTTGTCAGAATCTTAAATTGGATACTAATGAAAATCATGAAATATCAATAACCCCGGCAACAAAAACAATACCCCAGGCACCCAATATTGGGAACTTTCTTGAGAACAATGATAAACAACAGGAAATAGACTCCTACACATGCTCCATTGCAGTGTGTTCATATTTGTGCGATTGAGTGTGGGATTCATACCTCATGGAAGCACCTTTCACACAAAAATAGACTTTTCAGAGCAGAGGTGCTAAATATCAAGAGAATTTATGGTGTGAAAACCTGTGCTATGGAACGGTGAAGCATTTTAGTTATTGTAAACACTCACACATAATTTCAACACATCTGGTAAAAATATGTAAAAATATGTATAAATCTCAAGGTGTTCAGTAAGAGTAAATCATGAGTGAACTAAAAATGATATTATAGCATCCCAACCAGAAAATAAGTAGAGTTGTCACAACACTGAGAGCACATTCTTTTGTCAAGGAAACCTCATTCATAGTCCAGTATTAAGCTAAAGTTTGAAAAACCGCACAGTGTTGTGAAACTCAGATGTGGATCACCACCAAAATCTAATAATTTATCCCATGTGCCCTGGCCAACAGTCCCTGAAAAGTACCATGACCAATATTTCTGGGAATTTTCATCCAATCAAACAAATCCAAATCCTTAAAAAAAAAAAAACAAATCATGGATCTGCATTTGTATTCGGATCACCACAAAAAATGACTCGCTTGTTCCTTTTACTATGATCAATATATCCTGGAAATTTCAGCAAGATCTGTCAAGAACTTTTTGAGTTATCTTGCTAACAGACAAACAAGCAAGAAATAGACGAACAACAGGCAGACCAGTGGCAAAGTCAAAAACCCAACATTTCTGGCATAAGTAAACAGAACTTTGTGATAATTAAATTCAGATCAGCATCTGTTTTAATGACACTGCAACAAAACAAGTCTCAGGCACTTAGTTTTGGCTTGGTTTGGTTCCAAAACAATGCATCCGATTTCCTGAAAACCGTCCAATTTGCACAAACACATTGACTTTTCTTTTTGCAGGAGTTTGCAGTATTGTATTTGCAACAGTTTCCATTTTTTGCCAGTGGTATAAAATGTTGAACTTAGATGTAAAATGATTGTAAAAATCAACAGATGTCTGTACCTGTAAGTAAAGTCATATGATCTAAAGCCTTCTTTTTTTAACTTATTTTCACGGTTGAAACACTGCAAACTTTTTGTCCAATTTCAATATTTTTCTCACTTCAGCTTGCAGCAGGTTTAAGCTCAAAACACAACTGAGGATCTGCAGGTTTATTTTTTAGTTGGTTCCATTTGTCCCGAAACAGTTGAACATAGTGCTACTGCCTTGTAGCAGCAGTCGAGTAGGGATGTTGTATCGACTCCACAATCAGGTGGGCCTTTCTGCCTGGAGTTTGCACTTTCTACATCTGCATGCATGTTTTTTTTGTAGGTATACAAGTTCCCTCCAAAGAGCAAAAACTGCATGTTGGGTTATCAGTGACGCTAAATCAGAGGGTCTTAAATTCTGTGGCTTGAGGCAAGACTGTGTGTGTATTGAACAAACATGATCACTAAAAAGCAACAGATGAATCAGGTTTAAATTAACCAAGGATTAGTTAGTTAATAACAATTCCATTGGTTGATCAGTTGTTGGGCATATATTTAGTAGGAGTTTGCCAGTTAATAAGTTAATACATTAACTGACTGCTAAAATGCTGACACAGTATAAAAAAGGCAATATTGCACAAATGTAAATGCAGATTTTTGGTTTGTTTTAGTCTGAAAACCACCACTCTAAATAATCCAGCATGTTTGAGAGTGTTGTCTGTCTGTCTGTCTGTGTGTATGTCTTTATGTGCTGTCTCAGCCTTGTGATTGGCTGACAGTCTGTCAAGTTTGCACCCTGCCTTTTGACCACTGGCAGCCTGGATGGGCTCCAGTTTCCTGCCACCCCAGAAAGGATCAGTGGTGTAGATGATGGATTGATGGACATTTGGACACCATCTCTAAAAAAAATAAAGATTTTTTCAATTGATCCACACCATAAGCAAAGTGTTTCCCTCAGAGGGATCTTTTAGGGGGTGTGAAGTTGCACCAAGTGATTTCATTCTACAAGTTTTTTTTTTACTACGTGTGCTTGTGTTTCTGCCTTTTTTTGGCAGCATTCATCAGAAGTACATGAGATAACAACACCCAAAAAACATTGTTCACATCTCTGAATGCTTTACTCAATGCTTTCTAATCACAGCAGGTGACCTGCATGTGTGACGGCTTCTTGTCGATGAGGTTTTTGCGTTGCACTCATCATCCTGGTTTGCAGGAATAGAGGATAATACTGAAAACAAGAGGCTGCAGCATGTTGAAGCAACAGCGTATGAAGCCTCAGCTGAATGTTTGATGTTGTGCCACAATCTTTGCAGGTGGGGAGGGCTGCACAGGCGGATGCCTCTCTTGCACACATGGACGTGGATTAAGAATGTTTTCTTAAAAGAGAAAATATGAATGATAAATATACTTAGGTGGCTTTGAATAGCAGGGTAGCCCGTCCAGGTATGGTCATGTTTTATAATGGATTTTTGATCAGCACAAAACAATTGATACTATGCACACGTATGCACATACATACATTTTTTGTGAAGACGTCACCTCTCAACCAAAGAAAGAAGATAAATAAATAATAAAAGATAATTAGATAAACGTGCAAATAAAGGATATTAGCAAAAACACCAGCAGCACAATAACAACAAAGCTAAGGAAAGCTAGGGAGACCAGAGAAAAATAAGTCAGTAAAGATTAAATAAATTAGATAAGAGGGTTTGCACAAATGACTTTAAAAGGCATTTAGTCAGGTCCTGTATGTAGTTCATTGCTGATATATGCCAGAAATGGGCCTCGTATTTTCAGGAATAGGTCGCTGGCATATTCAGCATAACCTGTTCATATGATGCAGTGTTGGACTTTAGCTCGATCCAGTGCTCAAAGGATGATGGGAGGACTGATTTCCATTGCCGTACAATGATTTTACAGTCTGTTAACATGGCCATTCTGCACTATTGTTGTTGCCTGCCCAGGTGTGGTCTATGTGTGGGAGTTACAGAAAAAAAACTGAGAAGTCTGTAAAATAATGAGACCTTACTAATAAGATGTTTTGTCCACAGCTTATAAAGAAGAAAGACTGCTTTGGGAACAGTCTAACTAGAATGTTACATGTTGTTTAATTACAAAATTGAACTACATACGTCATCTTAAGCCTTAATTTTTATTCCTAACTGGCTGGCCTGGTTCACAGAAATTAATTATCACATCTGAAATTCACTTTTTTTAGATAAAAAACTGCAGGTATGCGCACACACAGACTACTTTCTATCTCAGAACTGAACTCTAGTCATTAGAAATGATACTAAATCAAAAAGTGTTTTAATATGCTTGCATTGAGTCAGAGAGCTAAATCATCCGTTATCACAAGATTTGTATCATCACCCAGTGTTTTAAAAGCTGCAGTTTCTGAACTCAGCTTGCAGTCTGCTTTGCATTTCATGGCAGTGTCCACATTATTACCATGCACACATCAAAGATTCCCCCTAAATCTCTGCAGGAAACACGATCAATCTGCTCAGTATGCGCGGCCGGGACGCCGAGCCTTCTCTCCCTTTGAGAATGTCGACGCATTTGACCGATGTGCAGTCGATCCCCCAGATTGTGGCTAATCATCATTACCGGCTGCTGAAACAATGACTTTCCTTCAGCCTGCCCGGCTTCAAGAAGGACACGGGGGATCTGCTGGGTTTTCTTATGGTGGCTTAAAACTTGAGTCTGGATTTGAGGAATTAAGGCAGACTTGGACACAACAAAATGTAACTCTCTGATCATCCATCCAAGTTATCAGCCATGGGCCTGGCTCGCACTGTAAAATCTGTCTCATGAATTACCCCCAAAAATTCAACAAAAGGTGATTTATTTTTGGAAGAGGGATAGTTTCAGTTGGGGAATTTCATTTGCAGCCCTGAAAAACAAATGATGACTGCAGCAGATTTCCTACAAAGAAATAAAAAAATATAAAACAATGGCAGGGAAATGAGGACAGATGCATAGAAGGCGCTACTTGGGGAATTCTCCAAAATGGACAGCAGATTATGAAAAATGACTTCTTCCGTACAGTGCTTAAAGGTTAGGTCTCTATTACACAGAGAGCAAAATGTCAGCAGTATCCCCTGAAAGAGTGGACTGTGATATTAATGGAGAGTCCGGGGAATGGGCTTCCCCTGACTGAGTTTCCCCTCTTCCAGACACATTATTCATTTAGTTGTCAGCCAGCACCTGGCGCATGTAACACTAACATCTACAAACTAAATGATGGAGAGAATATGGCCCACCCTGGTAGGCAGCCAGTGCTGAAATGAAGGCTGTTCATAATGGATAGTAAGAGTAGTGCTACTAGATAATCGAAAAGCCTGCTCTACTGAAGTTGTCGCACAGGACCTTATTAGCATAATGTCCCATTTTCTAGCTAATATTGCCTTTTCCTTTCGCTCTTAGCTACCTCAGAGACTATAAGAACAGGAGTAACTGAGGCAGTGGAGCCATAAGGAGACGTGAAAGTGTAACATCTCAAGTGCATTAGCAGAAGGAGTGACTCACCACCCGAAATAAACCAGCGAATCAAAAATTAAACAAGATGACTTATCTCATGTTTGAATCTGCGTAAGTGTAACCATATGACTTCTTTGTCGTGTTGGGAAAATGTTGAAAGGCAGCGTGACTGGGATTGTCTCAGTGACCACATTCTCTTTTTGGGAAAGAGAGGAGAGAGAAAATCTCAAAGTAACTTCCTAAAATGGATCTGAATCCTCCACTGCAGGGAGTATAATAAGGGCAGTGCTATATTAACACGGTAGGAAAAATGCCAGATACAAAAAAAACAAGGAAGCCTGGCAGAAAGCATCTATACAAAAGGTAACAATGACTGTGGCTTTGTCCGGTGATTCAATTTAGCAACAATCAGGAGCCAAGCTATGGCTGTCACATGTCAATGTATCCTTGGGCAAGGTACTTAACATGATATAATAGATATGGAGATCATAACTGAATGTGATAACACCCAGAATTTAGAACATGCACCACATACACACATAGTAATACACTTGTAAAAATACTATAGCTAAAAAATAATGCTAATTATATTAACAGAAAAACTAATTTTAGATAAATATGTCATGCCACACACTAGGTTTTTTAATCTTGATCAGTTTTTATTATTGTGAAAGCCAGTTATCGTAAATTTGATTAAAGTTTGATTATTTCTCCGTTCTATGGCATTGATAAACATAAGCCTTCCTTAGTTTATACATATGATCCTTGTTAACAAAAAGTAAATAAAAATAAAGACAAAAACAACTGTGCAACTTTCTTGTGAGCTCTAAATTCAACACAGAAAGCACAGCTTGTAAGTAAGCTTAATATAGCTGAAGTATAGGGCAAATAAATGTATCATACCTTGCAAATTAAACAAAAGACAAAAACTTGCCAAGCACCTGAAAATCCTACACAGGGTAGAGCATGTTAGCTTAACTTGACATGTGTGCTAAGCTATCTAAACTTTCCAACTGCAAGTTAGCCACACCGAATGCTAATACAGGACGCTCAAGTATTAAAATATGTTAAGTAAACAAAAACCCATCTCAACTTTGTGAGAAACAAACTGTAGATAAAATATTTTGCTCATTGAATGTACTAAACAGATGGAAACTTGGCCAAACAACAAGCAGCCATCACTCCCACATGATCATACTTGGGAAGCAGATAAGAAGTAACCACTGTAGAATAATCAAAGTATAAATGGCTTAGGTAGACACAGGAATCTTTATTGCCTTCCATCCTGTTTCTACCAAGAATAAGACCACAACATGTTGGCTAGCTTAACTTGTGTGTAAGCTATTTAAACTGATGTAGCACCACAACACACCCAAACAATGTAGGGAACAAAAAATGCAGACAGAAAATTACAGTAAACTGAATAAAGAAAAAAAAAAGATTGGGCTATACAATGGACTCCCAGGGAACTGCACAAAAGGGTAGAGGGGGGCAAATGACTACAGAAGAAGATGACAAAAGGAAGGGCTGCAACACAATACGGCAATCAAGGTCCTCTCGGACTGATGCAGAACAGGCAATTGTGGGATAGTGCTGTGTAATTATATCAAACAAAACTGAAGATACAGGTGTACGTTTGACCCTGTTACATACATATTGTTTCAGATTTAGCCCTGACTGCTGAGGCCCTAATCATGTTTCTAACAGCAATCATCAAGACATTTGTCCATGTAATCTACTCATGTAAACATCACTCTGAACAAATGCTGTCGTGTCGCATGGAAATGTGATGGACCTCAACAGAATGACAAGATGATTTAGTGTAGAACAGAGCGACTCATCACTCACATAGCCGCCACTTTATTTAAGATGCAAAATGGCTTCGGCACGAGGCAGACCACGGCGGTGGATTATTTGTGAGTAATACTCCTTTGCCGTGGTAAATATATTGTGTCATGCAGCAGAGCGTGGAAGAAAAATTCTCCCCCAGACCGTTTTTAATGAAGTCCCAAATGTCATCGCCGTACTTCTTTCAAGAGAGAACTACCAAGAAGCTCCTCTAGAAGTCCCTCAGCGCGTCTTTAGATGATCTGAAGACAAGCAGCTTCAGTGAAAGACAGCCTAAATGGGAGTGGAGAAAGGCTGCGCTGTGGATGGGGCTCAAAGGTCAGCAGTAAACAGGCCGTTTGGACTGTTATGGTCTGTTTTGAATGGAGACTTTTGATGAATTGTTGTGTTGCAGAGCTCTGATTAGGCTCAGCTAAGACCCTAATAAAAGAATAGCTTGCTGAAAGTTGCTTTAATCATCCCCATCAAATAATTTATTTGCAATTACCCCTCAGTGCTACATTTCAACAAAAAGGCTAATAAAAAAGGGGATTTCATAGTTACACCATTACAAAGAAGAACTGTCAGTGTAATTCTGCGTTTTGGTGAGTGCACTGAGGAGCGTCAGAGTTTAAATTAGAGCCAACACAATTTCTCTTCACAATAGTGAGGAGACAAGGAGGGGGAATATGAGGAGGGTGGGCGTCCAATTACTGGAGTACTGTGTGTGTCATCTTGACATTGTGTTGGGATGTCTTCAACGACATATCACACTCCAGAGGGAAAGACCGTACTGCAGTAGGGCTGGGTGATATGGACCAAAATCATATTTTTTCTAACTTTTTAAGTTGATTGGGGTATGTGATGATCGTTTAATTTTCCCCCAGAAAAAAGATTCAACATTCAGTTGTCACAATAGAGTAGTGCAGAGGTGAAGTTCTCGTGCTGCAACCACAGTTAAGGTCAATGGGATTTTTTCTGGACAATTACTGATGATAAGCCCTGCATGGAATGTAAAATTATGAAACTTACATGCCCTGCACTTTGAGATAATCCTAACAAATGAACCTACTTTACACAATGTCTTAAGCTTAAACATAACTGGCAGAAGTGAAAAGCTATTCATAAGCTACTTTGGAACTACAACATGGCGGTTCCACAATATTTTTAATGAATAATATTTTATTTTAACCTTTTTAAAAAAAATTTCCTCCCAATCAAATGACCTGATCAAGTTGGTTCTTGTGCTTGCAACAGTAGAGAAAGTGACAGAAACTGATAATTAACAAACAATCACGCACTCAGGTTTCATGATATTTTTGTAGCCCTTGTTAGCAGCTAGTTAGCAACCATTGCTTTAAACAACAAGACTCAAATTTTATCATTTCACATTAAACATTAAAGTCTCATGTGCATGTGTACAGGGGTTCATGCAAAACTGGTATTCTAAACCCCATTTACTTTGTGGAGTTGGAAACCAGTAAGGCCTTAATGTGAACTTACTTTGGTGTTTTTGGCCTCATTCCTGTACCACTCTACATCAACTTTAAGAGAAAACTCATACAATACTGATACTAACCGGCAGAGCATTTTCAAGTCTATTATACGTCTACTATATGTCTAAATGTTCCTTAGACATCTAGTCTAAAATTGGTCTGCCAGGGGTATAGAAATTAAAGTTTTTTAAACGTCTAAATGTAGAGTAGACGTATATTTGATGCCTGAACAACTTATACATACAGACATCTTAGTCGTTTAAATCACGTACAATAGACGCCTAAATTTAGACGTCTACACTTTAGATGTTCATCTGACATTCATGCTTATACCAAAAATAAAACCCAGGTATAGACTTAGATGTTGATTAGACGTCTATTAGAGGCTGGTCTAATTTTAGACATCTAAATCTCTGCGATATCTACACTATCCTGTATATCGCTCAACGGCTATCATAATTATTCTAGTTCAGTCTTTGGAGATCAGTTATGCAACTTACAGTTGTTTTTTTTAATAAACTATAATCAAATGATGGATTAAAGTGCAACGTCTGAATTCCATCTAAAAATAGTCGGAATTAGACGGTTGATATTAGACCCAAAAGATAACTAGACCTCTAATATCCGTATATTGCTCAGTGGGTAAGGTGCCTCAATTTATCAAAAACTAGAAAATGGACAATATTTGTTCAAAGCATATTATGAACTGACCAAAGTTAATGCCTGAGGGTTTCAATAATTGTACAGTGTCCCACTCCTAGTATTTATGGACAAAATTAAGGCAGATGTTATGCCCAAGTTATAGCTTAATTTGTGGTGCAAGCTTTTCTTAATGGATTTCGCCTTTGTGATCCAAAAAGAAAAAACAAATCATAATTATTTGACAATCAGTGGATTCAAACAGCCATTATTAAGAGGCACAGATTAATATCTAAACACACTGGCAACATTTGGATACGGGTATTAATGGGAATTGATCAGATTTTATTGGTACTTATGCTTTCAATGATTCTGCTTATTGATCCAATTCTTTCACGGTTCCTGTATTGATCTCTGCTGATTTTCTATGTGGAAAAAAAGTGGGCTCACATTTGCTTTCAGTGCCAGCAATGTCAAACACATGACACTCATGTGTCTGATATCCAATGCACAGATAAATGCTTCTGCATGTTAGTGCTTTTTCCACTTACTGATAGTTGTGCAGCAAGCATCATTTTATTGAAACTAAAACAAATTTCGACACCCTTTGCCCCCTTGTCTGCCATCATTTTTTACTTCTGTGACATCTGATCCTAAACCTGTAACCTGCTGACTGCCTCAGTAGGATTGTGACACCCTTGATCAACAAAACATGTCAGACAAAATGGAAGTTATTGATTTTCAACTGGAATAAAATGATAAATCCTCAAACTATAAATCCCAATTACATTTCAAACAGATTATATTATTAATCAATATGATGGTTCTTATTGTAAATGCGTTAGGACTGCCACCAATTTTACCATTTTGGTCATTTCTGTTAACACATTACATCATTTCACTTTGCTATATTTCTATACAAAATTATCAAGTATTAATGGCATTTCTGGCCAAATCAGGTACAGTGATAAATTAAAAAAAAAAACAATAAATCCCCTGCATATTGCCCATCTCTACACTACAGTCATATTTAATAGGATAAGATATGCTGTAGCCATTACAAGTGGACTAAGTCAGAATTTCTTACATAAACAACTCAATGCAATGCCAATATGCTGATTTGACAACTTGTCATCACGCATTAAGTCACTATCTTTGCCACCGAATTCTGAACTGAGGCAGAAAAAACACAAATGCAGCATTTTACTTCTGCTTCGCTCCATTTTGATTCCACTTTATTAAACATCTGAACTCAGAATCGACTTCTTCCATCAGAAGAATCACCTGTTTCATGCGGCTTTCTTTTCTTGACACAAAGTTGAATCCAAATGAGCAACAAGTGACACATTCATATTTTGCCATTTAGCTCGCCTTGAATGTGAAGCGGGCAGTCTCTGCACGTTGGCAGCTCCAAATGGCAGCCAGAAATCACGTAACATGACATACGCAAACTGTAGGCAGCGAGCTAATGTTTGCCCAGATGGCCCGGCTGATCACTTTATACCGAATGAGATGGAGAAGATGACAAGGCAATGGATCAAACTTTGTTGGGTCCAGTCCTGTATGCATAGGGGCTCTGTGACTTTGTAAAGATTAGAAAGTTTGTACAAGTAAGCACTCGAGTGGAAGTCTTTTAGTCAGTTTTCTGAACATAAAAGGGGTAAGCTTGAAGAAATGTCATGTCTACATTTTAATCTATGTAGGCTATTAAGTGAAATATACATGGTGATTTTGTGGGGGGTGGGATATATTTTGCTTAATGAAGGCATCTGTGGGATTTAACTATAGGCTCAACTGTACTCTCATTTCATACACATTCAGATACAGATGGTGCTTTCTGTTTGTATTTCTAGAAGCTTACAGATACAGACCAAATGCCACAAGAGGCAGCTTTGAGCAGTGAAGCCAACAGAACATACACAAATTAAAACCCTCTGGAGATCAGAAGAACTTTTTAGGGAAAGACTGCACAAGTTGATTTGGAACTTTAAAAATAAATCCATTGGCCAGTTCATCAGGTACACCTGTTCAACTGTTCATTGATGCAGCTTGGTACACTGCCAACCATATGGCAGCAACTCCGTTTGTTTATGCAGACAGTTAAAGTGTACTGTTGAGACTGAAACAAAGCACCAAAATGGGGAAGCAAGGTAATTTCAGGGACTTTAAACGTGGTGTGGTTGCTGGCATCAGATGGGCTGGACTGAGTATTTCAGATGCTGGTGATCATCTCAGATTTTCCCTCACAACCACCATCAGAAATGTTCAAAGAACACATTTTTTCAGGGATCTAATAAAGTGGCAGGGGGCATCTCAACTTTACGTCAATCAATTTTAATTTTTGTCAACATAGTAGCTCTTAAGTGTGCAAATAAATCCTTCCTTTTACTGTTAAATATACTTGTTGCATAATGAGCCTATAGCTCTGGAACTCTCTCCCACCTAGGCCTGTCACAATAATCAATAAATTAATTAACAGCTCGATAAATAAAAATGTTCTTGATCATTTTGCCGGCCTCGGTAAATTGACACATGCATGCATGCGTGTTTGTTTTCCTCCTCTCTCTCTACCAAACAGGCTGGATGAGAAGATGGCTCACTGCATAGATCTTTCTTACCACCAGGATGCATTGGTTCTATAGCGGATTGAGCGAAATGAGCATCTGTCAATCATACAGTCTTTGTGGGGGGAGGCTGGGCTGCTCGCGCGTACTGACACAAAGAGCTGAAGTGAGCGCCGTGAAGAGTAACAAGGAACCAAACACTAACACAAATGAAGGCACGAAAGCGACGGTTCCTTGTCCAAATGCCACAGCCCCAGTGTGGAGATATTGTGATTTTAAATAGAATGAAAAAGTGTGAGCCCATAAACACTGATGAGCCGATATGTCACATTTGTTTGAAAGTAGAGTCGACCAAGAAGGCGAGGTGCAGTGGAGCCTTTGTCCCGACATTTAAGGCTTACTGAGACGTTTGGTCGACAAAGTAAATACAAATAAAACAGAGCAAAATGGTGCGTGCTCACAGACAGTGTTGTTCGCTTCATCGCAAAAGAAATGCAACCCTTCAATAAGGCTGAAAGCCACCATTTCGGGAAATGTTACAAACATTTGACAGACGGTACGAATTCACTGAGAGAACGTACAGGTCACAAACAATTCCAGAACAGTATAAACTCAATTTTATTTGACTGTTTTTATTGTTGTGTATGTTTTTATTGGGGTTATTTTTTCTTAACAGAGACAGGGTCTATTTTTATATTGTTTTTGACTAGTTTAATGATTTTTATTTACACGCAACTTTTCCCAAAAGAGAGTCCATTTCATTTTCATTGTTTTTTTCTCTTTTTTGTTGTAAGTTATTATATTGTCTGTTGGTTTATTTCATTTAAAAGCTCTTGACCTCCTAGTTACAGTTAAATACTCTTAAGAAATTAAAGGTCATTGCTTTTGAGTTCATTTCTTACTTTATTATAACATATATTATAAGTACATTAATGAAAAAATGTTTCAAAATAATGTTGACAAAAATAGCGTTTATCGGCAATAATTTTTTTGGACGATTATCGATTATCAAAATTTGTTATTGAGACAGGCCTACTCCCACCATCACTGGAATTTGAACAGGTCTGCATACTCTTGTACTCTGGTTCCCTGCCCCAAATATAACCTTTTTAGCCCAATTTATGACTCCTTATTTGCGAGTGTATATAGCTGTTTGTCCCTATGTTTTGGCCCTGTGATTGGCTGGTGATCAGTCTCAGGTATACCCTTCCTCTGGCCTGGATATATGATATAGATAATGGATGGATTTATAGTATCAACTAGAATAGAAACAACCAGCATTGTCGAAGTAGTTTGCTAGAAAACAAACATCTCCCTCTGGCTGATAAAGTACTAAGGTGAGAGAAAGCAAGATGGTAAAAAAAAACCTACAGACTAAAAACACAATAGCATATTGTCTTGCACACATTTTAAATTGATGCATGTGACGATACAGCCTTGCTTTGTTCACTTTGTAAAGGCATTTTTCAGACAGCCTGTTCTCATCTGCAGGGAATCTCTCCCTCTGAACCGTCCAATCTTTGAAACTGCCATGCAAAAGTGTGCAGACTGATCCTCTGGGTAATGTAGGAGAAGACAATAGGTGGAAACTGCTCTAACCTATTTGCCAAATGGTCTGTCATCTAATGCCCCGCGCTGCTCTATTGTCTAATCCCGCTGCTGAGGCCTCTAAAAGGATACATCGGACTAATAAGATGAATGGGCTTTGACCCTGGAGCTGCTAAAAGCCAACCTGGCCAATTTATCTGAGTGACCTCTACTCTTGGCAGAGACGGCCCTCACCTCTCTTGGAAGCCTTTAGGCACGATCAATAACACTGAGGCAAAACAATCCAAAAAGTAAACGCGCTTGGAAGTTGAGATTCAATAGATGGTTGCTTTTTACGACCCTGAATTATGTGCTTAGTGTCAGGGATCAGCGTTTTATTTCACTCTCTGTATTTGATTTCTCTTTAAATGCACTTAGCTGTTTTTCTGCTCCACATATGCCAAAACAAAAAAAAAGCTGCTGCTAAATACAGTATTCTGAACACCTGCAGGAGAGGGTAGGGCTGCAAAAAACAGCACAATGAGTGTTTTTATTAATTGAGAGCTGGCAATGTGGACAAAAAAATCATACATTCCAACATCTTACTTAAATAACACAAAGTAAATCAAATGCACAAATTCATTTTGGATTGTGTAGGACAGGCTTACAAAAATTCAGGATGCTCAGCAGCTTGAGCAGTATTTAAAACTAGTAGAGAGCTTTAATTTTTTTGATAGGTGTTAAAATAAAACATTTAATGATATTCAGTCTTATTTTTATTCTCATCCAAAATCTTCTGGGTTCATCGTCCAAGGGTAACAGTGATAGTGACAAGTGATTGAGCTCAAAGTAGCACCAGTAGATGAAAATATCATTTACATAGAAGAAGAGAGAGAAAACAAAATAAGATTTAAAAAAATGAAAGCCGGAGAATAAGATAAGAGTATACCAATGAATAGATACAGAAATAAAGGATAAGTAAATAAAGCTATTAAAAATAAAATGTAGCTAAAGTATTTTTGTGCATGTGAGGGACTATGGATGGTTGCTGTGCCAAACTGTGCTGAAATATCCCCCAGTAAGTCAACATGGGTTAAAGGGAATCCAGACTTTTAACATGGTTAGACAGCAGCTGCCAATAGATGTAGAACCTGCCAATCGACTCCCAGTTTGGTGAATTTGATCTCTTCATTCCAAAACAGACATCTTACTTCTAAGACATAGAGACAGAGAGCAAGAGCCCACAAATACATCGACATGGGTAAGGGGTAGGGTTTGGGTTAGGTCTGTGTGAGGGCTAAGCTTGCACATCAGATGGACCTGTCTGATTCAATGTCTGTAATCAGGCAGATCCATCTTGCCAAGCTCCAATCTACAATGATGATGAGCAGCCCAGAGTGGGACAGCCTAACATCTGTCTGAGATTAGCATTAGGGGTGAGTATTTGCTAGAACCTCAAGATACGATACATATCACGATACTTGGGTCATGATCAAGATGTATCACGATATTACATTATTGTGATATATTGCGATATTCTACAGTTAACTAAGAAAAAACTAGAGATGGAGTATATGTAAATCACACAATATTGCTAAAAACTACAACTTTTCCGTTTTATTGTTTCCTAAATATGTCAAATGCAGTGTTACATACATAAACTTAACTTGAAACACAGAGTGCATCAAGTCACTTAAACTAATGTTGCAAATAAATTATTATTGTTTCCCCTTTAACAATGTATTGAAAAGCATCCTAACCTGCAGTGCAGCTCAAACTGTAACTGGACGCACGAGGAACAAAGTGCTTTGAGCTACTGACAGCACAACAGTAAGTAAAAAAAAAAAATCAAAAATGTCTCTTGTCACTGTCTAAACTGAATGGACTGCATGAAAAAAAAAAAACCTGTACATAAGTATTTATAAGTTTTACTTTATTTCCAGCTCTGATCAAACATGTTTTTCTTTTTACAAAAAAGTCTGTATTAAGTTTGGAAATACTGATGTCGTATCAGTGGTCAAAATATCACAATATATTGCTGTATTGATATTTTTTCACACCTCTAATTAGCATGGATGCTAACACCTTGACCACATTTCTTTATTAAATGTTAAAAAAGGGATTAACAACACTACAAATTTTTCTTTAGTAAGGATACTTTTTCAGAGATTGTTTTAGTAAGTTAGTATTCTGTAGTGCAGTGGTGCCTGCCTATTAAGTTATCTGACTGGCCCGTAATAAATATTATTGAGAGAATTATCCTTCAATCACCCGATGGTTATGCTTTTGAAAGGTTCTGTCCTTCAAAACACTTTCTATGGGTGCTATCCCAGATGGATTTGTGAAATATATTAAACAGTTCATGTGGTGTGCCAGGTTAAGTGAGGGCTAATGCATGACTTTAACACTTGCTAATCTAAAAACAATTTTCTAAATGTTGCAAATTAAACCGCATGGAGGACTTATACTCATCATAAAAAAGGAAAATGCCAAAAGGTGTTTGTTAAAGGCTGCTACACTTTAGGACTTGCTAGCGTTTATCAATATTTTTTTCTTATAAATGTTCACTTAGTAAAATCTAATAAAAAACCTGAATTCATTATTAAGACAGAAATGTTCAAACGTTGCCAAAATTGCTTCTAATTATTAGTGTTTTGTAAACAATGTGTTCCCATACAAGTTTGGCATTTATTACATTTTTTTAACAATTTATCTTGTTTGAAATTATTTATCTACCTCCACATTGATTATACTGTCCACCCTGTAATAATTTTAACTTCCCCTAACAACATGTATATGACAATGAAGAAGTTAATAGAGTAGTGCAGTCTCAAATCACAAAGGGCTAATAATGTCAAGCAAGAGTAAAAAAGATGTCCGCTCATTCATCTGTAACTTTATTATACAAACCACAACCAAGGCTATTCCAGGGCCTGGGTCATGCCTGCGATATGGAGAAGTGCATTTTGAGGGAAAATAAGATTTTGTCGGCTGAATTAAGGGTTCAGTTTCATGTCATGTTTGTTGGTGTTGGGTTTGTGTTCGAGATAAAAGGCTGGGATAAAGACGGGGACCTGATTACACGAGGATATGCTTCCCTATTCTTTGAGCACGAGTCAGTTTACATGGTATACCATATCAATCGTTGGCCTCAAATCTATATCTGCAAAGTGCTTAGGTTTGCATTGGTGATTAGATGAATTGAACCGAGAGAACAGTCTGTTACTCGAGCATCCCTCCATGGCGAGGATACCTAATGCCCTCTCCCCCCTCCTCCTGCAACTGAAGTGACCACAGTTTCAGGATGCTTCGCTCCGGGCGCTGGGCCAGAAAGCTTTATGTATTCTGATACCATTCATTTTTAATCAGGACCCAGAATATCCATCCAAAACCCTCCTGCAAGCCGCCTACAGCTATGAGACATCCATTTTCTTATATTCTAATTGATTTGGCTGTTTCTTCTCCTCGTCGCCTATACAAGATGATCGTTAATAATGCAAGTGAGACCTGCTAAAACATTCAAAAAATTATCATTCTGGGCTTGTACGGAATAATGAAAACAGCGTGAAGTAAATTAAAGGATACACAAAGAAAGTATAATAACATTTGTGGACAAGAAATCAGATGATGGCTGTGACTGGAATTTAAAATGTGAGGTTAAATTTGTGCAGGAGAACAAAGACCATCATTAACTTTGAGAAATAAAATTAATAAAGAAAGATATTTAGGCAGATTTAATTTGTTCTCTAACAAACATCCATCCATCTTCTCCTCAGCCACACTTTGTAATTTCTTTTTCTGGGGTGCTCCAAGGCCATTTTTACATGACATTACTCCAGTCCATTTCTGCCGGATATCAGAAACAATGCCATCCAGCTTGGAGCTAACTGGACATTTATGCTCATAAATATGTATGTCCCCATGGTGAACTTCAACCTACATCTCCAACCATAATTAACTTGTTGCTTGTAAGTACATGGAGTCACAATTAACTTTTGGTATTCAAAACAAAGACTTGTCATCATTACTTGAACGCTTACCAAATGATCTTGTCATTTATTTCTTTGTTAATTCATTCATTCACATATTAGTAGTTTTGTCTATGTTTTTAAACATCAGTGTATTTATTTATTCAACCATGTATTGGCAATTATTTACTTATTTACTAATTTATCAGCATTTATCTATTTATTAATACATGCATCTTTTCATCTATTTATTCATCCATGCAGTCATTTATTTTTATTGATCTATTCAAGTATTGGTATTTATAAATTCATTTTTTTATCCATCTATTAATGCATTTTTTGTGTGAAGGCATATTTTCATGCATTCATTCACTTGTTCATTCATGCATGTAGTGGTATATCTTAATTTCTTTTTCTTTTATCAATACATTTAGTTTAACTTTTTTTATTTATTTAATTTTATACTATGCGTTATCTTTTTTTAAATTTATCAATCATCCATTTATCCCTTTATCTGTTTTTATTAATTCATTTATGTATTTATTCATGTATTTATTTAACACTTCGAACTTCCTCAAATTGAAGTCAAGTGATTGCGCCTTATTTTAGCTTTCTTCTTTGAAATATATGTGACCTTTGTTTCACATTACATTGATTTATCTCTTATGCTTGAGGAAATTCTTTGTATATTGTGTCTACAATTCCCTGAGCTTGTTTGCTTGCTTTCTCTCGCTTTCCTTCTGATGAATATTACTCATAAATGGGATGATTAATGCCCATCTTTTTTGGTTTATCTGGTAAAATCATTACATATATTGTGTTTAAGATTAAATATTTATAATTCCCTTTATCCATTTCCTGTGCTGATAGCTGATTTTTCTCTGGTTGCAGAATTAGATATTTCTTTCTCACAGCATATACAGCGTAGCGTCTGACAGTATTGTGTGCACTCAGCGTTTATCACTTCCACTTGGACGTGACCGTCTCAACTCCCCCGCCGTGTGTTGAACGGGTTTCTTCCCCCTCACGCAGCAGCTGAGGAGAGAGAGAGGACATGGGGGCGAGGGAGGGGGGAATCTTCTTCTTCTATGGTATAATGAGTTTGACAATGAAAGTGACACTGCGTCCTCTCTGGACCTCGCTGTGTGATCAATCATAACAATGGCTCACCATTTCCTCCTCTGGATTCTGACCTTTCTCCCTTCAGGAAAAGAGGCGTGTGGAGACGTTGGCATGTGTGCAAGTGTGTGTGTTGTTGAAGATTTCCTTCTGCCGTCACCTTTCCAATCAGTGCCTTTGACATCCTTTCAAGGTAGAATGTCTGGAATTGTTGCACTGCAATGTCTAAATGAATTTAAAAATGATCATTCCTAAACGTTGTAACTGTTTTTGATATGATCTGACTAAACGTTCATATGTGTAAAGCCAGGGAATTCTTAATTTACTGAGCTTTTATGGTTTAAGTAATTGAGGCCCCACCATGACAAGACACAACGTGAGTATTATTGCCACGGAAACACCACAGAAACGTGTAAGACTGCCACATAATAGAGCAGAACCTGTTCCTCGCATCTTGGTTATGTTCTTGGTAGCTTGTCCATGACGACCCGTAACTCTCTGCCATTGGATGAACCCTCTGAGGGGCCTTATAACATGTGTTTTACTTTTTTCCATATTCTTATCAGTTTTATTTTTTTTGAGAAATTGGTTATCAGTAACAGTAAGTTGACAAAACTGGCAGAACATTTGATCGCCTGACACATCATAATCATTGAAAAACTGCTCTGCCCTGTACTTTGGGGTTGGCTGGGACTTCTGTGGCTTCTCTGGCAACGTAACTTCTTTTCTCTGGGTGGCGCCTACGACATGTTTGCATTGTTAATGAGGGGAGGAGGAGGGGGAGGGGAAGTGAAGCATACATTGTCCCCAGCCTTAGTGACCTCCTCGGAGCATTATCTCGAGGGATACATCCCTTTATATACAGGAAAAAAGCCACCCTTTACATAAAATGTTGGCCATTTCAGTGATATTACAACAAACTCTGCTTTTAATGTCCAATTCCGTGACTCTGTCATAGAAGATTTAATAGGGCGCTACTTCTGTAGCCCAAACTCCTCCCGTTTCCTTCTCCCTACACCAACACCTTACCTCTTACTCCCCTCCAACTCTGTGACCCCACAACAGAAGGGTTGGACTTTATATTTTTAAGTTAAGGAGAGATGGGCTGCTCAGCTCTGCCCATCAACACTGCTTGCTTGTACTGTATATTGAACTGAGAGCCCTTTACAATTAAAAAAAAAAAAAAAATTGTGTGGTGAATTTACTGAACGGTGAAATATATACCATTTTAGGTTGGATGACTGCTCCCTGTCCTTCAATCGATTCTAGATTAAGGAATGTCACTATCATTCTTGATTCAGACCCCTAGATATTCTCATTTTATACACTGCACCTTTAAGCCTCTGTCTGTGATTTGTCAGTTATGGGACTAAAAGCATTTACTGTAGAATTTTAAGAAAATGTATATATATATATAAATGTTCCAGTTATGTGTACCTTGATCAAGCGCAAGTTCTCTTATCATATTAGCCCTGCAATCTCTATGTACTGTTTAATAAGTTTTTAAATCTCTTAAAAGTCTTGGTTAAGGCCTATTTACCTGATTTGCTTGTTTCTGTGATCTGTGAGGTCTTCAGGTAGTTTTTTTATAAATACCAAAAGTTCCAACAAAAACCCACGATGAGGCTGATTTTAGTTATTACAGCCCATTTCTGTTGAACAGCCGACCTAAAGACCTGAGGGCAGCACACAGTGTCAACATTCAAAAAACAAACTCAAGACCAACCCATTTTATTTTGCATTTGAATATTTTTTTACTTTATTTGAGGTATTTTTAGTTGTTTTTTCCCCTATATTGATTTTTGTGTTTTACTGAATTATATATTTAAGCTGTGTTTGTTTTATTATCCGTGACAATCTTTTATAATTTATCTCTTTTTAGTGAATAATTTAAATTTTAGTGTTAAATTAATTACTGTTATATCATCCCACTCATGTTGTATTTGCCTAGTGTTTTATACATGAGGCTTATATCATGCTTTATTCTGTTACTTTAATTTCTCATTTATGTGTTTGTCATTACTATTTTATCTTGAGTGTTACTATCCCATGGCTTTAGAGTTTTTAAACATCAAGTCTGGTGTTTTCTCTTTATCGCAGTGTCTCTTCAGTTCTTCACTTTCGCAGTTTTGTTCAATTAAGGTTTTTAATTAAGTAAATTTCCTTATTCTTTTTTCAATATGGGTTGTTTGTTCATGTTCACTTTGTGCTACATCCTTTTTTATGAAACATGCTTGACAGATAAAGTTTGAGTCTTGACTGATTGATTGATTGATTGATTGATTGATTGATTGATTGATTGATTGATTGATTGATGGAAGGAAGGAGGCCTAGTAATCTTTGACTTTGTACTCAGTAATCAGTCTATCCTTAAGTTAGAGTGGACATTTGTCTGTTTGACATCAGAAAGAAAGCACTGTGGGTGTTTAGAGACATCACAGTAAAGCAAATGACTAGGGATGGGTACCGAATTCGGTACTTTAAGAGGTACTGACCGAATTCTGTAGGTACTAATTCCCAGGTACCGGGCATGGTATCGGTTCAAATGTGAAACGTACCCATCCCTACGAATGACTTGTACTGACTCACAGATGGGTTGATGGACACACGGACCACTCAAAGATAGCTCCAGAGGGATGACAACAAGTAAGCAGAGGAGTCAAGCAGAGCTGGCAGTGCATCCCTACGCCATCTATTGTGATTGTTTTGATTGAAAGCCCCCTGGTGGTAGTATACACTGCACATATGTAGACCTTATTCAACCTCAAAAAAGCCTAAATGCTCCAAAAAATGCCCAGCAAAGGGAATGTTGATCCATCTAATTCGGCGTTTTAATCTATTCTAATCTTGGATAAAACACTGGGACATTTTGGGAGGGCTTGGGGCGACTTTGGGCTTATATGTATTTTAATCCCTTCACCTGAGGAGCTTACAAGGTGATGCTTATACTCAGTTAGGATAAGTGCCAAGATTTCATGCAAATAGGAATGACTGAGACGATTTCACACGGCTTTTTAAAAAAACATGCCTGAAATAAAGACTGTCAGAAACGGGACTGACGTGCAGATAAGGCGGTGATTCTGAGGCCATCTCGTAGGAATTATCCTCGCTGCCCTTGTCTGATCGGCATCCTTCTTACTGTATCTTTAACGGCTCTATGTCAGTTTATGCATCAGCTCCACTTTATTAAATAAAACATCAAAAATAAATCTGGAAATATTGCTACCATCAAAATCCTCTTAATATGCTGCAGCCACAAACGTCCCACGTTGGCAATAAGACGTCCAGACACAGTTTTACTGCCGCGTTTTATGGTTCTCTTAATTGTTGGTTTATCTGCTGCGGAGGTACACGCTGACTATGATGCCTTTAAAAGTACATAAAATATCATCAATGCATCGCTTCATTTGGCAAGTTGTCGTACAGGAAGTCAAGTTGATATATTGTAAAGGTTAAGATGGTATCGTTCAGACGGGAAATGTGAGGTTTATGTTTTTAATGATGCTGCTCTTAAGAGAACTCAACAGAAGGAGTGATTTGGAAGGCGAGGGTTACACCAAACACAATACAAGTCAAAGTAAATAAGCTAAGGAGACATGAAAAAGTAGAACAGTTTACATCTAAACACACTCACTGGTCACTTTATTAGGTACACTGTCATATTACTGGATTGGAACCTCCTTTGTCTTCAGACTGTCTTTACAAACAAAGACTGTTTGATTATTAATATGGGGGGTGGGGGCTGAAGCCTATCCCAGCTGACACTTTTCGCAAGAGGCAGTGTACACCAGCCAATTGCAGGGTCACATACAGAGACAGCCAGTCATTCACACTCTTACCTCAGGGCAATTTGGAGTCACCAATCAGCCTAATTAGCACATTTTCGGTCTTTTTTTTAATGTATTTTGGGGCATTTTGTGCCTTTATTGCTATGAAAGAATGACAGTGGATAGGCCTGTGAAGGGGAAGGTAGGGGAAGACACTCTGCAAACTGGCCACAGGCCGGACTCGAACCCGGGCTGGCAGAAGCATGTACATGGGACATGCCTGGTTGCTGACCACTCCGCCAAACCGGAGCCCCAACATTTTTGGTCTTATGGAAAGAACATGCAAATGCCACACAGAAAGGTCCTGCCAAGCCCGGGGATCAAACCACTGACCATATTGCTGTGAGGCACTTGAACTACCTGCTGCGCCGCCATGCTGCTCTCTGATTGTTAAGACCCTGGAAATATTTCCCAGAGACTTTGGTCCATATTAGCATGATTAGATCAGCGATTCTGCTTACCGATTCAATGCTTTAAAGATGTACTTAGAGCTGAAACAATTCCTCGAATATTCGCGAGTACTCGATTACAAATTATCCTCGAATTAAATTGTGTGCCTCGAAGCCTCGTTTAATATATAATTATACAGATAAATATATATCTGGACTACTATACCGTGCACGGTGTTTGACACGGACGGTCATTTCTGTGGCACAACTCGCCTTCTACCTCCGCTGCTGTGCGGCTTGTAAAATCATGAAGGAAGAGAAAAGAGAGGGACAGAAAGGAGAGAGTCCACAGAAGAAATGGCAGAGAGTGTCCCAAGTGTGTGTCACTACAAGAAGGAACAGAAAGAAAACACAGTGCAGTGTGTCTGATGTCAAACAGAGTTAGCCTAGCACGTAGCTTAGCATGATAGCACGTTGTTAGGGCTGCAACTATTATTATTACAGCATTTTAAATATGCTCATCACAGACATGCGTCCTCTTTCCATGGTGGAGGACACAGGATTTAAGAACATGATGAAGGATTTCAATCCAAACTACACAATGCCCTCCAGAACACACTTCACAAATATAACTGCAGAATTATATTACTACTTTGTAAATCAGTATTGTATTGGCTTTGTTTTAAGCCAGTACTGGTTTAAACTTTGAAAGTTGTTAAAATAAAAACCCTTTTATGAGGAATAAACTGCATTTGGTTGCTCATTTTGAAATCCCTAACATGTTGCATTGTATACAATTGATTTATTTGTTTAAAAACAAAAAAGTATATTTTGTTAGAGTACTCGAGTACTCGAAGAAATAATCGACAGAGTACTCGATTCCAAAAATACTCGATAGTTGCAGCTCTAGATGTACTTATTGATTCCTGCTGATTGTCTACATAGTTTTTAAGTGACAACAATGTCAAACACACGTCTCTTCTGAAATTCAATGCTGTGCTGCAAAGATGCTTCTGCAATTTGCAGGAGTTGTCACTGCCTGAAATTTGAGCAGTGAGCTCAAATAATCTTGTTGTCAAAAGTAAAGCCACAATTTTGACCACATGTGCCCCCTGGCTGTCATAAATTTTGACGTCTTTGTCTGCTGACTTCCTTTGGTGAGAGCTCAACACTTCTTATTTGCAAGGTATGCAGGAAAAAGTGTAAGGAATTGATAAGCAAAAAGAAGAATGATTTAGATTCTCTAAGGGAGTTAATTTCACCAAATTCTAAAGTGCTCCATTAGATTGAGATCTGGTGACTATGGATACAACTAAGGTACACTGAACTCACTGCCATGTTGAAGGAAGAAAAACAGATCAAAATAGTTTGCCCTGGAGCTGGAGAATAAGTGAGTTTCAGTTTCAGTTCCTGCATTTGTAATGATTGCATCCCCAACTAGAAGCCGATGTTCCAGTTCTCAGAGAGGCAGTATTATTAGTGTAAGCCCTGGAACCATTTCCAAACTAAGGACAAAGTTCTGTAAGACTGGTGAAATCTTAGTCTTAGTTAGTTTTAATGAACAGTTTGATATGACTGATTGATTGAGATGAATTGATTCCATGATTGGCATAACACAATAGCATACGATCAGCTCTTATCCAAAATTATAAAAAACCTTCTCTGTCAAGCCAATACAACCAATCTCCATTTTTCAAGGTTTTCTTTTTACTTTTTCATAAGAAGTAATGTTGATCTTCTTCCATGTTTATTAACAGGTTCAATATTTTTTAAACAAATTACAAACATAAAAAATAGATAATTAGGACAACACTTTATAAGATAATTCAGTCATAGATTGTTTTAAATTTCCTCAAAAGTAGACATTTTGAAGATATGAATTTTGTGCCCACCAATGGTTTTATATATATAAGAAAATAATTTTAAAAAGACTTACTTTTCTGTACAATATACTCTCTGAACATTGTTATGTTTCTTTAAAATGCCTGAAAATGAAAGGATGCCTTCGAGGAATGGTTGTTAAACATCATTTTATATTACAGCATTGTCTTATAGTCGATGCCTCAGGACTGCATTAGTATGGGAAGAAATGCTGTGTTATGCCTTAGAGGCAAGACCCAGGGCAAACTAAATAAAAGTTTGCAGGAACTGCTGCCTCACTTCTTAGAGTTTGTTTGTACTCAGAATCATGTAAAGCAACATGTCTATAGAACACTGTTTTTGTTTATAAGGATGGACATCATCATATTTTTGGTAAATCCACCTTTTTTGAATACTTGAAGCAAACCCAGGCTGCATACTTTGTACACGTCCTTATCCACATCTTTCGCTGTATTAACTCAGGCAATATTGAAAAGCGTTTGATACAATGAAAGTAAATTGAGACCCAAACCCTTTGATTTGTGGCATTGTTTGAGTGAGATGAAACGCTCACATGACGAAAACTCCCTGAAATTCTGACTGAAGTTGAGGCCTTTTAATGAAACATTTATTCATGTGTATGAAAAAGACTGGACGCATTTTCACTGCCGATGAAAAGATCCAGCCGTATAATTTGCAGTTGAAATGTGCTTTTAATTGCATGTGTCAAAAAGGAAATTAGAGCAGCCTGATACAATTAGGACAATGCATTTTTGCAGATATTTTCATCATTACACGCGGTCAAGTTAATTGGAAAATTTGAGAGGGCTGAGTTTAGATTGGTGTGGTGTCACTCTAATTATTTAATGAAACAGCTCCAAAAATTGCTTGCTAACAGCACAGGGCTGGAAATTATGGCCTGAAATCCTATCCTGTTGGTATAAGCTTAAAAGTGATGTCGATTTTTATATTTTTTCTGGACAGAAAACACAAATGGTGGTAACAAGACCACAATAAATCAACCAATATCATCAAAACCTGTTACTTAGAGAAAAAGTGGAAGTCAGCCATATCTTGCCCTGTTAACTAATCCTTCAAAAAAATCCAGGATCTGCATTAAATTTAGATCAAGCTCTAACTACTTCTTAATGTGCCCTAATCAACCTTTAATGTAATCATAATCCCTTCAGAAGTTTTTGAGTTATCCTGTTCACAATCTAGCAAACATACAGACTAACAAATGCCTGCAAAAACAAAACCTCTTTTATGGAGGTCATTAATGTAACAGAGAAATGTAGAGTCAAATAGCTGATGTCTGCCACTAACAAGCCTCTGAACTTAAATATAAAACCAACATCCTAAAGATTGTGAAATTATTCCATTAAAAATACCACAATACTGGACGGAAATATACATAAATAGCCATTTCAATTTCCCCATCCAACCGAATTCCTGCTGAGTTCCAGCCTATTACCAGTCAACTTCCAGTCACTGGGAGTCCCCTCACCTTTCTAGAGTTGTGTCTACATTTCTAATAGGACACCCATTAATGCAAATTGCAAGTTATCCCCACAAAAAAAAAAAAAAAAGCAGGCTTCAACCTTTGCCCTTATTGGGGTAGCATTCGCGTTGAACAGTCACTTCATATTTGCCACAGCCATGACCGGAATGGGTCACACTATGTTCCAGTCATGGACCAGTCAAGACTCAAACAAGGGAAATGGCTCCATCTGTGCAGTATTGAGCCTTAAAATATTTTAATATACTCTGTATCAATATTTTTTACACTGTACATATGCTATAATTCCATCACTGAGACAAACAAATTTTAATGGATTATCTTTTAATTGGTGGTCTTAGTGCTGTTTGTGGTTCTTACTCACCCTTAAGGTGCGTTCACACCGGACGCTACTTGTACTACCTTGGCGATCACTCTCCATTCAAAGTCAATGTACAGCCGCGATGGGGCGGGTCTAACCCTCCCGCGATGCGACAGCCACGTACAAGACGATCACTTCACTCGTCGCGCGATGTCAAAGTTAAAAAAGTTGATCTATTCAGGCGATGTCGTGTGTGGCTGTGCAGCATCAGCCAATCAGCGGTGTGTGTACGTGTGACGGTACCCTAGACAGACAGTTATTCATCCAAACTACAGGGCGGATGAGTTCTGTCTAGGCGGAACTAATGTCAGTGAGGACATTAGTTCCGCCTAGACGGACCGCGGTAAACTGACAGATAAAGCAGCTGCAGGGCATCAGCTGCAGTGTTTTGTGGTTGATAAGAGAGTGAAAAGGATACAGCTGGAATAATGTCCGCTTATACATCCTATTACATGATATATCATATGATCGCGGTGAAACTCGAGCGGACGTGACATCACCGAGCGGTGGCAGACGGCAACGGTGACCAAAATTAGGTATTTATGCACGTGCGACGCTACGTCAGTGGGCAACGCGATTTTGGTAGCTGGGTGGCTTGCAGTGTGAACGCAGCATTACCCTGTCAGATATTTCCTATCAAATCAAATTATTTAACCTTCCATTAAAGGTCAAACCCTTTACCTTATTTACCTTAAATCCATTTAAAAACAAATGTTGATCCACCCATATAAGCTGACTGAAACTGATTTCTCATTCCTCACACAGCTCTTTAAATAGTTAAAAAAAATTAAATCTTCATGCAGCCTCGCAGCTTCAGCCTCTGAGACTTGCTCAAGGACACGCTGGAAACAATGAACAAAAGACTCTTTTTAAACTCAGGATTTTAGAGAAAACACAATCAAACAGGACCCAGGATGACCCCAGGAATACATAAACAACCAAAAACAGAGATGTTTTCTTTATCATTCAGATGAGACTGCAACAAAAGAATCACCTTGACTTCCAACTTTTTGATTGCAAACATCCAATACGCAGGAGCGCAAAGGTCAAAGCCACAGCACCATGACAATAGATATAACAAATATCCCCTCTGTCCCAGGATAGAGGAGAGAAAGGAGATGGTAAAAGGAAGGAGACATGAATTCAAATAGATTGGTGGCCTGGTGCAGGTCTGGGGACGCAGCTGAAAGCCCTGTGGTGCTCCAGGAGAAGAGGATAAATCTATTTTCGGTGATATGAAATAAAAAATAGACCTGGATATTGCAGGATACTCTGACTTAGAGGAGCTCTACCTTTTGGAGATAAAGATGTAACACTTCAAGTCTAAAAATGTGGTCTCCACTAGCAGAACAGTGCAAAGCTGGAGCTACTGTGCGACAGTTTTTTGCCTCTGTGAGGTAAACAACTGCCAGACAGTGAAGGTCGGGATGGGTCAATGAAGGATGTCTGGTTGTTTTGTGGTAGCTTGAATCATAACACCCTTAAAGGGATGGCCATCAGGCAATAGACTTTGGCATTTGAAGACCTCAATCTAATCAATTCATGCTTAAATCAGAGTGGACAGTTGTGCAAAGTTTGACTAAAATCTCAGAGTATTCCTGGAATATTCCATCTGAAAGTCAGGGGTGATCATGAGGTCAGATGACCTTCAACCAGGGGTGTTCAAGCCTTTTTTTTCCCTTAAGGCCACATGAAGGGTAAAAATAAGGAAGACGACTACTTTAGACCAAAGTTTTAGTATTATCAAATAATAACAAAATGGAGGCTAATAACTGAATTATGCTTCAGAAATGAAGAGTCTACATCACATTTTTGCAGCAATGGATCTCCAGGGCAAACAGCTGTTAATTGTTAAGGACTTTGGGGTTGCCATTCAGAATCAAGGGTCCAAGATGGTCTTGACTCCCACTGGATTGGCCATTGGACAGGGTAAGAATGATGCTTTGTGCAGCATGAAGCAGAGTTACTGATAGCTAATTTTCACATTCAGACATAAAACAAGAACAAACTGAATAAAGTTGTAGGAGTTTTGATACTTAATGAATGTGCTGTTCTTTAAAAACGGGGCCTCAATATAGACAATTTGTTCATATAAGACCATTAAACCAAAGCTTTATCTTATAATGGAAGCTACATTTAAATTTTTAGGATAAGATGTGGACCAGTTAAAATGGGCCACACTCTGTAGTTAGGCCCTCAGCTAGTTTGGAGACCCCCGTCTTTGACCCACGAAATCCAGTTAATTTATTCTTTATTCAAGCAGACAAAGCTTAATAAAAGAACATTTTACATATTTTCTTGTAGAATTACAACTGATTATCCTTGAATCAGAGTGGACATTTGCAAAAAAAGGGCAGAATAAAGCATTTATAAAGAGGTCAAACTATGCCATTTCTCTCATTCATACAGTCATCTTTGGTCTATATTACAGCCAATACAAAGGATGAATATATTGTCAATATATACATGTATGTCGTATGTACAAATAACTGCAGAAATTTCAGTATCAGGCAATACTGATATTCAACTTTTCAGGCAAATATCTGCCGATAATGATATTGTTCCAATGATGTTGTACATCCATACTAAAGGGCATATGAAACATTGTCCACTGTCCATTAATTCCTGATTCAGATTGTACATTTGACAAAAACCCTCCTCTCCAAAATAACCGAGCTATCACATTAACAAAGGGTTAAACATGTATCTCTATAACCTTATACTTTGACGTACAGCTTCCAAAGTTGGATCACTTCATAACTGAGCCAGGATTGACATTTGCACCAAGTTTGATGGAAATGCCTGAAAAACATATTTAGATACTGTGGAATGAAGGTAGTAAAGACATATTCTTGTCATATTATCTTAAGAAGAATAGAGTGTACTGTGAAACACAAACAAACAGACAGCACTAGGGACAAATAGACAATCCAAAACCTTCTGTTGTTGCTGGTATTGAAGTTTTTAAAAAATCTCCACGTATATTAAACTAAATCCTGAACTGAAGACTTCTTTTGTCACGCTCCACATCCAAAGATGTTTCTTATCTCACAATATGGGGCATGAAAAGAAGATATATTTCCATCATTAGTCACTCAGCAAGCAATCAGTGCGACATAAACTCTCCTATATGTCTTGTTTTTCTCCTCAAGGGGCTAAAGATGAATCTGCAGGGTTAAGAAAACATTGATGGTTTCTGAGGAGACACCCCCTCGAACATGTAATTACCAACAACACAATTTGACCAACATGCTAATCTGAGTCCATTCCATTGATATTCATAGAATCTAAAACAGCTTCCTGACTATTTCCGTATCGTGTGGTAATACAATCACTCAATTAGGCTGTGTGATGAAGTGAAATGAGCCATTTTCTCTTGAGGACGGTAAATAGTGGCCCTGGCGTAATTGACAACTGCAAAGTAATTCCTAATCGTAATGACATGTCCTGCAGTCTGGTGGTGCACAGTGATTAGACCGAGACAAGAGCAGACCAACACAGTGTTGTTAGAGATGCTCGGTGAGGGGAAAAAAACTGGGTGAAAGTTAAGTTTGATGGGGGAAATGTTGATGGGGGATGATAAGATGGCAGGAAATAGATGGCTGGGGAGTTAATGGCTTTTTACAGTGCAGATGGGAAACAGTGTGACATATTAGCCCAGAAACACATTAACAGGGTCCACTTAAAACACAGACTATCTTTTGGAATATCATGACTTAACATAGAAAGCTTGGTCTCAACATTTGGATGATTTGTTAAATAATCAGTTGATGTGCAAACCCTCTGTTTTGACATTTGGCGAAGGATTGTGGTGCATCAATTCTTCAGTCCAGCTTCTAAAGCTCCTGGATTTGCAGGCTGATCCTTAATCAAATATTTCTCAATCTGATATCTAATCACTTCTTGAGGGATGGTTGAAAAGGTGCTAGGCATGGTACATTTACTTTGCCCTGGCATGGGTGCAAGCAGGGAACTCTGGCACTAAACAGTTGATCCTGAAGCACGAGCACAGATATATGACAGCACCTTGCAGAACTGAAAAGTGAGGGATTGTTAGTAGCATTATTGGAGCAAAATGACTTAAACAAGCTTCACTGTCAGCCTGAGCTTTTCCTCTGTGTCCTGCTAACTAAAAATTACTTCATGGAAAGCCATGCATGTGTCACATTACAGCACCGTGACGTAAGTATAAGTGGCCAGTTCAGCTTGGAGCAATCTGAGGCCAGCAGGAGAACTGGGGAGGGAAGACAGTTATGTTTCATTTAAGGCTATATCCACATGTAGATGGATATTTTTGAAAACTAAGGCTCTCATCCTCTGTTTTTAAATATATCTCTGTCCACATGGGTGTAAAAAATTCCCATCCTGATGATATGGATAGAAAGTCATGAAAACACAGTTTATGGAATGCCTCAACATTTTTTTTTGTTCCAAGTCTTGCCTCACTCCTGACAGACAGACACAATTGTGTCGATAAATTAGCAAATTAGCTTAGTGCAAACACTGGGAGTGATGGGTTGCGTTAGCATGCCTCTGCTTACAGTCATCAGTAAAACTCTTCAGAAACTTTAAATGGTCCTGTGTGCTTGTTTTGGCTAATTTTTTGCTTTATGTTATGTTATCTATTTTTTTGACTAAGGTTAGCACTTAATGTCAATTTCAAAGGAAATACACATGGAACTAAACCGCAGGGTGCATACGCAAAAAACAACTGCAGACTTGTTTGTAAATAGGTCAGCAAAGAAAGCCTCTGCTGATTGGTAGAAGAAGATTGGTACTGAGGGTTATGGTTGACTTTGTGTGTTTGTGTTTGTGTGTGTGGGGATCTCTTTGGTTTTTAGTTTCATATATATTTCTTCCAAAAACTACATAAAGTTCCAATTTTAGTCTCTCTAAACTGTGGTTAGAGAATGACGCAAAAAACAGAAACAAAAAAAAATGTTGGCATTGCCCTTTAAACATAATTCATAACCTTGTATTTTTGTCTGTAATATGCACCTTTTTTCAAATTCTATGACAAAGCAGTTTTATATTCATATCTATTTTGCCACCATGTTGGACTAGTGTTATGGTTCAACTTGTGTCTATGTTAACTGGTGATAGCAGGAGTGTTGAGTAACTATTTTTTGTACAGATTTTAATTTGAGGCATATCTTTAATCTTGACCAAATCATGTTGTTAAACACTTGTGGGTACTCTTGACTGTTTCGTCAACTTTTATAACCATGGCAATCACAGAGCAAGTTGCCATGGGTCATCAGTCAACATGGTGATACAGTCTCATCCAAAACATTTTATCCCGGATTGTTTTTAATCTAGCATCAAAGTAAGGGAGCGACTAGTCCAAATATCAACATTTTGAAACAGGAACAATTTAACAACGTTCACTGCGATACTTGTAAGCAGTAAAGCAACTGTGAAAATGTATCATATTGTGAGGAATCATCCCATAGAAAGGTCGGCATTGAGTGTGACGTTTAGGCTGTTTATCCATCCACACAGAGACACACACAAACGTCATTCTCAAAATTCAGACTTTTCCAAAATATGTTTGTCCAGTGACCTAAAATGCCATTTATATGTGCACAGAAGGCCAAACTGCACATTAAAACCTCAATTTTTTAAGATCCCTGCCCGAGAATAGACACAGCCTAATGGCCCTTTTCCACTAGCACACCTCGGCCCTACTCTGCTCGGCCCTACTCGATTTGCAGCTATTTCCACTAGCTTGGTACCTCCTAAAACAAACTAGTTTTAGTACCTACTCTGCTCTGGTTCCAAGCGAGC
Source organism: Scarus forsteni (assembly GCA_036419115.1). Taxonomy (NCBI): domain Eukaryota; kingdom Metazoa; phylum Chordata; class Actinopteri; order Labriformes; family Labridae; genus Scarus; species Scarus forsteni. The sequence goes on from JAZDUH010000383.1 coordinate 25,079,730, forward strand.
TGAGTCGATACTAAAAGATGACATCACCGACTGCCGGCTACTGATTGTTCAGACAATGTCGTCATCGATAAGTCATGAGCGCGACGATCTAGCATGCTAGCAGTAGCTACCATTAGCTTGCCCTCATACGTCTTTTCTTTGCAGCTCGATTGCTCTCGTCCTTTTGTATAGCTTCCAAAACACTCCTGTGCTTCTCAAGGGGTATTTCCTCTTGCCACCTGCAGCCTTCTTCTGCTTTCCTTTTTTACTCGGTTTGTGACAAAAAGCCACAGATTGTTGTGTCGTGCTCAAAATGACGTCACCGCAGTGCCGCTCAGTGACACTGCACGCCGTTGGGAAGGCGACTGGGGCTAATGGAAAAGCAGCACAAGGCGAGTAGAGTAGAGCTGGGGAGAGTCGAGTAGAGTAGAGTAAGGCTAATGGAAAAGGGCCATAAGTGACCCAAATGGTGCTTCTTCAATATCTGCTCAACTTTTGTGCAAAGCTGTCATAACATTCAAAACCAACAAGAGGAAACAGAGGGGATTGTCTACCTGTCTCTTGGTTTGTGTCTATTTGTAACAGATGGGTGACGAGTTTCGTTCCAGAGATAGTCAAAGCAACACAAAAGCAACCTTTCCTTATATATTTGTATTTTACCTTTATGTTACCAGGAACCCTCACTGAAATTAACAGTCTCTTCTACAAAAGAGACCCAGCCATGAAAGCAGCCAATCCAAAATCACAAAAACACATTTAGCTCACATTATGCTGTTACCATCCATCAAGCCGTGATCACTGTTGTGAACTATATAAGCAGAAGTTGTGCTGATCATCTCAGATGATTACAGAATCACCATGAAAACATCACAACAAAAGCATCTGTGCTCACATGACAGATATTAGGACCAGCTCCATCCTGACAGCATTAAAGGGATGTACTGGTGGTGTCAAGAAAATCTGTTTTTCCTCATTAGGATGCAAATTTATACAGCAAGACACTCCAAAGTCTAATCAGATCATCCACTCTGCGGGGGGGAGCTGTGGTGCGAGGAGGAAGTTTTCAACATGTGAGGCTGTTGTGTTAATGTGTTCACAAGAGACAAAAAAAAAAAATTGGACAAGTGGAGTTGGATTATATATCTATGCTACATATGCTAATGAAATAGGGGTAAAACAATATTGTTGGAACTGATCTGTTGTATTTGATGTTGATTTAACAGAAATAGATGTTCAGTCTGGTGCTCAGTTCAACATTATTCTCTGTAAAAAACAACAACAGCAATGCTCTCAATGAATACACAAGACTCTGTTTGAAATATTTAGCCTAAACAAGGAATTAGCAGTTATATTTCATAATTTAAGAAGCAGTTTGATAATTAGTAAAATCAAACTATGTCAATGCCTGTATCACAAACAAACACAGCATTTCTAAACGATTGAAGGAGAAGATGAGTAACTGCAGAGAAGAATCATTTTAAACTTGTTTGGAGAATCAATATTTTGCCGTTTTGCTCAACTATCCTCCCACAAATGCCTCCCTCTCACTTCTCTGAGTCTTTCTCAACAAAGACATTTCAATGACAAAAAAGAAGCCAAGACAGTCGGGCTGCGTGATCATGGAAAAATGATAACAGCGATTATTTTGATTGATATTGAGATCACTATCATTAAGCACAATTACTCAGATGTTGAAACAACATCTGTGCTTCAATATTAAATGACTAAATTAATCTTGTTCTGTTGAGACTGAGCTACAGCTGTGTAACAAATTCTACAAGTTATTGTGATCTGTCCAAAAACTTGTCTAACAATTGATATTGCAAGACTGATCCTCTTATTGTAGAGAACTGGCTCAATAATATTGAAGTGATTGATGAGCTGGAAAGACTGACGAGTTTACTCAGACTAAGAAAAGATTTGCACACTACAAGATGAGAGAAATTGAGTTTAGACCCTCAAACCCATACATGTTGTCCATTTGTATCTGTCTGTTCTGATTATCATGCACACAGTAAGAGAGTCAGGAAACCCCTGTGACACTAAGATTCAGGTTGATCCTGTGGACTGAACATGTTAAATTGCCGTTTTTTCTGTATTCTTTTGTATTTTAATCATATTGTTTTGTATAACAATATATTTTAAGTATAAAAATTTTTTTTACAAATATGTTAGTACTGATACACGAAACAAAGGCTGAAGAACCTTCACGGCCAGAACCTTTAAAAAGCAAATCCCGCAGGTGACTGGACAATTGTTGACATCAATCACATCCATTACAGGCCAATCAGATAATGCCAGTGGGCAGAGGTTGGCAACCTTTCAAACAAAAAGCTTTAGTATCTGGAGCAACAAACACATCTGAATCTTAAAGGGACTGTGAGAAGTTTCTAAGTAATTACAAAAAAGTCTCATTTTTCGATATATGCCTGATCGAAATACACACTTTAAGATGAGTTTTATAGCATCAAAATAGGTTATCTATAAATGCTATTCCTTAGCTTCACGGTCGGGTCGGACAGGGCTGGACTGGCCTGGATACTCAACTTCAGGAACAAGACAATTAAAACTAGAGCAAATTTATATTATTGGGATACGTCTTAGAGCACTGGCTGTAAGTAGCCATATATAGCCGCCTACAAAACTACGATACTAAGTTTTCCAAAAATTGCTTGTTGTCACACATCAAAAACTCCCGCTATGTAACTAGAAAGAGATGCATTACCTCGTCGCTTTGCATCCTGTAAGTTGTTGAAAAAAGAAGTTGTAAAGCAATGCAGAGTTCTGAGGAAGGTCCGAAAAGCATTCATTAGCATTACAACAAACACACGCTTTAGTTTGGGTCATGTCTTTTGGTGCATTCCAGTTGTAGTCAGAAGTAGGAATTTCTGAGTTTCGAGTGGGAAACTGCAACTGGAACGTCCCCCAAGGTCGGAATTTCCTACTGGGAACTCGGTGAAACCTCGCCACTCCCAAGTTGACAATCAAAGATGGATGCTCCCAGTGTGAACAGTTATTTAGCTCCTGTAATAATCACTTTATTAGCACTTCTGATTGGGGTGTGTCGCTCTAGATCAGCTGTATACATCGTATTGTTAGACTTATATTTACAAAAATGCTGCCATAGTGATAATCACATTCTTCATACAACAGCGCAGGGCGTGCTAACAACAGCTAACAACAGCTGGTAGATCAGCATGTTTTTTCCGACTTCTACTGGAACACCGATAAGTCGGAGATGATGTCACTCCCAGTTCCAAGGTTACTGGAACGCAGCATTACGACAGTCGCCGCACGTGCTCATGGGTAGCAGAGTCTTTATGTGGCCGGTCATGGATTCTCCTCATAGCACCTTTAAAGTGAAGACAGCAGCACCTGTGGACACTACATTACTATAAAGACATCAGATCTAAGAACAAATCACTCAGCATGACTGCTCTAAAAAGGGTCATGTACATTTTGTTGCTTTAACTTGGCATTATTGTTATCCAAAATATTGTAATAATTAATTTAGAGATAAAATTATAACAATGGTGTGTTTATTTTCATTATCGGGCTTGTCAACAAAATAATAGTCAATTATATGAACCTGTTTTATCACTGTTTTTACTTTTGTTGTCATTTTTGTTGCTCAGTTTTTTTTCCTTGCAGTGGGGAAATCATAAATATTTATTTGACATAATCGGGTATGATGGGTTCAGTGGGTCTTCCCCTGACATTATTAGACTTAAATCATTTCTTTCCTGCAATCTGCAATCACACACAGCAGTCTAGGTAATAAAGAAACATCCACCTGATATCTTTGTGTAAAAATCCCACGCTTCAAAAACGCAGTCACAGTTGCGCTGAATTTATCTGCTCCCCATTTCTCTTGTCTTTTTCAAAGCTTTATCGCCGACACGCCTCAGTTTTAAAAGTTTGAATCCCTTCACTGATGTTTCAAAAGTAAGAGAGTTCACCAAAGCATCTGCATTAAAACTTTAAAACAACATCACGAGTGAGCTCACAGCCAAAGATGCAGCGGCGTCCTGCTCTCCCCTGGGCCTGCACACAACCCAAAGTTAACAACGTAAAAAACTAAGAACCCCTACCAAAGGAGGTTGTTACTGCCAGGGTCTGTAGGACAGAACATTAGCTACTCTGTTACTGAAACTCTCTGCAAAACATGTCAAAGATGGAGAAGAATATCTTTTCTAAATGAGAAGTTGTTTGTTTTTCATTTAGAAAAGATATTCTGCTAATGAAGAAATGTGGTCCAGGTCTGATAATCTGCTACTGAAGCTGGTAGCATCTATGCTAATCTCTGCATGAGCAGTCACTTCCCGCTGTCATCTTCCATGTAGCTTCCTGCTTTAAATGCCTCTGATTGAGCATTACTGCTTTAGGCCACTGACAGTTGTTGTAGATTAGGGTTTGGCAAGATGGATCTGCCTGCTCAGAGACACTGTATGAGGCGGATCCATCTGCACTGCAAGGTTTTTAACAGATTAGTTTGATCATTTTCTGACCAAGAACAATATGCTACTGCTAGAAGCTTTGTCAGATGCCTGAAGCCTACAGATTTCAGCAACTATGATATTCAAGTGTTTCTAAAAAACTTGCAACCCTAAATAAACAGAAATGTTTCCACTGATATTGGTTTTGAAGAATTTGCAGGAGCAGAACTAATACTGTTATTAACATTATTAGACAAATACTGATATATCCCCTTCTCCAGATCACTTCCTCCCATAACTGTCAAATGTCTTTGTGCAATTTTGACGATGTGCAGGAACTTGCCTGCATCAAGAGGAAATCAATGCAACAGTCAATGTCTTCAGCTTTAATTACCTTTGTCGAGGTGGTTATATTTTAGTCGGCATATGCTTGTCTTTTTGTTGGCAAGATTATGCAAAATCAGATTTTGCTGAAATTTGGAGATGTTGGTAATGGCCTGACTTAGAAATGATTAGATTCTGGTGGTTATCCAGAAAACCGTCATTAGCAAAAAAAATTTTTTGCTCAGTAACTGTGAGGGATGTAACAAAATTCTGTGCCACAAAATTTCGCGAAATAAGAACTGACAAAATAAAATTCAAAGATGCATGAAATAAAAGCACGAAATGCAAAAAAACGCAAAGGGGCGCTGGAGATTTTTTACCCTCCTCGCCTACCGTAGCAAAACACTCACTTCAGAATGGAGGAAGACGAGGTCGAGGAATTAGCTGATGCCCCTTGGTCAAATGAATCAGTTGTGTGGACCTATTTTGTCTTCCCATGTAAAAGACGAGAGAACGGCGAGAAGATTGCGGACAAAACAACAACCGTGTGCAAAATATGCCACTCGGTTTGCCTACCAACTACCAACTACTTTGAACTGGAGACAGGCAGCAACTGTATGTTTGTGTAAGTCTGCATAAAACACAATATTTGATTTTTGCATCTACTGTTGAGCTGACAGAATTTGATCATACTTGAAGATCAGAAGTATATGCACCGTTATAGGCTAAATATTATAGTTCACAGTTCAGACATTTATAGGTCTAAACTGCAGCTCTGAGGACTGCTATTTGTTTTCCTTTTCATTCAAGAATGTAGTTATCCTGATTGTTACAACAACAAAGCACTTTTTATTGAGATTTTATGTTTGTATTTGCACTGTAGTCTAAATCAGGGGAAAAACACAATTTCGTTTTTTTTCCCGAGAGCATTTCTTTTGTACTGATTTGGGGATTTTCTATAATCTTTATTTTGTATCGTGAGTATTTTGTATCATGAGCCCTGTTTCGTATTTTGTATCATTTCGTGAGTTGACCATTTTGTTACACCCCTAGTAACTGCCTATCTAATAATGATAACAACATGATTCTGAGTGCTAGGTGTGGGTTTTCAGGGTCAAAAAATCAGATTATGATGGTAACTTTATCATAGACCTATTGCTTACGGGTATAACAGCAATATGTGCGCTACCTTGATGTAAGTTTGCGCTCTCAGAGTGCTATCTAGTTTCTGTTGCAGTGCCATCAAACAGGTATCACTTCATTTTATATTTACAAAGATAATATCTCCTTGAACTGGGAGCCCATCTGCCATCTGATTGAAACCATATTCCCCAGCTCTGCTGAAAAGACCAAAGATAATTTTAAATGCTTCACTGCTGTCCAAAAGACAAAGTCAAAGTCTTATACTACAGATGGGTTTAGCTTTTATTTTGAAGGAGGTGACTGTGCGGCAACCTCCCCGCTGCACTGAAACAGAAACCTTCTCTGGGGGCTCACGCTGCTCCTCCAATATAGAAAGCAGGAATCTGTTCACAACCCTGATGAGCACAACACCTGTGATGACACCTCGGCATGTCACCACCAAATCCCACATCCCACATTCCCCATGTCCCCCTGAGCTCAAACAGCATGAGCACTTAGCTGGTGGCAGCGCCGGGAAGCGGGGACGTGATGACAATAAATGATGGCAAGTTTAAAGAAGTTTAAGGAACGCCTCAAGTGGACAAATCCTCCTGACCAAAAACACAATCTTTTGATGTCACTTATTCTTTTTGTGGTCGTCTCGTGCCACATTGAATTGCAAAAGCGGCGAGGGAGGATTTCTGCCTGCGACGATCAATAGGCCGATCCCTCTGTCACCAAAAGAGGCGTCGATCTGAGGCAGGAGTTTGACAGATGGCGTGTCACCTTCGTCGGCGTGACGTCCCAGTATGTGTTTAGATTTCTGAGCTTCCGCTTGATTTTTTTCTAATCTTGGAGAGACAAAGTGAGAAACAAGAGTGTGATGTGTGCGTGCATTTGTGTTACAGCGAGAGGTGGAGAACATGCACACACACAGAGACACATGGAAGAGGGGTACTGATGCTTTCATACTCCCACCTAAAAAAGCCTTTGGTGCACACTGAGCTCCAGCACACTTTGCTGTGACTCCTCCACTGATTTAATTAACCTCTTACTGGCACTGTTACCACAATAACGCGGGGAACTATAGTCAACTGGAAAGTGTGTCTGACTGCAGAGACCTGTGACTCACAAACACTGAAATACTTTCCAAAAAATCCCCAAATAACATTCTTATATGTGAAGACAGGGCTGCTGTTGTTGACAAAAAAGTCACATTTTCATCTGTGACGGACTATATTGGGTTTTTGTGGATATCCAATAGCCTAATATTTTTGAAATCATTATTGCTGATTCCAATACCAATATTTCTGGACAAGAGTACAATCTCCATACTTAACAAAATTAACCTCTTTTTAGTGTTACAGTATATTTTTGCAAGGAACAGATGTAAAAACGGAAAAACATTTAACTCTTGCAAAAATTAAACACTTGAATATTAAATGTGCTTATGCAGTGATGATGAAGTGCATCAATCATGTGCACTTGTGTAATTGCCTATATTCCAGTAAATATCTGCAAAAAATTCAACATTGGTCCATACTGATACTGTATGTGGTGCTGCTTCTAACAAATTAGAGCTATAACAATTACCTGCTTTCCAAAATTGAGATAAAATTGTCCTGTATTTTTGTTTGTTTGTTTGTTTTTTACAGCCATGATTATTTTTAAGGTGTTGTCTTTTTCAATAGTTGTTGATTTTGGGTCAAATGTTATCTCTATTTTTTCATGCTTATTATTTTTCAATAAAAAATACTGTATGCCACACATTAAAGGTGCTATGAGGAGAATCTATTTCCGGCGACATAAAGACTCTGCTACCCATGAGCACACGCGGCGACTGTCGTAAAGACGTGACCCAAGCTAAAGCGTACGTTCGTTGTGATGCTAATGAATGCAGCTCAGACCTTCCTCAGAACTCTGCATTGCTTTACAACTTCTTTTTTCAACAACTTACAGGATGCAAAGCGATGAGGTAATGTATCTCTTTCTAGTTACGTAGCAGTAGTTTTTGATGTGTGACAACAAGCAAATTTTGGAGAACTTAGTATTGTAGTTTTGTAGCCGGCTATATATCGCTACTTACAGCCCGGTGCTCTAAGACGTGTCCAAATAATATAAATTTGCTCCGGTTTTATTGTCTTGTTCCCAAAGTTGAGTATCCAGGCCGGTCCAGCCCTGTCCGACCCGACCGCAAAGCCAAGGAATAGCATTTATAGATAACCTATTTTGATGCTATAAAACTGATCTTAAAGTGTGTGTTTCGATCAGGCATATATCTAAAAGTGAGACTTTTTTGTAATTACTTAAAAACTCCTCATAGCATCTTTAATCTGACTGTCTCACAAAGATTTTATTTTGTTCTGAAAAATGTTGCACAGGTTCACAGTGTAGTGTGAATATAGAGTAACTGTTAATTGATCCAAGAAGCTGCATCATTTTCAAGAAGGATTAACTCCTTCTAATTATTATTTTTAAGTCTGACTTTAAAAAAGGCTGGAAAAGTACATGTGCAAAAATGCCAGGCCGTATCATTTTAAAACAAAGACAATTTTCGCTGTTTTGTCTCTGTTATCAAATACATTGATGAATGCCCACCTCTGAAACATATTGAGTATAACTGGTGTTCATTATGAACATAATCATATGTGGTACCTTCAATATATTTTATTTTTACTGAACACAGAGCCTTGTACTTTATATTTGCTGAACTAAAGGCCTGATATCCAATATTTTATCTCCATTGGATCAGGATTAGATTCAGATTTACTGTCATGCACAAGTACAGAGTAACGGAAAGTTGACTTTTACATAAACCCCCCCAACATTAGATATATTGCTTTTTGACATACAGTATAATGAACTTACCATATTCCCCATCCCTACAGCTTAGTGTGTCTGAGTGCAGTGCAGACCCCTGTAAATCTCCAAAGCCCACTTCCAAACCTGAAGACTCATAGGAGTCTGCAGCATCAACCCACCATGCAAACATCAAAGGGCCTCATCCTCTTCCTCCCCCAGAATTCCATTGGACAGAAGGTGTAAGCCCCTGCTCCGCTAACAAAAGATGACAGGCAACGCAGCAGTCGAGTCCCCTCCCTGTAAATAGGGGTCAGCAGACGTCAAGGCCTTCCGCCGAGCGACAAACCCCCGAGTGTGACGGTTTACACGGGCTCACCGAGCTGTCATGAGGTGCTGCGGTGCTGTAGCTGCACTACCTAACAAGTCAGCCCGAGCCTCTTTCTTCACACCCTATTAGGAATACAACTCAGCTGGGCCGTGCTGTTTCTGTTTCGTGTCGTCATTCATGTTTTATGAAGGGTATAATATTGATTCTGAAGCCAGCGCAGTCAACACCAGGGCAGGGAGGGAGAAAAATGCTCACTCCTGCTCTTGCTCTGCAGCTATATGTTGACCTCAGATTTTAAAATATGTATATATCATAACAACACTTGAACCTGAAGTGCAATAATTTAATATTAAAAACATTAAAAATGCATGGCAGTAAGCTCTATGGTGGCCTGGAACCTGCAGAGAGCTGCTGCTACTCTGCTGGAGTTGTTTACAAAGTGATTTGAACACTTTTTTAAAAGGACATTTTTTGTCCTCATGTAAAATTTATTTCTTTGCTGTTTATCACCAGAGCTGGCAACGCTGCTAAAGAGGAAATTCAGCCTTTAAAGACTCAAATTCAAGGTGGGGCAAGGACATCCATCAAGATTTTTAGATATACTGATATATCTCCAAATGGAATATTAGGTATGAAAATAAGATTGCACTAAAATGACATTCTGCATGACTATCTGCTCAGTGGTGTGAGGAATGCTTACCCAATAGATTTTAGGGATGCACGGTTTTGGACTTTTGCTCATATCCAAAATGTCAATACTTTCAACTCACTATTGCTGATGCTGACATTTTTTATCAAGAGCGCGAAGCCTCCATTTGACTAAAATTGTCCTGTAAGTCTCATGGCGGCAATCTAATTGTGTCAATAAGAGATGATGGGGGGGGATTCTGCTTTTCAATCCAATTCTTTAATGATTCCCTGATCCTGATGATATCCTGTCCGGTCAAGCTTGACCTTTACAGGTTTTCCATGGAAACAATGACAAAAACATGACTCTCGATAGCCAGTGCTGTTCCGCATAGAAAAATGCTTCTGCATGCTGCTGATGTTTCCACTTACAGAAAGTTAGTAGAAAATTAAGCCACAATTCTGACTCGGCCTGTGAATTGATACGGATTCTACAGAATCGAAGAATCGATACAGCCTAAATATTTAGACAGTTGCTGTCAATACACTTTGGCTAATGTTAAAGGATAAGTTCGGTTTCTACAGCTTTCACATTGTTTATAGAATGAAGTAGAACAACATACTCACCCAGAAGGCTTTCCTGATCCAAACAGTGCTTCTGGAGATATTTAGATCCAAAATCAAGCGGCGGACATCCGTATAATGGTAGCGGATGGGGCATGTATAGCGCCGCTCCTAAAACTGCATTAATCGTCCAAAAACTCATTAGTTTCACCAATATTCCATCATGGTCCGCTCGCGCTACTCCTCCACGACAGTCCAGTGTCACTCCAGACATGTCTTTGTGACTGTGCTGACCTCTGAACTGAAAACTTTGTTCACGGCTGCCGCGCATGTGGAGTGCGGCTCATTGTTTCAGGGGTGACCGCTGGCTACTGAACAACTTGCTTCTTCCAGTTTTGTGCAAAATGGAAGAATATCTATCGGATGAAGATGTTGTGGAGGAGAACTTTGAATATGATGGGTGTCCTTACAGTTTCGAGCCAGAGTTTACAGATGAGAAGGTCATCGAAAGGAGGACGCGGAGGCAAAGAGAAGAACAGCTGGCCAGAGAGCAGTTTTCAGTTCAGAGGTCATAACAGTCACAAAAACATGTCTGGAGCGACACTGGACTGTCGTGGAGGAGTAGCGCGAGCGGACCATGATGAAATATTGGTAAAACTAATGAGTTTTTGGACGATTAATGCAGTTTTAGGAGCGGAGCTATGCATGCCCCATCCGCTACCATTATACGGATGTCCGCCGCTCGATTTTGGATCTAAATATCTCCAGAAGCACTGTTTGGATCAGGAAAGCCTTCTGGGTGAGTATATTGTTCTACTTCATTCTATAAACAACGTGAAAGCTGTAGAAACCGAACTTATCCTTTAACAGTGGCACAGTTCAAGGTAAAAGACGAGCTACATAATGAAGCATTTGTTCTAAATTTTAACTTAGGTCTACCATCTTTGAGGATCTGAATTTATGTCTCTTCAGGTGTAGACCCACTTAAAACTCATCCTTATTGTTTAACTTCTTATAAGAAAATACAAAACTGTCCAGAATTTTGTTTAAACCGTAGTTAATGTTCACAATTTACATGTATCCAGATACGTGTCGTATCGTGGCCTTAGTATTGGGATACATATCGTATCAGGGGGTTGCTGGAAATACCCAGCCCTAATTCTGACCACTTTTGACCTCTGTCAGTGGAATGAACTAAGGGATTTGTCAAGCAATACCACAATGGATATTCATTCCTTGACAGAGTTGTTATCAATTCTCGAAGACTGCATTGTGTGTCAGAATTCAATCTGTGCCCCCCTGCATGCAAACTGACTCAGTCACACTTGCATCTGTGCTGTTGATTTTTGGGAACTTACTACCTCTGTCAATAGCTTTCTCATCACTGCTTTTCAGACGAATGTCTCTTTTTATGTTCACCAATGTTTCTTATTATTTATTTTAACGATTCCACTTGTTCTTTCAATACCTGCTGCAGTCTTCAGATGGAAACTAGAGGAATAAAAGGATAAACCAAAGAATTATAAAGATTGAGGAAGACATTTCTTAATTTGTTCTGCACGATGTAGAGATGCTCTTTAATTTTCCCCTCCCAGCCAAATGCTAGCTGAGTTCCATCCAGTTACCAGCCAACTCCCAGCCAATAGGAGTCTAAATGAGGGTAGTTTTGTTCTTAGTTTTTCATAGTGGCATTGTCAATGCTCGGCAAATGTTCATTTATAAATATTCAATAAAATAAGCAAAGTACATCTTTGTCATATAAAAGCAGGGGCTCTACTTTCAACCACTAGCATGCACAGGTCCGAGCACTTCCCTGTCATGGACCAGCCAAGACTACCAAAGGAAGTGGGGAAAATTTAAGAGGCTCCATCTGTAAAATATATTATATATTATATGATAATATACATGTTGCTTTACTGGGCACGTTCTGTGTGATATGTGTTTGTTTAAGCTTTAATCAAAGATCTTTATAAATGAAACAAGTCTACCATGAGGAATGGTGATGGGCTGGATGTTTCCTGAGGGATTCTCGCCTGTTCATGAACTACTGAGGGCACAGAAATGTAAAGAGAGGGTCTATGATCCCCTTTGGCTCCCTTGTGTAACCAGATCTGCTCCTACACACTCTGAAGACAGATCTTCAAGAAGTGGATGGGACTGGTAAGAAGCACATTTTGCTTGGTTTTACCACACTTCCATATCAATCTTTATTTTGGTTGAAGATATGCCCGAGGATCATTATTCCTCATTTCCTGAGTGCCTCAAATCACTATAATAATGAAGATTTCAGGGTTTAAAACACAGATTGAGGAGTACTTGACACCTAATGTGCAAAGATAATTCAATGTCATGATCATTTAGACTTTGTGTAGAAGTTGGTCTGCACATTTTGATTATTTAAAAATTTAAATAGGTGAGTACTGGTTGTCTGGGACTTCTATTTGTGAAGTCATGTTATCAAACAGTGCTCCACATTTACAAAAGGAACACTACAATCACATTAAAACATAAATGACATGTGATTCACTTTTTAAATATATCTTTGTACTTCATTTTTGAACAGATCATTTGTTTGAATTTTGTTTAAAAGACAGACACCAGTCACGCTCCACTCCTAATCCAAGAATTCCAGCTAAAAAAATGCTTCAGCAAAAACAATGTCCTCTCTAACCCGCCATTTTTACTTCCCTCTGTAAGTCGTTGAATAAAATGTGAGCAAAGTCTATTAAAAGTGATCTTGGGAAACTGTTTAAGGCTATTTACTTTGCCCAACAAACGCCTCAGTAAGCGCTGACTGTCAGGACGAAGACTCCGCTGCACCTCCCCTTCTTCTTCTTCGTCGCCACTACTTTCAAAGAAATGCAACATATCAGCTCGTCAGTGTTCATGGGCTCACACCTTATTCATTCTGTTTAAAACCAAAATATTCCCACACTTGGGCTGTGGCAGCCGGCTTAAGAACCGTATCTTTTGTGCCATCGTTCATCTTAGTGTTTGTTTCCTTGTTGCTCCTCAGGACGCTCACTTCAGCTCTCGTGCGAGAGGCCTGCCCCCCAAAGATTGCATGAGAGACAGATGCTCACTCTGCTATGAATCCGGCAAATCCGCTATAGAACTGATGCACCCCAGTGTTAAGAAAGATGGACAGAGTGAGCCATCTTCTCATTCAGCCTCCTTGGTAGAGAGAGAGGAGGAAAACAAACAGGCATGCACGTGTCAGTTTATCGAGGCCGGCAAACTTACCAGGACCTTTTTATTTATCGTGCGCTTAATTGATTTATTGATTATCGTGACAGGCCTAGATGTTATAAATGAGTTAAACTTAGCTTCTGGAGTTTAATACTTTAGCTATTAAAGGAAGTACAGATTGATAACTATAGGAAGCTGACATGTTAGCTAGGCAATACAGATCAAACACCAATTTCCTTTCCTTTCAGCTGAATGGCAACACAAGCTAATTATTTTCTTCTGAGTAAAAACACATAATTTCTACAATATCAGAATGACAAACCATGAAATTATTCTAGCAAAATATAAAATGGATATTAAAGTGTTCCAATGGAAACAGAAATGAGTTTTGGGATTAATATTTCATTTTTTTGTTGTTAGTTTTTTTGCTTTTGATCATAAGAAATTGCAGAAAATCTTCTGCCCACTGTCTAAATTTTACAAAATTACTGGCCACATTAACATGAATTTAAGGTTGTCATAGTTTTCTTTACAGTTAAACACAACTTCCTCCCGTGTATCCAAATCATTCACTTTAACAGTGTAGGTAATTGGTACTGAACTGCTTGGCTTGGCTTCCAATAGATCAGGCTTGGAGAGATATTCCACAGAAGCCTGTATTCATAATTTCAACATAAAAACATTCAAGGTGAGGGACATGAATAATGATGGTTAGGTCAGCAGGATGAATAACTTAGAGAGCCCTGGTTTTACATAAGATGTGTGTGAATAAAAAGTGTTTCAATAAAATTGCACAAAAGTTAAGCTCTAACCTTTGGTGGGCTGATAGTGAGGTTAAAAAAAATCAACACCTTCATCGTTAAAAAATCTCCTCTTCAAAAAAAGTGAGTTCTCATAGACATAAGAGGTCGGTTGAATGCACACCTCATTTTTTCCATCACAAGGACAGAATCATGCTGCTAAAAAGAGTTTAACCATGAATAACATTAATAAAATATAGACTGTAGTGCAGTTACCACCCAGATTTCTCATGGTTAACTGGAAACTCATGGTGAAATCATTGAGTTTGGAAAATAAAAAAAGAATTATAAAATGAAATATGAGTAATATACCAAAATTAAAGTAATATTAAGGAAAAGTATTGCATAACCCCTTAATTAATCCTTTCACCACATCACCCCGGTCCTCCAGCAGCTTCACTGGCTCCCCATCAAGTTCAGAATTCACTTCAAAATCCTGCTGTATACTTTCAAGGCCATTCACAACCTCGTCCCCCCCTACCTGTCTGATCTCCTCCACATCGTCACCCCCTCTCGCTCTCTCAGGTCATCCTCCTCCCTCCATCTCTCTGTGCCCTCCGCCCGGCTCAGCACCATGGGTAGCAGAGCTTTCAGCCGCTCTGCTCCCAGACTCTGGAACTCTCTCCCCCCGGACCTCAGAAACATCGACTCCCTTCCCCACTTCAAATCAAAACTCAAAACCCATCTGTTCCAAACTGCTTATTCCCTTTAATTTTCCACCCTCATTTAACAGTGTCACTCTTGTATGTTGTTTTATTTATTTCAATTGAGATTTTAATGCACTGTGTTTTTATTATGTATTTTGTAAAGTGTCCTTGGGTGCTAAGAAAGGCACTTTTAAATAAAATGTATTATTATTATTATTAATTATGTAAAGAGTCTTGAGATGACATCTGTAATGATATGGGGCTTTTCAAATGAAGATTGAACAAACACACTTTAATAATGATGACATTATTATTAGTAGTAGTAGTATTAGTATTAGTATTAGTATTATTAGTATTAGTTCTATTATTATAATAATGAAAACATTATTATTATTAGTAGTAGTAGTAGTATTATATTTATTATTATTATTACTGGTAGTTGTAGTAGTATAATAATAATGACATTATTGTTACTATTATTATTATTATTATTATTATTATTATTATTATTATTGGTAGTAGTAGTAGTAGTAGTAGTAGTAGTAGTAGCAGTAGTAGTAGTAGTAGTAGTAGTAGTAGTAGTAGTTATAGTAGTAGTAGTAGTAGCAGTAGTATAATGTATAATAATGACATTATTATCATTATTGTTATTATCATTATTAGTAGTAGTAGTAGTAGTAGTAGCATTATAATAATGATGGCATTATTATTACAATTGTTATTATTACAATCATTATTATTATTATTAGTAGTAGTAGTAGTAGTAGTACTAGTATTAGTATTCGTATTAGTATTATCATCAAAAATCCTGAATTTGCAACAAAACTGTATTTTATATATGCTGTATATATATACATACATACATACATACATACATACATACATACAATTATTAATAAATGAGCAATACATTTTGTTCTGATTATATCCTTATCTCTGTTATTTTTATTCTACTTTTTATATTTGTTTCCCTCTTTTTATTTTCCTTTTGTATATTGTGTCTAAGTGAGTTGTTTTTAAAAAATATTTATATATAAAATGAATACATAAAACAAGTTTAAAAAAAACATGTAAGTGCATCCTGAACGTCTCCTTTTTGTCTCAGGCAGAGCCGCTCCGCTTCCTATAAAACCCTGTCTTGTAAAAACAAGAATCAAATTAACAGTCGACTGTTTGTAGCTGCAGTTTGTCTCACTTCAGCAGCTGAGTGCAAACATTTTTTGTTTATACTGAAGCCACTTAAAGCAGAATTACTCTCCTCAGTCCCAGCAGAGTTGAAGTTCAAACATTATCCAGCTGCTGCGTGTCACAACACTAATGTAGCAGAATCGGTAATTAAACATATGCATATACGTATGTGAACATGTGTGAGTGTGCACGTGTACCAGTGCATAACGTGCTTGTGTGTGCAGTGAGATATCACTGTCAGGTCATGACGTTAAATCCTTTCTACATGAGGAGAAAATAACTGATTATTCAGGTGATTATTTTTTAATCAACATGCAAGGACGTCACTGTGAGCATGAGTGAGATAATAGAAAGCGGAGCTGCAGGTAATTGATGAATACATTAATCTATAACATGAAAATTAATAAGTAAATATGGAGAGGAGTGACTGATTGTTTAAAAGATTACACAAGTAAGAATGTCAACATTGCCTGGTTTATGCTTCTTTATTTCAGGGATATTCTGTCATGTTGTAAAATATGATTAATTTAGCCTGAGAGTATTTTTTTTTTAAATGTATATTTTTGGGCATTTTTGTGCCTTTATTGATAGGAGAGAGACAGTGGATAGGCTTGTGAAAGGGGGAGAGAGAGTAGGGGAAGACACTTTGCAAACTGGTCACAGGCGGGATTTGAACCTGGACCGGCAGAAGCAAGTACATGGGGTGCTAACCACTACGCCAAACCAGCACCCCAGCCTAAGAGTATTTTATATAAAAATTGTCAATTTGAAGATTGTTGGTTGTGCATATGGAAACCATAATGACTGCATTTAAATTAAATGTACAATTATTTTTATTGTTAAATAAAATGGTAAAGGAAAAAGGAGTCACAGAGACCTGTTTGACGTGCCACTGTTAAAGTATTAATACTAGGGCCGTCATTATCAAGTCATCAATTCCCACGACACTAAGGTCTACAATTAACCCTTAATAACTTATTAACACATTATTACGGCAGGCTAATTTCTTTATATACTCCACTGCAGGGTATCAGCTGGTTACCTGTCCTATATCTTCCCGCTCTCATATTGATGGGAAATAAGGACACTGCTACACCTTTGAAAGTCTTTTATATACTTTGAGAACAGAAAAGTGAACAGCAATTTGCACCTTCTAATGTAAAACATTTTCTAACTGTTCGATTTAGTTTAAATTAATCTACTCCTCTATCCATAGCAAATTCTTGCTCTGTAGTTCAGCTGGTATTGCCTACTAGAAGGTCCAGAAGCACTGCTTGTAGGGATGCAAACAATTAATTGATTATCGATTAATCGTTGATAAGAAATTACTCGATTAAAGTAAATTAATTGCAATTAATCGAAGAAGAAGAAGACGACAACAACAACAAGACAAACGAGAAGTGGTAAGCTGGCAGGATGAAGAGTACAAGATGGAGTTTGGTATGGAACCACTTTAAGTTGGTTAATGACGACAAAGACACCAAATGCACCATCTGTGGAAGTATTTTAAAGTACAACTCATCCACAACTTTGCTAAATTATCATCTCAATACATCACATTCTGTTAGGAATAAATCTTTTTTAAGGAATATGATTTGCATTTTCTCTTTCATAAGAAAGATAGCAATTTCATAGAAAGGAACCTTTTGATTCAGAGGGAAATTCAGCTTTGCAGAAAAATTGCCGCTTATCAATTAATTGATCATCGATCGATAAGATAAAGCAACTATCGATTAATGAATTACTCGATAATTTGCATCCCTAACTGCTTGTCTGTGTCATTTCAAGGCCCCCTCCCCCAATACAAAAGACACTGACGGCAGATAAAACTCAAAACAACGTCCTATTTAAGATCAGAGTTAAGGTATTAAATTAGGGTTCCTTTAGGCTGTTTGTTATGCCTGCGCACACTCTCCCCATGTGTATAGGATCTTTTCCTAATTGCTGGGTTCAGATCAGACCTGGAGCCCCTTTCCTGCATGTCAAACCCCACTCTCTTTCCCTGTTTACAGAGACAATCCACTATTCTGTCCTCTCTGAATAAATAGCAAAAGAAAAGACTGTGAATTAAAGTATTGTGTGGCAATGTGATTAAGGGGAATGTGTTTCCCTGTTTTCATGATGAAAAGAAATAAGGACATCATCACTCCTTTCAATACCTTAGGTTTCAAAAATTGCAGACAGCTCAAACATCGTCAAACATAAGCTTTTCTCTATTCTCTGAAGCCATTTTCAGTCACATTTTAATATGTAACATTTTTCCATTCATTGTTTCGTTAATTTCAATGCTTATTGTTTTATAAAACAGGCAGTAAGCATCTTTAAGTTGGTAAATATTACATGGTAAGAGCATCATTTGACCAGAAGTGGCTTTGTACAAGTATAGTTCATTCTGGAGTACCATGCTTCTTTCGCATATGGACATTTCTACATTAAAATAAAATATAAGCAAGAATTCAATGTTTATATGCTTCAAGTGAAATTATTGGTTTAATCTATTTAGAGGATACCAAAAAAAGAAAAAGTTTGTATTTATATCTATTTTTCTAGCGAGGGTCTGCAAGTGTGTATACTGTTTATGTTGGAGGAAGTGCACACTTAAATTGCAGGGATCCATCTCCTCAGATATGCAAGTGTTGCTTAGCATCACTTGGCCATTCTTGCAGGGAGAAAACCAATAAAATGGACGTTTTAATCAATGGATTTAGTTTTCAAGGGATTCTGTCAGTGACAGGGGATTATGTTAAGTGTACAATCAATAAAGGCTGCTTAACAGAATTCTTCTCTACTCATTTTACATAAGTTTTTATTCAGGGAGAAAACCATTTGAATTTGGTCATGAAACAGTTATAGCTTGTCTCAATATAAAGCATTAATGGGTCATAGGAGTGGGCAGAATATATTTTCAAAAAGATGATTGTTACATTTTTTTAAAACACTGTATGAGATAAGGAAAGACTGGTACTGCTTACACTAATTGTTGTGGAAACCAAATTTTCCAGCCCCAGTCCACAATTTTAAAAAGGTATGATAGTGCAAAGGAAGTAGAAATATAAATCTATTTTAGGAAGGCTGAAAAGCTGTTCATTCACTTGAGTATACATATTATAATAATTGTTTGAGGCACTGTGATTAAGTTGACCAAGTAGGGTATTTGCCTTCTTTCATGCTGAAAACAAATAGGGGCATCCTCACTCATTTAAATAGCTCACTTTCCTTCCAAAATTTGCCATCAGTACAGTAAGCATAATAATTTATCATTACATTATTACATTTTTATGATAAGACAATACCAGTATAGGTTGTTAATGCTGATTAATTGAAAAAGGTTATGATCTACTGAGGTTTAGAAATTGATTTTGAAATCTTGAATGTTTCTTGGTTTCAAGCTTATATCTGTCTTTCTATCTCTTTTGCCTGGTTTTATTTAACTAATTGTTGTGGATAACAGAATTCCCAGTCCTAGTCCAGAATTGTATAAAGGTCTGATAATGCAGAAGTTGTGAAAATATAAATCTATTTCAGGAAAGCCTAAAAAGCTGCTCTTTCACTCCGGGTGCTCTCTATTGCAGAGAAATTGAAAAATACTCTCCAGTTCTTGGTGCAAAATGCAAATGTCTCACTTCAGAGAACATGCACTCTTATTCTCTCCGTCTCTCTGTGGCTGCACTCAGAGGATCATTCAAAGCTGCAAAATGGACAAGATGACCACTGAGCTTCATCCTCTAAAGGTGAACCTCTCTCTCTTTTGGATCTGTGGGCTAACGTTCTCAGGTGCTGCGCTCGCTGCAGCGAACGGGGCCGATGCTCCACGGTACTTATAGTGTGTGTGTGTTGTACACTCGGTAGAACAGAGCAAATTAGAATGAAATATTGAGTTCATTTATGAATAAGTGGGGCTGAACGGCCCCTTGTCGGAGCTTCTGCATGCATATTCAGTTGATGGAAACCTTTGGATGGGTCATTTCTCCTCACTGCTTCATTAAATGGTGAAAGTCAAAAGTGCAGTGCCTCCTGACAAAAAAAAAAAAATTAAAGAGAATAAGGATCTATAGAGGTAGAGCCATGACGACTGTTTTTTGTCTTTGTTGATGTGAAAAAAAACTCTCTAACTCCAAACATAGCTGAACAAAGCAGAGTTAGAATTTGAGATTACACCACGTCGTCTCGCATTGTTCTTCCAACAGCACGCTCTCTGCATATTAAAATGAGGAGAGGGTAAAACAGGGTGAGGAGGGGGATGTCTTTGTCTGTTTTACCTCTTACTTGAATTAGTAGACAAAACATAGCCTGAAAGTTTGAATGACATCACTAAGAAAAATGCTGAGGAGACGACAATCAATTTTAGGGTTATGTCTTGCGGCCGGTAAATTAATATAGTTTCATTTTCAACAAATATTTGGCTTACTGCAGTCATGGTAACGAGACAGATGCTATTATTATTTTTTTTGTTTTTTTCATCCATAATTTCTGTGTGATGCTTTCAAATGCTTTTTAGTTCTTACTGCTTGTTTTCCAGTAGTCAGAAGGTTAAAGAGTAGGGGTGTGAATTCACAAAAATCTGTCAATATGGTAAGTATTGACACAGGTTGGGCAATATGACATGTCATGACACTTTGCAATGTTATAAATGGGACAATATATCAACATTTGTTTTACTATATTTGAGCTTTTTCATCCCTAATACTAAGATACATTAGCATTTAGTACATAAGCTTCAGTTATGCTTGGTATATTGAAACTACTTACAATAAATGTAACAGAGAGACCAAGGCAAAAAAATCCTGGATTTATACAGAACACTACTTTATGAAACATAATATTGTGATCTAGAAAAGTAACAGCATTGTGCTGGAAAATTTAAGTGATGTATTGGTGTATCAACATTTTCCAAATCCTTGTATCATCACTTTCAAAATATTAGTGATATCTTTCACCTTCCACAACATTAAGTGACGTATATCAAAATCAAAACGGCCAACAGTATCCAAACTAATTTTTATAAAGTCACTATTAGGGCTTATATTTCTTTTATTTCCTGAAAGGAATCAGCAAAACAGTATTGATTTTTTCTGTGTCAACAAGGTCAGACACATGAAACTTTTGATAACCAAGGCTGTGCAGTGTCAGCAACTCTTTCTTTGCTGTTTCCTCCTCTGCATACAGACAGACACAGTCATCGAATGTTGAACTGTCTACCCCAGATGCCCTCTGTGTCCAGACACCTTAGTTATTAGTGCTGAGGGTTATTAAGCAAAAGTGATAGGTTTTAAGGGAGTGACATGAACATCTAAGTTAAAGGCATTGATATGGGAATCCTACAGGATAAAGACAAATAATATACATTCTTTAAACCTCCTCAGTGATTTCCTTTCCTGCAACCACAAACTATTTGTTTGAACAGAAGTTAAATTATTCCCCCAACCTCTGAGACAGTTATTGCCTCTGTCCAATTATTTCTCTGATTATCTTCAAGTGAGAAACGGTAGAGAGAGGCAGTCAGTAAAAACTAAATCAAATGAAGAAGCACTTGTTAGTTATGCAGAAAATTCTGACTTACTAAAACAGCTCTCATGCAGACATCTCCTAATAACCCTGAATTTCAAGAGGAAAAAATGCCAATAACCATCTTATAAGAGAGTTAATAAACACATTGAGCTAAAAATGGACATATGATAATACCATGTAAATATTTATATGTAGCTGTACAGCATGGTTGGAAACACAGACATTAACACAGGCACATACACACAAATTGGCCAACTGGCACCACTTTCTTCACTTGTGTAGCACTACATGTGTCAATAATAAATGATAGCTACTGCAAAATCATGTGGTAAACGTGCTCTCAACGTAAAATGTTGCTGACTGACTCTGACATGAGCTGGAAGAAATCAACACGGTCTGACTTGATCCAGCTCTGCTGCCATTCTTATTGCCATTACATGTCACTGGCTCTTTAGCTTGGTGTTAAAATCAACCTTTCACAAGTTGTTACTCCAAAATGAAAGAAATTCGTACGACTGTTCTTAAAACTTCCCAGACACCTAGCCATGCTAAGCTTTGTCAGAAATCACCAGGTCATATCTGCTAATTTCTTCACACTTAAATTCCTCATCCAGGCTCTCTGAATTGACTTCCTGTTCACCTCTGGATTGACCCCAAAGTCTCCCTCCTCACTCACAAGTGTCTCCATGGTCACACCCCTTTCTTTCTTTTGGAACTTTTAACACCCCTCACCTCCACCTAAAAGCTCTGCTCTGCCAACACAAACTATCTCTGCCCTCTCCTGACTAAGCTCTGCACGATGGGGGGCAGAGCCTTCAAGTCCTCTACCCCCTCATCTGTGAAGGCTCTTCAAAACTACCTGAGGGCACTTCAGTCTTTGGAGAGTTTTAAAAAGAAATCTGAAAACATTTCTCTTTCAAGAAAGACTTTCTGAGATCCAACAGCCCTTCAGATACAGTATGCTGACTCAGTCATGACTTATTTTATGATTTGTAATTGTGCTTACAAACAGAAATGTATGTCTTTATCTCCTTATTATTATTATTTATGCTCTTAGTTTTACAACTGTTGCTGTAGCAACTGTAGATTTGTTTAAATGTAGGAACTGTCTTGGACAATATGAGTTTTTATTACCATTATTTACCAGGACAACTGGTGCTTCAGCAGCGCCTTGATTCAACCCATGAGAGAAACAACCCACACATCATGTTACAGCTGAAATATTAAGAAATTCAAACCAGGGATAAACAATGCCATCAAAGCAATATCACTATTAGTAGATAACTGCCTAAAATGTTTTTTATCCGTGTCAGTCGGTCTGAAAACGTTTGCAGATATTTTAGTCTTATAAATGCTCAAAAAATCTTAAAAACTGGCTGTAATATCAGAAGAATGTATAGATGTGCAACATTAGTTGACCTCATCATCCCCTACAGTCCACTTTCACAAATCAAAAGTGTCTTTTACTCAAGATTTCAAGATTAAACTGTTTTCAAAATCTTCTTCTGTTACAAAATGACTGTAATCATGAGAGTACAGCATATAATCCAAGAGTCCAACTGGACAGCGTCCCCTTTAAAAAGGTTCGGGGAGGGTCAACCTTTCTAATGCGTTTCTGACAGGAGATTGGAAGATCATTCTGTCAATCACATTCATTACAGGCCAATCAGATAATGCAGTAGGCAGGAACAACTTTAGTTGTATAAAGTGCAATTCTCATCAACTTTCTACTACGAAATGACGTCATTGTTGTTTGTTTTTCATGAAATACAGAAATGCAGTCCAGATCTGACAAAACCATTAATGAAACTGTTAGCATCTATGCTAATCTCCTTGCGAGTAGTCACTACCTAGTGTTGGTTTTCTTGTAAGTCCCACCTCTTTCCTGCTTTAAAGAGCACTGATAAGGCTGCGTTGCTGCCGGATAAGCACAAACATCGATGGAATCAGAGTGATTAAAGACATTGAATAAGGTGGATCCAGCTGCACTGCAAGGTTAGAGGTGTTGTGGTCTTGACCAAAATACTGATATTAATATTGTGCATCCGTAATTTATCTTGTCAATAATACAAACTAAATTTCAAATAAAACCCACATTTTTCTATGGTATTAGCTAACATTGTAGGTTAGCTTGGCTCATCAGAACTGGACACCAAGATTACAAAGAAATGACGGACGAAAGTTCATCAGCAACCTGAAATGAACAACTTCATACAGTCCCTGAAGAAACAGAAACCACTTCACTTATTGTTGTTTTATTTGTTTTTCTGGGAAGATGACAAAGAAAATCTTGTTTCATGATTTATTTTTGTATTTTTTAAATGTGTTTGATGTTGCAAATATCTTTATTTCTTAAATATTACATCTTATTTTTGTGTTTGACTTTTATCCATTATTATTTTTTATTCTTAGTAAATATGTCATAGTAGCAGACTGTTCAAGTGAAAAACTGTAACCAATCTAGCGCCCCTTTATGGGACTTCATGGGGCTTTTAGGGGCCCATTGTTTTTCTGTGGGCAGGCCAATGGGCTATTTAAAACAAACATTCTGCTTTTGTTGTTTGGTTTGTTTTTTGGGGGCAAAATGCTACTGAAAATGTTCTCATAGGATATGAGAATATCATATCATATTGCTCAATATGTCCTTTCTTTCATCATTCAGTTTTTATTAGCACTTTTAATTTTTTGTCTGGAGTAGCAGACATTTATGATCTGCAAAATAAAAAACAAAAAGCTAAAAGATGACACAAAGGAATAAGAAGAGAACATACTGAAATAAATGAGCTCTTTGGTGATTTTCCGTTTGTAGCCATATAAAACAGCACGGCACCTGGGGTGAAGATCTAGCACGTTTGTTTATTCCGCCTTTTAATGAAACTAATTGAGACAATAGTGAGTTAGATAAAGTCTCAGTGGGATGTCGAGCTCAGGAGCCAATCAGAACAGAGACAGTTATAATAGAAACTCCAGAGGAGGTATGCTAAAGGGGTGAAGGGTGTGTGTGTTTGTGTGTGTGCTGAAGTAGTGGAGGGCAGGTGCAATCGGGGCTCAATAGTCTGCAGAATGGAGCCACAGATAGAGGTTTTGGTTTCGTGCCTGGCATGTAAGGCAACAAATACAAGTGGAGTCGAGCGCTAAGGAGGTGGAGGTTATGTTTACCAGCACCTTTGTGGTTAGCTTGAGCTTTTAGTGCCTCATAATGCATACGGCGGACTGAGCCGCAGCTCAAGGCCACACACTGGAGCAAATATCTCAGAATTCTGACGGCATATTTTTTTTAAAAAAAGCTAAAAGACTCACTCTCCCCCTCCCCCTTTACTTTGGAGACACTATGATGAATACCACCATTAAGAAAATGACTCTTCTCAAATGTCAGAGCCGAGCCAATGTTTGCAAAATCAAAATTGATAGCACATGAACACAAGACGTTTTCCCCTTTCTCTTCACCCTCGCTCTTTTCTGGGTAAAGTGTAATCAAGCCTAATTATTTTAAGCGCCCGCCACTCTTTGAGATCATCGCTTTCTTAAAAATAATTAGAGCTTTAGGTTGGGTGTGTGGTAACGATGGCTCAGACGATGGCTCACGCTACGACGGCGAGCAATGAGTGATGAGGAATGTCAGGAGCACTCAACGTCAAGAGAGGAATTTTTAAGGGCTGCGCTGAAATATGGGAAGTTGAGAGGGTAAATTTGATAAAAGAATAAAAAAATTGTTATTTAAAGCAGAGGTTGGAAAGGGTAGAGCATCAGAAAAGAAGATACTAGCAAAAAATACCAGAGAAAAACAGCTGAATATGAAAAAAAGTCAAATCTTTTTTAGGGAAAAATGATCAGATAAAGGCTCTAGGGTTGGGTAATATGGGCTAAAATGTAACCACAGTGTCTGAATTTAAAAAGAAAATAGCGCCACTTTACCTAAAGTAAGAACCCTTATTTTATTTTGGGAAGAAAAAATGATAAATGTGATACTTGTTACCACAGCAAGAACATCTGTAGTCATTTGCAGGTGATTTTTGATCATCCCTCTTTTTATGTTATTAACAAAAGCTGTCTAAGTATCTAAAGAAGTCCAAAAACACTGGCAGATGTGTCATAGTTCTGTAACTTCTTATTTACTGATCAAACTATATGCATGAAATCAGTTAAATACCCATTGTGTACGCAAAAGATACAACTTGATTTGTGGAAAATAACTCGGGAAGAACTTTACAGCCTTAATTCAACATTTAAGCAGTGATCCTAAAAAAATCACCTCTATCAATCCTAACATCAAATCCTAAAAAAGGGAAATAAGATTCTGAATGGATGTCAATTAATCAAGTCTTGTGGACCTACTTTGAACCAAATTCTTTCACTCTCTCTTGTGTCAATTTCCATCAGCAGCCCACAACAGCAAACTTCCCGAGTAGCCTCTCTCTCCTCTCTCTCTGCACACCGCACGAAAGTGTGTCACTCTGCACATTAGCTGTGCTGCTAAAACATTAGCCAAGCTCTTGACACCAGAATGAACAACAAAATGTATACTCTGTTTATCTTGAATACAAAATATTGTATTTGTCATGTCTAGCTATAGTTCACAGACTTGCAAGCAGAAGTAGATCCTGAAACAAGCAACTTTTTTTATAAGAAGGGTTATAAAATTTAATGAAATATGTAAAGTTGGACACTTTTCATGAGAATTAACAGGAATAATCCTGGAATTAACAATACTAAAAGTTGGCTCTAAACTAGGATTTTAAACATAATTGGGTTAGCTTAATATTGAATAAAGGAACTGGCTTCTTCCATCACATGCACAGATGAGTCTCGAGTCCTGGACTACTGAAGAAACAGTTTTGAGCCCACTGGCATAAACTGAAGCTGAAATTTGTTGTTCATTAAAACAGCTAAAACTTGATAAAGTTCTTCTAACAGATACATATGTTGAAATATAATGTTTTTAATAGGGATGCACAATATCATTGGTAGGATATTGGCCGATATTAGCCTAAAAAGTTGAACATTTGTTGATATATACAACTGGCATGTCGTCCATACATGCAGTATAAGCCACATATATCCCATAAATTGGCTGTATTATAAGCTAAATACAAAAAAGTACCACAATTCTTCCCTCATCATAACTGCATAGGCTTATTAAAAAGTCAAGAGTTTAAAGTTTTCTTGGTTTACAGCTGTTCATCACACAAAAACTGCCACTATTAAAGCAACAAGTCAATTTTAGTAAAGTGAAGCTTTTATGCTCTTGATAAAAATAAATCTGCAAAGGTATCCGCAATAATGCACTTGGAATTACTGGCATATCAGATATCAATAAATGTTCAATATTGTGCATCCCTATTTCTTAACTGCATTTTTTCACATGGATGACTGTATAGGACAAAATAAAAAGTACATATTTATGTTTGGCTATACTGTTCATTTAAATTACCCATAATCAAATTAATTTAAACCAATTTGACACAAATTCCCTTATTTCCAATGGAAAATTCCAAAAACTTGCAAGAAATGTCCAGCCATTTGCAGCCTAAATTTTTACTGCTGTCTCTTGCCTTGGTGCAGACAACCAGTGTCTGATTCCTGTCTGTGCCATGTCTGCCCTCCCCCCTCACCCTACTTTTCCACTTTTTCCATCCCTGCTTATCAATAAAGGCACAAAATAAAGCAAAAACAATTTGTAAATGTTTAAGTAATTATATTAATAAAAGTGTTAACGTACTAGCCCTTAATACGTCTTCAACTGGTTATATTTCCCGGCCCTCAGAGGATTGAAATCTGCTCCAACAGCATGACTGTAACAACACTGCAGATATGCAGCCATCTTTTAAGTGTATTGCATCCATTTGACGCAACAAAGATTCAAACACCGTCTTCAAGAGCCTCAACACGACGTCTCAGGTTTCCAGCATGAACAAATTTGCACTTCAAACCATTGTACCCATTTAATCAGCCATTGTGTATGCCCAGTCAACCACTGCAGTGTTTCCAAGCACAATCTCAGTCTGAGGCACACAAAGCTATCTTTGATTATACGCTAGCCCATGGGGAAACTTTATCAAACTCCTCTGCTTCCCACCGAGGAGGACCAGGTGACTCACAACTGCTCAATCGGAAGGCCAAAGTCGTTTTTTTTTTTTTCCCTCCACATGCAGGGCGAGGAATCACTCCTTTGATCCAATGAAAGGCAGCTGCAAGTGCCTCTCCAGATACCAGCCTCAACCAATCGCGCCCCCACTTCTCTCCACCAATCAGGGCCTTGTCTCCAGCGCCCAACCATAATCCAACCTACTGCTGCTCCTGCAAAGCGACCCCCCCCCCCCTTCCCCGCAAAGCGTGAGCCGCAAACAAACAAGCTTTTTTAGGAGGGATAAAAGAATGCAAAGCGTGCCCAACTCACCCATCTCGTTGTCCGATTTATTGTCCATTTCCGTGTCAGTGAGCGTGAGCGCCGAGTTCGAGCGGCTGGAGAGGCATGAATTTTGCCCCGACTTTGCACCCCAGAGAGTCATGGTACGTTCCGGTGATACAGGTTCATGGTTTTCAGTGGTGACCGGCCCGCGGGAGTAGCTGCCGAGCGGGTGGGAGAGGCCCGTCTCGGGGCAGAGCGCCAAGCCCCTGCGAGGGGGCGGCGGCTCACAGATCCCGAGCTGCCTCAGTGAAAACGTCTGGCCTGTGAATGACAGGAGTTGTAAAGTTAACAGAGCAGGGAACAACACGGTTAATGGGCGCGAGCGGGGCGGCTCAAGACAGAACACTTAACCTGGGAGCAGGAAGGGTGGGGAGGGGCTAATCGTTAAATTAAAGCATCAACAACACCCTCCTTATGTGCTAAACTCCGCTGAAGACTCTTCTGATGGCGTGAAAAAAGGCTTCGACTGCATGCTGTAATAAAGTGTAATTTTCATCATGACCTACTTTGATTGGACAGTTTGACCTGAAATGAATCTCCCAAAATTCCAGCTTCCTCTGTACATCAGCCCACATGAAAAATTAAAGAAAAAGCCTATTCCATATTCATTATTTATTGTTGTCGTGACCTCTTTCAGGCGCAGCCTTGTTCAAAACATATCATTAGCATAAAGGGTTGTCTGTTCATTTCCAATGACTTCAGACTTGTGTTTTCTGGAAATAAAAAACAGACGGACGAGTCTAAAGAGACAGAGCAGTATCCCTGAAAAAACACACATTTTCTAAGATATGCAGGAATATTGCCAATGAATAAATTACTCTAAAGGAATTCCCAGAAACAGAGAATAAATATTGCCAATTCTTTCCCTTATCTGCTTTTGAAAGCCAACATAGTGACATGAAATCAGACTGTTTACATTTAGTCAGAGCTACGCTAAGAGTTAAATAGATACCCACATGCTCAACTCAGAAATGTATTTTGTTTTTTTTAATTTAAATATTTTCACTGAATGACTTCTCAAACCATAAAGACTGAACAGTAATATTGTTAATGTAATGCCTGCTCTGTTTTGCAAAGCACTTAGAACTGCTTTAAACAGAGCGCTCTGCACATTCACTCCCAATCACCTGGCATAATATTCAAGTTAAAATAAAATAGCAGCTGCGTGTATTACACAAGTTATTGTAGGCATGAATGCAGAGTAGGGATGGGAGAACTGATACTGCAGTATTTACTTATATTCTTCCAAGTACTAATTAGTTATTGAGATCTCCCATAAAATATCAATACCACACAAATATCTGCACTCAATCCCTCTCTGCTCTCTCTCAATGTGCCGTGACACAGTACTCCCTGTATCACGTGACTGTGGAGACCAATCAAAAGGTCCACAGCTGCACCAGAGAACATTCACACCGACACATTAGGAGGCAGATTAAGTTACATTTATTTTGGAGGGATTAAAATTGAACACAGTCTAGGTCTACATGTGTTACGTCTGCTTTTTAAGGCTAAAATACTAACACAGATTCTGTTTCCACTAAGACAGTCCAACACTAAGACTCCATGTAAAAAACGTACCCATATTCTTTATTTAAAATATTTCCATTGAATGACTTCACTGTCCGCTCATTTAAAAACATAAAGATTATTCTGGATGTCATAACAGCTGTGGTTTGAGGACTGCAAACTACTTTGAATAGCTCTCTACCGAGCACTCTGTGATAAACTCACTGTGCCTGAAATTACTGCTCACTTTAAAAGGACAATCTGGTGCAGCATCATGATTGATGTAATTGATTTGACTGCACGAGCTTCGTATGGATGCAGAGTAAATATGGGGGAATTGATACCACAAAATAAGAATATATATATATATTTACAAGTACACTTTTGGTTTGACATACTCCCATTAAATGTCAATACCTGAAGTAGTGTTATAAGAACAATATCAGTATCTGCAGATATTTGCCTATAAGCTTATTATCGCTTCTGCAGATCTTTTTTTTTTTTGCCTACATACAGCTTTTGATCTGCATTTATATATCTTAAATTGGCTGCAGTACTGGCAGAATATTTGATTGTTCCATGTAGTTTTACCTCATCATCACCTAATAGCCACTTAAATAAATCAAAAGTGTCACTTTTTTAACTTTGCCAAGGCTTTTACGCTTGTAGTGATGTTTTTTTGTTTGCTTTTTTTGTTTTTTCTGGAACCTGATAACTGTAAAACTAATCAAGAATTTGGATCACATTTTTGAAGAACGCTGGTCACGACACAAAAAAGATGTCATTTGAGTTTCATGGTGATCCAAATCCAGATGTGGATCCAGGATTTGTTTTTAAGGATTTGTTGCAGGTTAATGTAATTTGTCAAATTTTCATGAATAACTCAGTAAGTTTTCAACAAATTTTACAGAATTTATCAGAAAATGTTGATCATGGCAAAAGGTAAACCTGATTTTATTTTGGTGGTGTTTCAAATCCAGATGTGGATCCAGAAATTTCAATAGTTTGGACAATAATTCTCAAGATAATGATAGAAATGTCTTAGCAGAGGTTTGTGTTCTCAGAGCATCCCTAGTTCAACTAGAATCATTGAGGCAGTTGTTGTAAAAAAAAAAAATGTGGGTAAAAGCTCTTGGAAAAAATCCTGGATCCACATCGAGATTTGGATGACCATCAAAATGAAATCAGATCTCCCGAGTGCCATGGCCAATATTCCCTAAAAATGTCACCAAAATCCATTTAAGTGTTTAGATTATTAGAAAAAATGAGGAAAACCACCCTCTCTCACAACATGAAAAACTTTTTTAATTGAGGGACGAGGGATGACAATGATCAACATATATCCTTAAGATTTTTTTATTTTCCTGTATTTACCAGTTCTAGCACACTATCAACATTGTGACCTGAATCGACCCTTCTTGTCACCTGATAAATAAAACTAAAGAAAGATTACTGTATGTATAAACAATTATTTTCAAAACGCCTTCTCTTGCTAAAATGTGCACCTTCTGCATAACAGAGCATGATGGCAACAGAGCGAGTGTCACACACTGCTGGGAAAAGTCAAATATTTCCTCCTCCACAGAGAGTGATTAGGACATGGAAAGGGAGAAACAACATGGACCGCAAAATATCGGTAAGTTTTTGGTTTCGTGTCTTTTTTTCCTACATGTATTTTCACATTTTTGAAGGAAGAATTAAAAAACGCTCCTTCTGTGCTCACATCACATAGACCTCGATAAAGTGTGTATCATAGCTTAAATAATTTTTGGTTGTGTTTGTTGCTCCTGAGAAAAGAAGATATTCCAATAGGCTTTTGTTTTTGTCACTTAAATGGCGATGAGTAATTTGAGGGCAGTGATAAGTAAGCCTGGCTTCATCTGAAAGACTTAAAATGATGCTAAAGGAATGTGGGTGTTATACTCATGTCTTCATTGAAAAGTTACGATGCAGGTTGGAGAAGGTTTTATATAAACATATATACATATGTATGTGTATATATATATATATATATATATATATATATATATATATATATATATAGGTTTTTTTTGTTTTTTTAAGGAGATGATTTAATTGCATTGATACATATATCTATATTTAGGCATCCTGATGGTCCTACAGGACACCTTCGAAAGCAGACATTTTCTGCTTCGGTAAAATATTTTGCTTTATTTAACAAAGATGAAACAGAGTTAATATATTTTTTTGTGACTATGCAACATCAAATAATGATTAGTCTGTGTGATAAAGTAAGTCTTTATTATGTCAGATTGGCTAAATATTCATCAACAAATGAATTTCAAGATGTTTGCTTGCATTCCATTTCTAGATGTTTTCACCGTTGACTTTTTTGAAAGGATAAAATATTTCTAAAAATCAATGTGATATTTAGTTGTAATAAAAAAATAATAATGTAGCGAACACGACAAACATTTATTGTATTTATTTCCTTTCTTTTATTTCCTTCTTTCTTGTTTATTATCCAGCTGCTTATAAATTAAATGAGCCTTTAATGGAATTAAAATAAAGTTTAAAATATAAATACGAGCTCAGAAATACTACACAATTTTAAGTGATAAGACAGAGACTTAACATTAACACCCACCTACACACACACACACACACACACACACACACACACACACACACACACACACCACTGTTTATCTGTGTGAATGTGCAGTACAGCAGAATAAAAATGTTCGTGACATTTTCACTGATGACATAAGAAATGGTTGTTAACATTAACTGTTAACATTTAAAAGGAGGAAATAAAGGAAACTTTCGTTCTTCATAGAACTTCATCATAATCCCATTAATTCTAAAACAGGCACCAATTAGCAGGGAGAGAATGTAAGGGCGAAATGGATGGAGTTTTTTAATTGCAGTAGTACGGGCCTTAAGAGTGCCATAAAACTGAGTCGAACTTTTTAATTACTAAAATAAGAGCACGTTCCAACAGCCAATTAAAGCAGGGAGCCATTTAACTGACCAATCTGCCTTAATATTTCAACAGAGTCCTGAAGGGTGGGAGCACTTTAGAGGGTCACGGTAGGGCTGGGTGATGTGGTCAGAAAATTCATTTTGGGTTAATACGAGATTGCGTAAAACCAGGACAGTAAACCCTGATATCATATCATGTAAACATAAAACTACAAAGATGACTTAAAAAAGCAGAAGTCCTTCACAACCAAAGTTAGGCATCTATATGTATATATTATATATTTTGCTGAATTCAATTCATTGGATTTAGTTTGTGTACAATTATTGCAGGTGTTGAAATTCAGTTTATTGTACCAGATTTGACTGAGAACTAATTTACAAACTTAATCACTTTTTATTTTTTGGCAAACCCCTACACCCCATCTAAGTTATTCTTAATTTTCCTAAATGCCTTGGGATTCAAACCGAATAGTCATACTGTAAAGCAGAATTTAGATGATATTTTGTCATGTTTAACCAAAAGAAAAAATTATTGAAGTTGCCGAAAAATTTTGAAAACATAAGGATATTTTTTGCTGCAATAAAAAATAGAACTAAAAATATGTATAATTTGAAACCCAACAATTTTGCTTCCTTTTCTACACACTATCAACAAATTTGTGTAATTTAAACCACATTTCTCCTAATTCTTGCTAATTTCATGACTCCTTCATGATAAAACCAGAACATTTGGATCAGGTTTCAAAAGTTGCCAATGTGTTTGCAGAGTTAAAAGAGTGAACAAGAGTTTTGCAAACTTTTTAAAACATTGTTTCATTTTCTTTAGTCCAAAGTCAAACTTTACAGTGCATTTTTTGACTTTCTTTAAATAGATTCACTAGCATTCAGAGAAGGGAAATGCAAATAAATGTTTTTTATTGTTATTCCCATACGTGTCTTCACGATAAAGAAATCACAAGCTACAACTGTTGGAATATATGTAAAAAAAAAAAAAAAGCAATATTTTTAAGTGTGTTTAAGCACGTTTATGGAGCTGGAGTAGATTTTATCTGCTTTCACACCATTAGGGCAGATATAAGCTAAAGCTAGCTTTTGGCTAACTTTTTAAGCACATTTCTTACTTTTATTGGAGTAATGGCAAAAATACAATTACATATAACAAAGTTTTGTGCACGTTTTGACAATAGTGATCCTTAAAACAATGATTTAACAGTTTTGAAAGATAGAATTAGTATGGCGACAATCTAGAGAACATGCAGGAGTTTTCCTGCATTTCCTAAAACAAGGAAAAAAAGTCACAGTATTGGGTGCTGTATTTTTTTGTTGCCTAGGTATCATTCTACCTTCTATTTTTTTGTCACAGAAACATCTGGAAACTTCATTGACTGTCCAGCCATCAGTAAAATCCCAACTATTTTTCCCCTAAAATTAAACTAAGTCATTCTTTTATTCGTTTTATTTTATGTCATTAAGTTTACGAGTGTGTAGTCTCCTAATATGGCACAGAACATCTGCACAAATTAAGTAAATTCAAGAACATCACTTCAGTTTCAAATGACTAAATCTGTTTGTTTGTTTTGTTAATTATTAATGATATTACTGTCTAAATTGCACAAATATGTTGCCAACAAATTTGTACATTAAGGCTGTCAAAATGACCTGGACTCTAAATCATATGTTGTTTTAAGAAATGATATCTCCAGGGCAGTGTATTGGCAAGGCTGGACCACCTTTACATATATTGTCAACATATTTGTGCAATTTAGAGTTTGAAGGGGTTTTGGCTTTAAATATGACTGAAGCCACACATTTAGATTTAACCCATCATTAAAATGATGTTTATTTGATTTTTGACAACGTGTTTAAAAAATTGTTGATAATGTTTTCGGACAGTTTTAATAGCTTGTAGAAAACTGCTGCACTATTTCATGAAATAAAAGGTTAAATTATCCATTATAGGTTGATTGGACTTCTTTTTAAAGCAGGAATTATGTTCTAAATCTAATAAAAATATTTTCTTTTATCTCTTAAACATTTGATATTGTCCATCCCTATGAGAAATGTCTCTCAATGCCTCCTTCCCTAAAATCAAACTAAGCTGTCTCTTTGTTAAACTCAATTTAATTGTGTTCACAGCATCTAGCCTCCAAGCATGGCACTGTTAATTCTTGTCAAACTTGGTCGGCTTTAGTGGAAGCTAAAATAGCAAAACGGCTTCACTTAGTAAACACAACAAACATGAAAATCCCTGCATCTTTGCTCATTCGCTAATGATGTTTCAACTTGTTTAGCACCTCCAAAAGAGCAAGGATTCCGCGGTATTTGTCACATTTACATGTTTAACAAACTGGAATGTCTGATGTAGCCTCACATCCCCTCTTCAGCGTGAGAGGAATTCAACTCAAATGTGCTTTTAAGTGGTAATACTACTTTTTGAAGCCAAGGTCATCAACTGATACTGCGGGCTTTAAGGGAGATATAATTGTCTTCTGGCAGCTTGAATAACCTGCACCGTTTAGCTCTTGTTATGAAGATTTATTAGCAGTTATCCAAGGACGCCTCCGGTAAGAATAAGGCTGGTGTGTTGCTAACCTGGCCTGCTGTACTCTGCACTTTCCTGGTGCACCATCTCCTTGACTCTGCCTCCGAAGAGCATCCGCGAGGGGTCATGGTCGAAGGCCTGGAGCGTCTCGCTGGAGCTGTAGGATTTCTGAGTGGGTACGCGGCAGGCTCCTTCCTCCCGGTCAGCCGAGGAGGCGGTGTAACGTCGCTCTCTGTCCTCTCGGTCTCTCTCGACGAATCTCTCGCGGTCTCTCTGGCTCTTGGACAGCGAGCAGAAAGGCCGCTGCTCCCTCACCCGTTCCATACTGCCCGCATGCTGGGTGGGTTTCAAACTGCCCCCGCCTCCTCCTCCTACTCCTTCTCACCGCCGACGCTCTCCTGGGACGCTTGCCACTGGATTATTTCACCCCTTTTCTCTGCCCCTTTGGTTGTGGTGGCTTCTTTTGTACAGTTTCCCCCCTTCTCGTCAGTCCTTTAGTCCGCTCGCCTGTCCACTCGTTCTACCTGCAGGAGGAGAGAAAGAAAGGAGAAAAAGGAAGCTCAGATAACACTAATCCATCTGCTTCATCTTCAAAAGGCACTCACTTATCCCCTCTCACACCCACCCATCCCTGACTCCCCCACCCCTGAAACCTCACCTGTGAACTCTTGCCATACATGACTTCCCATCTTTAAAGAAGACCCCCTCCCATTTCCCTCCTTTTTCCCCAAAAAAGAATCAACTTTATCCTCACTGAGCTTCTCTTAAAGTTGTCCTTGAATCCTTGCAAGACAAAAAAATAAAATACAACAAAAATCACATCACAATAATTTCAAAGATGCATGATCAAGGTTGGACTAGCCATTAGAGCAAGTGGGAAATTGCCCAGGGGCCCAAGATCTGTAGATGGCCCAAGGCAGCAAGCTAACAAGCAAGAATTAGGGTCGATCATGGCTACTTCTGTTCGTCCATTAGGACACTGTTTCATATACCTCTACAAGCCACATGACATAGGTCATTGAGCAGCCAATTACATATAATTCTGACCAATTTGTTGCTGCCATAAATGAGAAGTTCAGAGCACCACATGATCAATGTAGAAGAACGGGACCTTCAAGAGGCTGAAAACTACAAATATGTTGAGCTTCCCAAAAATGAAAAGTATTTTTTACTTTGGTTACCAGCTGGCTTTGCTTCAGGAGCTAATAGTGAAAAGAACATCACAACATTTTGAAAGTATCGGATTGAACATTTGGGCTTTACATAATATTTCGGGGATATTGAAACACTGTTCATTACTGCAAATTCTGCAGTAGTGGTGGCAAAAGGATTTGGTACATTTCGGGGGACCACAAATTTCTAGTGGGACACTTAAAAACTGTTGCCCAGCACAGTGTTGTGTCAATCAGGCCCTGAGTGCATCATTGGATATCTGCCAATATCTGATATGCCAATATATCCAAATTGATTATCGACAAAACTGATATTTTTTGTTAAGAGCAAAAAGCCTCCACTTTACTTAAATTAACCTGTTCCTCTTTGATGAAAGGCAATTTGATTGATAACGGTGGACATTCACTGATGATTACGGAAACTATTACGGTGCATATGTACATTCAGCTGATATTACAGCCAATATGTGGGGCTAAAATGTAAGTTTGACATATCTGCTTATTTTATATTAAGCTAAATTAAGTTTTAAATGCCCCAGAGTGTGTTTGACATGTCTCCCCTGCGTCATGCAGCTTTATGCTTCATAACAAATTTCAAGGGGCTTACTCATCACTGTATGATCACTCAAAGACTGAATCATTGGTATGTCCTTATTTCAAAGCCTACACTTAATCTGCTTCCTCAAACTTGAGTAACTGCATTCAAGTGAAAAGTGCTGGGAGCTACAGTCTTCGTTATGTGACTAATTGCCTAGACTTCTTACTTTCTGTCCCCAAAGTCTTGGGGACTTTGTCTTGGTTTGGGTAGAAGACATTTCAAAAGTACTGCTCCTGCAGACTAGAATCTGCTGCAGGAAGAACTGGGTCTTAAAAGAGCTCTCTGCCCCTTCCTATGTGGGCCCGTCACATAGGCCCTTCCCATGTGACCCATGTGACGTCTTTCCATCGTTTAACTGTCAAATTAAGTCCAATTGCTCAAGGTAGTGAGCACAGAGGGGGGGTCATCAGAATGAATACAGAGTTGTTGACAACATGGCACAGAGCAGTGCTTAAACAAACAGTTACCGCCACGTAGACCTGTGAACCAAATAGGAACAGACAGGACCCGTGTGGGAGCCCTGAAGGGGCAGGAGCTCTGATAGGGTGTTTCAAACAGAGAGAGAGAATACAGCACCATCAGAGAGCATCTGTAAACTAGATGGTTATTTGAGCATAGGTGTTTGTAATGATTTATGATTTATGGAAAATATGACCTTTTCAAAGCATTTATCTGCCAACACTGATATTGCTCCAAAAAAATGTACATCTTCTAATTTTGGCTGATTGGTAATACCTAATGTTGATCTTACCAATTATTTGTTAATAAAGAAATAGAAACTCAATTTTGTTGTTTTTTTTAATCGTCAAAAAAATTCCAATTCCTGCCTTAAATGCATAAACAAAATGGGCTTTTTTGTGTTTAAACATAGCCACTTTTTGGTACTTATATTCACTATATGATTAAAAATGATGTCTCTATTGACAAACCTCGGCCGAGATATTCAAAACACTGTTAGCCAAGTCATTTGTGAAATGTTGAAAACTGTCCTACTCAT
Organism: Scarus forsteni; assembly: GCA_036419115.1. Lineage (NCBI taxonomy): Eukaryota > Metazoa > Chordata > Actinopteri > Labriformes > Labridae > Scarus > Scarus forsteni. Next base: position 25,117,417 of record JAZDUH010000383.1, read on the forward strand.
GATAAAAAATCCTTAAAAATATTCCTGGATCTGCATCTGTATTTGAATCGCCACCAAAATCCAGTCATTTATTCTTTGTACCATGATGAAAATTCCCTGAAATTTAATCTAATTCTGTTGTAAACTTTTTGAGTTGTCAGTAAAAATGCAGAAAACTGCCCTATCTCACAATGTTACCAAATCCTTTAAAACAATCACATTTATCAAAACAGAATCACTCTTTTCTTGTGCCATGACCAACCTTCCCTGAAAATTTGTTAAAAACATTTGTTAAAAAACTTCTGAGTTATTTTGCTAAGTCACTCGAACAGGTAACAAAGTAATAATTCCTTGTTTTGCCGTATCATGCTAGCTACACACTCTAGAATTGTATGCTAGGTAACTGTAACTGAGAGAGTGTGATCCATTTCAAGGCTTGTTGCAACCTGTTATTGCCCCCAACCAGATCAGTGCCCACCCAAACAATTGTTTTTATATATTAGCAGGTTGGGTTGCTAACAGAAAAGCTGAAAGCTATCAGGAGACAGCATTATCACTAACCACAGGCATCTTGATTGTTGTGCCTTCATAATATAGCATCTCCTATATTCTTTTTTGTCTTCTTTTTTTTAGTACTTCTGAAATTGATTACTTTAAAGTCAACAAACACGGGTTACTGTCACTAGTTGTTTGTCAACTATTCTCAGCTAGCGTAAAGCCTTAAATTATACCATACAAACATTAACTATATTGACATAACTAATAGTTTTTCACATGAATCTCCATTGAAAATCTAGCCACACACTTAAAACTCCACATATTTCCCAACCCTTTCTTATAAATACTCCTCATGCTACTTTTTTTTATTGTGTTAAATACTCAGCTCTTTTATTCTCTCTCAGTAGACCTCTTTAATTGACTTCTGTCAACTGTCACAAGCCTTTTAAATGACGGAAAAATCAAAATGATGAGGGTGGCATTAGAAATTTAGACGCCATCATATCATGCCTTAAATTTTGATGCAGACACTCAGACAGAATTATATTTCTGACACATGACGCTCGAGTAAAAGTGTCATACTCTACACACAGAGAGGAAATGACAGGAAGCGATGTGACATATGTTAGACAAGATATGAATATCTTTGCATTTTTTAGTTCTACATCAAATTAAAAGAGTTGAACAGCAAAAACACTTCTTAACCCCTCTTAAAGGCAATGATTCACAACCAGCTTATTTGTTCAAAAGGATTTTTGTGATTTCTAACCTTTGAGATAGCTGAAAGTTTGTGTTTCTGTGGTCTTACATAACCATTGCTCTATTTAGCCTCTTCATTTGTCATCTTTGTAGTTCAGTTATGTTTCGTTTTCTTATTTTAAGGCAAATTATTTGCCTGATAAGCTAATTAATGTAACATTGTTACAACTTTTACACTAGTGGTCAGTTTGCCTAACAGTGAATCAGAAGTAACCTGGACTTTCAATTTTATAGAGGAAACGCTAACTGAGAAATATTAGATAATCCATCTAAATGTAGTTTTCTTAGACAAACTTCTCCAACTCAAGCTTTAAATAAAGTACAAGTAAGTTTGGTGTAAAACTTTATCATCATAAAACGGGTCTGAAAACAAACTTCATGAATAGACACTTTTCATGAATAATGTAGATGTTAAACCAAGAAAAATAAATGAGGTTCTGCTCCAAAAAACGTAGAAAAAAACTATTTCTCACATAATGTACTGGTTTTATCTGACTAAGCTGACTATTAAAGATTTTGCCCAACATCCCAAAACAACAGAAACAAGTGGGACTTTATCGGTACCATGAACATGGAGAGGAACTTAAAAAATTATTTAGAAGAAAGACCAAGAAACTTAAAGAAATGAAAGCTCCACTGATTAACTTTTAAACTGTGTTGAAGTAGCTCCCTCTGTAGACAAGGGAGAATCTTAAAACAGTGGTTCATTTTGTCTCAAACAGAAGAAAGTATGTACGTCTGTGCCTGTTTTTGGAAGCCTCACTTAGTGTCCTTGTGTATGTGTGGGGGCGTGTGCATGCATGTGTGTCGAGTGATTGGGTTTTTCTTAATTTGCTTCAGAATGTAGAGCACTTTGTGCTACTTTTTTTTTTTTTTTGAAAAAAGCCTTATAAATAAAGTTTGATTGAATGATCAATTAAATTAGTACTCTTAAAAAAGCCTAATCTTGAATTCTATTTAAATTTGTGTTTTCACTAAGCAAGTATTTTTTCAATTATATGATAAAGTACACTTCATCCAACCACACTGGACAAGACTTTGTTGATACAACATGTAAATATAAAACAACAGATACATATGTGAAAATACTAACCAAGAAGTAATGCATAAATACATCCAATGATAGCTCTTTACTGTACACAAACAAACACTGTGCATGTGAATATGGAATGAATTTTGTATTGGCCTGATCCCATTTTTTCTACTTTTAGTACTTGTTTTACTTTACTAGTATGTAAAACTTACTCACCAACCAGAAAGGTGGCCAACAGCATAGATAAATGGAAAAAAGAAACATATTAGAGCCATATTGGAGCTTGATAATAATTAATCAAGATTACAATTTCTGCATTCCACAACTACAGAAGTTAACATGTTGAACTTTTCTATTGTTAGTTTTATTTATTTTAAGATATTTATATCTTTTATATTTTATATTTCTATGTAATGGTAAACTTCCCTTTGAGAATGGGAGCAGAACAAACTTTTCCGCTCCTACCATAAATTACCTAAAGCAGGCAGCGACCCGAATACATAGCAATGGGCAGAAAGGTAAAATTTACTTGGTCAATTGGTCATTCCAAGTGTACCAAAATGTAGTCCCATTACTTTTTTTACAAATGATTTCCAATTAAATGTAGACTTAAATACTGTATGTACAAATTTGTCACAACATCCAGCTAAATAATTGATATTCATTCCTTTAACCAGCTTAACCTTAAATGAAATTCATCAATCAAATCAGTTTCTATTTGGCCTCAAAATTAAGATATTGACAGATATCTTAATGCTGATGGCCTCTTGTGCATTTTTGTGTCGGCTTTATTAGTAATATATGACACTCTCTGTGACATGTTTTTTGGAGCATTTTAAACAAAACTTACAGCAGAACCTGGTTTCACACAGAGAGTGGCCAGAAAATTGATTTTCCTTGAGCATGAACAACTTGTGACACACATTCCAGACATAAACTGCAAACCTGTGCTGCTTTTTGATTTCCAAAACCATGACGGCAAAGAAAAATTACATTTCACACACATCTCATGACCCAAATATGTCTCCCCTTTTATGGCAGAATATTAAAGTCACGTTAGACAAAACCACCATTCTGCTCTTGGCTTGTAAACTCACATTTGAAGTGCTTAAGTCTTTAATTTAAAAAAATGTGGGGACGGGTTTGCAGGTGAAGACTCTGAAATACGAACAGGAAGGATGTGACTAATCCACTGAAAAAAAAAGGAGGAAGAAAAGTCGAGTGGAATGTGGATGGGAGCCCCAGTGTGTCAGGAGTGTTTATTACCAGCCATTTTCCACTGCCTCCTGATGCACACGCACCAGCACCACACTCGCTTCATTTCTCTCCTGGCTGAGCTGTAAGACTAGAGTATCAGACTCCCTCTTCCCCCCCCAAATGAGATCCACTTCGTTTCACATCAAGCATCAAAAACCTTCCAATGGAGCCAGGACAGCGTACCGGAAAGTGGCTCCAGCCCCGCTGAGACCTTCCCCCCGAAAACCCCCGAAAGCAGTTGCCGCTGGAGCACGGGATGCGGGGATAATGAAAATTGTAAGCTGTTCTAGGCCTCTTCAGCTTATTTTTTTCCTCCCCTCTCCTCACTCCTGGAGTTGCTGGATATCATTGTGTTCCCCCCGATGGGCCGAGATGCAATCAGTGACACGCTCTCTTGTAACCCTGACACTCGACTCTCAGCGCGCACGCATGGACGCGCACCCTGACGACTTTACGATGCCACAGGACATCTCACTCACATCCCATCACTTTCAGGGAATTGTGCACACCCTGTCCAGATTGGCAGATTAATGTGCGGGATGAGTACAGGGCAGACACGCCCAGGAGCCTCCCTGATTACGATCCCCCGTCTTCTTTATGGACTTGTAAAGGGATCTGCTGTCTGAAAAACAGCTAATGCTACAAGTCTTAGCCGCTGAGCCGCGAGCCCCCCTGCTATACGAGGAATTAGATTTGTGTCCTAATCAGCTATAAGCCCTTGAGTGTCCATGCACGTCCCCGTATAAACATTTACGCTCCACTCACAGGACCTGGAGATGCCATCTTTTTTCTTTTTTTTCCGAGCAGCTCATCAAAGTGTCCGGCTCGTGCTCACTGGGACACTATCAGGATACAAGGGAGACATTCATGGTAGTTTAAGTTTTGTACAAAAGGTCATACAGGCTCTTGAGGGGATTCTATTGTGTTTCTGCAGGCTTTAAATTTCAAAGGTTTTAACTACAGTATGAGGCAGGAAGGAATAAAAGACAGCCTGTCTTTGGTTTATAGATAAAGTCCACACAATCTTAACTCTAATACATGCACAGAAAAAAAGCCTGAGGTAAGAGTAAGTGTGAAGATTCAACTTTCAACTTCTGAGATGTACTTTAAAGTGTAAGAAAACAACATAACAGCCTGAAGGACATATTAAAGGATCTTTAAGTGCAAAATTAAACAAACCAAACTTCATATTTACAAGGTTTTCTCAGTGAAATCACTCTAAAATTAACATGAAATAATAATCAAATAAAAACGAACCCACAAACTGGGATCCTCAAGCTACCATACCAAGGATTGGGGTTACAAAGTCATGGAAATTTCCAGTGAGCAGTGAATTTCCAAATAACATCCATGAAAGTCAAGCTGGGGAAGCATAGGAATATTCCAAATTGGAAACATTCCACGGGAATTTATGGAAATAAGTTGGAAATTGGGGGTCATTTGAAGAAACTATCATATCCATATGTAATTATAAGAATTTTGTTTTGTCATTGGCATACATCCATGCAAAATTATATTTATTTGGAAGTTATCATGTTTTGATAATTTTATTAAACAATCAGCTTTAAAATGTCACTTCACGTAGACCACAGGCTCAAATGTGTGGCTTCAATAGTCCAGGGTTCTACAACTATCTCTACACGTGATGGAGGAATGTTCAGTGCACATAGGTGGCGTGGTCTCAAAACCTCTGTAGTGAGCAAACATGAGGATGTGATCGAGGAGTAGCAGAGATATTCTCAAGGAAACTTGCATGAAATCTGGTTGTTTTAGTTAAGAATAATGCTAAAATATATTTAAATAAACTTCATTTAAAATCTCACCAACCTTTAACTTTGAAAATTCCCATCAAAAGTTTCCAACGTTGAAAATTCCCAGAATTAAGCGACTCTACCAAGGACTCCCGTTCCACTTTTATCAATGTTTTTATATGATTTTTACCAGGGGCATGTAACTACACAGTGCTTATACGGTATAATTAACATAAATAAATCACTGATCAATTAGCTGCAGACCATCAACACTGTTGTTATTTATAGTTAAATGACTCTTCTATGTATATATGTGTATCTATAAAATGAAGAGTTTGTCTTCAGCTTGTTCTATTATTCAGGGTCTTGAGATAAGACTTGATATGAACTGGCACTATAAAAATAAAGTTTGATTGATTGATTGAAGTCAACCTACACTACCAATAGGCTACACCGGAGGGCCATCGCCCACACTTTGGAAAGCATGCCCATGTCTGTGAAAGAAATAAAACCCTGGAAATATAAATGCAATGTACAGCAGAGGTGTCAAAACTACAGCCCATAAACAGTAGAAATAATAAAGAAATAAATATTATGGAAAAAACACATTTCATGCACACCTTCTTTGGTATTTCCATTGTCTTTTGGTCCTATTTATTAAGGACACTGTAACAATAATCTCCAAACACCAACAGTCTGTGATTGCTGCCATTCTCATACTGACCCATAGTGAAACCAGTGGTAGCCAGGCGAGGGGTCCTTGAAAAGAGATAAGGTTTGGACACCCCTGATGTACGGAAATCATGATATGGCCTGACCAGCATCAATAAAGAACCTAAAAAATGTTTATTCAAAGGATGGGTAAGATCACTTTCCCTTCCGCCATTCATTTTGAGAAGGCTGGTGAAAGATTTTAAACACTCTTTTCTTTATGATAAATTGTATTTAAAGAACATATTAGGAACAGTGAACATGAAAAAAGAAAGACATTCAAATAAACGAAGAAGTGAAAAAATATAATAAACCGAAAAATGTAAAAAAAAAAAAAAAAAAACATGCTAGTAGATTGTTTTAAGTGTCCATTAAAAAAGAACAGATGTGTTACTTGTTCAGAATGTTTGCAAATGAAGAAAAAAATCCAGATATGAATCCATAACTGCAATGTTATGTAAGAAGTCCATGAAAATAACAAAGGACAGGGGGTGAGCCCACAGATTCACTGCTGAACACAGTTGCACGACGTCTTGGGCCTGCCTGGAGAGCCCCAAACACAGTTTCAAACAGTAAAGGTTACAGTGTTTTAAAAGAATTCACAAACCATTTTGATTTGGATTGGTCCTTGAAGGAGAAGTGACACTGAGAAACACAGACAGTTCCAGCACTGTGGTAAAGGCTAAAGTCTTCAGCTGGTGTTGAAGACCCTGAAAACACCAGGCCTACGCTGGTTTTGTGATGAAATTGAGTGATGCATAAATTAGCAGCCAAGGGAACAGGGCCTTATTACAGGCAGTCTGAACTCAGACAGCTCACTTCAGCCCCTTTGCAAATGCTTCTGGATTTGATTCTCTCCATCATTTAAATGACAGGAAGTGTAATTTAAAAAATATGGTATCAAAAAAGCCCAAGAGCAGACAGCTGAAATTTGAAGTTAAAGTACTCTTGAAAAGGATGTGCTTGTTAACATCCTGTGGCTGCAAGTATCCCCAATGAGATACATGCAAAGGGAACTTTCAAAAGAGCTAGAAGTGCAGAAAAGTCAAAGTAAAGAGTTTTGCAGATCGAATTTTAAACTGAATAGCTTGTAGGTAAAACGTTGAATTTCTCTTAATCTACGCTGTGGTTAGCTCTCTCTTTCTGGTATCTCTCGCTCCTACATTCCCTTTTACCTTTGATGGAGCAGTGGAATAAGGACGGCCGCACTCACCCGTGACCACTCGCTGGAACAGTCGACACTGCAGAATTAGTGTCACAGAGAGATCCTTTGGCGAGCCACTGAGGCACGGACAAAGACAGTTCATGATCTACGCCAAGCGGCCCCCGCACACATCCAAACGACTCCCAGGCCGGCGGAGAACGGTCCCCCTGACACCCGGTACTGTCCTACACCTCTGCACCTCTCTGAAGCATGAACTATAAACCATCTGTATAATACGGCGTGAAGAAGTGCGTCCAACTCCATTGGCTCTTCAGGGCCGGCTGGAGAGGTTTCAAGGATCGAAGTGAGATTTTCTTGTTTCATGTCTGATACGCCATTATTCATCAAAGGTGAGAGTCGGCGTGTTTTATGTTTCCATCGAGAAATCTGGAAGGGACGACCAAAAGAGAGGCGGAGGAAAGCTGTCAGATCTCCTGGAACCAACAAGTTAAAATTAATTAAATAAGAGAATGACACGCAGTATGGCTGTCATTAAAAAGCTCAAAGGAAAGGACGTGTTTGATGCTGAGAGCAAAGGCGGTTGACAAGGAGGCTAACTTTCCTGGGAGTAATAAAATGACTAATTTTTATATCAGTGTTAAAAACAAACAGAAATACATCTTATCAGGCAATCAAGTCATCAACAATCTTCCAAATTAAGATCATCATTCTAGGCTTTAATATTTTCTGCACTGTTAAAGAGCAGAGTGCTTTTCCAGTTGAAAAGCAGCTGCCTGAACTATTTCAATACTTCTCTGCAGGGATGCGCAATAGCTGATTTTTGCCAAGATCGGAGATATTTCAAAACTCCTTAAACCAATGTTGAAATTTTTCATCAGGAGCACACGGTCTCCAGTTTATTAGACTGTTCATGCTCCTTTCAAAGTGGCAGTCTGCTTGTCTTAAAACAAACATGACACAAGAAAACATCATGTAATTCTTATATCAGTTACACTTCATGATTCATGATGTAGACATTAAGTGATGAAGAGGTAAAACATAATGGCACCTTGATACATAAAAACAATAACACAGGTCATATGCGGTATGGCGAATATAAAGAGCAGAAATGGTGTCTGAACTTACTAGAATAAATTACAAGTGTAACCTCTGCGTTTCTATATTTGAAGTGGTTATCCTCATAAGTAATGAAAATGTTAATTACCCAGTAAAATGAAGTTAGACTTGAAAGTAATAAACGATCTACAAGCATTAAGACATTTTTTTTCATTTAATAAAGAATTTCCCCAACCTGTTTTTTAAAGGATCACAGTCTTCAAAGAAGTAATACAATGCACATTATTGTACATACTGAATAATACAGTATGTGTTCAAGACCAATGAATTAAAGCTCTCCTAACACATAGCATAAAGATTTTATTTCAAATGACACAAATGACAACAGTATTAAATTTACCTGGCCAATTAAAGCTGATTGCTTTAAATAAACACATTCATCTATCTGAAAAATCTTTTTTCCTTCAAATTTTCTTGTTATTCAACGTTTAACTTCCAAGCAAAGATGCAAATAATTGTTGTTTTTTTTCTATCATCAATTAGTAATCAACTATTGGGTTGATTCGTAGATTAGTCAGTTTTGATATGTTAAGTTTTCCTCACAAATTACATCAAGATTTTCTAATATGTAAAAGTTTTTTGTCACCAATGAAATAAAGTTTCAAGAAAAAACAAAACCTCACAATTATAATGTTAAAAAGATGTACAGTTTTCTTTTCTCATAAACAAAGTTTTCTTTAAAAACACCAGGCTGGAGATAGCAGTATTGCAGAGCAGGTTTCAGCCGTGCACTTTCTATTGAGTCATCTCATGTGGGCGGCCCGGGTTCGATGTCAACCTCAGGCCTGTTAGTTGAACATCTTCCCTTGTTCTCTTTCTCCTTTTCAAGTCTGTCCATTTGTCACCTAAAGAGGCCAAAAAATGCCCAATAAAGTTCTATTTTTTTTCCCAAGCAGGGTGTCCTGGCAAGTATGTCTATCCAATAAACCAAGGTCATTAAGAAAACTAGTTTTAACTGGTCCTGAGATTATTTTCATCCTCAATTTAAACTTTTTTTTTTGCCTAATTTCATCCACTGGAACTGAATGCCTCTGAAAAAAAGAGAGCGAAATGACATGCTGAGAAGAAGCCACAGGTCAGACTTAAACCTGAGTACCTTACTCCAAGGACTACAGCTTCTGCATATGGGCAATGCACACTAACCTCTGGTCCAGGAAGGAAAACTGACTAGATTATCTGATTGGATTAAATCTTCAACATCAACAAAAAAATCTCAATTCACTGATATCGACACTTTTAAGAGGATGTTAAAGAACTTTGAACCAGAAGTTCTTTAACATCAGATGTTGATAACTGCAGATGTTATGACTAATAACTTTCTGATAGTTGTAAATATTGACAAAGTGTTTCTGCTACATTTATTAAATATTGTCTTTCATTGTATTTATGTATTTCTTTTATTTTTAGCTGTTTGTTGTTTGTGGAGACTTTGTCAATGGTGCTGCTGTCTATCTTGGCCAGGACTATCTTGAATAAATATTTTAAATCTCTATTTCTTTTATTTCTTGGTTAAACAAAGCTAAAATAAAACGAAATATATTGTTATAATTGATGGCAAATGTGTGCAGTCTGTCTTTAATGAACTTCACACTTGTACTTAATCAAGAGTTGTCGGTGTATTTATGCTTCCTCTTTCTGATAATTATAGTTTACTTAATTTTATTTCTTAAATTAATATCTTATCACTTCTAAGATTACTGTTATCAGTGTTAATGTCAACTGTGTTCACTGGTTTAGATGTTCAAGTTCAAAATCACAATTGTGATGTTTTCATGTATTTGGCTTTGTTTCATGTCTTTTTATGTGTTTGATTCTGTTTTTGTGCTTTCTTTATGTGTTTTATTTTGTTTTTACGCTTTGCTTTGCCCTCTATCTGCACTGTAAAGCACTCTGAGTGAACAGTGTTGTGTGCAAAGCGCTGTGTAAATAAAGCTGAGTTGAGGTTTGGGGTTAAAATATCAGAGAAGATCTGTCGTCCTCTGAAAGCCTCAGTTCTTTTGGATGTTTTCAGTCACACTGTGGCAACCTTATAAAGTTTTACTTAGGAATAAGTGATAGACAATAACTTAAAGACGTTTCCTAAGATGCTTCCTCAGTAACTTCCTTCAAAGACTAACTCAATAAACAAACACGGTAACACAGCCCACTCCCCTGACCTCAGCACACAGGCAGTTTTCTGAAGCCGAGCGTCCATCGAGTACCAAAACGCTGAAGCTGCATCTCCCCGCTAAGCCTTTGTTCGGTAATTATATTTCCGTGGGGGCCGCTGTACGAGGAGGCTCAGATCCCCCCCGTCAGTGACCTCTGTAAATAACGGTAATAAAGAGCACACTTGTCGTGGGCCGGTGTGTCCCTCCAAGACAATCCACCTGTCACCAAGTGGCCCTCCTCACCCCTCCTCCCACCCACTCGCCTCTCCTCGTCCTCGTCTTGTTGTTGGCCATTTTCCGGCGCACAGATCAGACGCCTCTCAGCCACAGGGAGCGCTCAGTGGTTGATGGAGCTGCTGAAGATCATGGCCGCCTTCCTTTAACACAGCCAGCACCTCCAACAATAGCTGCCCCTGACAGCTTTGCATAATTCATATTGTCGGGTCTCTCTGCCTTTTTCCTCCTTGACGCTCCTCTCTCTCCCTCTCCTCTCCTCTTTCAGTACTCCTCTTTTTTCTTTCTCTTTTTTTTTTGTGCCTCCTGGCACTCTGTGAGAGACTGAGAGGGGAGAAGCGGGGAAGTGTTCCATCAGATGCTGCCTGTTTCCCCCAGACACTGGGGATTTTTTTTTTTTTTGGGAGACATACAAGTGTTTGTCTGCAGCACGTTGCCCAGACCCTGAGTATCCTGGATGCCATCTGAAACCAGACTGTTTGGTCTTATCAGGGCTCAAAGGTTTAATCTGCTCAGAGCAGCAGGAAGAAAAATCATAATAAAGAACAAAAGTTGTTGATCATGTGAGCTAGCTATTGTAAAGTGCTTAGCTTATGTTGTTTGAGTTTTACAGCACTGTAACATGTCTTAAATCATGCTACATGTGTGCTTTTTTTGTTGACAATCAGGCACTTTACTTGACTAAAATTTAAGTGTGCAACATCTTGCTTAGCTTCATGCTAACATATGACGAAAGCTGGCGCCAACAAGCTAGCAGCTTTAGCATGCTGTACTATTTCTAAATCAAGGAACACTGCCTATCTTTTGAACATACGAAGAAAAACAGGTAATTTAATGCAAATTTAATTACAGAAAACAAAGACAAAACATAAATATATTTTAAATAAGTGTTGACTTTTTCTAAAAATAAACTATCAACTGTTAAATATCAAGAATTCATTTGCAATAGCTTAATAAAACTTGACTTTTTTTATTAACATACTAAATACGGTAATAGGCCCTCAAGAACTGGCTAACGATTCATCAGAACTAATGATAATAATAATAATAATAATAGCTAGGGTTGTGCATTTTGATATAGAAAGATTCCTTGGAATAGTTTCTTGCTAAAATGTTAATGACAGGTTGATTTCTAAGTGATGTAGCAAAGTGTGTCTCTTGGCTTAATGCTAACACATAATGTAAACTGCCATTAATATGCTAGCAAATCTAGCATTAGGCTGTGCTTTGAGTGAATAGTCTACTCCATTTAACAATACAACAAATCAAAAATGAAAATGGACTTTTGCTAATATCCAGTCTGACAAACATCCTAACTTATCCATCTCCACTGTAATAGTTAACCTTTTTGTTCACTGTGACAGTTCGTTATAAACAAACACAAAAACCCTCATTTCATTCTGATACTGTTGATTTAAACATGTAAACATTCAGTGATAATGAAGTGAAGTTTCATCGTACAGTCATTCACTTTGGTAGTATTTTAGCCGATACATTAGTTATGTACTGTAATAATGTATGTATGGGCATTATTGGCTGTAAATATCATTTTCAATATCTATTGATACTGATATTCAGCTTTTTAAGCAGTCATCTGTAAATAGCAGTATCGTAGGGCTGGGCAATTTATTGAAAAAAATCGAAATCAATCTTTAGACCCAGTAATAGAAGTAATTTTACTCATGTCAATTATTTTCATTATTTTCCCTGTGTAAGTCACGAGACTTACACGTCCATATAGTCTGCGTTCACTTCACCAAGAGCGAAGGACGACATGGAGGAGACAATCAGCAATCTATCAGATGACTTTGTAGCCAAGAAAAATGCCCTTTCCATTGTTTGGGCACATTTTGGATTCTGAGCAGAGGACATCGAGCAGAAAAGAAGTTAAGTGTAAACACTTCAGGAAGACTGTGTCCACGACCGCCGGTATCCCCACTAATTTGTTCCAGCATTGTAAAAATAATCGTTCATTAATCCTAACCGAGGTAAGAGTTTTAATTAATCGTGATATTAAGATTAGCAAATATCACCCAGCCCTACAGTATCATGCAGATAACATTACAGAGTAAACTGATGGGCTGACTCATACACTGGGAGCACTTTGCTAAGCATCTCAGCAGTCTGAAACAACAGAGGTGTCGTCACAATTGGCCATGATCATTCATAAAATGCTGCAGCCGCCATCTGGCAGGTGAACCAAATTAAACCCCCCAAAAAAGTTAAAATAATGGACAAAATGTAGTTTTCATTGAGATGATGCTTCTTTTGAAACTATGATTTTCTACTTATAATGAATGAGCATTTACAGTTATTGCTATATCGTTGTTAATCAATGATAAACTCAATTTGCTTCCTTCATACTGAAGCATTTGCATTTGAGTGAAAAGTGTTGGAAGCTCCAGTCTTCACTCTGTGACTAAGCCATCAGTCTTATTCTTACTTTCTGTCCCCAGAGTTCGCCTTGATTTAGGTAAAAGACGTTTCAGATATGCTGCTCCTGCAGACTATAATCTGCTGCAGAAGAAATTAAGTCTGAAAGAGCTGGTCTCAATCTTTTTAATGGCAGACTAAAGACATTAGAGGAATGTGCTTCAGGTCTTAGATGCATTGATTCTTGACTTTCTGCTCTGTAACTCCAAGTTGATGAACTTCATGTATGTTTATCTGTTTGTGAACATGTTTTTTTTTTTTTCTGTATCTTGTTTTAAAATTCAGTTTGGATCAAAAATGTCTGCTGCCATGGAGTGGGTGATTTTGTAGCTGAAGGTTATATTCATCTATTCAGCTTCAAGCTGAGACTTCCATGGTCTGATTCATGACATTTTTTGTCTCTAAATGGGACATCACTTTTGTGTGTGCTACCGAAATACATGTACCAAGGTTGTCGCTGCTGTAAAAGGTCCACATAACTTTATTTCTACACCAGTATGTCAAAACGTTCAGTGTATAAAGCCACAACCGTGTTTGCTTAAGACTTCATTCTTTATGTAGAAGTCACTTTCCATCATTCGATTTTAGAATAATAAAGTCATTTTTACAGAACTTTGTGTTTGGTGTGAGAAAATGGCTAAACAAGCTGTAACATAAATAATAAGCAGACTTTGATTTAAACTTAAAAAATTCAAACTTAAAAATCAAGAGATTCTTTTAACTGCAACAAAAAGAAGAGTTTTTGTCATTTCCTGTCATTTTGCTGATTGTCAATAAGTTATGACCAAATACTGAGACATGCAGTAGAGAAAATTGAATAAAAGTCCCAAACCAGAGCAAATCCATGTAAAAGTGTACTCACATGTTGTATCCCTGAAGTCCAGCATGTGTGCATAGTGTGAGTGATGTGGACATTTCCATGCGCTGGCATGTTTTTTTTGTTGTGAAACATTAACACGTACTGTATGGCATTTCAACGGAAGCTTTTACTCTCAGGGGATTTATGCAAACAATTCAGTGGTGTTGAGATGCAGCAAAAACAACCGTGACAGTGCTTTTATCATCTTGTGGAAATGTTATTGCCTTAGTCATTGTTCTTGATATTGTTCATCAGGATTTTATTTTTTGCTTTAATGCAGTTTCACAGATTTTAATGATTGGTTCCTACATGATTCAGTGATTTCTCTATCAATAATGTCACTACCATCTAATTTATTGCATATAGCTTTTTTATTTTTTGCACAATTACTTTCTTTCTAGTTTGAATCTCCTAAGCCTTTACCTAATGTAATCTATCTTTGTTTTTATATCCTTTCTAACTTCTCCCTGTATGGCTCAGGGCTCCTCCTCCTCGCTTGACCTTTATTGTGGGTCGGTACTAGGGCTGAACGATTTCAGAAAATAATGTAATTGCGATATTTTTCCCCAATATTGCAATTGCGATTTACTCTGCGATTGTTTTAATGTTCCTCATCTTATGTATTCTTAAACAAACATAAGCAGTAGATTGATTTATAGTATAACCAATATGACATTAAATTAATCTAAGGATAAAAGATTTGAGAAAAAGTGTAGAAGTGAAGAACAGAAGCAAAATATGTATGAAATTGTAAAAACTGGGTAAAAAAAATGGTACGAAAGTGGAAAAAAGTTAATAAGTGCAAAATTGGTATGAAATTGCAAAAAAAATGGCAAAAAAATTCAAAAGTGACTAAGAAAAATTGATTTTGGCAGCAAAATTGGGATTAAATTTCAAAATCTATGTAAAAATTCCAAACATGGTCTGACAGTGGCAAAAAAAAGAAGATGAATGGGACTAAGATAGGCATAAAGTTGTAAAAACTGGGTTAAAATAGGCATGAAATTGCAAGAAACTACATCACAATGCCAAAATGTTCAACACATTTTGTGTTAAATATATTGCACTGTCTGCGATTTGAAAATTGCAACAAGCCATATTGCGATTTAATCTAATTTGCAATTACTTGTTCAGCCCTAGTCAGTACAGCAATTAGGTGCGCAAGTTTTAGGGGGTAAAAATTTGGACATTTTCATCTTTAAAGGCATTATTATGTGCACACTCTTGTATTTCTATTTTTTTTTTGTAAAACTTCATTAAATCAAATTCATGATGGGACCACATTTCCGAGAAATCCCTTCCACGTATAATTCTTTTTCATTCACTTGCAATTTACACAGAAAATTAAGTGAGTTAATTGGGAGTTTTGAAGCCACATTTTCGACCGAGTGATTCATTAAGAGTAAAGTGAAATAACAAAAAATGGATTTTTTCCAGAGTTTACTGGGCTGTGGTTGGATACAAATCTTTTTTTCATGTTATTACTTTTTTTGCATTAAATCCAAAACGAACCCTCTGGAACTCAAACGTCACTAAAGGTGGTCTTTCCTGAGAATAAAAGATTTAAAGACTCATACAACCACTAATGTGTCTATCCACAATGAAAGGACAGTGCTTTTTTTAACCACTTTTTTTAAAAAATACAATCTTTTCTTTGAGCTGTTAAAGAAACTTGTTGTGTGTTGTTCTTTTTGCTGCAGAGTGAGACTCTGTCTTATTTTTATCATCTATGGAGCTTCTAGCTTTGCATAATGTGACACTGACAAAGAGAGACTCTACAGTTCTGTTTATTGCAGATAGGAGCAACGAAAAAAAAAACCACCATCAGTCATCAAACTTTCAATATACAAAGAAAAAAAAACCAAAAACGGCCTGTTGTCTCTCTCTATCTTCAGTTCTGTTACATATAGCATGAAGATCCAACTCCTCAGCTTACTCTGCACAGCCCTGTCTGACTCACTTGTGAGATGAACATGTACGTCCACACATGTTGTTGTTTGCCTATAACAAAAAGAAATCTCAACAAATAGATGTGGAAACATGGCACAGGTATGTGATTTATGTCAGACGCAAACCAGGTCACACTGCTGAACCGTGCCTGTCTTCCTATTCCTTTCTCAGCAGAACGAACATCCTTTAAGTAGGGGTGAGTATTGGCAAGCCTCACGATACAATACGTATCACAATACTTTGGTCACGATACGATAATATCACGACATCACAATATTGTGATATATTGCGATATTACACAGTAAACTAGGTAAAACCTAGAGACAATGAATGTGTAACCATTCCATTTTATTGTAATTGAAATATGTCAAATGCAGTGTTACATTAATACACTTAACCTGAAACACAGAGTGGATCAAGTTACTTAAATTAATATTGCAAAGAAGTTATTCTTGTTTTCCCCTAAAAGTATTGAAAGCATCCTAACCTGCAGTGCAGCTCAAACTGTCACTAAACACACGAGGAACAAACTGCTTTGAGTTACTGACAGAACAACAGTAAGTAAAAGTAAAAAAAATCACGTATTTCTCTTGTCACTGTCTGAACTGACACCTGTGCACCTGTGCATACATATTTATAAGTAGTATTTTATTTCAAACTCTGATAAAATATGAGTTTTTATTTTTACAAAAATATCGATACAAAGATTTGAAATATCGATATTGTATCAGGAGTCATAATATCCCGATATATTGCGATACCGATATTTTTGCACACCTCTACCTTCAAGTAAAGTTCAAGTTGGCAGAGCGTTAATGAAAGTTCAAAGATCACAAAGATCAGAACTGCTAACCTTGCAGTGCAGCTGGATCTGCTTGATCCCCTGTCTGCGTTTAGTCCGATCCATCTGGCAAAGCTTGAGCCAAAATGGTTTAGCCTCATCTACAGAGGCACTTTTTGTGAGATGCCACTTCAAGCTAATGCAGATGCCACTTCAAGCTTATGCATAATGCTCTCACAAAGATTAGCATAGCTGCAGCCTGTATTTGTAGCATTATAAGCAGAACTGGACAACATTTATTCACGAAATGAAGAACAGAGAACGACAGCAAAACATTTCTTATTGAAAAAGATATTTTTGTCTATCTCTCGATGCACCTTGGAGAGTGTTTGCTGTAAAAATTGGCTTATTGGGACGTACTTCTCTCCACAGCGGTAGCAGTAGCTCTACTCTATCATCTGATTGGCAAATATTGGATCTGACTGACAGAACAATTATCCAATCACCAAACGAACAAAAATCTCTTCGTGATTTTATATATTTTAAAATATATTATAGTCCGATATATTTTATCATATACCATGTTGTGTACATTTTACACCATACATGCTGATGTATTTCCTCATGAAAAATAAACTTTGACTGATTTTAACTTAAAGTAAGATATGGTTACACTTGAAAACTTATCCTTCTCATATAAGAAGCCTATTTTGCTTTGAATTTAAGAATTACCTGGAATTTAAAACAGTTGAAAACAGAGATCAATTTAAAGAGGACATCAGATTTTATTAGATACACAAGGTTTATGGCATATGTTTATGACTGCCCCAAAGTGCGGTGTCACTCTTTAACCCTTTAACTACCAGCTCAACTGCTTGGCAGAGGTCATTAGTTAATTCAGGGACATTTAATGTTTAAAAAAATAGTACAAATCAAACCATTGATATGATTTTATCAACATTTTAGGGAACAGAGAAAACTACAAATACGCCAAACACCAGGCATTTTCTTTGTGTGGGATCTAAAAGGTTTAAACAGTTCATATTTTATTATACGACGACATAAACATGCACAGAATATTTGGGACAAAATCCATCAGAAAAGGCAAAAACGTTTATAAACAAAGTAGCAATCAAAGAAACTTAAATAGCTGAATAACAGATTTTTTATTAATAAATCCTATCAGTAAGTGGTTCAGTATTTTAAATAATAATTATGGTTATTCAAAAGAGAATATCTGTTATTTTCTTTGGTTTGAATTTTTTTCTGTTTCCTAAAAAAACAATTACTTATTTTTTTCAACATATTAGATATTACTGAATTTATCGACCTCTGCCAAACAGTTGAGCTGGGAGTTTAAGGGTTAATTTCCTTTATAAATGTTATTAAACAAGGCCATAAGATGTCATAAGATAAATTATGAAGAATTCTTTTCCAAAATGCTATAAAAGCCAAAATTTAAAAAATTATTACTCAGTGCTATTCTTTTTTATGCCAATTGTATTAACTGCCCTATCAGTATTTAAAGGAATACTACACCCAAACAACGATTTGGCCTCATTTTCTACTCACCCTCATGCTGAACAACACTGTGGAGTAGTTTTGGAACATCTAGGATGCAGCCGGAGATCTGGGGGTATACTCGCTGTCCACTGACATTGATATCATGACTTAGATAAGAGCCCGAACGAACAGTGTCCTTAAAAGTCCACAAAAAGTTGGCAATATTCCTCCATACTGCTCGAGCGCTGTAATCCAATTGTCCTGAGCGGGTAACGTCCACCATTTACTCGAAACGACATCATTTAGCACATGTTTATAGCCTAAACAGTATTACTTCGCATTTCTATGATACACTTACGTGGGCCTACGGGAGCCGCGGCTGACCAAACAAACGAATGCGCACTCTGCAATAACTAGGAGCGTAGAACAAGAAACAAGAACACAAGAAATCCCACATTCTGCTGACCCCTCTTGTGTCTGTCCACGGCTCCGTCGCTCACAGCAGAATGTGGGATTTCTTGTTCTACGCTCCTAGTTATTGCAGAGTGCGCATTCGTTTGTTTGGTCAGCCGCGGCTCCCGTAGGCACCCGTAAGTGTATCATAGAAATGCCAAGTAGTGCTGTTTAGGCTATAAACATGTGCTAAATGATGTCGTTTCGAGTAAATGGTGGACGTTACCCGCTCAGGACACTTGGATTACAGCGCACGAGCAGTATGGAGGAATATTGCCGACTTTTTGTGGACTTTTAAGGACACTGTTTGTTCGGGCTCTGACCGAAGTCATGATATCAATGTCAGTGGACAGCGAGGATTCCCCCAGATCTCCGGCTGCATCCTAGATGTTCCAAAACTACTCCACAGTGTTGTTGAGCATGAGGGTGAGTAGAAAATGAGGCCAAATCGTTGTTTGGGTGTAGTATTCCTTCAATGCCAGAAAGCTCCTTATCCCTATTCAAAATGTATTTCAAAGTTCAGTTCCCCAGCCAAC
The DNA here is from genome assembly GCA_036419115.1 of Scarus forsteni. Classification (NCBI taxonomy): domain Eukaryota; kingdom Metazoa; phylum Chordata; class Actinopteri; order Labriformes; family Labridae; genus Scarus; species Scarus forsteni. The sequence goes on from JAZDUH010000383.1 coordinate 25,136,585, forward strand.
CCAATGGTGGGTCTGGTTAAATAATGTAAATACTTTCTAAATGAAAATGGATTTATAGCATTTTGGAAAAGAGCTCTTCATACAGACATAGCTTTTATTAATTTGTGCTTTATTTTTAAGTTCCAAGGAAGGATGTGCATAGTGTTACAACTGTCCCAGGTCTCCCCTATGAACAGGAGAGACAGTTGTCGCCTGTATCTCTGAGCAGAGACTGCAGATTAATCCGTCTGTGATGTGATATTTTCATCAGCCTTTTGTGGTTTTAAGGCTGTTAGAAGTTAACAAGGCTCTCTCATGTTGTCACTCCTGTCGAGTCTCACTGATGTGAAACTCGCACTCGTTTCTGCGTCGAGCACGATTTCGCACACAAGACACTCACAAAGTTAATGATTTAAAATGCCACGCACAAACATGATGCCTGCCTCAGGTTACATGATTCCCTCTGTCAACAAGCTGATGTTTGTGCACTTCTTTTTTTGCAGTGCTGTCTTTCCTCTCCTTTTAAAACACCCCCTCTGCTTCATCCAAACGAACCTAATGCCTCAAAATTCGCCTTCATAAATGTAGCATGTTGGGTCACAACCCAAATTTTGGGAAAGGCTGTGATATAGTGCACACTGACCAGTCCATCTGGCATGTCAGGTTACAGCACTGCAGGCCCTTCAACCAAAGTCTGTGCCACTTAAAAATAATATAAGTTAATAAGTTACCCCAGGTCTACAGTAAATTAAATGATGTTTTCCAGAATTAAGATGTCCTAAAAGAAAACTTGTTCCAGGGGAAAGTCAAAAAGGGCCGTTTTGTTTGTTTAATTTATGCATCATAGGGTTGGAAATGAAGAACTGGGTCCTGTATCAACGCAAACGTCCTTTCCTTTATGCCACTGAGTTCTGCTTGCCTTGCAAATCTCTTTCAACACAATACAGTGACGGAGTTGAAGTCTTCAAGTTTGGCTTAATTTTACTCAAAATGATGCCAGCATTGCAAAGTAAAACATCTATGATTCCAAGCAGGGCATCAATAAGGCAGTAAATAAAGAATTTGATTGATTTGCAGGACAGACTGAAGCAGTGGTATCAATATGATGTAATCCACTCCCAACTCTACCTCAGAAATTGACTTTTCATGTTTGTATCAGTCTGAACTAAAATCTCTAAAAAATGGAGCAACTAGTCTTTGAGCAGCAGAGTCCTGAGACTTTGGTATTTTAAAACCTGATATTATATTTTCATTAAATTATAAAAGAATACTTTGTTCAGGTGTTATTTTCATATATGTCTAAACAACATATATTCATAGTAAGCATAGGATACTGACTGACTAAAAACAAATCACATTCACATCACTTCACAGTAAAACATAAAAGCTAAGCACTGAAGTCCTCAGCATTTTACAGTTGTGTACTACATTATTTCTCCTTTATGCTGCATTCAGCTTTAAAACTTTATGCAAATATAGAAGCAGAGAACATTTACAATCCATCCAGGGCAGACAGCTTTCTGCATGATTACGTTCAAAATGAAACAGAATAAAAACATCAGCTAAAGCTAATCTAAAAACTAACATTAGTAAATACTACCACTAAAACATCCTCTAGCGAGTCAAACTTCTCCCTAATCACTGACATAATCATATGAAGTGAAGGGTTGGGTAAAAACAGAATATATGACAGTTTTACAGGCAACTAAACGTCAGCGTGGGTGATATATTTAGCTTACTTTGTGACGAACAAGCGTCTAACTCAAAGCAAGACTCTGAGGGGTACGGTGATGAAATCCCGCTCCATCTTAAGTCTCTCATCTGTGTGTATGATGGCGAATATTCACAAGTGGAGTGAAGTGATGCAAATCTCTGATACAAAGCCTCTTCAGATTATTCAGAGCACATGGAGCTCACGGCTTCATGATCCCTCATAGTTTCAGGACATTAAGTCGACAAACAAAGACGCTGAGATGACGGAAAACAAAGAAACATGAGCTGGACTTGGGTTTGTTGTGTTCAAGTTCTACTGTGTGAAAGAAAGAAGAAAGAAAAGAGAAAAAAGGAAAGGAAGAAAGACATCCTTTCTCATCCCTCATTGGGAAATTGGTGGTGGTAAACAACAATGTTCAGTGGCTGATCTATGGTTGGGAAGTATGGACCAAAAAATCTAAAATACCCTTTTGCCTAATGGTAAAAAATGACATTTGTGCTGATATGTTATTAGTGTCACAAAATATGAAATGACTATCACAATAACAGATTTCTACATGGTGGCATAATTCAAGTAAGACAATTCTGATCTCAGTTTGACGCCACAGCCACAACACTTGAAGTCATAGATACTCATAAAATACTTCCTGAAAAGAAAAAAATAAACATACTCCTTTACACTGTGTAAGGTGAGTTAATGATGTGAAACACTGCTGTATAGATAACATGTTTATAATATTTGTTTTCAATAAACTTTCCCTTAAGATCTTCAGTCATATATTGGAGCTTTTAAAGATAACAATTGATATCATTACATGGTTTTTGTTTTAATGTGATGCCTGGTAACCACAGTCTGTATCTCATATGATTAGACTTTGCTTTACTGTATAGTGGCAGGAGTGGAGGACAAGTAAGAGAAGTGGAGGGGGACTACAACATAACAGCAAGGAAAACATTACATGGCTTTAATTTTGCCTTTTTAAGAGACATCATTTATGACTTGTGAATATAATTTTCAAAGTCTCCTTTACTTTAATGCTTGTGCAGTGCTGACATACTGGAGAGATGGATGGATGGCCACCTTTGAACGGATTAGGTTATGTTAAATATTCTTTTATTAGTTCCACAGAGGGGAAATTTCACATCATAGCAGCTGCAGGATACAGAGAAGAAGTATAAGAAAGAAACTTACAAATGAAAAATACAATAGAAAATATTTGAAGTGGTTTTTACAGTGGTTAATGTATGTACATGTTTGATATTTCGCAGATGGAAAATCTGAGATATTTAAAAAATACATACGGTACTTATGCACATGTTTGATATTTAACAGATGGAACATTTGAGATATTATATTAATATTAATATTATTTATTGCATTCTGGAGAGGTTTTTTTGTTGTAGAGTCTAACAGCTGCAGGAAGGAAGGCCCTGGGATACCTCTCCGTCACACTTCCGGTATTGTTCTATTTATAAAGAGGACAATGCCTTGCTCTATATCTCATTTGAAAGATGGATTTATTGTCAAGTCCTAGTCTAATCATGACCAATCTCTTGTCAGGCAGAAAAAATGACACAAAATTAAAGCCTATTGAGTAGGGGTGGGAGAAAAAAATCGATTCACATAAGTTTGGGGAGTTTTTGTTTGACGCTTTTTAAATAGATTTTTTCCCAAATTTAAATGCTTCATTTAAGTCTGTGTTAATAAGCCACTTTTAAATGCAGTCCAGGCTTTTTAAGAGAGAGTATAAACAGCTGGTTAAAATATATTGCTGAATAAATCCTAAAAACTGACTCACATGTGATGTGTATTTTTCCTGATAAAGTCTGTAGGCATCATCATTCATTTTTTTCGCTGTTGTTAGAAAAGCTATCAAAAGACTCCAAAAATTGGCAATATCGTAGAATCCCAATTTAAATCGAATTGGCACCTAAAAATTAAAAAAAAAAAAATGAAATCTGGAGAAAAGCATATAATCCCAGCCCTACTACTGAGGCATCTTTTTAAATGAAATTATTCACCAATTTTCTAAAATAGAAGATTTCATAAAACATATTTAAAAACACTCTAATAGGGAGGTAATTTCTTCAATGACTTTCTCAAAACAAAACATAAACCAGCCATCTAAGACTAGTAGAAATTCTTACATTACATATCCTAGTTGCGCATGGCATTGTAACGGTGAGGTTAAATCACATTTGCAGATTTTTTCACATTTGCTGTGTTTGTTGGACATGACTGGAGGACCACAACATTCAACCTGTATTCAATCAATCCATCTGTATTTTTTATCACTACTTCATAACCAGTGTTATTTCAAGGCAATTTAAAATAGAGCAGGCAGAAGACTCCTCATTTTATAGATACACATACATGCATCTATACAAATAAATGTATATACATATCTGGATATACACATACATACATCCAGAGCAGTATCCATTTAGACAGAGACAAAGGGACCAAAAATATGGCCCCCTGGCTGCCACTTGCCTCCCCCTGATAGACAGGGTAACACCTTAAATCTCATTTGACAATATTTTTGATGCTTTAAAAGATTGATCGATTACACATCCTTAGCCTAACCCTGACCGTTTTATTGTCAGGTAGAATTAAATTATAAAAAAATCCATCTGCCTGTGCCTGGGTAAAACATAATAGGCTGAGCAGGGATGTTTACAAATCCCCCCAAAAATAACCCCTCACCATTGACAGTGAGAGTTATGTATTCACTGAATGTTTAGTGGGAAAAACCGCTAGCACAGCCAAATTCATTTTTTTGAAATGTAATTGCTAGGTGTGCGGACAATTGGAATAAAAAATCAGGGGTTTTGTGAGGTTTCTTCCGCTGTATCTTCCTCTATCTTGAATGGTAATAGCTGGTTATTCAGTGCATTTATACACAGACGAAGCATTTATCTGTATCCAAGGCTACTAGCATTGAACCAGGCTCTTATCAAAACAGGCGCTCCCTTCCATATCACACACCCAATTACACCAGACAGTCTTAATTCAATAGGCCGCAGTTTGCTATTTTCTCAAATTGGCATCTCTGTCAGTGTTATTTCACACGGGGGGATCGAAGGAAGTAATGGCGTTCATGTACATTGGCTTAATTGAGAAGCTTACAAGACAGTGTCAACAATTGTCACCAAATGCTGGCTTGTAATGAATTGACACCCTGGTGTGCAAAAATAAAATAAGATCAACTGCACACAGACCTGTGGCAATTTCCAGACAAATCCATGATCGAGCTATTGTTACGGGAATAAATTAAATTGCTGCAATAGTGAGCCTGCATTGTAATGAAGCTAGAGAGCAATAACTGTGCTGCTGTGGGTGATTGGAGGGATGAAATTTGGTCACAGCTGAGCACAAAGCATCCGGTAAACAAATAAAATATCGAGAAAAATTAAGGTTATTGCATGTTTTTTTTTTGTCAGCGAAAAAATGTAATCAGAGAGCTAAACTGAACATCAGGCTGGCGTTACAGACCAATCTTGACTGCTAAAGCATTGTTTAACTTCTATAGCAAACACTGTGTGAAGCCATCATTTCAACTAGGGCTGGGAAATATGTATCAAATCACATGTTAATGTTTACTGATGATATATGTTAGGATGCACAACCACGATATTGATAAAATATTGAAATTTTACTTTTATTACATAAAATATACACTTTCTCATTTAATGTTGACAGGAGGTTGGTGGAGACGAGGGATGCACGATATCAGAATTGGCACATGTTAGTTTAAAAACAGGAATATCTGTTTTAATTAACAGCTGCTACTTTAGCCATACATAATAATCACATATTGCCCATTTCAGGCACAAGCCTCATATCCCTACAAATGATATTTTTTGTACTTTAATTTGGTTAAAGGTAGGGCTGGGAGATATTACCTAATCTGAATATCATGATTAATTGAAGGTCTTACCTCGATTACGATTAATAAACAATTATTTTATGCTATGCTGGAACAAGTTAGTGGTGATATCAATGGTCAGCGACATGGCCTTCCTGCAGTAGGCCTATTTACACTTAATTCCTTTCTGCTTGATGTCCTCTGCACAGAACCAAAATGCGCCAAAACAAGGGAGACAGTATTTTTCTTGACTACTAGGTCCTCTGATAGATTGACGCTTGTCTACTCCATGTTGGTCCTGCGTCCTTCGCCCTTGTCGAAAGTGAACGTAGACTATATGGAAGGGGTGCAGTCATATGATTACACAGGGATAATAATCAAAATGATTGTCATAATCAAAATAACTTCAGTTACAGGGTCTGAATGTTGATTTCAGTGATTTTTCGGTTATTTGCCCAGCCTTAGTTAAAGGTTTATTTAACCCACCTAAAGCTGACCAAGAGCACTTTTTTACAATAAAATATGAAAATCATAACACATAGCAATTAATGGTTTCTGATGATATACTGTATGAGCTGTAGTAGTGACAGGATGTGTGTGAATGTAGCTTCAATGCTTCACCATGTTTACAGCTTAAAACAAAAGTGTCTTCTATTTGAGCAGGGGTGGGCAACTGGCCGTCCAGGGCCCTATGCGGCCCTTCACCTCACTCAGTGTGGCCCACCAATCGTAAATTATTCCTTCATATATTAGTAAAACCTATATTCAGACACTGCAGCAAAGGTATATTTGTTCCTTTAAACTGGTAAAATTCATTCTTAAATTAGCTTTTGTTCTGTGTAATGCACATTGAACTAGAAAAGCACTCGGAGAGCGCAGACCTCCGCCAGCACCACAGTCCTCACCCAAATTGTGATTTTCACCATAAATATTAGTCCTACCTTTATTTCATCGAAATATTTAGATTCCTTGACCATGAAAACATACCATTAGCAACTGGATTCATAATGATATCTATTTGAGTTCAGTAGTTACCCACAAAAATCATATTTTTTGCCATGGCAGCCAGACGCTGATCCGGATCAACACCAAAATCAAATCAGTTCTTCTTTTTCCCATGCTGAACATTTCCTGAAAATTTCATCCAAATCCATCCATTACTTTTTGAGTTATTTTGTTCACAGACGGACGGATGAACTGACGGACAAATAAACTCTACCGAAAACATAACGTCCTTGGCGGGGTATTATTAATTTTTAATTGTGTTTCAGTTAAAATATACTAATGTTGGCCTAATCCTGTTTTGAAACTTTATATTTGCTACTTTTTGCTTATTCATGTTTATTTTTCCTCATCGAGAGTGCCTGACAAAATGTAACATTGCGGCCCTCAGCCAATGAAAAACATTTTATGTGGTCCTCTTGGTAATCAAAGTTGCCCACCCCTGTATTAGAGAATGAAACAAGGTTGTCCTGGTCCACATCTAACCCCAAATACACTGTCCCTGTGAGAGGGACAGGTTTGTTTCAGTGATGGAGAAGCTTCTACTCATGCTAAAACATATGGGGATTATTATCATCGAAAATACAACATTGTAAATCCCTGGCGGATACTACCTTTTTACCTCTTCATGATTATGGAGATGTGTGCTGCTCCAGGACTCAACATCATGGTGCCTTAAGACAAATCACAAACTGGATTCCTCACCCATCATAGTACTTTACATTCTGGGGCAAACTGGGCTGCTTAAAGCACTTCCTAGCTTGCACATAGAATATATTTATTTATAAGGCCATTCTGGGAAAGATTGTGGATTACATATCCTCTCTACAATCCCAAAGGATAAAATGCACAACCTTCCTTTCTTGGACGTTTCGCTATATGTGGTTCCCAAAGTCTTACTTGAGATGGGTAAAAAAGAGGCCTTCAGGTTTTTGATCTTTTTTCTTGGAATAGTCTTCAGACCGGTTTTCAAATGCAAAGCCAAGTTACTCTGAATGATTTTAATCTTTTTTGAAAAACCTGGAATCCAGTTTTAACTAGAGGAGTCAAAAAATCATTTTGCATTTGAAAAGATTTGTGTTTCAAAAGTCAGATGTTCTGGCAGAAGCTCACCAACCTTCAAGGTGCTCTGAGAGAAGAAGCTTGAAGGGGGAAAAAAAGTGCTCCAGCAACACTTATTTATAGAAGGTTTTTATTTTTAATGAGACCCTGAATCAATCTATAATGTTCATTCATACACCTATTTTTAAACATTTCATATGTCACACTGCATTTCTATTACTGTAATAAGCTGACAGAGACATTGCAAACACATCAGCTGTATATCTTTAACATATTTCAATGTGCTTTTAGTGTTGAATCCCAACATCCAGCTTCTTAGTGCACAGCAGGCAGAAGCAATTCCTCAAATAAGCACCTTTTTTTTACAAGTAGGTAGGAATTAGGGCTGGGTATTTCCAGCAACCTCCAGATATGATATGTATCTCAATACTAAGGCCACGATACGATACGTATCCTGATACGCGTAATTTGTGAACATTGACTATGCTTTAAACAAAATTCTGGACAAGTTCTGTATTTTCTTAAGTAAAGAATAAGGATGAGTTTTAAGTGGCTCTACACCTCAAGAGACATAAATTCAGATCCTCAAAGACGGTAGACCCAAGTTAAAACTTAGAACATATGCTTCATTATGTAGCTCGTCTTCTACCATGAACTGTGCCATTGATAACATTAGCCAAAGTGTATTGACAGCAACTCTCAAAATATTTAGCCTGTATCAGTTCTGTTGAATCCGTATCAATACAGGCATCCCGAAGTAGTGCGTGACGATATATTGCCGTATCGATATTTTGAGCACAGGCCTAGTAAGAATGTATTAGATTTTAACTGGTATCAGGTGTGGAGATGTGCTAGGATGATCAAATTTTTTTTGGCCAGTGCACAAGTTAGAATTTGGCAATTTCTAAGGCTGAACGATTTATTTTGGAACAAAATCGCAATTTCAGACAGCACAATCATGTGATTGCCAAAGCTTAATTTTTTTGCAGCACTCCTGCCTGACCCAGGATCTGTTAGGTGAATCTTTCACACATTATGTGTTTTATAAATTTGCAGAAAATTTTTAATTTAAGGGAGTACTGGTAAGCACATCAACAATACAAAGCCTCTGTTTAGGGGTAGAAGTTGGAGTATCCCTTAAATAATGAAAATAGATTATTTATCATCAATATTACATGATGAATAATGTGTTGTGTGCTTTTAAACACTTATTTCCATACTGTTTTTTAAACTGTAAAGATAGTGAATATTGCACTGAAGCTGGATTTGAAAAAAGCTGTGAATTAAATTGAAATCGCAATATCTGCCTGAAAAATCCCAATTAGACGTTTTCCTGAAAGCCCTTGCTGGTTCCCTCAACTGTAAGCCTACTAAAAGCCTCTGGGATTTTTCACTGTTTTGGATCATTGCTTATAATAAGCTCTGTTGCAAACCAAAAGGAAGCTGACATATTCTGCTTTTTGTGATAAGTTTAACAAACAAACCTACTTCTCATAAGCTTCAACATAGTCAACAAAAGTGACAACCTATGACGAAGCTACAACAGAACCACAATATGGGGGTTCAATTTAGATGTAGCTACAATAATTCCAATTAATAACATCTTGTTGTAACCTTTTTGTTTGAGGAATTTCCTCTTAATCTTATGGATTATTGATTATTAAAAACCAATCAGATATGCTTGCCGTCAGGTCCCTGGCCATTTTTGTAGTCCTCATCAGCTGCCGGTTTAAAACACAAAACAGAAGTATAAAATTCAAGAACAAGCAACATCGGATGCATCTTATTATTCTTCAAAAATATTGAAAATTGCATGTGCTCGTGTTCAGAATTAACCTTATCATAAGCACTTTTCCCGAATAACCCTGATATCGATTCCTGCTAAACATTCTGTGTGGGCAAAAACAGGCCCACAGGTTTTCAGTGGCAACAACGTCAAACACATGACAATCTTGATATTTAATTAAGATATGTGCTTCTGCAAGCAGCTGGTGTTTCCACTTACTGATAGATGTGCAGTAAAGTGTGTCCGTTTAAATTAAGACAATTTTGACCATTAATTTCCAAAGCATCCAAGGGCAGGCAATTTATAAGGAATTGATTAACAAAAAGAACAATATTGATTCCTTGAGGCAGTTGTTATCAATTCTCAACTGGAACTGGTTTGATTCCCATGCCATTTATTGAGCATTGGGCTCATTATAATAATAATAATAATAATAATAATAATAATAATAATAATAATAATAATAATAATAATGATAAATTAACTAATTAATGATGATTAACAATTTTGTCTTACCCTGTATATCACTTATAGATGTATTAAAAATGTCCTAAAAACCTTATATATTAGACCCAGCCCTAAAACAATGCTGACTTTCTCATTACAGATCTTCAACAGAGTGTCAATCCAGCATGACGGTCTGATCTGAACAGCTGGAGAAGACACTGTTTTACTATGCCTTGTCAACAAAGCCCTCAGAGAGCGCTTTAAAGGCATTATTCAATCTACATTTAAAATGCTGAGAGCATACAAACCTGGCAACAAGATAAAAACTCAAAGTGCTGACACTGTGTGTCATTCAAATGCATCTCACGTGACTGTACAGCAAACTAACCCTCCCTCTTTCAGCATGTGCAGCGAATGATGGGATACCCAGCTATCATATATAACAGTGGCAGACAAATGGAGGGATGAGGCAAAGCTGCGATACTGCAATGGGAATGCAACACTCCAGTGGAGCTGTGACTGCTGGGAAATATCAAATAGAGATTTCAAGCTGCTGTTGCACTCGTGCATTTAGGTAACTGCTACAGAGGGAATCAAAACACGCACTTCAATAATGTGAAATTAGAAGAAATACAAACTGCTGGCTCACAGTGATCATAATTTAGCACATAACAGAGAATAATACATTGAGCGTATTTTCTCTTTAGGCATATGGTGCCACATAAAACAGAAAAACAGCATCCATAAAGAAACTGGAGGGTTTTATTCTCCAGTTGTCAGCATTTTAAGGAGTATGTAGGTCATGATGGCACACTATCAGAATACTGAGAGACTGCAGGCCTTATTAAAGAAACATCAATCTGAAAATTCACCAACAACACACCAGTTTCTCTGCTTCCAGGGGTGAAACTCCAAGAGTCGGCCCTGTAGCGAATGGCCGAGACCGGCTTCCGAATGCACATAGCTCTCGGCTGGAAGTGAAAGATTGCTGACCTGTATGCCATTACACTGACTCCGAGGTGCCTGTTTTACACTCTTCAATGGTCTGCTTTTCAATATTTTCTTCTTCGTCACCCTGCTGACAATAAAAAAAGACACAGAGGAGGCTGGTTGCTGACGGGCAGCCCGCATGGACCTCTGCCTTGTCCCCCTTCGCCGCTCTTCTTCACCCAGAAGCTCTACAAAGATCGTGTCAACAGAATTACGGGAGCGAGAAGCTCCATCAGCAAGCATAGTTGACGCTCGACTTCCAGCTGGGCTGTCCAGGGGCCACAAAGAGCGGATATGAGGACCTCTGGCAGATTCAAGCTCTTCCCAGAAAATACTGCTTTGTGCAAAGAAGAAAATAAATTCATCCTCAGGACCCTGCCACTTGAACCATGAAGTTTGAAAATTATGTTTGCAACTTCGAAAAGAGTTCCAGTTTTATTGTGAGCCAGAAACTTTAATTTGTGGGAAAATAAACCTTTGTGGTGAGTGGGCTATTCTGTCCTTTTAGGTGCAGCATTACAAGAAACACCAGCAGCTCCCGCCTAAACCAGGGATGGGCCACTTTGGTTTTAAAGAGGGCCACATCTGGATTATACAGATTTCCAGAAGGCTAGATTTGTGCAATATATATATGATACAAAATGAGACAAACACATATTTGTAATTGTCATAAGACATAAGATATACACATATGAATATATTTAAACTCAAATCAAATAAACAATTCATTTACTGAGCTAAATTCAGAATTCAAGCCAGTTTTATCTATTTGTTTTTGTTGCTAGCAATACATTTACTGGTTATCAAATTCAATCCTAAGTATCTTAAATTCCTTTTGGAAAAAATGCACAAGAGGGTTTCACAGAATTTATTACTGTCAGTCATAGTTCTGTTTTATTAAAATATTGCACATTTTAATGTTGTCTTGGCAGATTTTGTCAGGTTTCCTTCATAAGCATCCATCTTTTGATATTTCAAAATGACTTTAAGGGAGTTGGAGGGCTGGCCTTCAAAGTAGTGGCCAATAGAGTAGTACATTTTGGTGGTGTGTGTGAAGTTTCCTGCAGTTTCTACCAAGAGATGAGGTAGAACATTGTCTTTGTTGTGATATGTTATGAATTAGGGTCTTTGCATTTAAAAGAAAAAAAAACTAGCTTCAATGTTTTGCAAGTTTAATTTAAAAGAAATATAAAACCCTTCCATTTACATTTTAAGGGCATTATTTCAATTTTTGTTTTGTATACAGAATCATATGAAATCGAAAGTGTTTTGGCAATAAGGTAAAAATGAATTTGGCTCTAATGGTGACAAAAGATGCCCATCCCTTTTTTAAGTGTTTCCACTGACTATTCACATGTTATGTTTGACCCATAGCTGATTTTCTCCAAAGTTAAGCTTCCATTGTGACTTTATTTTTTGTCAATTTGTCCAGTCTTCTCAAAAACAGTGGCATTATTTGGAAAAGTGAGTTTGGGTTACACGTTGCCAGGTTGGTTACATTTGTGCATTTATGCAAACTGAGTCTCTCCTTGTACCCAGGCCGCTTGGGTTTGATCCCAGCTTGTGGCCCATTTCCTATGTGCTCTCTTAGTCCCTTTTTACTATTCCCGTCTACTGTCTTGTCACTAACAATTAAGGCAAAAAGACCCCAAGAATATGTTCAATAAAAAAAATAGAAAATTCCAATCATTGCTATCTGCTTTTCCTTATGTTTCAGACATGTTTCTGAGTTAGTCAGCTGTTTTGATTTACTTTAAATCCCGATTACTATTATTTTTTATCAATTAAATATTTTTAATTTGATCAACCAAAAGCTATTTTTTCTTTTAAATTAAGGGTATTTTCATCTGAATCTGAAGCACCCTTCACTTAAGATGGTACAAATTACAAGGAAAACACACAAAAAGAACAAATAATTTCTTAATTTAATAGCATATTGGTTAATTGTTAAATGCCTGATGTTATTACCTTAAAAAAACAAAAAGTTACCCATGCACACTATAGTTTGTGTCTTTATAAAGTCCTTTATACAAGTCAGATGTCCTAGCACTGAATACAATGTCAGTACTTCAGTGCACCTGGACTGTGCGCAGGTATTCATTCACCACAAGCAGGGAGCACAATGCATTTCTATTTTGTTCTCCCTGTGACAGGACTAAGCACATTTCTGCTCCAGTCTCTCCCCGCTAGGCTCAGCAGCTCTGCGCTCGCAGAGGGAGAGTTGTACTGTTACAAAGTGAGGCCCACTCCTCAATCTTGCCACTTGGTCTTGACCCAGAAAGTCCAGCAGAGCATGCTGGGCCATAAATGTTAATCTGGAGGTTACAACAGTGTGAAGCGGCGCTTGCTTCCCAGAGTCGAGCAGCAGGACGGCATCCTGCCGCTCGTTCGCAGGTGGCTTTCATCTCAGTCTGCTTTGGCCAGCGGTGAGTGTTCAAAAACAATCCGAGAGCTGCCATGCTTTAAATCTTCTTAATCTTAGTCACACAAACACGGCAAAAGAAAGGCTTCCATACTGTCAAAAACAATTACAGACTCAGGGGGTTTGTGCACACAATCTAGGGCTGGAAAATAAGATCAGAAAATCAGCTCTTGATTTTTTCTTTTTCTTTATTTATTTTTTTAAGAATACACAATTATTAAAAAAAAACAATAATTTGTCAGACAGACAGAACAACAGAGTGAGATATAACAGGACAAATCAAACCCATGTGATAAATATTACCATAGCAACAATAACAAAATTCCTCAGCCCATAATACTGGGTCATTTTTATTTATTAATCTATTTAATTATCAAAATAACAGGAAAAGTTGGAGCAACCCATAAAAAAGCCCTGGTTTCGCCTACTTTCAAAAATATATATTTTTTTAATGTCAGACTCCACAATCATTAGATAATACAAAAAATATCAGTGTTATTTTACGAGAAATTCTAAGCAACCAAAATTTAAGGAAACTTAAAGTGCACAAGTAGAAGAGCACAAACAGCCGCCGAGGCATTTCAACACTGTCGGTTGAGTGATTGTTGATAGTATGGAAAACTGCCTAATTTCGCAAAGCTAACATCCTTTAATATATCCCTGAATCTGCATCCAGATTCAGATCACCACCAAAATCATGTCACCCTTGCCTTGTGACATGACTAACATGCCCTGAAAATGTCATGGAAATCCATCTCAAGCTTTTGAGTTATTTAAAAAAAATATGGCAAACTGCCCTATGTCACCATGCGAACAAAACCTTTAAAAAATTCCTTGATCCACGTCCAGATTCTGATCACTGCCAGATTCTAACCACTTGTTCCTTGAGACATGACCAACATTCTCTGAATATTACATCATAATCTGAGCTTCACTATTTGAGTTATCTTGCTAACAGACAAAGCAAAAACATAACCTCCTTGGCAGAGGGAGCTTGAAGTGCAGCGAGAGGGAAACCTCCTGTGGCATTTTTAAAATTGTTTGCTGGGTTTTTGTAAAAAACAAAAAAAATTGAAACATGGCACTATCATAGGGGTGGGTGATATGGCAAAAATATCATATCATGATTTTTTTAAAAATGAAATCCCAATCCCGACCTTATCACGATTCTTTTTTACGATGATTTTTTCTGGACTAATTTGACCATTTATTTTTCTCTGTTTTACGTATAAAACATGTAAAACCCTAAAAGAAAAAAAATGACAATTAAAGCCAAAGAAACTTTCTGGACAGGTTTTAATTTAAATAGTGCAGTTTTCATAAAAATGTGCAATAAGGTAGCAGTATATATCCCACTAACTGCAGAGGGACAGACAGTCTCAAAATGGATCCACTAAGTTGGGCTCTCAACGCAATCGATAAGGTTTCTCAACCCGTCAAGCTGGCCCGGGAGAACCAAAATGCCCTGATGGAACAACCTTAAAAAGACACTCATGAATTATGCCGTACGTGGAACAAAGGATTGGACATTAAAGGTCAAATATGGACAGTAAAAGACAATCAAGAATTATGTCATACTTCTGTAAATGGAATAAAAATTTACAATAATCTGATGATATGTGAAAAAAGAGAAGACGAAATATTGAGGAAATGGGGACGGGACTAGATAAGCTCTGCTTCTTCCGTCTTCCCTTTCGGACATGTACAATGTGATCATCTATTGACAATGTGTGATGTTGTACAAGTGTGCTGACATGACCGAAATAAAATCAATTCAATTCAATTCAATTTAATAAATGTAAACATAAAAGGTAATGAACAACAATATCAACATTATCTCTTAAAGTGCAACAATTTAGAACAAATGTTATCTAACTGTAATGTCTATAATTTGAGTGAATAATACAGCTGCTTTAGGACAGATTTTTGTTCAGACACCTTCAAGCTTTTATCTCCTTTTCTTTTTCCGCCGTGGCTTCATGCTACATAACCAAACAGGAGATACTACAATGCAATGGCGTAATGTGCTACGATTGGCTAGTCGGGTGGGCGTCAAAGTCTCTGCACCCCGTGGACGATCTGACAATCTTTCTGTTTTATGAGATCATCCCCACGTTATAATCCTTAACGATTTGATATCACCGTATCGCACACCCCTATCACATTAAAAAAATCCTTCAAAGATTCAAATCACCACTTTCATTTTTCAGTTGTTCCTTGTGCCATGACCAACGTTCTCTGAAAATTTAATCAAAATCTGTTTGACCTTTCAAGTTATCATTGCTAACAGACAAAAGACAGAAGGACTAAACCTCCTTGGCAGAAGCAACCAAAGTGCTTGAAGAGCCAAGGCCTCCCAAGGCATTTGTGTTATTGTTTTCAGGGTGGAAAACTGCCCCATCACATAACGTCAAGAAATCCTTTAAATGTCCCTGGAACAACATTTGGATTCAGAACCTCTTCCCCTTCTTTAAGCCATGACCAACATTTCCAACATTCAGCCAAATCTGATGGAAACTTTCTGAGAGACAAGTAATTATGGAAAACTGTCCTTCGCGCAAACCCTGAAAAAAGAAGAAAAAAAAAAAAATTGAGCCTTCAGATTTAGATCGAAGTGTAATAAATTCCACATTGTGTCGTGACCAACATTCCCTGAAATATTACCAAAATAAGAGTGACAGACTGACAGAAAAAACTTCTTGGTGAAGGTAATGATGCCAGTGCTTTGTAAAAGAAACTTCATTGGAATTAGGGCTGAACAATTAATTGCAAATTAGATTAAATCGCAATATGGTTTGTTGCAATTTTCAAATCGCAGACAGTGCAATATTTTTAACCCAAATTGTGTTGAACATTTTGGCATTGTGATGTAGTTTCTTGCAGTTTCATGCCTATTTTAACCTTTTTTAACCCAGTTTTTACAACTTTATGCCTATCTTGCTCCCGTTCATCTTTTTTTTTTTGGCCACTGTCAGACCAAGTTTGGAATTTTTGCATGGTTTTTGAAATTTAATTCCAATTTTGCAGCTATAATCAATTTTCCTTCGTCACTTTTGAATTTTTTTGCCTTTTTTTTTTGCAATTTCATACCTATTTTGCACCGATGAACTTTTTTTCCGCTTTTGTGCCATTTTTTTTACCCCGTTTTACAATTTCATACCTGTTTTCTGTCCTTCACTTCTACACTTTTTCTCAAATCGTTAATCCTTAGATTGATTTAATGTCATATTGGTTATACTATAAAATGATCTACTGCTTATGTTTGTTTAAGAATACATAAGATGAGGAACATTAAAACAATTGCAGAGTAAATCGCAATTGCAATATTGGGGAAAAATATCGCAATAAGATTATTTTCTCAAATCGTTCAGCCCTAATTGGAATGAAAATTAAATTCTAACTGGTTCCACTTAAAGAAAAGCTTTCAAAACACCAAATAAGGTTAGTAAAGTTCCTTTTATTGAGGCTGTCAACATTCTCAGAACTCTTAAATATCCTGAGTTTCAAAACAATCATGTATTCTTCAGTATAATGATCAGTGGCATTAAACGGTAAAGAAATGTAAGGACCTGCCGTCATATTGTGAAGAAAGCAATACCTAAATCAGACATATGTTGGTAAAATTTTGGAAAGTTTGTGAAACTGGCGGGGAGTGAGTGTTTGCCCTTCTCCAATTCCACAGTCCTTGACAAAATAACCATGTCATGTGTGGTTTTCAGCTGTCAAAAAACTGCAGTCAAACACCTGCAGACTGTCGCTAGTACACAAATACACTGGGGACTTGGGGGCAAGTGGAGAAACTGGCATGCTCTCCTTCAGTGTACTTAACTGTAAAAATATCTGTGTTCAAGAAAGGCTTGACAGTATTAAAAAAATGACAAGTCTTCTTTTTCTTTCATTCTGTACCACATGCATGCAGACTCCCTTCCTACTCATTAATTAACTTTCCATTAAAAATGTCAGACGATTTCTAATTTTAAACAGTTATCCCCTCCTTCATCTTCTGTCTGCAGGAACACACTCAGTGAATATTGAGGATAGCAAAGCCTGAGAGAGATGTTACAATTCAAACATGCATTATTTTAACAGAGCTCTGCTTGCAAAAGAACTATGCAGGTGGGGGGAGAAAAAGGAAAGAAACACATACACACTACGCAACATCCTTAGTTTAGGTAGATCTACAGAGAGTGGTGCAGGAATTAATCCAAAAACGTAGCTGTGAGTTAGCATTCAGCACTTCCTGGATCCCACTGAGTAAACAGGATCTAGAAAACAGATTTGGGATAACTGCCTGAAAGAAGAGTTATGGTGAATCCACACACATGAGATTTTAATGTTAAATGGGAAATAATAAAATGCCTCCAATGTTGCTTGCTTTTAAATCTTAAACCCTTGTTATGCATTTAAAACCAAAGTTAATGTATAAGCCTACAACTTGCCTTTTGGGTTTTTCACTGCGTTTCAGATCATTGCTGATAAAAAATTATGAACCGAACAAAAATGGTTTAACTTAGATGTTCAGCTGTTTGGTTTAATTTTAGCAAACAAACCTACTGTTCATGGTTTTTAAAGCTTAAACATGATCAACAAAGTCAAAAAGCTATCATTAGTCTACTATGAAACAACAATATGGCCATTTGACGAAGGCCCTGCAATATTTCCAACGTATAACACCTAATTGTGACCTCTGGTTTGAGATTTTCCACATAATCAAGCAACCTGATGAAGTTGGTTGTCATTTTGTTGCAGTCATGTTAATAACTTTTTACCAAAATGATCGGGAATGCTTGTTGTTGCGGGTCTCCAGACATTTTTGTAGTTCTTGTTAGCAATCACAATTTTAAACACACAATGTTTTAGGATGTAAAAGCAGGCAACACCAGATGCATTTCATTATTTCACATTAAACGGGAAAATCTCATTTGTTCAGTACAAACCTTATTTCAGGGATTGATCCGAATCCCATGCTCCAAATCCCATTTTCTTTGTGGGGGTTAGTAACCAGGAAGTGCTAAATGCTAACTCACTTTTTAGACTCACTCCTGCACCACTCCATGAAGGAGACATGCAGACTGTGCATACATTTGCTGGGCTACTGGTGGTGATTCCAACCAGACTTTTCACATCAGCTTTTTGTATCCATAGGCCAACGCAGAGGTTGCAGCATCGTGGGGGATTGGTGTCTCAGTCTGATAGTGCGCTTGGTTTGGTAATTGGATGGTTGCAGGTTTGAGCCCAGCTCTGGCTGTCCCACAGCAATGTGTCCTTGGGCAAGATACTTCATCCCAAGTTACTCCCACAGCTGCGTCAGTAGCATGTGAATGGCCATGAAAGGGTGTGAAAGTGTTAGCTGACACTGATGGATAACTGGTTTAGAAACTCCAACCATCAGTGAGTGAATGTGAGAGTGAATGGGTAGGTGTGACCTGCGGCGTAAACCTGCTTTGAGTAGTAAAAGACTAGAAAGTGCTACATAAGCTCAAGTCCATTTACCATGACATGCTTTAGATCCCAATCATCACACTTCCTTTCCACACTGCAACTGAAAAACCTTTCAGCCCTCATCTTTAAGTTGTCAAAATGTTTGAATGCTGCATAATTTTAAAGTAAAAAATAATATGTCTAAATTACATAAATGCAATGTCAACACTTGGAAATGTCTGCCGCACTGGCGAGGGTAATGTCTCACCGTATTGCTTGCTGATGACGACAATAGCACAGAAAGATGACCTTATAAATTATAACATTTGATATGGCAAACAGCACGCTCGCCTGTTCCAACACATCAGAGCAAACATGTGAAGGTTAATGCAGCCTGACAAACTACCCACAGTTCCCTGGGCTCGACGGATCGGCTCCATGTCATATTTACTTTACATAATTGCCGCCCTCTAATCTGTTACTATTAACACACAGGCGGCCGGCCTGCCTGCCTGCCTGCCTGCCTGCATGGCTATTGTCTCCTGCTCTCTCGTTCACCTGTTTTCTCTCTCACTGTGCATTTTCCCTCCGCTCCCACGAGAGCAGCCAGACACAATGATAAATAGTTGGCGTGAAAGTAAAGCATGCCACGATGCATTTAGGAACAGTGTAAGTTCAGCAACAAAGCTTCCACGATGGCGAAACCTCCATCAGCGGACACTTACACGCATATTTGCTTTTAATGACCTGGAGTCAGAGGATTATTTGGCTTTGGCACAGGGGGAGGTGACTCTTGCGGCACTGTGGAAGAATAGAAAAAAATGTGAATCCTGCAAGTTGCCAAATAATTGCTGAAAGTCACCCTCAGATTTTTAAGGGGGAGGGGTTTGCACGCTCTTGAAATATGCTTAGAGTAGGGACATTTAGTGACAGCACTTGATGCATTACCACTGTGGTCCTTAACTACATTGTATGCAGCACAAGAGGGAAAAAAAATCATGTTATACGGATGCAGGCAGCCGGGACTGTTTGTGCTCCGCTCCATCTGTGGAGTCCCGGTGGTGTTTTTTAAAGCCCCTACATAAAACACAGTTAGATTGCTTCCTTCCAGTCATAAACATCTTTTCATTAAATTTGTATATTTAGATTGAATTAATCAATGTATGTCTTTGAAGGCTTGAGTAAAGGCTAAGAATATAAATACACTTTCATATTAGCTTAAAGATACATTTACATAGTGATTTCCATCCAGAGTGTCTGCTCTGTATAATGTGATACCTGCCATTGCATCTTGATTGGAAAGGAGAGCAGGCCATTCTCAAGGGTAAAAGGCATCAAACCTGCCTCGTGGCTACTGTTGAGTCCCCGCATGAACTCAGATGTTGCGCATAACTGAATTTCAACCCTGCTACCTACTGCGCACATGTGCAGAAATGTATAGAGTGGTGATTCACTGTGCATGGGTGCGCACTAAATTGGAAACGATATCACACTTTAAAGGATGTTTGTATATGGATTGGTGAGTAAAGAAATATCACAGCATAACTTGCAATTATGGTAAACATGTAGGCCCACATATACTTGCAGGAAGCTGCATCTATCAGTGTATTCTGTTCATCAAACAACTATTACTCTGATTTACATTTACTTCACAACAGTATGTTTGGATGTGAACATTGTGTTGCTTTGTTGGGTGAGGAATTTAGGAGTAAAGTGTTAAATTAGATTTGCCTGGTATAAATGCATCAGCAATTCACATAACATCAGTGTATCCTGAACACCAGTAGCAATGATGAAAGCCCAAATGCTAGGGGTGGGAACATCCAGTAGCACCACAATATAATAGTATTGCAATACTTGAGTCCCGATTTGATTATTGTTATTATTGTACAATATGTTAAGTATCAGAATACCTAACATCATGCTTTTTGCCATTTTTAACCCTTTATTGCCTGCATCTACATCCAAAAAGAAATAAAAATGACTACATTTAATGAGAAACCTATCACAATAAATTCATGTCACTTCAGCTTTATTAAAACCAGGAAAAAAACTCCGACTTATGTCCATTTGTAGCCAATTAAATGCACCAACTCTGCAGTGCTCAGTCTCTCTTTAACTTTTAGCTTCACTGCTCTGAAGAGCTTTAGTGTTGCTACTGTTGAAGTAGTACTTAAGAAATGGCAGCCAGTGTGTAATAAAAGCCCCTGTTTTCCACAACACAGTGAGGCCTTCAATCGTTGCACACAACATTAGTGAAAGGAATAATCACGCAAAGATTGATCATTGATCATTTTTTCTCAGATCTCTCAGAACAAGGAGGCAAATTTGACAAGCTAAGTTCCTTAGGTGTTGGCAGGCTTATCAGTAGCATTAGCTTAGCATTAGCTTTAGTGCCACCAGTTTCCAGTGTTCATACTATCATGTGTCCCCATGTGTTATTTCTGTTTGTTATGTCTTAAAGACAAAAACACATCCGCATAATGGATTTAATGTTGATGCTTCCTTTTGTCTCTCCTGTGCAGCCATGATTGTTTACTCTCCAGCACAACGAACATCACCATCGTGTGGACTCAACCAGTACTTGACTTTATTTCTTCTGAACCAAAAGCCTCATCAAACATTAGAAACTAATATATTAAAATATCAATACATGGCTACAATTAATAATGAAATACAAAAGGAGAACACTGGTGGTTTCTGATCAAGCAAACACCTGTTGTGAGTGAGGTCACACATTGTCCGCTCACTCACTGGGGATGTGAGCTTATTACTGTGTTATACATGGACTTAAATGGACTAAAGGTTATATGGCACTTGTCTAGGATTGCATGATTTTAAAATGTGATATTACAGAGAATACAAAAAATGACATTAACGAATAATATAATAATAAACAATAGAGGGCAGCACGGTGGCACAGCAGGTAGTGCACGTGCCTCACAGCAAGAAGTTACCCTGTTCGGTCCTCAGGTCAGACAGGGGCCTTTCTATGTGAAGTCTGCATGTTCTTCCAGTGCATGCCTGGGTTCCCTCCAGGCACTCCTCCCACAGGTATGAGTGTGAGCGTGAATGCTTGTCTGTCTCTATGCCGACCGGTTCAGGGTGTACCCCCGCCTCTCGCCCAATGACAGCTGGGACAGACTCCAGCCCACAGTGGTTAACTTAGCAGCAGATATATTATAATATTTCCAATAAATAGCATCTTATCATGACTTCTTTGAGAGTTTCCCCATGATTGACTGACCATATCAATTTGGTCTGCATGGCTGTTGCAAAAGTGAATTCTCTTGCATGTCACATAAGACATTATTGTATTCATTATGACCATGGATGTATCATAAGAACTGGATAGCGTGGCTCCGCCTTCCACCATGTAACGGTTTTGAAGCCATAATATCCCCCGTCAGGGCGCCGCCATTGTGCAGCCAGTAGAGAATCTGGACCATATCTGGACGCAGCTGTCGTAAACGGTCGCAAAACTCTGCAGCATACAGTGTACACAATCATTGTGAAACTGCTGTAAACCGCGGTTATTTTTTAAACTCTAATAACTGATGAAAAAGAAACTTTTCAGAAAAAAGAGGACTTGGAAAAAACGCAGCCCAATAATGCTGTCATATCACCACAGCATACGGATGGCAGAAATATTTCTATGAGGTGCATTAATTTTTTGAAGTTTCACTATGGCCCGTTCAGATGAATGGGGGAGATGGAGTATTGACCTATACTGCAGTCAGTCACCAGGGGGAGCAGTTTTTGTGGCGACTTCAATTCGAGCCCAGCGACATGACGTCCATGTTTTTTACAGTCTATGATTATGACACATGCTCCTGACCTCTAGGCCAGGTCACCCTTGTAAATGAGATCCTGATCTCAATGGGGCTTATCTGGTTAAATAAAGGTTAAGTAAATCAAATGTACCAATTTCAATCCCAATTTTTAATATAATCCATTGTCCAAATCACATCAGAGATTTTGGTGGTTCATATGGAAACCATTAATTAAATCTTTGAATCTTTATCAAGCCAAAGATGCTGTACCCTCTCTGCTTTTATAACTGTCCAATAAAGCTCTCTAGCTAAAGAAACGACATTATCAGCAACAGGAGCTTTATCACTCCAGATGCAACATAAACAGATATTATTTACCTCTAGTTAGAAGTATAGCTATAGAAACGGTTTAGGTACCACCACCACCAGGGGTTTTAACTAAGCACTGGTGTGGTAAAATCCCCAAATCCCTAACCATAAAAAGATCTAAATATGTACAGCCATATAACAAACTGGGATCAAAAGTAGACCCTTGATTCTGGTATTGTAACAACCCTTTGTTGTTTCTTTATAGAGGTACTGTGTGTTTATATTCAGCTGGAAAATACAGAGCAGTGAATTAAGGTCCATACCGGCCAGTCTTCGAATGGACTCCTCCTTCCATCTTCAGTATCTCACATCTTGGGGGAGCCATTTTTTACAGAGGCAGCGGACTCATCTTGATTGCCCCTCCACAATCTATAAAACAGTTTAGGGCCGGTATTATCCCTAAAGGAGGCAGCTCTCATCACACACAATATTAAATTCTCCACAGGAATAATGAAAGGAGAAATTACTTAAGGATAGGAACATGGAGTGACAGTGTTGTGTGCACGCATGTTGTTATATTCTTGAATTAATTAGATGATTTTAAGCTATGAGCATTGCTAAAATAAAACCACCTCGAGAATTTCCCTACTCAGAAATTGTAGTCACCTGCCTTGATTAGCAGGATTAGAGAGCAATGATGTTTGAGGCAGAGGTATTAGACTAAAGCCTCGATAAGGGGTCACAGCGGCGCTCTTAAATGTCTCAGCGCTCCGTGTGCAATCATCTGCTACATTATGGCACAGTGTACACTTCTGTGGGTTGGTGCTTCTCACTCAAGAGCTGTGCTAAATGTGCCCAAAGCCTGGAAAAGTGCTCTCACTCTGGTTACATACAAAAAAGTTAATTCATCAGGATTCTGGGAGGATGGAAATGTTGGTGTGACAGACTGTTGCAGAAATGTCCACAAGGAAGTCAGTAAAGTGATCACAGTGGCTGAAATGAAGCAATATACAGGCTGTCTGAATGTCCTCAAGCCCTGATACAGCAGCTACAAATTTCCACAACACCAACTGCTTTAAATCGACAGAATTTTCAGGCAGACTCCTGCATCCTACTATTGCTTATGACAATATGCAACATTTGAATGTATTACGGTAAAACAATCAAAGGGGTAAAATGACCATTATCTTACTGATTGTTGGTACCTATTGTAAAAGTACACAAACTGAAAGTGCTTCAATCATGATTTTGATCAAAAGCAAGAGAGGGAGGGTTAGTGGTACACAACCAGGCACAACCCATATACAAGCTTCTGGTGGCCCAAAGTTCCAATCCAGCCTATCCACCGTCTCTCTTTCCAGTCAATAAAGACCCAAGATGTTCAAAAATAGGGTTAAACAATTTCAGGAAAAGATGTAATTGCGATTTTTCTGGCGGATGTTGAGATTTCAATTCAAAATTTTTTTTATTTTAAATCAAGCTTCAGTGAAATATTCACTTTTTTACAGTAAAGACAACAGTAAGGAAATCAATGATCAAAAGCACATAACACATTACTCATCATGTAAAACTGATGATAAATAATCTGTTTTCATCATTTAAGAGATACTTTACAGTAGGTGTAAAATAGTTGATACAACAGATCCTAGGTCAGTCAGGAATGATGTAAAAAAATGCAGTTTTGGTGGTCACATGAGTGCATTGTCTGAAATTGCAATTTCAATCCAAAACCAATTAATCTTTCATCCTTACCCAAAATAAAAGTTATGAAATAAAGAAGGGAGCTGTCAAAGGTCGCTTTCACACCGTAAACGTTTGGTCCAGACCAAACAGGTTCTGGGTCCCTTCTTTGTGAAGCTCAGTTCCCACGAACTCTGATGCAGACCAAGAATAAACTCTGTTCCATCTAAAAAACAAGTCTTGGTTTGTTTCCAAGTGGTGCAGATTCAGTTTGGCTTGGTCGTGTAAGCTAGCGTAACCGTTAACTACAATACTAAGCAGAGTAGGGCTGGGTATTTCCAGCAACCCCACGATACGATATGAATCCCGATACGGAGGCCACGATACGATGCGTATCCCGATACACATAAATTGTGAACATTGACTGCGCATTTAACAGAATTCCCAGCAACTTTTGTTTTTATTACAAGAAGAAAAAGAACAAGCATGAGTTTTAAATAATTCTTCAACTGAAGAACTTTAATTCAGGTCCCCAAAGATAGTTGACTTAAGTCTAAATTTGGAATATGTGCTTTATCATTTACTAATTAATTCAAGAATTCTACTTTGAACTGTGCCATTTTTAACACTACCCAAAGCGTATTTACAACAACTGTCCAAACTTTGAGGCCGTATCGATTCTGTAGAATCCGTATCAATACAAGTATCCCCAAGAAGTGCATGATGATATTTTGCCGTATCGATATTTTGAGCACAGGCCTAAAGCAGAGTATGGCTAACGCTACCATTGTTAGCACTGCCAACCTCCAGTCTTCCTAACATGTTGTCCATAGACTAGGGCTGAAAGATACGGTATATCGTTTTCGTATCGATATTGAGATATGATCATTCAAGATATTATCAAAAAAGCAATGATATAAACAACATATATTTCCCCTGCGCTGCCCTGCATGTACAGCTCTGAAAGTCACAACAGATTTAATTTTTACGATTGCCCTTGAAGGCACCGCCTGGTTTTCACCATACCCGTAGTCATATCATATTGTACCGATATCGAGATATCTGGCATGTATATCGAGATATGAAATTTTGTCCATATCATTCAGCCCTACCATAGACCATAACAGAATTAAACAATTTGACATCAGCCACTTGGATATCACAGGAGTCTGCATATGCTGTTGGTTCTCTCAAATAGACGTCGACTTACTGCATGTTATATCAGCCAGACTTTAGATCAGCACACAAAGAGGCCATGTTGGGGCGAGACGTAAGCCTGTAAACCACTTCAATAGTCAATCATCCCGTCTGCAAAATTTTTTTCTTTTTCTTTTTATATATGTGTGCTAAAAACAAATGCTTCTTTAGTTTAGCAAGTTTACACTTTGCAATGATTTTACACAGTCAACACTTAAGTACTTAAAAATAAACTGACGGAGTGCATCCTTAACGCAACATAGATGTTTTAATAAAAGTTCACGTTGTTAAAGGAGACATATCATGCTTGTTTCTCCTTTTCACTATGCAGTGTTTCCTCTACATTCATTTAGGAGCGGCGGGCCGCCGCTCCTAAATCCTACCCGCCGCTCCTGCAATTTTTTTAAAAAACTGTAAATACACCACCGCAGCATCATGTCGCTGCCTTCACATCAGAGTCCTGCATTAAATCGGGTGTCGCGGGTGCTTAGGCAAATAACTATCTTGCCCATAGTTGTGTCGCTATGGTTTGCTTACATTTAATAAAATGCATTTTTCCTCTCCGCTCTGAAAAACGCCTCCTCCCTCGCTCCTCTTGTGCAACACCGATAAGCCGCGCGGCAACCAAACCGTCTCTCTGCAGGCAGAGTCCCCCCACATGCAGTCTTTATTGAGGCTGCTGCCACCGCGGGCCGAGACGTAGCGGTGATTCAGCGAACGTCAGAGCAGAGGCCACCTAAAAGTGTCTCACAACACTCCCTGTCATAGAACGAGCCGATAACTTCTGAATCAGTAATTCTCTTTAATAACAGACTCAAACAGCGTGTCATACAGTTAGCAGTTCTCTCTCTCAGTCTACACTTCCGTTACCCTCAGCCAATCCCCGGGCTCCCCTTAGCAGCGTTAACATTACAAAGATCGTCTACTCTGAAGATGCTCACTCTGACATACTACTATGACACTCCCTTCCCTAAAAACAATTCAGTAGAAATGCTTCCTCACGTCCAGTTCTTCGATAGTACGATATGATTTGCTGCTGCCAGGCGACTACAGCCAGAAAGTTCAAAACGCTGGTTTCTGAGCAGCAGGACAAAATCTGTCAGCGCTGCTCTTCGGGCGGCAACCGCTCCTACATGGCGGTCCTATCACAGTGCTGTCTGCCGCCTGTCCTCATTGAAATGACTGGAAGCGGCGCGTTGTGTGAAGGGGATGATGAAGACACACACACGACACATACAGACATACACACACACTCACAATCAGGCGGCAGATGAAGGAGCGACCATAACGGTAAAAAAATATAATAAAAAAAACCCAATTTAAACAAACATTAATGGATGACCTGAAGCTTACCAAACAATCTCCCCAAGCAAAAATCTCAGCATTTTTAAGCCAATTGTCCTTACTAAGACAGGAAGCACAGCTAGCAGCAGTGTAGGAAACTTTCAGCATGTAGTTTCTCCTCATTGTCAGTCACTTGCTATAACTTTATGATTCATCTTCTCTCCACCTGCTGAGCTTACATGGTTACATGAAATGTTCCATTCTTCCTGTTTTTTTTAAATACTTTTTATACTTTATGCAGTTTATTTTAAATTCTTTTGAGAATGTTGTAGTTGTGTGCCCACAGTGCTCACTATTTATTCAGATCTAAATGCTCTTTAATTATGATATTATGGAGCATTATTGACAGACCCCCCCCCCCGCAACCCCGAACCCGCCGCCCCAAGGCAATGAACCTAGAGGAAACACTGCTATGCCAGACTAGGATGCCTGTAAAGCATTTCTGCCCTCAGTACAAGTCATTTAGTTCCTTCATTGCCCCACAATAGCATTCTCAAAATCCTCATTTTAGGCCATTATCAAGCTCTCGTTGAAACACGAGGATCTCAGGATGACCTACAGTTACCTTGCAACGTCACAGCCCTTTGTGCTCTGATTGGTCAGTTCTATCGGGGGTAGAGCCAGCTTGTCCTTCTTCTTCTACTGTATTTTCCGGCAGGCTCAAAGCAGCGACCGCGTATTGAGTCCCCCTACAGGCCAGAGCTGGTAATGAGTGAGTGTGAGCTAGGGATCTATATACTGCTGCTGGACGAATGTGTTCCTCGGTGACGGTTTTGTGGCTAACGGACATCACAGAGAAGGAAGTGTTTTATCAGATTACTCCAATAAAAAGAAGGGTACCTCGTGTGGTCACGACGATTTAAATCTCACAGACATCTCGCAATGACCTATTTTCAGAGGCATCAAATCTCGTTCTAGGATATCAGAAAAAATACAATATCTCATTTTTTGAAAATTAAGGGGTTGTAAGGTCTTGTTTTCAAATTTATTATATTATATGTAAGTATTAAATCATGCATCAGCATGATATGTCTCCTTTAAGTGCTGCAAAGTCAGAAATGTAAATGAAAAAAGAGTCAAACATTACACCTGATGGAAGTTAAAGTACCAAACTTCTAAAAATAGTGGAAAAGAGAGTGAACCTGTATAGACACTAAAGAAGTTATTGTCGATAAGTCCATGTAGGGTTTGCTTTGTGCTATGTTCACTAATTTTTATCATGTCCTGGTGTTTTGGGCATAAACTGTATTGTTAACACATTGAAAAGAAGGTTTAACTCTTTGTAACGTTTCATGCAAACAACAAATAGAAGAGGGTATGGATTTATTTATAGAACTATTTTAAAATTGGCACATGAACAATTAAAAGGGTGGAAAATATTTAATCTACCATTAACAGGGCCAACATACCCTGAGTGACACAGACTGTATACTTAATGTCGCATTAAAAAATGTTACTGAAACTGTGTTATTTTGAGCTTAACAGATTAATATAGTACCTCATTTGTCCATGTCTGCCAATTCCAGGGTTAATAACCATTGTGTATTAGCTCTAAAAGAGAAGGAGAGCCGCCTAAACTTGTAGGTAATGGTGAAATGCAAAGGTTTTCCAAATGTTGAAGACTTATTTGAGCACTAAAGCCTTAGTTCTACTTTGGGTGACAATATGACATCACAAATAAAGAAAAAAATAACGAATTTATCAAAAAGAATATATTATGTGGACATTATAAACCACGTTTCCAACTCTTTCACTCAATACAGAGCATCTGTTGAAGTTTGAAGTTTTGACAACAAAATGGAAAATCAGCTGATATTGGGCAACAAAAAGCACAATAACAACATTCTTAGACACACCATGTTGTTTTTTTCTCTTATATCTATGTGTTTCCATGCCCTAGTTGGTAGAACATTGTTAAATTTGAGCCTGTGATTAGCAGCAGCTTTAAGATGAGCTGTTAATTAAACACATGCTTTGCACATCAGCTGAGTTCACTCCCTCCTTTTATTGTGTCCCAGCTCAGTAGCACACTGACTCGTATCTGCGCTGCTTTCTTTGAGCCACAGAGAGAAAAATGTTGATCTGATTTCACCGTGCCACGGATCAGGCTTTAAACGCAATCTGCAAACACACACATCTGTGTCCACATGATAGCCCTGAAGGACAAGTATATCTGCACAGGCCTAAACTGATTTATGGCTATTGTCTGGAGTGCCGTTGAGGAACTACTGCAGCTGAGGCTGTTTTCTATTTCATGCATATTCCTCCTCTGACAGGAACGGGAAGAGTAGAGTAAAAACAGATCTACAACACTTAAAGGGCCTCAGCAGTGACTGATGCACGCTGAAGGGCTTGTTGTGAGGTCGCATAAGAAGCAGAAAAACAGCTCCAGAAGTAGCAGAGGAGCGGTCTGTCTTGCTTGTGCATGCTTGTAACGGCATCACAGTGACACTTATTGGACGATATTGAACATGTGGTTTTGTAGCAGGGCACCAGAACATTAGCAGAGCCTGTATAATGCATCTTTCAAACCGCTGGGATCACTTTAATGACTTTCTAGTAAATGTGCCTGTCACAGCCTATCTCTGCACTTTTGTAACCCTCCCTGAATCCTACTAAATAAATGGTTTTGTCCAAAAACTTGGGATGGGAAATATGGACCATGAGTCTCATCTTTTAATATCCGAGCAACTTATGATACACTTCGATTTTTTTCCATCCAGAATAAAAAAAATGCAAATGAAGTAAGTAAATAGGTGTCAAAATAATCTTTTAATTGATGCAGAGACACTAAATAACCATTTAATCTTGCAGAATTTGCGACACTATAGTATCAGTTTCATTCACATTTCCGGTATCCAGTATGAGGTTTAGACATTATCACTGATTTCAGACATTAATTAATGCTTTGACAAGAATTTAAGTGTTAATGACAAAATTAGGGATGTTGGATTTTGGCCAATATCTGACCTGCTGATAATTCTGAACTTAGTTCTGATAGACATTTATATTTTTCGTCAAATGGATGTATTCTCCAAAAAAGGAAAATTGATGTATTTCTTGGATTGTGACACTTAGTAGTGATGCACCGAACAATTATTTTAAGTGATGGATTTAAATAACAGAAGATCTATGACCTTTATCCACATTCAACCAAACACCATATAGCATAGTCTAAGTTGCACAGATAAACTATATTTGGAACATTAAAGTGGCGTGGAGTGCATATAAAAGCTACATTTTCACATTCTAAGTGTTGTGCTAGTCTTTACTCTTAATTGGGGGTTTAAAATCAAGAAGTCTCAATTTTAATGATCAGTTGAATCAAAAGAAAAGATAGTTTATGTTTTTCGGCCAAACCAAAAACATGTTTTGTAAAACACCGTTCTGTCTACATTCTTCATACACAATAGCAATATTTGATACATTGATGGGTCTGGCAAGAAGGCCAAAAAAACACATACATATAGTATAATAAGAAGTAATAATCCAGTTTGTATTTCATGCTGTTGTTTTCTTTTCTTGCAGACAACTCCACTACAGTTCACTGAGATTTGTAAGAAGTTCTATATTGTTATCTAATGTGTTTAAATAATTAAACTTTCATTGTTTTTAAAGATTTAGTTGAATTAAAACTACAGAAACTTACTGACCATATGGCAGACATGACTGAGGCAAAGCAGGGAGGTCAGCTATGTGGGCAACATTTAGAAAAGTGTAAAATGTTATGCTGCTACAGCAGAAGATTTTCATAAATGTTGTCTACCATGAAAAATAAAATGAAGGATGTAGACACACAATAATGACCTATTGTTCATTTTACTTATCAAAACTTGCGGATAAACTCCTACACGCTGTCTAAAATGTTGAATACATTGCTGGTATATAAAAAAGGTCACTGGAAACTTTTCAATATCATATTTTCAACTTTTTAAAACCCCAAGCCAAAAAAAACAATAAAACTATTTTAATGCTGCTTTGTCAAGTACTTTTGAGATTTCAACTGAGGATGAAGGCTTTGTCCACCACTGTCTACTTTGAAGGATTTTTCCTTCTTCTTTTTCCAATATCACCAATCAGTCTTTATTCATTTATCTCATTATCATCATCAGTTTGTGGATCTTGAAGCAGCACCTGCTGTAAGCACCTTCCTCTGCCTTAGCTGCAGTGAACCTTCACTTGAAAACCAAATCAGCCAAAGTATCCACATGAAAAATGAATAGTGTAGATAGAACTGAGTGTTGAAATGTGTCTTTGACTAAGAGCCACTAAAAACAAAGACCTCTTAGGAGTGAAAACACAACTTTTAAAGTCAGGTTATGACATTGAGTTTTGAAATCAAGGACGTTGTCCTTGAGGACATTTGAAGGATCCACAGGGACCCTGTGTGAGGCTGACAACATTTTCTACAGTCTCCTTTTTTAATCACAAAATCAACAGCTGGTGAAATTTAATAGTGAAGGAACTTGATGATCTTCAATTTTGCATTTTTTTAATTTGCACAAATAAACAAAACTGTGAAAGTGGATGGAAATGGCACTGGTCAAGAGAGCCCTGCTGTTTCCTCAGATTTAGGTGCAGTTAAGTCTCTGAAAAGTTATTTGTATCATTATTTGTCATGCAAGCATTTGACTCACGTTTTATCACTCTTTTGATATTCTAGAAATAAAGAAATGGTTGGCAGAACTGCAAAGTAACAGACTTAAAAACCACTATTTGTGAAACAGGTGCATTGTAGAGGCATGAATACAATTTCAATTCTACTTTGTACATATTCTTTAGTCTACAGTAGTGTTTCATAAAATGAGTTGCAGAACATTGAATAGGACTTGCATGATGCCTTCTATAAAATAGAATACATTTTAAAATAATCTCAAATGGTTGATTTTACTCATAATTTTAAAAATATATAAATTAAAAAGTTTAATTAACACAAACCATACATATTTGTTAATGTTAATGATCAAATTAAAGTAATATACAGACAAATCCTTGTAATGCTGGATAAGTATAAGATTCAACCACATCCAGGGGGCCATTTGGGTCCCGGTTGTCGGCCAGGCAAAGAGGTTTGGTAACCCCTGCTCTTTCGATGCTTTCTTGTTTTATGTCTTCCCTTCGCTTCATATGGAACAGATGAAAGTTGAATTTCCTGTGAGATTAATTATTTCCTTTGTATCAATCAGTTCGGATCCAGGAAGGTGCAGCAGCAACTATTTAGACCAGGGCTACAATTTGCAGGAGTGAATAATATTGCATTTAAGGTGGAAAGCTGCCCAGTGCTGGGGGTCAATCACTTGAACATCTAGTGCCGTGGTTTAAGGAGGTATCAACATATCTGAATTCTACCAGACTCGCTTTAGTCAATGATTCTTTTTTAACTGAAGGAAATATTCAGTTGGGTTTCTTGCAGTATGTTTCCGCTAAACGACAACATCAAAAACTGATTTCTAGTCTATCAGACGCCTAAATCCACAAATTGGTTCCCAAGCAAACCCTGAAACTACAACCCGAAAAGTTCACCTCACCTTGCTGCAGACCCTCCAGTCTGAATTCATTCATTGATACTTCTCCCCCACCTGAGTCCTGGAGCACAGATTTGGTCCATTTTAGCGAGCCATGTGTGTAAGCTCATCGCCACTTGAGTTATTAGTGGATTGAGCGGGTTTATCTCTGCAGGTGATTTACAGCCTGGTGAGCCTTTCAGGGGCTTTTATAGAACATTTTATGTGCAGATAAATTCACCCATTGGAGCAAAAAGCCATCCCACCTTGTCAGGCTTCTTTGGGTCAGGTGGCTTGGGGGCAAGGTAAGGGGTGATGCAGGAAAGTGTCATCCCTGGAGTGGGAAGAATTAGGCAGAAAGCAGCGAAAGAATCGAGTATTTTTACTTAAAATGTGGCATTTTTATGACATTTGGAAAGATCATAATTAGGTGACTTTTACAAAATCCTGAAGGTTGAACTTTATGATGTGAAAAATGTTCCTCTTGCTCACACTTGCACTCATAAGAGATGCAATTCTGCTTAAAAAACTCATTGCATGAATCAAAGTGCCATCTTACTCATTCTGTCAAGATGGGGAAAAGAAGGGGGCAATACATCTTGTTTAAAGACTTCCAACAGAGCATACAGTCTAAATTAAGGGGATGTAATTGAGCAAGGACATCCAATTCTCCCATTTATTCAAATTAAGAGGCTAAAAGGCGAGAAATGGAGTGACATAACTGACCTGCATGTAGATCCAAGGAGCTCCTCCGTGATGAGAGGCGCATAAACTTCCAGCAGCGCGCGTTTTAGTCCAAACTTGCAGGATACGTAACGCGCGTAAAGGTGCTTTTCCTACAATGGCAGCGCGTGCAATTCGTCAAGTCTTCCTCCCAGATTTCCACAAATGCTTCCAAACACGGAATGCACTCGGAGTAGTGGACCTGTCCGTGAATATTGTGCGGCAGAGAGAGAGCTTCAGCCGGGAGCTCCGTGTGCTCACAAATCGTCCCACAGTCCTTCCCCTCAGCGCATACTTCCAACAATGCACAGGAGGTACAGCCTATAGCACTCTTTACGTTTCCTGTCGCCCAGCAGCAGTGCAGGATGGTGAATTAAAGACCGCACAAAGAAGAAGAAGAAGTGAGTCGGTGCAGGCTGCGGAGGCTCGGCAGCCGCTCAGCTGCTCTATTGTCCGCTGCACTTGTCAGCTGATAAACTGCGCATCCCGTCGCTTTTTTCCTCCGCGTCGCATCTGCTCCTCTGCCTATCAGCTCCTGTGTGTGTGCTGCTGCTGTAGAACAAAAAAAGCAGGGTCAAATGTGTCCTTAAACAACATGCAAACAGCTGCACGTGGCAACAAAACGGGAGCAATTACGCTAGAAAATAGTCCCAACATTTTGAGAACACCTGGCTGCATAGTAGGGCTGGGCGACATGGACCAAAAATCACAACTTATATATTTATATTTTAAGTTTTGTGGTCAGACTTAATGTATATCTTGACCATTTTTAACCATCATAAGGCAACAAATGCATGCCACCAGCCCTAAAATCTGATCTTGATCACCTGTTTGCTAAGATCATGAAATACTTGAAATAGATAAATTAAGCATGTATTACAAATATTGGTAACATTTATGCACAGTGAAGTCCTTGAAGTAGTAAACACTCTTAAACCAGTGTTTCTCAATTAGTGGAGCGCAAACGCCAAGGGTGACATAGGAATATTAAAAGTGGGTGCTAATTTTTCTGAGCATGGTTGCAGTTGACGTGATGGCCTGGGCATACTTGAATTTTGGTAGGCCTTGTGGGGTGCTTACCAAAAATTCCAAACTGTGATTAATTATTTGCCTTGTCAAAGATGGGATTTCGAGTTTTTACAGCATGCTTTGGACTTTTCTAAATGTTAATGTGGCACATTTGGTACACTTTAACATTTGAAATACATTTGCAAATAAAAAAATGGTGAAATTGTGTTTCTGCCTCTTCGTTTAGCAACATTTATTTGTGTGTCTTTATGTAAAGACATCATAGAGTGCAGAATTTGTCAAAACAACCTTTGCCCTGCTCTTACTTGGTTGGTTTTCAGAGGAGCTGTGCAGCACAGAATCACTTCCAATTTTACAGTTTTTAGACAACATTTATGGATAGCAGCACTACACGTGGATGTTATTAGTGTTATATTCACTGTTCAAAGAGGTTAGTGGAGATAAAAAGCCAGCAATTGGTTTTAAACACAGCAATATGGCGGCAAAAAAGTCAACTGTGCAGTCATAATGCTGATCAAAGGGTTAACGCGTGAATTTGGACATGTTCCTTCTCTTTAATTCTGTCATTTTTTTAAAAAATGAAGTCTTGGAGATTTATGTTTCCACATTGTTTTGTTACCCTTACTATAAAGGTTTGGGTTGGAATATACATGATGTCAGTATTAAAAGTAGAGACAGTATGTTGGTATGAATAAAACACACTGATTTTGATGTTTACACAGGTTGTTAATGGGAAAAAATATTTTTATGGCCAATTGTGTTTTTAATAATTCTTACATTGACCCTTTTTTTCTGAGGGCAACACAAGGAAGTGTTAACCTTGAAGAGGAAAAGCGATAACAATGGTTATAAAATTATAAATGTTAAAGAGGTCATATTGTGTTTTTCAGGTTTTACACACCCTTAAGTGTACATGTCTGCTGTGCATTGTTTATTTCAGAAGCCAAGAACTATTGTGGACAGAGCCTCTTTCTGGGGGAAGTCTCTGGCTGCCTGAAACAGCTAGTCCTGAATGGACCTACCACTGTGACAACCTACCACTGTTACATATTGGTTCAATTTAACTGGCTAGTGGTAGCAAGCCTGGTGCAGAGATTAGACTGTAGAAAGAATGCAGAGCTGCTGGAATTGGCACTGAACTGTGCTTACTGAAGTTACCACAAAGTAAAGTCACTCAGAACAGACTGGGCCCACATGAGGATATCTTTGAAAGTCAATCTTGTCGGGTTTATTTATCAAATTTTGATAAACTGTTTATCTGAGATGCTATGTTGGAGCTCTTGCCCCTATAAGGCCCCCTTCCACAATTTGTAATTGGTCAGTTCAGTGCTGCACAGGGCCATGTTGTCAACAACTCTGCATTCATTCCACCTTCACTGCTCTTCAACATTGTATTATTATTTTTTACCAATACCGTGTGAGCACTACAGGGGTGTGTATATCAAATGCCATCAGTTGGAAATTGTAGATTTTACACCCCACTTAATGTATTACATTTTCCATTATGTTAAGCAGTAATGTAACAAGTTTCTGTTTAAATGGCTGTGGTTTTGTAACATTATACCCTACATTTGAAGCACTAATGTCCTAAGCCAGCAAACAAGCACTTGGAATTGATAAGTGGTGTGTACACAATTACAATTGGTGGCATTATTCCTGCTAGTTAGACACTCTTTCCTTTGACCGTGCTTTTTTCTGGCAAGTTGGAAAGCAATGAACAAGGTGTATTTCAAACAGCTAAGACATGAATAAAATTTTCAGCTCTGTACATATACACGTTGTACTTTTAATACAAATGTAATGGATGCTATTTCTCTAGTTTAAAGGGATT
The DNA here is from genome assembly GCA_036419115.1 of Scarus forsteni. Classification (NCBI taxonomy): domain Eukaryota; kingdom Metazoa; phylum Chordata; class Actinopteri; order Labriformes; family Labridae; genus Scarus; species Scarus forsteni. Next base: position 25,172,666 of record JAZDUH010000383.1, read on the forward strand.
TGCCAATGTATTTTTTTGTTTTCATGTCTTGCCTCAGTCCCAAGTCCATGACAACAGATAGGCAGCATTATTTTCACTCTGCGTGCAGTAACAAGGAAGAGACAGGCAGAGCTTACCCACTGCCAATTAGCTTAGCTCAAACACGGGGAGTCAATATGAAGGGTAAACCTGCCTCTACTTATTGTCTTCAGATTGACTCTTTAGCAACTCTAAACAGTCCTGTGTGCTTATTGTCACTTGTTTTTCTTTTAATTCTTTGTAACAATATCTATTTTTAGACTAACATTAGCATTTTATGTAATTTTAAAGGAAAAACATACAAAACTAAACCGCAGGGTGCATACACATACCACTGTCGCTGTGCTTGTAAGTAGGTCAACAAAAACAAAGCCTCTGTTTATGAGTAGAAGATTGGTACAAAGGATAATGGCCAACTTTGTGAGAAAGGATGAGGATGATTTCTTTGGGTTTGGTTTTGTATGTATTTCTTTAAAAATTACATAAATGCTAATCTTTGTCTATAATGAAAATGTAACATAACTGGATAACAGAAACAAGTCACATAAGCAAACAGGACCATTTAGAGTTGCTGAAATGTTTATCTGATGAATGTAAGCAGAGGCAGACAAACACTACCCATAGACTCCCAGTGTTTCAGCAAATTAGCGGTGGTCCAGCTCTGCCTGTCTTTTCCTTGTTACTTGACACAAAGTCAGAAGAATGGTGTTTATTTACTTGTCATGGACTCAGGAGTGATGGAAGACATGAAATAACAAAAAAAATGGCATATTTCTTTAAGTGATGGCAGTCAAAAAATGTACTTCCTGCTACACTCAGAAGCTATGCTAATGTCTACTTTGAAAAAAAAATTGGTGTGGAAACTGTGAAGCATGTGCAGACTGCCTAAGCCAGTTTGTTTCCGTTAAAGATGTACACATAACCTTGCTAGATTTCATGATTTTCATCAGGGAGATCAATCTTGCAACATTTAATGAGAGAATGTTTGATCAAGCTTTTTCAGTGTCATTTTAAGAATGAAGAGCCAGTCGCAAGGAGTGTGATGTAACTGTGCTAAAACCAAAAAGCAAACATTTGACTAGCCCAAAACAAATGTGCCTGACAACACTTTAATTCAATTGCCTAATCCCAATCATTTACTTCTGGATGTTGCCCATAAGGACTTGTGAAATAAATCCAAAAGTTATGTTCACCAGCCTATCTAAGGTGTCAAGTTGATGTATATGTGCAAGAGGGATTCATTTCCAAACCAATTATCCATGTGTAATAGGACTTTTGGAAAATTATTTAAGTACAACTCAAGTTTGATTGCATTTTAAAACTCAAGCTTTACAGAGTTCAACTTTTAGCTAACTGCAAGTGAACACCATAACTGTTCTTGAGCTGTTCATTAACACTCACCTATAGACACACAGGCTGCCACATATAGTATAGTATTTGGCCTCCTTTCAAATCTCAAATTTCTCACCTTCAGTCTAACAAAAGGAGCAAAAACAAAACAGGGAGAAAAGCAAGACTGATGTAAATAAATGTTATTTCTCACAGAAGCAAAGGGTTACTCGAGCTGTTAATTAAACTGTTAGATTAACAAGAACGGCTTAAACAACTTCAAATGTAGCCTCCAGTGCTGGCTGTGAAGGGAAGGCTGATGCATATTGTTTAGCTGCTGTGGTGAAGATGAGCAATGTACGATCAGTTTTCTTGCAGTAGTAGCAAAAGAATGTTCAAAAGATCAGCTTATGTGTGCAGTTTTTAGATCTGACTTTTAGCAGTCATATTTAAACTATAGGGCTGGAAAATTCATCAAATTATAAAGACACATCAGTATGGATAGAAGAAACAGTAATGTTTTCATTGATATGGTTTATGTTTATGTTGATTAAAAATGGATGCCGGGAAAAATGATTCTTCACAGGAAGACAAACTGACAGTAATATGCTTTCCTATCACTAAATAAGACGCTAAAGAAAAACAGTTTTTAGAGGCAAATGCATTTGATTATTTTTCTGCTTGGTTAAACATTTAATGCTTTTTTAACCTATATGTTACAATGTGGGTTTGACCATAAATAAAATTATGTGACATTTGAAATTTGCTCCATGTGAATTTCCCCTAACCTTGCACTGCAGATGGATCCACCTGATTCAATGTCCATAATCAGGCAGAACTCTATCTACCACTATTGTGCTAAGCCAAGGAACTGTCCAGCCCCATCAGTGTCCTTTAAAGCAGGAAGAGGTGGATACAAGTGAAACAACAACAGGAAGTGACTGCTCATACAGGTATTTGCATAGATGCTAACAATAGTATAAGTTATATCATTCCACATTTGGACCACATTTCCAGAGTAAATGTATAATAGCTCCCAAGGCTTTTCTATCAGGTGAATCTGGCTTTGTGCTTTACAGTGCTTGTCTGCTTCATTATCATTATAATGAATGTGATTGATGGAACAATCTTCCAATCACCTGTTGGACTTGCGTTTGATGTCCTACCCATCCACAGACACTTTCTATGGGCTGTTGTCCAGACTGATTTGTGAAAATGTTTTCTGTATAGTATAGACTGAATGGTGCATCTGGTGTATCAAGTTAAACTTAACTGAGGGTTTTGTTATTTTGTGTAATTTTGTCCACTTTTTGTAAAATTTAGACTGTGTTCTCCATTCCTTTTTTGTTCTTTATTTCCAACTTGTTTGTGTCAATTATACAGTGCTCTCTTCCTCATCACATCTCGTCAGTTCTATTCTCTCTTCTCCATTGTGAAGGTCTAATTGTGCAATCATGTTAATCTACACAGTATTTTGATTTTGTTGTGAGTGGGTCATAGCAGTTCAGCTGAATAGAGTGACCTGGTTCATTGGTACTATGTCAAGTCATTATATTCACACCCTGTAATGATTCACATCCAAGGTGAATGTTGCAAAAACATAAAAGGACAGGCTGATCACCCCATCCATGCATGTCTAAGAGGTAGAATCAGGGTTGTAATATAGGTGAGACAAAAACACATGAAGTGAGCAAGGTAGCACAACTCTGTGTCTGAGTTTGTCTGCGTCGGAGTATGAAACATGAAGTGTCACACTCTGTAGCACTTCCTGAAAGACATCACATTGTAATCAGAGACTAAAAATCCCATACTTGCTGTATCTGAGTGATCAATCAGAGGCCTAACAGCAGAGCTTTGTTGCAGCACTGTGAAAGTTGCATAAGATAATAAGGAGAGTCGCACCAAGCAGTAGGGCAAATATTTTTTCTGCTGTTCTTTTTGATTACTGCTTGCTTGTGTTCACAATAATGTGCCTGCTAGTTTTCATGTTTAGAATATCCCTGATCCAGCTGTATTCTCACTCTGTCTGATATGTTTTGCCACAGCTCCATCTTTAAAGCCCCTTTTCTCAAATGGACCCCGTCTGTTCTGATTAGATAACTGGTCAGCTCAACTTGGAGCGACGTTGCATGCATTTGTTCTTCATCAACAATGATTTCAACTTTTTGTATAATTCTGACATAACTCTTTACAAAAGGTACAAAATTACTCAGACTAAATATATGTTGCCAATGTTTCTGCACGATTTTGTCAGCATGTGGACTCTGCTTTAATTAACAACTGATTCGAAGAATATTACAGGTGCCTTATGCTTCTACTTTTGGATTCAATAACCTCTGTTATTAACTATATCATACCAATGAGTATTGTGACTCCTTGTTGTAATACTGTTGTTGCTTTCTTGCAGCAACAAATATTTAATTGATGGTTATATTGCCATGCAGAAAAAAAATCAGGTATATTTTCCCCCGTATTTCCCAGCCCTAGAACACGAGCTTGCTTTACAAGGCCTTCTCTACATCTGATTTCCTTGAAAGAAAGTTTTTAGCATTCAGCATGAGTCAAAACTTCATCTTGATGAGCTCCAGTAACATAGATAAGTACATTTGCCTTCAGGCTATTTTCAGTCAGACAAAAAAACACTTTGAAATTAGCTTTGTGATTGAAGAAAAAAATATGAGACCCTATCTCATATGGGCTTCAAATGATAGCATTTAGAGGACAGAGCGTGGAAAGCAGAGTTTCATTAATTACAAAAGCAACTAATCCCACTAGAAAGGCATTTCGAGGCCGAGACGTTTGGGTTCTGTGGGGAGAAAGAAAGCCTAACAATACCAGTGGTAGATCACAGACCTTCAAGCTATGGTCTGCAGGCCCCTGTGGCTCTGTAGGGGGGCCGGCTACTGCAGCTCTGACTGGGCAGTTTTTTTCTTAAATCCCCTTCCTGAATTTAGCCCACGTCGGACCACATGCGGTGATGAAGTTATCACTGAGGACAGCTTTTCTCCAAGCAAAATCAGCCCTGGCCTTCGACGCTTGATTCTTCTATTATAGCCGGAGCACATCAAAAACTCGCCTCCATCAAATGGCATTATCTGCATGAAAGGCAACCGCGTAACAATCTATCTCCAACTCTGCCATTCAATCTTCAGTCAAGGGCGTGCAGAAAAAAAGGGGAAAGAAAGAGAGGACATAAAAAAGGAGATTTTTTTTCTGCTGAAGCCAACACCCCTCCTCACTCCCTCCCTTCCCGCCATACTTCTGGTCAAACTTTTTTTGCTTCTCTGTAATATTCTTGGGGGCTTTTCAGACACACTGTACATGGTCGGTAGTTACTAAGCAACATATTCACACATTTCATCCACACGAAGGTTCTTTCATGTTTGCCACACCAGAGGGTTAATGATAGATTAACAGTCCTTCACTTCCTTGAACCAGAGAGAACAGCTCATTCTGCTCCCACTGAATGTTCCCGCTCCTCAACTCCTCTTTAGTTTTTTCATCTTTGATGCACATTTCGTCTTTTCTCTTTCTTCAGCGAGGCTCTCTCTCAGGCTGCCTCTCCTTCACCGCGCGTGTCCATGCAGCCAACTGTGCCCTCTATTGGAGGCAGTGTCAGACAGGGATCAGAACAAAGTATTTTGAATAGGCCAGCCCTATTTGACAAAACCAACACAAACCCCAACTGTTGACAAAAAGAGCTTGAAAAAAAATCTTACTGATTGATAAACAGAGAAAAAAGAGCAAAACAGAACACACCAAACATAAAACATAATACAAGAACTAAACCCTTAACTCCAGCACCCCCATTCACATTTGCTTTGTTATGGTTGCTTTATCTGTAGAAGCTTATGATGGATCTCTAAGGACAGCAGTGTTTTGAGGATCACGCTTTTGTCTATCATAGGGGCTTCAGGTCAAATATATTCCAAATAAAACTTTTTAAATTCAGCCTTGAACTGCAGTATTTTTTCTAAAAATATTATATTTGTGGATCTCCATTGACAAATCCATTAATACAGATGTTTTAAATCACTTTCTCTTGATAGAATAGCATTGCTCAATGAAAATACACTGAAAGTGAATGGACAACATGAAAATCTCATCATTTACGTAAGAGTTTGCAGCAAAACTGTCACACAATCAAAATGAATTGTCCTACCAACAATGTGAATTTTGTCCTTTTGCCAAAGCTGCATATATCCATCTTCTGAAACAAATTCGCCGGCTGTAGTGTGACAGCGTTCGGAAGTGAACCGAGACAAGGGCAACTTCACAGACAGAGGAGGAAGTAAACATCACTACAAGTCGGCATCTGAACTCCTCTACATGGTTATTTAAGCATTTGAACATCTCTCTTTTGTCAACATGGAGGGCTTCAAGTCAAATACAGTGTGTTCTAGCCAAAAACTTTTTGATTTAGCCTTGAAAAGTAGTACTTGTGGATCCAGGGTCTAATCCATGATTTAGGAATTTTTCTAACCACATTCTTGATTTAAAAAAAATATTGCAGTGATATAATTAGACCTCTATTTTGTCATTAAAGGGGACATATCATGCTTGTTTCTCCTTTTCACTATGCCAGACTGGGATGCCTGCAAAGCATTTCTGCCCTTAGTACAAGTCATTTAGTTCCTTCATTGCCCCACAATAGCGTTCTCAAAATCTTCATTTTAAGCCACTATGAAGCTCTCGTTGAAACACAAGGATCTGAGGATGACCTAAAGTTACCTTGCAACGTCACAGCCCTTTGTGCTCTGATTGGTCAGTTCTATCGGGGGTAGAGCCAGCTTGTCCTTCTTCTTCTACTGTATTTTCCAGCAGGCTCAAAGCAGCGACAGCGTATTGAGTCCCCCTTCAGGCCAGAGCTGGTAATGAGTGAGTGTGAGCTAGGGATCTATATACTGCTGCTGGACGAATGTGTTCCTCGGTGACGGTTTTGTGGCTAACGGACATCACAGGGGAGGAAGTGTTTTATCAGATTACTCCAATAAAAAAGGTACCTCGTGTCGTCACGACGTTTGAAATCTTGCGGACATCTCGCAATGACCTATTTTCAGAGGCATCAAATCTCGTTCTAGGATATCAGAAAAAATACGATATCTAATTTTTGAAAATTAAGGGGGTGTAAGGTCTTGTTTTCAAATTTATTATATTATATGTAAGTATTAAATCATGCATCAGCATGATATGTCTCCTTTAAACTGTGTTCACACCAAACACAAATTTCAACTTGTCATGCACTGAAATGCAAATGACATGAAGTTGTCTCTCTTGACACAAATTTCACCTTTTTCAACCTCTTTGCTGAGGTTGAAAATAACTATCTTCTGCAACAAAACCACCCAAAGTCATTCAATCAGAAATTAAAGAATTTAAAAAGCACAGCTGCTAGCTAGTTACTGGTGTGTATTTTGGTTTACTACGGGGTAATTTCATGTGTTTTTTTCTCAGGAGAAAATCTGCCAAACCTCATGGAAGAACTGCTGGAGCACCCACAAGGTAACCAGACAAACTGGTTAAATGGAGCCTGCAGATTGCCCTTTGGTGTAAGTGTTAATGGTCCTGGTCCTGTAAACCCAAGGTGAACTTGAGCTGGGATAGGCCAACCCCCCCAAAACCCCAAATAAGATAAAGGATTAATGTGAGAATTGTTATGTGGCCTGAGATGGAAATTTCATCTAAGGATGGCACAAATAAATGTTGAGAAGAATAAGTGTAAGTTTGAACTACTTTAATTTATTTCTCCAAATCCAAGTCTTGAGGAAACCATTTTCAGATACGGAGAGGCTTCTTCATATATTGATCTGTGTGTGATTTTGTTTGACATTTATGACCATATTACTTTTAATACAGTCTGACATCAGCACAGCTAAAAATTCTGATAGCCCATTTTACACCTAATAATAACGACTGTAGCTTGATTGTGTTTGACTGTGTTGAGGTTTTTTCATCCAATATTACATAAGAGTCCAGGGGGACCAAAAAAGCAGAAAATGTTTTGGAGTAGCAAGGGTTAATGTGTGCTTTCAATGAAAATCCAAAAAGTTGTTATGGTAATGGGTGCATTTCCATGATGAGAAATGGGCTTTATTCGCCTCAACTCTATTCATTTGTTTGTTTGCTTTGGCTAAAATTAAGGACCAATTTACTGTATTGTTGCATTATTTCCTCTGAGTTCACACTAGGACATTTGCAAACAGACAGAAATGTGTGACATGAATAGAAAATGCTCTCTAATTGGTCAGAATTTCTCGCCGGACCCATAACTCCTGCACACTAAGTCCTGCCACACACAAAGATAATTTAGAGAGATCCACACATAAAGACAAATAATCACAGATTCAACAGTTTTGTTCTTGCTTTGTGCGGCGAGCCACAAGAAAACAGATATAGCACACCACACACCAACCAAATATCTAATCAGGGCATCTACTCTCAAAGCTTGTAATCTAGCTAGATAAAACATTGCTTAAGTGTAAGGAAAAATGGTGGACAAAGTCAGGAGAAAGTTAAACTATGGCAAAGCAGGGATCTGAGCAAGAACTCAGGCTGATTGTCTTGTGAAGTGTTCCCAGCTTAAGGCTGCTCTAAAATGTTGCAGATCAGTTCTGACACTCTATGTTGAAAAGATGTATTAATGCAGGATTCATGTTCACTGATTATTCTTTGGCTGTTTCACAACAACCACGTTTGGTCCGGACCAAACACTTTTTTTCCCCAGCCTATTGCAGAGCCACATAGAAAGTTTGATTGATTTTTGGTGGCTTTAAAGCCAACACAAACTCTGGTGTGGACAAAAGAACTTAACTGTCATTTGTCTGAAAACAAGAGGTCTCAATTTGCTTCAGAGCAAACCAGATTTTTGTTTGCCATCCGTAACCAAACAAGGCCAGAAAAGGCATACAAGCCAAAGAGCTCTGAGCTGTGGCTTAATTCTGGGCAGAATACAACAACAGTAAGTTGCGTTTGTTGACAACATCAAGTATAATTAGCACTACTAGCACAGCCTGCCTCTGGTTCTCTTAACAGATGAACCTCCTGAAGTCTGTGCATAAGATTGTTACAAATCTTTCTGGTAACTAGAAAAGCACTCGGAGAGCGCAGACCTCCGCCAGCGCCACAACCCTCACCCACATTGTGATTTTTACAATACATATTAGTCCTACCCTTATTTTATCTAAATATTAAGATTCATTGACCATAAAAACATAAAAAATATGCACAAGTGCCGAAAATGGTCCTATCTCTAAATTTTAAAGAATTCTTTAAACAATTCCTGAATCCAGATGTTGATTGAGATCACTCCCAAAATAAAATCATTTGCTCCTTGTCTCAATCCGGACATTTCCTGAAAATTTCATTGAAATCCATCTATAACTTTTTCAGTTATGTTGCTAACTCTTTGGCAGAGGCAAATATACCATCTTATCAGAACTGCCTCGTTACAGCTTTATCTTTATTTATCACTTCAAATACTGCCAAACTGCTTCGAGCTAAGAAATACAATTACATATACGTAAGCCAGTTATGTATTTCGTTGCAACAATAGGCTGTATTGCAGTAACAAAGACTGCAGCTACAACCAGCTGCTGGAGGTGATATTAAACAGTATTTGACAGGCTTGGTCTACATGACAAAGTGAAAGAAAAGCAAACCAAATTTGAAACAATGTTGTAGCTTTATCACTTAACTGAATCAAGTTTGCTAAATTTGGGGTGTGAAGGTAACCCTGGACTGTATAATTTCTCCAAAAGTAATAGATATGTTTTTATAATATTTTAGTACAGGGTCCATCAATTATCATATATTTCATGCACAAAAGCTTGAATTCATGATGAAATATAAGTGAAAATTGCATTAAGCCTAAATACTACATTAAAATATACATTTACTAAGGTATCTCACTTATAAATGATATAATTTAAATGATGTTTCAGCTATTGTTACAGTTTGAAAGAGTCCATATTATATGTTTTTTTTAAAATGTGTTTTACATGTCTCTTCTGTGACAGAGTCCTTCTATGCACAAGACCATCATCTATGTCACTACAATGATTTGTCTGAAGTTTAGGAAAGTTGGATTGAGGTTGCAAGCCCAGTGAAAAAATGTCAACAGAACGCAGAGTCACTGCAAACATGCATCTAAACAGTGCTGAACTGACAAAATACCATAGAGTGGACTGGTCAGCCATGTTCTAGGGGTCAAACAATAGGAGGTCTATGAGCCAGACTTAAGAAAAAACATGGACTGTTTAAGGAAAAAGGTCCACAAACAAGATGAAGTCATAAGTAGGAAATGCTGAAAACACTGACCTCAGCATATTGATCAGTTTTCTCTATTTTTTCTTGCTTCTTCAGCTAAACATGAACAGATGAGGAAATCATGATTATCATTTACAGCCCATGAATGAAGACTGAAACGCGATTGAATGCATAAATTAATAAATTAGGTCACATGTGAAATACAACTTATATATATATACATAATTCAAGTTTACCTGGATGTAATACCTGTTTTTGTATGTTAAATGCTGGATGCTGGTTTTCTTTGTAATACTTCTCATAAAGACAGCAGCTTGATTATTCTATTAAATCAGAAATGCTCTGTTTTTCCTGCTGTTAGTTTGGCTCAAGGTCAGCTTCTGATCTTACTGCAAATGAACCACACTAGACTATGAATAAGGCAAAGTGAGACACACCTTTTGAAGTGGTCTCATTATGTTTTTTGTTGTTTTTTTTTTCTGTCCATAGCACAGTTTGTCTCAGACAGTCTGAGAAATCATCACTTTTGAAATGCACAAAAACACATTAGTTTGACTAAGGTGGCTCTACATCAAATTTCTTGATACCTAGTATAAATATTGATAATGAGGTCAAAGGCTGAGGACCAGACTAGACTATGATTTTTTTTATGTTAGCACATAAACGAAAATTTGAAGCATTGACAGACGTCGTGTTTTGTTGCTTATAGATATAACCATAGAAGAAGGTACCATGGCAGTAAAATATGAGGCTTTTTCCATTTATACAAAAGTAAAAGGTAGATTCTTTCATGGAAGTGCAAATTGAAAATTCTGGCTGACACATCAAATTGACAGCTTAATATATACATACAGTATATTTTTCATTAAAGATTCACTTGAGTCCAGAGAAAGAGTTTGGGTAGGGCAGAACCTTTCTTAACATATCTGGAGAGTAATTGGACAACCGTCCTTACAGTCACATTCGCTGCTGGCCAATTACATGTTTCAATGAAGGACCATACTGCTGTGGTGTCAAGTACAAAACATTAGCCAATTCATAAGGAGACAGTTGACAAAACTCCTTCAATTCTAAAGTTATGAATTAATGCTAATGCTAATAAAATTACTTCTGTCGACAGGTTCACTGGGGCTGTATACCATTTTGTCCTTTCACCTGTTGGTACTTTGCATTGTGGGAAACTGTATGCAAGCTAGAGTGGTCCAATCAGGTGGTTACATTAGGGGTTGAAAATGGGAAGCTAAGTGGAGGTTAGTACCAAAAGCTGCAGTTCCTCTGGAGTCCACTTGAGGAAGGCAGCAGGAACCCTGGAGGTGTTCTGATTGTGTGCACAGATGGTTTTAACAGCCTCTTTAATCATCTTTACAACCTTAAAATGATAAAAATGACAAGGTGGATACAAACATGCTTACTTCTTTGAAGACTCCGGAAAAACATATACATTAAGTCAACAGTTAAAATTTAAATGTAAACCATTAAAAAAAAAAATCAAGTTTAAGTAATGGACTTGAGCTAATCCTTCTCTAGTTTCTTTGACAACTCAAAGCGGCTTTTCACTGGAGGTCCCATCTACCTATTCCCACCTATTCACTTACTGATGGTTGCAGTTTGGCACATCTCTAATGCAGCAGAGGGGGAAACTTGGACACATCACCACGTGAGAGCAAGGGCTGAGAGAGTTAGAAAAAGTAGTAAAAACTGGGCAGTGTCTTCATTTCAATGACAGGGTTAAAACTAAATAATGAAATGTCAAAATAACACATTTTAGATGAAAAGTATACCAAGCTATGGAGGTACTTTGCACATCTATTTCAAGATAAAAAGTCAAGCTCAATGTGAAGAAAGACATCCACACACTATCCAGTCTATCTTCCCATTCAGAGAAAAGCATATAAAGAATACAACACTTAAACCAAATAAACCCAAAAGAAGCCAACTGTTTCACAGTCCAAAGCATTTTTATACAAAATTCTAACATGGCAATAAGCCACAAGTCGCGTCCCTGATGAGTGTAGCCACATCCTGTGGTTTCAGAAACAGTGGTCTAAGTATATTGTATATTTATGTGCTCTCCCTGTACATGGGTTAAATGTGTCTTGTATTGTGGCCGTTTTACTTTATGGAGCATTTCTGGTTTTAGAAATGGGGGTCCAAGCTGCCATGACTGCACATCAATGCAAAGTTACAGTTGGGTGGCCTTAAGTCCGGCCTCAACACGGTCTGTGCATCTGTGAGTTCACTGAATGGCAGTGTCCATTACAAAGCATCGACCAAAGCTCTAAAGGCCCATTTGATCATTAAACTGATGTCACATGGCTTCATCCAGTTCTTTTACTGTCAATGGGTCCAAATGGGTCCAAAGTTTCTTTTAGAATAGATTTTAAGGTTCTTTTATTGTTTTTTAAATCTCTTAATGGTCTTGGACCCTCTTATTTATGCGATTTGCTTTCACCATATGAGCCCACTAGAGCCCTCAGGCCTTCAGGTAGTGGTCTTTTTATAGTCCCAAAAGTAAGAACTAAAACATACGGTGAAGCTTCCTTTCATTATTACGGCCCCCGTCTGTGGAACAGTCTACCCGAAGACCTGAGGACAGCACCTACTGTTCATATTTTTAAAAGCAAACTTAAGACCTACCTTTTTAATCTGGCTTTCAGCTGAATTTTGATTTACTCTTTTAATCTGCATCCTATGGGGTTTACTCCATTTTAGTTTCAGAGTTACTATTTAATGTTTTACCACTTTTTATTTATTAATTGTTTGGTTTTAAAAGAGTTCTATCTTAATCAACTTTGAGCATTTTATTACCTTTGTCATATCCTATTCTGGTTTTATTTACTTATTTATTCTGTCAGTTTAGTTTTAGCTCCTGTGTTTCCTCATTTTCAATTCAAGAAAGCGTTTCCTCAGTCCTCTGTGGATTTCTAAAGAGTCCTGGCTTAGAGTCCTTATGTGTGTGTGTGGGGTGGGTACATGATTTTACGTATGAGTGGCTGTGTTAAATATGGATTGGGAGGGTGGGTGGGATCCTCTATTTTAATCTGTAGCTCTCTGATCTGCTTGTTTATTTTAATGTACAGCACTTTGCGATACGTCTTATGTATGAAAAGTGCTTTATAAATAAAGTTTGATTGATTGAAGTGTTCTTCTGATTTTGCTGAATCAGTGTTACACCAGAGTGATACAGACACACAGAAGTTTTAACGGATCTTTGCTTTCTTCATACTATATCCTGTATAATGCTAAATTCTCATTAAATCAGCACATTATGACTGTTTCAATGGTTTTTCCAACAGCTCTTTTCATATTTAGGACAACCAAGTAGTTGCATGCTAACCTAAAATCACATACTACGCTCTAAACTCCACCACTGAATCACTCTCCCAATTCTTGTGAGCTATAGTGAAAATATTTCAAAAAACTAAAGTTAAAACATCTGCTAATGCGTCTTTATGAAGGCAGGGTCATGTGTATGGGTGAGTTATCAGTGGTTTGAGGTTGTCAGGGTGGCTCCAGGTTGAGACATGCACATGCGCTCTGGCTAATTAAAGCTAGCTTACGTTCACATGTTACATTTGTGGCTGACTGCTGATGTGAATAAGCAGTCATCAGGGCGTCAGAACTAAGCGAGGTCAAGAATAAGAAGACCAGGAACCCTAAAAGGATCTCTGCAATGTAATTCAGGGCTCTTTCTGATGCTGCACTTCCTGCATGAGGTGGATGGCCTCAGCTGAGTAACTTTGTGAACTGATTTATTTTAAAAAATGGACAGATTTGTGGACTTTTTCTACTTTAACAGTCATTGTCCTCCTCCTGTTCTATTGGGTTATTAATACAGTTAACCTTCTAACAGTAGCAAGGACAATACTCAAGTTAAACTGTCTGGTCAAGTTTATGACCTTAACCTGACCTGACTCTCCATATAAACAGAGGGACGAGCCGGAGGCAGGCTACCTTCAGAGCCCATGTTGAAAGACTAAAGCACAGCACGAAGGGTTTGCATACAGTAAACGACTGATACACAAAGCGATAAAAGGATTTAGAAACTAAAACTTGGACGTGATGGAGATGTAAGGACTCTGCAAACACAAAAAAACAAGCTCTGAATCAAACACTTTGCCCACAGACATATTATAGATTAACACTTTTATCAGTGTGAACATGCAGCGTTTGATTCCTGCATCCTGTAGTGCTCTGCTGCTTTCAGATTAAAGTCAGAAATAGTCACCGAAATTAATGCGGGAACATTCCACCTTATTATTTTCTTCCCCGGCTACCTATGGTGTGCAAGAATGCACAAAAACATGAACCAGAAACTTCAGCGTTAAAGCCCAAGAGCACAGCATACATTAAAGAATAAAAGGCGGTATCTCTGCCTGGTTGTGTATGTTTTACACATGTTCGGTATCAGCAGAGAAAACAGATGGGCCACACCGCGGGGACACGGACCTGTGGACATTATACAAAAAGCAACACTGACAAATTATGCATACACTCCTCTTACTTTCTCTGTGTATGCAGGAATTTGTCCCCAAGGGGTCAGACAGCAGGTCTGAGACATCCCAAACTGTGTCTTGTCTTGTTTGATGTATGTTAAAAAGAGGAACAATAGATGTGCGATGTATATGTGCTGGCCATTATTCTCAAACTGTAAGGGCTAGTGCCTTTTGTTATTCTTGCATTGTGTACGGCAAACTAAACAGACGTGTATAAAGGGATTGAACCGTACTTCCCTTTTCATGTGGAAATGAAGCTCGCCCAAAGGGACAAAACAGCCTTCACCCCGGGTTATACAGTCAGGGTTTGGGGGAAGCACCTTTTCATTCTTTACATCTAAGCGGGAAAAGTTAAGAAAATAAATGTCTGGGGAGTGAAGGTAAAGTGTAGGGCTGGGAAATATGGACAAACGTCAGTATTCATTGCTGAAATGCTGCACATAAAAGTGAACCCTAAACTATTTTCTCTAAGTAAACAACAAATGTTAATCACAAAACCAGAATTATAGACTTTAATATGTTCCTAACAGATATCACAAAATAGTGATACCTGTTAGTTGCATGTCTAAAACAGTGTATGGGATTTATTTTGGTGATCAAAAATTTCTGATTCAATTTTAAACATTAAATTTCAAAAAACATTGACAGCATTTTCATCAATTAGGCTGTCAGATTACAAATGTAACATTTTTAAAATGACACAATCTCCAACATTTTTGTGATGGATTTATCTAAAATTAAATAAACTGAATTAACTTTATTTTGTACCCAACTTTACATTTAAAAGATAATAAAAGATTATCTTACAGTCGGTAAGCATAACAATAAGTGGTTCTTCTGCAAAGTAATGCAAGTGACAGTCATTAAATTTGTGTTTTCTTCAAGTAAAGGCAAAAAAGGACATAGGCTATATATACATACATACACACACACAAATAAATATACACATACACCATATATATAAAAAACTTAAATACATACAAACTTTTTATTGTAAATAAATTACAAATGATTGTCCCAGTACCATAGTTTGATATGATTCAAGTACTAATAAATTTTAGAAATGTTGAGCTGTTGCTTGGTATTTTAGCAGATATATATAGTACAGTATATATAAAATATATATTTTTAGGAAACATATGGTTGCAATACTACCAGATTTATAAACTGTGATAAACTCTCACTTGTAAAAATAAAATGTCCAAACATATTTGTTACTAATTAATAAACAATAAAAGTAAGAGCAATAGTTGTCATAAAACCAAAGCAGAAGAAGCAAAAATCCAAAACACAGGCTTGTTCTGTTCTGTCAGTTTGTCTGAAGTCAAACTGATATAATTTAATTTAATATTAAGTGATCTGATGGATAAAATGGAAGTTTTCACTTTTCTTTACTTTTGGATGGTAGTGATGATCAAATACAAAGATTCAGTCATTTCCTGACATATTTTATTGAAAGAATATGGAAAGTTTTAACAAAGTCAAAAACCTGTGTAAAAAGGTCTACAACATATTCGAAAAATGTTCCTTTAATTTTCATTAAAGTAAAATAAATTAAGGATTGACGAATATTGAGTGTTAATTTTTTTGTCATTTTGGCAAAGCAGTGTCAGAATTTAAATTAATAAAAATAACAATGATTGTTTTTGCTTAAAATATCCTTTAAGTTTTGATAACTCACATATATGGAAATGTTACTACTGAAGAAGAATTTATACAGTGTGAATGGTTTTCCACAAATCTTAAATTCAGCACAGCATTTATCAAAATATCAACAGACCTAAAAAAATGTATGCTGTGGTGTCATCCAGACATCCATATGTTTTAGTTTAAACATTTCATACTTTTTGTTTGGTAAGCATTTTATTTAATATAATGATATACTATATTTAATTTTTAATTTTTGTATGTATATATGTATTATACAAACATCTATAAAATAAAGGGCATAGCTTCAGCCTACTCTATTGCAAATTTGCTTTGATTAAGAGATAGATAGATAGATCGATGATAGATGATAGATGATAGATGATAGATGATAGATAGATAGATAGATAGATAGATAGATAGATAGATAGATAGATAGATAGATAGATAGATAGATAGATAGATAGATAGATAGATAGATAGATAGATAGATAGATAGATAGATAGATAGATAGACAGACAGACAGACAGACAGACAGATTTAGCAATTTGGATCTTAACCCTTAAAGCCCAAGACCATAGATTATAGCCAGAAAATTCTAATTTTTGGGAGCTGAAATGTTTGTTTCACTTTCTGCTAAAATTCTGAAAATGCAAACTGATAATCAATTCGAGGACATTTTTGTCATTTATCTGATTGTATCCAGATGTTTTTTTTTGTAATTTGTTGATCATATTTAGTCGATAGAGTTATGATAAAAGTGTGTATCAAATATGATACAATTGGCTTTATAGGGTTAAGAAGTTTCGGAGTAGAGCTTAAAAATAGTTCATATATACATATATATATATATATAAATATATATATCTACCTATATATATATATATATATATATATATATATATATATATATATATATATATATATATATATATATACACACATATATATATACACATATATATATATACACATATATACACACATATACATATACATATATATATATACATACACACATACATACATATATATATATATATATATATATATGTATATATATATATATATATACATATATATATATACATGTATATATATACAAAGATATATATATATATATATATATATATATATATATATATGTATATATATATATATATATATATATATATATATATATATGTATATATATATATATATGTGTGTATATATATATATATATATATATATATATATATATATATATATATATATGTGTATATATATATATATATATATATATATATATATATATATATATATATATATATATATATATATATATATATACTTTTATCACCTGATCAAAATTGTAAGACTGCAGCCTTCAAAAGACAAAATCTGCACAAAAGTGTGGGTTCAATGTCATTTTCTATCAGGTGTTCGCAGTGCCCTGTCCTCCTGATGGCACAAAAGCTTTCTGTCTTTTAACAAGAGATCCTGAGGGTGATGGAACAAATGAGTGGTTGACCCAAAAAACTTCACCAGCACTGAGCAGGAGGATCCAGTTGTACACCTTCATGCTCCAAGGCACCGGCGCACCCGCAACACCTTTTTTAAAATCCCTGCAGGAGGCGTCCTAAACAGTTAATGTTGGGTCATGTGCTGTTTTGGAGTACACAAAAATGCAGGTGAACTCTTGCTTACTGACTAAATTACACAGATAAATTGACAATGTTAAGCAAAACGGGATTAAGTTCTGGTTATTTTCAGTTTTAGAAAAATTACAGAATATTTTGACAACCCTAATTTACAGATATGCCAATATTTGTAATTCAGAAAGAGTGTTGCAGTTTGCCTCAGCTCTCAAAAATTAAATACTGTACACTGGCTGACTTCTGTTTTTGTCTGCAGAATCCTAGAAGTGTCAATATCATTAGGTTTTTTAGATCGTAGAAATGCTGCTGAATGAATGAAGACTGATAAATGTATAATGTCCCATTTGGACTTAACATTCCAGATTGATGATGGAAATAAAACTGCTTTAGACTAAACTGATATAGACAATACAATCTAACCTTATATCCTGTCAGAAAAGATGTTATAAAAAATCAATATATTTCCCAGCCCTGGTCAGGAAGCCCCTTTTCTACATTAAAAATAAAGGCAAAAGGAATTGTAAGGTCCAGTCAGCCTACTGATTTCTAATAATACGACTTAAAAGACAAAAAGGAAGTGTTAGATTTATTCTGAGGATCAATTCTCCCTCAGTCGCCTACAGTAAAGAAAGGACGAGGAGATGGATGCCTCTCTGCCAAGCATCCAAATCTCCGAGGACACTTTGAAACGAGATGGGAGGGCCTGGGATTCTCTTCTGAGGTCGTCCTCTGAACACTGCTATCGATTGAAGCGGGGTCTCTGTAGCACCACCGTGGCAAAATATAAGACAAAGTGGGAATGGGGAGGGGGCGAGAAGTCAAAAAAAAGAAAAATATCAGAGGCACCTGACAGCAAGAACACAATTTCCAGGGCCGGGGAAAGGTGATTTAAAAAACTCCTACCAGGCAGATCAAAAATGTCCTCTTGCATAATCTTCAACTCTGGGAGGAGGGGGCGGGGGGGACGGGTGGATGGTGCAGGGGGGTTACCTTGAACATAAATACATTTCCTTTACTCTCCAACTCAAAGGCCTGGCTTCTTTTCTGCCTGATCACAACCTTGGACTCACAAAAGAAGGAAAAAAAAAACAGCTTGAATGGGAAAAAAAAGTATTCACAAATCTTTGTCAGAGTTTGGTGTCAATAATAATCACAAAAAAAAAATACACTGGCTGTGAGGGGAAAAAGGGACATATACTGTAAAATGAAACACCTTCTGAAAAATCAGAGCAGCTCAGTGTCGCTGTGAATTTCTCACATGGACGGACAGAATCAAAGGAGGGGGACATGAAGTTAAATCAAAGCCAGCGGTGGGAGACCTCCTGAACTGTCCACACTTCATTTGAACAGATTAACGAGAAGCAAAGAGAGCAGCGGGCGCAGATTAAATACACATTTACAGAGGACACAGAGGAGGGGGCTAGGGACGGGCAGTGTTTCACTGTTTTAATAAATATGAATTTAATTTGAATGAGTTGAAAGGCAAGAAAATGTTGTCAGTATATCAATAAAATTCATTATTTTGTGTGCAATCTTAAATAAAATGATTTTTTATAATGTAAACTGGTATGGTGGCCCTGGTGAAACAATAATAATTAAAATTACTACAATAAAGAGACACTACAACAAGGAATAAAACAACAAAAATGAACAAAAAATCACTAAGGCAAAAACAGATTTACAACAAATCAAAGGATGCAACAATAAAAGGATAAAAGTAAATTAAATAACCCAACAACAAATTAAAAACATAAGAAAAGTCCTGCCAAAAAATTAAATTAAAAAAAAAAACAGCTAATGACATTAAGTAGAACAAGAGAGATTTTGAAATCTAGAACAAAAATGTCAAAGCACAAAAAATGCAACACTAAATAAATAAATGCAAAACAACTGAAAAAACAACTGAAAGACAAATAAAACAATGCAACAGTAGATAAAGAAAATGCAGAACATCTTCAAAAAGTAAAAAAATGGGAAAATTGAAACACTGACACATTACAACCTCAAATACAACGCAACAATTAATTGATAATCACAAAAAATGAGAAAACAAATTCAGTATAAAATTGCATAGAATAAAAAAGCAACATCAATTAAAGCAAGAAAAATAAAAATGACCAAACATATCAAAGTTTTAAAAAGTCAACAATATAGCAACAGAATTAAAAAAATGCAAGACCTATTGAAAATAAATCCATGAATCAAAATTAACAAAAATGAAAAAACACAATAACAAGACACACTAAAAGAACAACAACAACAACAACAACAAAAATACTGCAATAATGTAATAGTGACAAAAAAAGAAAACCATAACAGGCAGCACAACAGTGCAACAAATGAAAGCCCAGGACCGAAAGTGCTATATCAAATTTTAAAAAATGCAACAATAAACACAATACATAACAACATTTTAAAAATGTTATAGTATAATGTTGAAAAAAATGAAGTGAGAAGTGGCAAATTAAACTGACAAGGAACAAATAACACAACACTATGCTATGTCAAAAATAACTAGTTTCACAACAAAAATGTGTCCATTAGAAAATACAAATAACAAAGCAAGACAACAACACATCAAAATACATATCTCATATATATTTATCTAAAAATAACAAAACTAAATAAAACACACTTCAAACAAAAAGGCTACATACGAAATCAGAACAAAGAATAAAAACCGAAGCAATGAAAAAGTGAGAAAAACATGAATAACACAAATAAACAAAGAAAACATATAATAAGGAATTAAAGAAAAAAAGTAAAAAGGCTGACAATTCAACAAATAAAACAACTCCAACAATGAGGCAAACAAATGAAGAGCAGCACCTCATGAAAACACACAACAAAAAGTGCATTATCAAATAAAAATTGTAACAATTAAAAAAATACATCAACAAGTCAAGACAACACAGGCAAACACTACAATGGAAAACACCACAAAAGAGGAGACATCAAATACAAAAAAATAAATCAAGAGAGCAGCAGGGCTGTGCATCTTCACAAGTCTCATGATGCTGTTGGATTTGATATTTGATGCACAGTGAGTGTTTTTTAATTTTTCATATGGCTGCACCAGATTAAAAAAAACAGCAGTCAGATCAGTATCAGCTCCTTTTATTAATTAGAAATTTCTTTTGAGATAAACTACAGCAACGATGTATTTCAATATTATAAACCAAAATAAATACATGTCATAGATCTCATCTTTCTTTACTTTTCTTTTCTTCATCGGAAACAAAACAGATTGTTCAACTATGCATCTTCATTTACTGCTGCATTAGAGTGTATTGTTTAGAAGCTTTTTTATTATTATTTTTTATCTTTACAAATATGAATTACTAAAACTCCTTTCAGTAAAATTACAACTAATGGAATTTAAACAGTAACAGAAATAAGAACCTAGACAAATAGCAGCACAACAACAAAAACAAACACCTCAAAAACAGAATGAATATAAAACAGTTAAGAAGTCAAGAAAAAAGAAGACAAAAACAATAAAAAAGGCAACTATAAATAAAATAAGGCACCACTACATGAGAAAACACCATGCCAAATAAAACAGTGCATCAAATAAAAAAAGAAAAAAATTAGAAAAGACAAACAAACAACAAAATCAACAAAAATGAAAACTGAAAAACTCTGGAAAGAAAATTAGATGTCTCTATTTTTCGACTTATCTTATTTATCATTAACATTATTTTTCTAAATTGTTTTCATACACATTTTGGTTATACATGATATTGTTTCTTTTTGTGTTGGTATGGTTGATACATGGAATATTTTATCAAATGCAATTTATTGTTGTAATAAAATAAAATTAATGGAATAATACATTGAAGAAAAAAATGTGAAAAGGTGCAATGACAGATACAAAAACACAATGTCACTGTGTATGTTGCTTTTTTAATTATTATCTTGCTTAGTTAATTGCATTTTGTTAAGATTGTGTTGTGTTTACTGATATGTTGTTGTGTCTTGCACTGCAGGGCCACCATACACACAACAAAACATGCAGTAAAATGATTATTTACAAAAAGAACTGCAAGCAATAGCGTACTCACCAGCAATGAGCTCATCTTTGTGAAAAGTTTGGGGGGTTTATCATTTTATTTAACTCTGAATGAGCATTTTCATTAGAAGTAAAAATCAAACTGATACCTGACTGGAAACATTGCTACAAAAATAAAAGCCCCAGATGCCGAGTTCTGTGCTGTTTTTTCTTGTTTTTGATCAAAACATGCAGACACACTGTGTTTATTAATTTAGCCACATTTTCTTTGTTTAAATTCATAGTCATATCTTTATTTTTTAAAATGTTTTTCCTACCTGTCATCATCCTCCAGGCTCTGATCCTCATGTTTGCCTGCTCCATGTGTTAGCCCCGCCCCTTATCACCCTCACCTGTGTCTGGTTATCCTCTGATTGTCTGTGTGTTTAATCTGAAAGTGTGTTTTAAATGCTTTATTTTATCATTGTTTCCTACTCAAATGTAAAAAATGAGAAAAGATCATGACCTCATAGATTAAAAAAAATAATATTTTCATTTTATTCTGAGATACATAACTTTTCAGAGTAGGCTACTTAAAACATGTAATTGGAAAGTTTCACATTTAACATCACGAGTTTGTAAACGATTTGGAGCAGAAAGGTCTGCATTTAAAAATGATCATCGTTTTAATCATTATTCTTTATTTGAGTAGATGCTTGAGACAACCTTCAAGGTGAATTTAGAATCTAGTTGATGGTAACCACTCGAGCAATGGGAAAAAAAATGCTGCCTTAAATAATAGAAAAGCATCTGAATCCACAGTGTTCCTCTTAATTAGACTTTCCTTTCCTATACAGTGTTATTATTTTGAGAAAAAAAAGGGCAAAGATTAATTTTTTATGCTTAATTATTCTGTCTGAGCTTTACAGTCCTCTGAAATTACATTCAGTGATGCAGAATGCCTCATTGCTCAGTGCGGAAAGTTTAAACATAATAGTTTAAGATGTAATTCATCTCTCTGTGTTTTGGAGCTGTGCAATTAAGTATGTGTCAAAAGCAGAGTTATGGTGCAGCAGCAGCGCTGTATAGGAAGAGAGCGAAAGACTTGTTAATGTATTTAAATGGAGGATTTTTTTCTTTGTGGATATTAGAAAAAGTTTTGATCGAGTTTTCACAACACTAGAATCTTAGCTTTTACCATTTTATGCTAAAAATCAAACAGTGTAAATCAAATCAAATCAAATCAAACTTTATTTATAAGGCACTTTTTACTTAAAAGCAACACAAAGTTCCTCACAGAGGCTAAAAACAACATAAAAACAGAAAACCCCCTCCCACAAATAAAGAGACATATCCAGACACACACTAGTGGACATCAACATATGCACACACACACACACCTGCGCCCACACACACATACCCACAACATTCATACGAGCTGTCATAAAAGAGAGAAAGAGAGACATGGCTGTGCATCGAGGACTGAGGTAAGGAATAAGCTACCTTTAGGGGCCATCAACACTGAGGAGGGCTCCCGGCCCACGAGGACCACAGCCGGAGACTTTCATCCTCCCGCACAGACACGGGGGCCCACAACACAGTGCAGGGGCCTACTGCCGTGCAGGCAGAGCCATCCCTCAGCAGCGGCCCCAGAAATGGACCAGGAGCAGCTCCCAGTGTGGAGAGCCCCCATGAGGAAACACTGGAGCTAAAAACCATCATACTAAAACAATGATAAAAATGTAAGAAGAGAGATAAAATAACATAAAATGGATAAAAATTATGAATTAAATATGATAAGAAGTTTGACTAAAAGAATAAATAAGTTATAAAGTAATAGAAGAATAAAAAATAGAGGAATAAATAAGTCGATTAAATCAATTAAAAGCTTGATTAAAAAGGTGGGTTTTAAGCCTCTTTTTATAAGTATCAACAGACTCTGCGGCCCTGAGATTCTCCGGCAGGCTGTTCCACAAACGGGTGCCATAATAACTAAAAGCTGCCTCCCCGTGTGTCTTTGTTCTAACTTTTGGTATGGTTAAAAGGCCAGTGCCAGAGGACCTCAGGGTCCGCGAGGGCTGATACCGTAAAAACAGGTCAGATAAATAAGAAGGCCCGAGGCCGTTAAGACATTTATAAACCAGTAAAAGAACCTTAAAATTAGTCCTGAAAGTACAGACTAGGGATGGAAAGAGATAAGATTTTATTGATACCAATTGAATAAACAATTCTGCTCATCTATCTGAAAAGGAAACAATTCCTTTATGGATCCCTGCTGATATTCTTTGGGGGAAAAAGTCAGCTAATGTTGAGTTTTTAAGTGGCAACAATGTCAAACACATGGCACTCTAAATATTCAGTGCTGCATTTAAATGCAAGATTCTGCAAGTTGCAGGTGTCTTCACTCACTGACAGTTGTTCACTTCGTGTCTTTTGGTGAAAATCAATCCACAATTTTGACCACTCCTTCCCCCTGTCTGCCATGATTTTTGATTTTATTTTTATCATGACTACCTGTAGTGAGAGTGTGATGGTCTTAAATTTGCAAAGGATGCAGAACAAAGTGGAATGAATTGATTAAAAAAGATACAGATTCCCAAGAGGAACTGGTTTCTTATTCTCACTCCTAATAGAGCCAATTTAAATACTGTGTGTAAATGGTGTTAAACTTGTTTCTGCCAACTTATAATCAGATTTAACATTTTTTTGAATACATTTTCTTTTTCTAATATAATTCTGATAAACAAAAGTAGAAGAAAAAATGAACTCAAAACATAAAAAAGCATAAAAAGATGGCACGAAAGATGCAAAAAATGGTCTGTCACTGTTTATGGCTGCTATTTAAATTTGTTTTACATGAAATTGTTGCATTATGTTGTGATTCTGTTGTTCTACCTCATATGTTGCTGTGTCTTTCACTTCAGTCAGGGGCTGCTAGCCTATTCGGCAATACGCTAAGTGTGCTATGGCAATAAAATTTAGGGGGGGTCTACTTCTATTTTATTTGAACCCTTTCATGCGTGATGTCCAGTACAGTAGACAGATATTTGGAAAGTTGCAGTATCATGTCCAACTAACAGGTAGTGAATCCAAAATGAAATCCAAAATTTCCAACGGAGGGCAAATTGGGTATTATACCTATATTCAGAGTCCAAATCATTTTGTATTTTATATGTTAAATTTTGGTATACTTCACATTCGCATAGTTTGATTAAACAACAACAATTCATACACTTCAGATTTCATTATTTCTTTTATTTACTCTCAATACATGTTTGTAAAAGAGGTGTTTGTGAACCTTTAATAATTCCACTAAATTACTATTTATACCGCAGGTGCATGACGTCTACTGCAGTGTTCAGAAGCATAACTCACTCAACATATAACATTGAAAAAACAAATGAACATGATCTTTAAGTTGCTTGAAAGTTAAAAAAAAAATCATTTTAAGAAGTATTCCTTGGTGATTTAATAATTCATGCATGAAAGGGTTAAAACAAGTCAATACTTTTGACTATATACGGAAAGGCTCACATTGATTAAAATGTAAAGCGATGCCCAATTTTATTACAACAAATGACAATACCAAATAAGTTTATTCACTTATGTACAGGATTTCATTTTTCTGTAAGGGCGTTTATATTGTATTTCAGATAATTTTGTATTTGTTATTTGTAAAGCATGTAACATGGGTGACATGTAATCTTCTAAAATAAAGACTATGGTAAAAACAAAGCTATTCAATTTCTTTAAGTGTATGTAAATTGCCAAAGGAAGGGGGACACCATATAAAATCTCACCTTGGGTGTCACATTTTTCTGGCCAACATACACAGGGCTTACTTTGCAGTAAAAATATTATTTACAAAAAGAACTGTGAGCAAAAATCTACTCAACAACTACGGCTACAAAAGTCTGAAGGCAAGTCCTAAACACAAAAGATTGCGCTTTTTATTTGTATGATCAATATTTGATTCACATCAGCAGATTTTTACACTCCGAGGTCTTCAACATTTTCTCTTATCTATAATATCAAGTTCGAGAAAGATCAGTTCTTCATTTTTATAGTGAATTTTGGTATGAACAAGGATTTTCAGACATTGCCTTCCTTGCACAAAACATTTGTATTCTTGCTTTATACACATCCAAAATAAAATACGCATCCTTATGTGGATCACACAATGTAAAAGTAAATGTTGGCACAAAACCAGTGAACAGACTCCCTCCGTCTCTGGAGTTCTCTGGTTTGTGTTTACAAAGTGGGGTGGATAAAGTTGTTGGTCATTGTGTTTGCAGACGGAACTGTTTACCTGGTCACCTTCCACAGACAAACATCTTCTCCTGACAGTGTAAACAACTCAAACATGTTAAAACAGAGAGTAGGACCCTGAACAGCTGCTGGTGTCTGTCAGACATGTTTTTGCTCTTCTGCCTGTCTCACTGTTGTCACAAACATCCTGATAATGAAGCCGGACTCCTTTGAGTTAGCTTGTTGGCTCTCAGGCTGTTTAGTAGAGGTGTCAAAATCACTGCCTGGACTGGAAAGGTGATCTTGTTCTCTTTTCTGCTGTTGTAAAAATGTGATCAAATTAAATGTAACAATGAGTCAAAAGAAGGAGGTGATAGCAGACCGGTGTTTTACATCATGTGTGCCAATTATAATGCATAATAAAGCCAATTGTAAAAATGTACTTTATTTTATATACGCAGGGCTACCAAAGAATTTAAAGGATAAGTTCAGTTTCTACAGCTTTCACATTGTTTATAGAATGAAGTAGAACAATATACTCACCCAGAAGGCTTTCCTGATCCAAACAGTGCTTTGGGAGATATTTAGATCCAAAATTGAGCGGCGGACATTCGTATAATGGTAGCACACGGGGCATGTTAGCGCCGCTCCTAAAACTGCATTAATCGTCCAAAAACTCATTAGTTTCACCAATATTTCATCATGGTTTGCCCGGGCTACTCCTCCAAGACAGTCTGTGTCACTCCAGTCATGTCTTTGTGACTGTGCTGACCTCTGAACTGAAGAAGAAGAACGCTTGCCTCCGCACATGTGCAGTACGGCTCGTTGATTCAGGGGAAGACCGTCGGCTACACAACGACTTTCTTCTTCCAGCTTTGTGCAAAATGGACAAATATCTATCGGATGAAGATGTTGTGGAGGAGAACTTTGAATATGATGGGTGTCCTTACAGTTTCGAGGCCAGAGTTTACAGATGAGGAGCTCATTGAAAGGAGGACGCGGAGGCAGCTCTCCAGAGAGTACTGCGCATGCGCGGAGGCAAGCGTTCTTTTTCTTCAGCTCAGAGGTCAGCACAGTCACAAAAACATGTCTGGAGCGACACAGACTGTAATGGAGGAGTAGCCCGAGCGGACCATGATGAAATATTGGTGAAACTAATGAGTTTTTGGACGATTAATGCAGTTTAAGGAGCGCTGCTAACATGCCCTATGTGCTACCATTATATGGATGTCCGCCGCTCGATTTTGGATCTAAATATCTCCCAATGCACTGTTTGCATCAGGAAAGCTTTCTGGGTGAGTATATTGTTCTACTTCATTCTATAAACAATGTGAAAGCTGTAAAATAATAAATTAACCTCTCAATGCCTAGAAACACAAATTATAGCCAAAAAATGTAATGTTTTTGGAGCTGAAATGATTATTTCACTTTCTACCGAACTCTTAAAAAAATCATAATTTCCATTAAATATAACATATGAATCTTTTGTATACCATTTTATACATATATGTGTTATTCACAACTGATAATCCGTTTGAGGACAATTTTATCATTAATCTCATTGCATTTAGATTTTCTTTAGTAATTTCTTTACTATATTGATTAGATTGAGGTATCATTAAAGTCTGTATCATATATGATATAAAAGACGTTAAAGGTTTAAGATGGTGTGATCAGATCAGGTCAGGTCTTGTTTGGGAGCACATGCCAGGCCGGCACTTTGCCATTCACATTCCTGATGACTCATCTGCATCACCAGCACAATTAACTATTCTTAATGTGTAGGTGTTTAAAGGGATAAGCATACATTTTTTTTCTTTTGGTGTCTTGCTTTAATCTTGAGTCCATGACAAACAGATAGACACCATTCTTTTGTCTGTGTGTGCAGTAACAAGAAAGAGACAGCCAACACTCACCCACCCCTGGTTAGCTTAGCTGAAACACTGGGAGTCAACAGGTATAGCTGGCATTGCCTCTGTCTTCAGTCACCACATAAAAGGACTGTTCAAAAGACTGAACTCATTTTCAAATGTCATATCATTAGCGCAAACCACCGTGGAGGTAGGTCAACAAAACAAAGCCTCTGTTAACGAGTAGAAGAAGATTACAAGATGAAGCACACAGGTCCATTTTTAGTTGCTGAAGAGTTTGTCTGATGACTGTAGGCAGAGGCAGATTAGCTACTGTGTACTTATTGACTCACATTGTTTGAGCTAAGCTTACTAATGGCCATCTCTTTCTTGTTCCTGGATGCACAGATGTCTATCTGCTCGTCATGAACTCATGACTTTGGCAAGTCACATATAAAAAAGTTGCCAAATCGCTTTAAGTGCAATGAAGTTGCCAAAATTTAAGTCTGACTGTATTTTGATCAGTGCACTGCTAGTGGAAGGACACATTGGCTATGTCCTGATCCGTAGTTGTAGTAGTGCCTAATCAAAGCAGCTTGGTTGTGGAAAAGTATGTTTTTAGATGTGCTGAAATTGCACATAATTATGCTCTGCTGTTTGTAGAGTCGGTTGCTCTATGTGCAGCAATTAACATCCTCGATGTCGGTTCTTTCCCTACAGATGCTGAGCTGATCTCTGTCACTGTGGCTAAATCACGTACTTCATGCAATCCCATGTCAAAAATACTGAACAACCCCCTTAAATTCCTCCATGCTTATCAAGCAGCAACATGCAGCCTGTGGTTAGTTCCATGACCACTGGACAGTGTAGAGCTTTGAAAGCTGCACAAGAGACCAGTTTGATACACTAAACTCTGACTTTGTTTCATCGAGCTGTTGTTTTTCTGCCCTCATGACCTGAAGACCAACCACTTAAATGTCGAGAAAAACTTCATTAACATTTAAACCAGTTTATTCATACACAAGGGTGTAGCAGTACATATACATCCTACCTCACACCTATTTTTCCATACTATACTGTACTTTAGCACTTCCTACACAACAAGAGTAACTCTGCAGCTCAACCTCTGGGTGAAGAGGTGTGAGCTCTCCTGTCATGGTGAACACTGTGTTCTGCCTATTTCTGCTTGCAAGGTGAGATCCCTTGTGTGTCTCAGTGTGTATCGTCTGTACATTTCCACTCTAAAATGCTTTTTTAGGCTCACCCAAGAGGAATCCAAGTCAATTTCAAACTAAAGACCAACACCCCAGTGCTATTCTCTGCTGAAATAAGCAATAGGTTGCACAGACGAATGTTCGATTGCAACAAAGTGCTTGCACACACACTGAAAGATCAATAAAATTACATTTTGGCCTTCAAAGAGTGGAGCTATTGGATATTTTTTTTTTCATTTGAGGCAGGCATAATGCAGTATTAGTAGTATTTTAGCCTCAAAAGCTGTTTGTACTTCTGTAGGCATCAACTCCCACATGAAAACACAATCATAGCATGGATAATACATACCTTATGCTGTTTAAATGTTACTGTTCAGAAGTGTTGTACTGAAATATAATGGATGGAGAGATGAGAAAAGTAGAAACTGATGGAATTTCATACCTCTGTGCCAGCAGAAGCTGAAAGCATCATGTTTTCAAATTTTCCATCCATCTGTCTGTTTTTCCATTCATTTATGCAGGCTGTTATCATAAATGCAATAACTCAGAACCCAGTTAGAAACTTCTTCTAACTTTGCAGTACTGATAACTCTAACTGGGAAAAAGGGAGTGTATTTTAAAGTCCATCGGTCAAAGGTCAATGTAATGGAGCCCTATGCCCATCTATTGCTTGTGAATGTGTAATTAAGGTAAGCCTTGAATGGTTTTCCTTAACATAACTGCTAATTACCCCACAGATTCTGATTAATTTTTAAGAACACAGTCAAAGGTCATTCAGGATACTGGTCATCCGTTGTTTGTGAATATTTCTTCTTAAAGGTCTTCTGTCCTTGTGTGTTTCACCATTTACTTCATGTCTTATGTGTCTATTAAGTAAGATTGTCATCTGGGTTGAATAAAGAAAATAGAAATGGTGTCTTTTAGAGGAGCAGATGCAGCTCTTTTTCCCTCTTCTTTGGAAATGCTCAGATCTGAGGAGGTGGGGAGGCTACAGGAGGCTGAGCTCTTTGCTGATTGACTGCACAAATGGAGTGTCGCGGCACAGTGTGATATTGCGCTTGGTTAGTATTCAGTAGTTTTCATGCTCCAGACTGGCTCTGGCTGTCAAATGATGTATCCTTGGGCAAGATACTTAACCCCAAGTTGCTCCCACTGCTGAGTCAGTGGCATGCATGTGTTAGTTGATAGTGATGGACAACTGGCATACAAACTCCAACCATCAGTTAGTTGATGTGTGAGGTAGTGGGTAGATGTGACCGCTGTGTAAAGCTTCTTTGAGCAGTCAAAGACTATTGTCTCGGAAAAGTTAAACACTGACAAGAATCTTGCTGTAGCATCTTGTTGAGCTACCATTTTTTTTTTACTTGTTATGAAGTAATTACAAGGCTTTTGGTACCATGTTCTGCTATGTACGTGCTACTGTCCGCCCCAGATATTTCCCCCCAGGGACAAGCTCACAAGTTCCTTTGTTGGCACCCATTTTTACTGGTAGGCAGTACTGTGGCATAGCTGGTAGCACAAATGCCATTTGGATCCTCAGGTGGGTAAGAGCCTTTCTGTGTTTGCATGTTCTCCCTGTACATATGTGGGCTCTCTCTGGCTTCCTCCCACAGGCTAAAAAGATGCTCATTAGGTTAAATGGTGACTCCAAATTTCCCTTAGGTATGAGTGTGATTGTGACTGGCTGTCTGCCCATGTGATTGGCTGGTGACTGGTTCAGGATCTACCCCGCTTCTCAGCCAGTGTTAGCTGTGCAAGTGGTAGAGTTCTCCCAAAGGGCCAAGTAGACATCTAGCCAGTGTTGTGAGTAACTGCGTTAGAAATAACGGCGTTGGGAGTAATGGCATTGGGAGTAACGACGTTCGGAATAACGGCGTTACTAACACCGGTATGTTTTCCCAGTAACAGGTAATCTAATTAATTACTTTTTCATACGTTACAATGCCGTTACCATTACTGACAGTAAAATGTGGTGCGCTTCTTTGCACTGATGTCAAGCAGCTGTGATCCGGCCTGCCTCACTCAGCCAGACACCGATAGGAGCTGCGCTGTTGACAGACACGAGAGAATGCGATGCCAGAGTTGGCAGGTCCGCTTATTATAAGTGGACTTTCGGCTTCTTCTTTTTCTAACTTGCATGTGTGTATTAGGAGTTGTGGGTTGCACTTTTTTGGGCTTGTTCCAATAGTGCAGTTGCTCATTTGGGCTTGTTGTGCCCCCAAATCCAGGAGGAATCTGGTGCATGATCTGCCATCAATATAAACCCAATTCAGAAGTTAGTAAAATTATTTTATCCCACCCTAATACAAATTTTAAATTATGGTAAAAAGTGTTTCCACCTAAAATAAATCCTTAAAGCCAGATTTAAATTGAATTCTAATGTAGCTTCTACAGTTTCACCATAATAAAGCTGTAGATGATTAAGATAAAACTTAGATAAAACCTGACATGTCTTTTTGGTTACAAATATCAAGGTTAGACAGACTGTTCAGAAATAACTGAGTTATCAACAATAGTAGCCCCTCCCTTCACCTCTAAATAAAAGGATGTTGAATAAGTAAATTAAGAGACAATAAAGAAGAAATATGACTTTGAAATTGAAGTGTAACATGAATAAAAATTAAAACAAGCTTCATGTAGGTTTCTCTCTTTAAAAATGCTTAATTCAATCGTAAAATCTGGCAACACGGCTAGCTGCAGCAACTGCTAGTCCGGAGCGGTCTGTGGAGTTAAAACTGTTTTCAGGATGGAAGTACAAGAATTAAAAGGCAAGAACACACATGTGGAGTTTACATTATGCCCTAAAGCAAAGTCTTTGTCTGTTGCAAGTAAATCTAAAAGCTAGTGAGGAAAACACCGAGAACTCGGCTGATGATGTTGGCGCTGCTGCAGCAGGCAGGAAACAACACGGAGGGAGAGAGAGATAAAAACACAGTTAAAGCAGTAAAAGCTTTTTTCAAAACAGTAATGCATCAATTACTTTACCTGGTAACTAATTACATTTATGAAGGAGTAATTCCGTTAGTAATTAAATTACTTCTTGGGAAAGTAACTATAACTATAACTAATTACTTTTTTAAAGTAAGGTGCCCAACACTGCTTCTAGCAACCCCACTTAAAAAAAACCAAGCTAACCTTTAATAGCATATGCTTAAAGGGAATTTCTGTCAAACTTTGCACATATTTCCAGTTTTAATGGAGGATTACCTGACAAGATTTAGAAGGTTGTATGCTAATATGCTGAAGGAGCCTTGTGGTTATCCCTTGCCGATGAAGACAACAGCTGAAGTGCACAATGAGGAAGTTTCTTCAAACTTTGCACAAATGTCTGCTCTGACACAGTGAAGTACAGTTTATATTGACCAAGGAATTAAGGCCTGTCTGTTCATGTCCATAAGACACCTACCAATTACTCACCCACACAACAACACCTGAGTCCCTCTTCTTGAGCCACCGCTGTTCTGTCACTGCATGGCACTTGTATTTAATTTAGAGGCAAGACACCCACAGGCAGCATTTCTTATACCTTTAATAAACTGAGAAAGTGATTTGCCATAAAACTGACCACAAATCAGTCCTCTCAGTGATAAAACCCACTTTGACACTGTTCCTGTATTTGATAATCAGAGGCATTCTGGATGGGTTTGAGTCTGTAAATTGGCTTCATTGCTGTGAATACACTACTGTACTGTAGTTTCTCTCTGCTCAAACACAATGACAAACCTAACAAAGAAAAAGTCTCTCAGATCGAAAACAAACCACAGGTGTCCTTTCTGGAGGAGTTTGTTTTTCTAACATAAAGCCAATTTAAAAAAAAACAGCTTCAGTTTCCAAAAGGTTTCGTTAGCCAACATTGTCTTCGAAGAATTCCTGCAAATCTCTGCAAGTGTGAGACAAGGTGTGGCTGTGTGGAGCTACTCAGAGGGCATCTTCCTCCTGAAATGTGAGATTTCTCTTGTTAAACTTGTGAATGTGTCTCAATACTTTTGGAGACACAAGCTCTGAGGGGGAAAGCACACAGTATTTCAGTGAGCGTTAAAACCCCCTGCCGTTATAGAAAAGGGATAATCCAAAGATCTATCTTCACCGTTCACAATGAGCAGCTTGGTCCATGATACATTTGAGAGGTAGGGATGAAAGGGAAGAGTATGTGAGGAAGAGGTGCAAAGATGCTTGAAGAATCTGATGTCACAATTCAGCAAGGTAAGAAGATTACTTGATGGTGACAAGAATTTCAGGTTAAAAGTTTGGAGGCCTTTGGTGTTGGTAAGAAGCAGTTCAGCAGAATAAACAAGAAAGACTGCCTGGTGGTCACACACCTCCCTGAAGGCTTATAATTGCCAAACAGTGAAAATACAGTGACGGGTCAAGAAGAAGGGGTAAGGTGTAATTGGTAGACACCCAGAAAGAAGGGGATGAAAAGGAGGCCCAGAAACCTTCTCCCTTAGAGTCTCCAAGTGGATAGAATAACTCTTGACACACCTCACACCATGGGATAATCAGCTCAGATCATGTTTAAAGCTAGGGTCTACAATCTGAAAACCAGTTTGGCTGTTGAGAAAGATTTGAAAAACGCAGCCTGCCCCCCCTTCACTCACCCCTCCCCTCTCTGTTCCAAGATCCCGCCTCCTAAACAATATTTTTATATATATATGTGTATATACATATATATATATATATATATATATATATATTTCTTCCTATATATATATATATATATATATATATATATATATATATATATATATATATATATATATATATATATATATATATATATATATATATATATATATATATACATATACTATATATATATATATATATATATATTTCTTCCTTACTTCAGCCTTTTTCTCGAAACTTTTACGTTTCCTTCCCTTCGATGTGGAGGTTACAGAAGCGGCCTCCCGGTTGTGGCGCTGGTCTTCTCTCGCTCCATGATGCTTCAGTAGCTGTGCAGCTAGCTGCTCACGGGTACGTGAGGGAGGTAGTGGGAAGGAGGTGGGATGGTGCGGAGCAGGGGAGACAGGGGATTGGATGGACTCACAGACCAATCCGAACCGCCGCAGTTCGGATTGGTCAACTATTTTGCCGCTTTGCAGCGGATATACTGAATGGATTTTTTTCATCCTTTTTGGTCTTATATTGCGTAGATTGGACCATAAGACCATAACGGCCTTATGAACAGTGTTATTAAGATGTACCAAGCTTCCAAATCGTAGACCATAGCTTCAAGCAAGGTACACACAACATGACAGTAGGGGCAACTTTTGGCTAGGATCTTTGTTTCTGATCAAACTTAACACAAGCCCAATTATCCTGAGGTCCTAAAGATGACGTTACCTAATTATCCTGTGGTGTGTTAAACATCTTTTTATCCTCAGATCAGGGCTGCCCAACTTGAAATCATAAATATTAAAGATGTTCAATATTTACAAACAGAAGTCCTGATGTGGAGTGACAGAGTGGAACAAAGCCAATTCGGGAGCGAGCTGGCTGAGACAGGAAGTAAATGTAGCCATGGCAACAAGAGTAAAGACAAAGCATTGAGTCAGACGGACATCAAAATAGAGGTCCATCTATTGATTTGTTTAACAAATGCAAACATCTAAACAGCTTAACCTGTAAATTATATTTAAAAAAACTGGTATGGGGAGGAGCTGGTTAGAAATCACAACTGCCAAGGATGTCATAGGAAGCTAACCACTAGCTGCATTTAGCCTCCTGACATTGTCTGCCATGTTTGTTGACACTGAAGTCCCATAAGCTGTGAGAGCAGAAGTACTGCCTTGGTAATTGAATCGGTTGGTTTATGGTGACATGTGTGTCTCTCTCTATGGCACACCTCATACTAATCTGTCATCTGCCTTCACCTGTAGGATCTCACTGCTTCAAAATCAGTCAAGATCTTAAAAAAATGTTGGTATGTACCAGGGCGTAGGACCACCAGATAAAGTGGCCTTTGCTGGCTTTGGTCAGAATCAGAGATCCAAGCCCCAACTGGATAATCTTGTGGAGTGCTTGTGAGGGCCTCGAGGGAATTCATCTTTGTTGAGTTATTTGTCCATCTCCGGCTTTTGTACTTTAAAACTGTCTAAGCTGAATATTCACTACCAATGACGCATTTGTCTGGCTTTGTGAAATTTATCAGTCAAAGATACATTTCTGACTAAGCTCATCAGTTCCATTTGTAATAGCTGAAAGGATATAACCATTACAAACCACCTTTCCAATGCAGTTAGAATAATGCGTAAAAAAAAAAAAAAACAGAAAATGAATGCAGATCCTTTTCAAATGACATTCAATTGAATACACTACACAAATATTTATTAATTTTCTAACTGATAAACTTAAAGGTTTTATTGCAATTATTCTCTCATTTTAACTTTGATACCAGCAACAGGTTCCAGACAAGCTGGCACAGGGGCATGTTTACCACTTTTCATCATCTTTTCTTTTAACAACACTCAGGGAGTGTTTGGGAACTGAGGACACGATTTGTTGAAGCTTGGCAAATGGAATTATTTTCCATTCTTGCTTTATTTTGTTGCTTCAGGCACAAATTTATCTTAAAAACTGCTACTTTCCAGGAAATGAAAACATGCTCTACAACTGAATCATTGAAAATTGTTTTGTCCTGATCACAAATCTTTTTTTGCACTTTAATTTGGTGAAAGCTTATAAAACCCACTTGGCGACTAATAGCAATGTTTCATAAATAAAGAAAATCATTAAAAATGAAGATAGCAGGTTTGTGCCTGACAGCAACAATATACAACTTCAGTTTCTCAACAGCCTGGGGTTTCTGTGTTGATATTTTGTGCTTTAGAATTCACCACACATTTTTAATGGAGACAAGTCTGGACTGCAGGCAGACCAGTCTGAAATCTGCACTCTTTTACTACTAAAGCCACGTTGCTGGAACACCGGCTGAATGTGGTTTAGTTTGTCATGCTGAAATTAGCAGGGACGTCTCTGAAAAGACATCACTTAGATGGTAGCATATTGTTGCTGATAAACCTCTTATCTCCAAAGGTCCTACTTTTTAGCAAATTAAAGCTCCTCTACTACTAAATGAATAAAAAATGTTTGTCGTGACTACAAACTCTGTTTTTGTACTTGCAGTAGTTAATCATATTTAAAACCCTCATGCCAACAGAAGGTAAACAATAGCACTGTTATAAAATGGTAATCATAAAAATGGAGACTGGAGGAAGCAACATGTTGCCTTCACAGATGTTCAAGTTACCCATGCCATAGGCACTAACACACCCTCATACTTTCCCAGATTCTGGCTGTTGAACTCTGTGCTGATAACAGTCTGGATGGTTGTTTTCCTCTTTAGCATGGATGACACAACATCAGTGGTTAAAAAACTATTTGAAATAAAAAAGTTTAAATAAAATTTCTAGGTGTGATCCTGGCCCATAAAATAATGTGGAAATCTCACATAAGCCACATATGATCAAAACTGGCAAAGTGCTCTGCAATTTTGAGTAAAACACATGGCACACCCTATACTGTTCACTGTTTTTACCATGTATTTCATACTGTGTAGAGGTCTGGGGAAAAACGTATAAAACGAGGAAAGCACTCGGAGAGCGCAGACCTCTGCCAGCGCCACAATCCTCACCCATTTTGTGATTTTCACAATAAATATTTGTGCTACCTTTATTTTATCTTAATTTTTAGATTCCTTGACCATGAAAACATACCATTAGCAATTGGATTCATAATGATATCTATTTTAGTTCAGTAGTTATTCACAAAAATCCCATTTTTCGTCATGGCGGCTAGACGCTGATCCGGATCAACACCAAAATCGAATCAGTTCTTCCTTTTCCCACGCTGAACATTTCCTGAAAATTTCATCAAAATCTATCCTTAATTTTTTGAGTTATTTTGTTCAAAGACAGACGGACGGACAGATAAACAAACTCTCCTGAAAACATAACCTCCTTGGCGGGGGTAATTACTACACAGCCAATATGCGCAATACAGAAAAGAGCAATAAAAGCAATAAACTAGGTTGGATACAGAGATCACACAAACCCACTGTTTATAAATCAGGCAGGCTGAAATGTATAGATTTTTTATAGATTTAAACAGCACTTGTAATGTATGAAGCAAGAAATACTCTACTGCTAAATACAATACGGGAAATGTTAACAGAAAGGGAGGGAGGTTATCTAAGGAAAAACCTACATTTTAAAAAACAAAAGGTTTGAACCACAATGAACATGTCAAGCTGTGACTTTGTGGAAAAGTTTGGATATGGGATAAAAAAAAATTACAAATATAAACCTGTTTAAAAAGAGGTACAAAAAACGGTTTACATAGATATGGAAGAGGAAGTGTGTTATCTATGAGCGAAGCGGTAAATAAATAAATAAATCATAAAAAATAATGAGTTGAAATTGATTATTAGTTGCTATAAAGTGTATACATATTAGATGTATAAGGGTTATATGTTTTGTAGATGCATATGTGTAATATATTTACAGAGATGTGAAAGCAGAACATACTTTTATACAACCCATGTGAAACAGTAACAAATGGTAGAATTTCAGAAAGTATTTACTTATTCCTACTCCTTCTGGAATCTGTATATTTAATTCGTTTATTTTTTTATTTGTCTATGAATGATATTTCTCTATTTTGCTTTCTTTGTTTACATGTTCAAAATCAAATTCAAATTCAAAGCCAAATGTGGACTTATCAGACCACAGCAGACTTTCAAACTTTGTGTTATTCCACCTCAAATAGGCTCAGGCCCAGAGACACTGACAGCAATTTTAGGTGTTATTGATAATTGCCTTTAGCTTTACATGGTACAGTATTAACTTGAACTTGTAGATGCAGTGACAAACTGTGTAAGCTGACAATGGTTTTCTTGAGTGCTCCTGGGCCCAAGTGGTAGTATCCTTTACAGAATGATGTTGGTTTCTAAGGGAGTGCAGTCTTAGCTATCAAAAGTCAATAGCATTCAATGTTGGGTTCCGATTTGCAAATCATTTTCTTCAGTTTTTGTTTACACTTTACAAAATATCCCAGTTTCACTGGGGTTGTGATTTTCAAAAAAGATACTCTTAAAATAATTTATTTTCTCCTTCTCACATTTTCTGAATTTAGTAGTTGTCTGGGCTGGATGGGGAATGGTGAGGGTCCTGATGTGGCCCTGGGGCTGCCCGTTGATGATCACTGATGCTATTATTATGTTTTTCCTGCTTTTCCTTTTAATATGCACAGCTCTTGGGTCAACCTCCAGTTGTTTTTAAATGAGCTCTGTAAATGACATTGACTTGACTCGTCCTGAATTAGTCACAATTATAGTCATACAGAGCACATGATACTAAATATAGTTCGTGTTGCAGGGGGGAAATGAAAGTGCCAGTCAGAGAGTGCACACTCCAGTCCAAACAAACCCAAGCTCACTGTGTAATAAAACTGCTTTACCTAAACGGCCGCTGCACGCCTGAATTCCTCGTGCAGTAGTAAAAGTCATTCTGATCTAATGTTAGCTAAGCACGCCATTACGGCCTCCCTTGCTGCTTGTTGCACTTAGAGCAATAAGCAATAACATCCACTCTGAGGGAACTTGGCTAAACGTGGGCAACTTTTGTGTGCTAAAAGTGCCAAGCTAAGAAAAACAGCAGAGCGTTTTATCAGAGGCGGGATGCTCGCTTACTGTACTCCAACACAGGGCTAATGAAGAGATATGTCCTCCATTATGGGGCCGTATTCCTGCTGCAGCGATTAGAAAAGTCTCCAGAGGGGCTCTATCACAGCCTTTCATTGAGTCTGGACCTTTGCAAATCTTCATATCCTGCACAATTTTCATAAATTGAAGTCTAATGAGCGCAGTTGACATAACTATGATTTATCATCTCACAGGGTTACCAATTTCAGCACGCCGCCGCAAATTATGAATGCCAAGGGTTTAATCATATTCATGCGTACTCTCGGCGAGGGGAATGGGATGTGTCACGTGAGTAACAGGGCCTA
The DNA here is from genome assembly GCA_036419115.1 of Scarus forsteni. Lineage (NCBI taxonomy): Eukaryota > Metazoa > Chordata > Actinopteri > Labriformes > Labridae > Scarus > Scarus forsteni. The sequence goes on from JAZDUH010000383.1 coordinate 25,211,373, forward strand.
AATGCCTCCCTCTCTTTTTATTGTAGGTGTGTTATGATAATGCTGGCTAACATGCAGAGTGCTAACAAGCTCCCCGAGGTGGCCCTGATATTGTTGACGGCAAGCACAGAGCAATATCCGTGCAGGGATCTCTCTGGGACACACTTCAGTGGGCTGTGGCATGCTGGGATATTAACGATTGCCCTGCCTTCTAAGACACACAATTAACATATCAGCATTGTTAATGTTATGGACCTAATTTGTAGGTTAGTATCGACAGAGTAATTTGGTGATTGATTTTTAATTTTTCTGAGTGCTGTAGGTTGGACAGTTTATTTCATTAAGTACTTCACAGGGGGACTCAATTAGAAAACGGGTTTTGTTGAAAAAAGACTAGATCTGCATCTCTATGTCTTATAATGAATAATCTGTATGTAATGAGCAGTTAATATTCAACCTTTTACTTTCAAAGCATCAATACTTATTCATTCATGGTAGTCACAGATTAACTTTATTTTATATAGCACAACACTAAAATTTATTTTTGTAAGCATCTTTTTTTTTTACTTGAATTCATGTTGTGGGAAGCTTAACACTTCACTCACTGGATTTGAAAGGAAAATATAATGTTTTGATGTCTTTGCTCAGAAGTCAGCTCAAGAATTTCTTTTTCTTTCAAAAATTGAATCCAAAAGACAACAAACTCCGTTCCTGTTGTGTTCAGCAATTCATTATTCAACAAGTACTGCAGATGGATGCCTTATAGTGTAAAGCATACTGGCAAACATACTGACAGAAAACAATTACACAGTCCAATATTGCACCCATTGAAAGAACAATGTGTTTTATTTCTATTTTAATGTTTCCCTAGAAGCCTGGCTTACAGTGTCAGTGGCTATCAAAAAAATAGCACGTAATATTTTTTAGTAATTATGACACAGCATATTTGATAGAAAACCGGTTATTTCATTTGTGTTTCTATGTTTAAGAAATATTGATTTTCAAGTTTTGAGATTTAAAAGTTATTTAACAGCACTTGCTTATTATGAAAATAATAAGAAAATGAAAATTCCTTGAATGGAAACTGCCATTTCAAGTTTTCAAAATTTCAACCATAAAGAAAGAAAGAAAGATATATAAAGCTACAGCGTGTTTTAATCTAATTTGCCACTGCAAAACCACAGCATTTCAACATGACAAAACATCAAATACCTTCTCTGTGGTCTTGAACAATTATTTATTTATTTATTAGTTGTTGTTGTTGTTGTTGTTGTTGTTGTTTTTTTTTGGGGGGGGGGGGGTTAGATAGGCAGGGATAATTTCTACGATATTTTCTGTAAATGTGTTTTCTGAAGTATTATTTGTACTTTTTGGAGGAAAGAGTGAGTCAATGAATTGAAAATAACCATTAATAACTAAAAATGGTATTATTTTACCTTGGCCAGGTGATTTTTTTTAAAGGAATTTAGATCAAGCTTTACTGATTGTTTTCTTAAAAATATAAATACACTGTAAAATCCAATAGCTTCCTTGACTTGCAAACATGAGTTAACTTTACTAAGTTAACAAAAATATGCCTTTATGACTGGTATTTATTAAGTAACAATCACTTGCATGTGTAAAAATGCTAAATAAATGCAAAATACTTATTTTTTAAAGTAAAGATTACTTTTTTATAGTTAAGCTCACTCGCAACAATAAGTAGTAAACACAATCTCAGATGAAAGTCAGATTTTCACTTAGAGCATCTGGTAATTTACAGATATCATTGATCTCTTTATTAACAGTATCCCTTCAATACGATTGTCCCAGCTCTGAAAAATTATAATGATGTGCACTGTTCAATACATCCTCATAGTTTCACAGTAATTTACTGGGTAATGTCTGAGATGATTTCACAATATACTAATGTAAATTGATTGTTTAAACAGATTAAATGTAAACTATGTTGTGTTTTCACACAGAAAATCTGACACATAGAAACTGTAAAATAATAATACAGTGTTTTGAAAATTACAGTAAGTGACTGTAAATTCATGTTATTTAACAATGACCCAGACTTTTTTGTAAAAGGACAGTCAAATGTTGTGAAATCCAAGTTCTGTACATTGAGGGTACTGCGGAGTATTGTGAATACAACACTGATTTAAACTCAGTAGCCAGTTAATTACTGTAAAGTGAAAGAATGCATGCAACAATGAAACACTCTAACTGTTTAAATAGTTACCCATCATGCATCACAAAACCCTCATGACAAATATTTGATATAGAAATAAATCCTGTGAAAACATTGTGACTTTAACAGTGTGATGATCAATGTTGCCTGTCCTTTTAAAAGAGTGACAATGTAAAAAGTATTGTCTAGAATTCTTAAAAATATACTTAAAGGAGACATATCATGCTGATGCATGATTTAATACTTACATATAATATAGTTAATTTGAGAACAAGACCTTACACCCCCTTAATTTTCAAAAAATGAAATATTGTATTTTTTCTGATATCCTAGAACGAGATTTGATGCCTCTGAAAATAGGTCATTGTGAGATGACCACGAGATTTAAATCGTCGTGATGACATGGGGTACATTTCTTTTCATTGGAGTAATCTGATAAAACACTTCCTCCTCTGTGATGTCCGTTAGCCACAAAACCGTCACCGAGGAACACATCCACCAGCAGCAGCAGTATATAGCTCCCTAGCTCACGTTCACTCATTACCAGCTCTGGCCTGTAGGGGGACGTCGCTGCTTTGAGCCTGCTGGAAAATACAGTAGAAGAAGAAGGACAGGCTGGCTCTACCCCTGATAGAACTGACCAATCAGAGCACAAAGGCTGTGACGTTGCGAGGTTATTGTAGGTCAGCCTGAGATCCGAACGTTTCAACGAGAGCTTGATAATGGCCTAAAATGAGGATTTTGAGAACGCTATTGTGGGGCAATGAAGGAACTAAATGACTTGTACTGAGGGCAGAAATGATTTACAGGCATCCTAGTCTGGCATAGTGAAAAGGAGAAACAAGCATGATATGTCTCTTTTAATGTGTTATTATGTTAAAGCTTTTCTTGTCATTTAAACGTGAGTTACTAGCTTTGCTCTTATTCAACCCTCACATCAGTTTTTCTTCTTCAGATTGAACTCTTCTTATACAAGTAAAAATCAACATGGAGCCCTCACATTGAAAGCTCTACATCTTCATTCAGGTCTGCAACAGTGACTGGTCAATGTTTTCAATTAGCCCCCCTCCCAATCCCACCATCACCTTCTGAACTGCGGAGGAGGGGGAGGTGGCAGCTGAAGTCTTGTTTTCGATGGATGACGTGCAGGAGACCTACAGCGCCCGGCCTTTTGTGAGAGCAAAGCAAGCATTGATAGGAGCCGGTAGAAACTATTGACATTATAACATCTCAGTCTGCCGGGCCACTGTGGCACTGAGCTGCAATAAATTGAGACGAATGATCAGTCGATGACAATTTCCATAATCGTTATACCTTCCGTAATTCATCAAGGTAATGATACCCGCGTCCCTAATGTCACATTTATTCCATTTTGTGCACAGCGGCAAGCGCGGAGCAGAGCAGAGTGAGCGCCCACCCCCCTCCCCAACCCCACCCTCTTCCACCTCGTCTCCATCCAAAAGGATTGATTACACACCAACTGCTTTTTTGCTCCTGCGTCTGAGTGGAAGAGCAATGTGTTATTTGACCAAAAATAACAATGAAGGGGATAGGAAGCGCAATCTAATTCCACTCATTCAACTTCCCTCTCTCTCCGAGGGTGACAGGCAAACAAGGAGGCCATTACAGTTCAGCACTGGCACCACTTTTTCCAAACCAGAGAGACGAGACGGGTTGGGGAGAGAGGAGACTATTTCCCCATTCGCCCCAGCTCTCTTGAACACATCAAGATTCATCATTACCCCGTCTCCCGTCCCCTCTGCTCATTAATGACATAGTTTCTCTTTGACAATTATTCGTCATTATTGGCAAACGAGAGCAGCGCGAAACCAGCGCTGTGATTCAATTACTGACGCAGCCATTCAAGATTTATTTCTTGTTCCCGGTGCGCTGCAAACTGCTGCACCATGACAAAAAATAACAACTTCAATCACAGGAGCAGCATGAGGATGAGGATTTTTCATAATGGATACTACACACTAAAAATAGGGCTGGGCATTGCATTGAGTATTGAAGTTTTACTGATGTAAGTCAATTATAAATGTTTAGAAATATGTTGTAAAATTATCATCAAAATATTGTTGCATGCCACTTCTGACTTCACACAGATGTTTTTATATGTATCTTTACTGATGTGTTTATATTGTTAGTGAAAAATGACATAAAGTGGATTCTGTATGAATGTATAATGTTTGTGAAAGTTAAAGGAATAATGTGTGTGTTATTCAAGATTCAAGATGCTTATTGCTTTATACCCACTGAAACATATGGCCCTTACTAGCACGCCTTGGCCCTACTCTACTCGGCCCTACTCGATTTGCAGTGTGTTTCCACTAGCCCGGTACGTCCTAAAACAAGCTAGTTTTAGTACCTATTCCGCTCTGGTTCCAAGTGAGCTGAGTCGATACTAAAAGATGACATCACCGACTGCCGGCTACTGGTTGGTCAGACAATGTCTTCATCGATGAGTCATGAGCGCGATGACCCAGCATGCTAGCCATAGCTACCATTAGCTTACCCTCATATGTCTTTCCTTCTCAAGGGGTTTTTCTTCTTGCCACCTGCAGCCTTCTTCTGCTTTCCTTTTTAACTCAGTTTGTGACAAAAAGCCACAGATTGTTGTGTCGAGCTCAAACTGATGTCACCACAGTGCCGCTCAGCTGTTTACAGCGACACTGCACCCCGTTGGGCAGGCGATTGAGGGCTAATGGAAAAGCAGCACAAGGCGAGTAGAGTAGAGCCGGGTAGAGTCGAGTGGAGTAGAGTAGGGCTAATGGAAAAGGGCCATAAGTAGTCATTAATCGGCTATTAAAATCTTGTTTTGCGACAACCACACAACCCCAAACTAAAGTATAAAAAATGTAAAATAGAATATAAACCCCTGACGTATTAAATATAAAATATAAAGTATAAAGTGCACACAAACAATAAGACAGGATGGTTCAAATGTGCAAATGTCAGCAATAGTGCAGAAATTGTGCTAAAATTGCAACTATGGAGGTAGATGGGTTATGTTATTGTCCAGGAGTTAAGCTAAAGTCCTTGATTTAGAGGCCTGATAGCCTTGGGGTAAAAGCTGCTGGTGAGTCCTTGTTTTCTCACACCTGTAGCGTGATGGTGGGAGTGTAAACAGTTTGTGTTGTGGGGATTGTGGTACATGATGATGTTGTTGTCATCAACCTAAAGTTTCTGGGGGTCTAGAGTGGCGCAAATGACCTTGCAGAGCAGCTTGATCCATCTGATTCAATGTCTGGAATCAGGCAAATCCATCACCTAGCTCCAAACAACAAAGACTGTGAGTGACACAAAGCTGGACAGCCCAAGTGTACAGAGATTAGCATGGATGCTAACAGCTTCAGTAACATTCTAGACCGCATTTCTTTATGAAACATAAATAGTAACACTACAAACTTCTCTGTGGAAAGGTTATTTTCACTCTCTTTCTGCAGATTTTGGTTGGAGTTTGTTTTGGCCCACATTCTGTCTGTTACACTGCAGCAGTAGTGCCCACCTACTACATTATCTGACTGGCCCATAATGGATGTGATTGACTGAACGGTCGTCCAGTCATCTGAAAGATTTCCTGAGAAGGGTTCTACCCATTCTCAAATACTTTCTATGAGCTCTTGTCCAGGTGGACTTGTGAAATATATTGAGCTCTCCATCTGGTCCATCAGGTTATCATCCCTGCTTCACCTCTCTATAAACATTTCCTTTGCCACAAGCTCCACCAATCAGAGGGGGCACTGTAACATATTTTGAAAGTTGGAGAAAACAAATTGATTTTTACTACAAAAACAACTGTTACATATAAATAGACAATGCTCTCCTCTCTCTTGGTTAAAAAATAACAAGATCATTACATTTCTGTACATTTTTCTACCACCAATCACTGAAATAATTGATATTATAAAACGCAAAGTTTATAGACAGGAACATTTTTACTTCAATTCAACAACATGTCCCAATGTTGTTGCTGTCTTTGTCTACAAACAAAATTAATAATAAAATATTCCTTAACAGTGGGTGTCAGGATTTTTTCCCTTACAGTCCTAAGATTGCTTAGTAGTGCTTTCAATGTTCGTACCAACACCTGACATAATTCAGAATAAAGATGACAACAAGCAGCTGGATGCAATCAAGTGAAATTTTACTTGCAGCAAGGAGAACAACAATACAGAGTGTCAAACAGTCTGAGATGTTGATCTGAAGCTAATACAATGTCTTCTCTCTTTTATAAGAGTGTGTGTGTATGTAACATGAGGGGAGGGGTCGTGAGGTGGAGTGGCCTTCACACAGGCTCCTCATCTCCATGGAGCTGGTCTCGAAGGTGCACCGAGCTTCGGACAGTTGAGTAGAAAGGAACAAGGAGTGAACTGCAAAAGGTCATGTAGAGAGTGTGTGTGTCAGAAGAATGCATTTGCTAAGCAATGGTTATATAACAAAATTAGGACAGAGACAAGAAAGAGATGTTCAAATACATGAAAAGACTATATACAATATGTACAAAGGTCAAATCATTCCTCACAGTGGGCATCCAGGTATTCTATTTGGGTGGCTGTGGTATGAAAGAGAAATATAATATTTGCATTTTGCAACAATCATTTCAAAAGTTACTCCTTAGAATGAAATAACTACTTGTCATGGGCTGGAGGAACATATCTTAATATACAGTATCTCTGTAAAAGCTAAGAATATCAAGATATGATTTTGGTCCCACTGCAGCAGCCATTCTTCCCTTCATCGACTCTGTCATTTCATAAACACTTTTCCTTTCTTATTGCTCTACGCTGTCTTTTAATAAACTGTGATTCAGAGCTACAGAACTGTGTGTCAGTCTGCCATTAACACAAAGTGAGTGTCTTCATTTAAATGCTTTTTCAGGACATTCACAGTTGGACATCAATAATAAACTCGACAGAACTGCTGTTTACAATTTATTATGCCTGCACGGACAGCAGCAATATTGAAATAATAAAGTCTGACATAATTAAGTCATTACATTGTAATGCAGTTACATTAATACTGGCATTGGGAGAAATCTAATTGAAATGCCTGACTAAATCTGAGATTAATAGAGCCACTGTGGGATGTCAACATCTTATTCATTTGACTTTTTTTTTCTCCATGACATGATGAATGAGTGTGTTTGATGAACATCATGGTGCTTAATACACTGGATGCATTTTGGAGACATTTTCACTCAATAACATGTTAGTGTAGGTCACTACTGCTGAAAAATGTTAGCTCAATTGCCTTAGTACAGGCTAGATAGATTGGCAGAAAGAATACTTCAATAATCCTCTTGGGGAAATTTGGCTATTTAGGTGAGAGATGATGTTTTTGCCTGCATATGTTTGTCTGTTTGTTTGATTGTTTGCCACCAAGATTATGCAAAAACTACTGGATAGATTTTGAATTAATTTTTTAGATGTCAGTAATGGCCCAACTTCAAAATGATTACATTTTGGCAGTGATTCAGATGACTGCTATTAGCAAACATTTATTTTCGCTGAATAACTATCTGACTAATAATCATATCAACATGATTTCGAGTGCTATGTGTGGATTTTCAGGGTCAAGGTATCATATCATGATGGTAACTTTATCATGGAACTATTGCTTTTAGATGTAACTCCTATATGTGAGCGACCTTAGCCATGGTTTGCATTTGAATATGCGGATCCAGGAATTTTTGTAAAGACTTGTTAACACTGCGATGTATGCCCTCAGAGCACTTCTAGTTGCCTTCGGGATTTATCAATAGAATACAAAGGCACAACAGATTAACTCCTCAAACGGTCTAAATTTTACACTGCAAAAAAAGATTTTTAAGAAATAAAAAAAAGCTTGTTTCTAGAAATTTGTTCTTATATTTTACCTAAAAAGAAAAATTATCTTGACAAGCAAGATGTGTGTTAGAAAAAAATATCTTATTTCAAGAGAATATGTCTAACAAAATCTTAATAAGAAAGTACATCTAAAATTAAGCAAGTATTGCTGGTAACAAGCCACAACAGTGGTTTGAATGAAGTCCCAACAGAAGAACAAGATTATTTACTTATTTAAAGATTAAGATTAGTTACACAATTTCTTAGTTTAAGAAATCGCACAAATATAAGTTGAATATATCTGACCGTCTAGAGTTATCTGATATGCCTGTGCCCAGAGGCCGGCTGGAGTGTCCCCATACACTCCCTGTGTGGAGCCAAGCTAAGCTAGCGGCTATGGTTTGAAGTCTCTCAAAATAATTGGTACTGGACGTACAGTCAAGAGAATGGTCTCTACCTGCTTGTTATGTACTGGGGACTGAGGTAAGATATCGAAACAACAAAAATGTTGGAATATTCCTTTAAAAAAGCACAAAAAATGCATTTTTGAGGATGATGGCTGAATTGTTGAGAATTATGCTTTTAGAACTGTTTGTCAGCTGATTTGACTTTTTTAATAAATGGCAAGAAAACAGGATTGCTTCTGGTGCCTTGATTTTAGATAAAAACACTTACATTTGTGTTTTATTTTTCAGAAATTATGTCTTATTCTAAGTTAATTTTGCTTATTGCTTTTCTTCGAGTTGGAGGATAATTTCTTTAAACCAGCTAAATCAGAAAGACATTGTCTTGTTTTAAGAAAATCTATCATATTCCAAGACTTTTTACTAAATGAAAAACATGTTGGTTCTTAAATTAAGTAAAAAAACATTCTCGAAATAAGCTAAATCAAAAAGCAGAACACAAAATTTAAGCAAACTTCCTTATTACAAGTGTGCTTGTAATAAGCAAATTTTTCTCAAATTCAGGGCAATTTTATCCAGTTTCAAGACAGATTCCATCAAGATTTATAAGCTAATTTTAAGAATTCTAGCCAAACAAAATTTGCCTACCCCATTGGCAGATTTTTTTGCTCAAAACAAGAAAATTGCAACAAATTTAAGGATATTTTGCTTAGGGCTGTTTTTGTAGTGTATAAGATTGAGGAGACCAGATGTGAAACTCTTGAGGTCCTGACGTTGTCCCCGTCATCAGTTGTTGATCACAGTGGTAGGTCAACTGAATACCTTGTGAAGGCAACAGTAAGGCTTATTACCTCCGCCAAAGAGGTTATGTTTTCAGGAGAGTTTGTCCGTCCGTCCGTCTGTGAACAAAATAACTCAAAAAGTAATGGATGGATTTGGATGAAATTTTCAGGAAATGTTCAGCATGGGAAAAGGAAGAACAAATTCGATTTCGGTGTTGATCCGGATCAGCGTCTGGCCGCCACGGCGAAAAATGTGATTTCTGTGAATAACTACTGAACCAAAGTAGATATCATTTTGAATCCAATTGCTAATGGTATGTTTTCATGGTCAAGGAATCTAAATATTTAGATGAAATAAAGGTAGGAGTAATATTTATGGTCAAAATGACAATATGGCTGAGGACTGTGACGCTGGCGGAGGTCTGCGCTCTCCGAGTGCTTTCTAGTTTCTCTATGTCATGTTTTGTGTTTATGTGTAAAAGGACTTAAGTGAAACTATTGCTCAAAAGACCACCAGTGTAACTCTTCCCATGATGAAACACCCTCACAATAGAGCAACAACATTACATGAAATGGCTGACTTAAATGGAGACTTCTACCAGGTTTATTTTCTTCACCTCCTAAAAAAGCCTTTGATTTGAATATCTGTCTTCAGTGCACTCTAACAAGAATCATTTCGCAGAGCAGAGCACCATTACTGCCAGTACATTTCATTTCACTACCATTTTCTCGGCTCTCCTGCATGCTTAACTCATGGACCTTGATTATCGGTGTCTCCTGTATCACATGAATTTCCCCTGCAGTGAAAATTCCCCGCACAGCCTCAAAAATCAAACCTTGTCATGTCACAAAGGTATTCTTCACTCCGACAGCTGCCTTTTGACTTTCCAATCAAGCCATTTCCTGGGACTTGGTATGCGAGTGTGCATTTGTAGCTGTGTGTACATGCGCATACACCACACCCTCATCCAAGGCTCGAGCCTCCTCCAACACTTGATTGACATGATATTGACTCATCCTTACGCATCCCAAGACAAACTGTCAATACAAATGTCTCAGGGATATCCCATCAAGATTGGATCTGCCTGTGATGGACAAGTTTTGGGGAAGTGGTGGACAGTGCAGCAGAGCGCTCAATGAGTCAACATTCCCATTAAAAGTAGCCGTGCACTGGGGGACTTGAGTTTACCATTAAGAAAAATAATTATCCCAACATCATTCGAAGATGAGAAGAACTTTGACTGCAGCTTGGTTGAGCACTACAGAGGGCCCGAGCAGCAGGGAGTGGATATAATTGAGCTGAAATTGGTCTCCCATGGCAATGATACTTTGTTCAATCTAATCCTCTGCTCTGATTGGCTGATCGGCTCTCTCATTTCTGTCTTGAAGAGAGGTTGAAAAGAGGCCCATCTATTAGGTAGCCTCTATCAAATCTTTGATACAACACATAATTCCTGTCTTAAGGGAAGACTGTGTTGTCAAAGACTCACAGGGCAGACCTTGATGCTTTGAATATTATCTGATAGTCATGTCGAGAAATAATCTTTATTCCAACAAAACTCTTTAATTTAAGCTTTAAATATGCAAAAGGGAAACCTTCTGTTATGCACCCTCTGGATATTACTCCGTGTTTCACTGTACGTTGCAGATGTTCTTATGAGGAGCAGAAAATCAAACATGTTTTTATTTTGTTGACCTGAACCAGTGTTCGGAGAGAATAATCAATTCTTCATGCATCTCTTTTGGATCAATATTAACACATGGGAGATGAGAAAGTGCAGCTCCTCAGGCAACTCTCAAGAAAGAGAGGCATTCAATGGAGAGAGAAGATGAGTAAAGTAAAGGTCTTGATCTACCTCCTTTTCTGTTAAAGTTATTGTGTAGGTTTGGTGAATTAAAAAGGGTTATGCGTAGGGTTACAAAATCTAATGAATTGTAATACTGATCACAGTTATGGCCCTCCAACAATGAAAAATAAGATGACTGACAGTTGTTATTGCTGATAAACTAGTAGTGCTAGAAGAGCTAAAATATCTGCGAAGGCTTTTCCAACATTTTCAGGTGAGTTATTGTGAAAATGTATAAAACTGCCTTATACCCATGTTTGGATCAGAGATGACCACGAGTCTCTGATTTAGAATCTAAGTCAAGTCACGAGTCTTCGACCTCAAGTCGAGTCAATTCTTGAGTCTTTGAGGGGCAAGACTTATCGAGTCACCAGTCTTTGATCTTGAGTCCGAGTCGAGTCACGGGTCTTCACACACACACAAACACATACACACAAATATGATGTAGCCTCTGGCAAAATACAGTATATCCAAATTTTTATTCAGACTTTATTTTCTTTCTAAAAAAGTTTCTGCAGTGCACATGCATGCCATGGTCAGGTGCAAAACAAACATGCCATGAGCAGCCGAAAAGAAACTATATGACATTTAACAGTACAATAAAATAAATAAAATAAACAAAGTAGTAAGTAATAGTAGCCGTGCTGTTGGAAGTTTGTGTAGCAGCAGGTCAATATAAAGAGTAGCAAAGCTGGCGGTGGAGTTTCTCTGGCAGCTGCTCCATTTGTGCTTGCCATGATGACTGATGATGACTGACTAATGACTGATGGTAAATGGTAAATGGTAAATGGACTTGAGCTTATATAGCACTTTTCTAGTCTTGGCCTACTCAAAGCTGCTTTACACCGCAGGTCACACCTACCCATTCACACCCATTCGCTCTCACATTCACTCACTGATGGTTCAGAGTTTCTATGTTAGTTATCCATCAGTATCTCTAACACATGCACACCCTTTCATGCCCATTTACACGCCGCTGACGCAGCAGTGGGAGCAACTTGAGGTTAAGTGTCTTGCCCAAGGACACATCGCCATGTGTCGCCCAGAGCTGAGCTTGAACCTGCAACCTCCCGATCACTGACCAAGCGCACTATCCAACTGCGCCACCGACGCAGACTGATGACTGATATGTCGTAGGGACGGGCCCCCAAATTCCACGAAAGTGCCGCGCAGTGCATAAAACATGTTATAGACTGGGAAAAGAAATTAACAATACCTCACTTCGCTTCTCTAAGGTCCCTTTGCTGGTCCCAACCACACAACTTTGGGATTTATTCAACTTCTATCTGCCTATATCCTTGTAGAAAAGATGTTTGGTGTCATGTACACAGTGTTATTTTTTTCTGTACCTCTATGATCATGGATCATCGAGCCAGTTATTAGTGGAAATGTGCAAAACTGACCTATCATTTAGAAAAACTTCAAAGAAAATCCTGGACCCACATCTGGAATCAGATCACCAACAAAATGTAACAAAACCTCTATTGAGCCATGATCATCATTAATTCAATATTTATTTTTTATACAAAATCCACAAGTAATTTTGGAGTTATTTTGCCAATATACACATGGGCACACAAAACCTAACCTACTTTTCAAAGGTAATGAATTCTTTGTTCACAGTTATTCCAATTACTATTCATTAAAGAGCCCATATTAAGCCTTTTTGTAGTATGTTTTGTCCTTTAGTGTGTTTAACATGTCTCCCCTGTGTGATAGAGTACTTCTGCATACAAGACAAAAAGTCTGTTCTGATTTCCATACAGTCTGCCCACACAGTGTTCTCTATGCACTGCACACGCCACAGTAAATACTGCCCTGTCATTTCGATCAGTTGGTTTCCATACACAATCAGTCTCTAGTGAGAAAGGGCAGCATATCTCCATGCTGACTGGCTGGAAATATGTCTACATTCAGCTTCACTGTTCTCCAAACAGTGCTATTCCCTGCCCAAGTATATCAACCAGCAACAGCAAACAAGCAGAGTGTCCAGGTGATTTCCAAATGCAGCATTTTGAGAAAATGATACTGATTCAGAAAGCTCTTGTTGCTCTTTCCTGTTTTCTTATGATACCTTGTGGTTTTCTTGTGACCCTCTGATCTTGTGTTTCAAGCTGCAGCACTGATTGGATGCTATGAGGTTGTTACTGTTCAGACGGCATTAAGTTCTGCCTCTGTACATGTGAGTGGGTTGATCTAAAGTTTGCAAAGACAGCATGTACAGTATGGCACTGTTCAACCTTTCAGAGGCTCCTTTGGTTATCAATCGACTGACATCACATGGCTTCATCCAGTTCTTTCTACAGTAAATAATGCAAACTCATATGTTGTGCATTCAGAAATAGTTTTCTGCATATGTTGTCATTATTGAAGAGTTATTTTTGTCTTTCTTTCATCTCAAATCACTCAAGCTGTTCTCCTCTGAGCTCTGGCATCAACAAGACTGTCACTCACTGGATATTCTCTGTTTTTGGACTGCCCTCTGTAAACCCTAAAAGTGATTGCACATTAAAATTCCAGTAGATCAACAGTTTAAAATATTCAGTCCAGCCAGTCTGGCACCAACAACCAAACCATTTTTAAAGCCAATAAAATCACCTCTATTCCCCATTCTGATGCTCAGGTTGAACTTCAACAGGTCATATTTACCATGTCCAGCCAGATAGTGTTTATTTAACCCAGGTGAAAAGGAAGGGCGAGATATATGTGTATTTTGGTTTTAAAACAATTAAAATTGATGAAGAATTGTGATAAATAATCATGACCTCAACATTTATTCTTAATAATCTGATTATCAGAATTCTGACGCCATGGTCTAGTGACAGACTCACAGAGCTGTGTTAAATATAATTTAATCAACTATCCATGCTATGAGCTATTTGCAGCTGTCGAGGCACAGCTAAGCATATACCATACTGAAAAACATATGCAGCTGCAAGTAGTGCCATAATCACTTAAATATATGTTATAATCTGGATTTAAAGGATTATTAAACCCTCTGCTTCCCACCCCCCTATTACAGCATGTCACATTATTTCCATGTGTCCATTATGGATAGAGCATGCTGGGAGTTAATCTGTCATGTAATCCATTATAGGTACAGCAGGGTATGCAGCTGAATTAAAAAAAACATTGAAATTATTGATTTGTAGCATGATTTTACATTTTCACACCGCTGTGCCTGAACTGGAAACAAATGCATGAAAGAGGAGGCAGACGGGTGCTCAGTGAGTGATAAACGGGTGCATAATGGAGTCCATTGTGTTGCAGGTCATTACTATCAGAGTGCGAAGAAGTCACAGGGGCTTAAGTACAGCAATGGATTTAAGTATTATTAATTTGGTGCACAAACCTCAATTTAAGACCAATAATTTAGAAAAAAGTTCTATGATACCGTGAGACCAGTATTTTGAGATTATGGCTAATTTTTAGGATTAAAGTTAAAATGCATACCAGTTTCAGTTAAATTTATGTTATTTTTTGCCCTTGAAAAGACATTAGAGGGGTGCTGGTTTGGCGTAGTGGTTACCACCCCATGTACTTGCTTCTGCTGGTCCAGGTTCGAATCCCGCCTGTGACCAGTTTGCAGAGTGTCTTCCCCTACTCTCTCACCCCCTTTCACAAGCCTATCCACTGTCTCTCTCCTATCAATAAAGGCACAAAATGCCCCAAAATATACTTAAAAAATAAAAAAGACATTAGATTGTGGGAAAGAGGTAAAATAAAAAATTCATAAGCACATTTCAGTCTTCTGTTAAAACAATTTCTTTTTAACTTACATAACAAGCATGTAAATAAATGGTCACATTTTTGTTCTAACAAAAAAATACTGGAATATCATGAATAAGGGGATTTTACTCAAAGGAACACTACACCCAAACAACGATTTGGCCTCATTTTCTACTCACCCTCATGCTCAACAACACTGTGGAGTAGTTTTGGAACATCTAGGATGCAGCCGGAGATCTGGGGGTATACTTGCTGTCCACTGCCATTGATATCATGACTTAGAACAAGAAATCCCACATTCTGCTGTGAGCGACGGAGCCGTGGACAGACACAAGAGGGGTCAGCAGAATGTGGGATACCTTGTGTTCTTGTTTCTTGTTCTACGCTCCTAGTTATTGCAGAGTGCGCATTCGTTTGTTTTGGTCAGCCGCGGCTCCCGTAGGCACCCGTAAGTGTATCATAGAAATGCCAAGTAGTACTGTTTAGGCTATAAACATGTGCTAAATGATGTCGTTTCGAGTAAATGGTGGACGTTACCCGCTCAGGACACTTGGATTACAGCGCACGAGCAGTATGGAGGAATACCGCCAACTTTTTGTGGACTTTTAAGGACACTGTTCGTTTGGGCTCTTCTCTAAGTCATGATATCAAAGGCAGTGGACAGCGAGTATACCCCCAGATCTCTGGCTGCATCCTAGATGTTCCAAAACTACTCCACAGTGTTGTTCAGCATGAGGGTGAGTAGAAAATGAGGCCAAATCGTTGTTTGGGTGTAGTATTCCTTTAAAGTATTTTTCTGTAGGTCAGTTCAAATTGATATCAGTGCTCTTATTGATATCCTTTTGCTCACAGATAGGACAATTTAGTGCTTACAAAACCTGAATACCTGTTTTGTGTTGCTTTAACGTAAATAAATAAAAAATACCCCCCTTTATGGTCATTCACAACTATTTATTTATGGGTTTTGAATTACACTAAACACTTTCAAGGTAAAGAAAATTGCTCCATATGAGCAATCACTTCCTGCTGTTGTCGTGTTCTAGCTCCGTTCGTAGCTTCCTGCTTTAAAGGCCTATGATTGGGCCATGCACAATGGTTGTAGATCGTAGCTTGGAAAGTTGAATTTGCCTGATTACAGATATGAACAGGTGGATCCATCTGCGCTGCAATGTTATTAGATATGATCTTAACTGGAAAATGAAACTAACTGAGTAGAGTCAAGTAAAGTCAGAACAGATACCATGTATAAAAAAAGTTCCAAATGCTGAAACACTGTAACAGTTATTATAAATGGTTCCTTGCATATGTTGAGGTGTTGTGAGTAGGGGTCCATGTTTTGGTAGCACAAATAGTTTGGGGATGATAATATTGATACAAACTCTAATCTTGGGTGCAGTTTCGGAGCTAAAACCCCTATTGTTGGAATGTCTGTTAAAACTTATACAGTAAAAATGAATAAATTATACTCATATCTTTACAGCCAAGGCTTTTTGTATCTCAAAGATGCAAAACTGTGTACATTCAATACAACTGCTGCAGTATGCCACAGAAAATATACCATAGATCTAAGAAACAAATGCAATACAACAATAAAAATATTCTCCTACTATTGAAAATCAATACTCTTGAAACTTTCCAAGCCCATTTATTAGCATTTTCCTCATTTAGTTAACAGAATATGTAACAAAGTTGGCATCACATTTCCCCATAACCTTATTTCTGTTGCAAATTGCTTGTATCTAAAGATATTTTTCAGGAAAAAAAGGCTACAATAACCAGAGGCTGTAGGATTGTGTTATTCCCCAGGGCTTTTCTCTGCAGAGCCATGGTTAGATTGTGCATAATGTTGTGCCATAGTGTAATCCTTGTGCTGTGTGCAGTTTGTGTTCAGAAATGCAAATCTTTATAGCTCTTTAGTTGGTCCAATAAAAGCTGGACCACGGGGACATTTCAGCATGTGGACAACATGTGGGCTGCTGCAGTTTATGAAGGGTTTTATGGCTGTTTTGTATTTAGTGTCTGATGAATGGGAACATTGAACACCATGGCCACAGTGTGATAATACCCCGTAGGTCTATTTGACTGTACCAGAATGGGCTATTACATCTTTTAGATAGTGAGAATATTTAAATCTGATCAGAGGAGGCAGCGGGCTCGTTGTATTTAGAGATGGATCATTTTTGAGGCCGTTCCAGTGTTTAAGGATAATGTTTTTGACCCTGCCTGTTAGAGGAGAATACTCAGAGGAGATAGTGAGCGGGCTGAGGTAGCTGTTGTTTTCTTAGCTAACAGGGATTTCTTGTCTGTAGTGCCCTCTGACAGGCCCAGGAGATTTGAGCTGGGGAGTAGACCCTGAGCTGGAAACACTTACTTCAACTGAATCAGGAGAAACCACACAAGAATGCTGTGTACAGTGTCATATCTGTCTCTATGCTACATATAATCTTCTGTATCATACAGTGGGGGGTGTAGGGGGAAGCATCTGCCCGCTCTGTTCAAATGGGGATTAGAAGGTACAATGAGAAAAAAGAATGTTTAAATTAATAAGTGACAAAAATGTTTAAAGGTGCTGTGAGGAGAAGACTATGCTATCCATGAGCACGCGCGGCGACTGTCGTAATGCTGCGTTCTAGTAACCTTGGAACTGGGAGTGACATCATCTCCGACTTATCGGCGTTCCAGTTGAAGTCCGGAAAGGACATGCCGATCTACCAGGCTATTGTTAGCTGTTGTTAGCACGCCCTGCATTGTTGTTCACAAATATCACATGAAGAATGTGCTTATTACTATGGCAGCATTTTTGTGAATATAAGTCTAACAATACTATGTTTACAGCTGATCTAGAGCGACACACCCCAGTCAGAATTGCAAATAAATTGATTATTACAGGAGTTAAATAACTGTTCACACTGGGGGCATCCATCTTCGATTGTCACGTCGATTGGGACGTTCCAGTTGCAGTTTCCTACTCGGAACCTGGAAATTCCTACTTCTGACTACAACTGGAACGCACCAAAGGCATGACTGAAGCAAAAGCGTGCTTTTGTTGTGATGCTAATAAATGCAGCCCGGACCTTCCTCAGAACTCTGCATTGCTTTACAACTTCTTTTTTCAACAACTTACAGAATGCAAAGCGACGAGGTAATGTACCTCTTTCTAGTTAGCAGTAGTTTTTGATGTGTGACAACAAGCAATTTTTGGAAAACTTGTAGCCGGCTATATATCGCTACTTACAGCCCGGTGCTGATATAAATAATAAAATAATATAAAAAATAATGAAATATAAAATAAAACACATCATATAAAAAATGAATGAATGAATAAAGTTAAAAGAAATAAAGTTAAACATAAGAAAATAATCAAAGGGTGCAAGAATAAGAATAAAGACACTAAAAGGTAATTCAGGTAAAAGCCAGACGAAAAATGTTGGTCTCCAGTTTGTTTTTAAAAACATTTAAAACATAACATGAAGCATTTGGCTGTCGTAATAAAAAAGATGGCTCATTGTGAGATTTTGTAGCAACTATGGGAACTGTTACTTTCGGAAGACCTGAGGGCTCTACTGGGCTACTAGGGTAAAGCAAATCAGATAAATAAGAAGGACTTTGACCATTGAGAGCTTTAAAAAACAGCCATAGATTCTTAAAAGCTTATCAGGATAAGTTATAGGGACTGATCTTACTTTTAAATGGTCATAAAAAGTACACACAATTTAGAAATTCAAGATATCGAACCAATCATCTCATTTTTTTTTCTCAATATTAATAAATGTTCACTTAAATCTGGCCTTAAATCATGAGGTAAAAATAAAAAAATGTCTTGTTGGTGACCCCTTTTTTATGGTGTTCGAGTTTTGAAAGATCCATTGGAAAACATGGGACCACATTTCTTTTGTTGTTCCATAACAGAACACTGAAGACCTGGATCTGCCTTTGCAAACAGTTTCCTCTTAGGTGCTTTTGACCTCTTTACTGTAAATGACAGTCAATGATTTGTCACCTGGCAGCAGAGAGATGCGGGTCTTTCATAATCGTGCTTTTTTGTGTTTGACGCAATCACTTTTCATGCTCCTAGGTGAAGGTAAAAACGTTCAGATAAAATGGTGCCAGTGATGCTGCTGAGTCTGTGGCTCGGCTGAGTGACATGTCTCATGATAAATTCATGCCGGTGACAAGGCTGAGTGACTCCTGGGGCGTGGGTTAATTTGTCAGGAGGCCGCCTGTGCTATGAGGGGTGGCACAATGACAAAGCAGAATGTCACCATTTCATTGTATAAGAGTGAGAGAGAAATAGGCCGTGAAATGGCCAACTTCTTTTAGCTTGGCGTTCATGATACTAGAGATATGCCATGTTCACCCAGCTGTGATTTAAACAGTTCGGGTTTGAGTTCATCTCAATTCATTTTCAGCAAGAATCATTGTGGACTTCTACCGAACCATGACTCCATGCTTTTGGTTCAGCAGGCTTTGGTGTGTGTTTGAGCACAGAGGAAGACATTCTCGCTCTGGGGACTTTTATGGAAGTATACAAGTGTAGAGACAATGAAGGTGGTGTCCCAGCTAATCTACATACACATGTACAGCTTTCAAGAACAATACTGAACAGGGTTTTCTGTTCTCATTAAGTGCTTTTATTTTCTGCCACTATTGATATGAACCTCTTGCCTTCCATTAAATATATTCAAACTGAGGGAGGTGGACTTTATTACATAGTGCCTGTCTTTTATTTGTAGGGGAATTCTAGTTGGAGAAATGCAGATTTGCTATTGGGAAGATGGCCTTAAGTCACTCCTAAACACATTCTAATTGACTGTGAGTAGATGGACTGAAGTTTGGTTGAGACAACGTATAGTATGGCCGCTTCCATTAGACAGCATCCACAGCATTCCAAATGTTAAGATAACATGGCTTTCTCCAATTCTTTTTCCGACTATGGCTACAACTTATGACACAGGTGCATCATGGATGGAGGAGTCTTTTTAGCTAAATCAGGTCAGAAACCTGCCAGGTAATTTTGTGGAATAATAGCAACAGTATGAAACTTTTGCTCACATATCGCTGTTACCAGGGCCATAGCCAGGATTTTGGAATAGGTGAGGTCCATGATGCGCGCGCCGAAAATTTTTTTGGTGTTTTTTAAAAAGAAAAAAAAATGTTTTTGGGCTACAAGTCACACAAGATGTTTATTGTTTAAATATCTTTCTGTGTTTCTCTGCTCTCCATCCTCCTCTGTGTTTCTCTGCACTCCACTCTCCTCTGTGTGCCTCTGCTCCCCTTCCATCTCTGAATGACTCTCCTCTCTGTGCTCCACCTTACTTTCCCTATTCTCTCTTCCATCCTTCTTGGTTTCATGTTCCTCTTTGTCAATTTCTTTCTTTTTCTTTGCCAGAAATGCATCCAGTGTATTCTGTTTTAATCTCTTGGACATGTTTGCCCTGCTCTCTGTGACTTGTTTTCTGTGGAATGGGTATATTAAAATGAATATGAGCTCAAAACAAAGCATGTGTCACGTGACTCGAGGTCCTCGAATAGTTGCATCATCATGACGCGTGTTCGGCCAGCTGATGAGCCAGCCGTTCATCAAAAAAAAAAAGCGCCGCCGGGATAAAAGTAAATAAACTGGCCTTGATCAGATGATTTGACAGGCCGAACTAGTGCCAAATTATCTAAAAATATATATATTGGATGTGGTCTACAAAGTGCTAATAATAAAAACACTCTAGCTTTGAATGGGGTTTGGCCTGCTGCCAAGCGCATCACAGGACGCATTTGTGGGTACATGCATCAGCTGATCAAACAGCTGTTCACCGCAACACGCATGCAGGCACAAACAGAACACAAAGCCCATGGATGTTTACCACAATTTACAAGCTTGTTCACAGAGAGGTTTCAAGTTTTTATGAGTTTATGTTTTGGTCAGTTGGCGAAAAAAAAAAAACCTCGGAAAACATAGGTGAGGTCCGGACCTCGCTGACCTCATACCTGGCTACGGCCATGGCTGTTACATCTATTAGCAACAGTTCAATGATGAAGTAACCATAATAATATTGCTCCTTGACCCTGAAAACCCACACTTAGCAGTCAGAACAATGTTGATATCATTATTATGCTGCGTTCACACTGCAAGCGACCCAGCTACCAAAATCGCGTTGCCCACTGACGTAGCGTCACGTGTCCATAAATACCTCATTTTGGTCACCGTTGCCGTCGGCTGTCGTTCGGTGACGTCACGTCCACTCGAGTTTCACCGCGATCATATCATTTATCATATAATAGGATGTATAAGTGGACATTATTCCAGCTGTATCCTTTTCACTCTCTTTTCAACCACAGAACACTGCAGCTGATGCCCTGCAGCAGCATTATCTGTGAGTTTCACGCGGTCCGTCTAGGCGGAACTAATGTCCTCACTGACTAATGTTTCCCACACAAACATGGATTGTTCCTCTGTAGTCCGGATGAATAACTGTCTGTCTAGGGTACCGTCACACGTGCACACATCTGCTCATTGATCAACTTTTTTTTTACTCTCACATTGTGTGACAAGCTATGGGGTAGAGTGAAAAGCGGCTGTCGCATCGCGGGAGGGTTAGCCCCGCCCCATTGCGGCTGCATAAAGAGTGATCGCCGAGGTAGTACAAGTAGCGTCCGGTGTGTACGCACCTTAAGTTGGACAGTTGAGCAAAAGTGATCATTCACTCTTGAAGGTGATCTGGATCACCATCAAAATCTAGTCATATCTAAGCTGGACTGTTACCAACATCTCCTGAAAATTTCGGCAAACTCCATCCAGTACACTGTAACTGATTTTTGTAAACTTAACAGCATTGTACTGTAATATCTACAGCTGCCTGCTGTAAAGAGCTTTGCATCAAATTAGTGTAAATGCTGAAATATTGTAGAAAAAACATTCTGATTTTTGTAAATTTACAGCATTTACCTTAAAATCTGCAGTTGTTTACTGTAAAATGTCCATACAGTAAATAACTGAAATGGTAATGGACAGGAAAACGGATGAATAGCAGGTAAGATTTTTTTTCACATATTTGGGTGAAACCATTGTTCGAGTAAAAAAAATTTATTGCATGAAAAATTAGGTATGTTTTTTTTTGTTTTACAAAAGTATATCTTGCTAATACGCTGTCTGTTAAATAAAAACATTGTTATATGACTAAAAGACAGCAAATTCACTGTAATTGAAAATGCATTGAAGAGTTGTAGAATCGTGATAGTGTTAATGAAAAAACAGTATGGATGTAGTTTTCGATAATACAGTTAGAAAGCTTTAAATTAAAAGACAGTGATGATTCCTTGAATGAAAATACAGGACTAAAACAAGTTATATTAATTACAATAACATTCCTGTTAATTTAAATAGAGTAATGCTATTGTAAAGACATTTACAATAATTTACTGGCATCTTGCTCCCACTAAATTACTGTAAAATTCACAACAACCTTTTACAGTGTAGTTTTTGTGTAATCTTGCTAAAAACAAACAAAAAACACACATATGTCAGCAAAAACAGAACTTCCTTGGCAGAGTTAAAAACACGGGTGAATCTTCGACCCTGTTACACTGACAGACTGGATCCCCATTTGGCTTCATGGCATGTATTCAACAATGTGTTGGAAACATTCCTCAGAGATTTTGATCCATATTGACATGATAGTATCACACAGTTGGACTAAGATCTGGTGACTGTGGAGGCCACTGGAGAGCTGAGAACGTTTTGTCAAGTTCAAGAAACCAGTTTGATATAATTTGAGCTTGTGTTGCAATATCCTGCTGGAATGGGGGTTGGCATGCAGCTCTTTTGCCCCTCTCTTTGCAGCCTTTGAATTAAGTGATCACCTTTTCCATTTTTTTGTTTGCCAGATCATGTGACCAGCAGCTGCTCGATGGAAAGGCGGGGCGCTGCAAAAATGTAAGCCTTGCTGTTTTTGTGCAAAATAATCTGTTCAGCTAACTGAGCTGATGTTTCCATGTACTCTTACAACATCTGCTGCTGTAACGCAGTGAGGAGTCAGACGAAAGCGGCTGTCACTTAAGCTTCAAAAAAGACAAGAGAAATGGAGGGAGACCATAATGCCTGCAATAATTCAACCTTGTTGTGAAGTAGTGGGATTTTAACAAAGGGGGACATTATGCAATTACCATGTCTGCTGTGCATGATGGGACAGCTGTAAACAACAGACATGGTCAGAAATAATACTCAGTAAAGATGCTTGGAAAGGATGCAAAGAAAATATCCCTCGCAGCACTGCAGTCTGATCCATTGATGAAGGCAGGATGAATCTAGGCTTTCATGATGGTTTTGCCAAATTTTTACCCTACCATTTGAGTGCCACTGCATAAATCAGGCCTCATCAGACCATGAAGCATTTTCTAGTCTGCAAATGTACAATTTTGGCTACAATGCGTGACTGTTGCCTCTGTTTCCTGTCTTATGCCTAAGTCACACATTACCGTTTCTCATGGCGATTGTGCACGACTGTACACAATTTAAGAGGCTGGTGTGATCGCTGTGATACGGAATGAAATGACTGTCTCACCCCTGGACACACCCCCTAAATACACCATCACTAGCGCTTCTACAGCACTTCTACAACGCTTCTACAGCGCTTCGGGGGCGTTTGTCCCGCTCCAGTTAGGTTAATACAACGATATGATGAGGATTGCATGAATTTTCATCCCACTGACGCAACGTCAGCCCCGCTCGAGCTCAGTCGCATCATGTAAGCCCCGACTGAGCCCCGTCGCTTGCGCCGTCTTGAACGGGACACAGTCGGGGCACAAACAGATACATCCTTGTCAGTCGTCCTCATAAAGCTTTCAGGATTGAGTCACGATCAGCCCGACTGAGCTCCGTACATGCCACACCAATACCGTTCACATTGGGACTGCATTAGGCTTCAATCCCGCTACACTGAGAGCGGCGACATTTTTGAACAGTTCAAACTGTCGGGACCATTCCACCTTCCCCGCCGTTCATCCACGACCATACAAGGCTGATCCAGACCAAGTAGCGCATGCACCACGACCACAGCACGTTTCATCAGGATTATGACAATCGTGCACAATCACCATGAGAAACGGGAATGTGTGACTTAGGCATTAGCTTACAGGCGTGACACCTGATGTGGTCTATTGTATACTTTGAATGTAATGAGTTGCTATTTCAGTTACTATTGCCTTTCTGTTATGTTCAACCCCTCTGGACATTCTCCTCTAAACCTCTGGCATCAAAAAGCTAACTGCTGCTCATTGGATATTTTATCCTTTTTGGACCATTCTCTGGAAATCTTAGAGCTGATGCTTGAAAATCACAGCAGATCAGCAGCTTCTAAAATGCCAAGTCTAGCCTATAGGGCACCAGCAACCATGCCATGTTCACTTAAATCCCCTTTCTCACACATTTTGAAAGTTAAACTTCAGCAAGTCATCTTGACCACAGCTATATGACTGAATGCCTTGAGTTGCTGCTGTGTGATTTACTGATTAGGTAGATGCTCAAACTGAGAGGTTGATATGGTGTGTCTAACGAAGTGGCCATTGAATGTATGCATAGGGTTGAAAACTGTTATCAAATATTGAAGTGGCATACAATGTAGTCTCATTTCATTAGCGTTTCACTCCCTGAAGGAGGCCATTATGTTGTTAAGTGATATGTGTCCTTTCTTGCCCTTGATTCTGCATTCTTACATGGGTAAATGTTAATAAATTACTTCATGAGCACTTAAACACCGCATAAATGAGTCCACCACTTAACATGTGTACAGTATATTACAAGTACTTCCTACTTTCACTGTCTGGGTCAGTCTAAGTCATTCTAAGACTCTCAAACCTGTTGAATCTTTGTATGAAAAAGCACTAAAATATCAGATTAAAAACCCCTCTCCAACATCACCACTGTAACACCCTTTCAAGCACTATTTGTTGAGCTTTAACAGCTTCCTAGAAATTTAAAATTGGTTGTATTATGTACAAAGTTATGCATGGGCTGGCACCTCCTCCACTGAATGAGTTTATTAAACAGAGGCACCACAGGGTGTGCAAGCTGAATCACAAGAGCCACAGTTTGGGGAGACTGCGAGGCTCCCCTCAGACGAACCAAATTCAGTCAAAATATTCTGTCATTCAGAGGCAGCACATTATGAACCATTATATAGCATTATTATACAGCAACCAGTCAGAGAGGCTCCGGAGTTGCAATGTTTAATGGTCATTTTAAGGTGTGGCTCAAGAAAACCAGATCTGTGACCATGACTAAACATCCATTTTTAACAATCATGCATAAATAAATACATCTCTGTATTTAACCTAAGTGAAATTTTACATACATAATTATACTAATAACAATATATTTACTTACTCATTCTGTTGGTTTGGGAATTCTATGTTTGATAGATCTGTGTAATCAATGTGTGTCATTCTATCTATGTGTGTGTCTGTGTTTGTGCTGCTGCTGCAAACAAATAAATTTGCCTCCCAGGGACGGGACGTTAAAGGTTTTCTAAGTACAACTAAATCTATTTATGCTAACCATGTGCAATACTGTACATAAACATGTCTGTTTGTGCACATCCTGTGCAATTAAACTGACGTGGGCATGTGTGTAATCATACATTAGCACTTTTACTATGATGTGCAGTGTATCAGCACTTTAACACTTAAATACTCTGCAGGTTCTCTCTAGATAGTATATATTTTAAAGAAATGATCTATTATATTTGATTGATATCTCTATTCATTGTCTTCAGCATGCCTTCAGTTCATGTTGTTTTGTCTGTTTGTCATCGTGCTACTGCCTGTTACAGGTGTGTTATGTACTATGTTTATCTAAAGATTGGACACACATTTGCAAATTAATTACATTAAAGGATAACTTCGGTTCCTGCAGCTTTTACATTGTTTATAGAATGAAGAACAACAATATACTCACCCAGAAAGCTTTCCTGATCCAAACGGTGCTTCGGGAGATATTTAGATCCAAAATCGAGCGGCAGACACCGATATAATGGTAGACTGTAGGGCATGGATCGCCGCTCCTAAAACTGCATTAACCGTCCAAAAACTCATGTTTTTCACCAATATTCCATCATGATACGTTCCGGATGATCCACCATTGCAGTCTGTGTCTCTCCACACAGCACTGTGTGGCTGAACTGACGAGTTTGTTTACGTGCCCTTCGCGCATGCGCAGTGCGGCTATTGTTTCAGGGAAAGACCGGCAGCTACAAATCGACTTTCTTCTTCCAGTTTTGTGCAAAATGGACGAATATCTATGGGATGAAGATGTTGTGGAGGAGGACTTTGAATATGATGGACGTCCTTACAGTTTGGAGCCAGATTATACAGATAAGGAGCTCATAGAAATGAGGGAACGATTGCAACGCTCCAGAGAGTACTGCGCATGCGCGAAGGGCACGTAAACAAACTCATCAGTTCAGAGGTTAGTACAGCCACACAGCGCTGTGTGGAGAGACACAGACTGCAATGGCGGACCATTCGGAGCAAATCATGATGGAATATTGGTGAGAAACATGAGTTTTTGGACGATTAATGCAGTTTTTAGGAGCTGTGATCTATGCCCTACAGGCTACCATTATATCAGTGTCCGCTGCTCGATTTTGGATCAAAATATCTCCCGAGGCACCATTTGCATCAGGAAAGCCTTCTGGGTGAGTATATTGTTGTTCTTCATTCTATAAACAATGTAAAAGCTGCAGGAACCGAACTTTCCCTTTAACCTGTCAGAACCACATAGAAACTGGTCTAAAATGTGACACATATACATGTCAATGTTCATTAATGTGCAATGTCCTCCATTTAAATAAATAAATCAAATAAAATAAGGCCTTTTGTGTCTGTTTCTTGATACAGCAGTGTGAGCTATATGTCTCTAAAGAATATATGAAAAGCTATGTCATATTGTAAATGGATGCTGGCCTTAGTAAATAATGTAAAAGCAGTATAAGAATGCGGTATGTAAAGGAGAATGACTCTTCAAAAGTCACGCAAAGGCACTTGTGCAGGTAAAATCAAGGATTCACAGTGATAGGTGGGTTGTGCAATTGAGTATTGTGCATATGGTAACACAGAATGGAAACTGCCATCAATGAGTGTTATGATAATGCTCAAGGAGATTTGTTTTGGGTCTCAGAGGGAGTTGAGGTTGTTAGGTCTACAGATAAATGGAAACTGTCATACTGAGGGCCTGGTGTTTGACTCATAGCTTTGAGTGGCAAGTTGAACTATTAGTAACCTTACAGTGCAGAATTATCTGCTTTATCAGGTCGATCCATCCTCCAAGCTCTGAACAACAAATGTTTTACTTTATTTCATTGCTCTTATTGTTTTCACTGCTTTTACCACTGTTATTACTTTTATTTGTTTTTAATTGTTTTTTATCTATTGCTTTTTACTTACTACCTATTGTAAAGTACTTTGGTTCACCAAAAGGGTTGTTGTAAAGGGTTGTATAAATAAAGAACATTTACATTTACATCAACAAATGTGATTGGCCCAAAGTAGAAAAGCCCAATCAGCATCCTTTTGAGCAGAAAGAGGTGGGAGCTACAAGTGAGACGACAGCAGAAAGGGACTGCGCAGTGATTAGCATAAATGCTAAAAGCACACAATGTAAAGGACATTGTTGCTCCACTGCTGACATGTTTTGGGCAGAGGTTGTTATATGAAGTGGATTTATATTTTACACTGGAGCAGCCTGCTAGATTATTTTATTGGCCCCAGTGAATGTGACTGACAGAAAGATTGTCCAGTCACGTGTTGGATGTGCTTTTAAAAGGTTCTACCCATTACCAAACATTTTCTTTGGGCTGAAGGACTTGTGGGATATATTTTACAGTCCATCTGGCTGTCAGGAAAGAGGTTCGTCCAGAGATGGGTAAAAGGCTTCTGCTGTTGGGAAAGAGCTGTTTTGTTGAATCTTTTTAAAAGTGGGCGGAAAATGTTGGTGGAAGAAGCTTCCAGTTTTAGATGCTTTGGCTTATGGCCTCTTTCTGTGTGATTCCAAATTGCTGAGTTTATTTGCTCTGATCTGTTCAATTTGTGTTTTGTGTTTTAAATGTGCTGCTCCCTTTCTTGGCCAGGACACTGTATTTCCAGCTTTTCCATCCCAATGCTCAGAAAATTCAACAAGTTTAAAAGCAGAAGTCAATTTTGAGGAACAACGATGCATGACTATCAGGGTTGCTCAGCTGCTCATTCTTCTGCATCACTCATCTTTTCACACTGAAGGACACTTAACCTTTAGGAATGACAATTTTCAATCTCTATAAATCCTTTGACAAACAATCACCGCTTTGTTTTAGCCCGCACCAGCCATTGAACTTTCAGTAAGACATTCCTCTGGAAGCCAAAGAGGCACTTGAATCTTTATTAAGTCCTGCTACAAACGCCATGATACATTAACCATGAGCTGTTATGCTGATGAGGCTGAACATGACCTGTTATGTCAATGATGTCATTAATTGGGCCTATTAATTTAAATTTTAATTAGCCAATATTTCAGTCGATGTACTTGTCCTCACCTGGGTGGTGATAAAATGAGCTGGAGGAAGAACACTCCTGCTGAGTGATGTCTCCCACTGTCTCATATTAACTGTGTATGTCATCAGCTTCTCATTCTCTGCCTCAAATACATGCAAAGAACTATACTTTCTTTTGCCTGTTTTTATTTTCAACACTATTATCCCCACATTTAGTTGCCCGGCAACCGTGATCTCACGGCGTATGCAACATTATGCTCCTTGTATGCTCGAGGAGCTGTCTCCATTATCGGTGATCCTCTCGGCGTGCGTCTTGTATTCAGGCAGGAGAAGAAAGAGTCCTGAAGATCACAGCTTCAGTTTGAACTTAGAGCTGCTGTCCTTTTTTAAAGTTACTGCTGGCTTTCAACTCCATTAGGCCGGGTCAGAGAGAAGGATCTTTGAGGGGAGCGGGAACTAAATTGAACATCAAGAGCTGAGTCGCAATCCATAAAGTACAGGGCCGAGATGTCATGGAGGATGTTTCACTGTGATGGATGAGAGCTCAACCTGCTCATCTCAGCCACACAGGCACAGTCAAAGTACTGAGTGGACCCAATTTCCTTCCTGTGCTCAATTGAGCCTCTGTCAAGGCCCACCTTCTTTGTTTGCTGTTGTTGGGTCAGATGATAATGTATTTCTTGTTTCTGGGTTTTTCTTATTAAAGTTTTGATATGATATCGTGTTTTAAATAAGTTTATGTAATTCTCTTACATTCTCTTACAAACTTGGTCTCAGTTAAAGTACAAAAACTAATTTACAATGTGTAGTATGTAAAATAACTCAAAATCTAAATAACCTGTTAAAACATTATTTTCTTTCCTGCTACTATGGACTTGCTTGACTCCAAGTAATTTATCCTGCACCAACCATCAACAGAAGTAACAATATCTAACAAAAAATCTGATTTCACGACTAGTTAAAGCTGGGGTTGGTGATCTGATTTAGATACACTTTTTGTAATACTGGTGAAAACGGTCTTTATGACCCGATGGTAATCAACTCATAATGTGTTCTTAAAACAGAGCGAAAAATATCCGCTATCTACAGCAGGAGTAAAACAGGGAAAACCACAACCAATAATCATGCCGGGACACCTGTGCACAGACTCGGTGTGTGTAGCTGAGCAAGGGATCAGACTCTTACCTTTCAAGGGAATTCTTACCTTTCAAGTTTTGTCTTTGAAAATAAGGGAAGCCCGCTACGAGCCATCCCACAACCCCAACCAAGCTCCCTCATATTTTAAGACAGATGTACAAGAAATCTAAAATAAACTCTTTGTTTTTCTAAGTTTGTTCTGCTGTTGGCTCTAATCTCGCGACAGCTGCCACCCAGGCTAGTGCAGGCGGACGTTCTCGCGAGGCTTTTTCTTCTTCTTCGGTTTTACGGCGGTTGGCATCCATCATTTTGTAGCATTACCGCCCCATTCAGGCTAGAGACAGAGCTCAGTTTGGAGAGGCAGAGAAATGTTTTTATTATATCGTCACACAGGAGATTTACGGGAGAGTACTGATACAGGACGACGGCAGGAAAGAGGAGAAAATACGTAAAATACGGTAATTTCATGGCCAAAACGGGAGATTTGGCAGCTATGTGGAGAATGTCAGAGGAACTACCTATTCCTCATCATCGGCTGTGAGCACTAACTAACTTTACAAGTTTACTCACAAACCCTGAGACGTTGTGCTGAGGGTTTGGAGTTGAATCAGTCTTCTGGATATTTCAGCCACGCGTGTGCATGTGAGGTTTAAACTCAATCTAATGACAGTTCAATTAAGTGGTGCTATATTAACCAGCATCAGTCCTCTACAATGTATAATCATTATCAAAAGCAAATCAAATCAAACTTTATTTATAAAGCACTTTTCATACATCAAAATGCAGCACAAAGTGCTTTACATGTTAAAAACAGTCTCCATCCCCGCATTTATCTTCACCCCAGCATGTGCACACACATACACAGATAACATTATTTAACCCTTGTGGGTCGCTTTAACTTACTACCCTTTGAGGTAATCAGAGGACATTATTGTCCTCTCGCAAAGCTGCTATAAAAACATAACAGATTATTATTTCTTTTTTACTTTTTTGCTCAAATCATTCAGTCAACTTCATTCAGTCTAAACAAATTACCAAATATAGAATTATTTTTTATTTTATTTTTTACCCTTTGAATTTGAATGCCAACTTGATAACATGATGTTCAAATTTTAATGATTAAAAAACACAAAAAGTGAGTTATTATCCATATTATGAATGTTGAAATGACATAAATAATTACATATTTGGTATTTTTGATTAGAACTTAAGTTGACTGAATGATTTGAGCAAATAAGTAAAAAAGATAATAATGTGATATGTTTTTAGCAGCTTTGGGAGAGGACATTAATGACCACTACTGAAGGGTAGTTAATCGTGAATTGGGCACTGGAAAAAAATTAACATTGCATGAAAATCAATTTTGTTATTGATCTTAAGTATATTTAAGCCTGATCTTTGAAAAAAATCCTCAGGTCTTCAACATTTATAATATTGACAATAACTCAATTTTTGTGTATTTTTTCATTAAAATTCGTACATCATGTAATCAAGTTGGCATTTAAAGGGTTAAAATACAATAAATAATTCTATATTTGGTATTTTTGTTTAGAACTGAAGTTGACTGAAGGATTTGAGCAAAAAAAGAAAAAAAATAATAATCTGTTATGATTTTATAGCAGCTTTGGGAGAGGACAATAATGTCCTCAGATTACCTCAAAGGGTAGTAAATTTGTCCTATGGTAACCTTTGACCTCTGACAAAAATCAAACTTTAAATTTTAAGGCTTTCCTTGAAAAAAACCTTCCTACAAAAAGTCATTCAATACTGAGTAACACTGCCAGAGTTATGGCCAAAAGTTAAGCAAAAAAATGTCTGCAAGGACAAAAATGTCCCCGATTACCCACAAGGGTTAAAAAGCGAGATCTTATAAAGTGTGTGGCTGAGTACAGAGGTTAATACAGATGTTAATGCTAATATTAGAATAAATTCTTTATCCAGGTTTATTTTTGATTATGCCTCCAAAATAAATGCCTTTCTAACCTTACATATATGATACTTTAAGCCTCTTCTAGATGCATTGCACTGTAGGTTGGTCTACTGCTCTGCTCATAGTGATCCATGTTGGGTCTGGATATAAATATATATGAGTATATGTGTATTTTATATATGTTAAGATATCTATTTCATATATGTACATTTACGTGTATATATATAGGCATCTATAGAATGAAAACTGTCTTTAACCTGCTTTGTTGTAAAGAACTTGTGATAACATTTGTGTTGATCAGGGTTATTTAAATAAAGATTGATAGGTTGATGGATTGATTGATTGACTGATTGATTGATAGCAGATGTCTAATGCCAGTAATGTCCACTAATGTCAGCTGTCCTCCAAAAGGTCATCAACTAACTGCTTGTTCTGCAAAGGACATAATGAGATGTATTTTTTTTCTACAATCTGCCTTTAAAGACCAGCCTCAAGCCTGGCATGTGATTTCAAGGTGATCCACTTTCACAAAATCTTAGGCACATTTCTGCCTGTCTTTGTGTGTATTTTGTGTCACAAATAGACACGACAGCAGATCACAGCAAAACCATCTGCACTGAAATCAGATGATTTTCTGACCTGTTTAATATTTTGATCAAACAACTGTTTTTACTTACACAATGAAAGCAATTACTAGACCACGGTTCAGCTTTTTACCCCCTTCAAGTCTGTCTGTTGTGCCTGCTGTATGCTTCAGTTTCCCCACCCTGCCTGCTGCCTGCCGGTTTCCAGTTAACTACCAGCCACAGGAGGTCACCTACACCTCTATGAGGTTGTCCTTAAATTGCATTGAGGTGATATGATATATGATATTTCCCTCGCAAGATTATGTTACTTCAATCTTTTCCTGGGTAATTAGAGTATCTGCCAAATGAACAAAGTCAAAACCTTCCATGGACCAGCCAAGACCTTATCAGGGAAGTGGGGAAGTTTAAGTGGCTGTATCTGTTTGTCTGTCTGTGAGCAAGATATTGTAACAACTGTTCATTTGTATAAATGAACACAGCAACTGCTCCCTGTTTTGGAACAAACAACCATAACAAGCTCTCTGAATTGGAGGTCTCGGCTTATTTCACATCAACCCCTGGAGTGGTTTGTTTTCAGTACCAACACAAATACTGCCACAAACCGAGTGACAAGTTAACTCATCACACTGCTGTTGTAGCATAAGCAGTAAGAGTAGAAATAATAACTGCATTACATCAACCAGAAAACTGCGCTGATGACAAAATATCACTTAATATTTTGATTCCACAGAATCTCTTTCCATGCACAGGAACAACATGCCATGAAAATAGTAGGTTGATATTTTTAACTGCTCTACAGCAGATCATCACAGGACTCAACAACATGGACTCATTGAAAAAATCATCAAGACACCCAGGCTGTATTAATCCGGCTCATTCAAGCAGGAGAATGACTCCTTTTTAAGCTGCTCTCTGCCTTTTCTGCATCACTGACAGACTCTCTGTGGACACCTCTGCAGGTGCTACGCTGTACCAAGTTCCCATGTTATCTGGTGTCCTCTATAGTCTGCAGGCAAGCATTAAAAACCCCTCTCCATGCACAGAGTTGGTCTGCACTTAAATCACAAGTAGTGTCCTACATGGATAAATATACTTCTCTGTATAATTTTACTTTGGACATTGAATAACAGCTATTATCTTTAATATATCATAATTTTGTGGATAGTTTAACCAATGTCTTTCTTCCCATAACGCACAGCATGACTCAAACTCATTGTAAACAGGAAGTGATACAAAGAAATAAGCAGATATGTACCATCTTATTTTAACAAAGCAACAGCGGTGTAGGTGTGATACCACTTTAGTCTTCTCTAGTTTTCCCTTCACTGAGACTGAAAGGCTGGGCTGCCCGCCAATTATGAAACCATGTTATTATAGTCATCTTTTTTTCTTTCCTCATCAACATGGTTAAAAGTGTGGTGTTGCAAAATCAGTGCAGAATATCCATCCTGTTATCCAGTGGAGTGTTTCTATAATGTTCCCAAAACTGATGGTCAAATATGAAAAAAATACTCCTTTGTTTTTGACTCTGATATGGTGTTTACACACCATTTTCGGCTGAAAATGAAGAGTTTTTTTATTGTGTTTTGCATCCTGTAGATGGGATTCAGCATTTTAGGGTTGAAAATACAAAGGAAAAACCTTTCTGTTTCAGGCGAAAATGTCGTGAATACAGGGCCTGAGGCTGACCACACTGTCGATTCAACCAAGTGACACTTGCTTGTGCCTAAAGGTGCGTTCACACCAGACGCTACTTGTACTACCTTGGCGATCACTCTCCATTCATAGTCAATGTACAGCCGCGATGGGGCGGGGCTAACCCTCCCGCGATGCGACAGCCACGTACAAGACGATCATTTCACTTGTCTCGCGGTGTCAAAGTTAAAAAAAGTTGATCTATTCAGGCGATGTTGTGTGTGGCTGTGCGGCAACAGCCAATCAGAGGTGTGTGTACGTGTGACGGTACCCGAGACAGACAGTTATTCATCTGGACTACAGGGCGGATGAGTTCCGTCTAGGCGGAACTAATGTCAGTGAGGACATTAGTTCCGCCTAGATGGACCGCGGTAAACTCACAGATGCTGCTGCTGCAGGGCATCAGCTGCAGTGTTTTGTGGTTGATAAGTGAGTGAAAAGGATACAGCTGGTAAAAGAAACCTTTTTATTACAGACAATGTGTTGTCCTGGTAATATAAATGTTATTTTAAATAAACTAGTTTTGGGATTCTGTTATGCCGAAGGATTGGGTGCAAAGCAAGTCACATTAATGCCTCGACCAGCCCGGGTTCTGGACAGAAAATGCCCCAAAACACTTAAAAAAAAACCCCAAACAATCTGAGTCTATATGGCCATTGATATTAGCGTTATCTTGTAAGCATTGTTATCCTGTTGCAACTTGTTATAAATAAAGATGCAAGGCAAGTTAGAATATTCTTTGAGACTCTTTCTTTGCATATCAAGCACCTTGTCAATATGACAAAATTAGACATCAGTTATATTTCAACAATTTGCAATTTTCAATTCATTTCAATTTCATTCTCATTAACCTTACAGTTTATTTGTTCCAATTCTTTTACTGAGGACAGGTTTAAAATGAAATTAAATTAGCTTAATTTGAGAGTTTCTTAAACTATGGTGTATTTTTTGTTTATTAAAATGGGAAGGAGCCCAAGAACAATAGGTGGGACAAAGAGACAGTTGGCCATAGCAGTACACATCTGGCTGCAACCATCATGAGAGAGGTGCCCACCTGCTATGGCCCAAATCCTGCCACCATATGTCAAAGGCTGCCCTTCATACGCATGCTGGACCAGCGTATCTCCACCTCCACCCAAGAGCACAGCACTCTTTGGACAAAGCCTTAATCCAGACTGCTGTCCAAATGCAGAATAGCCTCCCAGAGGAATGTGCTGGACAGATAACAGACAGTGGTCTCCAAAGCTTTAAGAGCAGTTGAATAGAAAACCTCCTGACCTTAACAGAAATTGACTTTAGAGTGTCAGTCAACCATGTGATTGGTCAGCCAATGGACTGTGCGTGTGCAGCTCGCTTCACCATTGATCACAATCATAATCAATTATGGACAGAAGTCCCAATCGTGCTGTATGAGCTTATCATGAAGAATATTCTGTGTGCTCTGCAACTTTGGAATTGATAAATGTATTAGTAGGACAATATTTTCCTCTGGCGTGTTAAGGAATTAAAGCATGTTGCCTTAAGCAAAAATTCTCAGTGTTGCAAAAGTGCATGTAAGCAGAAGACCACAAACGTCAGAAAATATTTGGAGGGAAAGCTGAAAATATCTTAGCCTGAAAAACCTCAAAGCCTTAAAAACGCTAAACTGGATTCAGGTTGCTCTTCCACTTCATTGTGTACCCAGATGGTTTTAACATTTGGTAGAGGAAATTGCCTGGGGCTCCATGGTCCAAGGGCCTAAGCATGTAGTCTATAAAGACAAATATCGAATGCAAGACACAGGACTGAAGTTAGTATAAGTAATTTTAGTGTGTGTATTAAATATACTGTGAAGAGTTTGCCTCGGAAATAAAATGCTCACCCTAACATTAAGTGTGAAACAAGAAAAAACTTTAACAAGAAGAATGCTTTTCATGGGTTGACATGTCAAAATGGAAAAGGCTCACCTGCTCATCAGTCTGGCAGGCCTCCAAAGCATGGAATACCAAGCAGTGAGCAACTAGAGGTGCTCCAAGAGCACAAACCTCTGCCCTGGCCTCTGTCAGGCCAGTTATTGTCAGAAATGTATAAAACTTCCATATGAAGTGCTGGTAACAAATCCTTGTAAAACTTCCAGGGTCTGCATCTGGATATGGATCACTGCTAAAATTGTACTGATTGGTACTAACCCATTTCGGTCTCTCTGGATCAAAAGTTATTAAGTTATTATGTTAACAAGCTAACAAACAAATGCAGGAAAAAGAAAAACCAAACCTCTGTGGAGGTGTCCGTTGGCGGCATTATCAACATTGTCAAGCAGGTTATTGTTAGAAATATGGAAAACTGCCCCATCTTTCACTGTTAACAAATCCTTGAAAAACTCTTGGATCCACATCCAGACTCAGATCACCACCAAAATGTAGTTGGTTCTTTGTTGTGCAACGAATGTCACGAAAATCTGTTGAGAACTTCTAGAGTTCAAAAACATGGAAAACTGTCACACAATTTTAACATATCCTTTAAAAAAACTCCTGGATCAGCATCTGGATCTTGGTCACCACCAAAATCTGACTTTTGTCTTGCACCATGATCAACGTGCCCTGAAAATGTCTGCACAATCTGTTGAAAAAAACAAAACACTGAATTATATTGCCAAAAATGCCAGGAAAACACAACCTCCTTGGCAAGGTATAAAACCAAGGAATTACCTGCATATAGTTTTAGCTGATTATTTTTAGCAAAAATGCTATGACTGATTTAATTCAAGATCATGAGTGTGGATAAAACTGTCCAGTGTACATGCATGTATATACAGTATATGGTCATAAAGGGATGAAGTGACAACACTCTGTGACATTCAAAAATGTTTAATTGGTACTAATGGCTCCCAAAGTGTTAGAAAATACCCTACAAACCATTTCACCACCTTTCACTAGCCTGCAGTGTTAATACAAGGCAGGATTGAGC
The DNA here is from genome assembly GCA_036419115.1 of Scarus forsteni. NCBI lineage: Eukaryota > Metazoa > Chordata > Actinopteri > Labriformes > Labridae > Scarus > Scarus forsteni. Next base: position 25,247,930 of record JAZDUH010000383.1, read on the forward strand.
CATGCTTTCATGTTTCATTACCCTTCCATTGCAAATCCACAGCAAAATCCAGTTTAATCCCACCAGTCAACATTTTACAATCTCTGTTTGTTGTATTTTGGTGACTCCAAGTGAATTATAGCATTTGTGTCCTGCTCTAAGCTGACAGAAGTGGCATCCATTGTCATCCTCTCCATACATGGTTGTGATGAGGAATTGTTTGAGTTACTGTTGCCTTTCTATCCTCTCAACCCACTGGCTATTCTTCACTGTCTTCTAGCATCAGAGGCTCTTCTTTTGAGAGAACAACTGCATATGTGATATTCTATCTTTTCAGACCATTCTCTTTAAACCCTGGAGATGGTTGTATATAAGTATCACACTAGATCAACTGTTTCTAAATTACCTAGACATAAATAACCATGTCAAGTTTAAATTCCCTTATGTCACCTTTTCTTCTCTGTTCTTGTGCTTGGTTTGAACTAAGGATATTAAGTTGATCATGTCTACAAGTCAAAATGCATTGAGCTGATGTCATGTAGCTGTCTGATTAGAAGTTTGGCAGTTGAACAGGTGCACCTCATAAAGTAGTCTTTGAGTTTATGGGCCCTAATTTCCTGGCTCAGCGCAGGATGGTGTTGAGCCTGGCGCACCTTGTGCTGCGTGCAGCCAATTTGGCAATTTGGTTGACTGGCTCCACCAAGATGGGACTGGAGGTACACGAGGGGGAGGTGTCTACCAATTCAGGTTAGCGCAGTGACAATTTTGTGCTGTGCGGAAGGTGCGCTGAAAGCTCGCCAGCTCCAACCTAGTCCATTGTCGGCGCAGGCAAAGCGCATCCAGTGCAGTGGTAATTTGGCTGACAGGTGCACAGTGCTGACACGTCACCAAACCCTCAGAGACAGGTTTCCAGAGTGTCAGGCACATTTCAACGGTAACTGTTGAATTCCAATGTGCAAAACATCCTTTGGTCAATCAGCTTTCTCTGTCGCAGGAGCTAAACTCTGGAATAATCTCCTTACTGAGCTGAAAATGCTAAATAACTTTAAAAGCTTCAACAAAGGTATTAAATCATGGCTGAAAGAGCAACAGTACTGTTCCCACATATAAATTATTTGCTAATATACCTGATGAAACCTCCTTGTTAATCTCTTTAGAACTTATCTTTATTTATTTATTTTCTGGATATTTTAATTCCTATGTACTTTTTAATGAACTGTGTCTTATGTATCTCTGTTCTTTAAATAGCTTTTTGTATATTCTTAATCTGTAGAAGCCTCCCATGGACTGGTGTTGAAAATTAGCACTGTGCTATAAACACTTACAGCATCTGGGACCTGTGTATATTTAAAGGAGACATATGCTGATGCATGATTTAATACTTACATATAATAAAATAAATTTGAAAAGACCTTACACCCCCGTAATTTTCAAAAAATGAGATATTGTATTTTTTCTGATATCCTAGAACGATATTTGATGCCTCTGAAAATAGGTCAATGCGAGATGTCCGCGAGATTTAAATCGTCGTGACGACACGAGGTACCTTTCTTTTTATTGGAGCAATCTGATAAAACACTTCCTCCTCTGTGATGTCCGTTAGCCCCAAAACCGTCACCGAGGAACACATTCGTCCAGCAGCAGTATATAGATCCCTAGCTCACATTCACTCATTACCAGCTCTGGCCTGTAGGGGGACTCAATACGCGGTCGCTGCTTTGAGCCTGCCGGAAAATACAGTAGAAGAAGAAGGACAGGCTGGCTCTACCCCCGATAGAACTGACCAATCAGAGCACAAAGGGCTGTGACGTTGCGAGGTAACTTTAGGTCAGCCTGGAAACCGAGTGTTTCAACAAGAGCTTGATAATGGCCTAAAATGAGGATTTTGAGAACGCTATTGTGGGGCAATGAAGGAACTAAATGACTTGTACTGAGGGCAGAAATGCTTTACAGGCATCCTAGTCTGGCTTAGTGAAAAGGAGAAACAAGCATGATATGTCCCCTTTAAACATTGCAGCATCAATGTTACTGTGTGTCCATGTCAAATAAACAATAAATAATAATAATGCAATAAACAATCACAGCAACCACTATTTAATGTAATAGTCTGAACCAGCATATACATTTGTATCTATATTAATTGTCCCATCACATCTGATGTCTGATCAAAAATGTCATGCTGAAAGTGTGATGGAACCTAACGATTTCACATCTCTCAAGCTGAAATTCAAAAGAAAAGAGAGAGAAAGAAAAGAGTGTTAAAAAAGAAAAGAGAGGGAAAACAGAGAAAAAAGAGCGATACGCTGTAAATAAATGCAAGTAACTTGGTGTCTTAAGGATACACCTGTGATCCCCCATTTTCTCTGTTTTATTCTTTACTCTTAATGTGATCTAAAAAGATGGAATGCATTATTACAAGGACGATGAGGAGGAGAGGCTGGAGGAGAAACCCTCTCACGCCTTCTCTCCTCCCTCTCTGCCACCTGCACCAGGGGAAGGGACGGAGGCGAGGGTGCATGCCTGGATGCTCTGGATTGCCCTGTTCACAATTTTGCAAAATGCCCTGGACACACCCCATTGGAGCAGGCACGGTGCGGGGCAGGTGGGCTGTGCCTGGTCTACAAAATTAGAGCGCTTTATAATAAAGCAGCCACATCACCTATAAAAGATTCAGATAGTTTACGACATTCCAGCCCTTTTCACTCTTAAGGCTGCACCACTGATCTGCCACTGGAGCCCGAGCTGATGAAATGTTTGCAGGGCAATCAGTGGGGAACTATTTTTTTTTCAAGTTTGCATACTGTATTAAGAGCTGTTCTTCAGTAATTTTCACAGAGACAGATAACACTGAAATAAATGTCTTATGTGCCGAGTGGGGCAAGAGAATAATAGCACAAATGAAAGACGTTACCCTGTAGGGTTAGCCAGTCATGTTTGGGACTTGAAGGTTCAGGAGATAAAAAGCAGCATCAAAGTGAACTTCGGCATGGTGCCACTTCCTAATTACTGCATATTCACACTGAGCGGAGGGGTCAAACGCCTCGTTCAGGGACACGCTGATGCTCGGGACATTTGAATTAACAAAGACTTAAAAAGGCAAAAGTCACAGTTTGTCCGTGATGAAACGCACACCGAGTAACACGTATAATTCTTACTGTTGTTTGACTGATAATGACTGAAGAACACAGGCTGAGACTCTGTGAGACATGAGACTGAGGCCGTCTTGTTACGCCTCATCAAAAGGAGTCGTGACAGACTGAATCCTACTAATCCATCTTCACAAGGGTTCAGAGGAGTTGTGCTGCCATATGCAGGGCACTGTGTCCTCGCTGGGGAATTACAGAGCTGACTGAGTGTGTGGTGATTAGGATGTAAAGGAAACTGTGGAGGTAAGGGCCCTCCCTGGAGTCAAAGCTGTGGAACCTGTGGTTTTCTAACAATATACTCCTATATATAAAACACATTAAAGCTGGATGTCAGGATCAGGAGAGCTTTTCTTTTTGTTTCATTAATTGCTTACTACAAAAGGCCCAGAGGATGAGCAGCGTTCATTACTTTGACATGAGAAATGAATCAGAACAGATCCAGATGAAAAAAAATCTTTAGATTAGATTTTATGTTTCATTAACCCTTTAAATATCAATCTTAATATTAAATCAGATGATATCCTGTCTGCTCAGGTTGTTTTACAAAGGTGTCCTCAACAAGTTATCCCTCTGAGCAATAGGATGGTGTGAGGATGACATATTTCTGCAGGCCAATGCTTAAGTTAGCACCGTGCTGATTACCTTAGCCTAAAATGTACTAAAAACCTCTGGGACTCTTCATAGTGTTTTAGATCATAGCTGATAATTAGCTCTGTGGAGGACTAAAACAATATGGCACTCACTTACATTTTGTTATTTTTTAAATAAATTCATATGAAACTAAATGGCAGGGCTCATACACAAAGCACAACAGATGTGCTTTGTTTTGTTGACCTACTTAAAAGCAAGTCTGTGGTTGTCTGCACATGTGCCATGCTGTTTAGTTTTTTATGTATTTCTTTTGAAAACTACACATAGTGCTCATCTTAGTCTAAAAATAGATAACGTAGCATAACGCGTTAAAAAAGAACAAGCAACAACAAGCCGATGGGACCATTTAAAGTTTCTGAAGATTTTTTCTGATGACTGTAGGCAGAGGCATGCTAATGCCACACATGGACACTTTCTCTGGGCTCTGTCTCCGATGGACTCGTGAAATATATTGAACAGTCCATTTGGTGTGTCAGGTTTGCTCTAATGCCGATTTTGGACTTTAATATGATGTCGTCTTCATCTGACAATAAAGTAAACCCTGTACGGTCAGAGGTCAAGGACATTGGGTCTCATAATCGTTTGCATCTGAGATTGATATCTTTAGAACCTTAAAGAACATATTTGTCACATTTTGCACCAACATTGTGCCAGACTCGAGGAGTAACAATCTTAATTCTGTAGAGTGTAGATTATGGCGAGATGTCTTGGTTATTCATGTTTTCCCCTGCTCCTGACAAAGTTTGCAGAGGTGTCAGCTCTGGATGAAATGGATTCAGAGGATTTACTGATTAGATTTTGGACTTAGCAGGTCAGGGTCACTGGGCCTCATGTGCATCCCATGCTTCATAAACAGAGATGAAAGTAAGCCGAACGCACCAGAACGCCGTGCAGGTACGAAATATACAGACCTCTTCTACCGGAACGCACAGGAACGCCTTTGAAAAGCAACTTTCACTCATGCATACAATGCAAGCCCTTTCCTTTTTCAAGTGAATTTTACCAAAATAAATGTAAATTTGATGAATACATAAAACTCATCTCCAGACTACGCCTTCTGTGACGTGTTGAACAAGGTTTTAATGTGCCTGATACTCAGCTATCATTTGTAGGCTACTGTACTCGCTTACCGTGATTGGTTGCAACTTGTAGTAGGCAGGCACTCACTGTAGCATAATGTTAATCCAATGTCCACTAGTGTGTGTTTTTTGCAGACAACAGTTTTTTTGCAAAACAAAACAAACCAAAAGTCCACAAGTAATAAATTGTGAGGTTTTACGCGTCGTGAAATACTCTCTGTCTCACTGTCATGCGAGCAGCACCACTACTTCCGCAAACAAGCACACGTAGAAGTGAGAAAGCTCAATGCATTCTTTTCATTGAACAGATGGTTGCCTAGGTGAAGTAAGACCCCCCTCCACGACTGACTTTGATGAATAATTAGTTTTTGTGTACAATCAGATTTTTAACTTTTTCTCCCTTTCATACCGTTAAGGCCAAAAAAAGCCACTAGCAATAACTGCTGTAAAAAATTGACATATAACTCTTTTTTTCTACTTTTTTGGTCTAAATGTGTTAAAGGGACTGTGAGGAGAATCTGTTTCCGGCGACCTTAAGACTCTGCTACCCATGAGCACGCGCGGCGTCTGTCGTAATGCTGCGTTTCAGTAACCTCGGAACTGGGAGTGACATCATCTCTGACTTATCGGCGTTCCAGTTGAAGTCGAATAAAAACATGCCGGTCTACCTGGCTATTGTTAGCTGTTGTTAGCACGCCCTGCGTTGTTGTATGAAGAATGTGATTATCACTATGGCAGCATTTTTGTAAATATAAGTCTAACAATACTATGTATACAGCTGATCCAAAGCGACACATCCCAGTCAGAAGTGCAAATAAATTGATTATTACAGGAGCTAAATAACTGTTCACACTGGGGGCATCCATCTTCAATTGTCAACTTGGGGTTGGCGAGGTTTCATCGAATTCCCAGTGGGAAATTCCGACTTTGGGGGACGTTCCAGTTGCAGTTTCCTACTCTGAACTCAGAAATTCCTACTTCTGACTACAACTGGAACGCACCAAAAAGACCCAAGCCAGGGGTGCTGGTTTGGCTGAGTGGTTAGCAACCAGGCACCCCATGTACTTGCTTCTGCCAGTCCAGGTTCGAATCCCGCCTGTGACCAGTTTGCAGAGTGTCTTCCCCTACTCTCTCTCCCCCTTTCACAAGCCTATCCACTGTCTCTCTCCTATCATTAAAGGCACAAAATGCCCAAAAAATACATTAAAAAAAAAAAAAAAAAAGACCCAAGCCAAAGCGGGTGTTTGTTGTGATGCTAATAAGAATGCAGCTCGGACCTTCCTCAGAACTCTGCACTGCTTTAAAACTTCTTTTTTCAACAACTTACAGGATGCAAAGCGACGAGGTAATGTATCTCTTTCTAGTTACGTAGTTTTTGATGTGTAACAACAAGCAATTTTTGGAAAACTTAGTATTGTAGTTTTGTAGCCGGCTATATATCTCTACTTAAAGCCCGGTGCTCTAAGACGTGTAATATAAATAATAAAATAATATAGATTTGCTCTACTGTAGTTTTAATTGTCTTGTTCCCAAAGTTGAGTATCCAGACAGTCCAGCTCTGTCTGACCCGACCGGAAGGCTAAGGAATAGCATTTATAGATAACCTATTTTGATGCTATAAAACTCATCTTAAAGTGTGTATTTCGATCAGGCATATATTTAAAAGTGAGACTTTTTTGTAATTACTTAGAAACTCCTCACAGTCCCTTTAAGTAGGCTAGAAGTCTAATTTTAGCAGGTTAATAATTCAGTCATTTATTCTTATTCAACAATACTGATACTATTGTTCTGATGTTATCTCCCCCTAAAGAAAATAAATGTTTTGCCACATATTACATTATGTGTCTGACATCTTACATTATGCACTCAAGGATGTGCACAGTAGTCAGAAAAGAGCAGGCTTTATCAACATCTGTCTTGTATTATGTTTGTTCGCAAAGTGTGCGAGCTAAAAACTTATTGAATTGCACAATTCCTGCAAGAATCTTATCTTACTTCCATCCCTGTTCATAAATCTCTGTGAATCACACCAAAACAGTGACCACAAAGAATTTTATTTTTTTAACCAAAACTGTACTTTCACTGTCTGTCACTGAAAATTCTGTTCTTCGTCAAGGAACATTACCACCAAATAGTTTGCTTATTCCTTATCAAAGACAGCCTTGAGGCTGAAATTGTATTTATTGATTCAAACTAATAAAAAAAGGAAAAAACATAGATCATAAAAATTTCCATTAAGTTTCCTGAAGACTTACTCACCCTTTGAGTCCTAATACTAAAAATCACTGCTCCTGCTGTGATGCTGCCCAGTCTGCTTACAATATGGCATTAATAAAGATGAACCACCTGTACATTTTCTTACAGCTTTAAAGAGAAAATACCCTCCTCCCAATCACAGCCCCTAGCCAAACTGCATATTTTTAGGTTTGCTTTTAGGGCTGTTAATCCAAATCCTCACATTCATTTAGAAATCCTTTGGTCTTTTCATTATTTCTGCTCCGTCGACTCCCGCGTGTTTGTTTTAACACCTGCAACAATGATGTAAAATGTGAAAAAACCTGATAAAATAAGCAAGTCTGAATTTGAAGAACAGAGAAAAAACACATGGAGGAGAGGCAAATAAGGCAGCTGTTTCCTTCTAGCATCAGGATGACTCACCAGGTCGATCAACTTTGACAATCATCAATGAAGCGTGATGACTCCCCGCTGCCGAGCAGGTGAGGGGTTGTGACAAGGTTATTTAAGTTTGCTTATAATTAATGGAAAAGATGAGGATAATAGGCGGCTGGTTTTAGCAGAACACCTGCAACCAAACAGCATGTTTATTTCTGAATGAATGAAAATCACCTTTCTTTAATCCCAAGACGTGTATGAATACATAAAAAGACGGCTGTATTCAAATTCTGAGGCACACCTAATGTACCCGCAGCTCACATCCACTCTTTCAAGTCTGTAATCGAGTTAGTGCAGACGTAATCATGTTAGCAAGTGCTCCCTTTTTCTGGTATATTTACATTCTCAGCTGTTGTTGCATATGTAACATATACAGTAGGGCACTCTTGCTTCCTATTGGACAGTGCTAAAGGAGAGCACACTTCCAATCCAGCCGCTATTATATTCCGCCTACGCATGCACAGACATTGATTATGATTATATAGTGATTATGCATTCAGCATGCCAGCCACGCAGCCGAGGAGTGGAGGGGGAAGTATTAAGGGGCTTGGCGACTGTGGGACCCCCTGCCGAGATGAGAGGGGAGGTAAGAGCCAAGGAGAGAGGAGTGTGGAGAAGGCTAACCAATCGGCTGTGCGCTGGGAACGGGACCAATCATGACTACGGCTTGGGGGGCTCTGTTGCTCCCGCTTTCTCTGTTATTCTGCCTTTTTTTTTCTCTCCACGTCTCCGTCTTATTTACTCCTCTTATCTTATTCGCACTCTCACTCCAAATGTTCCCCTTTTTTTTCTCTGGCTCATGAAACATCTGAGCGGGCCTAAAACACCTCCATGAGTCTTGCCATAACCTCTTTACTCCTGAGAGCAACCCCTTAACTTACCCCTTAAGCAGCAGGCAGAGTGATACATCAAGTTTTAGGATACATCAATAGGTTTTAAAATTAGATATAGTGTGACACAGTAGCCTTTACATGGAAATAATTGAATGATGCTAGGTTCAAAGTACAATAAAAGATTAAATGTAGTAGGAAATATGCTTATTGGCAAGAGACAATCAAAGTTTAAAAGTTCAGCGTAGACAGGTGATTCATTTATTTTATCTATGGTGCATTTTTAGAGTAAGAGTTAAACTCAAAAAATGAAACTGATACTTGTCTGATACCATAGCATGGATATTAAATATTCCAGACACACAGCACTAGGCATTTTCTATATTCAAAATAGAACTGCTCCCAGTACAAAAACCTAAAAACAAAAATAAAAAAAAATCCAAGAACTGTATGTGGAATCTGATCACCACCAAAATCTGTTAAATTCCTCATTGAGACAGGACAAGCATTATCTATAAGACTTTTAAAATCCATAAGGAACTTCTTGAGTTGGCAAAAATTTGGAAAAACTGTGCACTCTTTCAATGTTAACAAAATCCTCAAAAACTTCCTGAATCTGCATCTGTTGATGAAATTGTTTAAAGCAAAAAATAATCAACCACCTGGAAATATTAAGGGCATGTTCAAGCAAGAGAGGGGAATTATAACTTAAAGGTATTGTTTTATTTTAAGACTGTAAAAGTGAGAACTACCAGGAAAAGCTTTTGTGTGTCGGTGTGTGGTGTAAAACTTTGGAATGGTCTGAGTGATGGATTAAAACAATGTCCAAACATCGAGCAGTTTAAGAAAAAGTGTTAAACCATGATTTGGAAAAGGTACAGGGATGAGATTGTATAAAGATCACTGCAGGTGGATTTAGCTTCTGTTGTTCCTTTGTTTGTTTATTTATTTTTGATTAAGATTTGTGTTATATTATTAATATTTTGTATATTTGGTTGTGTGTGATTATTATTTTGTCAGGACTATCTTTGTCACTTGGAAGTGGGTAAATTACTGACAAGCTGTGTAAGGTGAAGGGGTGGGACTAGATAAGTTTCGACTTCCTCCTACTCCTTTTTGAACATGCAAATGACACATTTTGCTGTTTTGCACTTTGGTTGCTGATTTTAATTTGTTAACATATTTTTGTTATGTTAAAATAAATAAATAAAAAAAATCACCACCAAAATTATAACTTCTCCCTTATGCCATGACTAGAATTTGCTCAAAATTATACCCAAATCTGCAGAGAACTTTTGTATCGGACACACAGATACAGACAAACAAGAACAGACAGTGACAACAACACAACCTTTGGCAGAGATAAAAACAAAAATCAAGTCAGTACTTGTAAACTGTCAAATTAGCTCAAATACAATAAATTGGCAACATCTGGATAAGGGGCCAGAAAAGGGGTATAAAAACACTATTGTTCCTAATCAGTTCCATATGCTTATCCAGATGTTGCCAACTTATTTGTATCTCTTTTTTATCAAAAGCATGACTAAAGATTATGAGGCATCTTTGGCTTTTGGTACAACTTCTTTTTCAACAATACAAGACATGCTGTGTTTAATAAAATGCTGACAGCAAAATAGCTAATTATCCAATCATAGCAGTGACTGCATGCATGTCGCCATGTGGACATGTTAAGACAACCTGCTGAAGCTCAAACCAAGCATCAGAATGGGGAAGTAAGGTAATTTAAGTCATTTCTATGAGAGTGGTCTGAAATAGAGAGGAAAGATAGATAGATATGATAGGTAGATGTAGATATAAATAACTTTATTTTCTGTTTCATTTAGAAAGCAGACATTTTTCTTCCATCATGGCTTGATTACATTAAAACACCCAAAGGCAACTGGATACATTTGTAATGTTAAAACCACACACACACACAAAAAAACAGCAGGTAAAATAAACACATAAGAACATGTAAGAATAGCTAAAAACAGTGGAGTCTACCGGTGCTTTCTATTGTTGAGAACAGCTATTGCAGAGGGGATGAATAGCGAGTTAGCAACAGATCTTTGGGTAAAGTATTCCCTGTCGGTGCCAGAGGATAGGAAAGTGGTGTGACAACATACGTCAAAGGTGTTCAAAAGAGGACCAAGATGCAGGAAAGTCTTTATAAACAAAAAAGAGGATCCATCAAAAAGTCACTGCAAAAGTAAAGACCCAAGTGAACTTACGAAAACGCTCTGGAGAACACATGGAGCATGAGGACACAGCAGGGAAGAAATCACAAGGAGCCAAAGGAAAACATACGTGGTAACATACTGCTAAACCGAGCAGCAGGCATGCATAGACTTTATACACGCGGGGGTAATCAAACACAGGTGACACTGACAAGAGACAGCTGAGACAATGACACAGGGGGACATGATTGGGGTAATGAGGGCAACACACAACATTTTCAGAACAGAATTTAAGAACCAAGACGTAAAAATAGACTAAATAAAACAAAAATGCTGCAACCATGACAAGTGGCTCAAAATTAGAGGCAAAAGTAACCCAAATTATGATCTGTTGAAGTACAAAGAAGACCATTTCTGTACACACATTAGTCCTATAAGCGAAGAACAGGAAACTGAAGCTACTTTTCAGGTTATAGGGTCAGAATTGGGCATAAACAAGATGAAAGTATCCATCCTGCTTTGTATTAACCGCTCAGGATGGTGGTGGAGCTGTTGTGCTCCTTGGTGTCAATTCAGCATCATTAGAACCTCACAGTCTACCTGAGTATGGCTGACTTTATTTTAGTAGAAGGACCCATTGAGAACTAGAAAGCACATGATAAGTGCAAGCCTCCACCAGTGTAGCTCACATATTGCTGTTACATCTTTAAACAACATCTCCATGATAAAGTTACCATCATAATATGAATCCTTGAACCTGGAAACCCACACCTAGCACTGTAAATCACATTGATATCATTATTAGTTAGGCAGTTATTGAGCAAAAACGATCATTCACTCATGGCAGTTATCTGGGTGAACACGAAAATCCAATCATATTAAAGTTGGGCCATTACCAACATCTCCTGAAAATTTCAGCAAAATCTGTCCAGCAGTTTTTGTATAATCTTGCTAACAGACAAACATTCAAGATTCAAGATTTTTTTTATTGTCATTCAACTTTATACCAGCAGTACACAGTGAACGAAATTCCGTTGCATATGGCTCACGACGCTTAAAACAAGTTAAAGATATTTATATAATACACAGAGACTTTTTTTATATATATACAATGAGGTAGTTATGATGTTGAGGTCCTAGGATTGACCTCTTGTGCAGAGTAGCAGCGGGTATTTCAAAGTGAGGTGTGCAATCGCAGTTTAGTGCAATAGAGAGCAGTTTAGTGCAAGGGACCCTGTACCTCAAGACAAAATATATATTTACATATGTATACTTATTCCAAACTCACATGCATACTAACATATACACAGTTCCGCACTCATACCCACGGATAACACTACACCCAATAACATACATGCACAGGAGGGCACACATTTGTTCACATATATAAGTTTTACCTCTCTCATTCTCTCTCTCTCTATATATATTTATATATATACATACACGCACAGACATGCCAGCACATCCATGTACCAGTGTACAGCACTCAAACAGTTAAACATCTATCATTCTACAAACATATGTACCTATATATAAATGCCTAACTTACATTTCCGTTATTAAAAATAAATAAACTACTAGTGAAACAGTCTAAAATTAAAAGATTATAGCATTGGAGTGAAGTTTTTTGACCATACATGTGCCATGTGTGGATAGTGCAAAATATCGTTGAGGACAACTGTTAATACCAACTTATTATCACCAGAATGTATCAGAATGAGTTCAATAAAGTGCAGTACAATACAATACATACAATCTTTGCAGAGGTAATAAAATATATGTTTCACAAAAGCAATGTGGGTATAAAAGGAGCCGTAACGAAGATTACAGTAATAAAGATTAAGTCCATTGACAGGGGATTGATAAAGAATTGAACTGGTAAATGGTACCAGTATCAGAATGTGTTAGAATGTGTTAAACACTGACAATTTGTGTGTCAGTGACTAAATAAGTCTTGAGGAAGGTGCTCTAAGAATCTTTTATTTAGCATTAGACATGGTATTTTTACCAATTATCTAACAGAAAGGCAGGAATGCATGTATCATATTAATGAAATTTCGTGGCGCCCCATCCTGTTTGAAATATCTTTAAAACTAGATCCGTTTCCCAGCCCTACCTCCAATCCCCCAATGCTAAATGCAAACCTCCTCCCTGTTAAGGCTCCTCATTCACTGGCCACCCTGCTTTTAACACAGTCCACTCCCCCTTTGTCAGATTATTATTCCATCTGTAGTCACTATGGAGATGCACACACCATCCATCACAATGTACAAATTCTCAGTGCGCGGATTCGGTTGGGTCCTAATTAAAAAGGCTTTCCACTCGTTGTCTTCCGAGATAATTAGACTTTCATCTCACCAGGATGCCACATCCATAGATCCATTCTCTTCTTCTCTTCCAGGAAGTCTATAGGAGAAAAAATAAATTCAAGGGTCTTTAACCACTCTCCTTCAGGGCACTTAGTCAATAATTAAACATATCTTGCATTACAAAAAAGTCTGCCTTAGGTATGAAAAAAAAAAGGACTAATATCTCTAATTCCCAAAGGGGATCGTTCAGGTTGGTTCAAATGAATGCCAAGGTTATTCTGGGGTAATATATAAGTCTAATACATTGAGTTTTAAGGAACAGCACTGGCGCAGAGGTTCGTGTATAGTCGGTCTGTGGCTCTTCCTAGAGTGTGTTTCTGATGTGAGCTTGGAGGCCGTGGAGCTCCGGGCCTGATATGAGACAGCTGGAAGGGTTGAATTATTGAAGAGCACGGACCGGGCTCTGAAACACGGGCCATGTCCTCCCAGCTGCTCCGTGTGCTGAAGCCGACACTTCAGCAGTCGTCAGACGTGTGCAGTTAACAGGGTCCATCTGTTATTGAGGCGTAATGAACACAGTCGGAGCAGCAGCGGCGGTGGAAGGAAATGAATCACTGCCACTTTATTAACGCTGCCACAATAGCAATGATTGTGCTGCGCGTACAGTCGCAATGGTAATAATTATGATATCTCTGATTATAATGATGATTAGGATGCAGATGATGGCAGCGAAGTTGATGATGATGATGATAATGAAGGTGATGTGTGTCTGCGAGGATGATGACTGAGCACAAAAATACACCAGGCTTGGAAAAATCAACACGGTGACAACTTTCACATTTACGCTCATTATGCATGCATGAAACAAAAATGATTTACATATCCACACTGGACTGAGAGACCTGCAGGGACCAGAGGAAACACATCAGTAAAGTTATCATTGCTGTAATTGTTAACCACTTCATGTAAACACCTACCATGTTGAAAACTCATCATTCTGATTTACAGGGGGGAGTAGAAATTAAAAAAACAATGAATCAAATAAAAGCCATTATGTGTCTGAGAGTTTTTGAGAAATAAGGACCAATTCTCCTCACTCTGTCATGATTGCAGAAACATGTTGGCAACGTTTACACAAGTGGGTGAAATCTGCAAACCACGGCCAGCTGTTTTGTGCAGGAGACCAAGGAAAAAGTGACTTGATCGTGGTGATCCAACAATAGATGAGGTTCTTATAAAGGTTATTAGCATTTTGATTTTAGGAAATACATTATAGTGGTGATCTAAGTTCAGACGCAATATCAGGATTTGTTTAGTTTGTGGGCAACTTTTTCACAATTTAAACAATGTTTAATAATATTTAAATAAATTCTGCAATTTAAATAATATTTCAACCAACTGGTTTCTAATCGTGACCATTTTACATGGTGTTTGCAGATAATCTTGGCTAACTTTTTAATTTTATTTTCTTGAAAATGTCTATGTCCAAACATATCTGAAATTACAGAATGAAAGTTTTCTATTTTCTAAATATATTTTTGGGACATTCTTTGCTTTTAATAGACTTGTGAAACAGAGAAAAGAGAGTTGGGTAGAATATTCAAAATGGACCTGAAGCTGAATCTGAACCCAGGACAGCAGAGACATAAATGGGTTCTGCCTGGTTGGTTACCACTGCACTAAACCAACACCACAGAGTGAAAGCAGTCTGTACCAACAAGGATAGTTTCTCAGGTCACAAATTAAGCTTTAAGAGCCTAAAGCTTTAGAAATATGACAAAATAACCGTGGCTTTAGAACTTCTCTCTTTTCACCACTTCATGGTGCCAGCAACTGCCTGAAAGTCCCCCAATAGATCTACCAGTGTGACATCATACCATTGTTTTCTTATCGGTTTAAGCCCATTGGTTCACATTAGCAAACCCAGTGCAGGGTGTAGACATTAGAATGGATCCAGGGTTGTTAACAATAAGGTACTGAGCAATGGAATTGGCCTCAGTTGCCAAAATAAGTCGACAATGCTTGAACACTTTTTCCAGTGTCGTCAGCCTATTTTGGCAATTTAGAGGGAATGACAGTATTAATACTAGGGCTGAACAATTTTAGGAAAAGATCACATACATTAGAATTTACATTCTGGCAGATATTGTGATTTCAATTCGGTTCATGATTTTCTTCAAATCAAGCTTCACTGCGATATTCCCTTTGTGTACTGTATGGACAATAATAAGGAAATCAGTGATCAAAAGCACATAAAACATAATGTAATACTGATGATAAATAATCTGTTTTCATTATTGAAGGGATACTCCAACTTCTCCTAAACAGGGGCTTTTTGTGTTGTTGACCTGCTTACCATTACCATACTTTCGTACATGCAAACTGTCTGCAAATTTGTAAAATAGTACAGGTACATCTCAAAAAATTAGAATATCATAAAGTTCAATATTTTTCATCACTCATTTCAGAATGTGAAACCCATATATTATATAGATTCATCTATATAGATAGAGTGAAACATTTCAAACATTTATTTCTTGAAATTTTGGTAATTCTGAAATGAGTGATAAAAAAATATTGAACTTTTTCATGATATTCTAATTTTTTGAGACGTACCTGTATGTGTGAAATAGTTGACACAACAGATCCTGGATCAGTTTGGAGCGCTGCAAAAAATTGCTGTCTTGGTTAATCCATTAATCCGTCAATCCAAAAACGAAAGATTGCTCAGCCCTGATTAACACCGTCTAAAATGCATAGATAGGTTGGCAAAAATTAAGTCAAGTGATACAGAAACATGGCCGAATCAGGTTTATTGCTTGAAAATATTGAATATGACGAGTGATTGTCCTGACAAGAAGTTGAACAAAAAAAATCTTCATTTCATTGAAAATTGTCATTGTCATCTTAAATTGTAATTTTAATCACATCTTTTAACCACATTGAATAAGATGATTTGATTTTAGTTTACATGCGTGATTCACACCATATGTTTTTCTATGGATAAACAATCATGCTCACTGGACAAACTGAACATATACTATGTAGGTTGTGAATAGATATATCACCCACTTTTCCAAAAAATTGCAATGTATTTTTACCATTTAGACAGTTGACAAAAATGTACATCCTATTTGTGAAGTTTAAACAGTCTGCAGGAACTACATTGCCCTTTTTTAATCAAATAAGAGATATAGAGAGAGACAGAGAGCACATTCCCAGCTGCATACAACACACAAAAGGAGAAAAAAATAGTCAAACAAATGTTATTTTAAAAAATAACATTTATTCTATTATTTGAAAATGTAGATAAAAAGAAGTATTCTCCTGATGCTGTCAAAATGTACAAATATGTTTGTATTATTGGGCAGTTGGATGAAGCTGGAAAGAAAAAAGGCTCTTTGGTGACAAATTTTATATTCCCACTCATTGTTCATACATAAAATTAAAATGATTTGCATATCCACACTGTACTCAGAGACCTGCAGGGACATCAGGAAAAAAACCAACCCAACATTTAAGTTATGATCACCATAATCGTTGACAGCTTCATGTAAACACCTGCCACTTTGGAAACTCATCATTCTAATGTAGAACAGGCGGGCGATGAAAGGCGAGCAGGAGTGTAACCTCCAAAATCAATAACCAGCCGGGCTTTCATTACATAAGTGAAATTTGTATTCATCTCAGAGATATATATTTATCCCACTTATACCCTTGGCTCAGCGGCAAATTCATTTAGTAATGATTACCTGACTCAGGTAAAACCAATTTCCATTCACTTGTTACCCCGAGTCGGTGACAAGGGCAAAGGCAGGGTCACTTTTCAGCAAATTTTGGTTACAGGCGCACTATCAGCACTTGATGTCATTGACTTGTGTGCAGGTGTGGTTTTTGTTAAGCAAAATACGACCCCTACAACACTTAGCTTAAAGCAATGGAAGCATCTTGACAAAATACTTAGAAACTAACTAAGAGGGCATTCTGCATATATAAATAGTGTAAATGATGAGATGAATAATAAAAAGATTTAAATTTTCAACCTAAAGGTAGAGCACTGTCTTTAAGAGGTAAGCAACACTTTTTAAGGGAATATAATTTAGTAAAAAGCAACATAATAGGGGGAGAATTTTATTAACAAAAAATACTAAACAAGCCAACAAACTATCTGATTTTAGACTAAATATATGACACAGATATCCTTTTGTAGTTTGGACGGGTTGATGAAATTTAATCTCCTAATCACTTTCAGTCACTTGTGAACATATCTCTGAAAATCAGACTGCATAAGGAAATTGTTTTGTAATGAAGGTTGTGCTCTAGCCGTGTTTGTTAGTTTGTGAACAGGACAACTTCAAATGTTGTGAACAGAATTAGGTGAAATTTCAGAATGTCAGAAATGAGGCAATTAATTTGATAATGTGGTGATCCAAATCAAAAGGCATAACCAGGACTTTTTAAAAGACTTGTTAGCATTGTGAGATAGGGAAGTTATTGGAACTTCATAAATGCTTGACAGATTTTAAAGGTATTTTTAGGGAATTTTGCACAATGGAGAAGCGATTGATTCGTGTTGTTGATCCGAATCTGATTGTGAGCAAATATTTTTTCAAGGATTTGTTACACTGAAATTTAGTTTTCCCAGCTTGTCACATTTTTAACAATAATGCTGACAATGCCTTTGAGGAGGTTTGTGCTCTCGGAGCAGTATAATCATGAAATGAGCCATGAACTGTTCCCTGCCAATAACATCCACTTTTCCAAAAGTTGAAAACCTTCTTGTTCAGAATAGACAAACCCTTCAAACCTGACAGGCTAGATAGAGTTTTTTACTTGTGTATTTAGGCAATAGTCCATAGAAAGTATTCATAGGAGGCAAGACCTTTTTTTAAAACATTAAGGATTTGATTGGACGATCATTCCATCAATCATGTTTTTTAAAAGCCAATTAGATAATGTAGTGGGCAGATAAAATTCAAAATGTTAGTCAATTCATAAAATAAACTGTTGCTAAAACATGTCAGAAGAGGAAAAAAAATCTACAGAGGAGCTTGTAGTCCATGAGAGAATGAACTGAGCGTATTCAGATACACAGTAGAGTTCATTCTTGTGACATAACCAACATTCCCCTAAAATGTAATCAAAATGCATTGCTAAATTTTAAGTTGTCTTGCGAACAGACAAACAGAAAAAATAACTTGCTTGTTGGAGGTAATAAAGACATTGGACTTTATATTTCATAATACTCCTCTCAATCAATGAGTTATTTTAGATCTATAGCGTATCCTTGATGCTCACTCCGATCTTATCTTGAGACCTCTTGAAGCTCAAGGCCCTAGGCAACTGTCTACATTTACTTTGTAGTAAAAGCACCTATACTTTAGTGCATGTGTGTTGGTGTGTGTGGCAAAGGGTGGGGTGCACTTCTGTAGGATTGTCAAAGAAGGTACATCGCAGTGACACAGTGAGGAAGTGCATCTTGGCTTCAGTGCTTAGTCTGAAGGCTGTCAGCGAGGCTGTGTGGGCGTTCGCCAGTCTTACTCCCCTGGAGAACTGCATTCAGATAAAAATACTCGAACTGCTCCACCATGCCGAAGGGGTTGTGGTGTATGTACAATATGCTTCCATGTGAAACTTGGATAACTGCAGAAAAAGTATTGTTGGCTTTAAAAGGGAAAGAAAAAAGTGCTTGATTTAAGAAAACACATTAATGCTGCGCAGCCAGGAAAAGCTCAAGCTATTTCTGTCAGCATGAAATATTTTAGCCCAGAGGTAGACACCATCACTTTATGTCATTTTGAGGGAACCTTTCTCCCTTCCTCCAAGATACAGGAGACAAGCTAAGCGACTGGAGGTAGGGGAGATGAACAGTTGAGATATGAGGCCTTCATGGGTAAAGTCGTGCATTTTATTTTCTGTATCTCTGCTTTCCATCAACCCAACATAAAGGTATAACAGCTGAAAAAAAAATCTCATGAAACAGAACATCTATCCGTACATTTTATCAGGGATATTAATGGTGTCTGAGCTTCCTAATCTCTTCAGCGTGTGCTTTTGTTTTGGATGATTGAGGAAAATGGAAGGATCAAGTTTATAGCCCAGATGGTACACTCATACAATGTGTATTAGTCCTACGGTCTTAAAATAAAGAGCACAGAGGTGGAAAATTGTTAAAGGCAAGTTAACGGAAGCACTTTGCTGCCTGAACGACATAAAATAATCAGTAAAAAAATATCACAATTGCAGGTATCTGGTGTCCCACATGGTACGCCAGCAAGTCTCATCTGAATGATCTTATTTAGGACATTTAAAATCCCCATTATCGTTATTATAACCAGTGTTGGGCAAGTTATTTCAAAAATGTAATGCATTATTTATTACTTGTTACTGTCATTTCAAAGTAATTAGTTACAATATAATATTACTGTATTTGAAATGTAAGGCACTATTATTGCGTTACTTTTGAACAAAAATATGGATTTGTTATTCTAAATGTAGCTCATTTTGCTCAAAAAGCTCATTACACATCCAGTGGAAGGTGATGTGGTGGCTATCTGACTGAGTTTGGCTTAAGGCTAAAAACAGTAGAGTATAATATCCACATTGATGGCTCATGGCACAATACAAGAAATGTTCAAAGCAGAAACATACAAAAGGTAAAATTGTGGTAAATTGTGTTAGAGATACTGTAACATTAGGCCTAGTGGAGGAATTTTCTCTTCTGATCTCACGAAGTATTTGGCAAATTTATATTTTAACAAATAAAAAAAACGACCTCTTCATTTTAGGTTAAATTAAAATGAATTGTAACTTGCATTACTTACATTTGTACAGAGTAACATAATTCTGCTTTTTTTTTTGTGATTCCTTACATTGCTACATCACAGTAAAAAAGAATGCATTACAGTAATCACATTACTTTTGTAATGCATTACTCCCAACACTGATTATAACAGCTTTAGGGGTAGTGTAACCTGACAGTTTTCTTACCATAATGCACAGTGTGATTAAGGCCCCATCCACACGAAGACAAACCGAGGTCTAAACGCACAAGTTTTTTGCCGATCTGCGTATCATCTATACAAAGACGACGTTTTGAAACCAGGTTCCAGAGTGGAAAGATTTTGAAATACCGTATACGCAGCTCCATGATTACTGGCTCTCCGAAGTTTTCAGATACCCTTACATCATAGTTTCATATCTTCATTGACATGAATGCGCCACACGCAGCAACGACAATGGCGGCGTACGTGAAGCATATGTGCTGATGAAGCTAGTGACCCTACTATCACTGTTGCAGCAAAATCCCCTTCTTCTCAATCACCACCGAGTTGAACAAACAATTATCAAGGACACATTACGGCCCATGATGATCACTTTATCACAATCTCTGTTTACAACTTTTGCCGCAAGTGCGCATGCCCACTGTTTTTTCGTCTGTTTCCGCTTGTTTCGGTCATGTCGTTACAGCGGCCCGAGAGGTCTGGCATGTGTTTTACAGCGTTTTGATGCGTATTGAGTGCATTCATGTAGACGCACACGTTTTCTGAGATGCCTTCGTCTTTATGACGATCGTTTTGGAAACTGTTAAGCGTTTTGTCTTTGTGTGGATAGGGCCTAATACTCATGGGAACACAAGCTGACTTATTGACACAAAACCCTCCAGCCTGGACTTGGACTGCTTTAAAATACTGCTAAGTAGATATGAAATGATCTAAAGGAAAGAAGATCATATGTACTTTTTGCAACTGAATCAGAACAAAACTAACAAGCTCTACCAAGTGATACAATTTGAATGTGTTGTAGTATCTTCTAAGTGTGATTACCTTCGCCAAGGTGGTTATGTTTTTGCAAGGGTCTGTTTGTTTGTTAGCAAGATTGCGGGAAAAACCACTGGATGGATTTACATGACAGTTTTTACCAGAGGTGAAGTTTGGTCCAAGGAAAAAGCCATTAAATGTTGGTAGTGATACAAAAGAGGTCTGGATTCAAAGAAATCCCACAATTAAAAATCCATAGGTTATTATTGGAAGGAATTAAAAAATAATCATATCTCTGCCATTTCTCAACAAATTTGCTTCCAGTTTTAAAGGATGATACAGAGTCCATTTCTCTATCAGCAAGGCAAATTTCATCCGGATCCAATTCAGATTGATGTCACAAAAGAACATTGAACTTTACAAATGGATATCCCATTGAGGACATTCATATTTTGTATAATCCAAATATTAAGTGATGTTCCCAAAACTTATGTACAAGCAAATTTCATGAATATTGCTTGCCACTGGCCTTATTAACAGCAATAATTCATAAATTGTTGGAAAATTATATAAGCTTTTATTAGGGTAACCAAAGCACCAACACCAACTTCCAGGATTTGAATACAAAAACTCACCAACACTGCACCACTCTATATCTGCCCATGTATGTAGGAGGCCTATGTCCCTGATTAAATCTACTTTGACAGCATTTGCTCTTTTACATGACAAAAAAGGTTCATAATGTACATATATGGCAGTCTATATGGTGAAGTATAAGGTGTCGTCACAGTATTTATAAGTCAGTGGAGGGGACTATGCGGGTAAAAACCTGTCAGAAGATGAAGATGTGTTGCCAAGGTTCAGCACCTGTCGCCTGATTTAAATGTCATCACCCCTGCCCTTTCACTGGAGGTGAATTTTCCTGGATGCTCCCCGATGTGCTCACACATCAGCTCATCACAACCTCACACGATAGTTTTCCTGCAGGGTTGGCAGGGAAAAGTCACGGTGTCAGGTGACACATCAGGCTGTTTTTATTCTTACATGAATGACAGGTGCAGGGGAAAAAAACTTAAAGTATTTTAGTTCATGGGCTGTGCGAAGACCGTCTCTGTGAGTGAATTTAGGAAACAGATCATGAGTTAGGTCGGCGATGTCAAGATTGTAATCATCAGGCCAACTCTTTAATGTAAATGTAGACCTCAGGAAAGTGCTTGAAAGGGAGGTCAACTGGTATAATCCGTACATTAACCTGCACTGAGTCATTGACAAAGGGTCTGCAAGCTACCCTGAGGAAATGGAGAGGTTACTTTGCCTTTCAAATTACTAGTGTCTGTGCTATTTCTCTATTTGGCAGTTGGATTCTTATTATCTTCTTCAGTCCCTGTTGTCACAGTAATGGAAATAATGGCACCAACACTCCTTCAAATTTAGCAATACCATTAAAACATGCAGACAGCATAAAGAGTGATGGAGTAATGACTTACATTTGTAGATAAGCCCAGAAGCAAAATTTTAAGGTTTCATTGCTATGGTTCTTTCAACTAAATACCGGTTGGATTTTTCTGGGGCAAAAAATGTTCAAAAACTTAAACATTAAATTCATCATGGTAGTCTTTATCAGATAACAACTTTAACATATCTCTAAGCTTAAAAATAATTGTTAGGTTAAAAAAATCAAGCTTTTATAAAACCACAACATGGAAGTCCAATCAAGAAGTAGCTTCCACACATCCAGATCTTTTTATGAGCTCTTGTTTTAGAATACCTCCAAACTAAATGACCTGGTGGCAATAAGCAATGACTATTGTGTGCAGATTATTGTGCAATAAAAACAATCAGAAATGCATGCTGTTGGGTCCCTGTCCATTTTTTGTTGTCCTTGTTTGCAGTTCATTCAAAACAATCTTTCTAAACACAAAATAATCATTTGAAATTCAAAAATGGGTCATTATTTCAGGTTTTTTATCCAGTTATTTTAAAATCCCATAGGCTTTAGGCTTTTAGCTTCTACATCAAAGGTCCGAGGAGGAGAATCTATTTTCGGAGACATAAAGACTCTGCTAAAGTATGCGTTTGTTGTGATGCTGATGAATGCAGCTTGGACCTTCCTCAGAACTCTGCATTCCTTTACAACTTCTTTTTACAACAACTTACAGGATGCAAAGCGACGAGGTAATGTATCTCTTTCTAGTTACGTAGTGGTAGTTTTTGATGTGTGACAACAAGCAATTTTTTGGAAAACTTAGTATCGTAGTTTTGTAGCCGGCTATATATGGCTACTTACAGCCCGGTGCTCTAAGACGTGTCCGAATAATATAAATTTGCTCTAGTTCTAATTGTCTTGTTCCCGAAGTTCAGTATCCACTTTTTTGTAATTACTTAGAAACTCCGCATAGCATCTTTAATTTGCCCCCTTTTTTGCAGCTATGCTATTTTCAGTACCTACCAAAAGTTTATTTCTTCAAATTAAAAGCTGATTTTGATATAGTGGAAGTATCTGCCTTTAGTGGTTCAACATATGATGTAAAATCATGTGAAAGAAGGGCTTCAATAGCTTATATCTTAGTGGATTTGAAAACTTAATTCCACAGAAGAAAACTGCAGCAGCACTCCATTGTAAATACTGAAAGACTAGTGGGTAAGTTCCTGTATTTCCGTATATACGAGCTCTAACCTCACACTAGTAGCCCCTGTTCAGTTCAAGCCTGCATGCTCTCTCCCTGCTCTCTTGCCCCTTTCTGGCTCAATCCACTGTCTCTTCCACTATTTAATGAGGATAAAGGCCAAAAAGAGAATCTTTAGTAAATAATAAATAAATGATGTGATCAGGGGATATGTCATCTCCTTCAGACAGGAGACTCCTCCTGAACTTGGTGTTCGTTCAGCTCCAAGTACAGTAACATAAAGCTGAAGCCAAATCCACGTCGTGGTAACAGTGAGGTCAGACACCACTTGTGAGGATTTATACAAAAAAAACCCGCCTGTTTTGTGCAGGACCAAGACAGAGGGTTTTTTTGGGGGCAAGAGACTATAAAACTACTATCTTAGGATATCTTAGACCAGTGCTAACTTGGTGAATCAGAAAACTAATCTGACCCTTGTGCAACAAATCTAGAAAACAAGAATGCAAAGAAAATGAATTGCCTCAACAAGTACTTATGGACATTTTTAAAATTCAAAATACTACAACATATAAGTAAAGCTGAAACAATGTATGATTGTTTATATGACACCTCAAGTTAATATTCATTCATATTCCAATCAACACAGAGCCAACTCCAAGTTTGAAGGGAATTCTTTACATGTGCCTCTTTTCGTTAAAGTGTTGTGATTAAGGCCTTCGACTTTACATTTAATTAGAAATTGGATACAAGTAACATGTGACCTCATTGACACTCATTACATTATGTGCTCTTGTTCCCCTTCAACAATACAAATCTAAACAAAAGACTAACCCACTGAAGGCTGTAGCTGCCGGGCTCAAAGCCAACTCCAGGAAACCTGAAGTCGGCTTCTTTATCCTCATTTAATCCAAACATATTCTCAGGCTGTCCACGCAGAGCAGGAATGGGCCAAAGGGAAAACATATTTTAATACAGATTCTAGGTTTTTTATTTAAACGGAGGCAGTGATTTTATGGCAGAAAAAGTGTGCAGGGAGCAACTTTTTACTCCTGTGGAAGTAAAAAAGGCTTAATGAAGTTTATTTAACTCCTCTGGCTTGTGGAGATAAAAATGGTTAGCAGCTGCACCCCGCAAGGCTACATTTAGAATTTCACAGATCATAAGCTTTGCTCAGAGTTATATTTATATTTGGCTATTCAATTTGTTTCTTTCCTTTGCAAAGCATGGATGTAACTGATGCCATCAGTCGTCTTTATGCCCATCAAGAGGATGCATCTTTGTCGGTGTATGAAACAACTTTGCTCTCAAGATCATGTAATTACCATGTAGATTAATGGTTCTTTAGGCTGCCATCATTTATAACAGTCAATGAACTTCCCATGGTGTCAAAATTAAACATTTTACACCCTCACAGTGAGGGCAGATGTATACCCCGACGTAGTATCTAGTTCTCTCACAATTATTAAAGATCTTGTCCCTGATCATTCAGCAAGGCGAGTGTTTACACATGTTAACCAAACTTTCATCCTTGGAAATGTTATGGTGTCTCATTAGCGTTGACATCAGTAGAAGTAGCTCGGCATCATACGCTTGATCTCTATCAATTTGCTTTACCTTATCAGGAGTTCTGCCACATTCCCACACCAGTTTCTCTGCTTTTAAGTCTTTTGGGATTCTTTGAAGTACATCTAGTGTTTACATCTACACTCAAAGCCGTCATGTTTTTACAGTTTTATTAAAACTACCTGTGGCGATGGTATTGGTTCTCTTGAATCTTCATTGCTCTCTAATTAGAGGCTGTGAGCATCTGACAAGAACAACAACATCTTTGTCGCTCAGCAGGGGGTAGAGCTGGGGGTCTGACTGTGTTGAGATTCACCACAACAGAAATATACTTCAGATTAACAGAAAACCTGAGCATTAACACTAAATTAATGCAAATGTGGAGGGTTTTGGTTAAATAGTGACATATGTTTGTAATAATCTAGAAATTAGCTTGTTTCTCCTCGTTAGGTACCCATAAGGAGCAGCCTGTTGCGTTGTCAGGCATGCACCTTTTCTGCCGGGGATGTGTTGTGAATAATGAACAGCCAGAGACAATTTTGGGTACGGAACACTGCGGTGCATACGGCGTATTAGCCCCTGCTTTTGATTCCCGTCCTGCTTTAGGGAGAGATGTTCAAAGCTCTTCCACGGCAAAATGCCGCCCGCTTTCAAAGACCCCCTGCTGCTCGTGTCAGAGCACCAGCTCTCTCTGTACTCCATAAATTAAAGTTATCCCAAATGTCTTGTGGCATAAATGGAAGCCTCAATCCTCCGCACGCATTAATTAGGACGGTAACACAAGCTTGCTGTATACTCCCAAACAGCAAGGGGTTTTTGTAACAACTACAATGTCCTTTACCAACAAAAAAGTGTTGACCTCAGTTGATCCATATTGCAATGTGTGGTAAAAGAGCAGTCATGCTGGTTTGAGCCAAACGTCTGAGCTCGTACATGAAGAGTGTTTGCTCTGTTTTGAAATAAAACACAGGACAAAAGAAGAAAGTATAAAAGCTACATTTAATTGTTTGAACCTGTCAGTGTCGAAAGGTCCTTTATCTTTTAGATTTTTTTCTTAAGCCAGTGATGTTTCAAAAATGCCAAACTCGTTAACAGTACACTGGAAGTTTGTACATTTTTCTCAGGGTTTAAATTAAACAAAAGACCAGACATTATTTAAAGTAACAGCAGGTAGCAGGCAGCATTCTGCACTTTAGGGTTTAGCATTTAACACTTTAATTAGCACTCCAGCACTTTCTAATCCATTGTGTATAACTCCCATAACCCCCAACTCCCATCCCTTATACAATATTGTATTTTGGATTGTTTGTCGACAGTTTGTATGTTGCTTGTCTTTTAATATGCTCAGTGGGTTTTATCCTTTTTACTGATGTTTGCTTTTTTGTGTTGACATCAACCTGCCAGGATGGAAATTAGCCTCTTGACTATAATTCCATCTACTTACATGTAAATGTCAATTAGTGCATACTGTCCAATACAAAAAAAACATCTCAAGTGCTTCCTTCATATTTCTAAAATCATAGTACATTAATATTTATCCTAAGATGGTAGACTTTCTTTAAAACAAATTGAGATGTCTCTAAAACGGCCATAAAACATATCTTTATGGTTGACCCTTGTACATTAATGTGAGTGTGACAATAAAAACTTTGCTTTTAGGGGCTGTCCAAACATCTGACAAAACAAACAAAAAAAGAAAATCTGGATCATTAAAGTTTCAGCTTCATGCTTAATTTTGGTTTGTAAAGATAGTGAAATGAGATATTTTGGTCAAATAATGAGTGTCCCATGCAAGGTTGTGTGTAAGGGGGTAAAGAGCTACAGTATCTTGGATCTTCTGTCATAAAGGGTCTCCTTTAGCAGTGGTCCCAAACCTTTTTGGTACCACATCCTGGTTTATTGTAGTTGCAGTCTTCACAGAAGAGCAAGGGGATGTGGCAAAGGGACCTATGGGTAGAGATGGGAATTGAAAACTAATTCCATTTGAGACAACATCTTTATTAATTAATCTATATTATTTGTCTTTTCAGTTCCTTCCACATTGTTTTCCATGCCTTGCAAATCAAAGACACCTCTTATCTGAGGTAAGCAGCAGCGATAACCATGAAGTCAAAAATCAAGGCAGACAAGGGGCAGAAATAGCCAAAATTGAGGCATAATGCCTAACTTTCAGCAAGTAGAACCGTCAGCAACTTGCAGATTAACTTTGTATGCAGTGGACCATTGTATTGTGTTTGCCATTGTTGTCGCTGAAAATAGGTAGGCCAACTTTTGCCCACACAGAAAACCATCAGGGATCAATAAGGGAATCATTAAAGAATAGCCCAGTCAGCAGGATTGTTAGGAGCATTAATATCAAAACACTTAATTTCCATCTCTAATCAGGTCCATGTATGAGGCTCTTTCAGCTTTGAAGGTGTCAAAATTGGATTGCCTTTATTAAAACAACATACTTAGTTCATACTTTCTTTCAAGATCTTTGAACAAAAATGTATGTATGGCCAATTCATAGGGCTAAAGCCATTTACAGTTATGTTAATTTTGCATAACTATGAATCACGTATTTAAGTCCTCAAGGACCTTAAGAAGCACAGTGCTTCTTTAGAATACTCTGAAAAAACGCTGGAACCACAAGACTAAATACTTAAAAACAATCCCAGAAAAATGACAATGAGCACCAACAGCATCTAGGATACATTAAGTTCAGCTCAGTTTCCTGCTCCTATGCATTCATAAATACTTTGTGCAGGGATACACCAGCTGTTTCATCTAGATTTCCCTTTCCTTGAACTATAAAATTGTTAAGAGCCGTGATTACCAAAAGAGGCTTTGTTAAATAGAATATTGATGAAAACACCGTCCCATGGGGACATACATTATTGCATATTCCCACTCCACAAACCCCAGCGGTGAGAACATTGATTACATTTCCCTGTCTTCTCTTGCCCTAATTAAAGATCTAAAGGATAGCCCCTCATGGGAGGACTAACTTGACTGTTTCATCCGAACACCACGCCATCCTGGCTTGTACATTAATGGCACACCTACCCTTTACCTTCATACTTACACTCGTTTGTGCAGCTGACTTTATTGTGATCTGACCATGGAGAAATCCAGGCTTTCCTACTGTGTGAGTGAGAATAAAGCACAGAGGGAGACTCAGGTGTCCACGCAGGTTTTCCTCTGTACTGTACAACGTGGATAATTTCATCTGTGTGGGAATGACACCGCCCTGTGATGCAAATGTGCTCATTTAGTCCCCAGAAACTGTCAGAAAATGCATGGCAGAGGATGGCGAATTATCATAACTGCTTCCCACTCGTTGAAACAACACCACAATGAAGCAGATGGCGCGGCACGATTGTAACTCAACTCCATTGATTTGGCGACAGCTGCCAATCAAAGCGTTGCCGCGGACGACTTTGATGGTGACGGAACGAGGAGTTAACATGCTTCATTATGCCTCCTCATTATTCCAAGTGACGCACGCCGGTGAGCTTCGACAAATGGACCTTTTGCTTCCACAACGGCTTCATTTGAATCCCAATCGATAATTCTCCCTCCGACCTGAAAGAAAACAACGATCAAAACAAGGACTCCAAACACTCCAGAGGACCTATTCTTTTGCTAGGAAAGAAATTGGCCCTAAATTGAATTTGGAAATCGGCTTGAAAAAAAAATCTTTACTAAGCAAATGAGCGAGCGCTGTCTTTTGGTATGTGAAGTCAGCAGGGAGGGGAGAGGTGTCCGACCCTGATTGGAAGCTCTATTGCCAACAAAACAATTGAATTGTGGCGCACAGATTGGTTATTTGTCTCAACCGTCCAAATAATTCCTTCTTCATTCATTCTAATTAACTTCAATTGCACTGGTTGTGTTGTAGGAAGCAATGGGAATGGTGGGAAAAGGAGGAACAGCGGTCAGTGCTCAGAGGATACCACGGCTGATTTGATTACTTTGCCAAGAATTTCAATTCAATTTTCCATCCGGAGTGTTTTCAAAAACACCCAGAGGAGTGTAAAATGACTTTAGAACACAATGTTTGAGCTGTAATATTATCTGTGAAGATAAGATGGGAAGAAAACATCCAACAAAGGCTGTATCCAAGAGAATTCTGCTCAGTGCACCAGATTCATTTTAATCTCTAAAGGGTGTCACGCTTAAATCCCTGACAAAGACAAAATAAGATACAACACATTCATGTCTCTGGCTTACACAATGGTGATGGCACTCTGAGGGCTCTGAAGGAAACTCTTACTGTATCAGGATGTTAACAGTGTGGTTTATTTAGTTTATTTTTTATTGGAAGAGTGGGATGACACACTACAAAAGTCATGAAGGTCTTCTTATTGTGCTGATGACATACAAAACGCAATATGGTTTTACTCAGAGTGGATTTATCAGTTTAGAAAACTGCTTTATTATTATTTCATGAAAACCTGAGATAAACCTTGGGTTAGATGACTTATTGCTATTAATGGGGGATATCATAGCTTTTCAAATTGATATATTTTCAGCAATATTATTTATCGATATGGATTCTGACATTTATTATCTCCTAAAATGAAGTCAAAATGTTGAATCTACAAATTGAGTTTAAGTTCAAGTATATGCATAGTTCACCTGCCTGAGCTGCTGGCATGGAAAGACTGATGTAAAACATTTATACCAGGAAGTATTTTCGTAGAAAAAGCTCCTTTGCAGAATGACAGCACCAGCTGTGATGGACCGTGTGATGATTCAAGTTTGTGAAACATATTTGAAAAGTGTTCTATGTTACTCTGCTGGTTTGCTAAATGTTAGCTCTCTGGATGACTGAAAAAGTATAGTAGTGTTATGGCTAATAAACACAGGTACAGTCCACAAATTTATAAAACCCCCAGATCTTCTTCAATCTAAATCCGCCTCTGCTTAGTGCAAAGAAATTTTGTTTAAGATGTATTCCACTAATACACGTTAGTGGAGTGTGTTACACATTAGTAGGCAGCACTACCTACCACCCTGACTGGTTTGCAGCTGTACAGCCCCATACCCAACAATCTGTGATCCACCATGTCTTCTGACACATTTCTGTCAGAACCAACATTAACTTCAGCAGTTTGTGCAACAGAAGCTCTTCTTATGGATCGGACCACATGGGCCAGCCTTCACTTCCCTCATGTATCAGTGAACCTCCCAGGACCCTATTGCCGGGTCCCCACAGTTCCTTCCTTGGACCACTTTAGATAGATACTGGCCACTGCAGACCAAGGACACCCCACTAGACCTGGGGTTTTGGAGATACTCTGATCCAGTCATCTCGCTATCACAGTTTGGCTCTTGTCAAACTTGCTGAAGTCCTCATGCTTGCCTAACTTTTCTTGCTTCTACAGTCAACTTTGAGGTCAAAATGCAGTCCTTATCAGCAGTTAGTTAGTAACCACTGTGTTGTCTGTGTTCACCACAGCCGTAACTTCAGATGCTTAACAGAAACAACTATGCCAAATCCCTTTTTCACTGGAGGACTGGGAACCCATGCTTTGATTAAAAATTATCAATGATTTTGGACTAATTCTTGCGCCACCCATCTCTACAGGGGAAAGAAAACAGTCATCTGCTGCATCATACAAAAATGTCAAACACAGATGACTCTGCACATGTTCAACATATTTCAATATTATATGTTGGAAGAGCCCATAGAAAGTGTTTGGGGAGGGCAGAACCTTTCAGAAGCATATTAGGTGATCGAACAGCCATTCCATTGTTCATTATGGGCCGATCAGATAATGTACTTTCTTCAGGTGCTACTGCACTACTGAACATGAGCCACATAATAAAACAAGCTCTCTTCAAAACATGTCAGAAGTGGAGAAAAACATTGTTCTTATGGAGCAGTTCATACTGTTGATATTTGATTTTCACTTAATGAAGAAATGTGGTTGAGATCTGATAAAACTGCTTCCTACTGTCATCGAGTGTAGCTCCAACCTCTTCGTGCTCTCAAGGATGCAGATTCGGCGGTCTCGCTTTGGGATGCTGGCAATCATGCATTGGATCTTAGCAAGATTGATCTGCCTGATGACAGTCATTGAATCAGGTAGATCCAGCTGCTGTGCAAGGTTAAAGCACAGGCTTCTTTGAGGAAAATAATATGCTCCGAAATTTTTTTTTGTCCATTCATAAATTTGACCCAACATAGTTTTGTGGCACATTTTAACGTAAAACTAACTTCCACTAGTTTTCCTTAAAGGTCCTTTACTCTGGTGTGTTTGGCTGTTTACTTTTTTTCTGTGTTTTTATGAAACAAGGATTTGAT
Organism: Scarus forsteni; assembly: GCA_036419115.1. Lineage (NCBI taxonomy): Eukaryota > Metazoa > Chordata > Actinopteri > Labriformes > Labridae > Scarus > Scarus forsteni. The sequence continues at coordinate 25,279,019 of JAZDUH010000383.1, forward strand.
TTAAATTACATTTAAAAATAACAATTTTTAATGAGGATCAGATGCAGCTCTTTTCCTCTCCCCTTAGGAAACACTCTGATCTAAGGAGGTGGGGGCCTACAGGAGGTTATGATAATGAGCTCTGCATTGACTGGCAATCTTAATGATGTCTGATGGAAGTGGGAGGAGGGGTTACAAGCTACAGAGCAGACTTTCCCAACAGTCATGGTTTCTGCCTGTGAGTGCAGAAATCAGAGGCTGCACAGCAATGACATTATACTAAACTGAGCATATTAAGGGCTGACCAAATGAACTGAGTTCAGTTAAGGTGCTATATTCTTCTACTCCCCCAATCCCCTCAAAACTTTTTAAAACATTGATTTTGCAGGATAACGAACTTTGAAAGGTAAAGTGTTGCTGGAAGCCATTTCAGCCTGTTAATTGTCAAGTACCTCAAACAAGCCAAGTTCAAAAACACTGACCTTAGTCCTTCATGAGACTGTGATAAACTATACATGTTTGAGGCACAAGATGACAAATCTCTGACAATCCTTCACAAATGTGAGATTTTCACCAATCATACTATCACACAAAACACCAGACAGCTCCTCTTCAGTTCGGCTTTTGCTGTCCATCAGCTGTCCACCTTGTAGGGGTATAAAACCACCAGGTGGTAGTTCTAGTCTTTCTTTTGGTTTCTTTTGCTTGTCGGCCATACTGACGTATCTGTATTGATCTGTTTGTAGACAGTTCAAGAGTTTCCAACAAGGCTTTAAATGTTTCTGAAATGCGAGAGATTTTTCACTCCAAAGACAAATCTTCCATCTCCATCATTCATGCTCTTAAGTTCAGACAAAAAAAGAAAAAACAACTTTCCACCCACAGGCACAGTCCTTCAGGACAGGTCAGAAACTCTTTAGCAGCACATCTCCGCTCATTGCAGCCTGTCGGCTCAGGCTTGGACTGACACTTACATTCCTCTGCTGTGGGATTTCCAGTCTAAGTTGTCAGGAGTCTTGACAAATTGCCTCATAAGCAGCCAGTCAAAAAGCAGCTGTTGTCATGGCTGGTAGGCATCAGCATGAACAGCAGCAAAAGAGCATTTTCATCAGTAGTGAACTGTCCAACAGACACACTGGAGCTCTCCTGCAGCCTTCCTGTTGCATTATGATCACTGCGTGTACACTGTCATATGTTGACAGGGTTCACACAGCACTACTCCTCCAGAAGACCCCTGTCAGGCCTCATACACACTCTACACTTATTATTCTTCCTGATTCAAATCGCAGGGATGAATGTTTACTGCTAGGTCACGGTTCAGTTTATTACCAAGCCTTGTCAGAAAAATACGTTCCATCAAACGTCAGCTGGAGTGACTTGTCTGGAATTCAGGTTATGTAAAAACATCAATGAAATTTCCATCTACGCAGCCTTAACCTCTGGACTCACTTCCCCAAAATATTCAAATGAATGTTTTATACATTTCAAAAGATTCTCCCCCATCAGCTCAGAGGCATGTTTTCCCTTTTCTCATCATTTAAACATTACATTCAGCCCCAACAAAGGTGAGCAACACTTTCTGGTAATGCTCGCCGTGAATGACAATCCAGTGTTAAGTTTGCTTTTTTTGTTTGATATTAGACACTTTGGAGCCACAGGGCTAGAAAAAAAGCAAAAGGGTTTTTGGCATCAGAAGCTGGGAACAAACTGAAGCTGAGGGAATGACTCTTCAGCCCTTTACACTGTAACAGAATAGACCTGAAGTGTTAAAGATGGGCATTAGGCTTTAAAGGACAGGGATTAAATGGCTTTATGCTGCCACTGCATGCATTGTTCTAACTAATTAACACAGTTTCTTGCATAATATCCTCTAAGTAGGTTATTTACAAACCAATTGGAAGTCATTACTTTACTAGCTAAATGAAGTGCTGGCTTTATAAGGCAAGAAGGGGATTGGAACAGATGCAGTCTCTGTACTATAGATCTTTAATAAATTATCTAAGGAAAAGAGGGCAGTGTAATCTGACTGGTAAAGACCAGTAAATTCCACTTTCTTTGTTAATTAAAAGTTGTTTTTGTTAAATAAGCCTTTTTAAATTCCATGTAGTATAACAAAGATTAAAGCTATGTCTTGAACAGTCTCATCGATGACCATGGCCATTTCGGACTTTGGAATGTTTTTATTGCTCATACTCTTGCCGAGTTAAAATTCAATACAATGGTGTTGGCTCATACTTTTCTTTAACACAAAAGAATATATAGAAAAGGTTAGCTTTCGGTCTGTGAAAAGATACATGCAGTAGGTTCTACAAAATCATAAATATCATAGACATATATTTTCATTTTTTGAAATTTTTTGGATGGATAATTGAAAAAAATACTACCATTAAGAAGTAATTATGGCTTGCCATACGTGATTATAGGTGGTACTGAAGGAATGCAAGGTTAAACTTGCTATAAAGAACATATTGGATTTAATTTACAGTCAAAATGTTGTCCTGAAATGGTAAATAAATAATTCTTATATTGAATACAAAACTGACAAATGTCTTGTTGGAGGTTTGTGTTCCAGGATCACTTCTTGGTTCAAACATATTCAGTTATATCCTTTTTTCCATCTTTGTACATTTATTTGACCTGTATTATAATAAAACAAATAAGATTTTATATCATAATATTAAACACATTTCTTTTAATTCTATCTATCTATCTATCTATCTATCTATCTATCTATCTATCTATCTATCTATCTATCTATCTATCTATCTATCTATCTATCTATCTATCTATCTATCTACAGTATGTGTGTGCGTGTTGGAGGACACATTCATGTCATTAAAGCTCTTTGAATTGAAATTGAGATGAATCCAATTATATCATACCAATAATGTTGTGTAATTCTTGTTTCATTTTTTTTTTTTTTTGCCTCTGAAGGCCCCTCAAATATGTATCTTTGTCTTGCCTCAGCCTTCACTGAGCTTTTGATCCAATTGATATACGGCATGATTAACAGATATAGAAATAAAGAGGAGACTTAGTTAAATATAAAATAAGTTTTTGGATTTTCTTGCAGTTTTCTGCAGTTCATAACTAAAACTATATCTGAAAAATGATGATGCAGGTTACTTCCACCTAAAAGGTTAGGTTTTTGAGGCATTTGTCTGTCAGTTCGTCTGTCTGTTAACAAGATTAATCAAAAGATTAAGAATAGGTTTCGATGGCATTTTTAGGGAATGTTGGTCATGGCACAAGGAAGAAGTGATAAGATTTTAGTGATGATCCCGATGTGGATCTAGGAATTTTTTTTATATTGTAGGATTTGTTGACATCTTGAGATATGACAAATAGTGTCAGAAATGCCTTGTAGGAGGGTTTTGCTTTCTCAGCACCTTAAGTTTTACCTTTGAAATGATCACAAGAATTTCGGTAAAGCATTTAGCAAAGTGGCTGTTCAGTAAATTAAATTCAGAGTTAATGTTCAACTGGTTTGTTATCTTTTAATTATATTATTTAGCCTGTCAGCCCTGGTTATGCCTAAATTTCCTTTAGTATTATTCAGTCATCATCAAATATAAGCTACTACATATTGTTCAAAGCAAACACAATAGTATAAAAGTGTTATTTTCATGGAGACGGCAATGCACATCCTCCTCTTGACACGGATCACGGCTCAGTGGCACACGTGTTGCAAATTTATCACTGCCATAAAAACAGCCTCATCGATTTGTAATTCATCAATCACAAGTCACCAATAGATCAGGAAAGACATGGTATTGATGTGGCTTTTACTCACTTAGCAGAGAGCCACTTAGGGCTTCAGAGAATTATTTGAAGTAAAGTCCACGTGTAAAATGATACGAGCGACTAGAATTACCTGCTTTTCTCTGCTGCTTATGATAGTTCGACCCTGGGGGCTGATAAATGATCCACTTATGCCTGTGCATTTGGCTTTCTGCACTTTGTAAGGTCATTGTTATTCAAGGAAAAACAGAAATTAGACTTGAGAAAATATAAAGGATCAGACCAGGAGGTATCTGGTGCGAGAATGAAAAAAGGTAACGCAAAAAAACAGAGCGGCTAAAAGTGAGCAAACGCTTCATTTATCTGTTTGTGCAAGTTCTACAGAGATATTTAAACTGCATGTACTTTTCCAATTATTTGATAACAATCCCTTGTCATAAAAGTTCTCCTTCACTTCCTAAATCCTTCAGGAATCAAACTGGCATTTATCTTATTTTTAACCAATCCTCAAAGATTTATAGCCCTAAGACGGATCTCGCGGCCACACTCTCCCCCCTGCTCCAAATTCGTTTTGGCACTCGGAGGGTTCAAGAGTAATTTTGAGATAACTCTGCATATTAATAAAAGACATGATGACATAAGACCTTAGAAGCAATTATTTACTCATTAAATGGGTTAGCAGGTTGGCCTAAAGCTGTGAAGGCTAATTAATAAGGTAGTCGACTCAAGCCCTAATGGGAGGAAGTATTTCCTCTGTGAGCAGCGACGGAGGGATTCGTGGTGTTACCTCGGAGGAAAGCAGATACAAAGTCTTTGACAAAGGCCCTTGACCCCAAACTTAGTAAGACACGGAGTCTTATTAAGAGAAACATGGATGCTGTGCTCTAGGGTTTTCTAAATTCTGATACAAGGAGACAGTTTCTGTCCTATTAAAGAAAAGTGTTTTCAGATGGGTTGTATGAGGCACCGTACATGTCAATAACACTATATAGAGGGACAGAAGGTGTTGTTTTGTGTGGATCTTTCAAAAATGGACAAACTACACTGCTCTGCTGATGATGGTCTCTCCATTTCCAAAATATTAATGGTACTTTAATTCCTTTTGCAGGCCATTTTGCTTTAGTACGAATTCAGGTTATGTTTATTTTATTCTGAACATGCAAACACAAATGGAAAAAATCTCTTAATAAACCATATTATGCAAAATGTAAGCATAGCACAACCTTGTATGTTATGTGGCTTACATTCCCAAAGGAGTTGTAAGAAGAGTACTCTTATTGATTTCCATTCCTTCCACATAAGTCATGAAATGTTACCTATTATGAGTCTATATTAAAATACACTTCAACAGTAGTTAATTCGCCACTTACATATGTTGGCAATGTCAAAACATGAGTACAACTGATTTTAAATGTATTTAAAATAAATATATATGGTAACAAAAAATATATATATTACTATATTATGTATTATAATGCATTTAAATTGCACATTTACCCTAATTTTGTCACTGTGGGACACAAACCTGTCTTTTTTTTAATACTCTGATTTTCCATAAAACAGTGCTTTTGGTTGGTGACTGGGTTTTATGACTCTCTAATCAAACCAAAAATACAAAAATAATGTCTTTTCAGGACAATGGAATATCTATTCATTCAGTAGAGTGTTTTTTTTTTTTTCAATTTCTAAAAAGCAGATATTTTGGAGATGAAGTGTGTGCCCGTCTGCAACGCTATATTTATTAAATTACAACATTGTATCAATTAATATTAGTAATTACTGACAGAAAATGCTGAAATGGGCACAATAAGTTTAAGATGTCAAAAAAGTTTAGTATGTGGAAATTGTCCATGTAAAATTATTACAAACTTGATTAATTTTATTTTAAGACATCAGATGCTCAGAGAGAAATAGCTTCCATGAGGGCATTTATGACCTTCTTGGCCAAATTATTAACAGTTAACAAATCCTTTAAATAATTTCTATCAATCCAGTCTTCCTTTTCATGACCATCAGTCCCACTTTTACATATATTTAAAATGTATGTATGATATCAATAACGAAGATTCGTGTTTTACATGTGCCTACATATAAATATCTAGATACTACATATCTATTTAATTATAATCACACTTTCCAGTTACGTTGGGAAATTACGTAAAATGTATGGAAATGCTTGTCGACATGGTCAATTGATCCACAAAGGAAAGATATTTCATGTTCAAAATTTTTCTTTTTTTCAAATATTGACTCACTTTGAATTATTTGCCTGCAACATGTTCCTAAAGGCAGGAGGGGGGCGTCTTTACTACTGTGTCGCATCACTTTAAACAACTCTCCATAAATGTTTGTGAACTCAGGACACTAATTGTTGAAGCTTTGTAAGGAGTAATTCTTACTGTGTTTAGCCTGATGTAAAAATTTAATTATTTTGTCCCTGTGTCTCATGCATTGTATGATAATAAACATTTTCCATGCAGTTGTTAAAGTGGCGAACCTCACCACATCTATACTTGTGAGCGACTAAGTCTTTCAGGGATGCTCTCATTACACAATCATGACACCTGTTTCCAGTTAACCTGCTCACAGTTCAATAAAAGCTGCCTTTTTAATCATTCTTCAGCTTTCTGTCTTTTGCTGCCATTATCACAGCTTTTATTTTAACTTGTTACAGGTATCAAATTCAATATAAGTAATTTTCTTTTAAAGTTTATTGGTTTGAACATTAAGTATTTAGTAGTGTTGTCAGACAATTAAAAAAAATAATCTAATTAATTACCGGATTTATAATTAATTAATCTAATTAATCACATTTTAATCTCATATCTGCTTAAAGTACCCAAATAAAGAATTTGAATTCCAGGATATTATAAAATTGTAGTGCAGGACTAATCAAATGAATACACTAAGAAGTGAAGATTTGTAAATCCACATTTTTACTGGTGACTAAATAAAACCAAAGTCAGGGCAACTTGTCCAGAAAATTCTAAGCTCAATCAGGCAGCTCAAATTACACTTTAAGTGTGTTTCATAAATCAAATTCAAAATAAGAAAAAGGTCGAGAACATCCAGCAAACCAATTAGACCTGATGCATTACTAAAGAATTCAATTCAATATAGATAAATAAATTCAAAAATAAAATAAGACTAAGTCTTAAATATGCCATTCCTGTTGTCACCTGGGCTTTGTTTGGTTTGACTAGAGACACATGTGTGACGTGACGTGCCACTGCCATGTACGGGTCCTCCAGCTGGCCAATATCAAAATGTTTGTGTGCTATGATTAATCTTGCGATTAATTTTTATAACACATTAATTTGCGGTGTAATTAATTAATCTAATTAATACACTTAAGTGACAGCCCTAGTATTTAGTTTTCACGGTGTACTGAATTAAATATAGGCAGAAATGAATATGCAAACAATTGTGTTCTGTTTTTAGGAATGTTTCACACATCCCAACTTCATAGGCATTGGGGTTTTGGAATTCCAAGTACTGATTATCCAAAAGTTTAAAATTCCTGTGTTGTGGCTACTAAAGATATGGATAAATAGACTGATAAATACTATATTAAATCAGAAAATCAGCATAAGTTTTACCATTACAAAACATGAACAAATGGGAGACAGAAAATGTGTAAAAGTTGAATGCTGTATAACAGTATACTGTCGTGTCCGAGCTTAATTTTCTCCTCTTCAGTTTTCTACTTGTAAATAAGTCTTTCATGTAGGCACCTCCAGTGGAAAAGCTCCATAATTATAATCTAATACTGAAAATGCACGAACAGCAAAGTGCAGAGCGCTGCAGTGTTCAGTACTTCAATTAAAGTCCATCAGAATAAAACAAGCACCTGCACAACAAGCCTTCAACATGCCATGTATTATTCAACAAGTGTTTGTGCCTTCAGCAGCGTGGTAGATAAAAGCTCAGGGAATAAAATTTGGTGTTGTGGAGGGCTTTATGAATCTATTATAAGTTATCATACTTCTACTTATTCTTTTCAATCACAGTTTCTTGAATTTAACTCTTGTATAAGAAATACACTTGAAGTCTCTGAGGACTGTTTGTTTCTACGTTTCCTTCAAGTTATGATATCCCACTAAACAGACAAAACCAATGACTAGCTGATCAACATTATGTATTCTCTCAATTAAAACATGCTTCCTGAGCTTTGACTCAAAGAAATAAGACTGAGTAATGAATGTCATTATGTCACAGTGGAGGACAGGGATAGATATTAGTTGTCATATTTTCCTAACCCTAAGTTATGGCCTGTCTATATTGTATTGCCTTAATGCAATAAGTTTCTCCCTTCCAGCCAAATGCCAGCTGAGTTCCAGCCAGTTACCAGCCAACTTCCGGCCATTAGGAGTCTGCTCAAATCATTTTTTTTTGTTTGCTTTTCTTCTCAGTTTTTGTAGATAGGGGCATTTCCATGCCAAGTAAAATTATCCTTCTTTTACCTTATAAAGCATAAGTATTTTGGTCACATATTTACGACGTCATTGTGAGTGATCTCATCACAACCATTTGGGTGCACAGTTCTTCACACTATTCTGTCACAGACCAGCCAAGACTCTGCCAAGGAAATTGAAAAAGATATATAAATGGTCTTTTTTATATCATGATTAATATGCTTCTCTGTAGGCCTGACACGATAACAAATTTTGCTGGACGATAATTGTCCAAAAAATAATTGCTGATAAACTATATTATTACTATTGTCAATTTTATTTGAAACATTTTTTCATTAATGTAATTATAGTATATGTCATAATAAAGTGAGTACACCATATCAAAGCAATAAACTTAAATTTCTTAAGAGTATTTAACTGTAATTGGAAGGTCAGGAGCTTTTTATTAAAAAATATTAAACAATATAATACATTTAACATAAAAAGAAAAATAAACAATTAAAATGAAGTGGACTCTCTTTTGGGGAAAACTGCATGTAAATTAAAATCATAATACTAATCAAAAACAATAAAAAAATAAACCCTGTCTCTGTAAAGAAAAAAAAACTCAAATAAAAACAAACACAACAATAAAAAACAATAAATAAAATGAAGTTTATACATGTCAGGAATTGTTTGTGACATGTAAGTTCTCCCAGTCAATTTGTACTGTTTGTCAAATGTCCATAACACTGCTGGCTTTTCAGCCGTATTGAAGGGTTGCATTTCTTTTGCAATGTAGCGAACGACACTGTCTGTGACCACACACCATTTTGTGCTGCTTTATTTGTATTTACTTGGCCGACCAAACACCTCAGTAAGCGTAGACTGTCAGGCCGAAGGCTCCGCTTCTTCATCGTTACTACTTTCAAAGTAGTGTCTGTGTTCATGAGCTCACACCTGGTTCATTCTGTTTAATACCAAAATATTCCCACACTGAGACTGTGGCATTCAGCTTAGGAACCGTAGCTTTCGTGCCATCATTCATATTAGTGTTTGTTTCCTTGTTTCTCCTCACAACGCTCACTTTAGCTCTCTGTGTATGTAAGCGTGAGCGGCCCGCCTCCCCCACAATGATTGAATCACTGACAGATGCTCACTCTCCTAAAAACCCTCTAAACCCGCAATAGAACCAACACACCCCAATGTTGAGAAAGTTGCACAGATTGACCCACCTTCTCATTTAGCCTTTTTGGTAGAAAGAGAGGAGGAAAACAAGCATGCATGCACGTGTCAACTTATTGAGGCCTGTAAACTTACCAAGGATGTTTTTATGTATTGTGTGGTTCACTGGTTTATTGATTATCGTGACAGGCCTACTTCTCTGCAACAGTGCTGTTAACACCACTCTACCATTAATTATGTCACCCATTTTTTATACCTTATTGTATTTATTTTATTGAGCTGTTTTGCTTTGTTAACGTTATGACTGTGCTGCAAGTTGTTGCAAAAATTGAGTTTTTCTTTCTTGGCAATCAAACAGGAGTTATGTCTTTTAAAGTGGTAGTGCTGAATTAATCTTATATATCAATGCATCACACTGAGGATGATTTTTGTGCTGATCTAGTGACAAAACAGTTATTTCTTGTTTATTGATGCTACTTGTTGATTTTCTATTACTTACATAATTTATTTAGCTAGGGAAAGATGCAAAGACATAAAGACAATGTAGACAACGATTTCTACAGCATTTTCTAAATATTAAGGGGGGATTTGTGTTTTTTTTGTTTTTTTAGTAAATAAAATAGTAGCCATATTCAGTAATATTGAAACTTGAGAATGTGGCTTGTTGTATTATTGACTCTCAAAGAAACTGTAATTAAAATTGAAAAGCAAAACCAGTGGACCCTTTCAGTTTCATTAAAGCTAATGGTGCAAAGACACCAGTGGTCTTTGTTTTGATTTGATCTCTTTGATCAAGTTTCTTTCTAATCTTTACTTCTTGTTGGACTGGATGAAGTGATGTCACAGAGCAAAACAGCCAAGTTAAACATTTTTTAAACTGCACTGGATGTTTCAAGCATGACTTTTATGCTTACAAGCAACAAAGAAATTGACTTTTGACAGATACAACACAAAGACAGACACAAAAGCTTAGCGATATACTGCGTAACTAACTTATATAGTATAAAAATAGAATTCAGCAAATATTTTGTGCATGTATTGAATGGTTGTCCATCTCTCTATGCAGCCCTGCAATTGGCTGGTGACCAGTTCAGAGTGTACCCTGCCATTCACCCAATGCCAGCTGGGAAAGGGTCCAACCCTCTGCAGCCCCAAACAGGATAAGCAGTTAAGATGATCGATGGACGGATATAGGTACTGTATGTATGTATGCATGTTCTGTGTAAACAGCATTTCATCACTGTTGGGCACAAACCTCTTAACTCCTTAACTCCTACTTCTTTTTTTAGGAAAATAAATAAATTCACAACTACTAATTGGAAAACTACTGCATTGTCCTGATGAGAAGATATTTTTTGGTACTTGTAACTGGTTTAAAAATTGAAGGTGACCAATGGCTCAGTTTATGGAAAAATATAACTGTTAGGTAAGGTGTTATGACCTGACAGCTATGATATGTTGACAATACAAATGCAGCCAAGTAAAACTAATGTTGGCAGAGCCCTTCGCTGGTTAAGAATAATTTTGTGATGTATATTTTCTAAAAATGTATTTAAATTGCACTTCCTTTTTCCTTATTTTGTCACTGTCAGGCCCACACTTCCCATCTACATTTTTATGATACAAATTTTCCTTCATAAAATAGCGCTGTCAGTCAACTTTCAAGTTGATGAGTGGGTTTTATAAACTTCTAACCAAACAAAGTATAGAAAAACAACTTATCTGGACCATATAACTGTCATTGATTCATTCAGAAGAGCATTTTTTTAAATTCCTAAAAGGTAGACATTTCAAAAACGAGGGTTTGCATCCAACTGTGATGCCATATTTATTAAGTTACAACAATGCAAATCATAAATACAAGTGACTACTGTCAAAAAGCAGTAAAATATGCACAATAAGTTTAATCTATAGCTTGAAGGCATCATTTAGAAATGTGCATGCAAAAAAGACATTTTGGACTAAATATACTCGAAAAACTAGGGGTGCTCAGAAAGACGGGGCCTTAACGAAGAAGTCCTGTAAATCCCTTCTTCTTTGTGCCATAGCCAACATTCCCCAAAACTAAATCAAAATCCAATGAGAACTTTGAGTTACTAGCAAAAAATGAGATGTCAGCGAATCTCTTACGAAATTCTAGATCTGAATCTGGGTTTGGATCACCGCCAAAACCTAACCACTTCTCCTTTGTGCCATGACCAACATTCCCAGTGGATTTAATTAAAATCTGTTGGGTACTTTTTTAGTAATGGCTGGTAACTCAAAAGCATTTTGGCAAAGGTACTAAGGGGAAGTTGTCATTTGATAAAGTGAGAAAAAAGAGGGATTGATTTGATTGCTAAGTGAGTTTTTGGAATGAACTGAATGTTGTACATCCACTGCAGAGCAGAAATGATTTTACCATCAGCTTACAGAAGGCATTCATAAATCAGACCTTGCTCCTCTGAAACATTAAAATGGACATATTTAAGGTATTCATTGATTTTAACCAAATAAAAAAGCGCTTTAAAGTCAGTGCTTCTTGACTGGAAGCCAGTGAGGAAAAAGATAAAATTAGTTTTACAGCCTGCAGCTTTCTGAATGAGCTGAAAATTTTATTCAACACCTGCTTTGTCAGTCCATCAAAAATAAAGCGAAAAAGGTGCATTACAGTAATCTCGACTGGAGGAAATAAATGGCACCAGAAGGAGCTCTTTCAGAGAGGGACTGTGACAGGAGGCGTCTAACTTTAGATATATGTCTATGATGATAAAAGGAGAGCTCTGAGATGTAAGATGTGATGATGACTTGGAGACTTACATCTTCAGTAGGATGAGATGGGCCGCAGGCACAGTGTCAGTGACAGCGAGGAGTCAGAAAACATTAAGAAACACAGGAAAATGTTGATTTCAGTCTGTTCAGGTGCTACTAAAGAAAAATGCCTTAATATCTGCAGCTGATTTCGTAAATTTGAATTTCTCTAAAGACGCTTTCAGTGCTACAGTTAATTATGAACACTGAAAAAGCTCTTATTTTGGTCTGTAGAGAAAAATGTGTTATTCTAAGGTTTACTATATTAATGTAATGAATGAATGCTTTAAAAAAGTTCTTTCAGTTGATTTTTCATTTCAGTTAAAAAATGGCGTGCTTGTATTTTGAGGGGTTTTATGTTAAAAAGTTAAACGTAACATAAAACAATTATTACAAATTGAGCCATAAGAATTATTCATCACCACACTACAGCTAGCACATTAACAGGCTGCTTAAGGATTATTAAAACATCAAGATTTAGTTAAAATAGATACTTACAAAGCTTAGCAAAAATACAGACAGAAAGACCAATGTGTTCATTCAGTCCCCTCTTATTCATTTTCCTGCCTACCTGCACAGGTGGTCTAAATCATTAGATGAGAGGCGTACATTCACTTAAGGCGTTTTCATACCAACCATATTTAGTGCGCACCAAAGAAGTTTTGGCCCAGGGTTTGGTACATTGGGATCAATGTGAATGCAACCACCGCACTTTGGTGCGCACCAAATCCGCCGGTCCGAGACCTCCATGAAGTGGTGGTCTTGATCCACTCCATCTCGCTCTACATTTGGTGCGGTTTCACTGGTGTGAAACTAAGGGCGTTTTCACATTAGGTCCACTTGTTTCGAACCGTGCTGCGGCGCGGTTCACCATGGGTTCGCCCCCCTCCCCCTCCCCGCTGGCTTTCATTCACACTGGCAATATCGAACCGTGCCCGGACCCACTTGTGTATTTACTCAGTTTGAAACAGCAGGGGGCGATATGCACGCAACTGGTTACCAAACCTGCTATGGAGGAGAATGAAGAAGAGGCTACCATGGTAACCATTTCCTACACCAGACAACCAATGTTTACGTTTAGCTCTCTTCTACATTTTCCTTCAAATGTGTTTTTTATCATGTTTAAGACGGCATCAGCGACCTTCTGGACCCTCGTAAATCATCGTCATCCTCAACCAGAATAAACAAATTGACAAATTGAGTAAGCAACAGATTCAACCGTGGGGTTAACAGGAAGTAATGCATCAAAAGTAGATCGGTTCGAACCACTTTGTTTCACACCAGTGAAACCGCACCAAATGTAGGGAGATGGAGTGGATCGAGACCACCCCTTCATGGAGGTCTCAGACCGGCTGATTTGGTGCGCACCAAGTGCGGTGGTTGCATTCACATTGACACTAACGTACCAAACCCTGGGCCAAAACTTCTTTGGTGCGCACTAAATGTGGTTGGTGTGAAAACGCCCTTAGTGATTCAAACCGATCTACTTTTGATGCATTACTTCCTGTTAATCCTGCGGTTGAATATTTTGCTTACTTAATTTGTCGATTTGTTTATTCTGGTTGAGGATGATGATGATTTACGAGGGTCCAGAAGGTCGCTGATGCCGTCTCAAACACGATAAAAAAAAACACATTTGAAGGAAAATGTAGAAGAGAGCTAACGTAAACATTGGTTGTCTGGTATAGGACATGGTTACTATGGTAGCCTCTTCTTCGTTCTCTTCTGTAGCAGGTTTGGTAACCAGTTGCATGCATATTGCCCCCTGCTGTTTCAAACTGAGTAAATACACAAGTGGGCCCGGGCACGGTTTGATGTTGCAAGTGTGAATGCAAGCCAGCGGGGGAGAGGGAGGGGGAGGGGGGCGAACCGCGCTGCAGTACGGTTCGAAACAAGTGGGCCTAATGTGAGTTAAATAGAGTTAATATTAACACATATGTACATAGGTCCAAACGCAAAGGGTTGTTTTTACTCTTTTTGGAGAGTTGGTGCTTTAACTCTCATCAAGTGCAATTGCTGACTTTTGTTGTTGACTATTTTGGAGTTCAATTTTTTTTTTTAAATGTATTTTTGGGGCATTTTGTGCCTTTATTGACAGGAGAGAGACAGTGGATAGGCCAGTGAAAGGGGGCGAGAGAGCAGGGGAAGCCACTGTGCAAACCGGTCACAGGCGGGACTCGAACCTGGACCGGCATGAAGCAAGCACATGGGGTGCCTGGTTGCTAACCACTCCCCCAAACAGACACCCCTCAAATATTAAACATTGTTACACTTAACAGTGTGACTTTGATCAAAACTTCTATGTAGTCTTGGGAATGCAGTCACTCAGCGTATACTTTTAAATTACTTGAGTTCACTCTATATCAATGTGTAAACGTTGCTAGATACATTTACTGCATATCATTGGGGATTATATACTAAAAATAAAGCTACCCTGCTTGATTAGAGAACAAGTAGGCCTATTTAAAAAAAAAAAAGTTGCACTGCCTTTTTTCATGACATGGACTTGTAGCATCTGTAGGAACTGTCCAATTATGGGGGACAATATGATGATTGAAAAATACAGAGTTGAAGATCTTGCAGTGACACTGGTGGGTTTGGTTTTCTCATCATTTTTATGCTTGTTTTAACACCAAATGTTTTTCAGCAGAGCACATTTTCAGGTTTTTGACTCCATCCAGAGTAAAATGAACTCTGTCTGTGCTGGGATTTTGCCAACGCTAACTTTTAAAGCCTTGTGAATCTGCTATTTCTTTTTTTTTTTTTTTCAACTTTAACAGGAAAATATTGATTGACCTCAGTTTCTGTATTTGTTGGTTTTTGATGATTTTGATAAGTTTTGAGGGGAAATTGGTCACGGCACGAGGAAAAAGTGATTCTAGTTTGGTGGTCATCCAAATACAGATGCAGATCCTAGACCATTGTACAGGATTATTTATGTTGGGCAGTTGTCTCATATTCAGTATATCTATAAAGAGTTTCAGAAAGGTCTTGGTAGAAGTGTGTTTTCTCTGAGCTCTTCTAGTAAGAGACTGAAATAGCTTTAATTTTCCTTAAACATGGTTTTAATGCTGTTCCTAAGCATTTGTAAATGGGCAGATCATCCATTCTGCAGCTGTGATTAAGTGAGTGGCAGGCAAAAGAAGATTTCTACTTTTCTTGCTCTTTTCTTGGACATTGAATGTGACAAAACTGTAAATATATTTTTTTTTCTCCCTCTGAATAGCTGTCAATACAATGAAATGAAAAGGTGTATGGGAGTTTGTATTTGATTTTTGATCAATAAAAACAGAAATTGCCTAAAATTATGTCTCAAGGACAACTTTTTTGTGCTTTAGTCTCAGACTATTATTGGGATTTTCCTTTTTGGCTGAAATATATGAAGTTTACTAATATGTTTTAGTGACAACCTTTTTTTTAAACAGAATTTTTTTATCTTATTGTGTGTGCTGCCATTATGTAGGAAATATAACATGATTTTTCTTCATGTTCATGTTTCCCTGCCCCTGCACTTATGTTAGGATGTCATATTTTTCTGAAGTATCATTTGATTTATATCAAGAATTTTGTATTGTGCAGAAATAAAGATAATTTGAGTTTAAAAATGAGAAAAAAAATGAACCAAAAAGTCAGATAAACAAGCCAGAAGTCAAAATTAATGCTAGAAAATATTTTTTATTTATTTTTCTCATTTTACTTTAAATATATGTAATAATTGCAGGATCAAATAATGTCCGGATATATGAGTGAAGCTCTCAGACTGGCCCTCCTCTCACTGTGTGCTCGGGAGCAAATTACCAGTCTGCCGGTCACACAATGGCAGAAATAATTTAATCCCTGCTGTCATCCACGGTTGCCTGGCAGAAAAACTGGAGTGGCAGCGTCATAAACTTCAAAGACAAGAGTCCCATAGCAACACAAGCAAGACCAAAAATGTCAAATAATAAAAAAAGCTGCTAATCAGTCACTCCATCAAACAATTTGAGCCCCACCTCAGCACGCCGGGGTTACTCCTCCCCAGCTACTCCAGTGTCTTATCAGGATTTCTCAGGCTGCCGAGAATTGAGCGAGAAAGTGAGAAAAAAGACAAGACGTGCCCCTGCCAATGCTGGAAAAAGTGCCTCTTCTTGCTCTCTTATGCGTGAAGAGGAATTTCAATCTCCAGAGTAATACCTGTGGTTTTGTGATACATTTACAGAGACATTTTCCTTTCTAAGAGACATCTCGGGCCCCCCTTAAAACGTCTTTTTGAGGATGTTTAGGGATCAGGATTTGGCAGGATTTGGATCCAGTGCGGTGGAGGAGAGCTGGAGTTTTCCTTGTGGCAGTAGTGAAATTTCAGGAGTGTTGCTTAGCATCTGCTTTGTACTGTTTGAATTTGTAGTAATATTCATAATAAACAAGTTAAAAAATAAGCTCAACAGTCACAGAGAGATGGGTCAACAAAGAGAGCACAACTCAATAAAAAGGTCAACGCTTCTCTATGTATTATTTATTATTAAGTTTCCTCACTTTAATAACCCTCAGTACCATCTATTTCTGGGATGTGGGCATAACTTGGACCTAAGCGCTGATTAGCTTGTCTGACAACTTGTATTATATCCTGAATATGGTCCTCATAACCAATCAATAATGTTCTTACTTAACTGACTAATACTGACCAAATATGACTAACCTAAATTACCAATAATACGTTGGTGTTGTTTTGATGGAGGGGGACCAACACAGTGACACAGCAAATACTGAGAGTGCTTTACAGCTAAAGGTTGCTGGTTTGATCCCTGTTGGTCAGGGTCTTTCTGTGTGGAGTATGCATGCATGGGTTCCCTCCAGGCACTCTGGCTTCCTCCCACAGACCAAAAATATGCTCATGAGCACAATTATGATTTTACCAGTTCAGGGTGTAGCCAGTCTCTTGCCCAATGATAGTTTGGATAGGCTCCAGCCCACTGCAGCCCTGAAAGGGACTGGCAGTAATGATAATGGATGCATGGATGAAAGGATTTTTTGCTGGGTCTGGAGGGTCTGGACCTTAGACTTAGGGTGCATTTACACCAAACATGTTTGGCTCAAACCAAATTTAGATCCTTTGTGATGGTCTGAAAGCTCATGCAAAGACTCGTGTGGACCAAAGATCTGAACTCTGGTCCACCAGAAAACAATGGTCTCAGTTCACTTGGTTAGTTTTGGCTGTGAAAACAATCCAAACCAAACAAGAAGAGCAAAACAAAAGGGAGTGGATTGTGGCTTTAATTTGGTTGGATATCACAATAGAAAAGCTAGCACAGTGGGCACTGACTGTATACAGCAGATTGGCTAACGTTAGCACTGCTAGCATTGCAAGCCTGTGGTTGTCTACAAATCCATGCAGAATACAGTTCCACATTGCTCAATTAAATATGCAAGTGCCACCTAATGCAGACTAAATACAGCTTTCGAATACTTCTGTACTGCTTTGAACTGAACAACGTTATCACCTAAAGCTGGTTGTATGTTTCTGGCTCATAAAACACCAATGGGTGCAGTAACAAAACCAAGAACTCCTGTGAAAGCAAACCCAGAGAAAAGTGAAACAATGTTGGAATTTGAACAGCCACATTTTAGCAGTGAAAGCAACCTGAGAGAGGCAGGGGCTGTTGTGTATGATGGAGCCTAATGTAGGTCATAACTTCAAGACACTGGAGACTATTAAGAAACTAGGGTGGTCTTCACACCTACTAATCAGTTGCTTTGTTCTAAGTTCAGTCTAATTTGCATTTGGATTGTTTCATGCTCACACAGCAGTATTTTAAAGCAGGGTCTACAAGTCTGCATGATGGGAAGGAAGCTAGCAGGCTAGGCCATCAACAACATGAGTTATTTAATAGGAGATGTCTTATGGACAATAATGGATGAACATATTTATCATTGTTTATTACTCTTTGGTATATGAATGTAAACAAACTGCATAAAGAAGAAGAGGTTGTAATGCTTGTCATAGTATACCACAGAGGACACCAGATAGTATGGTATCTTATTACTCTATTGCATCGCAGAAGTATCTGCTGAAGTACCTAATGCAGGGAAGTAGAGCACAGTGAAACAGGGTGGATTTATTTCTGTGAGCTAAACGAGTTTTGAATCAGTCAATGTTGGAGTCCTGCAATGATCTGCTGCAGAGACTGGTGAGCAATGTTTGCCTGTTGATATTTTCAAAGCCTGTCAGGCATGACATGACATTAAAAATATGCGGCAAAGTCAGTGTTCATAATATAGTGAGCGAACAAGCAGAGCTATACGCTATGATCATACTTTATATCTTATCTTTATTGATACATGAAAAAAAATGTATCAACAGAATCGATGGGAGAGTTGAGAGGAGCATTGTAGCTTGCAGAATGAATTCAAAGCAGCTTCACTATGTGCGTGACAGTCAGGAGAAACAGAGCTGCCGTGTTTGAGCAAACCTGGTGGTGACTGTTTTTGACCAGATGTGCAGAGGAAATGAGATGACCATCCAAGTTTGTGACTCGCTCCTTACAATCAAATACACTTTTCCTGTAACTGTGGTTGTTTAATTTATTCTGTCAAATCATCTTTTTACACTGTTGGCCACTCAGGATGATGTCATCACCCCTACCCCCTCGCCCTCAGTGAATTTTCCTGATTATGTACGTACTGCTGCGTTCACATTTTGGCTCACCCAGACATCATGTTAAAATAAAACGTGCATTTACATGCTCACCCAGGTAAAGTCTGAATATTTCAGGGTTTTCTCTCACATGAATGGTTTTGGTTAATGGGCACAGTATCAGTTTTGAAAATCAAATTAAGCCAAAAATGATAACTGATCTCCCTGTTTATCTCCTCAAAGCCTTTTTTGTTTCAGCTTTTAATTTTTTTGTGAAGTTCCTAACTTTAAAAACAATGCAGGAGTAAACAATCCCTTCACTCAGCACTGTGGGCGATTTATGTTCCTCTTTTTTAGAGAATATCTCATGAATTTAAAATACTTTCGCAGTTATAGCCCCGAACATCTGCACACTCAATTGAATGAGGTAAAACAAGCAGAGGATAAGCACTGATTTATAATCTCGAATCTGTTGTTCTTTATTTAATGATGGGTTTTATTTTATTTCTTTCCGACACATCCCTCTGCTGGCAACCAAGCTTTAGTTCACTTGAAAATCCAGTTTGAAGGATACAATGGTGCAAATGAATTTACATCGAGCCTGGTCATGAAAGCTCCCTCCGCAGCTTCACCATGAGACACAGAGCCATGAACAGCCTCGCAGCTCGGTGTGGTTAATGCTTCAGCCCCATCCTCTGGATCACAGGCACAATTACATTGTGATTGACTTCAAGCTACTGATGAGCACGACTCTTTGTCTAAACGGCTGCTTCCCCTCCCAGCAGAGTGACTTTAATAGACCTTCAGGATGTGGAGTGCATCTGAAATCCTTTACTGACATGTTTAAGTTTATCAGTTGTGACAAGAGGACAGACAGTGACGAGTGCTTCAAGTAAATGGAGAAAGCAGCTCAGAAACATTTGTAATAGAATTAAGCAGCTCTGTCCCATGTTTAAGTTTGCAGCCCACTTTTAATGCATTTTATTCAAAGTTAATCCCCCCAAGTCCATTTTTTTCTCATTGATGTGCTCGAGGGCTTTCTTTGTTCGACTGTATTCAAATTGATTCCTGCGAGATGAATCTACTTTACTGTAAGAGGAGGAAGAATAAATAAGAGTAATTTCCTTTTGCCATTTTTCATGTACTCAGCAAAGAAGCTACAATGTACTGCATCAATTTTACAGGACTGCAGCACAGAAAAGAGCATATATTATGTGTTTTATAAGGCTGTGGGGTAAAAGGGCAAACACAGACTACGTGAACACAATATATTTTCATGTAGCAGATGTTGCTTTTATTATAGAGTATAAATTGTCAGCTGACGCAAATACATGTCAGAGAAAGATGTGATGGCTGCTTGTTTATGGAGAGTTGCTGAAGGAGTGTCAATAACAATAAAATCTAAGGCTTTAAAGGAAAGATCTGGAAGGAAGGTTTACAGGACAGAAGGAAAAGGAAAGATATAACTGAATTGTATGAAATTGCATTTAATCATAAAAATATAAAGAGGGCATGATGCCAATGCAAAATGTCTTAATAAAAATGCAGTGGAGGAAGATAATATGGAAAAATCTACAAGGTTCATACACTTGTTTCATTACTTGCTACATAACTTCTGCTTTACTTTGTACATGTGCACTATCACTTTAGTGCCAAAAATTATATTTGAACTACATCCACATCTGCTCCCTTAAACAGAGATCCCTATTCTATTATAAAGAACATACACAGGATACAGTCCTGTGCAAAAGGAAGGGGTATGAAAAATGCTACAAAGTACACTGTTAAAATATCACTGTAAATTAACAGTGAATTAATTGCAGTACAGTATAGAGTGAAGCCCAACACTCCAGGGTAAATGGGATTTAGAATACCAGTTTTGGATGAATTCCTAAAATAAGGTTTGAAGTGGACACAAACACAAGATTTTAATATTTAATGGGAAATAATAAAATGCGTTTGATGTTTCCTGCTTTTGGATACAACACTGTTGTTTGTTTAAAATGATGGTTGCTAACTAACTGCAAACAAGGACTAAAACATTTCATACAATGAACAAGAGCAACAAAATTCATACAGAACTTCAACAGCCATGATCAACTTGACCAGGTTACTTGATTATCAGGAAACTCTCAAAGAAGAGATCACAATAAGATACCACATACTGGAAATACTGTATTTGCCTCTAAGTCTAAACCTCTACATTGTAGTTAAAATTCAGCTTAAAATAGCTTTTCTCTCACAGATTACATTTAAGCTAAAAAAAATGTGAAAAATAGGTTTCTTTGTTTGATATATTTTCTTTTCACTACAGAGCTTATTATCATCAATGACCAAAAACACAATGAAAAATCCCAGAAGCTTTGAAGGGGGCTTGCAGTCGCAAAAACCAGCATTATTCTGTCACGTTGGCATACCCAGGTAAATCATCCCTGCACTTTTCTAGAGTTCACAGTAACAGATGATCAAGCTTTTGTGTTTTCGAAATGACCCTGACACATAAATCTAGTGAAATGTCAGTAATTGATGTGAATCCACATAAATGTGAAAGCATTTTAAAGTATAGTACAACACTTCACTGTAATTTGACATTGACCCAGAAATAACTGATGAAAGATTACAAGTGTTGTAAAATCAATAATACTGTAGAATTATTGTAGAGGACTTTGAATTCACTACAATTTACTCTTGTTTTCCAACACTTCTCTGTAATTATCTGTACATATAACCTATACATGTCTGTAAAACCCCAGAGTTCTGTTGCTTAATTACAATATGATGCTCTCTAGTGCTCCGTAACTTAGTATCCACACGGTATAATCACTGCAACTCAGGAGATTTGTGTTAATTTACAGCATGCATGCCTTGTTGAAATACTTTGATTTGACACATTTTCACCCAAATAAATCTCATTACAATAATAATAATAAATACTATGAAAATGTGCTTTTAGAAACCCATGATAAACTGGTGATTTTCAACCGTGTTCATAAAGTTTTTACAAAAAGAAGAGTTACTTATTTATTTCTATCAGTATATAACTAAAAAGTGAATGTATAAAAGAACTCTATATCCCATTAAGATTTATTTTGACCCTTCTTTTACTTCAAACCAGCATCATTCTTCTAGGTACACACACAGTTTCTGGAGAGACATTGCAGGTAGGTGGTTTCAAACATCTTGGAGAACTAACCACAGATTTTGTGTGGATGTAGGCTTGCTCATATCCTCTGTCTCTTTATGTAATCGCAAGCCCACTCAGTGATGATGTTGAGACCATGGCGATGTGCGGTCTACATCATCACTGCCAGGACTCATCGAGGAAACAGCTCAAAATGTCATTGGCTATATGTTATGGGTCATTGTCCTAACCTGACACACTAGATGGACAGTTCAATATATACGTTACAGCGGTGTTAATTTTGTCAACTAATTATGTTTGTCATAGTTTTTGACAACAACCTTTTTTACCCTGACAAAAACTAGACTGTAACACATAAAAACAATGGACAAGGACATGGACAAAAACTGAATTAACTGAAATTTTCTCATCAAATATAAATGTTTGAAAGAGACGTAATCCAGTCAGACGTAATTTGGTCATGTAAAAAGAAGGAATATATCAGCTACTCTGGTCATATGAAAAGGTTGGATGACTTAAAAGGGACATCCAATCACAACTGCCGTAGCTTTGTGGCGGTGGGATAAATTGGGGAGCGATCCATTTAGAGCTACTCTTGTTATGAACTGATAATCATGTAGAGCAGGTTCACTGTTTGTTGTCAATTCTGGTTTTGTAACTAAGATGTCAGGTAGCCCAAATAGAGGTGATTGCACATTCAAACTTAACTAGCATTCAGTAAAGGGTTATTTGATGTTTCATTTCATCCAAGTGTAAAACAGGTCTTCAAAAATTCAAGGAAACATAAAAAAAAATCCTTATTCTTCACGGGTCATATTTTAGTAGACTAAATTTACAGTAGATTTCCTTGACTAAAATGTTGTGAAATTTCATCAACTAAAACTAGACTGAAATTAAAACAATTTATACCAGTTAAATTATGAGTAAAACTTAAAGATATTTTAGTCAGAACAAAGACTATAACTACAAATAACATTGGGTTAGCCCACCAATGTATGTCATCCTTGCACCACTCTGTTCTGGTCAGGCATTTATTCTATATTTTTTTCTATTTATGAAGGTGTTGTTGGATTTCTGTGTTACATTGATAGGTTTTAAAGATTGTGGGATAGTCCTGCACAGTACCTGAAGAGCAAAAATACCTGTCACCGTGCTGTGATTATGTTGAATAAAATTGAAACTGAGTCCTCAATCTTTTCACTTGGATAACATTTCCTGAAAGATATTTTTTACACTTATGTACTTTTCATAAATATTCTAGGTTATAGTAATGATAGATTATTAAATATCCCTGCACTTGGTATCAAAAAGTACAAAATCGTGGAAAATTGAACAACTTTTCAGGGTAATATACAAAAGAAAGAGATCCAAGTCAAGAAGCAGAGGAACTATAAGTATAATACCAAATAAAGTTCAAGAATCCCAGGATGGCATTACTGTGAATCAAACCTGAAAGCAGAGTACACTTTGCCCACTGTTCACACATGAAAAGCCTTTTTGTTCCTTGAGTATTGACGCTTTTCTAAAAGAAGACAGAACATACAGCAGGTTCTAAGTTCCTCCTGAGCATTCATCCTCCCACAGACAGGATGGGATCATGGACAACAAACCGGGATATCTTCCACTCTATTCTTTGCTGTGTGAAACCTCGCCTACTTTTCCCCCCTGGAGCAACGGCAGCACAGTGCACATGACATCGAACTGGGCGCTACCTCCCTGCTTGTTAAAGTCTGGCTTTTAGTTCCAAAGTGCATGCATGGCTTTGCTTTTAATCCGGCATGTCTGACAGTCTGTTCAGCAGGCTTCAGCTAAATGAAAAAGCAAACACTGAATGGCCACAAATCCCAGTTTTGCAGGAGCCTCAGACATTCAATCACAAATAATACAGCTGTATCTAAGCTCCTGAAGCTGCTGTAGATGGCTGACTGACTATATGCAGATTTGCTGACATGATCTCTAGAGCTGACATGACGGGATGTTACAAAAAGAGAGAGAAGGATTTCTTACAATGCATCAGCTTAAATGAGTTAGAGTGAAAACTTGTTATTTAATTGAATTGACATTTTTAACATGTGCATCACAAGTAAAACCCTGTATTAACAATTTATTGAAAAAAGGTGATTTAACATTTTAAAAAATGCAGTGTTGGCATGTGTGTGACTTATTTCAAAGCTTTCTGGAAAGAAATGAGCATAATGAAAAGCAAGCTCCCGCTGTTCTGCCAATAAGCCAGGGGGCGCTTACATTCTTACCCCCAGCATGCACACACATTTAAAAGAATCAAAGGGAAAAGTTGGTCCAGTACTTTTCAGACTTCTTTTGACTGCAATCAAGCAGCAAGCAGCTCCAGTACTGAAAAATGAAGCCAACACTGAAATGTGAAAACCTGCAGTTTGTCCAATTGAGGAAAAGTTTTGATTAACTTCACATTTCTATTTAAAAAGGCTTCTTTATTAATCAGAAATTATGACCTAGCTCGCAACACTTCGGTTGAAAGATAACTAAAATATCACCAGGTTTGTACAAAGACTTTCCACAGTAAATTATCTAAAGAGACTTTTTTTTTTTTTTTTAACGTATTTTTTTGGCCATTTTGTGCCTTTATTGATAGGAGAGAGACAGTGGATAGCCTCGTGAAAGGGGGAGAGAGAGTGGGGGAAGACACTCTGCAAGCTGGTCACAGGCGGGATTCGAACCTGGACCGGCAGAAGCAAATACATGGGGTGCCTGGTTGCTAACCACTCTGCCAAACCAGCACCCCATCTAAAGAGACTTTTGATGTGCATCACGGGTATATATTTGTAAAAGAAATGTGAAATTACAACCACAATGTAGAAAGACAATTTTCCTATGCCATGCCAGTGTCAATTTGAAGTTACAATTAAAATCACAGTATCACACTGTAAAATGCTTTCATATTTATAAAAGTTCACAACAATGAACTGTTATTCTACAATACTTAACAGCAATTTTACGCTATCTCGCCCAGGTTAGTGTAAAGGGGAAGTGTTGTTATAGCACACAAGTTGTTATAAATTAAAAGTTCTCTTCCGAAATTCTACAAAACAATACTGAAATCAAACTACACTTTACATTAATTTTTACAGAGATATTTCTGGGTTGCTGTAAATTACAGACATGCATTGTACAATCACAGTAATACACTTTAAAACACTTTCACATTTCTGTAAATTAAAAAGATAATGCAATTTACAACACTACAGTCACTTTACAGTAAGACATCTAAGGCATACATTTTCTGCCATGTGGTGTTAAATCAGAGTATCACCCTGTAAAATGCTTTCACATTTCTGTAGATTCACAACAACATACTGTGATTTTACAGCGACATCCCAAAGTATCTGTAAAATTACAGGCAAATGGTGTAACATCACAGTGTTTTAGCATAAAAGCTTTCTTATTTCTTGGAATTCACAACAACTTACTGTGATATGGCAAAAAAAAAGCTGTTATGTTACTGAAACATGTAGGGTAGCGGTAAAATTATAGTCACTGGCCAATTGGCTTCCTTCAGAATAGAAAGAGGTTGGAGTTACATGTGAGAAGATGACAGGAAGTAACTGTTTGCATAGAGATTAGCACTGATGCTACTACTTCTGAGCTTCAGTTGCAGTTTTATCAGATCTCCATCTCAAAAGCAAATGAAAAATAAAAAACAACAGTACAAGCTTCTCTAAGGGCGTTTTCACATTAGGTCCACTTGTTTCGAACCGTACTGCGGCGTGGTTCGCCCCCCCTCCCCCTCCCCCGCTGGCTTGCATTCACACTTGCAACATTGAACCATGCCCGGGCCCACTTGTGTATTTACTCAGTTTGAAACAGCAGGGGGCGGTATATACGCAACTGGTTACCAAACCTGCTACGGAGGAGAACAAAGAAGAGGCTACCATGGTAACCATTTCCTACACCAGACAACAAATGTTTACGTTTCGCTCTCTTCTACATTTTCCTTCAAGTGTGTTTTTTTATCGCATTTGAGACGGCATCAGCGACCTTCTGGACCCTCGTAAATCATCGTAATCCTCAACCAGAATAAACAAATTGACAAATTGAGTAAGCAAAAGATTCAACCGCGGGATTAACAGGAAGTAATGCATCAAAAGTAGATCGGTTCAGACCACTTTGTTTCACATCAGTGAAACCGCACCAAATGTAGGGAGATGGAGCGGATCAAGACCACCCCTTCATGGAGGTCGCGGATCGGCTGATTTGGTGCGCACCAAAGTGCGGTGGTTGCTTTCACATTGATACTAACGTACCAAACCCTGGGCCAAAACTTCTTTGGTGCACATTAAATGGGGTTGGTGTGAAAACACCCTTAAACAAAGATGTTTTGATAGAGTTTGTTTTATGAAGTGGCTCATGTTCAGTCCTTAATGCTGTAGTAGTGGTGCTAGCTTTATTCAAAAGATCATCCAATCACCTTCTGGATAGGCTTCCGAAGCATCTGCTCATTCCCACTCACTGAAATATATTGAATGGTATATCTGGTGTGTCAGGTTGTGTAAGTATTGGTGCATGGGCATGGCTTCATTGAGCCCATATAATGCTCTTTTGAGTTTAAATGCCCTTTAGAGTCCTTAACATGTACTCAGGTACTCTGTAAAACGAACAGGCTTTTGAACATAAGTGATGAACATATGCTCTTCACCGAGACAGAATCGGCTCTTTAAATGCACAGTTCCCCTCACTTCCTGAAGCTCCATAATGTTGTGATAAATTTTCTGTGAAAAGTTAAAAACTAAAAACTTTTTCCATGATTTATTTTTTTGCTAAGCTTTAATAGTTTTTAAGTTGCATAATTACTTCTACATTAACAAGAATCCCTTTGACTCAAAAATCTGTTTTAATGCTTCAATATGCAAGACTGAGAGTTATTTTGGTGCCAATTCAAGCAGTAAAAGTGTAAATAACTAAATGAAATGTTCAGTTATGAAAACAAGATTTCCTCAATGACAGAAACTTAAAAGCCTCTCAGTTGCAGCCATTTGAGCAGCTGTTAAATGCATGAGAAGTGAACGGCACAGTTGGCCATTAAAAGAGGGAGAGAGAAGGTGTGTAAATAAATTAGCAATTAGCTAAGTAACTGAGATTCTTTGGCTTTGCTTAAGAGAGAAAATATTGGATAATTCCCCCGGTATCTCTGTGACTCCATGAAAAAACTTTTGGGAGCACTTCATTGATTGATGTTGTTTGATAGTTGGTTTTATTTTCCTCTGAACACAGATCTGTTCGTATGGATTTTTATGTCTTTGCCAACCATTAGCGGAGTTCTTCTTCTTGTTCTTGTGGCTGACAGCTGGTATCTCAGCTTACCTCACAGACACTTCACCTTTTTGTCTCTTTGAAAGTCACCTCGACTTCCGGCAGACCTGTCGATCCTTCTGTCTGAACTTCTGCGCCTGTGACTGTTACAAAGTCAAGAACTTGGACAGACCTTCGAACCATCTGCTTTGGATGGCAACAATAGGATGAACTGAAGGAGCTAATTGACATTGCTGGCACTCAAGATAATAAGAAGTGAAGTGTTTGTTTCTGGGTTAAGAGGATGAACTGAAAAATGCTGACTTGTTAAACAAAACCTTAAAGTTTCTCTAAGATGGTTTTCGCCAAAAGGAAACATTGTTAGAAACTTTTTTTGCAACAGGCCCACAAAAGAAAGAAATATGAGTTTAATATCAAAATGAATTATAAATGATTACATTTGCAGCATTTAAACTCATGCTGGTTTTGTTTGCTTACAGTGTTCCCAATGAAACTGCTAAAACAACTGAACACAGTCAACATCTTTAGGATATGGCTGCTTAAATTCTGCTTTCATCACAAATGTTATTACCCTTTTATTTAACCAAGACAACATACCCTCGAAACATCTTTTGATATTGGAAGATGGACACTTCTAGGCCAAAAGTGGTCTGACTGTGCAAAGTATTAAATTACACTGAGCTTGATGGACAACTAATGTTTTTCATTTGGTAATATTTTTTTGGGTCACTTTATATAAGAAACTATTGAAAACCACTTTGAGGGAGGGGTGTTTCATTAGCTTTTATATTTAAAAAGGGTCTTGTTTGTTATTAGCTGCAGAACATTGCGGGCATGGAGCAGTGCTTCACTGTGCCTTTTCTTACAGGAGCACCATTATGTCTGCTTCTCCTTCGTTTCTTGAAAAGTGAATTGGGAGACCTGTTTCCTCCTGTTTTTAAAACATTGTACTGCTAAAAATATTTGGTTTCTTTGGCTGTCAAAAAAACAACCTTTTATTCGTTCTGTGTAGCACTAGCCCCATTCACACTGCTGATCAGTGCTGTAATATTTGACTCAAATATGACATCTTCACAGGATTGATGTGAAAATTGTCAATGTAATGATCATAAAGCTTCTTTATTGTTTTTTTGAATCAATGCACTGAAAAAGGGACTTCTGTCTCATTCTTTAACCCCCTTTTTGACATCAAATTTCTATTGAACCTATAAAAATGTGCATTTCATGTTATTTTTCTTTGGAAATTGTGTTTTAAATTTTGAGTCCTCAGTTGCGTAAACATTTTGAGCTGCTCACTCTGTAAATAAACTTTCAGAGCTGCCATTTTTTTACCTGCTCTGTTAAAATTAACAAGTATTTTACTAAAGAGCCCACATTATATATATATTTTTTGTTTTTTATGCCATCTGTGTGTCGAAACATGTCTCCACCTGGTGATAGAACACTTCTATGAACATGACAAAAAGTCCTCACCCTCTCCTGCTTCCCTTCTTTGTGGCGCAAGCAGTTTCCGAAAATGGTGTGTTCCCTAGCCCCAATGAAAAGACCTACCAGTGTGACATCCTACCACTGGTTGATAAGGTTTTTCTAATAGTGCAGTAACATGTTTTCATGGCACAATACAAGTAACGCTACTTAAAAACACATTGTCAGACAATTTTAACTGTTAAACATTACAACCCCCCTACCCTCACAATGGTTTGGTCCAAACTGTTTCTCCCAGCGACTGGCGTAGCTGTGTATTAGAATTGTCTTTAAACACTTATCTATTCTACTTCTATTCCAGATTTATTTATTTAAAAAGAAAGTAATTATAACACTTCTTATATTTCTTCAATTAAAACACTTTTTACATTGTTTTTTTATTCAGGTGATTTACACTGGATATTAAGTAGTAACTGTTTAATATAACTATGCAAGACCTTTGGGATAGTGTCGAAACAACACAGCAAAACTATAGCATTTATTATAATGTCCCCCCGAGTAATTACTCTCTGAAATCGTACTGTTTATTTTCCGTCCCACCCCCCCAACATTGAGGAGGGACTTTCACCCCTGCCAAAGCCGACTGCAGACCATATATGGAATGCAGAGCTGCTAAAAGATGGCGCTGGACAGTGCTTAACTGACCAATTACCACAGAACAGACCAGTCAACCAATCAAATCTGACTTAGCACAATTAACCTCAGTCTCTTCGGTCAGTATGCTTCCACAGCCTGTGCAGAGTGTGCCAACAGCACAACTTCATACCAGTTTGCTGGAAAACACAGCAATATGTTTTTAGCTGCAACTCAATGTCAAGATCCTCCAAACAGATCATCCCAACACAAAAAAAGAGCTCAGAGTGTAGGGTAATTTAAAATACACTGGAAATAATATTATTGCCCAAAGCAAATCAAATTCAGGCAGGCAGTACAACCTGTTGTTTACATGTTGCTCTTCCTGTTGACTTGTGAAATTGTTCTGTCATGATGCTCTGTTTTAAGTACCCAGATCTGTGCAGTGCTTTAAATGCACTTGCAATCAGCAAAGATACGCACCATCAGTCAGAAATTGGGATTAAGGGTTTCCAGTATATCAAAATTATTAGGTTAGGGCATCAGTGATTGTGAACACACTCTAGCAGTGAACAAAACCCCAATATATGCCCAAGTTGAGGCAAATGTGGTCTTTTTATTGCATATTTTTTACAATATATTTGAAGCACTCTTTTTATTGACAGTGTAGAGCATTTGGATTTGCTCTGTCTGTAAATAAAGCTGCATGGGCTGCATTTTGAAAGCCAACATCCGCTCAGTTCATAGCAGGCACAGAATTCTTTAAGACTGCCATTGTTTTTGTTATGTTATGCATTATATGCACTAAAAGATCATTGGCCAGTGTGGTGTTATTGCATTTTGTTTTGATTTCCTGGTTTCTGCAGGTATATTGGTGCCAGGATCAAACATCTCCTTTCACTCCAGTAATAATTTCAATCACCTCCTGCGTAGTGCAACAGCATTATTTCATCAGCTGTCAATCTGTAAGCAGATACAGCCTGTCAGGTTTCATATACAGCACAGGAGTGAATTGAATATGTATACATTTGTTTCTTAAGATGACACACTGACATTGTGTTCACCCTCTGTGGCTGTCATGAAGGGTAATGATTCAGTTTAAAGGACATCAGTGATGAATGAAGTTATTATTTAAAGGCTTTTTGTTTTAGATTCTGTTCTTAAGTTTTGATCAATACCACCAGAGAAAGTAATAATACTCTATTTCTTTGTCATCCATTTCTCTCTGTCAGACACCCCAGCCAAAACTCACACCAGGACTCCTCATTGTTTAAGGAAAAACCAATGAATAAAATATAAGTGAAAATTGTATTTTTCATATGAATAATGTAAAAGAGGGCAGGCTGCTGGCGTCCACGTCTCAAGGTTAGACTATATTGTTAGTTTCCGTGCCCGGCCCCTGCTTTGTTCTTGTTTGGTATGAAATGAGAGGATCCAGTTCTATTAAGTCGTCTGTTCTGAGGGACACTTTGCCTCCTCCGCAGCGATGTGTTATTCCAGGAACTTGAAAGACAAATTCCAGACCCAGCAGGAGGCGTGTCGTGTCAAGGCTGTGCCATATGGTACGACTTGGAGAATATGCCAAAACTTTTCACCCCGGCCTGTTTACTCCACTGCGTCACAATCATCGGCTTCAAACTGGGAGGTAAATAGAGCGAGATACAGAGGGGGACTGATGCAACCCTGGAATGGATTTATATCCTCATGTGATTGATAATGACATTTCAGTGATTATTTAAGGCCAGCTATTCTCCAAGGAAATTTATACTTGATGTGGAACTTGTAATCAAAGACAAACCATTACTCTAAACATTTAAAGTCATCATTATTCAAAAGACAAATACTCTGCCTTCAAGCAGCAGCCAGGAGTAAACTGCTCCCACTGTCACGCAATTTGTTTTCATGAACATCAGCTATGGTAAGATGTGCAGCACAGAGCTAAAACTGATCTGCCACTGTATGGTTCTTGCACAGAAAAAAAAGTGTGAGCGTGTGAGACTTATCTGGGCTTCGGTATTGATTGTCTGCTACTTATTTATAGCATACAGAAAAATAAGATAATCTATCATAAGCATTTGGGTTACAGTACGTCCCCTTACAAATGGGTCATCTTTTTTTTCTGCATGACTTTACAGAAAACAAAACCCTCAGCTATTTTCATCCTCTTTGTTTTGATGATTTATATCCATCCGGGGAATCATCGTATGCCTTCCATACACCAGGAGACTGAAGAAATACAAAAAAACACATTTAAAAGATGAATATCCAACAGCGCTCATATTTTAGGACTATGAATCAGCAGCTTACAGAGTTTTTAATCAAAGACTATGATTTAACAAGCCTTACAGTTGGCCCACAGTGCTGCTGCTCATCCTCCAACAGGTACCAAAAAACAAACTGGAACATATCCCCCTCATCCTGGCCTCTATCATTGTCGGAATTCATTCATAGATTTTATTGTTTGTTTTGAATCTGTAAATGGATTTGCACCTCTGATCTTTAAAGCTCTATGCCCTGTAAGGATTTTTGGGGTCAAGGTTCTTTTGGTCATCCCGAAGGCCAGGCTAAAGACCTGCAGTGATTGAATCTTGTCTGTTTTGTCCCCTAAATAACTGAATGACCTTACAACTTTAAATCAGAATACCCACCCTTACTTCTATCCCATCTAATAAGTGTTGTTTGTTGACTTTAAATTTGAAATGAGGTCTCTAACTCTTTGTGTTCCCGGTCGTTTGTGTCTTTTATTTGTTTTTCAGTTGATTTTACTGTGTTAAGTATTTTCATTGTTTGTTTTATGCTATTATATTCCATTCTATTTCTGATTGTCGTGACTTTTGAAAAATTGTTTAAAAATTGTGCTTCACAGATAAATTTGATTGATTTGATTCACGATAATTTGATTGGATTATTCTACTCTAAGTGGCTTTCTAAAAATATCTGCTGTCCTAAAACTTATATTGCTATCAGTTTTAAGGTATGTATATAGGAGTTTGTTTCAGTAACTTAAAGCGTTCATGTTTAGGCATTTTTAATATCCTTCGCCAGGTTATTAATGAAAACATCAAAATGTTACTAAATCCTATAAAAACACCTAGATCCACATTTGGATTGTAAACACTACCAAAATCGAATGATTTTTGCTTGTGTCATGACCAACATTCATTGAAAATTCAATAAAATCTGTTGAGAATTACTTTAGTTACTGCGCTTATAGAAAGACAGACAGAGACAAACACAATAACATAAGCTTCTTGGTGTAGGTAATTAAAGATGCTATGAGGAGTTTCTAAGTAATTACAAAAAAGTCTCACTTTTAAATATATGCCTGATCCAAATACACACTTTAAGATGAGTTTTATAGCATCAAAATAGGTTATCTATAAATGCTATTCGGGTCGGACAGGGCTGGACTGGACTGGATACTCAACTTCAGGAACAAGACAATTAAATCTAGAGCAAATTTATATTATTCGGACACGTCTTAGAGCACCGGGCTGTAAGTAGCGATATATAGCTGGCTAACAAACTACGATACTGGCTTTCCAAAAATTGCTTGTTGTCACACATCAAAAACTACCGCTATGTAACTAGAAAGAGATACGTTACCTTGTCGCTTTGCATCCTGTAAGTTGTTGAAAAAAGAAGTTGTAAAGCAATACAGAGTTCTGAGGAAGGTCCGAGCTGCATTCATTAGCATCACAACAAAGGCACGCTTTGGCTTGGGTCACGTCTTTACGAAAGTCGCCACGCATGCTCATGGGTAGCAGAGTCTTTATGTCGCCAGAAAGAAATAGATTCTCCTCATAGCACCTTTAATACAGGAAAGTCAGAGGTACTTTTTATCCTCATTCTGCGTCTGTGAAAAACCAACCACTCTGAGTCATACAATTGATTTGTCAACAGTTCAAGCTCATTGACTGCCCAGTGCAGGCGTAGACTGTAGAGACAATCCAGAGCTCTTGAAAGTCGCACTAAACTGTGCCAAATTTCCACTGAGTAGACAACTCAGCCAGTCAGAACAGACTGGGCCCAGGTGGGGAAGTTGCTTTTGTAAGCACTGACTTGGCCACTTAATGATACATAAATTCAAATATACGCTTCTGAAATATCAGCAAGCAAATATGCAATGTCCTCATTCTGTCAGATTAAAATTGTCAAGATCATGCCTGAGACATACTCAGGGACTGGCAGTCACCTGTGGCTGTGTGCAGCAAAGTTTATGGCACAACTTCAATGCAGAAGTTTAAAGGTGCTATGAGGAGAATCTATTTACAGCGACAAATGACTCTGTGACATGACTCTGCTACCTATGATGTGACCCAAGCCAAAGTGAGCGTTTGTTGTGATTCTAATGAATGCAGCTCGGACCTTCCTCAGAACTCTGCACTGGTTTCAACTTCTTTTTTCAACAACTTACAGGATGCAAAGCAACCAGGTAATGTATCTCTTTCTAGTTACGTAGCGGTAGTTTTTGATGTGTGACAACAGGCAATTTTTGGAAAACTTTGTATCCTAGTTTTGTAGCTGCTATATATGGCTACGTACGGCCTGGTGCTCTAAGATGTGTCCGAATAATATAAAGTTGCTCTCCTGTTAATTGTCTTGTTCCCAAAGTTGAGTATCCAGGCCGGTCCAGCCCTGTCCGACCTGACCGGGAAGCTAAGGAATAGCATTTATAGATAACCTATTTTGATGCTATAAAACTCATCTTAAAGTGTGTATTTCGATCAGGCATATATCTAAAAGTGAGACTTTTTTGTAATTACTTAGAAACTCCTCATAGCATCTTTAAATCAGCCTTTATTCCTTTTGTTTTATAAAAAAGTTGGCTCAGTGTCTGTATTGATTTCTCCTTTGTGTTTTACAGTAAAATGTCACAATTAAACTGTTAAATATAATAAAAGTAATAATTTCTGCTACTATTAACAAATATTAACTGTCTGGAAATTGTCTTGATTTGGTTTTATCTTAAAGAATCAGTGATCAAAGCTGCCTGGATGTACTATTGCTTATGATTTCTTGCGGGACTTGTTTTGCAAAGAAGGTGCGGGCTCAGCTTCAGATCCTCTGAGAGAACAACCTTTGGAGGCTCATCCTTTGGAGGATACAGCCTCTAAATTGGGACATAACTGTTTGGAGCCTCCATCACCCTTTGATGTACTTTTTTTCCAACATTACTTCAATGAAAAATGTCTCGCAATAGCCTGAATATTGCAGTTGTACATTTCGGCTGTGCCTTTCATGAAAACTTCACACAAACGGTGCAACAAAGCCATTTTATTTGAGCCCAGTGAGTGTGTTTACTGCTCTTGGATGATGATGCAACAAGAGACTTTAAGCATCTTCATTCAAGGAAATCATGCACCAAGCTAGCCAAATGAGAGAGCAGAGAAAGTATGTGTAAATAAATTAAAAAACTTCGTATTTTGGGTTTGTTATTAAACTTGAGAACTGAAATGTAATTAATCAAGAGAAAATATCTTAAGAAAATTAAAGGATTTAGAATCTAATTTAAATATAGTGAAAAACAGAGCAGTAATCTCTGCTCTGGGATGATTTAGGTGTGTCCATTAAATGTTTGACATGTCTCGCAATATGTAACTCATCCATCCTCCATTCTTTATCTACAAGGCTCATCCCTTTCTGGGTCACAGGGGGCTGGAGCCTATCCCAGCTGACTTTTGGTGAGGAGTACACCCTGAATTGGTCGCAGGGCCACATCAAGATAGACAATCATTCACACTCACACCAATTTGGAGTCTCCAATCAACCTAATGAGACTGTTTTTGGTCCGTGGGTGGCAGCTGGATATGTGGATTTAATGAAGTTCTGCTTCCCAAGTGACAATGCATGATGTTTATGATAGACTTATTTCTGATTCTGTTTCTAGAGCTTTCGGTAACTTTTTGGAAAGTGCCGAATAACAAAGTATGTTCCTAGCATTTAAATATGAATGATCATAATTCAGCTTACATCAATAACTTCAAGGTTTTAGCCCATTTGTCAAATAAAAGCCAAATAAAAGTTGGAAGTTTATAAGAGAAGAAAACAGAGGAGCCTTCCAACACCAAGTACAAGCAAATCTGCAGAAAAGCCACAAAGAATGTGCAACAAACTCATAAATTTAACAAACTGACTCTGTACCAAGCACACAACAGAGAAGCTGAAACCAGACTGAGAGACAGCCAGCAACAAGGGCAGCTTAGTCAGCTTGCTAACATTTGCCAAGCTCAAACAGAATGCCCTGAGCCAAGACATCTACTAAAAGCACAAGCAGCAAAATACATACACTGGTTTCCCGGCAGCTCCGCAGCGAATGAACCCCCCCTGGAAAAGTCACCATGCTCCAAAGCTGCCGACAGCACAGGGAAGCATCAGCATGTTGCCCCGGAGTGGCGAAGTCTGAGCTCTCTGGTGTGAGTAATAAGGGCTCGGAGTGGAAATTGTCGGGTTACAAAAGGCCTCCCTGCTCACCTGTATGATGGACTGGATGCTGCCTCCAATAAATAAGTGCTGTCCAGTCACCCACTCATTTTTAGGTAAGTGCCCATTCAGCTCTTTCATGGAGAAAAATGTTGAAAATACAATCTTACCATCAGGGAAGGGGACTTCTCTGCAACCTGGAAGGTGAGAATTAAACTAAATGTCAGTCACGTAATGCAGAAGTCTCTTGGATAAGGTAAAGGTGCTTTCCATTAAAGTCAATAGCTCTGTCAGGCAGCGGCTTTTAGACTTTTCACAGCAGGAAACAAACAGGTGACATTCATAATGATAGCCTTTCTCCACTGCAGCCCATTAAGCCCTTGAGTTAGCATGGCAGTGCCATGCAACTAGCGAACATATCAGTGCTTGACTCTATGCATTAACCAGCAGCATCACCTTGGTCAATGAAATTTCTGTCACCATGGCTGCCATCATTAATACATTCTTTTTTACATATTGTCTGGTCTTTGCTGCCAGTTGTGCCTGATAATATGGCTTTTTGGTTAAATACTGACATACCACTACGGAAATGTAGCATAATGGCTGGCACAAACCTGCCAACTAAGATAACTAATACTAATCCAAGTCTGGGCTGAGCAAATGTCCCAATTAGGCTGGGATTGTCTGCCTGTCTTCATGCCTTGTGTCCTGTTTCCCAACAAATATCCAGAAAAGTGGTGATATGTTCAGGCTTTTGGCAGTTCCTGTCACTATTTGACCAGCTGAGAGAAGATACCAAACATTTCACCATGCTTACAAACTGTACAGGAGGAAAAATTAGAGAGATCTCAGAACGATGACTAACAGGAGACATATTACAGTATAATATTTCCATATTTGTTTCAGAGTTTATTTACTCCTCAGTCACAATGAATAACTGTTTATTTTTTGTCTTGTGTGTTCTTGTACATCTCCTATAATAACATTTTTATTAAAAAAGGCTCTTAACATTTATTTGAGGAAATTGGTTTAGTTCATTTAATTTTTCGTATGAATGTCAGTATGGCATGGTAAAATAGTTAGGTCGATAAAATCACAGGTCATGGAGTAAGGCAAATGTATAATTTGCAAATGTATAATCTTTGACAGGACTAAAATATCATGGGTCCATACGAACTGATGTATATCTTAAAAGTACTACTTAAAGAGGACATATCATGCTTGTTTCTCCTTTTCACTATGCCAGACCATGGATGTATTATAAGAACTGGATAGCGTGGCTCCGCCTTCCACCATGTAACGGATTTGAAGCCTAAATATCCCCCGTCAGGGCGCCGCCATTGTGCAGCCAGTAGAGAATTTGGGCCATAATCCGGACGCAGCTGTCGTAAACGGTCGCAACACTCCTCAGCATACGCCGTACACAATCATTGTGA
This sequence comes from Scarus forsteni, assembly GCA_036419115.1. NCBI lineage: Eukaryota > Metazoa > Chordata > Actinopteri > Labriformes > Labridae > Scarus > Scarus forsteni. The sequence continues at coordinate 25,316,063 of JAZDUH010000383.1, forward strand.
AGCTGCTGTAAACCGCGGTTATTTTTAAAGTCTAATAACTTATAAAAAAGAAACTTTTCAGAAAAAAGAGGACTTGGAAAACACGCAGCCCAATAATACTTTCATATCACCACAGGATACAGATGGGAGAAATATTTGTACGGGGTGTAATAATTTTTTGAAGTTTCACTTCGGCCCGTTCAGATGAATGGGGGAGACAGAGATTTGACCTATACTGCAGCCAGTCACCAGGGGGAGCAGTTTTCGTGGAGGCTTCAATTTGAGCCCAGCGACACGGCGTCCATGTTTTTTACAGTCTATGTGCCAGACTAGGATGCCTGTAAAGCATTTCTGCCCTCAGTACAAGTCATTTAGTTCCTTCACTGCCCCACAATAGCGTTCTCAAAATCCTCATTTTAGGCCATTATCAAGCCCACATTGAAACACTCGGTCTCAAGGCTGATTTAAAGTTACCTCGCAGCGTCACAGCCCTTTGTGCTCTGATTGGTCAGTTCTATCAGGGGTTGAACCAGCCTGTCCTTCTTCTTCTACTGTCTGTTCTGGCAGGCTCAAAGCAGCGACCGTGTATTGAGTCCCCCTACAGGCCAGAGCTGGTAATGAGGGAGTGTGAGCTAGGGACCTTTATACAGCTGCTGGTAGATGTGTTCCTCGGTGACGGTTTTGTGGCTGACGGACATCACAGAGGAAGATATCAGATTACTCCAATAAAAAGAAAGGTACCTCGTGATGTCATGACGTTTGAAATCTCGCGGACATCTCGCAATGACCTATTTTTAGAGGCATCAAATCTCGTTCTAGGATATCAGAAAAAATACAATATCTCATTTTTTGAAAATTAAGGGGGTGTAAGGTCTTGTTTTCAAATTTATTATATTATATGTAAGTATTAAATCATGCATCAGCATGATATGTCTCCTTTAATAAAAACATGATGAATACTTAAAATGTTCCTAATGCCTGAACATGACAGTTAATAATTGGTTTAACTAACCATTTCTTGCATCATTTTAAGCTAAGAGTCTTTACTCCACTGCCCAATGTTTAACTGTGTCTTTAATAAAATATCTTTGCTGGAGTAATTTAATAATAACACAGTACATCATTATTATTTTTTAAATCACATCTGTTGGTTTGATAGATGTTTGTTTGAGAAACTGTTTCCAGCTGGTTCTGGAAGGGGCCAAATGTGATTTCTTTTTACGGGACTCATAATTTCTGGCAGCGCTTTTGTTTGCAACACTGACTGGTCTGTTTAGCCTACATGTCAATCAATATTGATGCCAAACATGTTGCTAACTTGACCTATAGAAACGTCATGTGATGTATGTTAAAGCTTACTGGGGATTTGCGAGTACATACAGGTATGTCAGTCATTAAGCTAGCCCCACGGATCACACTGGCAACTGCGGAAGGTCATTAGGCAGAGTCTCAGGTTAGGCTCAACATTAAAAAAATACTAAATTACTGTACTTTGTGTTGCAAACACAAAGTAAGCCAATATTTAATATCATAGAGGACATGCTGATGTTCTAGTACTAAAACTTGCAAACTTGTAATGAAGCAAACAAAACAGATCCAATTATTGTGTTCCTCTGGGTGAATGTAATCCCTGTGATTGCATTTATTGATGTTCAAGCACTTATGTTTTTTGCCATTATAAACATTGTGGTAAAACAGGACACAATATAAATCCTTGAACCAAAGTTTGAGATGGGGGGAACTATGCATTCAGAATATTACCAATTATCATACATCAGTGGTTATTACCACAGTTTGCATAGTATAAGAAAGATAAAGATGGATAACTATGATAACATATATATGCCGAAATTGGTATAGTTTAATGTGTGGAAGTGTCACCCTGACTTTGTTATTGTTATAAACATAGTGGCTTATTTTCAAAAGACAAAGACAATTACTTTCACTGTTTTCCTATAGTTTGAACAGTCTTTGGTGCATAGCAAAGTTGCACTGGTTTGACTTATAATAACTGCTTGATTAAGCCTTCTGTACTTCATTGTTTTCACAGATAATTCATAAAACCTTCTGAAACAAACTAGAAACCATTTTCCATTAATAATATCCTTCGCTCGCGGAGTCTCGGCCCCTTTAAGGAAAGCTCCGCCCACCGAGCACGTGACAAAACAAGGAAGTGTGAGTGCAGCAGCTCAGCTTTGGAGCTGTTTCTGTTTACGGAGTTATAAATGTGTTATTGTGTTAAATACTGAATTACCGAGCACAGGTCCTTGTGGCATCGCTCCGGGGTAAAACCATAAATGGAGAGACTTTTCTTAAGGACAGAGCTGAACAGGGAGTAACGTTCACACTCCTCCTGCTGTTCTTATAAAGATGAAGCCCGTCAGGATGCTTGTATTTCTGCTTATTTCTGTTTTATCATGTCTGCTTCCTCTCGGACAGTCGTCTCTACCTCTCGTTATTAATACGTGGCCCTTCAAGAATGCAACAGCTGCAGGTAAGTGACGATTTCATTTACTTCGAGTCGATTAGACTGACTTTTCTGAGAAGTTTTACACTCCTAAAGAGTTCAGTCAAGTGAGGCCTATTGGAAAAAAGTATATTAGATTAGACTAAATTAGATTAGAAATAACTTTATTTATCCCTTTGGAAACTCCCTCAGGGAAATTGAGATGCTTGTTGTACAGTTTGTAGCAGATTCATATAGAAGGTAGATATAAACTTAAATAGAAATAACAACTGAAATTATTCTGTTTGCTGGCTATTATTGCTCCTTCCTCATTCAGTCTTCCTGTTACTCCAGCGAGGAGTTTGTATGTATGACAGCTCAAAAAAGGACTTTAAATATGACTGAAATACTCAAACACGCATAAATTACAGGAGAATCTGCTATACATTTTTATATTATTCTTTAATGGGAAATTGGGGGTTAGTTATTGAAAACACAATTTAGAATAAATAACTATAGTCTAATAAAACACACTTGAACTGGAAATATACAGCATTAAAAAAATTCCCATATGCAAATAAAATATTCATAGGTATGCATGATTCTATCAGTACAATGTTGGTAAATACTGACCTAGAAAGTTTAATATTGAAATTTCATCTGATATTTGCCCATGCACAATGGCAGTAATATCCGCAAATTACACAGTTGTTCCAGTCTTCATCTTATCATCAAATGCAATAAAAAGTTTAATTTGTTCAAGAAGAAAATGGTTGTATATTTCTGTTCACATCAGTGTTAACTGCACTGGCTAATTATTTTTGTCAACCATGTTTGCCCTGATTAAAACCAGACAGTAACTATTAAAAACCAGACAGTAACTATTAAAAACAAGTGCACATGGACAGAAAATAAAACTGAATGAACTGACATTTTCATCAACAGATAAAAATTAGACTAAAATGTTTTACAGAGACTTAGGCTACGTTTACACGGACACTCTCTGACTTAAAAACCCAAAGTTTTGTCTTTGCATATTCAGGTCGATCCGCAATCAGATGGAGACGCTGGAGACAAATGAAACCGCTGTAGTATGCATGCCGGTTCAGTAAATGGCGGTGTAGGTTTGCAGAGGCAGCGAGAGCGTATTGAAAACTCTCCACTCTGGAGCCTGTTTTCAGAAGTTTTAAGCACTCCAGGTACCGTTTCCATGTAAACTGGAGGCCGAAACACAATGAAAACTTATTGGATTTGATTCTTTTAGGCCTTGTGTAAATGGCCTTTAATTCAATCAAGCCTAATTCCATCATGTAGAAAGTAGGGACAAGTTAGGAATATATCCGATAACAACTACTTTGGTTGTGTGGAAAGGTTGAACGAGACAAGAAGGACATCTCATCACAGCTGCCTTAACTTTATGGTGGTGGGATGAGATGGGGAGTGATCCAATCAGATCTGCTCTCTTTATGAATCGATATATTCATGTAGAGCAGTTTCACTGTTGTCAGTTCTGGTATTGTAACTGAGATGCTCTGCCAGGTAGCCTGAATAAAAGGGACTGTGTTTCACACAAAAGTTACATTTTTTTCTGTTAATTTGTACATTCAAACTTAACTACCATTCAGTAAAGAGTTATTAGATGTTTCATTTTCTCCAAGTGACATGTCTTCAGAAATTCAAGGAAACATAAAAAATGTCTTAACCTTTACGCTTCGTCTTTTAGTCGACTAAATTTACAGTAGATTTCTTTGGCTAAAATGTTGTGAAATTTCATAAACTAAAACTAGACTGAAATTAAAACAATTTAGATGACTAAAATTATAACTAAAACTTATAATTATGCAAAAAAAGTAAAACTAAATTCATGTGTTATCAAAATTCACACTCGTTTATATCTTTTATAAACTTTCCCCCTGAAAGCAGAACATCTGTTTTTGTAAGGTAAAGACTTTATGCTCTTGAGGAAAAATATTGACATCGGCAAGAATGCATTTGAAATCTTTGAATATGGGCCGACTAGATCAATCATAATCTAATACTGTGCATCTCAAATATTCTACGGTCAAACTGTTTAAAGCTGGTTTGTACTGCTCAATCAATCAGTCAATCTTTATTTGTATTGCATTAGTTCATAACGAGTGTACAATATCTCAAGGCCCTTTACAATAGAGCAGGCTGAAGCCATACTCTTCATGTTATACACATACATATATGCATACACATATACATATATGTTTGTGTATACTCATACATACATCCAGACGGAGACCAAGGGGAATAAATTAAACATTAATGATCGTGACAAACCCATGGACACCCAGATCATAAATCTGTCCTCATTACATTTGTCCCTGCTAAATATAGATTTAGTATGCTGCTGAACAATACAAATGCATACATATGAATTTAATGTAATGAAGTTGACCTAAGTAGTAAGTACAATAATTAAGAGTTTTATTACAGAAGCACCATAGAGATGACTTTATGAAATAACTGGATTAAAAGCCTATGCAAAGACAAAAACACATTTAATTGTCATCATAAGACAAGTAAAGATGTGTGCAGTTGCAGAGAAGTTATATTTTATTTGGAGATGAATTTTTAACTTTTGTGGTTTCATGCTCCTTCTGTGTCGTATAATGGCTCATCCGTCAGGTGACTCATCTTCCAGCTCAGTGAACCTTGGTCCTTCAGTGTTTTGTGTTGATCGTAAACCAGAAACATTTAGTTGAATAGCAGTTTTATGTGGCAGTGTGACAAAGATGTTATTAAACCTCGACCTTCAATGCCTCTGTTCCTTTGTGTTGTTAGACATTGTCTTTTTAAAGATAGTGATAATATTCAAATTGTTGAGGAAGTTTATTCTATTAATTTCTCAGACATTGTGGAGCCCAACACCTAAAATAATCTATCATATGTTTAGACAATAAAGTACTTTAGTATGAAGGTATGCTCATGCCAGTTTTTCCAAACTCTTGTTTTTATCTCATATCAGTCCTGAAGCTGATGCACTGGTGTTTATTAATAACACTAAAATGGACATTTTCCTCTATTTTGGACAGAAAACCACAGAAAAACAAGATTTCATTCTCCAGTAAATGATAATGTCTTGATTATGATGGTATGTTTTCAGTGTAGGGCTGGATGTCGATTCAGATTTTCTGGATCGATTCGATTCGATATTACCAGGTCTCAAATCAATTTGATTCACGATACAATAAGATATTTATTCAGTCTGGGATATCTCAGTTAAAATAATACTGTAAACTTAAAGTGACTTTTGACCTGGTCCATTATTAAAATTGTTTTTACATTAAGAAATGAACCCAAAGCAGTTACATTAATCTTCTATTAGCTATATACATTAATGTGTATTCTACATATTACTTGTTTTCTGTCCAACTCCTCTTTTCCAAAATCCAAAATATGTCCATACGTCAGCCTTTAACTCGCCGGTGGTGCCCATATAGAGCTATTTGCTTCTGCCGTGTTTGAGTACTTGCAGTAACATCTTACGAGATTTTGTTAAGTGGAAAGCAGCGCTAAACGCAGATCACACAATACTAACTGGGTTGATACCACAGGCTGCTTCTCTGCACGTCAAATGAAGAAAAAACTACCCAAGTTAAAAGATCGATCTTTGGATTTTATGGATCGATTATGAAACATTAAAAGGGAAATTGATTAAAATTGATTGAATTGATTTTTTTAAGCCAGCCCTAATTCAGTGATGTAAATCAGTTTAATAATTAAGATGAAATGTTTAATAATCGTTAAATAATTGTAGAGCATAATGGTACCTCCATACATGTTGCTGATATATGAATTATTTTTGACTGATATGTATGGCTCAATAATTGGCTTAAAACATAAATGGATTTTTTGTTGCTGAGAGCAGTAACCACGTTTTAAGTAAGGATGAAAATATAGAATTTTTGCTGATATCTGGTTTGCTGAAATCCCCAAACTCATTATTGTTGATACTGATACTTACAGTATGTTGTTAATCAAGAGCAGGAAGTCTTTCCTTTATGAAAACAGACTGGTTTCTTGTGACAGTCTATGTGAGGAACAAACACAAGACAAGAAAAACATTTAACTCTTAAAAAAATTGAAGTGTTGCTTTTTAAATGTACCCATAAAGTGATAAGATGAAGCAATAGGTTACATCTTTGCACTTTATATTACTGCCAATATATGGGCAATATATAATATATTATCAATATATCAGCTAAAGTGATTGTCAGACATTTCAGAATTGGCCAATAAAGATATTTAACTTTTAGGCTGATATCTGGGCTTTGTCAAAAACAAACACTGTAAAGGACCTTACTGTATGGTATGGTTGCGACAACAAATTTCTTTGAACAGTTTGAACCTCTAAGTGGGTTCGTTACAAGGTTTTTGGTGGCACAATGTACACAGGGTTCCCACGCGTCCTGGAAAACCTGGAAAATGATTGCCCAATTTTCCAGACATGGAAAACAAATGGAAAATGAGGAAAAAAAGTGAAATGTCCTGGAAAAGCTTAAATTTGTCCTGGAAAATAATTTGTCTACCTTCTAGCTTGAAACATAGGAAATGAAGTAAAAATGAAAGTAAGGCATAAATTATAAAAACTCAAAACAATGGGGACTAAAAGATATAATAAAAAATTGATAAAATAAAATTTAGGCTAAACATTTAACAAAATGTATTCGTAAAAAAGGAGAGTAAATATAGATTAAAAATAAGTATAACCATAAATTTATAATAGTAAGACACATAAAAGCCAAACTAAACAGATAGCTAACAGACAATGTTCGTGCTGGAGAGTTAGAAACAAAGAAATTCTAAGATCAATATAATCAATAGCTAAAGATATATTCATCAACCTCTAATCTTGTTTTTTAGAAGGCTAACTAGAATTGAAAACTGCCCACAGCAACAATGTAACTTCCTTTAGTTATGTGACACTGGAAAAAGTCCCGGAAAATGATTTCTAGAAAAGAGTGGGAACCCTGGTACAGCCAGTACTGGATATTTTCCTCCAAGGGATAGTACTTTCAAGTTCCTTCATTGGCACTCATATTTGCTAGGCCGCAGCCCTCAGTAGCCCCACTTCAAAACATGAACTAAACCTTTAGAATTTACTTCAGTGGCTCTTCAAACTTAAAAAAAAATGTATGTTCTTAAAAAGTCGAGTTAAAAAAAAAAAGTTAAAATACCGGTATTGCACATATAGAAAATTCAGAATGTATAATGGACCATAATGTTTCAACCTATTATCACTCAATGTCAATGTAAGAAAAAATAAAAAATAAAAAAATACCACTAACATTTTTGAGCATAAATTCATGTTTCTTGTTAACATCTGTGTCTGACACAAATAAACTGTTACAGTGTCGGGGAAAATTCTGTATGGTTGAGTTGAGACAGTGTACTTTTGACCAAAAAATGTCTGTTATAATGAATTCAGAAATATAGACACTTCAGATATCTGATCCAAAAAACGCACTTCTCTACACATGTGCGAATCAAGTCAACTCTTCTTACAGTTTTTGTTCAGTCTAATTGGAGTGGATCCCCTGACAAGCTTCATTTAGTCAGAAAACCCTCTTTGCTCAATCACAAAAAAACCTTTTTTACCATTTAATACTTGAAACTCTACACCACCTCTTAACTGCACACACGTATTAAAGCATCCGGGCTGGAGATGGGCATTCGGTAAGAATCCTGCAGAGCCTACTAAGCTTCATCTCTGCCTTTGCCAAGTCTGACTCCTCTCTATTCGATTTCCTCCCGGATGATACATTGGACATGTTCAAATTGAAACTGAAAATATTTCAGCATTGCTTGTGACTAATCTGTCAACTGGATTTCCAACAGATGAAAAAACCTTAACGGAAATGGAGAAAAAAAAATGATAGGAATGGCGTTCAAAACATCTCAAGCAACACATCAAACCTGAAGTTCACTTAAAAATCTCTCTGACTGATGGATGGATACCCTTTAATTTATCACACAGACATCACTTCTTCTCCCTGAGGTGGGACTGAAAATGAAAAATGTTCCCAGCTATCTGCTCTGCAGGTAGATATTTAAAAGTATAGTCTATGAGCCCCGGCTATTGATCCGCCCATGCATATCTCTTCTCCTCTGAGGGCTTACAGAAGCAGCTGACAATGGCGGGCTAATCTCCTCTTCTATTCTCTGCTTTACAAAGAGAAAAAAAGAAAGTAATGCTGAGTTGATATATATAAAAACGAATTATATCCCCAGACAAGAGCACTTAACAAGGCTGGTAGACAGACAGAATTTTATGGATGGATAAATGGGGACGGATAAGAGGAGGCATTAGTACCCTGCTGAACAGAGCATTGGTCTGAGAATTTGGTGGCAAGCTGGTGACAGAGCTGGCAGTTGGTATTTTGATCCCCCACGGGCACTCGAGGATCAGTGACCAAATGCTTCAGCTCACAGCCCCCCGTGTGTTCTCCAGCACATCACACTGGACATCGCTTCAACCTTTAACCCATCTGCCCTCATATGTAAATGAGGGTTGAATTAATCGCTGCACAGATTCAACACAATAATCACCAGCTGCAGGAAAATATGGAGGGGATGGGAATGTTTTTGCACAGCGTTGTAGAAAAAGAGCTGTCAAGAAACAGACTTTTCTGGAAGCCAGCACAAAGTAAAGATTTTTAAATAGTGAAACAGTCATAAAAGTAAAAGATTTGACTCAGCTATTATCCCATTTTTTTTTTATCAACATCTGACTGTGAGGGGTAGTACTGCCAGATAGGGTTGGGCAGCATATATTGTTTTATGATACTGGATACTAGTTCCAAGATCAGTACTATTGATAGAAAAAATATATTAATTACATTTATTCTTATCGATGCCTTGGTAGTAATGCAACAAACTGATAAAGTTGATGTTATATACATGTATATATCTATATATATTAGGGGTGCAACAATACATGTATCTGTGTTGAACCGTTCGATGCAGTGGCCTCGGTTCGGTACACCCTATGAACTGAACAATACGCAATTTTGTATTTAGTTATTTGATCAACTTTTGAGGAGGTGCTATGCGCTGAAAGTTCAGTGAATCTGCGTTCGACTACTCCGGGCTGCATTGTCGAGCACCTCCCCTTTCATTCGGGCAAGCTGCTGAGACAGAAGAAGCTACATATGCTAGGGCACTGCAACATGGCGAGTGCTTTACCTCCAGCTGAAATTGAAGACCCTCCACTATCATTCAGATCTGGCGTTTGGGACTACTTTGGCTTCCCTGTAAAGTATGACCCTGATGGTAAGCGTGTCGTGGACAAAAACACAACAGTATGTCGGAAGTGCAACATGATGCTAAACTACATCAGGGGAAATACAACAAACGCCGACATCATCCCGGTGTTAAAACAAGTGGAACCAGACAGAAACAATGAGCAGCACATATGCTACAGACTTTACCTGGGTCATTTAGACAGCCATTAGAACATGATTCAAAGAGGGCAAAGGAAATCGACCGGGCGATAGCTACTTTTATTGCTGTCGACATGAGACCCTTTTCTGTTGTGGATAACGCCGGGTTTCAGGACATGGTACGGACACTTGATACACTTATAGCTATTTCTTTGTAATATGTACTCTGCTGCTAAGAATGCACCACATAAGATGGGTGAGTTCTCTATTAGATATATATATATATTTTTACTTATTCTTATTTTTACATTGTGATGTTTTTGTTTTTTATGATTCTAAGTATGCACCGAAGAATGTGCTTGGTTTAGCTGCAAGAGTAACATTTAATTCAATTTAATGAAAATGTACTCTGAGTTGAAACAAATGTTGGTTATTTTAGTAAACCACAAGTAAAAAAGGCATTGAAATTTGTTATATTTTATATCCAAAACGTATCGAACAGAACCATGAATTATGTGTATCGTTACACCCCTAATATATATTTATATTAGGGCGGTGAAATTAATCCGCAAATAATCTAAATCCACATTAAGACACTATAATCAAAGTAATTTTACTCATGATGATTATTCTGATTATTTTCCCTGTGTAAATCACATGACTGCGCCCCCTCCATATAGTCTACGTTCACTTTCGCCAAGAGCGAAGGACGCACGGCCAACATGGGGGAGACAAGCGCCAATCTATCAGAGGACCTAGTACCCACGAAAAATACCATCTCCATTGTTTGGGCACATTTTGGATTCTGTTCAGAGGACATCAAGCATAAAGAAGTTCAGTGTAAATACTGCAGGCAGACCATGTCAATGACCATTGGTATCACCACTAATTTTTTCCAGCCTAACATACAATAATCGTTCATTAATCAAATCAATCGAGGTAAGACATTTATTTAATTGTGATATTGAGATAAGGTAATATCGCCCAGCCCTAATATAAGTATTTAAGAATCAGACTCTTTTCTGAATTTACATAAACAGTGCATGTCAGCATACATTAATTAAACATTAATTCACAGTCTGAGATAGGGGGAACATGAATTAGCAAAATTTAAATAAAGTAGAAAATAAAGAAAATAAACAATATTAAATACAAATAAAATAAAGTGGGAAGGGGCAGGGACACCAACCTCTTAACAAATCAAGAAATATGTGTTTTTGTACCTTTTAAGGAATATTTCTTATCACTGATCAGCTCATTCTAGGAACTTGTAAGCCAGGGTGTCCCCTCTTTCATCGTTATTTAAAAGTGTTGTTCACATATTTTGCTTTTTAGTTAGCTTGTGAACAGAACTACTCATAAAGTCATGACCGTTTTCCAGAAATGTTAGACATGGCACAAGGAAGAAGCAATTTATATATACATATATATTTTAAGGATTTGTGAACATTGTGCAGTAGGGCTGGGTATTTCCAGCAACTTCACGATACGATACGTATCCCGATACTAAGGCCACGATACGATACGTATCCCGATACACGTAAATTGTGAACATTGACTATGCTTTAGGCAAAATTCTTGACAAGTTTAGTTTTTTCTTATAAGAAGAAAAAGAACAAGGATGAGTTTTAAGTGGTTCTACAACTTGAGAGACATAAATTCAGATCCTCAAAGATGGTAGACCTAAGTTCAAATTTAGAACATATGCTTCATTATGTAGCTTGTCTTCTACCTTGAACTGTGCCACTGTTAACGTTACCCAAAGTGTATTTACAACAACTGTCAAAATATTTAGGCCGTATCGATTCTGTAGAATTCGTATCGATACACGTATCCCGAAGGAGCGCGATACGATATTTTGAGCACAGGCCTATTGTGCAGAAGGACAGTTTCCAGCATTTTCGCTTCGAACTTAAGAACTTCTCAATGGATTTAATGGAATTAAGAAATGATAAAATTTTAGTGGTGATTGGAGCCTGGATGCTGCTCTAGAAACTTTGTCAAGGATTTCTTAACAGTGTGAAATGGCGAAAATGTAAAAGATTTTGGTTGATATCCAAATCTGGGTGAAGATCTAGGAAAATTTCTTAAGGACTTTATGGCAGGGAAAGATGGGGGAATTGCTGGTAGATTCATAATTAGTCAGTAACAGATGCATCATTCTGTTTTGTCAATTAGACTCAACCCTGAAGTTCCTCAAAAGAGCTTGAAGCATATCATCTTGTTTGTAAGATTATATAACACTAGCTGTTCAAACTTGTAAAATATATGAAACTTTGCCCAAGTAAAGTTTCCAAACTTTATTTCTTAGCCCGGAAGAGCATAAGTCCACAGTCAATGTGGATCTCCAGCACTTAGTGACCTTCCCCCTGTCTCCACATGAGGTCAAGATGCCAAATGTTGAGCATCAATGTTCCCGACCTCACTCTTATACTATTGGATTTGTTCAGGGAAGTAAAATTCACACCCTCGGTAAATATTTGTTTTTTTAGTATATGTTTTGTTGAATGTTAAACTATGTTCTGCTTTTTTAATGCAGCGTGGAGTGTCCTGCAGTCTGGAGGCTCGGTCTTGGATGCGGTGGAGAGAGGCTGTGCTCGCTGTGAGACAGAACAGTGTGATGGCAGCGTTGGTTATGGAGGGAGCCCGGACGAGACTGGAGAAACAACGCTGGACGCAATGATCATGAACGGGTAAAGCATGGACAGAAACTGAGCTGGATTTAAAGGAACTGACCGTGAGGGCATTTTTGTAGTGCAACATAATATGGAATTTATTTCAAAAGTTAAAAGAGAAAGAAAAGAAATGTTTGTTGGTCTGACAAACAGCAATAACTTTACACAAAACTGAAATTATGACTCAGAATAAGATTTTCAAACATTTGATGATCTGGTTTGCATATCGAGATATGACTCCATAAGCTATGAATTGTAATTATCCACCTTTCCTATTGGTATACATTCACTTGCCACTACATTAGGTACACCTGCCCAACTGATAAGAGCAAATAGCTTTTCAACCAATCACATAGCAGCAACTCAGTGAATTTAGGCCCACAGACATAGTCAAGATGACCTGAAAACCGAGCAACAGAATTGGAAAAAAAATGTGATTTAAGAGACTTTGAACACAGGGCAGTGTTAATTTTGACAGCACTTTTTTAAATTTAGTTTTCGACTAAAATAGGAAGTGTAAAGGGTAAGGCCTTTTTTATGTTTCCTTGAATTCCTGAAGTCATGTTTCACACTTGGATAAAATGAAACATCTAAAAACCCTTTATTGATTTCTAGTAAAGTTTAAAAGTATAAATTAACCCTTTAAGTGGAAATAAAGTGAGAGAACGATAGTCTGTGTTACTCAGGTGGAAGCAAACAACACACCAGCAAAATCAAGGATCACAACAATATTCTTAAAATGTTTGTTTTCAAAAGGTTTTTGTTTTCAACCAGCGGTGACTGTTGATGATGAGGACACATAGAAGATGTGGTGTTGCCCAAATTGCCATAGAAATGTCATCTCCTGGCTCGACCACCGCAGGCTCTTCTTTTACATTTTCCACTACTTGCCTGACCTTCTACTCATTTTATCTACACAGAATATTACAGTTTGCTAGCTGGAACCAACATTTTTTTGTTATTTTTGGTGAATCAGCTTTTCAGGTTTCAAACCAACTTTTGTTTCTGGTCTTAGCACGCTGGCCGGGTCAAAATTAGGAATCTGACATGAAGTACAAGGTGTATATGAAGCCACATAGATCCACAATCTTAAATCCCGACCTAAGACCCACTTATTTTATCAATTCACTGAGTTGAAGTGGACATTTGCCCCAAGTTTGAAGAAAATCCCCTCCACTGTTCTTGAGGTATCACCTTCAAAATACCGGCCTGGGTGGACGACCTAACAATGCAACTTTATTGACTTCTGTCAGCGCACAGGCACAACCACATGATTCTTCTGTGGTACATAGACTTTAAAGCTTAATGAAAATTGTTGCAAATGAACAATGGTTTACAAAATCATTGAAACCACACCATAATGAGTTCATAAATCACACTATATTTTCCACAAAACAACCTAAATATTGACCTCTCTCGTTAGGCACCTGAAGTTGTCAACACATTGTATAACTATCATATCACATTCCTGCTGCTCTCTTCGCATTTGCAACATTTGCAGCTGTAACGCTGTGACCTTTTCTTGCCAGCCTCCTTCTAATGAAGCTCTAATTAAGATTCTCGTTAGTCTTTGAAAGGTAGCGAGTTATTAATACCCCATGTACAAACATTTACACGCTCAGAAGTTGTTATGAGAGGCAAATGTCAGCTTATAATGATAGAAAAAAAGCAATAAGCAAGCTGTGTGTTATTCCCCCTATGGAGAGCTCCTTTTTCTATTTTGCCTGTCTGTTTTTTGGTTACACAGTCATGAATACATTGAGAGGGAGAGGAAAAGTCTCCCACACACAATCCAATACAGCTGAATAAGTAATATAGCAGATACACCGGCACACTTTGATTGAGGATGGGAATGGAAACACCTGCACAGTTTAGGAGTTACAGAGGAACAGCCTTGTAGTAAATACCCCCTCTGGTAAAAAAGAGTGCAGTGTTTGTTGTGTGAAAGTATTTGACTCCAAGGCCATTCTTAAGACCTCATATTTGTTGTGATGGATTAGTATTTGGAGCATTTTGTTATACTAACTGTAGTTCATGCCATTGCCATCATAGTCTACAGCAAGGGTTGGGTAACCATGGTCATCAAAAGGGCCTCATTAAGGCTCAGTCCCATTTGGAGTGTTCCCTTGCTCCCCGAAACACAGTGAGAAATGATGGTGGCAAAATCCTCCACTACAAAATGGGACCATACTTGGAAATGCTGTTCATCTGACGCCGGAAAACAGAAATCTAATTTGCTAAGGAGTCTCTGGCAGGATAGAAAAGTGATTTATGTGTTTCATCACCTATAGTTCACATTTCTCATCATTTGACTTTCAGTTTTGGATAGCTTTTTAATGATGTGGAGGCAGGAAACACAAATGCTAGAGATTTTGTCACAGCATCTCAACCCTACCGCTGTTTGCTATTGCAAGACTGTTGCAGATCTCTGTGTATACTATGTGGGATTTTTCAAATGCTTCTTAAAAGTGAAGTAACCAGGTGATATGTGGAAGACATTTAAATAATTCAAAAACAGCAGCTGTTGTAACCTATAAATCTATAAAACATAGAAACTACATTTTAACATTTGAACACCCCCTTCACCAGGCAAGCGGCCATCTTGTCAATGATTTCAAAGCATTCAGGAGTTTCACCATAACACTCACTTTTGAGTGTGCCTCCCAAACAGCACCCATCTGATGGACCATGTATCCCAACACATCACCCTACAGCTCTGTTCATACAAGAATTGGGGCACCATACCCCTTCACACAAACATAACAGGGTAGGGGTAGGGCAAGGGGTTTATTTGAATTGTACTTACTGCCAGAGGACATTTTTTTTAAGATTTGACTCACTGTAAAAAGATAAACATGTATTGCTGATATAAGAAGTTAGTTTATTGGTTAAAAACCAAACCAAACCAATCAATCAATCAATCAACCAATCAATCAAATCATTTAATCAAAACAAGTGTAATCTCAAGACACTTTACAATAGAGCAACCTGAAGACAACTCTTCAATTTATGGATACACATATATGCATATATACCTATAAAATACACATATAGAATTATACACAAATACATATATCTAACACCCAACATCAATACATATAGCCAATCATGAATCCCTCCATCCCAAAACTGTTAATGCTCAATCTAATGAGGTTAACACAGAGCTCATGCCACTTCTACTGCTTATTTATGCAACCAACAGGCAGTTACTGGTTATCACAGTAATATTTACTTACATTTTTTATTTTTATTACTAAACATGCATAAAAGGGTTTCAAAGATATAACAGATTGTGTCGGGTTTTTATCATGAACATACATTTTTTTATATTTTAAACTGACTGGTGGGCTGTATTTATGGAGCAAGGCAGGTTGGGCATGCTAGTTGCCCACCCCTGTCCTGCAGTCTTTAAAAACTACAATTATTCTTAGTAACCTCCTGCTTTACAATAAAAATTTTAAACATATTGCCTTATTTAAGAGATTGGATTTGTTAGGATTCCATTGATATGATTGCCATTATCATTCATATAAGCAGACAGTCAGTACATGCATACGTTCTCAGTACATATGTACATTTTGCCATTATATCCCCCAATATATGGGATTTATATGGGCAATATGTACTGCCAAAATATCAGCTGTAAATATCTGCAAAAATAAATACGACTTTTAGGCAGTTACCTGCCATTACTGAAACTGGTCTGATAATATTGTGCATCCATATATAAAGTCATGATAAGCTGCGTTCGTCATGCGCAGATATAAAACTGCAGACTTAAAAACATGTTTGCATAAACAACATATAGTTTAGATTAACAGTAAACTAGATGATTATTTTCCAGTAAATCATGATGCCACCTTTTAGTTTTATTGTCCTGAGAAAAAGCATCAAAACTGGGCCAAATTCTGGATAATTGGTTGACGACATATTCCAAAACAGAGGATTGCTTTAGAAATTGGCTTCTTTCTCTCCCTGGTGATCACTAAAGTTTTTTTGGGGAAAAGCTTTTTTAACACCTTTGCCTTGTGGTAGTCCTCTCTCATTATTTGATTATTTTCTCCATCTAAAATCCACAGGAGTCTCCCCTCACTCAGGCTCTAATTGCCCCTGAAAAATCACACATTTTAACACATCAGTTGTCTGCTTCACCTCATCATTAGGGCACAGAAAACTCTTTGTTTTGAACACCTGTATTTATCTGGAGCACAGGCGTGGCTTGAATTTCTGCAGCTGCTTTTGCTATTTCTATATCTCTCTTAAAGCAGAACATACAGAAAGATCCCCTGCCTCTGAGAAGGTCTCCTGTGGAGTTTTGCTCTTCTCAAGCTAAAGTTGTGTTCACACTCAGTGTTACTAAACTGTATGGTGTGTATACTTGAGGTCACATATTCCATCTGCATGAACACAGCAGATTTTGCTTTTCAGGGCGAGCCTTATATTGTTTATGTTTCTGTGCTTCACCAGCAGTTACCTTTAAACAGACAGTTCTTGTATACATTAAACCAGTGCTAATGTTTGTTTTGGGTTTTTCTCTGTGCTCAGGGATACGATGGAGGTGGGCTCAGTTGCAGACCTGAGGAGAATCAAGAATGCTATCGGAGTAGCGAGAGCAGTGATGGAGCACACTGAACACACTCTGCTGGTGGGAGAGTCAGGTATGTGTGGATTATAGTCCCTGAAAGAATGTGTGTGATAAATCATTTTAATGGAAACACCACTCTTATGCAATCCAAGGCTTGTTCAGAAAGTTGATTGTACATTAGTGTTATATTTATTGACAAAATTATGATTGAAACTGTTTTGAAACCTTTCATCTATGACAAAAAAGACAATAACCAGGCAACAACTTTCCATCCATCCATCCATCAGTCCATGCATTAGCCATCAATCCTTCCATCCATCTATCCATTTATTTGTTGTTTTTTTTTGTTCACTAATCCACCAGTCCATCCATCCATCCAGTTTTCTATTTTAATATAATCCATCATGTAATACATCAATTTTTCGGCTTTATCTACATCCATCCAGTTCGATTCAGTTTTAGTTTTATTTATTCAATTTATGCATCCATCTATTTCTTTAACTTGACCATCCATTCATCTGATATCCATCCATCAATTCATATATTTTCTATTGCATTCCTTCAACTCTTTTATCCATCTATTCAGTTTTGTATGTTACTGTTGGTTAGTCTTTTATCCATCCAATTTCCTGCTTTATCTTCACTTATCCAATCTGTTCATCTATTTTTGTAATCAGTTCATTCATTTATTTATTTTCTATCCAGCTGTCCTCCTTCTGACCCATACATCCAACATCTTTTGACCCATCCATCCATCTATTCATTGATCCATTCAGTTTTCAGTATTAATACTTATCATTTATCCAAATTTTCCACTTTATCTGCATTCATCCATTATTCTGTCCATCCAGCCATCTTTCCATGCATACATTTTTGACCACCAATCAATCCATCCTCTTCTGTTTCATCCTTCCTCCTAGTGACACAGCCATCCATCCATTCATCCATCCATCCATTCAGCCACCCTCCTTTAACATGACCCATTTATCCATCTATATATCCATCTTTCATCCAGTTTACATTTTATGCTATCTAGCTTTTTATCCATCCAGTTATCCATCCATCCTATTTTATATTGAACCATCCATAATCCGCCCATGCATTCATCCATCCATTTTCATTTAACCACCAATCAATCCATCCTTTTGTACATTTTTTTATAAAATGTGTGCATTATTCATCCTTTTTATATCAACCGTTTATTAATCATCCATTAATCCATCCTTTTTAGATTTAACCAAGAATCAATCCATCCTTCCATTTCTTTAAAAAAATGGCCATTCATCCATCCAATCATTTATTTATTTTCTACTCCATCCTTCCTCCTGCTGACCCAATCACCATCCTTTTATCCATTTACCAGTCCTCCCTCTCACGGCCTATTTATCCATGTATCCATCCATCCATCCGTCCATCCTCCCTCACATGACCAATTTACCCATCTATATATTCATCATCCATCCAGTTTCAGTTTAATGCTATCTAAGCTTATCTATCAAGTTATCCATCCATCCTATTTTATATTGAACCATCCATCAATCCGCTCATGCATTCATCCATCCATTTTCATTTAACCGCCAATCAATCCATCTTATTGTACATTTTTTAAAAAATGTGTTCATTTATCCATCCTTTTTATATCAAACCATTCATTAATCATTCCATTTATATTTACCTCCGCCAAGGAGGTTATGTTTTCGGAAGAGTTTGTCCGTCCGTCCGTCCCTCCGTCTGTGAACAAAATAACTCAAAAAGTGATGGATGGATTTAGATGAAATTTTCAGGAAATGTTCAGCATGGGAAAAGGAAGAACTGATTCGATTTTGGTGTTGATCGGGATCAGCGTCTGGCCGCCATGGCGAAAAATGTGATTTCTGTGAATAACTACTGAACTAAAATAGATATCATTATGAATCCAGTTGCTGATGGTTTGTTTTCATGGTCAAGGAATCTAAATATTTAGGTGAAATAAAGGTAGGAGTAATATTTATGGTCAAAATGACAAAATGGCTGGGGACTGTGGCACTGGCGGAGGTCTGCACTCTCCGAGTGCTTTCTAGTTATCCATGCATTCATTTATTTTTCTACTCCATCCTTCCTCCTGCTGACCCAACCATCCATCCTTTCATCCATCTTTTCTTTCATCTATTTACCGACCGTCCCTCTCATGGTCTATTTATCCATGTATCCATTCATCCATCCATTCAGCTTTCAATTTTACGATTAGTCATCCATCCAACCGATTTTCCACATTATGGACAGCCAACCAATTCTACATCCATCCATTATTAAACCGCCTGTGACTTTGCATTTATTATCTATTAATCTGTCCATCCATCCATTTATCTGTATATTTCATTTAAAACTTTGTGTCGATCTTGTTTGTTAAAACTCTGTGTTTTCTGTTTACCGTCTTGTGGAAAGTGTTGCTATTTTAATTTGTTTTTTTTCTATTTGATCACCTGCCTTAGGACAATGGATGAAATTTAGCGATGGTGCTAATTCCAGCATATTTATAATGGCGTTTATTACAAAATTGTTGGTTAATGTGCACTGTCCTAATCAAATGAACATTAAATTAATTCAATTAAAAACGTCATTTCTGTCCTTCTATCCATCTACCACCTATTTAACTATCTGTCTATCAGTCCACAGAATTTTTTTGTTCATCATCCACCCACAACCATTCATCCATCATTCCATCATCCATTTCACCATCACGTATCTCCACCCATTCACTTAGCCCACATCTGTCCATACATCCCCCAACAACTAATCCATTCATCCTACCTTCCTTCCATTCACTCACCCACCCACATCTATCCATCCACATCCATCCATTCAATAATCCATCCATCTTTACTTATTGAAAAGAAGTTGTCAATTTGAGATGAACATGAAGCAGAGGCGAGTCTCTACAGGTCATATTGTGTTATTTATTAGACTTCCAGCCCCTGACATATTTGAAGACCAATATCTATTTTTTTTTTAATACCAGAACACGTTTCCTTCAATCAAATAATTAAGCTCAAGCTTTGACCACCCAAATGAAAATGCAATCCTGTTTTCAGTAAATAGCAGCTTTGAAATAATTTTTTATCTGAGCTGAAGCAATAGTCTTGTGGGGATTTTGAGGTCATCTTTTCAAAACTACCAATGTCAGACTTGTCCTCCTTTTCAAGCCAAAGCAACAGGCCTAAACACAAATAGACATCCTCCGGCAGCTTATTTGTTTGTGACCCTCTGTTTTCTTCGAACCCAAGGTCAGCGCGGCCCAGAGTCTCAAACATGACCTGAAAGTTTCCCTCCTGTCTCTTCCATAGCGTCTGTGTTTGCTGAAAACATGGGCTTCACTGCAGAAGACCTGACTACCAACAAATCTATGAATATTTTCTCACAGTGGCTGAAGGGCAACTGCCAACCTAATTATCGAAAGGTGCGTATGTGTGTGTATAAGGGTGTGTGTTTTCCTGGCTCGTGTTGGCTACCGGCGTGCTGCTTCTAAAAGATTGATATTAAGCAGGGAAATTGACAGGCATACCAAAGTAGTTCATCAAAAGTCAGCTCTTGCTGCTGAGGTGCAGCCCTAAAGCTCCGTTCTTGCTATTCTTTAAAAGTAACACTTTTCCACCCCACAAAAACACCTGAAAATCTCCAGACTCAGATTTCTTTTCTTCTTTCAAGTCCACTTTGTAGTTTCAGAGAGAATATGCAGGGATGTATTCAATGAATTCACGATATCAAGGGCTGTCCAGTGCCATGAAAAGACTGGAATATTCACACTGCTGATTCAAGGCATATGATATTGTAATGTTAAAATGTCATGGAAGCACAAAGGAGGATGAAATGATCCATACTCTGTACCGACTACAGAGACAGTAGTTACAGATCACAAACTGTGACATGCTCTCTTGCGCTCTTGCAACAACGGAAGGCTGTGTGATTTGATCGATAGTGACAATGGCATCACACAGTTGTGGAACCAGCATGAATGTCTTAAAATGTAACAGTGGTACAATTGCAACTACACAGTTAAAGTAAGCTCTGCAGTGTGCCAAAGCAGTACCTTATAACAAGGCTTGTTAGCATGCTAATTATGCCAGGTCTAGACTATGAGATTTTTTTGTTGGTTATTACTAGGGTTGCACAGGGGCAGAAACTTTCCATGGGAAGTTAAGCTGCGGGATTTCTGGAATATTCCAAATTTGAAACTTCTAATTGGGAACTTATGAGATTTTATAAGAATTAACTGGACATTGGGGTAATATTAACAAACTGTATCATATGAAAACATCTCACAGGCAGACACCCATGCAAAATAATACAATTAAAAAAATCATTACATTTCCATAGATTAATTTGGAAGAAGAGCTTCATCAAGTTTTTATTATTTGACTAATCAATCAATTTCTACTTTGCTATGTATTCCTCAGACTCTAATATGTGGCTTCAATAGTTTGGTGCTCTGGGATTAAAAATGTGGCCCTTATTGTCCAGGGTTTGAGTATCATCTGTGCGAGGGGTGGAGGGATGCACAGTGCATACTGGGGACGGGAGCTCAATACCCTTGCAGTAAGCATTGAGCTATTGGCATGTGGCTCAGGAATCATAAATATTCAAGTATATTTGCATGAAAAATGGTTGTTTAGTCAAGATTTTACTAAAATATGCAATATTATCCCAAATATATTAAAAATCTTTTTCAATGGCCAGCCTTCTGTTTCGCAAATTCCATGTATATTCCCATTTATTCTCAATAATTCCCTTGGGAAGTTTCCAACTTTGAACTTTTTGCAGAACTTCACAACCTTAGCTACAACAGTCTTGGCAGATTAGGTCTTGTCTGGCAGCATGCTCTAGTAACAATCAAAAGGTTGCAGGGTCAAGCCCGGCTTTGGCTGTCACTGTTGATGTGTCCTTTGGCAGAACGCTCAAACCCAACTTTTGTTTCCTTCTAAACACAGGATTTAGAGAGTAAAACTTTTGTCATTCTCTCCAAACAATATGAGTAATGGGTTGCCTTAATGACAAATGCAGGCAGTCACTCGCTAAAGTGTTAAGGTACCACTGCTGCTCTCTAACATTTCTCTGTCTTCTACAAAATTCCTTCAAGGCACAGATGCTGTTTCCAAAGCTTTACACAGCCTTTTCTCTTTTAGTCCTCAAGGCAACAAAGTCAGTCTGCTTACATCTGTGTTTTTTGTACATGCTGTGCTCTCATTGGTCATAGTTTCTGATGTGAAGGAACAAATTGTAGGAGGTGGACAAAAACCTTGCCAGACTTCCTGTTGTGCAGTCGGCGTTCCAGTTTTTTGTTGTCAGTCACTATGGCACACTACATGGGATTAAAGAACAGTTCTTTGTGGCCGTAGGGGTCTGATAACTTACTGTCACGTCGGTCTGTATTTGTCCATAAATCACGTAGTCTGACCATAGACTTGAAAAAAGTGGACAAAACCATGAAATAGGAGCCTTTGGAAAGCTGTTGATGGACACTGCCATACTGAACTTTCTATCTTACGTGAACTTAAGCTCTTTCTACTCAGATTCTAAAGGCCGACTGGCTAGTAGCACCTTGCGTTTTCAAAACTGGAAATCTTCAATAAGTCCTCCAATAAAGAAAAAAGGCAAGCAATGAGAGCACATATTTGTGTTATAGTTTTATACTAAAGCAGTGTCAGGAATTTTCCCTTTATAATCCTAAGATAGCTCAGTCGGTTCATGCCTTTACTTGACATTTATTCAAAATAAAAATGATGAAAAGCAGCTGGATGCAATCAAATGGAGCTTTAATCCTTCTTCTTGTCCGGACAAGAGAGTTACAACCAAAGAGTGCCAAAGCAGTCTGTGAGTTGAACTGAAAACTAGTACAGTGTCATCTCCTTTTATAGCATTGTATGTGGTCACGTGAGGGTGTTTTTGGTGAGAAAGATGGCCTTGCAGGTGCAAGAGGTTCATCGAGTTCATGGGAGTCACTCAGTTTGTGGGAAGAAAAGGTAACGAGAGGGCCAAGAGGTCTATGTACGGTCATGTAGTGTGTGGGAAAGCAGTCTCTAGCAAGGAGGGGGCTATGTAAGGTCATGTACAGGTTATGTTAGGTCATGTCACTAAGCAATGATTTTACAGCATTTCAGGATAGTTCAAATACATAAGAAAAAACTATAGACAATATATACAAGAGTCAAATTGTTCCTCACAAGCAGGTTTTTGCACCAGCCTGTAAAGATGGGGATTAAGGCTGTAAAAATATCTTTGCGCTGCATACAATTAATAAGAAGTCATTTTCCTGCAGACAGCCTCAAGTGGACACTTGAGGTATTACAGCTGGTGGCCCTTACCCAAGGGTAAAATAAATAATCTGAATCTGAATCTGATCTTCTGCATGGGCCTCCATTTCTAGCCCCCAAGGTTGCTGCCAGAGTCTGACCTCGACATGAAGTTTTTGAATGTATTTAAGTCATGCCCTAATGAGGGAAAAATTGATATGCAAAACACTAGAAATCTTTGAAACTGTGGTAATGATGAAGTAATACAGAAAAACCTGCATTAGTGTTAGCTTACCCTATTCTTCCTGACAAAACTCATGCTTTATATTGAATTAAGTTCATTTATTTTTATTTTTGCAAATATGTTTCTATAGCATGGCAACAATTGCAGAGGCAGGTGATTAAAAGCTTTTCCCTGAGCATTCCTTATTATTAAGCAACACTGTACTACATAAAATAAGAACAATGGCACTATAATAATTTGTGAAACACTGAGAGGATCATTAAACATTTTTCCACAGCATTAAAAAAGATGAAATAGAGAGAATCGTTAATCCTTAAATAATAAGACCTACGGTAAATACTGCTCTAAATTGTTTCATCCATTTGGAAGTGTGATTTTCACAGCAGTTCTTTTTTTAAGTTTTAGATTGTTGCTTAGGTCACAGGAGAAAAACTTCCCCTGAATTTTTTATAACTAAAGAGACTTCTTTCAAGGGTTTTGCCTTCACCTTCATGAAATGGAACATAACAGAGTTAGCCTCATGAATAATGCACAGACACTTTCATGAAGCAGACTGCTTGATTCAAACTTTCCCTTATTGATGACTGAAGCGCTTTAAAAAGTTAATGCTGAAACACATACAATCTATATGAAAGAAAAACCTTTGTTTTAACATTTAGTACACGTCAAAGTTTTTGGAATTCACTTAGCTATGCATGGATGTGAAATCTTTTTATCAAGAGATTTTCCTTGTGGTTCAAACTTTTACTTCACATTTGTATTTGTCAGGATACTTTGCATAGGTTGGATAGGGATGCCCAATATATTTATTCTTCTCATTCTATTAAAACAAAATAACTTCTTTTCTTATGTTACTCATATGCACATGTTGACATGTTAACATGTGCTAATGTGGTATATTCCTTGAGTACTTCAGTTGTCTTTAGTTACCAGTTGACCATTTTATTTATTTTTTTTTAACTTTATTTTACATGAACCTCTGTGCCTTTTTGTTTGACTCTTTTGGCCTCTGTTTGACCTAATTGTTGATTTATTGTACCGTGACTTCTGCCTTTTTCTGCCTTTGTCTGCAAGTGCACTTTTTTTTAATTATTTTTATTACTATTGTTATTATTATTATTACTCAACTGTGAACAGAAGACAAATATTTGTCACAATACCATAATTATGAACTTTGATATGATTTAAGAAAAACAAAACAGATTTGAATAGCAAATGTCATGAAAGTCCTTGGAGTTTCTTAAGTTATCCTGCTTATAGACAAACATATTAACAAAACCAGGCAAAACACAAAACTCTGCTTCTTTTTCCTATGGTCAAATGTGTATTGATAAAGTACTGCAATGCTTATCACTGTGTTGATACATGATTTTTTTAAAGCAATTCATAGTTTTTTATGTTTAGATTTTGTTTTCATTCAGATTGGTGCTCCATTGCACATTTAATTCAAACAAGGAGAAAAGAGTCAGCTTCAAAGTTCTTGTTTTGTCAAATACACTATTTAACACTGCTGTGTTTCCAAAAGTGTGCAGATGTAAATCAACACAGGAGATTTTCTTGCTTAGATGATCTTTGTTGTGATTTGATTTTGTAATCCGTAGTAGCTTTACCAAAGGGTACGTTTCATACTGTCCAAATAAACCTGCTTTTATTTTGAAGTAGCAAATAAACTTCGACAAATTGGACCCATCCACTGAGCTGAGCTGAGTTTTTCCAGTTAAAAAAGGGGTTAAAACATCCTTGCATGACATCAGTGTGGAATAACTAGCATTAGGAGTAACTTGTACATGTTTTTAAATAGATCCTGATAGGGCTGGGTGATACAACCGGAAATAAAAACCCAGATTTTTTTCCACAACAATCTATTTATGATTAAATTGAATTTTTCCCTGTCAAAAAAAAACAAACTTCAAGTGACAAAAAAAATTACATGACTCAAGTTTTGTCTGTACGTTTTCAAATATATTACAAAGCTAAACCGATTTCCCCTTATACAGCAAAAGTGCCAGTCTTTAAGTGTTGGTCATGTAGTTGGCAGGCCTGTCTACAAAAACACTGAAGCTGAGTAAATGAACACAGAAGTCACTAAACAGTATTTAATCTTATATAATAAAACAATACAAGCCTAATTACTTGCTTGTGCAGAACCCAACAGGGTCTATCATCATGAAAACTGTAATTTTTCAGTATCAATATTTCAAACATTGTAACAACTTACAATTGGAGCAGGTCAAGAAAAAAAACATTTTAAATCAACTACAGAACAAAATCTGAATTAATCAATGTATTTCCAAGTCCTAGATCCTCCTTGGATCAGAATAGGGGGCTCTCTGCTCAGTCAGTCCGAGCTTTAGCCACATGGAGAGTATATACATAAACTTGTTCCTGGCAATTCTATCAAGATGATCCTGTTGTATATGTATTTCTTTATCCATTTCTGCACGCCATCCTTGATGTAACTGCTGCGTCCCTTTGGACTTCATGAAGAACTGGTGGGCAGAGGGTCAATATTCAACGTGTGTAAGTCATGCATTAAAAGAAAAAAGTTACAGGCATTAATTTAAAGTGCATTTAAGGCATTTTTAACATGTCATCTTTACAGCACTGCTATACATCTATAAAAGTGGGCCATTAAGAGTTACATTGGGTTTAGATTGATAAACCAGTGTATCAGCAGAAGAAAAATATATAAAAAATATAAAGCTATTGAGCAGTGACATAAAACTTTTGCAATAGTTGTGAACATTTGCATTTTATTGCCTTGCATATGTAGCACAGGAAGAAGTGAGGTGAAAGATGTGTGTACACTGCTGAGTGTGAAGAGCAGTTAAAGATCAGATAACTTTAAGTGTTGGAAAGTTGAAGAAGTCCATGTGAGGGTGAGAGTGTTTATCAGAATGAACTGGTATTATGCAAACAGCTGAGTTTTCTTCCTCTTTCCTCTCTAAAGAATGTGTTTCCAGATCCTTCCACATCCTGTGGACCCTACAAGCCCAGAGCGATGCTGAGGAGGAATAAGAGGGCACAGACTGCCAATACACGCTCCCATGACACCATTGGTAGGTTTTATTGGCAGTTAGTACTGTATGTACAATCATCTATCTTCAGGCATTTTATGGAGTCAAGTATTTTAACACCTTACAGAGACAATACAGAGGTGAGGGGATGTTCAGCAGCATGGCTGTCCAAAAAAAAAGAACAAAAACAGAGTGGAAATTAGAAAAGCAAATTCAAAGGCTTTATTTTGTTTCTGCCAGATTTCTAAACTTTTAGGTCTATTCTTTAAAAAATAGTCTAAACTTTATGTATTTGCTGATCTGTGAGCCAGGAGTAATTTTAAAATAATGTTTAATGCTCCCCAGGCTGTTGTAGCACTGCTTTTAAAGGGAATATTTCAGTATTTTTGAAGTTTGATTATATGAGGAACTTGACAGTAGTCAATGAAGAGGTTGAAAAGGCTCCAGGCAGTGTTGTAACTTTAAGGAGAGCGAGCTTGCACTACCAGTAAGGTACACAGCTGTTTGATGGGTACCGTTCTGTATTTGTGTAAGTTTTATTGAAAAAATTAAACATAAAACTCTGTTGGGTTGAATGTATGATTGGGCGAAAAATTTCAGAGCGCTTTCTTTCTCCTCCAGGAAGTCTGTTATTTATTACTATTTTTTAATGTAGCTAATAACTTCGTGTTCTCCCCCTGTGCTCACTGATTTTACCTGCCGAATCTCATTCCGATGATTTCTTCTTTTGAATACTCTAGAGATATAAAGGTAACCGCGCTCCCATAGTTAAAAGAACATCATCACTTGAGTCAAAATCCCTCATATTTGATTGATTATTTCTTCTGCCATTGCTGTGATTTTATGTGATCATAGAGCGAAATAGCAAATCATCCACAGAGACTTCCTGGAGGCAATAGTGTACAAATGATCTACAGTAGCTTTCCAGTGGTTTGCTTTTACATAAAACGTCCCAATTTTGTAAAACAATAACTAGGGATTGGAACTGATAAGATTTACCTGTCAATATTGATTCTGTCTATTGATCTGGTTCTTTATTGGAGTTTCTGTGTAGGCAAAATTTGCCTTATATTCGTTTTCAGTGGCAACTATGGTAAACACATGGCATGATATTAAATGCCATGCTACTGTAAATTCACGCCTCCGCAAGTTGCTAGTGTTTTCACCCTTAAAACGTTGTGTACTAGATGTCATATTTGTGAAAATTCAGCCAAAATTTCGACCACTTCTGTCCTGTTTGCCATGATCAAAATGTTTACTTCTTTTTTATAATTTCACCTGACTGCTTCTGATAAGAGCGAGCATGTCCTTGATTTACAAAGCATGCAGAACAAAGTGAAAATAATTAATAAGCAAAAACACTGATGATATTGATTTCCTCGGGAAGCTGTTATTGATTCTTAACTGGAATTTTTTTTTTTTATTCCCATCATTAAAAATAATTACCGTATACCTTGGCAGTAGTGTATGTTTTCTGTAGTCTCTGCTTGTTCTCCTTAAAGGTACAGCACTGCTGGAAGCTCTTTCAGCCAATTCAAGAAACAGTGTCAAGTATCAGATACAACCCTGCTTCAAAAATACTGAACTGTCCCTTTAAGATACCAAAAGATGGCTGACTGTTAATACATCTTATTCTGTCTCTACACCAGGGATGATCGCTCTTGACCAACATGGACATGTGGCTGTTGGGACATCAACCAATGGACTGACGCACAAAATTCCAGGGTATGTATGTTTTTTTATAGGGCTGGGCAACTTGCGGTCCAGGGATCACATGTGTTCCTCCTCTGCACTCAATCCGGCCCACCTGTCAATGTCACATTTCCCCCAAAATTGCAAGAGTAAGGTAAAAAAAAAAAAAACATCTGCCATTATGTAGTTTAGCCTGATTTGCCCTACATCACAGGCAAACTGCATTACAATTGGAAGGACGGTAAAATTGTCAAGTTTAGGTTGTGTTGTGGTTTATAGGTTAATAAAAGGCACTTTGACTGTATGAGGCTGGTTTTATTTTAATTTTTAAAATAAATCAGTAAATTTGACGTGTAATAATTTGTGTAAAGATTTTTTATGAAGCATAATTAACACTTTAAGTAAAAGAAAAAGTCAAATGTGCTTCAATTACAATCAGTAACAAAGATTTTTATAATTTGGCTATGTTACTATTCTCAGTTGGACTGCCTAAAAAATTAACATATCATATGGAAAGTACCTTGGCTTACCTTTCATTCTGTGTTCAGCTAATCAAACTGTTTGGTTTTGAGTTGAAAATACCATTGTAAATTATAAGGTTTAGATATTTGTTATTTTGTTTGTATTGACTTAATGATAGCATCCATTTTTTGTAATGATTTGGCCCTCTGGAACTGATAACTGAGACCTTTGATATCAGAAAAAACGTGTTTTTTAACAAGTGGGGCTCAACTAAGCAGCAGCCATGCATGCCTGGCTTTAGGAATATTTAAGGAAAATTAGGAGTATTAAATGTTCTTAATTTTATTATGGAGTGCATGTGTGAATACGGTTCTAGCACACTGGAACAAGATGATGCTTCAGATTCACCTTAGCAGTTGGTTTTCCTAGCCCTTAAAACTATGAAAAACAAACAAACAAAAAGAAAAACACACCAACAAAATTTGATTACCTGTTTCACTGGCTGCTGGTTTAATGGCTGTGGAGCCTGTGACCCAAAGCCTCTCCCCACATGGCACTCTTAACATGAAAGTGAGCTCAGCTGCAAAGCTATAATGTCCCAATGTGTTTTAACTCAGCACATTTGTGTAGCTTCGTCTCTGGCATGATCAGCCCCCTCCTTTGAAAGCAAGTCGATGATTGTCCTTCTGCTCCAGCTTCCACTTGTTTGTAGTTTTTAGGTTGAGAACGTGCAATGTATCACTATGGCAAAGTGATAAATCAGAAAGTCCAGTAACTTTAACTCAGTCCCTCACTTTTTCCATAATTTGGGGTGTTCTGGCATTCCAGTTTTTCTTGTGGCTTCGCACTCTGATGCTGTGCTCCACCAGACTGACAGCAGGTGAAGCTGATGAAGTCTAATGCAGTGGTTCTCAACTGGTCTGGCTTCAAGACCCACCATTACCCCTAATTTCAAGCTGTGACCCAAATGGAGGAAAATGTTCAACTTCTCATATCTATTTTATATAAATACGCTGCACTTTGTACCTGGGGAAGCAGAATATCACAGGAAGACAAAACACAAAAAAACAAAAAATTAAGTGAGAAACAAAAATGACCTGCAGGTGGCGATGATAGAGAGGAAAATATTCCCCTTTACACCCAATTAACTGCATTTTAATTGATGCAACAAAGTGTATGTTAAGGACACAAGATGTTAGTAATAATCAGAAGCACTAAATAAGCGATTGATTATAGATCTGTCATACAAAACACTTTTGTAACTTCAGCCAACTTCACATAGCTTTAATGGACAAATGTGAAACAAAAAAGTCCATCAACTACTGAGAAGTCATTTAAAAAAAAACATAAAAACTTTGTAGCTTAAGCTGGCTACCAATTTATTAAATACATATAAAAACACCCTTTGGTTAAAATGTGTGTTCATTAGCATTAAATAGTATTATCACCACCTATTGTTAAGCAGTGTGAAAAGAAGGCACAAAAATTCCCTTCAAAATAAAAGCACAGGACTTCTTCCTAATTTTTTTTTGCCCAGGATCAACCAATTTTTGGATCACGACCTGCCAGTGGAGAATCACTGGTCTAATGTGTCAAACACAAGCCTGATGTGTGATTTCAGTCCCTCGTTAGTGTACATGCCTACAGATAAAACACAAATGGATCTACATAAGCATCATCATGGCACTGTTTCTTAGCTTAGATAAGATTACATCGAACTTTATTATTCCCTTGGGAAGATTCCATCAGGAATTTAGGATTCCAGCAGGTTAAAACAAAACACAAAAGTAATAAGCAATTTGCAAATATAAATATGGCTACTGCTCCTTCCCATCCTCTGTCTTCCTGTTACTCCCCTTCCCCCTCAGTCAGGAGTTGTACAGTCTGATGGCTTGAGGGACAAAAGAGGTTTTCAGTCTGTTTCATAAATACTTGATGTGTGTTTGAGGTCCAAGTTCAGAGCCTCAGTCTTGATCATAAATCCCTGTCCCGTAGACGTGTTGGAGACTCTCCCATCGTCGGGGCGGGGGCCTATGCTGACAGCTCGGTTGGCGGTGCTGCTGCTACTGGAGATGGAGACGTCATGATGCGCTTTCTGCCAAGGTAACTCGGCTATTGTCCTTCATAAGAAAGAGTTCTATTATAGTAAAAAATGTATTTTTCTTTTTCCTTGAACCACGTAGCTCCAAATGAAAGGAAGAAGGTTTCTAAACCTTCAAATAGGACGTTTTAAAAAAAAAAGTAATGTGAAGAATCTTCTGAACCAAACAAGAAGAATTTCTTATTTTTCTCAAGGGCAGAAGGATCAATTAAAGTTCATCAGAGCTTATTTTTCAGCAGGTAGATTTGACACTCTCCCTTTAATTGCACAGAAGAATATTTCCAATCGTCACTGTTTGATCGGACCTTTTACATAGCAGCAGCTAACCACGACATGCATTACTTCTTCTTTTTATACTTTACCAAGGGACTTATGCTCAGACACATTTTCTGACTAATAGGAGTTACATGGCTTTTTTTCTTGATGGCACCAAAAGTGTTTCAGAGAATATTGACATCTGTGACACGTAGTTTTTAAACAGCCAATTTTCTCCAGCAAACCCTCTGCTAGAAAAGAAACAATGGTATTGTAAAGAGAGGAGGCGTGACTGCATTGCCCCAAAACTGTCATTTGTCGACTCCACAGAAGTCGAGATTTCACTTTAGCGGCTGTTTGTTTCCATGGCAGTCTCAGAAGGTTTATTTTTTTTCCTCTCCCATATATTTTTTTTATCCATGATAGTCTGGTGTGAGGACATATGCTGTTGTTCAGTCGCTCTCAGCTTTACATTCACAGTCATACACCAGCACACCTCAAGGCTGTCTTTTTCAATCCCAGCTTTTTTGAGTCACTACATGGAGCTTTTGGAGGGTTTCAGTTTTGAAGACCTTTCTATCAGTGGATTGAAAAATGTTAGAAATACATTAACCATGTCCATGTTTTTCCTCGCTGTAGAGCTACTTTAACTGAAAAAACATGTTTGCTTTCCTCTAAGGACTCTGCCTGAAGATGTTGAAGTAAAATATTATTGGCAATGGTCTGTTTGAAAAACATCTTTTATGTCAGCATCGTCATACATTTCAAATATTCTTTTTAATCAACCAACTTCTTAAATGAGGGGTTGATACTGTACTGTACTGTAGCTGGATTGTATGCCTTACTAATGTCCTTACCATTCACTATATTGAGTTTGTCTTGCATTGTGACGTGGATTGAACTTGATGCTGGAAATGTACCTAAAATGTTTTGCTACAGATGTGTTGGCTGCAAATCCAAGAAACAATTCCTCCTGTTCCACCCTATCCCAAAAAAAATGCGCAGTGGAGGCCATGAAGTATAATGAACTGCACTACTGGCACATTAGGCAATGTGGACAAATGCTAAAGACACCATGGCCTCCAGGGGGTGCCAAAAATCAGGAAAAAAGAATCATCTTTAATAAAACTAGTTTGTACTATTAATTCCTAATTGGAAAAGCTCATGTTGATTTTTTTTTAGAATATTTTTGGGGCATTTTGTGCATTTACTGATAGGAGAGAAACAGTGCATAGGCTTGTGAAAAGGGGCAAGAAAGAGTAGGGGGAGGACACTCTGCAAACAGGCCACAGGCTTAATTCCAACCTAATAGCATGTTTATGCGTTGTGCGTGGTTGCTTACCACTCTGCCAATGCAACACCCTGAAAAACTCTCATCGATTTAATGTAAAGCAATGCCCGATTAATAGTACTACAAACGATAATTCAAAATAAGTTAATTGGGTGAAATGCTATTTTAGACATTTAAGACAATAGTGAAAACTATGCCTTAGGCGCATGTAAATCGCAAATGGAAGGGGGCGCCATGTAAGATCAGAGAGATATTAATCTTGAATGCGGGGGCAAGACAGAAAGTAATTGAGAACTACTGGTATATGTCGATATAGACAGTCTGAAAGTATAACATTAAAACTAGCTTTTTTTCTTTTTTAGTTGAAGAAAAGTGAAATGATTGTGAAGTAGCTGGTTTATTTAAAGGAACACTCCTATGGTTTTTGTGGTTTTGTGTCTTACCTCACGTCCAAGTCCACGACAAGCTAATGGACACTATTCTTTCGTCTGTGCATCCTGTGGCAAGGAAGAGAGGGGCAACATTCACCCACTGCTAGTTGGGTCAGCTTAGCTCAAACACTGGGAGTATATGGGTAGCACGCTAGCCTGCCTCAGCCTACAGTCATCAGATAAGCTCTGTAAACGGTTTTGTGTGCTTGTTGTGACCATTATTTTTACCCCTTTATGCTATATTGTCTTTTATTATCTTCATCTTATCTTCTCCGAGCAAAACTAACTTAATGCAAATTTTCTGCAAATTTAGGAAACAAATGACTCTCTTGCAACTGCAGATCGGTTCCCAACCTTCCCTTAAAAGAGCTGATCTCGACTGGACTCGTTCGCGAACATCACGTCTCCTGCAAAATCCAAAACGCTATGGAAGTAGGCCAACAAAAAAAAGCCTCTGTTCAGGAGTAAAAGAAGATAACATGAAGATAAATAAACAATAATGTAATAAAGGGGTAGAAAGCTAGTCACAAAAAGCACACAGGACTGCTTAGAGTTGTGGAAGAGTTTATCTGATGACTGTAGGCAGAGACAGGCTAACACTACCCACAGACTCCCAGTGTTTGAGCTAAGCTAACTAGCGGTGGGTGAGCACTGCCCGTCTCTTCCTTGTAACTGCACACACAGTCAAAAGAATGATGTGTATCTGCTTGTCATGGACTCCGGAGTGAGGCAAGACACGAAAACAACAAAAATGTTGGAATGTTCCTTTAAAAAACACACATATTTTTGTTCCCGAGCTGATCATTAAATTGTTTATTTTGTTAATATTATAGGCTCGATAGTATCTGTAGTAGGCTGTGATTCTGGAGGAAGTTGTTTAGGTATAATGTCCCTCGTGGTCTGAGGATTTGTGGTGCGGAGAAAGTAATTTGCAGCAAGGACATCACTAATTATTCTTCACAGTTGTCAACATCTTTAAAAGCCCTCGCACACCTCCTGTGAACCTCAGAGCAAAGCCGGGGAAGTCGCTATTTTTAAGTCCCATTTAATCAGCGTTCCTTGACATCAGATTTGTTTGCATGAGACTTATCCCACGCCATAACTGCGAGCACATCCCCATCATCCTCCTGGTTGGTGGCCCTGACAGCCCTCGTTAGTTTGCCTCATGTGTGCTGCGTGTTATCCTGCCAACAGTTACTTGGCTGTGGAGCTGATGAGGGCCGGGGCAGATCCCTCGGCAGCCTGCAAGACGGCCATTTCCAGAATCAAGAGGCATTACTCGGAGTTCTTTGGAGCCATCATCTGTGCTAACACGACGGGCCATTATGGTGAGTGTGTGGCCTCACAATGAGGGAGTGTTAAGCTGCTGCCAAAGAGCCGGGACACACACCTGACACAAACAGAGCCGAGATGTGGATAATTAGATGCACACTCATGGACAATAGATTACTCTTGGCTTTTAAAATGTATAATTAATATTGAATCTCAACTGAAATTATGTTCTAGGAATATTCATTACAATTATGAGTCATCAGCAAACAAGGTACCCATGTTAGGCTGTGGCTGACTTGTGTGCTTAAAGGCAAACGATGGTGTGACATGTAAATGTGTACCAACTGAAGTCATTAGCATGACATTAATGAAAGTGGTTTTAATTCACCATAACAGTAATAAAAGTTTTCATTTCCATAAACAATGCAATACTGTTATAGAAAATCCTTAACAGTGGTTGAAGAAATAGTCCTCTAGCAGTTGACAGTGGAAAGTTCTGGAAAACTTTTACTTTGTGGTTTCTCTTGTTATTTTAATCATTTTTCTGAATAATTTAAACATAATGTGTTGCTCAACTTGTAATGCTAGTTCTAATGTTGGTCCCACTCTACTGCCAAGCACAAAAACTTTACTTAGTTAAAAAAAGCTTTAACAATATTATTTTTTATATTCTGCTTTCTTTTAGATGTTTTTATAGAACATCTGAGCTAATTATTAGTCTCAATAGTAATCAATTTACCTAATACTGAGTGAGTCTGCTCACACAGAGACTAATTCAGGCATTAAAGTTTTTGATCATATAGGCTTTTTGTCCACACTTATGCATCATCTTAGGTGCTATAAAATGCACTTTATGAAAACAAGTCCTATAGTGGATGAATTTAAAAATGCTGGCTGTACGTTTCTGTGTGGACAACAAATGAATATTTTCAGAAATGATGGCGTAATTTCCACATCTCTGCCTTAAAAAGGTTGGATGAAACTTGACGTTTAGAAGACTACATATAAAAATGTAATTTTTAAAGTTGATTCATAGTCATATTAGCGGTGCATCACGTAATGATTTGTCCTTTACAATTGAAATAACTTTCTTTAATAGAAGTTGATCGATCATTTCCTTCACTCCTCCAGCATTATTGTATCTGTATAACATTACGCCCTTACATTTACATTCTAGATCACTCATTACAGCATAAAAAGCCCATTTAGGTGAGTTTAAGAGAACAATATATCCCTCAT
Source organism: Scarus forsteni (assembly GCA_036419115.1). NCBI lineage: Eukaryota > Metazoa > Chordata > Actinopteri > Labriformes > Labridae > Scarus > Scarus forsteni. Next base: position 25,351,430 of record JAZDUH010000383.1, read on the forward strand.
CACAGGGAGTGTGCATTCGTGGAATGGGCAACTCACTTAAATTTTTCAAGAAATGTTTGCCAGAATCCCCTGCACCTGGATAATGGTGTTCTGCTGTGCTGAGTGAACACATGATTTATCAGACCTTGTGCCATTTCCAATCTTGAGACCAAGTTTCGTGAGACTGATGAGGTCAAAGACAGACCACAAAGTGGCTATCCAAAAGAACACAACAAGTAGACTGGTTCTCCTCCCTCTCACAGAAGGGGATTCTGGCAGATTTTTGTGGGGTATTACGTTTTTCCGTGATGCTCATTCTGCAAATGCACCGGTGACTAATCAGACTTACCAATTGGTGTTATTAAATAAAATGTCCAAACTTTTTTTAGGGAGTAAATAACAAGAGCTGCACAGTGGCGCAGCAGGAAGAGTTTGCATTTCTCCTTGTGCATGCGTGGGTTCTTTTTAGACAGTCTACCTTCCCCCCACTGACCAAAAACATGCCCATTAGGTTAACTGGTTACTCTTACTTGCCCTTGGGTATGAGTGTGAACGTGAACAGTTGTCTGCCGGCCCTGTGATTGGCTGTCAACCAGTTCACGTGCCACCCCAAAACCATAAGCGAAATAGATTATGGATGGATTGATGGATTTACTCGTGCCATTGGCCTCAGGCAACCCTACTTAAAAACAATAAAAGCTATCCCTTTAAACTTAACTGTAAACTTATATAAACACTGAACTAATATGAACCATCCGATTGTCCATGACTAAAAGGAGTGATAGACTGTTACACCTTTAAAACAGGTCTTGTGATTTTATAAAAGTTGGATTGTTGGAATATTCATAAACATGTATCAGTTGCTCAGTCCAAATTTAGTAAAGTGAAATGATTTTCAAAGGTCTGAAATTCCAACAACTGAGGTTTTCATGAACAAGAAATACATTTTTTAACTTTTGGTCCAATTTTTACCCAAACAGTGAAGTTGCAAGTTTCCTAAAAGTTGCATTAAACTGTCTTTTGATGTGAAGTTTGACATCCCGTCTGCAGAGGAACTCCAGCACAATCTGTTCCAGCCAGTGCACGCTTTGTTCTTCTGACAACAGCTACAAAGTTTAAAATAAGTGTGGCAGCAAAAGTGGCATGCCATTTCCGCTGCTTCCTTCAGAAAACTCCTGAAAAGTGCCCTGTGGAGTTTTTCTTGTGAACTAAGAAAGAGAAACATGTTTACATTCATCTTACCTAAAATGCAACACACTTTGTGTGCATCCTCAAGGTCTGGGAAAATGTCTAAGAAGCGTTTCCTCCCTAAAAAGAAAAAGCCTCTGCAAGCCGATGTTGAAATAGTGTGAAACCACTGACAGGCAGGACTTCAAAAACACTTCACAGAGGCAGTTGAAAACAGAGCTCTGCTGATAACATTTGACACTGATGCTCAAAATACAGAGAGGGCTTAAAGTTTCATACCTATTAACTCTTTGACAAAAGTGTTTGGTTATCACCTTGACACACATCGCTTCCTTCAGTGTTCAAAAATAGAGATGTCTCAAGTGATCAGAAGCCAATCCTTATTTGCCAATTTTCATTAGAAACACATTCAGATGTTTTGAATTAATTCCTGTGGTCACTGCACTAATTAGCTGTGGGTGATATTCTGGTGTCCCAGGCAGAGAGAAGCGGCTTGTTTGCTGTGTAGCATAGGTATTTCAGATTATTTGGTGACAAAAGTAAAAAGGACATAAGCGTAAACAATGATGTAAAACTGGAATGCAGTACCTCATGCTAAGGTCAGCCAAAATGTCTAATTATTAAATGCTTAATTTGGGTTTGTTGAGGTGAGGGTTGCTCAAGGCCTATGACATTAAAGGATAAGTTCAGTTTCTACAGCTTTCTCATTGTTTATAGAATGAAGAAGAACAATATACTCACCCAGAAGGCTTTCCTGATCCAAACAGTGCTTTGGGAGATATTTAGATCCAAAATTGAGCGGCGGACATCCGTATAATGGTAGCACATGGGGCATACAGCGCCGCTCCTAAAACTGCATTAATCGTCCCAAAACTCATTAGTTTCACCAATATTCCATTACGGTCCGCTCGGGCTACTCCTCCACAAGAGTCTGTGTCACTCCAGACATGTTTTGTGACTGTACTGACCTCTAAACTGAAGCAGAAAAGCGCTTGCTCCGCACATGCGCAGTACGGCTCATTTTTCAGGGGAAGACTGCTGGCTTCACAACGACTTTCTTCTTCCAGTTTTGTGCAAAATGGACAAATATCTATCGGATGAAGATGTTGTAGAGGAGAACTTTGAATATGATGGGTGTCCTTACAGATTTGAGCCAGAGTTTACAGATGAGGAGCTCATAGAAAGGAGGACGCGTAGGCAGCACTCAAGAGTACTGCGCAGGTGCGGAGCGAGCGCTCTTCTTCTTCAGTTTAGAGGTCAGTACAGTCACAAAACATGTCTGGAGTGACACAGACTGTTGTGGAGGAGTAGCCCGAACGGACCGTAATGGAATATTGGTGAAACTAATGAGTTTTTGGATGATTAATGCAGTTTTAGGAGTGGCGCTGTATGCCCTATGTGCTACCATTATACAGATGTCCGCTGCTCGATTTTGGATCTAAATATCTCCCGAAGCACTGTTTGGATCAGGAAAGCCTTCTGGGTGAGTGTATTGTCCTACTTCATTCTATAAACAATGTGAAGGCTGCAGGAACCGAACTTATCCTTTAAGTAAGAATAATGCCGAAATAGTAACTTGTGAGCTTTCTCCCAAATGGGAGATATACAAGGGCTGATGCTAGCTGATAAATAGCGGTAAATGGAGCCAGCAAAAGCCTCGTAATTAGGGCCTGTTTACACAACAAGCAAAAAGCAGAAAACTGAGTTTTGAATTCATTTGCACATTCCTCTTACACAAGAACGCTGCATGGAGTGCCTGCATCCACAAACCTTTGAAACCGGGTTTCAGAGTGAAAAGTTTGGAAATGTATTTTGTTGTCTCAACGAAATAGAAACGTGGAGCGCATGCACAGTACTCTTTCAGATAAAGGTAACAAGTGCATCTAGGAACATCATCATCTGTGGCCATTTACTAAGCACCATGTGTGCTGCTAACTGCTAAATTTGTCATCGCTCCTTCAACAAAACGTGGATTTGCTGCATCAAAACTCTGACCAGCAGAGAAGCATTTGTTATATTCGCTGGACACTACAAACTTACATGATCTACTATTGGCCGGTCATGTACACTGCTGCGTTGTCAGTTATTCTGGTGGATCCGTGTGAATGCGCATCGTTATCACATATGAGCATGGAGCACTTTTGAAAACAAAGGAAAAACTTCTGTGACAACATTGTCGTGTAAATAGGCCCTTCGGTTAAATCTACGCAGCAAACAATGTTGGCTTTGGGTGACCCTACATTCAGATTTTTTACTGCATCCTTTCTTGACAAAGCCGCTGTGCTTGGAACTATTTTGTGACGCAAGACATAGGTTAATGCACTACTGTGTTATTAGTTGTATAGGTCAGGGTGCTACAGTGAGGTCAGTTAGCAGTCTTTTGAGCAGACTCTTCTGAATCTAATGTCCTGACAGTACACAGATAGGACACTCCTGTATTTATCCCGCATTTATGAACAGGGTAAACAAATGGTCCAAGTAATAATTTTGCATTCTGTCACTCGATGAGAGCCTTTGCTGACTTTGGCTTGTCGTCATAACTTGCATCAAAATCGCCCATTTATAATTTTAGAGAAGTTAGTGTTTACTTTTTAGACGATCTGACCAGCTGATGGTGGAAGGGACACATAGCCCCTGAGTTGCAACACAGAAAAGGGTTTGTCTTGTGCATAGAAGTGTTCTTTCACATAGAGGAGACATGGTAAACACACAAGACAGCAGACAGAGCTCAGAAAAGTATGTGGACTCTATAAATTGCAAAACAACCATCATTTTATATAACATAAACCTTAATTCCAATGAAGCTGGGATGTGTAAAATGTAAATAAAACAAAATGTACAAATCATTGCCTAACTGTCTTCAATTGAATACACTAGAATGAGTGTATTCGAGGATTTGCAAATCATTGTTTTCTTGGAGACCTTTTGAAAACAAAGGAAAAACTTCTGTGACAACGTTGCCATGTAAGTAGGCCCTTCGGTTAAATCTACACAGTAAACAATGTTGGCTTTGGGTGACCCTACATTCAGATTTTTTACTGCATTCTTCCTTGACAAAGCCACCGTGATTGGAACTATTGTGTGATGCAAGACATAGGTTAATGCACTACTGTCTTATTAGTTGTATAGGTCAGGGTGCTACAGTGAGGTCAGTTAGCAGTCTTTTGAGCAGACTCTTCTGAATTTAAAGTCCCGACAGTACACAGATGGGACACTCCTGTATTTACCCTGCATTTATGAACAGGCTAAAAAATGGTCCAAGTACTGATTTTGCATTCTGTCACTTGATGAGAGCCTTTACCAACTCTGACTTGTCGTCATCACTTGCGTCAAATCGCCCATTTATAGTTCCGTTTTAGAGAAGTTAGTGTTTACTCTTCAGAAGATTGGACCAGCTGATGGTGGAGGGACACGTAACCCCTAAGTTGCAACACAGAAAAGGGTTTGTCTTGTGCATAGAAGTGTTCTTTCACATAGAGGAGACATGGTAAACACACGAAAGGGCAGACAGAACTTAGAAAAGTATGTGGACCCTATAAATTGCAAACTCAGCATTTTATATAACACAAATTACAACTCCAATGAAGTTAGGACAGTATGTAAAATGTAAATAAAACAAAATTTACAAATCATTGTCAACCTATGTTCAATTGAATACACTACAATGAGTGTATTCTAGGATTTACAAATCATTGTATTTTTTTTTTTATTTACGTTACTTCTTGACTTCATTGGAGCTGGGTTTTGTAGAAAAAAAATAAAACCGTGCATGCTTATATTTACCACAGATCTTATTTATGACACTTGTCTAAAAATCTGTTTGGCGTTAAGATGAGGGATCGGAAAAACTTACTCTTGTCCACATTTTCAGACTTATTACAGCTCCACTGTACCAAAACACAAACTTCAACAATAGAGGCATACATATACTGCATTTAAAGCAGCAGAACAAACTAAAATATTTGATCAAAAATATACAGACTTAATGAACAGATGGAAACTTCAGGTATGGTTGGACTAATAAGGCCTAGATTTACTTAACAGATCACGCTCTAACACCAGTATTAAATCAGGCCTTAAAGCTAAATGCATAAATAAATGCTAAAGGTTCATCTGTAATTTTCTTCTCTTTGCTCTTCTCAGGTGCAGCCTGTAACAAAGTCGATGGTTTCTCCCAGTTCCACTTCATGGTGTCAAACAGTGAATCAGACACGCCTCTTCTCAAATCAGTCGACTGCATTTAAACACTTATTTTTTTGCATTCCTTTCATAGAACAAATGAATTCTCATGATTACGTTCTTTATGTTGATTTTAATGAAATATTAAAAATCTCCTGAAAACTTTATTTTTTGCTTCTTTGAATTGTTTGAAAGCTTTATTCCTCAGACTCTCTTAGTTACAACATGAAAGACAGACATGATAAAAACAGCATGCAGACACAGAACTGATCAAGGTGAAGATATTCTCTTTAACAGTGATTCTCTGGTTCTGCTCTTGCTTGGCAGATTGCAGTGTGCCTCACTCCACCGTTAAAGTTGAAGAGCTTCCCTTTGTACCCAAAGAGAGGGGTGCCTAAAAATAGGGTGGTATGAACCTGTGCCAACTTTTTATGGTGGAAACATGAATAATTGCATATTGCACCAAACAGAACCAAACCAGACTACTTGGTGAAAAAAACAAAGAAAAAAATATTCAGTTGAGAAACTTTCAGTTTAAACATATTAAATAAACACAGACAAACATAAAAACATTTTAAAAAAGCACACAGACATTACAGCCCAGTTATTCCTTCCATGTGACCTTATGAACAGATGCAGTTGTTCTCAAAGCTGTTTGCCTGGGTTTACATTCAGCCTGTGGCTCCTTTCTGTAATATCATTCCCCTCTCTTTCTCTCCTTATCTCTCCATCAAATAAAAGCATTAAACACAGCATCAGGACAGAGGCCCTGGGAGGCCATTACATTGTTTCATGTTACCACATCTACTGTATATTCTGTTTATTTTCTGAAGATGGAAAGAACTTCATGCATGAGCAAGTGAAAACTAGCTTTGAGTAAAAAAATGGGATGAGGGATTGAATTGATAAGATTTCATTAATACCAATGCCATTAACAACTGTGTTTAGCAATCCAGTTCATTAACAGTTCCTCAATTCCTGTTGATTTTCTGTGTAGGCAAAATTGGCTTAAAAAGATTTTTAGAGACAACAATGCCAAACACATGTCACTCCTGGTATTCCGGAACAATGCTGCATAGAGATTCACTTCTGCAGCTTCTTGGTGTTTCTACTTAATGGAAGTTGTGCAGTAAGTGTAACCTGACAAGCCAGATGGACAGCTCAATATATCTGCCACAGAAATATTTCACTGGTCCATCTGGGTAGGAGCCCTTTGAATTTGTTTTCAGGGGCAGAACATTACAATCATTTGGCTTGTCACATTCATCACAGACCAATCCACATCAAGCAGGGTTGCCTCCTCTAATGTAGCATACATAGCAGCTAATGTAGCATACATAGCGGCTAATGGCTAACAACAGTTAATGGATGTTAGCCATACCGGCTAACTTAGCCGCTAACAGCTAACAACAGTTAATGACCGTTAGCCGCTAACTTAGCTGCTAACAGCTAATGGCCTTTTACTATCGTCTTACACTAAATTGTACCACACAGATAATTCATTTAACACTTACATGTGACATGAACCTCATCAAAGACAATCCCTACAAGTAAACTTCTGAGGAGGGCAGATTTCGCCAAGTTTCACAAGGTAGCCATGAGGACAATAGGCTAATCGGCATGTCCATTCTCAACTTCCGGTTGTCGTCACGTCCGCATTCTGCTTCTCCCGCCTCTCTTCCCTGATTGGGCCGTTAAGAATTCAGCCGAGTGAATTTGTTGGACAACGGAGGCTGGTAAGACGGACCTGCAGGATTTCAGAATCAGGCAGGTCTGTCTGCTCTGCAAGGCTACAGTAAGTGTGCTTTGTCAAAAATTAAGACCATTTCAGCCCTTTTCTAATATGATCTTTGGCTTTCTCATGTTTGCTGACAGCCTCTGATGAAAGCATGACACTTGGTTTGCTAATTAATGATCTCGATTGTCAACTGGGATTGGTTTTTGATTCTGATCTCGAGTTGAAGTCTGGAAAAAGAAACTAAAACTCACTGAGTATCTCAGAGTTTACTAAGTAAAAATTTGTCCATTTAGGGTTTCCACTTCTTTTTTTCTAACAAATATTAGATCTCAGTGGTGGACATAACACAACTGCTTGTGTAAGTTTAGTTACTCTGGTTATATATTCCTCTAATACAAGTTAAAGTTGCTCAGTTTATTTGTAGTGTTCTTGATTTTAAAGATACTTAATATTTAAACTCCATTCACCATTCACGAGTGCAGTCAAGAATACATGATTGAAAGTCTATGGGAAATTAATAATTCTTCATTTAAAATACTCCGACTGTGGCTTAAAAATGACCATCCATGCTTCAGGGGGGAACTGTCAGTAATCATCATTGCCAGTACGAGATGAAAAGCCTGATCAGTGTGACATTTGCTCTCATTCTCTCTGAGTCCAACCATGGAGACATGCGACATACAAGTAAAAACCCATCAGGAGCTTCAGAGGCAGCGAGTAACGAGTAACAAGGTCATTTTCAGACATTTAGTGGAGTCAGAGGTTTGCTGTTTGTCCTTCAAATGCAGCAGAGTAAAAGCAGGGTCCCTACACACTTTTTTAAAGTCAAATATGAGACATTTTAGGAACTGAAATGAGAAAAATACAAAAGCATAGCAGAACAGTGCAGAACAAATACAACCAATAGAAACTTTATAGATGAACATTTTCTTTTATGACCTGAAGTGCTGATTTGTAAAGGCAAGGTTTTTATAAAACAAAGATAAAAAGCAGAGGGCACAATGCTATTATGATTGAATATCAAGGTGCAACTCTCCCAAAAGAAGGGAATGAATTTGGTGATATCCAATCTGCTGATATTTCTTAACAATATCTTTGGTCAAAAGCACAAAGCCTCACTGAACCAAACTGGATCTGTTCCTTTAATGCGACCGTCCGTTTGAGTAGGAAACCAAAATGTTTTGTGCTTGAATAAATAATACTTTTGATTCACAGAAATGGACGTTCAGTGATGAGATAAACCATGACTCTGCCAGTGTTACAGCAGATGCATATGGGATATTTATAGCCAAATTATCAGCAAAATCTCATATTAATAATCATCTTTTCAGGCAAATATATGCAAAAATTTATATTGTTCCGACAACATCATGCATCCCTAGTTGTAGAAACAAGTGGGTGAATTTATGTATACTGGACAAAGACCTTCTTATTGATTACAATTCAAGCATTGTTCTATCGTTTTATGTAGCAGAATTTAAAAAAGCTAAAGACTGATTTGATCTTAGTGAAATTTAAGATCCCTTACTGAATTTTATCTAATGGCCTTGAATTTCCAAACTCAAATTTAAGTCTTTACAGACCTGTATGCACCCTGAAAGAACATAGAAATGAAGCACAGTCACTTTAATAACATATTTGAACATAGTACATGAGTAAAATTGTCTACTGTCCAGCACTGTTTGGGCACAGCTCTCAAGCTCACCTCTGGGTTTTGACCGGGGTCCAAAATTCATTTTTTGATTTACCAGCAAATATGGGTGGTTACTGAAAAAGTTCCTGGCCAAGCTGACTCTTAAACAAGCCAAATAAATGTGTTTTTGCCCAAATAGGGATGGTAACTAGGAAAAAGAAATCCAGTTGAGAATCGATAAACAAATAAACATACATCTCGATGCCCAAAAATTCCCTCATCACTTCCTTCCACTTTGTTCTTGCCTTGACACCAATAACCTTACACTGTCATCGGAGGCAGTCAGCACAAACAACAAAGACGTCAAAGATGTTACTTAGGCTACGCTTACATGGACACTTCTGACTTAAAAACGCAAAGATTCTTCCTTTGCGTTTTCAAATTCTTCTGCATTCAGACGGTGATGCTCGAGACGTATGAACCTGCTGTAGTGTCCATGCTGGTTCAGTAGACGGCAGTGTAGGTCGGCAGAGAGGCAGCGCTGCTACAATACACGTACGAAGAAGAAAAACTTTTCACAAACAACAATGGCGAGTAGATGCACAGAGACGCAGGAGTTTGTTTTCTGGACAACAAATCAGTTTGGACAACAAATCTGTCCGGATAGTTTGGTCTGGATAACAAACCGAGCATGGTAAGGCTTACACGTTACGAAGCAGATAGGACTGGGTATTTCCAGCAACCTACCGATACGATACATATCCCGATACTAAGGCCACGATACGATACGTATCCCGATGCACGTAAATTGACTATGCTTTTAACAAGATTCTGGACAAGTTTAGTTTTTTCTTATAAGAAGAAAAAGAACAAGGATGAGTTTAAGTGGCTCTACAACTTGAGAGACATAAATTCAGATCCTCAAAGATGGTGGACCTAAGTTCAAATTTAGAACATATGCTTCATTATGTAGCTTGTCTTCTACCTTGAACTGTGCCACTGTTAACATTAGCCAAAGTGTATTTACAACAACTGTCAAAATATTTAGGCCGTATCGATTCTGTAGAATCCGTACCGATACATGTATCCCGAAGGAGTGCGTGACGATATTTTGCTGTATCGATATTTTGAGCACAGGGCTATAAGCAGATGACCAAAGCTGTTGTTGTTCCTGGTATGTGGGCGCAGCCTTCATGTGAAATAGTACTGCGCATGCGGTGACGTCAGTGTTTCACCCTGAAACACTCTGATTCGGGTTTACACGGCGCTGCATGGAGAGCGTATTCAAAACTTTCTGGTCTGGATCACGTTTTCAAAAGTTACCGTTTTCAGACAAATATGACGTGTTTCCATGTAAACCCAAGGCCAAAACACAATGAAAACTTAGCGGGCTTGACCGTTTTCGGCACCATGTAAACGCAGCCTTAGGCAACACAAGTGGTCAAAAATTGCACAACATCCAAGTGAGGGTGGAAACGCCAGCGTGCAGAAGCGTTTGTTGTCATCTCTGTAACGTATCAGGAGTGAACTGTTGGACTGTTGATGCCACTGAAAATTTGTTTGGGCCAATGTTGATCCACACAGAAAATCCACAGGCATTGGTAGTATATCAATGAATAATGGCACTGGTCACTAATCAAATATATGTTTCAAACCATTAATCTGGGATCAGTCTGTGTTGTGGTCCACAGATCATGTTTTTGGTTAATGTATCTACTCGGAATTTTTTTATGACTGCTAGCTGCCAAACAGAAAATTGTACTTGTACTTGGTGCTTTGCTGTAATTCCTGACCCTGGTCTTGGCCTTCCAGTTGAGAATCACTTATTTTACAGATAACAACGAGCTGCTTGTCCATTGTTTGCAAATGTATAAATAATTCATGCTCCATTTGTTAATGCATCAGTGGAACAGATCAGCACCCAGGGAGGATGGATATCCCCGGTCCATTCTCTGCCCACTGGAAAAAGTCACACTGTTTACCCTTTTGAAAGCTGCAGGTGTAGAAATTTCGGCCGTTGTTGGGTCCTATTTTCAACACGGTCCTCATTAAACAGCGTTTCCCATGGTGACAAAAAGGGAAATGGGAGTCAGCCCACTGCAACAGAGGAAGCCGTTTCTTTAAGTTCGCTGTCAACTTTTATTTCAGGCATTGAAATGTGAAGCTGAAAGTTTTTGGAGACTTTCAAACTAAAGACACTTTGAAAACAATTATAGTTGGGGAATATATTTTCTCCTATGGCACAGTGAGGAGTTACTCTTTTTTTTACTCACCTCAAAGAAGTCACACTTGGTCTCTCGGGGGAGTGAGCAGGAGTAGAACTGCCGCCCTTTATTGTCGCCGTCCTTGTGGACCGTCCTGAGGACAGCTGGACGCCGATGGGACTTACAACAAGGAGTGCTGGGACTGGAGGGGCTGCTGCTTGTCGCTACAGTTTTGCTTGAGATGACAGAAGAAGAGAAACAGTCCCATTAGTTTCAAATAAAATAAAAATAAAACACAAGAATAAACTGTCACATGAGCCCTTATTAGGGAGCAAACAACCTCCGTTCAAAGAATGAGATGATATTTCAGAAACAGTCGTACTCACATGGTTTCCTGCTAATGCTTTTCATCAGTCAGGCTTTTTTAACAACATTGCATTAAATATTCCACAGCTATATGCTTTTTATCCCGCTTATCCCCCTGAAGTTGCAAAAAAACTTCTCTTGTTAAAACTTATTCATGAAAAGCTGGGAGAGAGATTCACTCACCGTGAGTTGGGGGTTCCATTTTGAGCATTGTTACTGGGAAAGGGGCCGTGATCAATTCTCATTTTCTTGGATGGGTGACTGTAGGAGGCCAGCGATTCCCTATTGGAGCGCTCGGCACTTTGCTTCTGCCAGCCACCAGAGGCATAATTGGGGCTTGTTGTCCCTTGGCAGACGCCGTATTTATATAAACCTCGCTCTGTCGCCAAGGAATTCAAATGACTGCCGGCCGGGGACAGAGGGGAGCTTGCAGGCGTTGGCTTCTTGCTCAAGTCGGAGAAAACAAGCGTGGTCGTCCCTAACGCGGACCTCCAGTTGACTTTGAGCTCCTCTTGTGGCTTGGTGAAGGAGTTGCAGGGGTACTTTATCAAATCAGCGGCGAAGGGTGATGCCTCAGCGCTAATGTCATCTTTGTGGGCTGTGGGAGACGGGAGCCGGAGTGAGAAAGTGATTTGGTGTTCTAGCAGCTGCAGCTCGTTCTCATGAAGAGGATGCTCTCATGATACGCAGCATCTTGTTAGCATTTAAGTGGTTAGCTTGCCATAAAAATTTGCCAGACTGCTGCACTGTGTACTCTGATAAAATGCCACAGTCTGCTGTCGCTGAAAATGCCCTCATGCAAAATTCAAAGAACACAGGCCCCGAATAATAAACCTTCAGACATGAGTAAACATTTTTAGGTAATTTCAGGGAAAATATGAATGAAAACTTAACAGCTACTACAGAAAACATTACTTATGTGCCTCTGGGCAAGGCAGTTAGGCCTCAACTGGTTCAATGAAACAGCTCAGTGGTTAGTTTTTCTGACGAAGTAAAAATGAATGGCACTTCTGCCTACAGTTGAAACTTAGACTATGAAATGTAGACAGATTTTGAGCAATATTTGGCCCCATTATACACCTCTTACTTGTAAAATGATTTAGATTTTTTCTTTGTTTTTATGTTCTTTTTTTCATTTAGAGTTTTGCTTTGATTAGTCTAATTGTTAAATGATTGTAAATGATACATCAAAAATGTCTTAAGAAACCTAATGAAATCTGGACAGGCTGTGCTTTTGTTTAAGAAGTGAGCTTAGGATATTTGGCCTTTATAAGTTTTTTATATAAGTTATTTTTGTGAGCACTCCTACAGTCCCAGTTAGCTGCTATTAAGGAGTTTGAGGACTGCATGATATAAAAAAATAACATTGCAGTATTTTTTCTTGTGCAATAAGCTCTGACAGGCACAACATCATGACCACTTGCGTAATACTGTGTTGTTTACCTTTTTCCTGTGCAACAAACTGCAATACTCTGTATTAGGGCTGAAAGATTTATTGTTTGCTGATTGAAAATGCAATATCAGACAACGCAATCATCTGATTTCCAAAGTTTTTCTGCACTCCTGACTGACCCAGGATCTGTCATGGCAACTATTTTACCCATAATACTTTACAAATTTGCAACTTGCATTAACAGAAGTGCTACTAAGTAGGTCAACAACACAAAGCCTGTTCAGATTTTAGATGATTAATAATGTGTTATGTGCTTTTGATCATTGATTTCTTCACTGTTGTCTACTCAGTAGGCATAGTGAATATTGCACTGAAGCTTGATTTGAAGAAAACCAGGAATTGCATTAAAATCTCAAAATCTGCCAGAAAAATTGCAATTACATCTTTTCCTGAAATTGTGCAGCTCTATCTAGTAGTACAGCCATTACACTTTGGCCATTGGCAAACTTGCTCAGATTGTTACACGCTTATTTATCCTGCTTCAAACATCAGCTTTGAGGACCTGCAGCCTAATATGTTGAAAACCAGGACATGGGACCTTTAAGACAAATTGAAAGCTCAATATTTTCCTCCGCCAAAGAGGTTATGTTTTTGCAGGTGTATGTTTATTTGTTTGTTAGAAAGATGACGCAAAAACAACTGGACAGATTTTGCTGAAATTTTCAGGAGATGTTGGTAATGGTGCAACTTATAAATGATAACATTTTGGTGATCCAGGTAATTGCCATTAGTGGGCTATTCTTCTTGCTCAATAACTGTCTAATAATGATATCAACATGATTCTGAGTGCTAGGTTGGGGTTTTCAAATCAAGGAATCATATTATGGAATTTGCCTGCGTTCTTGCTTTTTTGACCCGCGAGGGTACACTTTTGAACTAGACCTAATTTACGCCAGTTTTATCTTAGCTGCCATTTCCGTGCAGCAAATACGAGCCAACTCATTCGATAATTACTGCTGTCCAGGAAGACACTGCACTCCTCATGGAACTGTTTCTTATAGATATTACAGATATATGTGAGCAACCTTGGCGGAGGTTTGTGCTTTCTAGTTCAACATAAACCTTTGTCATGAACACTTTGACTCTGGAATGGGCCTTTTTCATGTTTGGTCTAAATAAAGCCCCAGTCACACATTCCTGTTTCTCATGGCGATTGTGCGTGATTGTGCACGATTGTCATAATCCTGATATAACGTGCTTTGGTCGTGGTGCATGCACTACTTGGTCTGGATCAGCCTTGTATAGTCGTGGATGAATGGCAGGGGACGTGGAAGGGTCCTGATAGTTTTGAACTGTTCAAAACTGGAGAGTGGAGAATCGCCGCTCTCAGTACAGCGGGATGGAAGCCTAATGCAGTCGTAATGAAAACAGTATTAGCGTGGCATGTACGGAGCTCAGTCCAGTTGATCGTGGCTCAATCCTGACAGCTTTATGAGGACGACTGACAAGGATGTATCCATTTGTGCCCCGACTGTGTCCCGTTCAAGACGGCGCAAGCGACAGGGCTCAGTGGGGGCTTACGTGTGGGGATGGAAATTCAAGGAATCCTCATCATATCGTTGTATTAACCTAGCTGGAGTGGGACGAACACCCCCAAAGCGCTGTAGAAGCGCTACTGACGATGTATTTACGGGGTGTGTCCAGGGGTGAGACAGTCATTTCATCCCGTATCATAGCGATCACACCAATCATGTACAGTCGTGCACAATCGCTATGAGAAACGTGAATGTGTGACTTAGGCATAACAATGACTTGTTACTTATTTTTTTCATTCAGTAATAATTAATAAAAAACCTCTCAGTGTCAAGTATGTGGAAGTCAAACAGTACTCTTAAATACAACACCTTAAAATGCGCATCCTTCCATTTTTTTTACAAGAGAAAAAGCCCCTCATAACGACTTTCACATTGTACTGATATGTTTCCACAGAAGCTAAAGTTAGAAATAAACACAGTCTTATTAAAATCTTTTTATGTTTTCACTGCCACTTCTGAATCTCCCACAACAGGGAATGGGGGGGGGGTTTGGCATCTAAACCCTTACCACGACATGACAATCCAACGCTCTGCTTTAATATTGGAGTTGAAAGGGTCTTAGCAAAGTTATGTATTTTTATTTCAAAATAAACTGCTGGGACTTTGTATGGGCTCTGAAACTGCAGCCACATGCCTGAAATTGCAGGTTTCTGACCTGTCATATGTGGAGTCTGCGTGGGTTAAGAACATTATGGGGAACAAACATAAGCATCGAGTGTTAGCTGACATGTGATAGTCCGTTATTTCGCCATACATGAAAAACTGCGTAAAATAGACCATGGGAAAACTGTGCTCGCAACGTAATCCCTCGCAGCTGTTACATAGGCTATCATTTAAACACAAAACAGGCTGACTTTGAAATTTGAGGTTTAATCCTAATAGAATTAGAGCTTTAAATACAACAATAGCAAGCACATAATACAGCTGTGCTTTGGGGGCTGCAACACAGAGATAGCAAGGACATTTTCTTTCAAACGCTTCCTCACTGCTGCCATAATGTGTCTCAAAATTGTCAGAGAGAAACTGACAGTCTGGCTCATTACTGGAACAACAATTTTACCCACACACACACACAGACTAAACTACTGAGGCAGCCTGCTCGAGTGCAGTGCCACTCCAACAGCTTTGTCTTTGGTGCCTTGCTCAGAAGTACTTATACATCAATTTCAAACAATACATGGAGTTATTCAGCCAAACTACAGCTCCTTTTATTTCATCTTTTTTTTTTGCTAACAAGGCCGCTCTGACGCCCCATTAAATGCAGCGACTGTGAGAGGAAAAAAAAAAAAAAAAAACAGGAGGCACACACTCACCCTCAGGTCTGGGGGAGAGGCAGGCATCACAGGCTTTAGCAGTCGGCTGGTTGATGAGCGTGCAGAGCTGACAGGCCCAGTCCTCTTCCTCCTTCTTCGCCACGCTGTCATTGGTTCTGTCACCGTAGGCCCAGCCAATCAGACTGTTCCTGACTGGAAGCTTACTGGATGAAGGACACGAGAGTGACAGCTGTGATCCTAATGAACCAGTGATGCTAAAACAGGCATGCTAATGAATAAAACATACAGACTGAAGAGGAAATATTGTTACCAAGAAGAGACTGAGCTACGGGACTTAATGTTTGGACATAAATACACAAACAGCATGTTTATGGAAAATGTTACGTTAAAAATTAGTCACTCAAAAACAGTGGCAACATACGTGTAAGGTCGACTAAACTCTCTATATTCTTCAACACTTTTGTTTCAGAATGACCTGATATCAAATGCTGGAAAGCTCAGAAAGTTACTTTTAATTTCTCTTCATATCAGGAACAAGCATCATCTGTCTGCTCCTTTTTTTCTGAACATGGTGTCTACTTTTTAATTGTATTCGCCACAGAGTATAGCAATTTCATTTTTGGATCAAACATAAATCATACAAATGCATATACAGAAATTTAGGACTAAGAAAGAAAAAGAGAAAGGAAAAGAGAGATAAATAAATATGTACATACACAGATAACACCCAAAGTGTACAGTATTGCGACTGACTTGTAGGTCTTCCTGATATCAAATTTATTCATTAATTCATACAATTTTTACTTTCAGTTGTTTTAGTTCTTCTCTCAGTTTGTGGGAGAAACAAAATATTAACAATGAGAAGGATAGTAACATAAGCTCATCTGTCCTCTGGTGGTGAGATAAAGGAGTGTGGAAAGAGAGAAGAGAAGAAAAGAAAATAAGTGAATAAATAGAAAAAATATACAATAAAAATGTAATAATAACAAAAAGAAGATACACAAATTTATTAGGACAGCCCTATCTACATAAATGTTCATATTCGGTCAAACTGCAATTCATACAGTCACCATATCCAATCAGTTCATAGTGTCTCTTCTCACCCTAAAAAATATATGTGAATAAATAGATAATAAATAAACAAGGAAAGATAGGGCATTGTATATCTGGCCTCAGTAAACAATGATCCCTTTTTTCATTATTATCCACAATTTTTTTGTTATTTTTATTATGATTATCATCTTGTGACGTTGTACATTGAATAGAGAAACATATCTGTATATGTATACATACATGTCTGTGATCCTTATTTGTTTCTTCTACTACTCTAATCTGAAGAATTTACCTCAACAATTCTGGTATAAATATTACAGATGTTAAAAAATAGGTTAAAGTCTCAGAAAAGTTTTATTTAATTGTTTCTGTATTTCTAGTCTAGGTCACTCTGAAGTTGACCCTTTAGAAATTAAACTTCAAACATGTCCACTGTGTGTATTTTATGTTCCACTTTAAAGAGCCTGTAATTTGCCTTATGTCTGATATAGTCGACTGTGATGAGTGCTGGAGTATATTCAAAGTCACAGATGTTAGAAAAATCCTCTTATTTCCACATACAAAGCCCCCTTTCTTCTCAGCCTGCCCAAGGGACCCCCTTCCTCACTTGGACACTGTCCACAACAGTTACCAAAACCCCATCTGCACTTGCAAAAGCCCTTAAATGATCCAAACTTTACCCGGGTCAGACATACAGTATGTGTGAATGCAAACAGCCAAGTTTTTGCTTTGACTTTGCCTGGGTTATTTCCTTGCTGCCCCTCTTGTATTTTATCCACGTAAAGTCCAAGTGAATCAAGTTTGAATACAGAATTATCAGAGTAATTCACTGAGGAATGAAGACATCCTCCTGCGTGATCAGCAGGAACCAGGAAAAGGAGATTTGACAGGATGGATTAAAACAAACGCTGTTGCTTAGCTGATGTAAGGGGATAAGACAAACTCAAACGTGCTTCTGGATGTTTTAAAGTGTTGCTTCCACTGCATCACTGTAATGATCACCATCGGGTCTGTTGTGCATGCAGTCTTCTTGTGCTGCTGTTGGATACAGAGCTTAACCTCTGCAGCTTTCTTCTTCAAGTTTGATCAATGTGCACGAGCTTCTTCAGTCTTGGGTCAGTGCTGTTAACCCTATGAATCTCAAGCATTTTCTGGTCATTTTTCGCTTCTCTCACAATATCACTCACTGTGGTCTTATTTTTCTCTGCAATATACAGTCCATCACCTTTATAGATTCAGGACAATCATGGCTATTGACTGATGTATGTCTACGTACAGTGTAACAAAATTAACAACCTAAAAATCATTAGAAAAATTTAAATCGAAAATAAAAAAAAATCTATTTTTTAAAACTATATTATTATTGTTAATTAGATTTATGTTATTAATTTACAGTCTACACTGCAGAGGCTATATGTGAAGCACTCTTTCCTTTGTAAAAAAATGATAGTTTGCTGGGAAAAATTTGCCCTGTAACAAGTCTTCAAGACACTGACAGCAGGTGTGCTGAACTGCTCTGAGCAGGAATATGAGCCTGCAAGACACTACTGTGGGACGGAAATTCAAAGTTTTTTTTTAACGGCGAATTCCAGAAGTATGTGAAAATTTCAGGTCTTTTTGAATGCTGTCAGAATCATACATATTTTTTGTTTTTTACAGAATTTCGCCAGAGCAAACCGTTAATTTTCTGCAAATTTTCAAAGAAGTCTTGAAAATTAAAGCCATGTTGATGAAATCTCATGAAATTGCCCCGTATTCTTCATTTTTTTTTTTTTTTTCAATATGTTGCCAACGTTACTTGTGATACATTCAGGTACCCTGGGAAACTTGAAAATCTAATGATTGCGCCGGTGTTTTCCGTTTCTGAATAGGACAAATGGTTTGTAAATGCCACTCATATGAAAATAAGTGGTATTTTGATCCTGCCGGTGTGTTTGGGTATCTAAGGGTTAATACGCATTTAAGCATTTATCACTGAAGTTTGGATATAAATTGTTTGTCTGTCTATTATAAACACTGTCTTTTGCTTCTCCCCTGTCCAAGTGTGCAAGTCAGCAAGTGTGACCAACCATGGTATTATCCTGATCATATCAGGGTTGCATGTGTGAAAAGGGCTAAAGTAAGGTAAGGCTTGATAAGAGATCACTTCCTGTAAAGGAGGGGGCTAGAAGGGTCATTTACAATACAAAATGTACATCTTTGTATTTTCTATTCAGTAGCTCCTTACACAAATTAAATATAATTATTGCTGTTGATACACAGCAATAAAAGAACAGATGTTTGATACAGAAATTTGAGCAATATTGAACTTAATTCATCAAAATGCAGACACATCAACATTTTACATATGATATGTTTAAACATTCACAGGGTGAGGACTTTCTAAATTGGACAAATTCTTTGGCAACAGTTAGAAAAGTGGATGAGTCCGGCAAAAAGCCGAGGTACCTCTGCCCACTTTTTGAAATTCTGCATCACAATTCGGGCCATGTGCAGGACTTTCTTTTAGTGATTGAAACATTTTTATTATTAGTAAGTGGATTTTAACTACTTAAAAAAATGTTCATTAAATTAAATACTAAAATGATAATTTTCGAACAGTTCAAACAGATTATCTTGTGGTTGTGCTGTCAGCAATTCTTCTTCCAAATATGTAAAGTGAGCATTAAACCTACCATCTGTTCCTTCCCTCCATATGAATACAAACATATAAATATTGATAGATCTAATCATTTCTTCCAAGTTGCCTAATTAGCACATGCATAATAATAACACACCGTAAAAGTAAGTACATTTCCCAAGTGCGGGTCATAATTGAGAAAACTTAACAAGGTAAATGGCTTTGACTTGTTTAAAGGGAATAATATGAAGGACATTAGTCTGCTGTGTCTTTTTTTCAGGCGGTAGACTACAAATTAAAGAAAACTTTTGACTACTGCACTGTAATTAGAGAGCAGATTTAAGCACTCTTTATGAAGAAAGTTGAGGTTGTTTTATTGCACAATACAAGCTCTAACCAGGTGAATCAACTCAACAGACAAGGGAGTTAATTTCATATTAAAAAAATAACACAGCTGGTAAATATAATTGTTTCCCATCATATAGATTCACAGTTATGCTTAAGCTGGGGTATACTTCCAAAATTATATACAGTGTTTGCATAACATAAATTCCCTTAATTACTCATTCAACAAGCAATTAGTGCTTAGCACCGCAAGAGCAAAATGAGCTTTGAATATAAATAATTCAGCAGCTATTATTGTAACTGGATTATAGTAAATACACGCAAAGAGAGAAACTTAACCCATGCAAACATTTGCAGTTGGAGCAGAGGATAAGAGATGTGTTTTCTATAATTGCTCCTAGCGTACGTGTCAGCGCTCTGACATGAAGCTTGACTATGTTTGACAAGAATGCAAATCTGCAACGCCAACAGTCAGAGGAGGGAGAAGTGGCGGCGGCTTTTGGGAAACTTTCCTTGCAGATTGCTTTATCAGCTGTGTAATGCGTTGTAAGGGCTTTAGGCTCTAACCCCTCGCAAAGCTCTGCTCAAACACAACCCAGGAGGTGTTGAGCCTGTGCCCTGGCTGGCAAACATGGCCTTATATGCGCATTAATTTTCCCCCCTCATAACACTTCCCACTCCCTGCCAAGCCCATCTGCCTGCAAAGATGGCCTCTCCAAATTTGAACGTATTATCTGAAAAGGATTTAGAACTTTTTGCAGAGACTAGGTGTGGAAAAGTGACACTTATGTTTGCTTTGTTACTTCTGGTATTACATTTAAATCAGTAAAGCCTGTGCAGATTTATTAAAAGGCCTAAAATATGGATTTTACCTCAAGTGAAATATTTTATTGCTAGAAACAGATGAATAAAAGCAATTCACCTGGGGTTATTCTAAGAAGAAAATTATCTTAATGTAATGTAAACAAGCATTATAGCTGGTAGAAATGTGTTGATTTATGTATTAAAGTGTAGCCAGTGCTGGCACAGGGTAGATATTTCCACTATAAGGTTAAAAAGAAAACTGCAAGGCCAAATAAAATCCCAAACTAATATCTTGAGGACTGCCTTAATCTCTGGTTATGGCATGGATTCACCATGGCATCATATCAGTGGGCTCATGCAATGTCACAACATTTATTTCCACCCAGAGTTGGATTTATCTAAAGCCAAATTCTTTGTTGTTGGGGGACAGTGTTGCCAGATTGGGCTGGTTTGTGTGGGATGAGATTGGCTCGGGTGGGCGAACATTAATAAGCCTGGTTTCAATGTTATATTTTAGCCAGCTGACTGTTAACACTAGAAAAGCCAAGGGGGTAAATTTTACCCCCTGGCATTTTCAAATGCTTGTATTTCTTTTAAAATAAAACCCCTGCATCTTAAAGTCCATGACTTTTCCTAAAATGGATTTATTGATCATTTGGTGAATTTTGTTAAGTGTGTGATAAAAAAAAAAAAAAATTGAGCATTTTTACCTAGAACTGCCAAAGAGTCATTTTTACCCCCTCATCTAAAACACTGTATATTGCAGTCATATTGGAGCAGCATCTTGTACGCCTTGCTCAGCAGCTAGTATCTTTTCGCGCCACGCCCCTCCTGCCATTTTGGTTGCTAAGCAACGCTTGTTTTGTAGTCTGATTTTGACAGCTATTAGTAGCCATTGCAACCAGCTGTCATATTAGTAATATGGATCCAAACAAAAGGTTTACAATGTACTGGACATTGCCGTACTGAATGCATTGGTCCTGTACTGGGGCTGCACAGACACAAATATTGCCCGGCAAGATTTCATCCTGGAGCTATGCAAGCTGTAGCGCACGGAGCACATCTTGAGGCTAGCACCAAATCCTGTACTTCCGTCATCACAGGCCACCCCTAGGAGAAGAGGAAAAACTGTACCAGAAGCGTAAATGCATAAAAAACAAAACCACAAAAACATGCCAACGTGCAGTTTGTGGACAGTGCACAGTCAGTGTACAGCGTGTGTTCTGCCTGTGAGTAATGTGTACACATGTGTATGTGTCAATGTGTTTGTGTATGTCTATTCACGCAAGTGTGCCGGTGTGTGTGTGTGTGTGTGTGTGTATGTGGTGGGGGGTTTGTGCATGTGATATGTATGTTGAGGTGTTGTGAATGTTAGTGTGAATGTGACCTGCATGTATGTGAGTGTGTGTTATTGTAAAAAGTTGATTTGATTGTTATTGTTTTCATATTTGTGTAAACCTATAGCTCCTATAGTTTGTTAAAGAAGTGAAAATGTATTTATTTGTGTAGGCCTAAACGTATTTTTATTGTTATAATTATTATTATTATTAACATTAGTATAAACATTATCATGAATAATAATAATAATAATAATAATAATAATAATAATAATAACAATAATAATAATAATAATAATAATGATAATAATAATATAATTGATACTTCGTTAACATTTTAGAATGTAACTTTTTATACATTAATAAAATAGTCCATGTATATCTCCGGAACCATAACTGTTCTTCTAATATATTATTTAACAAAATAATTTGTGTGTGTATATATATATATATATATATATATATATATATATATATATATATATATATATATATATATATATATATATATATATATATATATATATATATATATATATATATATATATGTATATATATGTATATATATATATATATGTGTATATATATATATATATGTATATATATATATATATAATATATACAATATATATATGTTATTATTATTATTATTATTATTATTATTATTATTGAGAAATGTGTGATTTTGTACAGTTTGTTTAGTTTTAAATTGAATTTTACCTGTTTAATAAAGTACTTTTTTAAAATAAAAAGGCAGAAATAAATCTTTTAAAACACTTTTTTTGCCAAGTTTCCATAATTACTTCAACTAAACTTCAAATAGATGGAAATAAACCACTTCACATGTTTCAGAAATGACACCATAGATTTGCTTAAGTTGTTTCAGCTTGGGGGTAAAAATGACCCCCCACGGCTGTTCTAGGGGGATTGGAATGTTGGCTGTTCTAGTGTTAAAGATGTATGTGAGGAAATGTGGATATTACTAAATAATGTCCCACATAGACTAAGAGGCAAAAACAGTGTCCGCTTGTATTGAGTACAGTGTGGAGCTGTGGCACAGGCTTTTTTATATTCAATTTTAAAAAAATGACACACGTTACCATCCAAGAAAACCACAGAAATACAGAGATATTAATATAAAGTATGAGCAACTATTGTCCATACCTCCAATCAGATCAGTCTGGAGAGGGGTTTTTGTTACTGACACACACTCAGCTGATCTGAGGTCCATCACATCTGTTTCTACTTTTAAAACCAAAATCAAAACCATTTCTCTCTCAAAAAAAACGTGCAGATTGGGTTTGCATATGAAACCCACTGAAATGGTTTATAATTTGAAATTCCTAACTTTCACCCATGGGTGTTTAATTGCTTTGTAATGTGTCTTAAAATTTTTCAAATGATTCATTATGTGACTTTATTACCCATTTGTATTTTAATACGATATTTAAGTTCACACTGGCCTTAATTTAATACTTGATCATTTTTATGACTATTGTTTATTTACATATCATTGCACCTTGTTGTGTTTATTTACATTTCAATTTTTAGTTACAATGATACTTTTTTGGTATTTATTTATAATTCATGATCATATAGACTTTATCCTTTCACACCTTATCATTTTAGATTGTCTTTTAGTTAATACATAGTGCTGTCAGACGATTAAAAAAATTAATCTAATTAATTACTGAATTTATAATTAATTAATCTAATTAATCGCATTTTAATCTCATATCTGCTTAAAGTACCCAAATAAAGAATTTGAATTCTTGGATATTATAAAATTGTAGTGCAGGACTAATCAAATGAATTCACTAAGAAGTGAAGATTTGTAAATCCACATTTTTATTGGTGACTAAATAAAACCAAAGTCAGGGCAACTTGTCCAGAAAATTCTAAGCTCAATCAGGCAACTCAAATTACACTTTAAGTGTGTTTCATAAATCAAATTTAAAATAAGAAAAAGGTCGAGGACATCCAGCAAACCAATTAGGCCTGATGCATTATTAAAGAATGTAGTACAAATACAGATAAATAAATTCAAAAATAAAATAAGACTAAGTCTTAAATAGGCCATTCCTGTTGTCACCTGGGCTTTGTTTGGTTTGACTAGAGACACATGTGTGAAGTGACGTGCCACTGTCATGTACAGGTCCTCCAGCTGGCCAATATTAAAATGTTTGTGTGCTATGATTAATCTTGCGATTAATTTTTATAATGCATTCATTTGCAGTGTAATTAATTAATCTAATTAATGCACTAAAGTGACAGCCCTAGTTAATCAGTTTCTCATGCGTTTTAACTTTTTATTGGTTCTTGTCAGTTGATTTTTTTTGCTTGATTGCTTTGCCTTTTCTCTTGTTTTTCATTTGTGTCAGTGGTCTTGATTTTATTCTTTTATGCTTTAGCTATACAGGTGAACGATGGTCACCAATTCATCATTTTTATTATGGTAATCATCATTGTTGTTTTATTTTAATATTTTAATCAATCATTTTGTATGACATGTCCTTCATAAAGTTTCACTATCTCTTTTTATTTATTTTTTTTTTTTAGTAATAAATTATCTATGAGTAATAAGCTACTATTAGCTCATTAATGTGCAAAAAATGGTTGACAAATCTGTGGAGATACAGATTTTATATGAGCAAAAAATGTGTAAAACGCTTTCTGAGAACAAAAATAATCACAATAAGTACTTCAGTTTTAAGGCATTAGTAATTAACAATGAATTAATTTCTACATGTCTGCCTCTTAGAGGATGAACAAAAATTAGCATTTTAAATACATGTTCATATTTTATTTTAATGTAAATATTCTAGGAGATATTTTTCCGGGCATCACAAAGGTCAGGATTCGACACAGCAGCCTCTACAGAAAGCAACATAACAGCTTTTCAGTCGGAGTCTCCAAGGTCTGTGAGGATGTGTACCTTATGTCGACCCCGCTGGGATCTGCCTTCTGACAGCGCCCACAGAAGTAAGTCATCCTCCCGTTGTCTCCTAGACGACAGACTGTGATGACATCAGAGCACTGGCCACACTGGGGACGCTTGTAGACTTTGTAATGTTTGTAGAGCGGGGAGCCTGATTTGCGACACTGATAGAGAAGAGAGTGAATAAAAGGAGAGGGATGAAGAGAGGAGGAAACATTCACCTTTCTTTCGCTCGTCTATTATGCATGGGCCAGAATGTTTGTTCTGTCTTTCCTCTGAGGCTCTGCGCTGCTGTTCGGCTTTTCCCTCCTTCCTCAGCAGCTCAGGATGTAAAAGTAGTCTTTTACTAAAAGCCAGCTTTCATGAGGTAAATATCTTGAAGTATTTCAACACACAAACATCTGTGTATGCAGATACTGCTGGGCAGTATGAGCTTAAATATTCACAACATTATTAATACAATATCTGTATTGATAAAAATTGACCTGAAAAGTTAATATCAGTATCTGCTGATATTGACATTTTTGCAAATATGTAAATCAGATATATTGGCCATACATATCCACCATACATCCCATAAATGCACCATAATGCTTCACCTTCTCATCATTGTGTGTGTTTTTGGTTTCAGGAGGGAATTCTACTTTTCTCGTGTCACATCTGTTCCTCACACAAACAGACTGTCACATTTAAAGCCACAAGTCAGTTTGTGAAAGCAAAGCTTTTGCTCTCAATAAAGAATATAGGTTTCAGAGATAACAAGTTTAAAAATATCTGCAAATAGGACATCTGAAAATCCAATATCATACATCCACAATATGAATATACCTTAATATCTATTTTAGCTGGACAGTGATACACACGATATTTAAGGATATTTTTTGTGAAGAAATGACAAATGTTGACACTATTACATATTTATGACATCTGATAAGATTATACCGTTTTTATGACCATTTAAAACCCCAAACTGCACTAAAGAGCAAACAGAAATTAACACGTAAGTGATATTTTATTTTTTTCCATTATGATAACAGCTGATTTGTTCACACCGGAGGCATTCTACCTGCGCTGAAAATCTGGAAACTAGGGGGCTTGCCTAATTTTACCATTGGTGGTGCATGCCAAAACAGGAGGTAAATGTTAATAAAGAGCCAATGTTTACCTTATTTAAAGCAGACATGCTTTCCGTCCACAGCAGAAGAGTATGTCAAGGATAATTACACTTCCTGTATGTGACCAAATCGAAGCTCAGTTTTCTTTTTTTATTTGGAGGAACTTCTCTTGAATGCTTTTGTTTGGAAGTTTAGTTACATCAGTTCTTCAATGTCTGAAGTCACTTATGAGTAGATTTACTGTATTTTTTCCTGAAAGTTCTACCAAAGGTCTTTATTAGAGTGAAAATTGTGCAGAGACCGAGCTGCAGCAGCAGAAAGATGCAGCGTAAACACTGCACACACGTCAGCCTCACACACCAGTGTGTTCGAGCTTTGGATGCACGATATTATCACGGTATGATATTGGTATCTGCAGCGAAGCATCTGTATCAGCAGAGATGAAATGTTATAATAGAAATAAATATATACAGATAGGTAAAGATACATAAAGAAATAAAGATATTTACTGACATTTTGGCCTTATACATTAGCAGTTTAGTTTAGCAAATTTTTTGCACTTTTGCTTTAAATTTCAAGTAAAAGCTGCCAAAAAAAGAGGAATTCTTTGTCAACATATTAGAAAATCAGTGTTTGTAGCTCTTAAAAGGGCAGATAAAGCATAAATATACAGTAAAAGATACATTTGCACATAACAATATGATATCAGTATCAGCCAAAATTGTTTTTTTAAATGTAGGCATATTGGATACTGGCAAAAATCCAATGTCGTGAATCTCTGCTTTTGAAAGCGATTATTTTTACACACTGTAAAAAAATCAGACAGTGTGCTTAAGTTTACCTGCATTTATTGGGGATTAAAAACAAGACCCCATGTACCTCTTAAATGAGAGTTAGGATCTGTGTTTTAGGAAGGTAAATAACATGATTTAATATCACTTATAATAAAGATGCTCTAAAATTAAGTGAATAAAACAAAGTCCTTACAAAGCCAAAGCATTTCAAATTCATGATCCTGTGTTAAATAAGTATCTTACTTTTTCTTAATAGATTAAAACGGCATTTTCTTACCCTACATCTTGTAAAAAAATAAATCAATTTGTCCCAAAAACTCAGCATACTGCCCAGCCCTGATACACATGCTTTCCATTGATCCACAAACCTTATAAAAGAGAAGAGTAAAGTCACGTGTCATCTTCACCAGGTGATGAATCTGCTCATCTCTCAGCTGCTGAACCTACGAATAAAGCAGCTCAGTTAGTTACAGAGCACAGCAAGGGAGTGAATAAACCATATTTGTATAGCTTTTCATTTCAAAACAGAGACGAAGGGCGCTTCAAGGAAAGCAAATCAATAATACAAGCATATCAACAATAAAAAAAAGCACCAGACATGAATGAGAAACTAGATTTAAAATGATGCAGCAAGGAAAAATTACACACAATGTATTCCCAAGACTCACAGCCCAGAAAGCAGAGACCTGACTCCGGCTCATGCAGTCTGAATTAAAAAGCATCTCCAGCTCACAAACACTTGTAGCTCTTTCAGGACACCTAGGGGCTCGAGCATGAAGGAGAGGCTCATAAACTTTCACTGGTCTCTGGACAAGATGAGGCAAAGAAGGCATAGATTGATGCTTGGGTCTGATGTGATGTTATTTCTAGACTTTTAAAAGCCCCTGGTAATCACTGAGTGATGGAAGTATTCAGGCTGAAAAGTAGGGATGGGACAAATATAGAGATTTAAAGATATACAATTAAGATATTAAAAAATAACAAAATAGGGCTGTAGGGTTATGTCAGTTTAGTCCATTAACTCAAATCCTGTTGTCGGAAATTTTGGAAATAAAAAACGATCCCCATGTTTCCTTCTATCAGTGACGCAAAAACCTGTAAGTTGTAGTATTGCTTAAAGATACAATGAACATTTTCACAGCGGTCAGGCTGGCCATTTTTTTTTTTTTGCAGAAGCACATTTTTAGACTTAAATTACTCTGCTTTTCATTTAGAAAGGTTAAAAAGTGGTAAGAGATGTACACAGTATATCATATATTATTAATACAGGGTTCCGACAGCTCAAGGCAAGTTAAATTCAAGACTTTTTCAGACTTTTTTAAGGCCGTTTGAAATCAAATTTAAGACCAAGTTGACAACGAACCACAATTGAAACAAACAAAACAAACAAACAAACAAAAACACCACATGAATTACCTGGGTTAGAGGCAATTTTAACCCAGTGTTTTTTTAGATAAAACATCACTTTAATCTTTTTTTAATCCCGTTTTTAATACTTTATGCCTATTTTACCCCTATTCATCTTTTTTGGCCACTGTCAGAACCACTTTTGGAATTTTTACATGTTTTTTGAAATTTAATTCCAAATTTAATTCCCAATTTTGCTGCCATAATCAATTTTTCTAAGCCACTTTTGAATTTTTTTTGCCAATTTTTCCCATTTTTTTTCTCTCTCCAGGCACTGTAGGTAGAACCAAGACATGCATCTGCTCTAAAAGATCCTGGTGCAACCACATCACCGTTTTGTTAGTTTCGCTACTGTGATTCCACGATGTTGCCACGAGAGTAAATTAGTGAATTATTTTTGAAAAATAGATAAATGTTATTAAATATTTTTTTAGTTCAAACTAACATAAATCTTACTAATGTGTTCAAATTTTTAAGACTTTTGAAAATTGAATTTAAGACATTTTAATGCAAATTAAGACCTTATTTTTAGAATAATGAATTCAATACCTTTAAGACTTTTCAAGGATTCGCTGGAACCGTGTAATATTGTGAAAACAGTGAAGCTTTTTGTGTCAGTATTAAGAACCTGCCTACATCCAAACTCAATAATGTATCTTACATGCTAGAATTACAGCCTAAACTTTTATTCTAAGAGGGAAATTCACTTTAGTTTAGCATCACACTTTCATCAAATTGAAGCAAAATTCATTTTATGTAATTTTGGTGTAAATTGGGAGGTTTGTTTTTTAGGGAATTATGTTGATTTAAAAAGGTAATCCAATTTTTGGAGAAAAAGCATAAAAGATTTTTTGTTTTGACGCCACATTTATCAGCCTGATTAAAAGGTAATTTTAAAGGAGATCAATCTTAAAAATAGATATATGTATATTTTAAATTAAAGTTTTGTTTTCTCAGGAAGAGAGTTTTCAAGGTTAATTAAGCACTTTCAAACCGTTATAAGGTGTATTTTAAGCTTTTTTAGGATCTCACAGCTGGATGTATTTACTTATTCATAAAAAAAACTGATAATATGGTTATCTATATATCTATATCTATATCTATATCTATCTATCTATATATATATATATATATATATATATAAAATATATATATATATATATATAATTAAAATTAGAGAGGATAGCATTGACCTACTTTTTTGTTAATTGGTTTGAAACAACTAAGTTATGATGTGTCTTTTCAAATGAGGATTTATTTATTTTAAACTAAATAGCCATTTAAAATAGATATACATTTTAGAAACACTGTCAGCAAGAAATAATTGCTACTGACAGAAAGTTTTAATGCAAAAATGATTGTGTACTGTCTTACTTCCTGTCATACGATTTAATTAATAAACTATTCAAAGGACAGCCCTTTATTTTTCAAGAGAGTGAACGGGTGTGCATGTGTGGAGTGAGTGCTCTGTCTGTGAGTGGATCTTTGGTTTGCAGGTGAGCTGCTGTGATTGGCTGGAGGAGAAGATCTGGAAGAAGGTGGGAAGCTCTAAATCTACAGCTAGAATAATAATCTTCAGTTAATAATGATTCTGGTCATTTGTTTTTGTATTTTGTCTTTTCTTGTAATATATATTGCATTAAATGTTGATGACACTTTTTTATACAAAGAGGGGAGTGTCAAAGCAATTTTTCAACCATAGTGTTTAAGCTCCATAACACCAAATTAAAAATTCAAGTATTTTCAAGGATTTCAAGTTCCCATATGATAACTGAAAATGACAAAGGAAAAGCAAAAAACAAGCGAGGCTAAAAAATATCACAAGTTTTAGTTATAACAGGCAATTTGAATCCATTCAGACCAACATGTATTTGCTTTAATATTTAGGACCAAGAGTGAAGTTTTGTCACATGGAGGAGGATGATGATTTTTATTTGACTAATTGATTATTTAATTTTAGGCAAGGTTTAAACTTTTTACTGTTTTGTCTTCTTACATTTACGAATAAGAAATAAATCTAAGACAAAGTGAAGTTTCTTTGCAGTTTTTTTTACAGAATAGTTGAGTTTTATTTCATGTGTTTTCAGAGGCAAACATAAATCTGTATGGGTTAAAGAAGGTTCAGATATTTCAAAAATGTATGCATTTGAAAAAGGTAAAGGGCTCTTATGCTCAGAAACTAATTAACGTTTGATTCTGACTCAGATTATCTTGTTAAAAACTTCTGTCAGAAGGGCCAATAAAACTTTATAACGTTTAATTGTATCTGGCAGGGTGCACTTACACTTTCAAAGTTATATTTGAGTGTTAGCAGTCTTACACTTTAGGATCAAAACAGAGAAAAAAAATATTTTTTTTAAAATGCATTTCAAATGCCAATACACACAATTGTGTGTCTTTGAAATGATCCAACATGTAATAATATTTAAGTAAGTACATGGGTTCAGGGATGAATTTTCTGAATACCTCCTCTTTGATTAAAAACCAAGTGATTAGGACAAAAAACTTTGAAGATTCTGGAACTTTGATGTCTATCCTCAATGAATTTGCACTGATGGGCCAAAATCTGAGACAGTAAACACTGAATTAAAAACACAATGAACTAAAACAGAAGCTCATCCAGACAGAGGGCCTTCTGAGATGGATGCTGGGGACCAATTAGTGTTTCAGTTAAATGCAGACTTTCTTATGATTGATCTAAAAACCTTTAGAGGACTGAAGAAACCATACAAAGACTATAATCTTACAGATTTAGCACATCAGACAGTTTCAGACCAACTCACATGTAAATACACCTCTGTTAAGGTAGCTTTATAATATTGAAAATCAAATATATTAATGCTCGTTTAATGCCACAGCACTGACACTGAAGCCTCCACCACACATTGAGTAATTTGTTTTAAATAATCAAAATTTAACACAAACTCCTGCACAATGTCTAAACTATAGCTTCAAAAGTTTTTCCAAATATTGTCAGCATATGTCCGCACTTTATGTATTATTAAGTCTCAGGGCTCTTTTGTAAAAGTGAAAAAACAGAAATATTTCAGATTTCATCATTTTGAAACACAAGCTATTAAGGTCATTGACATATCAGAAGTTAAAAGCACAAGTATGAAAATTTAATACTCTAAACTGGTTTTGATACAATTACAGAGAATGAAAACAGAATAATAAATACTCCTTGACTGACAACCTGCAGGGCACAAAATGCACGTCCAGGAGAAGCAATTTAAAACAAGACAACACATTTGTATTAATTTTTAAAGCTTTCCTTATTTTGTAAACTAACACCAAGTCCATAATGAACTAAAAAAATGAACTAAAGAAGCTTGCCAGTGTAGATTAAGTAGTTCTTTATTATTTAAAACACTGACCAGTGTTCAGTATTGGACAGTATTCAGTATTTAACACTGTTCAGTGTTTTAAGTTTTAATATTCAGTATTTTATCATGAAAATTATATTAATGAATTTTTGACCAGAGGGTGAAAACACCTGAATGAGAAACATTGAGAAGTCATGTGACGGAATCACTGCAGCAGCACAGCGCCAGGTAGAGGATCAGCCCATCACATCCCCATTGTTTATTTGCAGCCTTTGGTTCAAAATCTAATTTAAAAAGCTGCTATTGGAAAATAATTAAAGTATTGTTTGTCATGACAATCTTACGTTATATTCAGCAATAAAGACAACAACTTTGGTAATGTTGCACAATTCAGATTTTTCTGCATTTTTTGGTAAGGAAATCAATTTGACTAAAATCTTGTGTCTAGGCCTTTTTTTTGTTGCCATGAAAAGCTGAACACATATTTTTGATTAGGGTTTGATTTTTACCATCATTTTGTTAAAATTTAAAATTTACTGTTACATTGTTATTCTGTACAGAAAAAAAATAGATAATCATTGTGTGTATTTAAAAAAACAGTCAAAACAGGGTCTTTCCTGCAGCAGAGAAATCCCCACTCTAATGGTTTGCTGCATGAACATCTCCCCCAAGATCAATGGATTTTCCTCACATTTCCTGCTTTGTGTTTCCCAAATCAACAACACATCCTATTAGTGTGACGTTTTTTCGATACAAATCAGCAGAAAAACCCTACTCCAGGAGAAAATACATTCATAAAAATGAATGAAAAACATCTTCAAACCGCAAAAATGGAACGGCATATCCGTGCCGCAGTGCGCTTGTTTGTCTTCTCCCCAGCTTCGCCCTCCTCATTGCAATGCATCACTCAATAATACAAAGGGCTTAAACTTTTTCTGCCAGGGTTGTCTTGCATTTTTCCACCCAGTTTTTTTCCCTCTTTGTTTCTCTGCTGAACACAATCCATCATCTTTTCCATACCTTCACGGCTGGGTGGAGGCCCGAGTCAAACAGGGCTTCGTTTTTAATGATGTTGCCGACTCCCGGCATGACGGCCTGATCCAGGAGAACGTCGCACAGCATCCTGCCTCTCTGGCTTCGCACCGCCTCCTCGGAGCGGGAGAAGCTGAACTTGGGGGAGCAGACATCCAGGCACTCGCTCGCCTTCACCCTTTGCTCGCAGTCCTCCGTTAACCTGTAAGCACACGGTTTTACAGGCCTCCATGTTTTAAGAAAACACATGGCTGCAGTTATTTCAAGCCACGGGGTCAAGTGGTGCATTCTTGAGATTTCAAAATTGTTTCTTTCATTTATTCTTCACCTGTTTGTTGCTATGAGGCAGGTCAGCATAGGTGACACTTTCAGACAGGCAAAATAAATGTCTGTCTGGCTGCTGAGCAACACGCCAGGACCCTGCAGTCAATGAGCGGGACAAATGTCGGGACGAGACGACTGTGTTTTTCATGCAACAATAGCCGCCGTGCTCAGACACCGCCAAATGTAGGACACACTCGCTGAATGAGACTCGCACCCCAAGGTGAACTTCTGTCACCTCAATCTATCCAGGCTACGCCAGCGCTCCCGTTACCTTATTTCCACAGTGCTGTCATAGAAGCACACGGTGTCGTTAGTCAGATGGATTTCCAGCACCGCCGCCGAGCCGGTCCTCTCCTTCCTCACAGCGGGGTTTATACGCATTGATCCATTCATACCAAAGTGGACCCTGACAAAGGAAGTGAGCATGAAAGAGAGAGGGAGAGAAAAGACAAAATTCCACTTAAAGATAGCATGTCGTGATTTCTATAAAGCTTGACAACAAAAGGACAGAATTGCGGCCTTGGAGACGGAGGCTGTATTAGAATAGTCAAAGGCTTTAATGGAAATTCCTGTGCCAACAATAACAATCGAGTCGATCAAAAGCTGTTTGTGCTCTTTGAAACAAACTTCTGTTGCATCAAATCTAGTGTAATCTATTCTTTAATTAAAGTGTCTCTCAGATAACCAAAACAATCAAAATAAACAATCTTCAATAGAGTTTTTGTTGAAAAAGGACATTTATATCTTTACAGAAAATTCACTTGATTGTTGCAGATATCCAATACACCAATATTTCCAAACTCATAATGGCCGATATTGACATTGACGCTAATATTGATCATTTTTGTCGAGAGCACAAAGGCTCCTTTTCTCTAAAACTTACCTGTTACTTACAGTATATTGTAAGAGCTCATTTGTGTTTGAACACAAATATTTTTTAATCAAAGACACGTAATTGAAAAAAGTAGATAATCAGTGATGACGAGGTGAAAAACTATGATCACTTGTTCATTCTGACATTAACACAGCCCATAAAATTGTTATATGACCAATTTGTACCATCAAAATGTTTCATATCTGCTGACACTGATAATCAAATCTCAAGGCAATTATTTGCTGATAACTAAATTGTTTTGATAGTATCGTGCGTGCAAAGTAGGGTTGGGCATTTCCTAACCTGACAAGCCAGATGAACAGCTCGATATATCTGTCACAGAAATATTTCACTAGTCCATCTGGGTAGGAGCCCTTTAAATTTGTTTTCAGGGGCAGAACATTAAAAAAAACCACAAGCTTGTGATTGGATAATCTTTCTGCTCGTCACATTCATCACAGACCAATCCACATCAAGCAGGGTTGCCTCCTATAATGCAGCATACATAGTGGCTAATGTAACGGTGATAGCATGAATTTTAAGTCATGTATCATTTCTATTCATGTACCATTTAACTCATGTATTAATCAATTTAGTCATGGACCAATTCATGCAACATCTAGGATGATTTTGTCCATACATGAAGTTCTCTCTCTGTCTGCAACTGTGTAAGCAAGGCAACTGTAAAGTCTGGAACCTCGCCAGAAATAGAAAGCTTGAACTTGAGAAGTCTTACAGCTGACCAACTATGGAATGGACATGACGTTGTTGTCTACATGTTTTGTTACCATATATGTGACATGTATATAAGCGGTGGTTACCTATTGCTCTTTGTCAGACTATCTCTGAACCGGCCGAATAAACGACCAGATAAACCTCCAGTCTTGTAGCGTATCCTTTTGCCTTAGAACATCTGATAACAAACGGCTAATGGCTAACAACAGTTAACAACAATTCATGGATGTTAGCCATAGCGGGTAACTTGGCCGCTAACAGCTAACAACAGTTAATGACCGTTAGCCGTTAGCCTCTAACTTAGCTGCTAACAGCTAACGGCCTTTTACTATCGTCTTACACTAAATTGTACTACACAGATGATTCATTAAACACTTATATGTGACATGAACCTTGTCAAAGACAATCCCTACAAGTAAACTTCCGAGGAGGGCAGATTTCACCAAGTTTCACTGAGTAACCATGAGGACAATAGGCTAATCGGCATGTGCGTTCTCAACTTCTGGTTCTCAACTTCCGGTTGTCATCACGTCCGCATTCTGCTGCTCCCGCCTCTTTTCCCTGATTGGGCCGTTAAGAATTCAGCCGAGTGAATTCGTTGGACAACGGAGGCTGGTAAGACGGACTGGCAGGATTTCAGAATCAGGCAGGTCTGTCTGCGCTGCAAGGCTAGGCATTTCCAGCAACCTCACAATATGATACTTATCCCGATAAATGTAAATTTTGAACATTGAGTACGATTTTAACAGAATTGTTTTGTTCTTTATTATAAGAAGAAAAAGAACAAGGAAAAGTTCCAAATGATTTTACAATTTAGGAAACTTAAATTTAGGTCCTCAAAGATCGATCAATTCCATATTGATTCTGTAGAATCTGTTTTGGCACATGTATCCCTAAGGAGTGCATGATGATACTTTGCCATATCAGTAAACTGAGTGCAGACCTTATTCCTAGCTTGATGTCCTGGACTGCCTACTGTTTGCTCTGTAACTCTGAACTGACGGGTTTAGTTCATTGTGAGTTGAATCTCGGCCACAGCATTTTGAACAATTTTTTTTCCCTTTGTTTTGTTTTTTTTGGGGGGGGGGATAAATAAAAAAATAAAAAACAGCATCTATTATGGCCAAAAAACTGGCTGTAAGCATCAGTAGAAATTATGTTGATCAGTTATAATACCACTGTATTGCTTTCCCTTTTTGGGGTCCAGGAGGCTGGCATTGGTCGAGAGGCAGTGTACTCATCGCCAACCAATCACAGGGCCACATAGAGAGACTTACAACCATTCATGTTCACCCTCATCCCTTCGGGCAAGTTAGAGTCCCCAATTAACCAAAATGGTCATGCTTTGGTCTGTGGGAGGAAGCCAAAATACCCAGAGTGAAACCATACATGTAAAGGGGGAACATGCAAATAAAGGGATTGAACCAGCAACCTTCTTCCATTATTTCACTGACATTTAGTCCTGTAAGAGTTTCACTGCAATTTCATAACTATTGAGGAAACACTGACTTCATTTTATTTAGTACCAATGCACACTAAAACAACATTCAAATAGGTTAAAAATTTTCAAATAATACAGGCTTCTAAAAACAAAAAGCACTGCAATTATTATGTTTTATCCCAACTATTGCACAGATAGTTATCAAACACTCACATATATTTATCTTCATTTTGTTTATATCTATCTTTTTCATCTATGTTTTAAATCTGTTAAACTGCAAATGAGTGACTGCCCCAAACAGATAAATAAAGTTATAAAGTTACATCTAACATAATCTAATCCAGCTCTCAGCTTGTGAACACACAGGAATATCTTTACAGAGAATTGCAATATACAAATAATGGCTACTCCATCATGGCCAGAACGAAGACAATTTAGTAGGGCTGGGTTAAAAAAATCAATTTAAATGGATTTTCCTTTAACTGGTTCATAATCGATCCATAAAATCCAAAGATCGATCTTTTAACTTGGGTAGTTTTTTCTTCTTTGGATGTGCAGAGAAACAGCCTGTGGTATCAACCCTGCTCGTCTCATGTGATCAGCGTTTAGCGTTGCTTTCTACTGAACGAGATCTCATGAGATGTTACTGCAAACAAACATGGTGTAAGCACTACATGGGCACCACTGGCAGGTTTAAAAGTTGATGTTTGGATGTACAGTATTTTAGATTTAACAAGTACAAAGGAAAATACGAGTTGGACAAAAAGCAAGAAATATGCAGAATATGCATTAATGCATATCATTAAGATATGATTAATGTAACTGCTTTGGGTTTAGTTCTTCATGTTAAAACAATTTTAATGATGTAACAGGTCAAAAGGTCACTTTTTAAATTTACAGCACTATTTTACCTAAGATATCCAAGACTGAATAAATATCGAATTGAATTGTGAATCGAATCGATTTGAGACCTTGTAATATGGAATCGAATTGATCCAGAAAATCTGAATCGATACCCAGCCCTACAATTTAATAGATATGAAGATCGAGATTTACTCAACATATTATACACACAAAGAACTGTATTTGTAAAAAGGCAAATACCACAAAGTGATGCTAATTATCAGAATGGAGGAAGACAAAAACTTAAACATGTCATTCTTTATACCCAATTTTGATGATTGTAGAGCAGTAATTGTAATCTTGATTAAAGACTGATTAGTAGCCCAGCTCTAAAATAAACATGAATGTAAATTAATTGTTAAAATATTAATAATTAAATTGTGTTTTTGTGAAGTCTTTTCATCCAAATGGTCTTGTTTTGATACTTGTGGGAACTCATTGATGATATTTAAATTGATAACTGCAACATGTATCAAATACGATAAAGCTGTTCAAGCAGATTTTGTCAGTCTTTTTGGATAAGAATTTAGATAACAAAGAATGACACTGAAAGTTTGTAGATACACTAAAATTTCAAGCTCACTACAGTTTTTTTTTTTTTTTTAGGAGTACGTAATCTCTGCTTCACTAAATCCAGCCCAATCCTCACATTGTGACACTCTTTGTGATAGAAACGGATTTGTAAGAAGAAACACCACATTTCCTTCTCTGATCAGTGGAACTTTTGATTTCTAAACACAGACTCAGATGCAGTGTAAATAAGGTGAAGGATCATGATCCATTCTTACATCCTGCAAATAACACAGATAAAATGTTGGGTGTGAAAGGCTTGCATGTACAGTTGGCTCTGAATAGTGGCAGAAATGTTCACATCTGCTGATGATTGATTTTTACATTTTTTTCCCTGTCACTAACAATGCGGAGCAGACACTATTGTGCATTTTTGAACCTTGAACATCAAACAAGGAGACATGTTCCCTTTTGCAATATAAAGTAAACTTATCAAAAGAGAAATGGAAAAAAAACTTCCCACAACTAATTCACAAAAACTGATCAAATTTCAAATAATACAAACAGCAAACTATATTTTTAAGGAATATTTTTTAGATGGCAACCATGTGGATTAATGTGATATTCTCTACATGCATGCTACCTCATTTTCTCTGGAAACGTTTGTCTCTGTGTTTCAGGCTGCCTTAAGTTTCGTCTCTGGTTTCTGCAAACATCATTGTGTCTTGCTTTGGAGTTAGCTGGTCCTTATTATACAACAGAAGGAACATGTACATCAGTCTCTATAAGACCAATCTAAATGAGCTGCCTTCTTATTGAAGTTACATGCTGACTCTAAAACGATAACTTTGGTCTTAGGTTTCATGGATTTGTCACGTTTGAGATTGTTAAAACTTGTAAATTTAATGTTTTTTGTTCCATTTTTCTGGTCCTAGCTTTAGCGCAGTGGTTCTCAAATGGTGTGTGCGTAGGCGGGTGTGTATATAGTTGTATATTTTGTAACTTCTCGCAATGTTAAAACCTTTAAAGGAAAACCTTCTTTAGCAGTTAAGTATATCTTGCAATAATAAAGGAGATCTCAATTTATAAATGAGGTGAGTCACGATTTCAGTGTGTTGCAGGACTTTTAAATTTTAGCCATGTTTTCTAACTCATTTTTGCATTTATCGTGGAGAAGTATTTCAAAATTGATACTGTTTTCTCTTGAGACATCATTTGCATAAACTTGCTAAGACCTATAAGATATTGCAGTTCATGTTAAAGGTTATTGCCTTAACACCTTTAACGAGAGCGTTGTCTTATCTACACCACTTTACCTTTTTTGGGGTGATGGGGGGCTGGAGCCTATCCCACCTAACATTGGGAGACAAGTGGGATACACACTGAACTGGTTGCCACACATATAGACAGACAACCACTCACACTCACATTCATACATAAGTGCAATTTGGAGTCACCAATCAACTCAATGAGTCGGTTTTGGTCTATGGGAGGAAGCTGGAGTGCCTGTAAAGAGCCCACACATGCACAGGGAGAACATGCAAACTCCACACAGAAAGTTTCTTGCCATCGGGCACGTCACTACCCGCTGCACCACTATGTTGCCCACAGCGAGGTTTTAAAACCATAATTAAGGATCATTTGAACAGTATATGCACATGTTATACTATTGAATGCTGCTCATTTGTTGACTGTTGAATCCTTTTTTTCATTCTTGTTTTTTGTTATTTGTGTGGCCAGGACTCCCTATACTGAAGACATTTTTTGGTGTCTCCATGGGGATGATCCTGGTTAAATAAAGGTCAGTCCCCAGACATCGATGTAAGCAACCAGAAAGACTGTCAATTATGGCCAAAATGAAAAGGGCAAAGTCACAAAGGGAGATTATTAAAGTTTGAACTTGTTCTGGTACAAAAGTATCTCGGAGGTGTGCATGTTTAATTTTCCTTTTAAGAAATAGGTCTGAATTATCACAACAATAATAACAAAATATATCCTAGTCTATTCATCAGAAACCCACAACTCATATGAGGCTAATCTATTATTGTGTTGCATTTAAGGGACCTGAATTTCACATAACAATTTTGTCGTACTATTACGTGAAGGTTAACATTTAGTTTAAAATGCTGTTTGTGTGTTAAGTGTATAATACCTTAGTGCTCTTTGGCCAAAGTACATGAAGAGCTCCTTCCCCAGAGTTTCCACTCCAGTGTACTGACATCCATTAAAACGCTGAAAGGCATTTCCCTCTGGACTGTTCCTCTGTAAAATAAAAAGGCACATATGACGGTTAATAATACAAATTAAAATGCTGTTTTTTCATACAATTAGTGTTTTTCTTCCAGAAAATACGAGTGCTTAAAGTTATAAAGCCGGTATTTGTATAAGGCCAGCTGGATAATCAGCTGCGGTGCTACGTAACGACAGAAGGATCCAGCACTCACCGTGGACGACATCAAACTTCCCCTCAGCTCCTTCAGTTTCTGTCCTTTCTGGACTTTCGCCCGGATTTTCTCTCCGTTTAAGGTGCACCCTGGACCCTCGACCATCTTGTAATTCGCTGCTTAAAAGATATTAAACAGTAAAAACACGAACGTCTGAAGTGCTTACAGCTGTCTGCAGTCCCCGCCACAGAAATTGAAGTCTGCGCATGCGTGGTATGGTTTGTATCCGGAAACTGTCGTAGCGCGAGGAAAGTCCTAAAAGGATAAAATAAAAAATATATATGTATTTGACATGTTGTGGCTTTATTTTCCCAGAAAAATAATTGTAGCATAAGTGTGACAAAACAAGGGCTTGACTTGCTGATAGTTATGTTGTCTTGAATTCTTTACCACATTTATTTGTATTTTTTTATCCGCTACAGTTTTTTTTTAATTACACTTTTTTTGATCTTCTCATCAACCGAATGGGTTTAGTATAGAAATACAATAGATTGTTTAATGTACGAAACATTAATAGCAGATATGTATAGTTTGTTGTTTAACGCCTCAAACCTATGACAGCCAAACCATCATGGCACAACCCTTAAGTGACTTCAAATAAATATCAATAGGTTGAAGATTAACACTAAGTGAATAGGTATAATGGGAGGAAAATAACTTGTTTTAATTTATTGTGTGAAACAGCTCATAGAGATAAAAGTGAAGATTTGCATTAATGAAAATGTGTCCCAAATTACGCAACACTTGCCTATGATAATGATGCGTTACTTTTGATTTAGTTTAGACATACTATTTTATGAGACGAGTTACTTACACTTGCCATTTATGAAGCAAGTTGTGGTTTACATTCTAATTGACTATTCAATTTTATACACCTTTTTAGTGTGGAAAAATGATGAGAACGTTGCTACTATTGCAAACTAATCCATGAAAAGTTAAATAAATTAAACTGGTGTAAATATTTCATTCAGACTATATTATTTATAATAAGAACGTAACACTTGACCTGTATGTTAACATTCTCATTGGATGAGCAGTTTCTCTTTTTGTCCACTTGAGAGCGCCAGAGTACCACTGTTGATTCAGCAGACGTCTATGTGATGCAACATAGATAGATAGATAGATAGATAGATAGATAGATAGATAGATAGATAGATAGATAGATAGATAGATAGATAGATAGATAGATAGATAGATAGATAGATAGATAGATAGATAGATAGATAGAAATCTCATAGTCTATGACTCAGTGTTCTATCTTGCCACATTTAGGCACTGATCAAACACTGTTCAGCAAGTAAACTTCCCCAGAATATTCTTCACATATCCTTCACACGTCTTTCAAATTTCATTAATTAAAGCATTAACCAAGGTTGTATTTAAGAGCCAGATGTGAGCCTTATGGCCAAGTCTATTCTTCTTCCTCCTTATATCTCTTCAGTGTACATTCAAGGTGCTCCATCTGGTTGAAAAAAAAAGGCGCAGAATTATTATTTGCATTACTGTCGTAAAATTTTCTGCATGGCTTACTCAAGTAATTGGAGCAACTTGTTTGCTCTGCAGTTCTTCTATCCAGGAGGCCCTTTTGTTGGCCAAGATAAAAATAGATAGACTCCAGTTTCTCCGGCCAAGTGTGCAGACCTGCCCTCCTTCAAAAAGGCTGTGCTCAGCAATAATGCATATTAAAATCTGAGGCTGCTTTCTGTCATTGGCTCTGAAGCAAGGGGAGCACTTGGAGCTGGATCCAACCCAAGAAATTATAATGTAATTCAATCCAGGTTGTTGAAAACTGGACTATGCCCTGTTACATTCCTCCCTCCAGCCTTTGAGCCTACACTGTCCCAGGATAAAAGTGAAGCCTGGCCTTAAAGCACCTGTAGATATAAAAGATCCAAGGAAAGGCAGTGTGCCAAAGTGTGATAAATCTCAGCTAATGAAGGACATGTTTGGCCTTTTAAGGACAGAACATGGAAACTTAAAATGATGCAATCAAAAGACTTAAACTGGTCTTGGATCTTGGTTTAAAGGAGTGAAATATTGTTGTCATAAAAAAGGCCTGTCTTTTTGAAAATGCAGCTCACAGAAATGGAAAATATCTTATTTTTTTTCCAAAAAAGGGATCCTAATAAACATTAAATAATTACAATGTTAGTGAAATGATTCTATAAGTAAG
This sequence comes from Scarus forsteni, assembly GCA_036419115.1. Lineage (NCBI taxonomy): Eukaryota > Metazoa > Chordata > Actinopteri > Labriformes > Labridae > Scarus > Scarus forsteni. Next base: position 25,393,155 of record JAZDUH010000383.1, read on the forward strand.
AACATAACTTTTTTTAGCTTCTTAAATATTGGAATGGTTATCTGGTATCATTTTAAATATTTTGTTTAAAAAGAAATATCTTCTCAAAAACAAAAACAATCTTTAGCTAACCTAAACAAGCTGTTGATACATCAATGGATCAGTTTTAAATGTGTAATATTTCAGATGTACAAACAAATGAATACATCCATCGATTACCCCATCCCAGCTGATACTGGGCGAGGGGCAGGGAACAACCTGAACCAGTCACCAGCCAATCACAAGGCCACACAGAGAGAACAATTCACACAGCGAGTACATGCAAACTCCACTCAGAAATGCTCCGACCGACCCAAAGATTGAACCAGCAACCTTCTTGCTTGCACTACCTGCCCTGCCACAGTGCCGTAAACATATAAAGCAAACTGCAGCTGCTCTGTTCGCTGTTTTTTCACAGCCAGTGTTGACTGTGATGCTTTTACCCACCCGTCCATTGTTTGTCCCTCTCTTCTCTCTGCACTGACAGTCTGTTTCTGTCATGCTGCTTTGCTTTGAGCACCAGTTTGAACTTTAAAATTGAAGTTGTTCTTGTGCACAATCACACATGCCCCCAAACCTCGTCCTCACTCTGATTCTCTGTAAGATCAAGACAGTGACATCTGCTCTAACAGAGTACAAAGAAAGGGCACACTGCTGTCGCTTAAACATCTTTCGAGGTTTTTTCTTTGCTGGAACATCTTAGACTGAACTCAACAAGGACTCAACGGAGCAAGCAGCATGGGGCCTGTAGTTTGTCAGCTGAGATGTAAAAAGTTCAGCCATAGTCGGTGTTCGAGGAGCAAGATAATCATCCAGGCGAGGCCAGGAAGCTGAGGAGCACTGAGGGAGAAAGTGTCGGGTGTGTCAGTGTAAATGTACTGTTGAGCAGGGTGTGGCTCACAGAGGAGAGCCAGAGATGATCCTCAGAATGTGGATTTGGTCAGCTTTACTCACGTCATGTAGGATCAGAGGTGTGCTGGTTTACGTAGATGTGAATTTTTAACATTATGTCCCAGTGTGGGCAGCTTTAATCACAGCTGGACATATTTTCTCTTCATCAGATACTTTAATTATTTAATTAGTCTGAGCAAAACCGGACAAGCATACAAGATTTTGTCTGTCGTTGTAAGATGGACATAGCTTTAATATCTTTAAAGGTCACCCAGAATGCAAAGTACACATTTCAATAAATGCATACAAAATATATCTACTGAACTGAAGAAGCTTCTTGGATGAGAAGCGAAACATCTTCCCAAAACTGAACACAGTCCAGTTGCCTCGATATATCTACATGTTCCACAACAGTCCCTCTTCCCTGCCGTTGCTTACTTATGCTTTGAGAACATGTGCGATCTAAAAAAAAAACACAATGAAGTTGCTCCTAAATGGAAGATTCTCCCTGAGCCTGAGCTTGGTGTTTATTCAGCCCTAGCTCTGGTTGAAGAACTTATCCAGGAAGTTTTTGTGTGGACACAGTCAACATAAGAGCACAACCATGGAAAGCCAAAGCCTCATCCACTTCCTGCTGAGGGTGTAGTTGGGGACAGCTGATGACTGTTTATAACCTGTAAATCCAATTTAAAAAAAAGCTAAAATCCAGATGTATTGGCTAATTATGGTAAACTGTGCCTCAGCCTTACTTTGCATTTAAAAATGCCATTTGGCTAAAACATATATATCCAGTTCCCTGTATTCAAGTCAAAATACCCTGCATTAGTATCATAGGTTTGGTGCTTTGGACATCCCTTAAAGACATGGGCCCAGCGGTTAAATCCAAAAGTGGATAACTATGTGACTTTTGTTATACAATTAATTTAAGCTCTTCAACTTCCAGCTCAAAGCCTAACATAGAAACTGCAAAGCTTGTGCAAGAGGTCTGTGTTGAGCTTGAAGGACCCCACCTAATGTTTGGGTTCTCTTCGGGCTCTTCAGCTTCCTCCCAAAGACTAAAAAATATGCCTGTTAGGTCAACTAAAATAGCCCTCAGGTGTGAGTGTGGGCGTGAATGGTTGTCTGTCTCTCTATGTGGCCATGTGGTTGGCTGTAGACTGGTGCAGGGTGTACCCTGCCTCTCACCCAATGTTAACTTTGATAGGCTCCAGCCCCCTCCAACCACAATATGGATAAGCATTAGAGATAAAGGATAGATGGATGAAGAGTAAGCATGCAAGAGTAAACTGATCTTGAAAAGTAGGTATGTATTTTCAGCCCAGTATTCATTGGAGGAACACAGTAGTTTAACATTTTCTATATGTGGCCATGCCTATTTTTTGTACAGTTTATTATACAAATGGATGTAAAGCCACTATGAAGAGGTACAAGCAGAAACAGCACCTCCATTCTCCAATTACAGTGTCAAATTTTGTCACTCAACCGTTAGAAATGTGGACCTGATCAACCTAACTGTCTTTTGTAAACCTTTATATATGACTTGATGTTCCTATCCATCATATAAGAGCTGCCTGTGTGGATGTAAAGAGTGGTGGAGAATATTAAACACACATTGTTCATGAACAGTACTTCAGTCTTTCAAGGTGAAGTTTGATGAATACTTCATGAGGTGTGAGGTGAAATGAGATTTTAGTCATTAAAGGAGAATCAGGAGCCTAGTCAAGTCCTGAGAAGTGAAGCAGAAAGCAATGAACTGACTACTGACTAACAGTGCATGGATAATCACTTTAGCACTGACAGGAATGTCAATCTAATACAACAGTATTGGCATGTCCCGCTGTTTTAAAATGGCCCTTGAATTTTTATTTTGTCCTTATGTTGTTTATACAGCTCGATGGACTTTGGTTATCTAATGTGCTCTCTCATTAAATACAGATTTAATTACTTCAGGAAAGGGAAGCAGATTGAATTACCGAGATGTGTATTTTTAAATGGTATACTTCAACCATTGCTTCTTAGCAGGTTTATTAATGCTTTCCACTATTACTAATGAATGTGCTCAGTTTAGATGGTGATCTCTGTTAGTCATATATGACCAAATATGACTAACTGTCTGTCTGCACTTTTGTAAAGTATTTATTTCAAAAAATGCAGATTTTATCAGTGTGAAACACATACTGTTCAAGAGAATTTACATGTTTCAACAACTTATATGTTGCCAATGATTTCATCCAATTGAGACAATGTGCAAAAGTTTTACTGCAGATTTTAATGTTTTATTTTTACAGGGGTTATGTGACAGTTTTTATATTTATTTATTATTTGTAACGAAACAGAACACAGATGTTCGGAAAAATATCCTATATAAGAATTACTCAAGAAATACAGGCTATAAATATGTTTTTGTTTTGTTTTTGTTAATGTTTCACAGCTCAGGATTGGATTTTGAACACACTGGATGATTTTAGCAGTTACCATGACTTAGAATTCAGCAAAATAAGTGTAATTTTATACAAAAACCGTTAAGAAAAGTCAACGCAATACCACTTTGCTTTGACTTCTATAAAATCTCCGACTATTGGCCAATGCTTGTTGGCTCTCAGTGCATTGTCAGTCAAGACATAAGTAAACCAAACAATCCTTTTCAGATTGAAGAAAAATCCTCCCATTATCTTCAAACAGAAAAGTGTTTATGTTTTTCTCTGGAAAAGTTTCTCTTTTTTACAGAAAACCTGCCTCTAAAGCAAAAGTGACAGTTTGTTTCTTTGCTGCAGAGAAGCTTAACTGCAGATGGAGATGCGGTTGCTATGCAACAGGGATTTCAAAAGTACTGGCAGTGCCAGGGTCACATTTCAACGTCTGTCTCCATGAGCTTGGCAGGGACTGATGACTGCTAATAAAGCTATTTTTAACGCATCTCATTTGCAACCTAATGTATAATATTTGCTATTCTATAGAGTTTAAAATGCACTGAGATCCTGTCCTGCTTCTGCACAATATCCAAAAAATATGACTTGACTTTTCTTCCTGTTTTTTATCATTCTTGTTACCAAGGACATGCTGTAGTTTAGAGACACTCTGCACTCAGAATGCTTTAATTAAATGTGACTAATTATGCTGTCCATCTGGGAATCTGGTTTCTGCAGCAGAGAAAAACAGTGAGACATGTGATGGTTTAAAAAATCAGCACTGTCATGGTTATCCTGTTTGTCAGTGCCTCATTAATGACCAACAGTGGTAGCTACCTTTTTGTAAGGTTATTAGTTAAATCAGGCTCATCCAATGGCATTGCAAGGTTATCCAGTAGGGGCCTTTCTATCATAAGTTTGCATGTCCCCTCTTGTGCATATTTGTTTTCTCTGAGGGTACTCCAGTCTCCTCCCAAAGTCCAAAAACCAGCTTGTTAGATTGACTCTAAATTGCCCTTTTCAAGTGTGACCAAGCCAGGAGCTTCTTAAACAGTGTCTGGCTGTTTAGCTCTTCATGTTAACTCTATGATTTGCTGGCAATTAGTCCAAGATATAGACCCAACTTTTACACAATGACAGCTTGGACTGGTGATCCAGAACTTGATAAGCAGTATGGATCATGGATGGATGCTACCAGCCACACTTGGCTAATTGTGTCAGGCTTAGGTGCTCAGAACTATTTATGACAGTAGATACTCTGACAGAATCTTCTCAGTGTCCAGAGTGACTGTACTTAACTGCCATGATGTTCAACATAACAAGCAGAACAGTGAAGTGATGGTGTTACTCATTCATGATCAGTGGCTTTTAGTCACAGAAATAACAGCTTTGAGACTAGTGTCATGAGAAAAGGCAGTTTTTATCAAGAGTAGTTAAAAGAGGACTTAGCTAAAGGAATAAAGATCATCATATATTAATCTTCAAGGCATTGTTTTTTAGTTGAAGCTGCTCTTGTATGAAGTATAGCAGTGGACAAAACTCCCTTTCTGTGAAGGCCAAGATCTGGAACAGCCTACCACTCGCCATGAGGGAGTGCCTCACATTACAAACTTTCAAAATGCATGTCCACCAGTGGCTGAAAGCAAACCAGTCCCATAACCATTAACATTTAGAGTTATAAAATAAACTGTTTTGTGATGTGCACTTATTATGATATATTGTCCTGTTCAACGTACTGCTTTTGTGTGTGTGGTGCCTTTGCCATAACGTTTGTGTGTTACCTGCCTAAGGACTGCGGCTGTAAATTAGCATTGATGCTATAATCCGGCATATTTACATCAATTGTTTTGTGAATAGATGTTCATTAATGTGCACTATCCCTATTAAGTAAGTAAACAAATAAATACTTAAATATTTCAAATTCTGAAAGGAAAATTGTAACAATAAAATTTTTTTAGAAAAACGAAAGATAAGGTATCTTAAGAAAAAAATAAAATACTTAAGCAAAGCTATATAAGCTGAGAATAAAATATACAGTGCTTAACAAATTCATTAAACCACTTAATTTAAGGTTAATGCCACAGCTTTCTTAAATTAACAGCATTTGTAATTAGCAAAATCACTGTTTATGTTTCTGTGCATCAGTATGTGGAAGCTTTTTTGAATGGAATGATATTTTTAATTCTAAAATATTATGTTATCCACAAATTTTCAAGTTTACTGTTAAAAAAACAGAAAAATCTGTAAAGCACATTATGATTTCTTGACAAGGATGCCATCTTAGTTATTTGCTTGCATTTCTGAACAGATTAGTGGATTAATTACATGCTTGACTAATTTTTGACTCAAATTTGGGTTAAAAAAAAAGGTGAATTCAGTTTGAAATACCTACTTGTTGCTGAAAATTTCCATCCAATAACAAAAATATTGCCAGTTTAAAACATTTATTTTCTTTTTAAAACAAGTTGTTTCTTCAGAACTAATAAAATAGTTGACCAGGGTCTACATTAAATTAATACATTTTTTTTTGTTCACAGTGGAGATTTTGCACATTTTAATTGCTCCATACTTTGAATTAATGTTTAAGTTAACAGCATCCAATGAGCAACCAGTATGCCGCTAATTAGCACGCTAACACGCAATGAGTTGAGAATTGTTAATATGCTACCAAAATCCAAATAACCTCTGCAAACTGACATACTCATTATTGATGCATTTATTGACGAAGCAACCTCTCCCTCTTCATTTATACTGCAAAAACAGGCCAGCTATTTATACATACCCCTCATGAGATAAATGGCTTCGGGAATGTGACACATCAATTCATAAAAGGCAAAATCCATGACTGATGCTGTTATTTCTCCAGAAAAACCTGCTGAGATGGACGTTTCTCTGGCTGAGTGGCTTCCTCAGGCCTCTACGGCCCAGTTCACCACATCAAACCCACGTCCCGACCCTTTGGCTTACACACAGCACCTTTCAGACACAGAGGCCTCCTGGGAAACTAAGAGGTCAACTGCACAGCGGCAAAAAAACATGTACTGACTCCAACAGTGAAGGAAACAACTAACCCCTTTTAATACCATGAGCAGTCAGCATCAAAAGAACACAAACATACCAAAGAGAAATAAAACACAAGTAAGAGACCATCAGGGGCTGAAAATCAGAAAAACTCACATCCTGGAGGTTCAAAATTAAGGCTGGCCAATGAGCATTTAGACAATCTCAGTCAGAACAAAATGGCAGAGAGCTAGGCCACATCTCTCCTCTAGATGGCAGTGTTTCCTTCTCCATTAGAGAGAATCACTCGTCACCCTCACCAGGCTGCACTTGTCACTGGGAGAACTGGTGCATCACAATAAGAATGGTGTTTTACAGGAGGCCTTCAAAGAGGAAACGCTTCATTATGAACTGACATCATTACTGTAATCTCTATTAACCCCATACAGAGCAGAGCCCACTGTGAAAGTAATACGATAAAGGCTCACTTAATTACATGTAAATGATGGCACTTGCAGTAAGGGACATGGGGTGATCTCAGTGTGAGGGTGCTGTATAATGAGACTATAGGATCAGATTGAAGGTCCAACCAGGTAACAAATGAAGTGTCCCTAAAGAGTTATTCAGCATATAAAAAGCATACAAAACACTGTGGTGTGATCAAAGATGAACTTGGGTGCGATAAAATATTTTCTCCATTACAGTATAGTTATGTTTGAAGAGGAGTACGACAAAGTACCCTCAGGATCTCATTTTTAGTATCAATAACAATACAACAACAAACCAAACTGTGGGCTACTGTTGACCATTTGCACGCTTCATTTCAGCTGGCTGCCAAAAACAATCCCATCAGTCATGTAACTTAATGGGCATTTGTGCTAAATGAAACAAAATGTATCAAACCAGTTATCTACTGTTGTGTGGTGGACTATTCTACCAAGGCTTTTAATGTTAGTTTTATATCTCTGTGAATCATATTATTCACCAACATTTTTTGTTTTGTTTTTGTGTCTTGCCTCACTCCTGAGTCCATGACAAGTAGAAAGACACAAACTGTCTGGAGAGTAACGTGAAAAAGACAGGCAGAGCTCGCCAAATTCTAATTTGCTTAGCTCAAACACTGGGAGTCAATGGGGAGTGTTGGTCTTCCTCTGCCAACAGTCAGATGAACTGTTCTGCAAATCTAAACAGTTTAAAGAGACTAAGATTCAAACTTTATGTAATTTCTGTTACAACCCGCTCTTAGGCTGTAACAAGAATGGGAGGCGTGACAAGGTAGATACAGTTTAGACCAATAGTTTTTTGACAGCTATCCAAGGCAGTCACATTTCAATTCAACTTTAAACACAGAAATGAACAGCCACTCCATGGTGCACACCAGAGAGCAAGAGAGGGCACTGATCCAGGAGCCAGCTTTTAAAGGGGAGACTAAACCTGGCCCAGGAGTAGCTCATTCACCTGATGAGGTCCCTGCTTTCACCTGCTCCTGCAATCAGAAACAAAAACCAGCAAAAAAGGAAAGCGGGAACACCTAGTGTTCTGGAGGGGTCGTCACATTTCCAAAAGAAATACACATATGTATTTAGTCCTAGAAAAAATCATCCCCATCCTCTCTTACAAAGTTGGTCATAATCATCAGTACCAATCTGCTGTAAACAGAGGTTTTGTTTTGTTGACTTACTTACAAAAACGCCCGCGGTGGTTTATGCATACGCCCTGCAGTTTAGTTACATATGAAAATTACTACTGAATAACATGGAGTGCTAGTCTTAGTCTCAAAATAGATAACGTAACACAAAACCGTAAATAAACGAGTAAAAATGGGCAAAAAGGACCATCTAGAGTTACTGAAGAGTTTATCTGATGACTGTAGGCAAAGGCAGGCTAAAGCTACCCACTGACACCAAGTGTTTGAGCTAAGCTAATTAGCAGTGGACAAGCTCTACCCGTAAAGAAGACATACTTTATTAACATACTTTATTAAGCCCTTGCGGGGAAATTCAATTCTTTACACTCTGTTGTTGAAACATGCTTTTACATACATAAGTTGAAGTATACATGCACATGAACAAACAAGTCCTATGATCATGCACTAATGGAGAGATGTCAAAGTGACGGCTTGCTGCTCCTGAAGAAGCGCTTCCGAGCAGTATGGGGGTTCAGTGCCTTGCTCAAGGGCACTTTGGCAGTACTCAGGAAGTCCGATGGCACCTCTCCAGCTACCAAACGAACTTCCAGACATGGTTTGGTGGGGATTCGAACTGGGCTACTGAGAGAATGGTGTCTATCTACTTGTCATGGACTCAGGAGTGAAGCAAGACACAAAAACAAACAAAAAAAAATTGTCGTATTCCTTTAAACTTTCATTTGCAAGATATGTACCTTATGGGCTAATGCTAACCCTAGAGACTCCCAAGTAAACTAGTGATTAAAAATGGCTGTCTTTTTGCACTGAACAGTCAGTGTAAGTTTTATACTTAAAGATGAACTTACATTCAGCTATATCTTTTGAGCTTTAAAAGGCCAAGGTGGGTCTGCAGTATAAAGGAGGATCTGCCTGAGAAGTGCCACAGACTGCATGTTAACAGGTAGGTATGTGATTAGTTTCAATAGAAGAGGCTGTTTATGACTCTTATAAGGTAATACTTAGCTAAGGTAATGAAGATCATAACATGTAAAAAGTGTTTAAATCAATAAGCAGTAATAGGATATAGGGTTAATGATGCTGGAGTCCTGCTGTGACATTCAGATGGTAGAGTCAGAATTTGCATAAACTACACAAAAACATGGCTCCATCCTCTGGGAGGTGGTGCAACAGTGTTGGGATATTTTCTTGGCACACTGTGGACTCTTAGTATCATTTGAGCATTGCTTTAAAACCACAGTCTATCCGAGTATTGTTGCTGATCATGTCTATCCTTTCATGACCACAGTGCACCCATCTTCTGATGGCTACTTCCAGCACAACATATCACAAAGCTCAAATCAGCCCAAACTGGTCTGAAGGCAAAGGAGGTCCAATCCAGTACGAGCAAGGTGTACCCGTGGTTGGTAGGTGTATGACTGCAGAACCCTGAGACAAGCATTTACTGTTCTGAGAAGACAGAGAAGTATCTGCTCTTCGTATTCACTCAGTCACAATAATGGCTCCTCACTGTTTTAATTATGTACTTGATTTGTGATTTTCAATTCAATTTGAGCCCAGAGGTCAAAAACTTCCATGCACTGTGGTATTAACTGCATCTTTAATGTGTACACATCAATAAAAAAGGAAATCCTCTTCACTCCAGTTTTTTTCCCTCACCTTAAGTAACACTGAAGATATCAAAGTGTAAGTGTGTATTTGTCAACTTAGCATGCGTAATGCCAAATGAAGGTGCTGTATCTGTGCCAATCTTGGTGTGAAAAATGGTGCAATTACATAGTCTATAAACACTAAATGAAGCCAAAGATTAAATTCCAAATGAATCAGCAGAGAACATTTATCTAAACCTATTAAAACTGTCAAAATTAAAAGGTTTCTTTCTGAAAGCCAAATCTAAAACACCTTCCATCTGGATGTTTTTGGGAAATGCCCACTGTAATAAAATCTTGTCTTGAAGATAATTTTGCAGAGCTCTGTGTTTATTAATTCCAAATAAACCAGGCAGTGCCAAAAACACTAAATGATTAACTGAACATTTTCTGTGAGGATTTAGAGATGATTGGGGGATTTAACGACGCCGCTCTCAACAGTTTAAAGCTGTTTCTGTCTGGTTAAAATTAAGAGGGCTGTGAAAATGTTGAAATAAAAATACTGGACAAAATTTTACGGGGCCTATTTCTATATAGCAAAAAGTCAAATTAATATGATTATTGCATGCAATCTTTAGTTAATACTGTATTAAATGTAATATTATGAAATCCCCACATCTTTTATAATTAAAGATTCATCTGTGGCCAAGGAAACCTGCAGCTTATGGCTGTGGTTTTCCCCTCTAACATTGCTGGAACTAGCAACAATGATAATCCAGGCAGTAAAACAAAATTTACAAATATTCAAAAAGCTTAAAATTATTATGTAGCACATGAGAAAAAGGGGAAAAGTAAATATGATATGTATTTTTAACATACAGTATGTAAAGAGTAGTCACAGTCGGCATGATTTGGCTCTGTCTGTCAAAAAACTTGTGTTTAAAGCCATTTTCATAAATGCAACCCTGATATTGTTAGAATATTGTCTGGGCATCCTGCCGTGCAGGGGTGGGCAGTAATGACATAGATTTACTTGAGTACTGTACTTAAAGGTGTAGTGTGTAGAAGTAGGCAGCATTTCACCATACAGAAATGGTGAATATAGGATATAATGTTTCTATTTGTATGTTATATCCATTGAAATCGATGTACAGTCATCCCCCTAAAACTTTCTTTTTCTCTTTATGAAGTTAGAAAAAGCTTTTAATATTTATGTACCGTGGGTCTCCCCTTTGTGCAGGCTGACATAACGATCTACCGTGTTGGCTGCTGGTGGGTTTTGGGGACAAAAAGGGTGAAACATCGAATACAAGTCTGGTCACCGGTCCTGGAATCTACCTGGATAGCATGTGAAGAAGAAAAAGAGAGAGAGCGGGTATTACAAGAGAAGAAGATGGCGGGTTGTTTGTTGAAGAGGAAATGATTGCGTGTTGGACTGAAGGATCTGAATTGCCCTTTTCACAATCCTTTTTGGTCTTCTCCGGCTGTCATCGCTTAGTATTGTGATGTTTTAGTAACAGATGGGCTCATTCCAAAATCTGAATGTTAGATGTCACTAAATGACAATTTCTACACACTGCACCTTCACCTTCAAATTCTGTGTTGGTGAACAGATGAACAATTTATATCCTAAATTTGGTGTTACTTGTTAATAAGTGTATCAACAGCATCGGCAAAAGACTTTAGAGAAGCACTGAAGCACACAGAAGTGAATATGATGAAGTGCATGATGATAACACTGGAGAAAGAAAGCTGCAGAGTTTAAGCTCTGTATCCAAAAGTGGAGAATGACGGCTCTATTAATGAGAGGAAGACCTGGTGGTGATCATTTTATAGAAGATGTTATTCAGAACTTTGATGATGTGCATAGAAACAATTCAAAAGATGCAGAGTGAGTTTGTGTTTCCACTCTCACAATCAGATACACTTTTGATAATGTCAGCTCTCCCCACTCGCCTCAGATAATTCACTCCTTCTATCAAACTTCGGCTTGCCCGAATGTAGCACGGATAAATTACTAGGTTGCACGAGGACTTCAAAAAATACCAAACAATCATATAATAATCTTTTCAAGTGAGACTTCTGATCAGAAATTACTAAAGCTACAACTTACAAATTGCCTCTAGACAAGTCATATTTTCCTGCTGGTTAAACCCTCAATCTTTGACTAATTGTGTTTACAACACTCGCCTCCAATGAGATGTATTAATCTGAGGAGCTCAGACATGCACATAAATCTGTTCCGGTAATAAGTGAACAGGAACTTCCTTGTATATTGGTAAATTAGAAAATGGACTCTCAGAACAACAGAACATGTTTGTCTTCATTAATTTACTGAGATTTCATTATCGTCTCATTATTTTATTAAACTGAGCTCATGCATTACTCTTGAAGGAGCTCAGGTTGAGAACATTTCCTCACAACAGCAGAGACTGTATGTCTGTGTCTAACTGAAGAAAGTGATCAACATTTGATCAAACTGGTTTCTGACTGATGTTGCATTTCCATAATGATTTGATCAAACGTGCATATTTGATACAGAGCCCTGAATCATCATTTTGTGAAGTTTTTGGTGCCCACGTTCTCCTTGAAATGCTTCTTTTGAAGCGGATGGTACAAAAGGAATGTACCAGAAGAATTTATTACATATTTAAGACTTTCTCTGAACTCCTACTCGGCACCAGTTTGGCTGACATTCATTCTGAATTAACATTTTTGTTCTGTTCATTATTCTGCATGAATCCTTCAGCCTTGATGATATGATTAATTTGTTGCTATAATTTTTTTAATCCACAGTTGGTAGTAATAAGGTTTAATATCCATGTGAAATCTGACCTGTTTCTCAGTTTAAAATAATGGGTCATTCTGTCAGTGTTTTGCTCAAGTTTGAGATTAGATTGAAGAGACTTAGGCAACGTTAAAGCCTCATAATGATTGCAAGTGGCCCATATGTGTTCAATATATGAATTATTTTGACAGTCTGAACAGCACAAATCTGTTTTCTTTTCAAATCTGACCTAGGCCACTTTCATATGTGATCCCAAATCAGATACATATTTCATGTTTCACAAAGCAACCTCACCCTGAATGTTGATGTTGCATGTCATCTGACTTCTATGTTACTGAAGTGAGATAGATGTCACAAATCTGTGACAGAGGAGGCAAGACACGACCAGATCCAACGTAAATGATGGACGAAACGATTATGGATGAACTTTGTCTGTAAAGCCCCTCTCATCACAAAAGCTCAGAGAACACATCCTCACATCCCTCTGAACAGAGGCAGCAGCCACTGCTCCACAAAAGGCCATTGTTAAAATGTCTGCTCTCTTTCTTCTCAGACTTCTTCTTCTTTATCACATTGTCATCATTTTGTCAGCTCTGATTACACCACAACTGCAAAACTGACACACACACACTGACATGCGCAACATCCATATTTACTTCTGTAAACACAGTTTGCTGTGTGTGACGTCACATCTTCTTACGTGCGTTACGTTCTTACGTACGTCACTTCAGGGCTGAAGATGGTTTATATGATGGCAGTCATATTTTCATCTGCTGAGAGGTTATGTTATTGCTGGCATCTGTTTGTTTTTTTGTTAGTTTGTGTGTTTGTTAGTTAGTTTTTTGGTTTGTTTCTCTGTTAGCAAGATAACTCAAAAAGTTATGGACGGATTTCGAGGAAATTTTCAGGAAATGTCCGGATTGGGACAAGGAACAAATGATTAGATTTGGGGAGTGATGAAAAAATATGATTTTTGTGAATAACTACTGAACTAAAATAGATATCATGATGAATCCAATTGCTAATGGTATGTTTTCATGGTCAATGAATCTAAATTTAGATGATATAAAGGTAGGACTAATATCTATGGTGAAAATCACAATATGGGAGAGGACTGTGGCACTGACATAGGTCTGTGCTTTCCGAGTGCTTTTCTAGTTTTATTATAAAGTCAACAACCAGAAAATATTGGATATCTACAAAAATCAGAATTGAGCATTAAGAACTATAGTCTGAACTTATCCTCTAAGAGCCCATATTTTGTCTTGACTAAGAGTGATATGTTCAGTGTTATGCCAACTTGAACCTATGGGCTGAGACTGCTTTCACACTTAAAATATTTAGTCTGGATCAAATGGTTTACTTCTTATAAAATTTTGTTGATTTGGGTTATTGTGAGCCATCTCAAGCAGTTGCTCTTGTGCAAATGGTTCAAGTGGGAGAAGTTCTGCTTTTATGGACTATCTGTCTTATACTTAGACACACGCTTTCACATGAAGGAGACATGTAAGACACTTTAAAAGGCATATAAATCTCAAAAAAGCATTTTATGAGCTGGTGAAGGTGTTCTTATCTTCTGTCATGCAGTGCTACATGAGTCACTACCTCTGAAAAACCTCCCACTGGACCATTGTACATTTTTCATATCATCCTGTTTGTCTGTTTAGCTCTATGATGACTCAGTGCAGCGTGTACCTTTGGCAAGCCCACCCAAGACCTGAAACCTTCAAGGTAAAAGAAAAATCATCCTCCTACTCACAGAATTCGAAATTGAAAAATATCTGAAAAGCTGGAGGAGAATCGAGGGCTGCAGATACAGTCAGCCCATCTGCCTCTACCTTCTTCCTGTGCTTCTCTCTGAGCATGAATTTAAGATGAAAACATACATCCAGCCCCTCAGCTCAGAAAAAGAGTCTGATCCTGAAAAGTAATCCTGAAAAATGAAACAGAGAGGATGGAATCAGGGATGTGAAAAATTAAGTTCTTACAGTAATGCTGATTCATCGTGGAAACACATTTTCCTGAATATGTATGCATCAAATCAACTCTTTTTGTCCTGCCAGATGGATAATCAAAACCTTATAATAACTACCATACAAAATAAGACACTGTAAAGACTTTCCAAGGATGGAAACCTGACATCTACCTGCATCTAAATACAGTTTTCCTCATCTCTTAGTTGTTTATGGTCAGACTGAGACTTTACAGAGACTGAGTGCATTTGTGGCACTGCAAACTTTAATCCTGTAAACACAAGGGATGGGAAATCAGTAAGACTTCATTGCTGCCAATGCGAGTACCAATTCTGCTTATCGATTTTTTAACAACTTCCTATGAACAACAAACCTGCACAGGTTTTCAACAACATCAAATATGCCTCTCCTGATTATTTATACCATGCTGCACAGATGAATGCTTCTGCAAGTTTTTGGTGTTTTCAACCACCAACATTTTGCCGCACTTTGCATATTTATGTTGAAAATTAAGCCACACCTTTGACCACCCCTGTCTCTTGTCTTTTATGATTTATTTCTGAATTCTGTTGCCCTCCTCTAATTACAGCATAATGTCCTCGATTTTCAAGACATCGAAACCAAAACAGGAAATGGTCAAATGGAACTGATGAACAAGAAGACCAATGATATTGATACCTTGAGGGAAATCTCATTGATTCTCAACAGGAATTGGTTTGCAGATCCCAGTAAACAATGGAAAACTCAACTTATTTTATATTATTTTTTATTATTATATTATTCAACTATTTATAAAATCCATAAAACAAGAACTATGATGGAAAAAAAGATGATGAAAAGGAAGAATTAGGCAAAAATATGGCAAAGGGATGGCAAGAAAACAATCAAAATGATACTAATGCCATTATTACCTCCGCCAAGGAGGATATGTTTTCGGGAGAGTTTGTGTGTCTGTCTGTCTGTCTGTCCGTCTGTCCATCTGTCCATCTGTCCGTCTGTGAACAAAATAACTCAAAAAGTTATGGATGGATTTTGATGAAATTTCCAGGAAATGTTCAGCATGGGAAAAGGAAGAACTGATTCGATTTTGGTGTTGATCCGGAGCAGCATCTGGCCGCCATGGCGAAAAATTTGATTTCTGTGAATAACTACTGAACCACAATAGATATCATTATGAATGCAGTTGCTAATGGTATGTTTTCATGGTCAAAGAATCTAAATATTTACATGAAATGAAGGTAGGACTAATATTTATTTTAAAAATCACAATATGGCTAAGGACTGTGGCGCTGGCGAGTGCTTTTCTAGTTTACAATATTTTTACATTATTTAAACAGAAAATACAGCTAAACCACCAATAAATGATTCACAATTGTCTGTGAATCCTCTCTCTGCTCTCAATGACGTCACAATTTGTATGATGGACTGATGGTTCCTCTCACAGAGTGGCATTTTTTTTCTAAGATTGTAGTCGGATTCATGTTTAAAGATGACAAAATTAAACTTTTGGAGTCATAAAGTTTTGTTTATAATGCAGCATTTATGGGCCTGAGTTTAAAGATGAAGCCTTGTAGTGATTCTAACTTTGGTGTGTTATTTTGCGTTCATCCAAAGTGAGATTGATGCAGCAGCATACTGATTTAGCAACTGCTGTTAACTGTTGTTTCCTTATGTAAATTTTAAACATGACACACAAGCAGGTTGGAAACTTTAACTTCATGAAAAATAGCATCAATAAATAGCCAAATATAATTCAAAACAATTTCATTAATTCATCATATTTTGCCTGCTTTCTCCCTGGGCTATTCTTTCTCTTGTCAGTGCTCAGCTTTTCCATGAGGTTTGACATATTTTCTCTAAAACCACCATTCGTTAGCCACTAAAACACACCAGCACGCAGCTAGCTAACTGCCAATGTGTTGGCTGACTAAAGTGTTAAATAAAAATGAGCTGAACTGAAAACAGAAACTCAAAACTCTCCAGTGGCTTTCTCTCCGTTTCTCCTCACACTATAAATATAACTGTAACTCATAATAAAACTGGATTTATAATGACCAATGATTACTATTATAAAGTCTTTTAAATTATCACAGGTGCTTGGACTGTGGTTATACAGCATCATTAGCACATTATAACACATCATGATGCACCAAAAACATGCTTATAACATGTTTATAATGCATTGTTAAGGGAGGCTGCATAGGAAGTGTTAGCAACTTTTTTTGCCCATGAAGAGCAGATATATTTTCGAGCTCCTAATGACTGTAAGACGATGAGAGAACAGCTTCATGAGAAATGTCGTCCACTTTCTGTTCTTATGCAGAACACTGAGCGCCTCTTGCAGAAAAGGGGAACAAGAAGTCCTGGTACATTGAGGAAACTGAACTCACTAAATGCACCAGAAGTAAAAGAGTTTCATATGTAAACACAATAATGATAAATAAGAAAGAAGCTTAGCTTGAAATTAAGACAGAATTGTAATTAAGTCCCACAAGTGGTCGGTTTTATGTGCGTGCAGCGGTCCAGATGCATGTGGGCATAATTACTCTCCTCTGTCTGCAGTAGTAATGACTTGGGTTAAGAGAGTAAACAAGTCCTGTGGTGTGCTGACAAAGACAAATGACAAACTCACATCCCTCCCTTTAACCCTCATTCTTCTCTTGAACGTCCAGCTGGGCATAGCCTGCACTGCACTTTGGTTCTCCATGCTTGAATGTCTGATTTCAGTGCAGGACGGGAGATAGAGTCGTAGAAGAGAAGACATAAAGAAAAAGGATGCTCTAATTATCTAATTGGCCACTTGTGGTCTCCTCTCAGTGGAAATGGCCTCCTAACAGCTCTATAATGGGCTCCGTCTCACACAGGTGCTTTCACTGCGATGAGCCAGATACCAAAACAGATGGAGGGGCTTCATCTTAGTCTTTCTCCTACAGTCAGTTTTTACCCCCAGCCCCACCATCAGTTGTTCTACTTTAATACCCGATCCCCAGACTGGATACTTAAAAAGCACAAACATTTTGGTTCAGATCATTTTTATGGCACTACCCCAGAGATAATCAGAATCAAAGGATTATCTAACTGGTTGTCCGTCTGCTTAGCAGTATGTCAGTCAACCAACCAATCAATCAATCAATCAATTATTAATTGAACAGTGCCAATTCATAACAATATTATCTCAAGACATCTTACAACAGAGCAAGCTGAAGAGAAACTCTTAATGTTATGGATATGCATGCAGATAGATAGATAGATAGATAGATAGATAGATAGATAGATAGATAGATAGATAGATAGATAGATAGATAGATAGATAGATAGATAGATAGATAGATAGATAGATAGATAGATAGAAATACACACATCCAACAACCAAAAATGATCCACATAGCCAATCATGAATCCCTCCATCATGGTGGCAAGAAATTAAACTCTGTTTCGCAGTAGGAAATCTTGAATGTGGATCCCAGTCTTATGATGAACAGCCATCCATGCTGTGCTGTGTTGGGTGTGCCCATCCATCACAGCCAACTGTGTGACAGAGGAAAGTTCATAATGTTATAAAAATCTATCATTCCTGAGTTGTAGGTGGACTTGATAAAACAATTGAAGGTCAATGATCAATACCATTGGATTTCCTATTTATTCCACAATTTTACAAGAACAATTCAAGAGATTTAAAAAAAAAAATTCACACGAATGTCCATATTATTCCGGGATAAAATGACATTTGAGAACATAAGTCAAGGTTACTCTGGTTCATTCTCATTTTGTGCTTGTGAACACAGTAGCTCAACATTACTTTCAAGAGCCCTAATTATGCTTTTTAATTTATATGCCCTTCAGTGTGTTGTACATGTTTCTTCCACATGATAGACCACTTCTGTGTGTGAAATAAAATGTCTGCAGCATCAGGACTTCTCCCTTTTACTGTCTTTACAGTGCCAGTAGCTGCCTGAAAAAGCTTGTTACACTGCATCCCCAGAAATGTCCTTCCAGTGTGAGGCCCCAGTTTTATCAGCAGTTTAGCCCTTTAAGGCCCAAGAACGTAGATTATAGCCAGAAAATTCTAATATTTTGGAGATTAAATTTTTATTTCACTTTCTGCGAAAATCTAACAAAAAATGAAATGTCCATAAAATTCAACATGTAGATTTTTGGTATCTCATTTGGTACATTAGGTGTTTTTGGCAACTGATAATCCATTTGAGGACATTTTTATCATTTATCTCATTGTATTCAGATGGTTTTTTTTGTAATTTGTTGATCATATTGGGTAGTTTGAAGTATTATAAAAGTGTGTATCAAATATGATACAATTGGCTTTATAGAGTTAAGCCCATTAAATGCAGGGATGTAAACAATACTGCAGCAAGCAGAGCTAAGCTGACCAATTACCACAGAGAAGTGAGATCTGTGGGATCAGTCGCATGCTTTTACCGACAGATACACATTCCATTGGATAAGTTTATTGCTTTATTTAATTGCTTAGATAACTAGTCTGGTCCTAGACTGCTTCTCAATAGATCGAGAATGCTTCTCTAGTCTGAGCCAAGACTGCCTTTCTACAGAGGGAGAGAGAACAGAACACTCACAACACAACGGTACAATCATATCCTCTCTTTTATTCAGTGTCGTACAAAAGAATATGTAGCACTCAAGTAAATCCTCCTTGAATCAGCAAAACCTGAGTTTGGGAGAAGATCAACTCTGTTCCCACAAACATGATCATTTAACATTCACACATGTGGAAAAATAGTGACCTACTCTATCACAACACAACAAAAACCTTGCAGGACCAAGCTGAACAATGCGAGCCACTGAATATTAAAAAAAGGGGGTAAAGTTGGATATTTTCACACTATGCATATTAGGGGTAGCCTAAAAGGTGGTGATGAACTATAACCACAGACAAAGTAGTTATTGTGAAATCTTAATTTGATAAATTGCATACATGTTGCTGATGACTAGCTGAAAGCCCTCTGTGTTCAGAGCTTTCACAAAGCAGATTTTCACTTTGTTGCTGCACTGAACTTGAATTTTTCTGTTGTTTTTCTCCAGTTTATCTTTTTTTTTATGTCTTGTGTTTTGGAGTGAAGTCAAAAAGCCTGAACAAGAGCCACCAAGGGCATATTTGTCTCTCCTCTTTCTTTCATTAAGTTGATTTGAAATCTCAGCACAGCCTCTGAGATCTGCTTTGTGTTTGTGATGCTTGGGCCAATCACGCAACCCTACTGCCTCTGAAAGTGCGTCAAAAGATGCTGTGAAGGATAAATAACTTTACTTTGTTGTGCTACGATTCATCTACAGTATAAAGCATTGATTCTTGAGACAGTGCATTAATGTCATGATTAATGTGCGTGTGTGTTTCTGTGCGTGTACCACATTGCTTTAAAAAGAAAAACAGAGACTGACACATGTCTGACTAAGTGTTTGAAAGTGTTTTGTCTGCCTTGAGTTTGGAAAGCTTCCTGTTAAAACCCTCGGAGCTGGAAGGTTAAACTCAGTGACAGGAGCTGGCAATGGGGTTGCCTGGCAACCGGCTGTGTAGTGTCAGACCAGGCAGACTGCAGAGTCAAAAACATAAACCAAGCTTTCTTTAGGAACGGCCCCATTCCCCTCTGCTGCACTGGTGTCTGTATGCTTCATGCTGGTCAGCATGTTCACTTGTACAGGTCCTTGTAAATGCCTTCCATTTTCTATATTTTTTGCCAGTTTGTTGGCCTGTTTATTTGCTAGCAAGAATACTTAAAAACTACTGGATGATATTTGATGAAATTTTCAGTACATGTTGGTAATGGTCCAACTTGAGACTCTATTTACACTACAACAAAATGGGGAAAATGGAGACTTTTGCCTTTTTTGCACCTTCCATTTACATGCGAGCAGTGCCTGGAGTGCCTAATTCTGAAAACTTCTGAAACCGAGGTCTAGAACAAAATTGTTGAAATCATTTTGGTGTCACATGTCCATGTAAATAAGAATCAGCATTTTCAGGAAAAACAATGACGCACAATGCTTGAGCAGTACTCTATCAGATGAAGGTTGCATGCACCTAGCAACATTATCATTTATCATAATATCAACATGGTTCTGAGTGCTGGGTGTGGGTTTTCAGGGTCAAGGAATCATATTATGATGATAACGTTATCATGGAACTGTTGCTTATAGATGTAACAGCAGAATGAGAGCTACCTTGGCAGAAGTTTGTGCTGTCTGAGTGTTTCCTAGAACAAATATCATCCTTTCCAAGCAACACACTGACCTGAATACTATCAACCACCTGGTTGGGGACCAGTACCAGGCCATAGAGGATTTGGTTCCAGGCTGTTTAATCACTGATTTTTGAATAAGGGAAACTGAGGGCTGTTGTATTTTTAAATAATTATTGGATTCACCACACCACACACATTACCACTGTGATGTATGAAAAAGGTACAACTTGAGATGAGTTTGTGGTTAAATAAAATTCATGCTCTCTTCCACTTAAAGAGACTGTGAGGAGTTTCTAAGTAATTACAAAAAAGTCTCACTTTTAGATATATGCCTGATCGAAATACACACTTTAAGATGAGTTTCATAGCATCAATAGGTTATCTATAAATGCTATTCCTTAGCCTTCCGGTCGGGCCGGACAGAGCTGGACTGGCCTGGATACTCAACTTTGGGAACAAGACAATAAAAACTACGATACTAAGTTTTCCAAAAATTGCTTGTTGTCACACATCATAAACTACCGTTACATAACTAGAGAGAGATACATTACCTCGTCGCTTCGCATCCTGTAAGTTGTTGAAAAAAAGAAGTTGTAAAGCAATACAGAGTTCTGAGGAAGGTCCAAGCTGCATTCATTAGCATCACAACAAAGGCACGCTTTGGCTTGTGTCTTTTGGTGCGATCCAGTTGTAGTCAGAAGTAGGAATTTCCAAGTTTCGAGTAGGAAACTGCAACTGGAACGTCCTTCGAAGTCAGAATTTCCTACTGGGAACTCGGTGAAACCTCGCCACTCCCGAGCTAACAACAGCTAACAATAGCCTGGTAGATCGGCATGTTTTTTTCCGACTTCAATTGGAACGCCGATAAGTCGGAGATGATGTCACTCCCAGTTCCGAGGTTATTGGAACGCAGCAGTATGACAGTCGCCGCTTGTGCTCATGGGTAGCAGACTCCTAATGTCGCCTGTAACAGATTCTCCTCATAACACCTTTAAGCTTCAATTGTCACTCTAAAAAATATTTGGTTCTGTATGATGTTTGTAAGTGAAGGATGGTCAAGGCACACAAGATACCAACTTCCTGATGTGAAAGGATTCGATTCAGAGGTAAGACCTGAAACGACACCCATCAATAATCAATAGAAAGATCACGTCAGCTAAGACTGATGACCAATGGATGAAACACACACTGTAAGCATTGTATGAAAAATGTTTCACAAAATGTTTCCCTGTGCTCAAAAGGTGTTGTGGTTTAATTAGTTATCGTGTCAATGTGTGACTTTCATCTGATTGTGTTCCAATGCCTTTGTAAGGCAGCTGATAAAAAACTGAGTCCTTGTCAGTGTCTCTTTATTTAGGTTTGGAAACAAGCCATGTCTCCCTCTGATACTAATGTTTATCTGACAGCAGCACTGGCAACATATCTATATTTTAATGAGAAGGGTACACAGACTCTGCATGAGTATTGATCAGATCTTTAATCCCTGGTGGTGATAACAGACTTGCCACTTCTCTGACAGCTCATGCATATCAGCAATGCGACAACTGGTTGCAAATCATACCAAAACAAGTTAAAAGTTTCATTTTTACTCCCCCTATAAGCAGTATATTTAACAAAATTAAACAAAGCAACGATGTCTAATTGGATGATTTAGTTAAAAATTGAGCACTTCTATCATCTTCTCTGATCATAAGAGTGAAGAGATCTGCGACGAATGATGAGATAATTACAGATGGTTTGTGTTCAGAGGCAGTGTGGTCTAACTGTCTGGTTTTTAATTTGACACATGACAACATTTTATAGTATCATTCTCAAAGCACGTGGAAAAAATGTGGCTTAATGTGCAATGGAAACAAACGTTTGTATTGGTTACTGCATACCAGATGCTGCTCCACAGTCAGTTTAATCAGGTTAATTGCAAAAGAATTAACATTTCAGGACCGAGCCCTTCATCAGACATTAACAGGTGAAAATGCTGCCTCCATTTATACAGTTTAGGGGGTCACCTAATCTGTCATATGATAATTTGAATTATGCAATGGAAAATACAAAATCATAAACCCTTGTCCGCATAGCAATAACAAAAAGGATAACACTTCAGTATACAAGACTATATGCGATATACAAAAATGTATTTCTTATCAGTATAATCCATGATTTTGATTGATTGTAAGGTTTGCCCATGCTAAACTGCAACAAAAGTGAAATTATCTGTATTAAATAAAGATTTAGGAGATGTCATTTTCTAAAATACAGGTGGTCTCAGGGGGTGCAAAGTTATACCAAGAATATTTATGTTTCTTAAAGGTTGCTTAGCTAAATATGTAAGGTTTATGAACTCTTAAAAGGTGTCCTTGTGATCTTTGCCTGATCTCTAAATTTTAATCCAAGCATTTTCCAAGTGCCATGATCATGAGAGGGTAGCTATGTTAAAGGATAAGTTCGGTTTCTACAGCTTTCACATTGTTTATAGAATGAAGTAGAACAATATACTCACCCAGAAGGCTTTCCTGATCCAAACAGTGCTTTGGGAGATATTTAGATCTAAAAACGAGCGGCGGAAATCTGTATAATGGTAGCACACAGGGCATGCATAGCGTTGCTCCTAAAACTGCATTAATCGTCACCAATATTTCATCATGGTCCGCTCGCGCTACTCCTCCAAGACAGTCCGAGGTCGCTCCACCCATGTTTTTGTGACTGTGCTGACCTCTGAACTGGAAACTTTCTTCACGGCTACCGCGCATGCGCAGTATGGCTTCCTCCTTTCGATGAGCTCCTCATCTGTATACTCTGGCTCGAAACTGTAAGGACACCCATTATATTCAAAGTTCTCGTCCACAACATGTTCATCCGATAGATATTTGTCCATTTTGGACAAAACTGGAAGAAGAAAGTTGTTCAGTAGCCGGCGGTCGCCCCTGAAACAATGAGCCGTACTGCGCATGCGCGGCAGCCGTGAAGAAAGTTTCCAGTTCAGAGGTCAGCACAGTCACAAAGACATGGGTGGAGCGACCCGGACTGTCTTGGTGGAGTAGCGTGAGTGGATCATGATGAAATACTAGTGAAACTAATGAGTTTTTGGACGATTAATGCAGTTTTAGGAGCAACGCTATGCATGCCCTATGTGCTACCATTATACGGATGTCCGCCACTCGTTTTTGGATCTTAAATATGAGCACTTTTGGAAATCAGGTAGAAGCCTTCTGGGTGAGTATATCCTGTTCTACTTCACGCTACAGTTTTCTGTATAAGGAGCCATGGTGGATCAAACTGCCTGAAAATACTGATGTCTTGAATCACATGACTGAAAATCAGGGAGTAATATACTGCAACACAAAAAACATGAATAAACATATGAGTAAAGATCTTATGTTTCAAACTTAGATGCACACAGTTGATGTGTGCAGGACCTGAAACTTCACACTTGTGGTGAGAAACCTCATTGAATTGTCTTTGGCGCAGCATCTGCTTTGCAGAACTTGATCTCTTTTTGCTGCAGTTCTATCATCTATCCTCCAACATTTAACATTTGTAATATGTGCAAGCTTCTTCATTCCATGTAGTGGTTACTGCAAAAATACTTTTCTAATGTGTTTGTGCATCATGCAAGACACATAAATGAAGATACAGGAAATAAAAGCACTGCAGATTTCAAGAATTTTGATTTACAATTCAGAAAAGTGGAGCTTAAAAGCACACACACAGACTCTAGATGTGTGTTCATTTTCTCACGATAAGAAGCCTTTCTTGGTTATTTTCCCCTCAAAGCACGACAGCTGTGGACACACGGAGTGGTCAGAGCTCCAGCGGTCAGGGGCGTGGCGGACGGCACAGAAGAGTTTGTTTTAATATGTGTAGTCAGAAAATCCTCAGGGGAAATATCGCAGATTCTGCTGCAGATGTTTCACTGTGTTTGCATGCTTGGTATTGGGGTTGGGCCCTTTGATCTGAGGGAAAATGCACCGCAGAGGTTTGAAGCACGGCGAGTCAAAGTTCTGCACAGAAAGCAGATCAGAAAGCATTCCCATCTCCGGATTTTCCCAGGTTTCCCTGCAGAGTTACCTTCTGTGATCAGAGACCTGGGAATACCACGGCCTGTCGCCTTGATCCATCTCTCTCTTGGCACAGCCTGAAACCATTTGGCATCCCAAGTGGAAACTCTGGATAGTGTGCCAGCAGTGGCAAACCACCAATGCCTGCAAACTTCCGCCCACAAGGTTCATTTTTATATTAACTCTGCTCTATCATCAGTGTCTAGATTTGCCATCTGCAGGATGCTGCTGTCAATGCAGAAAGGAGAAAAGATAAGACAAAGAAGGGTAGATTTACAAAAAGACAGGTGCATTATCTTTTGTTGTGCTTCATTTGGCTATTTAACCTTTTATTAATCCGGATCCAGGTGTGCAACACTATTAAATGTAAATACAAAGATAAAGAGAAAACTGAATGAGCTTTGTGGAAAGTCAAAAACAATGAAGCATTCAGATGATGAAAGATCCAAACATGGACCCCAGTGTGTTTAATCCGTCTAGCCTTGAAAAAATATTGTGCAATTGATCTTTCTCATCCAGACATGTGGTGATGTTCAGATATTTATCAAAGCACTGAAAAAAAAAATACGTAAACTGCACAAAAGTTTGTCTGTAAATGTTGGAAGACTCAATATTGATCCCTGAGGGATGCCTTCTTCATTTTTTTTCTGGAGCTTTAAATTTTATCTATGTATTAATTAAATTAAATACAAAGGAGAATCAGTTTTTACTAAAAGAACACAAACTTCAAATGCAAAAAAAATGTTCTGGGACTAAATGATAATCCTTGTAGGACACTGTTCTTAAAATTTAAGGGACTTTGATTAAAATTATTTTGAAATTAATAAGAGATTCCAGTCATGCCAAAGACCATCACAATATCTGACAGCATTTATACATTTTATTTAATACTTTACTGAACAATTTGTTTTAATTGTGTGAAAAGAGTTCCCTTAGCACATTGAACCAAAACTTAAGAGACACAGTGTTGATGTTTGTCTTAACATTTTAGGGGCCTGTTTATAACCTTTTTTGGGATGTGATGTGATGAACAAAGAACAAAATGTTTAAAAATGTCTTTAATGGGTAGACTCTTGAACAAATGTCATATACACCAAGTGCTTTCCTAAATATTGAGTAAATAAGGTAGTGTTCAGTGTTTTGATTTCTTGAAATGTTATTTATCTAGAGCACCTTAAAGGAATACTACACCCAAAGAACGATTTGGCCTCATTTTCTGCTCACCCTCATGCTGAACAACACTGTGGAGTAGTTTTGGAACATCTAGGATGCAGCCGGAGATCTGGGGGAATCCTCGCTGTCCACTGACACTGATATCATGACTTAGATAAGAGCCCGAACGAACAGTGTCCTTAAAAGTCCACAAAAAGTTGGTAATATTCCTCCATACTGCTCATGCGCTGTAATCCAAGTGTCCTGAGCGGGTAACGTCCACCATTTACTCGAAACGACATCATTTAGCACATGTTTATAGCCTAAACAGTACTACTTGGCATTTCTATGATACACTTAAGGGTGCCTACAGGAGCCGCGGCTGACCAAAACAAACAAATGCGCACTCTGCAATAACTAGGAGCGTAGAACAAGAAATCCCACATTCTGCTGTGAGTGTGAAGCCGTGGACAGACACAAGAGGGTCAGCAGAATGTGGGATTTCTTGTGTTCTTGTTCTCGCTCTGGTGCAGAGTGGCAAGGCTGTAGCATGATTTTAAGCTGTTATATTTTCACTTTGTCCTGAGATGATATTTTCCCTTAGTGTGGATCTTGAGTTTTACCACCAGAACACATAATTCTCAGAGTTTTATGTAAAAACAGTCTTTGCTAAGAGATTTCCTCAGAGTGAATGAGTTCGGTGTGTATTTCATATCTCTGTTATTGTTTCAGAGTATGACTCCTTTACAAAGCTGACATTTATATATAAAAATGTCAGACATTTATGAGGAAATAAGCAATAAAGCCTTTATATCCATATCCTACCACATAATTGTAAAAGCCATTCGGAAAATATGTGGTTTGGCTGAAGGATGTCTCGGGCCTTTCTGCTCAAGGTGTTTATATTCCAGTCCAAGTGAACAGCATAAATCTGTAAGAAATACAAGAATTGAGCATTATTATAACCTTTATTATGTGTAACACCAAATATACAACTGTGCTGGCTCACATGCTTTGTGAGCAATAGAATAAAGTGCTGATGGAAGACTATAAAGGACTTTCTTCTGGAAACCACGTCTGCATTCAGTCATTCTCACTTGTGATGAATACACTGGATTATTTTGTTGAAGCATTTCATGAAATTCTACAAACGAAATCTTAAACCAATATAGCCTTCTGAATTTATCAGGATGTTACAAATGAGTACTGGCATACAGAAAGGACATTTATCACTATGTTGTTGATCAAGTTGACTCTAAACTTAAAAAATTACTGATTTTACCATGAAAAAAAACATATGATGTATTTTTATGTAGTTGCTGCGGGGCAGATCAAATTTCCTGAGTTCTAAAACTTAACGGATGCTTGAGATACGCACCATGTCATGGAGACACCCTGCAATGCATGAATGGGCATGTTTTTAATGGATTCTAGCCACAACCTTAAAGAAAAGAGGAGGCTTCCGTGGGTGAAGTTTGCTGGTAACTGGCTGGAAGTTGGCATGCAGTTGGCAGAGAGAGGAAAATTGAAGTAGCTGGATTTGTATCTGTTGGGTCCTTAATATTGGCAGCACCTCTGTCTTGTGCTACGTTCACACCGCACGCTATTTGTACTACCTCTGCGATCACTCTCCATGCAAAGTCAATGTACAGCTGCGATGGGGTGGGGCTAACCCTCCCTCAGCGGTGTGTGAGTGTGTGACGGTGCCTGTGACAGACAGTTTTCATCTGGACTACAGAGGAACAATTTATGTCCGTGTGAGAAACACTAGTCAGTGAGGACATTAGTTCCGCCTAGACGGACCACAGAAAACTCACAGATAATGCTGCTGCAGGGCATCAGCTACAGTGTTTTGTGGTTGATAAGTGAGTGAAAAGGATACAGCTGGAATAATGTCCGCTTATATATCCTAATATATGATATATGATATGATTGCGGTGAAACTCGAGTGGACGTGACGTCACCGAGCGACAGCCGACGGCAATGGTTATCAAAATGAGGCATCTATGGACGCGCGACACTACGTCAGTGGGCGACGCGATTTTGGTAGCTGGGTCGCTTGGGGTGTGAACGCAGCATAAGTCCTGTAATGCACTTAACAATCAATCAGAAGATTCCAGCACAGCTCCAGCTGTTACATGTCAATGTGTGATTAGGTAAGACTCTTAACCCAAAGTTGTGTAGAAAGACTAGAGAAGTACTAAATAAGCGAAAGTCTATTTATCATTCAAGTTCATGTGAGTTGTGAATTGCCATTCAAGGGCCAAAACAGAAGCAAAAATGGCAGTGGATATAAAAAAGTAAAGAGATTTTAAAATTTAGTCAGAGATAGGTGCCAGCCTTACTGATCATGGACATAGATTTATTTCAGTAAATCACATCTGAAGGTGCCCCTCCTGGGTTTTTCATTGACCTTGTTATTTCTGTGTAGCTTTGACTAAGATATCTTATTGGCCTTTTGTGGCAGGCAGCCGTATGAGTGATATGGACTGGTCACACTTTAAAATACTAAGATAAACTCAATTAGTAAGAATCATTTTCAAACTGGCCTCCATTAAAACACTGTGCTTTGTTTAAATGTAGTTGAACATCCCTGGCTTATGACATGTTAACAACAAAAAAAATCTTGTGTCCTTAAATTGCTATTTTTCCCTCACTCGTTTTTCTTTTTGCTTCTTAATGATTGAAAGTGGCATGGTCCCTGCAGCACCTTTTTAACAGGGATAGTAGCATTTCTATATTAACATTTGCATCATGGAGAACATAATACAGGATGACAGTTCTGCAATACAACCCTTACAATGTGAAAAATCCTTTTGGCACAGGTTTCCTCTTCCTCCCATCTGAGATGTCCACAAAATGTTTGTGATTTCCTCTGCCCTCTTCCTCCATCAACATCAGATGTATCCAGCTGTCATGCATCAACAGGGTGAAAGGGTTTAAGGTTCTTGGCCTGTGGCAAACTTCACACTGGAAATATCCACGGGCCTTTTCCCCTTTAGGGCTTTCTTCACTTTAAGTGCTGTGAGATGAAAGTGCTGCATGGCAAATGCACCGTTAACATCTTGTACACATAAAGCATCTGACTTACACTACCCTGAAGTCATTCTCTCATTAAATACAGGCCCTTACCACGGATGCATTAAGTTGTAAATGAGCTGAGCCCAGGCCCTATTAAATGCAAACTCCCATCACTTAAGCCGCTGTAATTTTCTGCAGATCTATTACCTGGGTTCAGCCGGTAGCACCTTATGCATCATGTTGTGTTGTAAAAAACCTCAAACACATGTGGAGGTGAAGCTTTTATCAATTAGATGGAATGTAAATAATTGTTTTGTGGTTATGATAATTACAAAGTGACTCACTCGCTGTAGTTGAAAGTAACGTTGAGACCTCACAAGCTATTTAAGACACCGCAAGCTAGGCTAAAGTCTATGAGAGCCAAAGCTTAAGAAGCCAATAAAAACAGCCTCATTTAAACTGCTGTTAGCTGGCACACTGTACTTTGGGTGAAAACAGCCTCCACGCCCCGTCAACTTCATGCAGAGCTGTGCATTAACAGAACGTAGGGGAGAAAAAACATAGCTGGATGTGAAATGAAGTCAGAACTTGTTTTATGAACAGTCAGTTTAATTTTCAGGCCCTGACTTGACTTTCAAGGGACCAGGTTTTCTTCTGTACCTGTGTCTATAAAAACTGCAGGTCTGTCAAACTCTCAGTCCTTTAAAACAAATGATTCTGCATGTATGTTAAGAAATACTTGCTTCATAAATATTTTTTTGTGTCTTCCATATGCATGTAATTAAAAGAAACACGCTGGATTTCTATTTTTAGAAGAAAATAGTTGAATTTTATATATAAGCTACATTTCCAATATTTGAATACAAATTAACGAATGTGACTAACAGCTATGATCACAGATAACAAAACAGGCTGTGCAGTCTTTAACGCATGCAATAGTGAACTGTAAAATGATCAAATAAATTACTTAAAGCACATAGTTATTAGATGAAGAGTAAAGATTCCATCATTAATATAAAGAAATGTTATCCTGTCAGTTTAAACTGGAGATTTAAGTAATTAACGAGGTTTTACTTTTATGCTCATGCAGAGGTGTCTGACTTGTCTTTTTTATGCTTACTTATGCTCTGGGATGCTTCAGCGACAAAAACTCTTTAATCTGAGCATATTTTAAACAGTGTCCTGTATGTTACTGAGTGTCGTGACACAAAATTAGAGGAGGGATTACATAATCCAGCTGTAAATAGCCACCTAATGTGCACTGATTAAAAAGGGAAAGAGAGCTTATACTCTGATTGGTTTGATATATATTAACACACCCATGTATAAACAAGGCACTTAATGCCCTGCATTTGGCTTTGCACTGAGAACAGGAATGATCAAAATAGCAAAATATAGACTGACACACCCCAAACTGTCATCAAATAGGCCCTAAGACTATTATTGAATTTACCTTCCATTCAGAACACAAACCCCTCTAACCAACATAATCATAGTCATTACTGCGGCACGGTGGCGCAGCTGGTAGAGCACATGCCTCCCAACAAGAAGGTTCCTGGTTCGATTCTTGGGTCGGGAGGGCCTTTCTGTGTGAAGTGCGCATGTTCTTCCTGTGCATGCGTGGGTTCTCTCCCACGAACCAAAAACATGCTCATTGGGTTGATTGGTGACTCTTAATTGCCCTTAGGTATGAGTGTGAGTGTGAATGGTTGTCTGTCTCTCTATGTGGCCCTGCAATCGACTGGCGACCGGTTCAGGGTGTACCCCGCCTCTCACCCGATGATAGCTGGGATAGGCTCCAGCCCCCCGCAACTCCAAAAGGGATAGCTGGGTATAAAAATGAATGAATCTATATCAAAAGTTTCTCATACGGTCACCATAATTTTAAAATCATACCTCTGCATGTTGAAGAACAATGTTTTTTTTTCTCGTGTCATCAAACATTCAGTGTTATATTTCTCCAGTCATTCTGAAAAAGTGCCCACAGAAAATGTTTGGGCAGGGCACTACCTTCAAAAGCATATCCAACAGGTGTTAGGATGATCGACCATTAATCACATTTATTATCAGCAAATGTGGAGCAAAAATGTCCGTGCTATAGAGAAGTTTGTAGCATTTTTTTTGTTATTCATTTAATGAAGAAATTCAGTCCAGATAAAGCTGTTAGCATCTATGCTAATCTCTGTGTGAAAAGTTCCTTCCTGCTGTCGTCTTGCATGTAGCTCCCACCTTTTCCTGCTCTAAAGAACAATGCTTGGGCCATGCTACTTTAAGCTGCTCACAATCATTGTAGATTACAGGTGGGTAAGATGGATCTGCTTGATCAGCCACAGTGAATCGGGTCGTTCCATCTGCACTGCAAGGCTAGTACGGGCAGCTTTGGGTCACAATCTCCCAGGGTTGGTTATAACATTTACAGCCCCTTGTGTCCATAATGTTGACTGAGTTTGTATTTTTATGTTAGCAATGGGAACATTTGGGCATATAAAAATCCTGTTAGTGATGTTAAACCAAGAGTTGATAATGTTGCACAGTGATGTACACAAAGGTAACCTGGCACACTAAATGAACTGTTCAATATATCTATCAAGTCCATTTGGGAAAGAGCCCATAGAAAGAGTTTGGAGAGGGCCAAACCTTTTTATAGGCATGAATATTCTGTCAATTAACATTTAGTACAGGACAATCAGATAATGGCATAAGCAGAGCTAGAATACAAGATCAAAGTCGTAAAGCAAACTGTCATCAAAATATGTCTGCAGTGGAGCGAAAATATCCTAACTAAAGAGAGGTTTGCAGTGTTGGTATTTGTTTGTCATTTAATAAAGACATGACGATGTGATAGTCCAAAACTGCTACTGAAGCTTTTAGCATCTCTGCTAATCTTCCTTCTGTCCTCTAGCATGTAGCTCCTCCCTCTTTCTGCTCCAAAGGACTTGATTGGACCATGCCACTTTGGGCTGCTCACAGTCATCTGGGCAAGATGGATCTGCTTGATTACAGACTATGAATCAGGATCCAGCTGCTGTACAACACAGAGGATGCAGTGCTACATTTCATGCCCCATATGCATGTGTGCAACAGAGTTTCTGGAAATTGGCATCCAGACAGAAGGGTATTTTTTTAAATATGTGTCCCGGTGTCCTAAAATGTAGTTTGTTGGTACAGTAGACATAAACCAGGTAAAAAAGCTATGTTTCATAAATAAACACCAACATGGAGGCATTGCATTTTGGACTGAATATGTGCTCTGCCAAAAACAGCAGAAGTGGGTGCTGGTTCTTTAACTGTTTTTTTTATGTTGTATACCATTATCCAGACTGCAATAACAGTCTTTATGCCATGTTAATTGTTTATATAAAACCAATGGGCGATTGAGCAATAAGAAGTGTTGCAACAACAAGAGCGCTTTTGTTTCTCATGCAGATTTAATTCCCGAGTTTATGACACTGATTAACCACCAGCTTGTTAAATAACCACAAAATTACACCTCTATTACTGAGGAACTCTCTGTTTATGAAAAGTTTACTTGCTAAGGATAATTTGTTGGACAGAAGAGACACTCAAGTCCTGACCTGGTGCTACTTTAGCAAATGCAAGGCAGAATGTGATGGAGGCACAGAGCTTTGATGCTGTCTGGGACAAAGCGCCGTTTCATTATTTTTTGGACAGGTTTCATATTTAATCATTCTGAAACAGTTTTCTATCAGACTGTTTGATCTCATCTGAGTCAGACTTCAAAGACATTTTATCAAGAAAAGTTCAACCACTAAAAAGAGTCAAATAAACTGTGCAGCGCTCCAAATCTGTGGTAGCTCAAGTGAAAACAAACTATGACATCCAGTATTAAGTAAACGCTGTTTGTTACTTTATGTATTATTCCTTTAAAATGATAATTTCCAATCTCTCAACAAGTTTTATTTGGTGTCTTGACTGGAACACTCAACTGAAATGAAAAGGTTATCTCAATAAAATGATCAGACCTTCTTTCTAACATCCACAGCTACAACATATTGCAATCAAAACTGTGATTTAATACTTCAGGAACACGCTCTCTAGACTAATGTTTACAATGCTCTCCTTGATACAACAAGAAAATCAAAGGTTATTTACAGAGCTGTCCCTAATCAATTTGGTGCCCTTGGCATAGTTTCAGTTGGCACCTATGAATTGCCAGGAAAACAAAAACATGGCAAAAACGTTTTCAATCAAAGAATTGATCCAAAGGGCTACATGACGACATGATGGTTCTTAAAAAAAATCAACCTCAGTTTCAGGCTAAGTTTACATGGCGCCTAAAACGGTCAAATCCAATAAGTTTTCATTGCGTTTTGGCCTTGGGTTTACATGGAAACGTGTTCAGTTTTTTCCGAAAACGGGCTCCGGAGTGGAGCATTTTCGATACGCTCTCTATGAAGCGCCATGTAAACTCATATCAGAGCGTTTCAGGGTGAAATGCTGATGTCACCGCATCTGGAGTACTCTTTCTCATGAAGGCTGCGCACACATACCAGGAACAACAACAGCTTCGGCCGTCTGCCGAGTAACATGTGAGCCTCTTACCGAGCTCACTTTGTTATACAGACAACACTATCCAGACAGATTTCTTGTCTGAACTGATTTGTTGTCCAGAAAAGAAGCTCCTGCCTCTCTGTGCGTCTATTCGCCATTGTTGTTAGTGAAAAGTTTTTCTTCTTTGTATGTGTATTGTAGCAGTGCTGCCTCTCTGCAGACCTACACCGCCATCTACTGAACCGACATGCATACTACAGCAGATTCACTCGTCTCTGGTTGAACGCAGAAGAATTTGAAAACGTAAAGGAAAAATCTTTGCATTTTCAAGTCAGGAGTGTCCGTGTAAATGTAGCCTCAGAGTCAACTGGAGCCAGAGATAGAATATAAGCTAAGAAATTGTTGTTTTGCATGACATGGATTATTGAGAACCGATACAGATAACAGATTCTTACTGAACTACAGTAACTAGTAACTACTATGATTCACTCACAACAAGAAAGTTATCATCTTCAGGTTCTCTGCTCTAACCATTTGTTAACTTTGCCCCCTGTGAACATCCTGTGTCCATAACATTTGCCTATACTCCCCAAACTATGGTCCAGTTCTTCATGTTGAAATCGAGAAAATATATCGGTGTAGCTCTCAATTGTACCTAATCTCTCCATTGTGCGACCTTTTTGTTAAGTATGTTAGGAGATCTGGGGAGCTATTTGGCTCTTAACGTGTCAGTTTCCAAACAGCTATTATCAGGGAATGTCTGCAGACATCTATGTAGACAATAGCAAACACTTTCAGCTGCGGTCTCTGTTGGATTTGATGGAAAAAGAAGTGTAAACTCAAACAATAGATGAGTCCCAGCTCAGGGACCAAATCTTCCAAAGCCTGGAGTTCAAGGCTGAAGAAATCAAAACAGGTCGATAAGGCGAGCTAGCTGCCTTTGCTTTGATACTGCACTGATCAAACTATAAGCATTGTTTTAGCTCAACAGAGATGTAGTCATACATTTTTCGTTGGCACAAAGTCCCATCTGGCATGCCGTGCCATGAGGTGATCTATTCATTGTTCAGAAGTTAACAAAGACATTCTTTTTGACCTGCTGGATAAGATGAGTCTTTTTATGGGAAAGGCTTTTAAATTAAACTTCCAGTCAATTTAATATCAACAGCAGTAGTGCCTGCTATTTTCAGAGTCTCTGCTCTTCATTGGTACTTTAGATAGCCTAAATAAGTACAAATGCCAGCTAAGGGCCTCCAAGGAAACATGGGGCAAAGGGCAAACTGGTGAAAAATAGAATCTCTTCTTGCTGTCAAAGTATTTGTCAAAGGTCAATAGAGATGTATCTATGATAGCAACATAAATATCAAACATGAGTAAAATAGATTACAGCTCAAAACTGAAGATTAGTACCAACACCTGCAGTTTTTGTGACTCTCCTTTGTGATCAAAACCAAGTGTCCCCGTAGAGCCAGGGCAGGTATTACTGGCTGAAAAAGCCAACAGATGACATCAACTCATTGAACAAGACATAAGCAGGACAGAAGAAAATATCAACAAGAGCCACGAAGGGTCTAAAGTAAAAGTACTATGGTGGGTTGAAAAGAAGGCCTGATGTGGTTTTCGTGGTAGTCGATGGTAGAAATGTTGTACCTCGACTCCTGTTGACATTTTGTGAAAAGACTTTAAGACAGAATATCTTGAACTTCATCTTCTGTTTAAAAGAATCCACATATCTTGTTTTTTTCTGAAATACATGTGTTACTGATGGATTAAACTCCAAAAGTGTGGTTATAGGAATGTAGAGAGCGATGTGAGTCTGAAGTGGTTATTACCATTGATGCAAATGTGCCAAAATATATATAATCCATTAATAATGTGAATTATAAACAAATTTGTTTTAATCTTTACACCACCAGCATTACACAAAGCTACAAAGAATCTGAGAAACAAATCAGAGATCCAAGCTCAAACAACTTTTCTATTTCTTTCATGAGAAATTATACTCAAGCAAGGGATGAATGTGATCTGAAACACCATCTTTCACCCAAATATTTAATTTAACACCAAGTCAGAGTGTGTATTTGAGGTATTACACTCATAAACAAGGGAAGAATATATTACCAAATTACCTGTGACCTATAACTTCAATGATCAAATACTTTCCTTTTTTGCTAAGTTTAAAACTGAACATCTGTCTATTCCAGCTGCATGGTGGTGCAGCAGCTTAAGGCAAATTAACCTAACATGCATGATGGTCTGTTCAATATTTCACTAATCCTTATGGAAAAGAGCCCATAGAAAGTGTTTGGACCTCAAATGGAAACGATGGATTCCTGTTTAGTAAGCACATCTGATAAGATGTAGCTTTATTGAATTAAGTCCTTAGTTTATTCAAAAGTAAATGGTGCTGGTGGGTTGGGCTGACTGGGTCATAACATATTTGTCTTAACTCATCTGTAGTTCTTGTGCATAGTTGAGAGCCCCCTATACCCTCTAGTGGCAAAATGTTACATTCTGTGCCTTTGGCCTACCGTAATCGATTATAACACACACTCAGTTACAGCAGCACCCATATTTTCATGGTTTTTGCCTGGAAAAACACTGTTTTTGAATTCAACACACACCAAATTTTGCCCAAACCTTACTCTCTTAAACAACTTAAAAATGACCTCTATTCAAAGTTTTAATCAATGAAATGTCAGTATTTCCACAACAAATACCATACACTATTTCTCTCTCAAACAGGTGTGTAAACACCTTTTGCTTCACACATGCGCAGTTACTCAATTTCTGCCCGAGCATGCTCAG
The DNA here is from genome assembly GCA_036419115.1 of Scarus forsteni. NCBI lineage: Eukaryota > Metazoa > Chordata > Actinopteri > Labriformes > Labridae > Scarus > Scarus forsteni. The sequence continues at coordinate 25,429,227 of JAZDUH010000383.1, forward strand.
TTGTAGAGTGCCGACCAATCAGAGAGCAGCTATCTTCATGCCAATGTCTTCAACCAATCACGCTATTTTGCATCCCCTCGCTCACAAGATGGCAGCACCCTATGATTGCTTGTGTTTTCACAGAGAAAGAGAGTAGCTCAGCTTTTATATCAGATGTGTTGCAATTGCAATGTTGGCGAGAAGAACTATTTGAAGTGTTTTGCTTATACTCGTGTATACTTCGCACTCAAAAAATTAGAGCAAAATATTTGTGTTATAATCCAGAAATTAAGGCAAGGAGTATGATTTTTGGTGTATGGGAGAAAACCAGAGAACCTAGAGAACCCCATGTATGCAGTCACAACAGTCTCTTGTTGTGAGGCATGGGTACCAACCTGCTGCAGAATCATGTAGCTTGACCTTGATACCTGACCTCAAAATCGCATCAGTACATCCTTGAGTAAGAGCCGACTTTGGTGAAAAGCTTGAAGAAAATCCTCAAAACAAAATGACTTTGATCTCTGACCTTAAATATTTCATCAATTCCCCTTCAAAGTGGACATTTGATTAGCCTTGCAGAGCAGACAGACCTGCCTCATTCTGAAATCCTGCAGGTCTATCTTGCCAGTTGTCCAACGAATTCACTCGGCTGAATTCTTAACGGCCCAATCAAGGAAGAGAGACAGGAGCAGCAGAATGCGGACGTGACGACAACCGGAAGTTGAGAACGGACATGCCGATTAGCCTATTGTCCTCATGGCTACCAAGTGAAACAGCAGTGTTAAATAAATCATCTGTGTGGTACAATTTAGTGTAAGATGATAGTAAAAGGCCCTTAGCTGTTAGCAGCTAAGTTAGCGGCTAACGGCTACAGTCATTAACTGTTGTTAGCTGTTAGCGGCTAAGTTAGCCGCTATGGCTAACATCCATGAACTGTTTTTAAGTGTTGTTAGCCATTATCCGCCACATTGGCTGCTATGTATGCTACATTATAGGAGGCAACCCTGCTTGATGTGGATTGGTCTGTGATGAATGTGACGAGCCAAAGGATTGTCCAATCACAAGCTTGTGTTTTTTTTAATGTTCTGCCCCTGAAAACAAATTTAAAGGGCTCCTACCCAGATGGACTAGTGAAATATTTCTGTGGCAGATATATTGAGCTGTCCATCTAGCTTGTCAGGTTACATTTGACATTTGTTACAGTGTCAAGATTTTGCGTCCACAATCACAAGATGAGCATGAGAACCAAAGACCTTCACCTGTAACATACGACCTCTAAGATACTATAAACTTATTTGGAAGTCAGACTGAAGAGTAAAGTTTGAAGAAAATCCCTAAAAACGTTCCTGAGCTTTTGTGTTCACTTGTTACGGGATGAACAAACCTACAACACAAACACAGAGTGCCTCTGACTTGGGTTGTGCTGGAGTGGAGGCATGAAATGTACGCACAAGATAGAGGCAGCGAGAGATTGGCAGGAAAAACAATCGTTTGGCATCTTTTGTAGACTTTGGCCTTCCTTCAAGGTAAATGTTGCCCACCATGATGTTTCAGATATTGTGGTACGTTCAAATGTTGCTCTTTCTTCCTTAAAAGGAGGCCAAACCATCTGTGTTTACAGGGTTATGTGATGGGAGAGTTTGTTTTAGCTTCACTCTGGACTTAATTTGAAATACTTGTCCACATTGTTAGCGGAGAGTGGAAACTCGGAGAGGCTGACTTATTCAGGGAGCCTTTCTTGGTGAGCGTCTTATTACATAAAAGAGGATATTTAAAGGCTGCCTGAAGCTTTGGGTTTGTGCTTCTCGCTCCGCTGATTCAAGTAAAGAAAAACATTTGCTTCAGATTAGTGCGGCGCTGATGCTATCAGCAGTGAATGCGCTGATGTTGGGTGTTCACCGGTACCTCGTTTAATTATAAGCAATGTTGTGCTGAGTTTTTCCAGGAGCTGCAGGAAAGAAGACGCCCCGTGTCATCAGACGAGGCCTCCGCTTCCTAAATTTGTACACCTTCGCTGCTGACTGACCCCGGCTGCTGTTGTGTTTCCTTTTTTCCTCCCAGTGACCACATCAGTCGAGTGGGTTTTAAAGAAGTGGCTCAGCGGTGCCTGGACATGAATGGGACATTTAGAGGACTGCTGACTGGGAGCTGTGTTGAGCCTCACATGTGGTCTGTGACCCTGCTTTCAAACTGTGTCGAGAAAAGAAAACAGGATGCGTGAAGCGTTTGACTCGGCCCATTTGTGCGTGTGACTAAAAGTGAGGCAATGGGGCAAGTCTGGGCTTGTTGGAAAAAAAATACTTCACTGATGGTCAGACTGCTCCCAGCCTGCTGCTCTCAATGAAATGCTCAGGCAAAGAGTAACCTAACAAATACATAAAATGTTATGACAGTTCATAGTGTGATAGAAGACTTATCAGAGATTGAAACCTCCAAATAGGGAATATGAATTTTTAACTCTAACTTATATGTATGGGGTTATGGATAAAATTATTTTTAATGTCTGTGTACTGGTGAAAGGCAGTCTGTTCATATTGACTGTCAGGCCTGATAACATTATATCTAAAAAGTTTCATGTTTATTACCTCTACCAGGGAGGTCATGGTTTTGCCAGATGTCTTTTTTTTTTGCCCAATATTAAAGGATAAGTTTGGTTTCTACAGCTTTCACATTGTTTATAGAATGAAGTAGAACAATATACTCACCCAGAAGGCTTTCCTGATCCAAACAGTGCTTCAGGAGATATTTAGATCCAAAATCAAGCAGCAGACATCCGTATAATGGTAGCACACAGGGCATGTATAGCGCTGCTCCTAAAACTACATTAATCATCCAAAAACTCATTAGTTTCACCAATATTTCATCATGGTCCGCTCGGGCTACTCCTCCATTACGGTCTGTGTCGCTCTAGACATGTTTTGTGGCTGTGCTGACCTCTGAACTGAAGAAGAAGATTTGCCTTCGCGCATGTGCAGTACGGCTCATTGTTTCAGGGGAAGACCGCTGGCTACACAACGACTTTCTTCTTCCAGTTTTGTGCAAAATGGACAAATATCTATCGGATGAAGATGTTGTGGAGGAGGACTTTGAATATGATGGGTGTCCTTACAGTTTCGAGCCAGAGTTTACAGATTTGGAGCTCATCGAGAAGAGGACGCGAATGCAAAGAGAAGAACAGCTCTCCAGAGAGTACTGCACATGTGCGGAGGCACATATACATTCTTCTTCTTCAGTTCAGAGGTTAGCACAGCCACAAAACATGTCTGGAGTGACACAGACTGTAATAGAGCAGTAGTGTGAGCGGACCATGATAAAATATTGGTGAAACTAATGAGTTTTTGGACGATTAATGCAGTTTTAGGAGCGGCACTATACATGCCCAGTGTGCTACCATTATACGGATGTCCGCCGCTTGATTTTGGATCTAAATATCTCCCGAAGCACTGTTTGGATCGGGAAAGCCTTCTGGGTGAGTATATTGTTCTACTTCATTCTATAAACAATGTGAAAGCTGTCGTAACCAAACTTATCCTTTAAGATAACACAAAAAATTCTGGAAAGATTTTGATAACATTTTGGCGAATTCTTAATCATTGGCACAAAACAAAAGATTTTGGTGGTGATCTGAAAACAAAAGCAGATCCAGTTATTAGTGAGATATGGCCCTTTTCCACATTTTATCTAATAGCTAGCTCATCATGCTCACAACAGATTTTGGCAAAAATTACAGGAGATGTTAGTCATAGCCCGGGGGAGAGGTGATCAGACTTTGGTGTTGATGTAATCCCAGGAATATTTTCTCAAGGATTAATCAGCTGTGCAAAATAGGGCAGTTTTCCCGGTTTGACAACAACTTGCCAGACAATGTTGAAATGTCTACTGGAGCACTTCTAGTACCTTCTTGTACATGCAGTATCTTGAAAGAGTTGTAACAGATTATTTCAAACTTGAAACAATTGTAGCCTCTTACTTATGCCAGCATTAGACACAATTCATCTGACAGTTGTAGGGTTTTAAGGCCCTTCAGCAATGAAATTGTTCATACCATCTTGTATAGTGTGTCATAAAGACCGAAACGACAGGTCAGTCTGGGACGCAGCATGACTCCGGAACTGAAAATCTTAATTTTTGTCCTGCTTCCTACGGTCTATTCCTTTATGCCACGATCACATACATTAACAAACTATGGTTTATCTGCTTGGGAACTACGAGACAGATGAAAAGTTTTCAAAGCTTAGAAAAGAATATCGCTCCTTTACAGTGTGTTAAGAAGGAGCTACCACACACTGTAAGAAGAGAAATGTTGCAGATGAACCTGTTGAGTCAGCTTATATCAGCAAATTAACAATTCATTGAACAAATGTTTGTACATACAAGCTAAAGGAAAGTGCTCAAAAACAGTCTGTTTGCAGTCTTCAGTGTCGTCCCTTCTCTACCCATCATCATCACATCAGTTGTTACATGCAGTTGGTTTCGGTCATGTAGTCTGTCATGCTTAGTGGGCAAGTCACTGTGCTCCATGGTCACCTAATGTAATTTACTGACCTTCATTACAGATAAAAAATAAATGTGTACTTAACGATGTCATTAGTAACACACTAAATAGATTTTTAAGATGATCGATCAAAGTTTAAGGAGCTGCCATCTTATGAAATTCTCTATATAATACAATAATATATGAGAAAAATATCTTAAGAAAACTTTAGGGATTTTTGAAACACACAAATAAACAATATTTAAGAGCACAGGTCAAATTTCAAGCATGTGGATGTTTGGCTAAATGGTCATTCAGATGAGAAGGAAAAAAAACCCAACAGATATTGGGAGCAGAAATGTCCTTCGTTAAAGCTGGGGTTGGTGATTTGATTTAGATACACTTTTTGTAATACTGGTTAAAATGGTCTTTATGACCCGATGGTAATCAACTCATAATGTGTTCTTAAAACAGAGAGGAAAATATCCATTTCTACAGAAGGAGTAAAACAGGGAAAACCCCAACCAATAATCATGCCAGGACACCTGTTTTTAAACCAATCAAATCCTGTCGCCATTCTGCCCGCCTGCTGCGCGTGCATTTTCCCGGTGTGCACAAACTCCGTGCGTGTAGCCGAGCTCATACGTATCAGAGTCCGCCTGAGAATGCTTACCTTTCAAGTTTTGTCTTTGAAAATAAGGGAAGCCTGCCGTGAGCCGTCCCACAACCCCAACCAAGCTCCAGTATCCCTCACATTTTAAGACAGATTTACAAGAAATCTAAAATAAACTCTTTGTTTTTCTAAGTTTGTTCTGCTGCTCTAATCTCACGATAGCTGCCACCCAGGCTACTGCAGGTGGACGTTCTCATGAGGCTTTTTCTTCTTCGGTTTTACAGCTGTTGGCATCCATCATTTTGGAGCATTACTGCCCCCTTCAGGCTAGAGACAGAGTTCAGTTTGGAGAGGCAGAGGAATGTTTTTATTATTATATCATCACACAGGAGATTTACGGGAGAATACTGATACAGGAGGACGGCGGGAAAGAGGATAAAATACAGAAAATACGGTAGTTTCATGGCCAAAACAGGAGACTTGACAGCTATGTGGAGAATGTCAGAGGAACTACCTATACCTTGATCAACATCGGCTGTGAGTACTAGCTAACTTTACATGTTTGTGCGGTGTTTTCTTACCGCTGACTGAGACATGACTTGGTGTAGTGTAAAACAAACACGTTGTGCTGAGGGTTTGGAGTTGAATCAGTCTTCTGGATATATCAGCAGTGCGCGTGCATGTGAGCATGGGGGGCGGTTAGGTGGAGTCCTGAGGAGATGTTACTTTCAAATTCATGCTAGTTTTCCAAAATCGCCAACCCCAGCTTTAACAAGATGAAAATAAATATAAATATGTCTTTTGGTGTAGAGCAGGGATGTGTTTTCAGGGTTTTTCACTCCATGGCATAAATCACATGAAACTGTTAATAAAGGCTGAGTTGTTGATATAGTGATATGAAAAATCACAAACAGTGACCTTAGGGAGGCTACCATGAGAATATGTGCTGTTATCTTAAGTATCCATGAAGAGAACATCTTACTCAACTGGTTAAGACATGATCGCTGAGAAAGAGAAAGTCTCAATGTTAGCTCTTAATCCAGGCAGGGACTAAACACAAGGGCTCTCTGTCACCCACCGGACAGAGATGGATGGTTTCTTCTTCTGCTGTATGTTCCTCTCTATAGGTGATATTGAACGTTATGTAAACCAGGCATTTCAAGGTAGTGTTATTTCAGGGAAGGGTAAAAGTACTGCCCTTACACGCAGGCTTGGATTATTTTGGGATTTAACAGAGAAAAAGGCTGCATCTTGAAGTGCAGAATACCAGAAGATTTTATTCAAGCCTGAGATCTTTAAACAGATATTACAGAGCATTAAATGGATTAGCTGAACTAATCTGTGTTGATATCTTTAAAGTTCTCTGAAGTCACAGATGCCCTCCAGTTAAAACACAGGCTTGAAATGTTACACAGCATGAACAAACGCACATTTAAATTTGAAGGAGCTGTTCCTAAATGCACCATTACCCTTTTTTTATCAGAATGGATTATGGAGTCAGATTGTTTCTATGTACTTCATAGTAAGTTTAGGGAAAAGAAAACAAACTTTTTTCTTGGAAATGTAAAAACTGAAAATCAAACACAGCAGTCACAAAGTCATCTTCTGATATTTTGCAATGATTGTCCTTTGATGACTCACAATCAATGTCTGTCCTGTTTCTTCATCCATTTGTCTGTCTTTCTGTGGCCTGCCATCAAGACTCGAGTGGCTACTGTTGATTTATAAACTGCCGATGACAACTACAACAAGTAACCCTGTCGTCAGCCGTTAGAGAGTTCAAGGTGGCGAAGTGCAGGGCTGGGATGATGTTCAGAGGCCACAGATTAAAAGGTGGCACAGGTGACACCACAAGATCTGGATGCAAATGGGCAGCAGACAGATCAGGGGCACTGGCAAAAAGCCTGAAGCACTGGGAGACAGGGACTAAGATCCACCCCTCTCTAGCAAAAGGGGAAATCTGATCCCAGCAGAGGAGAGATATGATCCAAGCTAGAGGATGAAGGGAGAAGGTCTGGGGCTGTGCAGCTTCGATCATACAGCCTGGATGAAGCAGGAACTGCCAAAGTGTAAGATCAACACCAACAAACTTGCACAGGCAGGATGGAGGACCCATTGTGCAGGATATGCAGGAATGTAGGCACACGTACTGGCTGGGTGCAAGACTGTCTAAAAATAGAGGAGATACCAATGGCACCACAACAAGGTCATCAGAGCACTGACTGACATCTTCAAGCAGGATTGATGGCATATGATCACATATTCATATTCAGATATCACACTTAATGCTCATACAGCTACAGTGTTAAAAAATGGGACAAACTATTAGATAATGAGATGCCCATCAAACATCAGACTCTGTCATGACAAGTCTGCAGGTGTATAAGTCACTGTCAGAGTGGCCATGTGATCCTGGTCCAATAGCACGGGGAGCTGTGTGAATGATTACCCACCAACCCTAGAGGGATTTGACCTTTACCATCAAGGGTCATATTGAACATGCGTGTGTCACTAATGTACCCACAATTCATCAGTCACATGCACACATTGCAAACACACATGCTCCGTCAAGCCTCTTGGTGAAGCTGTGTCCAACTGAAAGAAGAAACTAGGATGACCCTTCATGTAATTATGACCTTTAAAATCAAGCCATTGCATTTTTAGTTCAGTACTTTTTGTCTTTATACTTATATAATATTTTACAGAAAACACTAAATACTGTTCATTGTAAAAAATGATCTTAAGTTATGTGTTTTGGATGTTTTTTGTGTGGAATAAGTAATGGCTCTACAGAAAAGAACAAATAAAACTATACATATTTATGTATTATATTTAAATGCATCTTATTTTCAACAATCCATTCATTCTTCTTTTTACTTTTATTTAACAATTATTTCAACACTCTCAATCCAACCATCCACCTTCTCAACACATACAAGGGCAATGCATATGAGTTTCTTAGACTAAAGTTTCTACGTAACAGTATCCATAATCATGCAGTTAGCTTAACCTGCATTTCTCCATCCACAACTTTGAAATGTAAATAATTCCAAGCACACTTTTTCGAAATTTCTTATCCATACCATAACTTTAACCACAAAACTGATGGTGTTGTCGAATATTTCATGGATTTAAAATACATCATTTGGGTCCTGAGCTGTCACCTTATACTAGATATTTAAATGACCATTCAAACATTTGGGGACACATCTGTATTTAAACTGGAAATATATCGTACATTTGGATATACAGAAAATATACAGCACATTAGATAGAACAGTGAACTGCCCACTCCAATGAAAGGCTCTTACATTGCAATCCGACTGTTCCGAAGCTTTCTTGACTTCAACAACAGGTAGTACACCTTGAGAGTAAATACACTGGAGGGCAGCAACACGCCTTGGCTGCTTTTAGTCTTCTAGAAACCAACAGAAGAAGAAGATGACACCTTGAGAAATTGGAGGACAGGCAAAGCCACTCCAAACAGTCAATTTTGACACAGAAACATCTGAGGAGTGTTGTGTGGAAGAACTTGGACCCCACTGTTAGACGATTATATACATAGCAGCTGGCCCACTCCTCATCCACAACAAAACCACAGGCCAGTTTGTCAACCTTCCACCCACGGCAGTCCAGCCGCGGTTCATCAGTCCTCTGCTCAGTGCAACTGCATCATTCTCAGTAGACCCTCAACATGAGAAGTGGGGAGAGGCTGCCATGACAAGATTGCAAGATTCATACGCAAGGACATGCAACCTTAAGCTGCGTTCACACCGGACATTACTTGTACTACCTCAGGGATCACTCTCCATGCAAAGTCAATGTACAGCCACGATGGGGCGGGGCTAACCCTCCCGCGATGCGACAGCCGCTTTTCACACTACCGCATGGCTTGTCGCACGATGCGAAGGTAAAAAAAGTTGATCAATCAGTGGTGTGTGCACGTGTGACGGTACCCTAGACAGACAGTTATACATTCGGACTACGGAGTAACAATCCATGTCCGTGTGGGAAACATTAGTCAGTGAGGACATTAGTTCCGCCTAGACGGACCGCGGGAAACTCACAGATAATGCCACTGCAGGTCATCAGCTGCAGTGTTTTGTGGTTGATAAGTGGATGAAAAGGATACAGCTGGAATAATGTCCTCTTATACATCCTGTTATATGATATATGACATAATCCCGGTGAAACTCAAGCAGACGTGACGTCACAGAGCAACGGCCGACGGCAACGGTGACCAAAATGAGGTATTTATTGACGCGCGATACTACGTCAGTGGGCAACGCGATTTTGGTAGCAGTGTGAACGCAGCACTAGAAGGGGGAGAGAGTAAAATGATCTAATGGAAATGCCTTGTGTCTTGTTGCAGTCAGGATGACAGGTATTGTTTGAATGTCTTTGGTGCTTAATTTTTGGGAAAAGTGACCGCCCTATTGGGTTACAGTTAATTTTCAACAAAAGAAATTATCCTTTTTAATATTTTATTAGAACTACCTTTACACCATAACAGTTAACCATAACACTTTATTTTGGCGAGAAAAGAGAAAATAAAGCACAACAAAGGCTGTGAAAAGTGTTAAGGGCACAGCTGCTTTCTACATAGTTTGAACTCATGAGAGAGACTGGAGACTCACAAAGTACTGCAGGGTCGAAAACGCTTTCTAACAATTATCCAAATGACACAGAACATTGACTCCTGACCTTACTGTCTATTTAGGGTGTATTTCTCATACAGCTGTGGGCAGGGCTGTGTTTGTGAGTAATGGCGTCAGCTTTGAGAAGCCTGTCGCAGCTTATCAGTCACTGACTCTGAGTGTATCTACAGGAGTGACACCATGTTGTGTGTTTACAGCAGGAGACAGGACACAAATGAAGCTAACGTGCTGGCTCACGGGACAAAGGACGGAGCAGTGTTGTGCCATTTGAGCAACATCTTAAAGTCACTCATTTACTAACAGACAATAGGACAGAGGTAAATGTGGCTGTTGTTATGTCACTCACATGGTTTACACCTGACATCATGGACTTCATTTATTTTAGGGACAGGATTTTTTTACTCAACAGACACTGTGGGGGTCAGGTTTTAAAATAAGTTTACATGGCCTAAGCATTTTGGACTAATTAATGTGATATTTACTAAATGTATGTAGTTTCTAGTCCTATATAGTGAGATTAGTCCCTATCATCCATGTGGAGAGATATTCTGCCTTCTTTTTCTGTATCATGTTGTGATTGATACTAAAATACACAAACATTAGTGTGTTGCATTTAATGGTCAACAGGCCGATTTTGTATTTCTGATTAAGTTGTTTCATTCATAACTAATTTGGATGAAGCTACATGGTTAACAGCCACACTGAATGCTACATACTAAAGGTTGTGTATTCACACACAAGTGCTCCAAGTATTAAGTAGGTGACAGTCCATAGACATGATTAAGACACACAAACTCTTGTTCAACCGAATCTAGAACTTTCCCATAATTTGAGTCTGTTCAGTTGTATTATTCTCCATTTCCTGTGGTTTCTCAAACAGGCAAAGTGATTGTACTTTCTGCACATTTACACCCCTGATTTATGGCCGGGTGTTGAATTCAGAGTGTGTTATAGAGCTCTGAATCAATCTTAAAACCTTTCATTTTGTTGTGGTATCGTGGAGCGGTTACACGTTGGATGTAATGAGGAGATGAAGGCTGAAATGGGAGACATCTGTCAAATGATTCAACATACAGTATATTTAACATGGAGCTCCACTCTGCTGAGCTGCTCTCTAAATGATTTCCTGACCCATGATTAATACTACAGCAAAGTCTGGGACCTTATATTCCCAGCAACAACAGCCCGTTCTTTGACAACCGCAGGAGCAGCAGCCTGTAATTATCAAAACATAACATGCACCCATCAATTTGGCCTCTCTATCCGAACATATATATACTGGGGAACCAATTAAGGTTCTGCCGGAGATGTCATCTGGACGGGGCTGCCATATTTTCTCCCATCAGCCGGCGCTCGAAGATCCAGCACTGTTACAAACGACCACAAGTTGAGATTGATTCCCAGACTGCATGTCGAAATTTATAGTCAGCTGCCAGTTACAGAAGATGGATGGGTGCGAGCCTGAGCTCTGTAAAGCCTGGAGTGAATTCTTCAGGATTCTTGCACGACTCCACAACGATAACATGAAAGCTAATTTTATAAGAATATAATACTTCCTTTTTTATGGCGCTGTGGCGTCGAAAGCCGGGCCAAAGGCATCGTGTTCTCTTTGTCTCTGTCTGCTCTTCTGTCTGGGTCTTTCTGGTGAATGTCATATTCTGAGAACAATTTCAGTTTTGTTTTTTTTGTTTTCAACTTTGCAGAAATGACTAAATGATAAACTTCTTTGAACTAATTAATTAATCCCGAGTCAACTATTGCTCATTCACACTTTATCTGAAGAATTCTTTCATGGAGTTTTGAAGATTGTGCACTCGGGGATGAATGAAATAGACCTTGGAAACCAAAGGTCAAGGTGCATTGTATAATTCGCCATAAATCAATAGCCTGAAAGTTACTACTTAGCATGGTAACTGTTTAAAGCATTAAACTTTCTGAGAGCACCTTTACACCTTTAGAGCAGAGAGAATAATAATAACAAATAATAAAAGCAATTCTGAAGTCTGAGAGGGCTCCAACCAGCTACTTGTAAAGTTGGCCATTGTGTATATAGAAGTCTATGTCACTGAACTTGAAGAGACATCAGCATGATAAAAATGCCTTTGTCTTGTAATGAGATGTTCTTCTTTCTAAGATGTTGAGAGGATATTTGTTTTATTTATAGCCTGACAGGGGATATCTTGTAACGGAGGTGAGAACTACGAGCGAGACAACAGCAAGAAATGACTGCTACTACAAAGATTAGCATAAATGCTAAAGCCTCAGTAGCCATTTTATCAGGTCTGGATCATATGTCTAACCTTGCAGTTCAGATTGATCAGCCTGATCTAATGTCTGTGATCAGGCAGATACTGTACATCCTGAAAAGCTCCCATCTGCAGTAATTGTTAAAGGCCCAGTTTCCCCTCAGAGCAGGACGAGGTGGGAACTACAAAAAAGACAACAGGAAGTTGCTGCTCATAGAGAGATAAGCATTGATTTAAACAGCTTTAGTTTGATCAGATCTGGACCACATGTCTTTATCCACTGAAAAACAAACAACTGCACTGCAAACGTTTTATATCGATCGATAGATCGATAGATCGATAGATAGATAGATAGATAGATAGATAGATAGATAAAGAATTATACACACTAGCAATTCCACCACCAGAAAAAAAAAAAACCTAATCCTTCACTTTGACACACTCATGGCTATGCCTCCACTGTCCTGTAATTGTGTATCTCCATGGAGGCATTAAATTGCCTGGTGGTAGCCCTTATTGGATCCCATTTAGTGACTCCTCTGCAGCAAAATGACAGAGTTTCAGACAGAAAATGTTATTATTGGGTTTCTTTTTGGGGTTCTGTGACATCTTAAAAATGCATCTTTTCATTTTTCTGTCACATCTGGAGAAAGAAAAGCTTTTCTATCTGTGCTTTTCCTTCCTTAAGGGACTTACAGGCATCATTAGCATACTAAATTCAGGCACAGCTCTCAACAAGGTGTAACCCAGGTTTTTATCTGGGAACTGCTAACAGCACTTTTAAAAGTAGATAACAGACAGACGTGTGAAAATACTTTTTGTTTGAGTGAATCAAATCTAAAATGCTGGTTTTCTTTGACAGTTCAGAGATTAATTCGTACAGGATGATGTGAACACTTGACAGCAGCGTTGTCTAGGAGCAGATTGCAGTGATGGGAAATGGCAGAGACTGGTGGAGAATAAAATTGTGCCTCAGTTGAAGCACTGGTGGTTGAAATTTGAGACAGGGCCAGTGGGGGTTTAGGCCCCTGGGAAGAGAGCAGTGTGACAGATGGAGTTTTTTATTTTTATATGCTGCAAAAGCAAGAGGGTACACACACACTTACATTTAAAGGCCAGTGCCATCCTGATAAAACCATTGAGGGAGTCAGAGAAAAACTGTACATATTCAATACATTTTGGGGGGAATATTAGGACGTTAGGAAGATCAGTCCTTAAGTTCAAGTGGATGTTTGAGTGAAATTGAATTAAACAAACATGTTTTTTAAAGATTACCTTCAAAAGCAGTTAATTTCAATATAAAAAGCCAATAGTTTGCTTTGCTGAGTTTTGCATTTTTCTCATGCCCCTTCTGAATAATGGAGCACTGCTGTTGAATGAAAAATGATGCCATCCAGCATGAACATTCATGCTAAATAAATAAATAAAGACTTATCCTTGATTAATTTAAAACAACATATTCAACCGTAATTAACTATTTCTGTGTAGGGTGCCACTCTAACAAAGCTTTAAATATCAGTTTTGTATTTCTGAGAGTCATTTTGTGAGGGTTGGACCAACAACAAAAGATCTTTGCTCATGCTTACTATCATCAAATAATCTTTTGAAACATGGATGCGTCTTTATACAATAAGCCATCAGTGTAAGCTGAAACTTACTTTGAAAATAACCTTTTATTCTAGGCTCAAAGCAGCTCTGTTTAACTGTGCATATGAGTGAAAGCATCTTATCTGCATCTTCTCTTTAAAGTTCATTTTATAATGATTATTGTTTTTTTTAAATTTTTTTGTATTGTGATTTTAAAGGGACTTTGAATCTATTACCGGTGACATTAAGACTCTGTTACCCATGAGCATGCGCGGCGACTGTCGTAATGCTGCGTTCCAGTAACCTTGGAACTGGGAGTGACATCATCTCCGACTTTTCGGTGTTCCAGTTGAAGTCGGAAAAAAACATGCCGATCTACCAGACTATTGTTAGCTGTTGTTAGCACGCCCTGCGTTGTTGTTCACAAATATCACATGAAGAATGTGATTATCACTATGGCAGCATTTTTGTAAATATAAGTCTAACAATACGATGTATACAGCTGATCTAGAGCGACACACCCCAGTCAGAAGTGCAAATAAATTGATTATTACAGAAGCTAAATAACTGTCCATACTGGGGACATCCATCTTCGATTGTCAATTCGGGGGTGGCAAGGTTTCACCGAGTTCCCAGTAGGAAATTCCGACTTCGAAGGACATTCCAGTTGCAGTTTCCTTCTCGGAACTCAAAATTCCTACTTCTGACAACAACTGGGACGCACCAAAAGACGCGTGCAAGGCAAAGCGTGTGTTTGTTGTGATGCAGCTCGGACCTTCCTCAGAACTCTGCATTGCTTTACAACTTCTTTTTTCAACAACTTACAGGATGCATAGCGATGAGGTAATGTATCTCTTTCTAGTTACGTAGCGGTTGTTTTTGATGTGCGACAACAAGCAACTTTTGGGAAACTTAGTATTGTAGCTTTGTAGCCGGCTATATATCACTACTTACAGCCCGGAGCTCTAAAACGTGTCCGGATAATATAAATTTGCTCTATTTTTAATTGTCTTGTTCCCGAAGTTGGGTATCCAGGCCAGTCCAGCCCTGTCCGACCCGACCGGAAGGCTAAGGAATAGCATTAGTTAGCCTATTTTGATGCTATAAAACTCATCTTAAAGTGTGTGTTTCGATCAGACATATATTTAAAAGTGAGAGTTTTTTGTTATTACTGAGAAACTCCTCACAATCCCTTTAATGCATTTCCTTGTTCTGTAAAGCACTTTGAATTGCCTTGTGTATGAATTGTGCTCTACAAATAAATTTGCCTTCCCTTGCCTTGCCCTTGTGACTTGTCTTTCAAGTTTAAAACATTGATTGGAGTTTGTACAAGCACAACTGTTCTTCATGACGATAGCTGCAGACTGCAGATCTACACACATCAGTGGCTAGTATCCTCTGATCCTGAAACATTCTCAAGTGTCTTTCCCAAAGCACCCTGATATTTCACTGAATTTCACAACAAAATGTATACATGTTGTCATGCCCTTCAGTCCCAATGAGGTTTCAGTCATTTATGATCCAAACTGACTGAGTTTCCAGTAACAGACATTCCCCCTGTGTTCATACAAGTATCCTCTTGCATCCAAAACAAACATAATCCCAGAAAAGATCCGAAAATGATCTCGCTGAGCAGTGTTTTTTTAGCCTCACTGTAAATAGCAGATCCTCAAGCTGTGTGACTGCAGCACTATTTTAATCAGCTCTACATCATTTTCAGTTTCTGAGTCTTAGGTCTGAGAAAAATTCATTCATATTTTTGTTGATGATGCCTTTTGTTAATAGTGGGTCAAAAATGCATCTCCACAGCAATTATTGGCTAAAATGCCTTACAGTCTGTTGTCCACAGAACTTAGCCACTGAGTTGAGATGTTTAGCAGCAGGTAGCAGGTAAGTTTTTGTTCCTGACAAATATGATTTTGAGGGGATTCAAACAAACAACCAGCATCTGATTATAGATTACAGTTTGTGGAATCAGAAGTGATTGCATAAGTGTGTCCAGACATATTTGTAGTCCTTGTCAGCAGTTTGTTAGCACCACTATAATGCTGTGAAATCCTACAGCAGGGCGATATCAGATGCATTCTTATGTTGCACAATAAAGCGTTCAAGTCTGGTATGCATTGCACAACACAAACTTTATTACAGATGTTTATCCAAAAAGCTGTTGTAAAATCTTAAGGACTCTTGGCTATGGGACCCCAAAGGGCTAAAATGCTAACTCACTTCTGCATTCCTACGGTCTTCTGGTCCAGGTCATAGACTTTCATGATCTTCTGTTGTTAAAAAATGCTAACATGTGGGGTGCTGGTTTGGCGGAGTGGTTAGCAACCAGGCACCCCATGTATTTGCTTCTGCCGGTCCAGGTTCGAATCCCACCTGTGACCAGTTTGCAGAGTGTCTTCCCCTGCTCTCTCACCCCCTTTCACAAGCCTATCCACTGTCTCTCTCCTATCAATAAAGGCACAAAATGCCCAAAAAATACATTTAAAAAAAAAAAAAGCTAACATGTAAAACCCCATATCACAAAACATGTTCAAGGGATTTTATCCAGACTTTTCACAACCCTGATCCTAACCTGATGGAGAAGCTGGATTGTTTTACACATCTATGGGATATCTGCAAGTCATAGGTCAAAGTCAAGATCTTGTGTTTTCTTGTCACTTCTTTATGAACACATTATCCAGGAAAAGTTTAAAAAGGACAGATGTCAAACTTCCTACACTACATCAATCTCTTTAAGGTTGAAGGTGAAGTGACCCACGATTGAAATTTCACTTTCTGGCAGTGCAAACCTCACTGAGGCATAAAATGTTATGAAATCATTCTTGTTATTCACTTATTACTTATCCTGTCACCTTGTACTTTAACTAACTTTTCATAGAAGCAGGTGTTCAGGGACGCCCACACGTTTAAAGCACCAGCTCTAGCTTTTGCACAAATGAAATCCTTAGACCTTTCAACAGCTACAGAACATTAGTGAAGAAAGCCTCACGCTTTCGATTGAGAGAAATGCCAAGGATGTTTCCTACATCAGTGTGGCACTGCACAGAGTCTGAATGCCTTTTCCAACAATTGTGTTTTAAGGTGTGGGAGGCTGCATCTCTTTAGCATTGCAGATAAACTGAGGGGGGTCATCGCTGTAATTCATGAGAGGTCAGTCCTGGGATTTTATGAAATGAGTCTGTAGGAGGGGATGCTTCAGCCGAGTCTGTTTTGACTTATCGAGAGATGATTCATGTGCAGGGGAGGCAGAGTGAGCCTGTCATTGTGCTTCAGCCTTCAGTCAGAGAAAGTGTCTGAGTGCTTGTGTGTCTTGTTATTTGGTAACATTTGCGGTGCTTAGCAACCGCCGATGTAGACGAGTCTGCAAAGCCTGGGGAGGCGTACCTCAAATTTAGTGTTCAGACTCAGACTGAATGATACTGATGACAATAAAAAAGCAGATAGATGCAGCATCTTCTGATGTGTATCATTTAAAACGTCAATTTGAGTCTTGACTTTTGTCATCTGAGCTTTTACTTCTTCTCTATAAGATGGAAAATGTCCCAACGAATGAAATTTTTTTTATTCAATGGAAACAAATATAAACAAAGAATATGTTTGAGAAAACATGTAGGGGAAAGTGCTTCATTGGGTCAAGGCGTGTGATGACAAAAATGCAGATTTAGGTGCTGTTCAAGGAGGCAAGATATGTTTGAAAAGCAAAAAAAAAAGTATATAAAACAGGGGCAATAAGGCGTTTTTAACCATGTGTTAATTTTGACAGCACTTGTCAATTAAGTCATAGTTGTACTCTTTTGTCTAAAATATATTTTTATTTTTTGTCTTTATTTGGTCATCTAAATAGTTTTAGCCTACTTTTAGTTGATGACATTTCTAAACAATTCAGTCGACCAAATCTACTGTAAATTTAGTCTACTAAAAAATGAAGTGTTTTTTTATGTTTCCTTGAATTTCTGAAGTCATATTTTGCACATGGATAAAATGAAACATCTAACAACCCTTCTGGGGCTGCAGGGGGGCTGAGGTCTGAGATGCGAGGTACACCCTGAACCAGTTTCCAGCCGATCACAGGAGAACATAGAGAGACTGACAACCATTCACACACTCTCCCACACCTAAGGGTGGCAGTAGCTCAGCCTGGGGACCAAAAGGTGGCCGGTTTGGTGGCCAGTTTTGGTGGAGTAGTGTCCCTGGACACTACTGAAGTTGAGCAAGGCACTTAACCTCAAAGGTGAGCTTCTTTAGTGGCAGACAGTCATCACCGACATCTCTGCATGAATGCACGATCGTGGGACCTCTTTGTGCACATGCACTTCAGCCTGTGTGTGTAGCATGTTTCAACAACAGAGTATAAAGAACTGAATTCCCTGTAACATATTAACAAAGTTTGTCTTCCGTGGGAAATTTAGAGTCACCAGTTAACCCGACAAGCATGTACTGTGGTCTATTGGAGGAAGCCAGAGTGCCTAGAGTGAAACCACACATACACAGGGAGAACATAAACTCCTCACAGACCAACAAAGGGTTCGTAGAATTTATAGCGAAAGCTGAAGCAGGTTGACTGTTGTGTGTTCATGTATTCATTCATTAAACTATCTCTCTTCCATTTCTCTCCTTGTACTCCTGCACAAGTGAGCTGATGATTGGGGCCGTAAACAAACCAGCTTAGCTTGTTTGACCAATAACCCTGATGCTGTCATATTTCACGTTTTTCTCTCTTCCACCCCACAGTCAGTCTACCATTTCAGTATAACACAGACAACCCTCTGTCGTCCCAGACACTTCCAAGCACCTCATTAGTGTTGTGGACAGCTCATCAGATGTCTCTACTTCACCCTCTATCCCTCTTTCACAACTACCACCAATGTGGTACTCTTACACAAGGGGAGAATCCTATCCTGTTGTTGGCCTCACCTTCCCTTAAAGTACATAAAGACATCACAAACCAACCAAATAAATGACAAATTTTGCACTACCAAGTACAACACTGGCCTGTGATAGCTGTTACCATTTAACCTTTTTTTTTTAAGTGGAGCTTTAAGCAGAATTTCAGGAGCAGGTCCACACCTCAATCTTGCCTCCTCCTGTATTCCTATAAATTCTGACCTGACCACTTCCTCCCTTTGTTTTGCTCACTTGATGCACCCCTCCCTTCCACCTCTTCCTTTAAACCTTCTTCCTCCCTTCTTTCCTTAGGGCCGTATAAAGGGGGTTCGTCATGCCAAGGGGCTATGGCTGATTCCCCAAGAAGTTTCCCAAACTGTTATCAGCTTCATGTATCTGCTATGTTGCTTATTATCCACTATAGGAAATAAATAATTGTCAAATTAATCCTGTTGATGTGTGGTCCTTACTGGTGAAAGGGAATCCCATGTTACTTCAGATCAAGTGTTTGTTTCTCCATGGAGACAAAATGAATTACATTTAAGTTTCTTGAATCTAGCAAAGACACATAAATTGCCTCATGATGCTGCGGTCCAGCCTGACAGCAGCTTTGGTTTCACAGTGATGGAGAAACAAGCGGCGGGGCGTGTGGGTATAGGGTGGAAGCGTCAAGTCCTGGATCGTAGTCGCACCGCTCCACACACACCCACTCAAACACAAACACTTAGACCAAATGCCCATGCAGTGTCACATCTTGTGCCAGAGTAGTGAGGTTTTCCTCTGCAGCCTGTTTAATATTATGAAAACCATGCTGGGAGCCGGCGGGTTTATGCAGGAGCATCTGGCGTCACTGCAGCTGCCTGCCAGGACGAACATTAGATCAGAATAATTGGCCGGGACAGCAGCGTGAGATGGACAAATGAGAACCTCCTCCTGAGTGACCTGATGGCCGACGGGGTGAGGGGAACAGTGGTGCTCAGTGTCTGATAAGAAGTTTGGGGAAGAATGAAAAATGACAGAGGTTTAGGGTCAGCCCATGGTGTTAGGATTTAAGGTTTATGATTAATATGTTAAAAGCAGAAAAATAATTGAATGTATCAAATAAAAGCCTTGATACATTGTGTTGATCATGGAACTTACTTCAACTTGATTATTCTGTGACGCGCACCCGACTAGCCAATCGTAGCACATTAAGCGCAGTGCATGGTGGGATCTCCTGTTTGGTTATGTAGCATGAAGCCATGGTGGAAAGAGAAAAGGAGATAAAAGCTTGAAGATGTCTGAACAAAAATCTGTTCTAAAGCAGCTGTATTATTCACTCAGGTTATAGACATTGCAGTTGGATAACATTTGTTCTGAATTGTTGCACTTTAAGAGATAATGTTGATTCTGTTGTTCATTACCTTTTATGCTTACATTTATTGCACATTTTCATAAAAACTGCATTATTTAAATTAAAACCTGTTCAGAAAGTTTCTTTGGCTTTAATTGTCCTTTTTATTCTTTTAGGGTTTTACATATTTTATATGTTAAACATAGGGAAATAATGGTCAAACATGCAAATTAGTCTAGAAAAATCAAAGTAAAAAAGAATCGTGATAAAATCGTGATCGTGATTTTATTTTTAAAAAATCGTGATATGATATTTTTGCCATATCGCCCACCTCTATTCTAAATGTAATTATTATAAGTAGGGAATACTTTCAATAATTCAAGTATTAATTATCTCTCAATAATAAATTTTGTTTAGTTGCACCCTAACCTTATCATAACAAAACAATTCTGACACCTTTTGTCAATCTCAGTCTGCACAGCTACACATTTACCACTTCTTAATGCTCTCTAATTGAAAGAGTGCAGCTATAAGGCAAATGTAAAATACTAATAATTATCATATGGATAAAAAAATGTAATGAAAACATTCAATTCATATCCTAGGGAACTGCTGCAAAAGCTGATCAGTATTATTAATTGAAGGGAGGACATTCCTTGTACCTTCAGTGTCCCAGCCATTTCGCTGGCCGGCCCTGACTAACACAAAAATAAGACAATAAATGAGAGTGTTCTCCTGCAGGTTGATGTGTGCCACACATTTAAACAGGTGCCTACCTGTCGATATGATCCTGGACGTCACTTTTCTTTGCCAATCTCTGTGATCTGGGGGCCTGATCAGTCACTTCCGGTTCCAAACAGGCTTGATAGTGGTCAGTTTCATCAGTCTTGAAACTCTTCAGGTGTGCAAATACCTGCTTTTAAACCTCATGATTCACAGAAAGCTGATGTAGTACAGTGCACTTTAAGTACCAAACTTCAGTAAAACTGTCCTGCAGGTAAAGGAGCTGCTTCAAACTTTTCACCCACTTAAGCTGCCTGACTCCTGCCACCTGTACCTTGTGTAGACAACGAGCACGCTCTGACCTCAGACAGAGTAGGGCAGGTTCACGGGATGAGTTCAAGGCAGGTAGGAAAAAGAAAGTGGTTAACTGTAAATGGATGGAAAAAGAGTTTGTGCCCAATTCAGCATGAGAAATCAGGGCTGTAGCTGTACATGGGTAAATCACTTAAATCAGTGCATCTCACTATCAATATGAGTTAGCAGCTTTGCTACCATCTGTTTGAAAAACAATATGTGCTCAGTATTTTCCTCCATTTTTGAAATATCTCAAGAAATAACCACAAATTTGAGGATGAAAACATGTTTAAACCCTTAAAGCAGCTGAAGACCGGAATAATGGTCACCCGAAAATTGAGTCGGAGTACTTTCTCTAAGTCCCTCCCCTTCATGTTTTAAATCAGTAATCAAAGGTGGATTGACATTGACGAGCACAGCGCTGTTCCAAAAGTTGAACTGTTAGCAACTACAACCCCTGTGAATGTGTACAAGAAATAAATGGACTGAAAATGCTAGACTAGGATGGGCCCTTCTTTTTGTTTCAATGACTGAAGGAAAATGAAAAATGGTGGCTCAGGTCTGTTATCTCTCATATTATTCTTTTTAACAAAAACTTTCCCTTATGTGCATGAAGTCAAACATAATTCTATCAGTCAGGTTACAGTTTTGCCTGAGGCACACCGTATTTTTGAAGAGGGTTTGTATTAATCTGACACACAAGATGGGTCATTCAATATACTGTATATTCAACAATTTCTGTCATTGATTTCACTGACTAAAGAAATGGGATTCAAATTTGATTAAACTGCTACTGAAGCAGTCAGCACTTATGATAATCTCTACCAGCAGTCACGTCCAGCTGTCATCTCACTCGTAGATCCCACCTCTTCCTGCTCTAAAGGATGCTGATTGGGCCGTGCCATTTTGGGCTGCTCACAATTGTTGTAGATTGGAGTTTAGCGAGATGGATCTTACTGAAAAGACAGTGAATCAGGTAGATCCAGCTGCTGAGCAAGATTAGTTCCTTTCAGAACTTTATTCAGAATAGATAGTAATTAATTTGAATGTTTTCTTAGTAATGCAAAATTACAGGCAAATTCCCCAGGACATTTTTCAGGACAAATAAACATTAAACATAAATTTAAACAAAATGGCTTACACTGGCAAAAGCCAAATTATGTAAAAAAAAATAATAATAAAACTTCAGGCAAAAGACCTGTCAGACCTCCTGCTTGCTTTTTATTTTAAACTAAATTAAATATTGTCTTGTAACTGTAATTTTCCAGAGAGAAACATGTGATAGTTGATGGTATAGTTTTGCACTGACCTGTATATGGGTTCCTTGTGAATGAGCACTTGCTTTTAGATCACCACCTCTGTAAAATCGGTTGACTTTACCCAGCAATCCCAAGTAACAAACCTCCAATAACAAAAGAATGAATTTATTTTTGATGTTCTGAAAAATGGAAATTACAGACAATTATTGCAAAAAGTAATGATAAATAATTTGGCATACAGAAAACAAACAAAAATATCCATCATCCATGACAAAACAACAATGTAAAAATGACTAACAATACAAAACTGATGGCTAATACTACTGTACAGTGACACATGTAGCAAGAAAACACATTTTGGACCTAAATTCCCTTTCAGTTAGCAAATAAATATTTAATATGAACAATCGCAAACATGGGAAGAAGTGCTCCACAACAGGCATTCCTGAAGAACGAAGAAGCAGGTTTGGTATTGCAGAGTTCTGTTGAATAATTCTCTGTGCAGCTTTAATCTTCAGGTTGAAAATCTTTGGTAGAAAAGTGAAGAAAGCACAGAAAAGAAATGAAAATGATATACTTACACATACTCCAATCATAGGAAAAATGTTTTTGAATGAGGCCAAGTTTGTTTTTGATAAATGCCTTGTTTCCACTTGCGTAAAGAATCAGTGTCAGTAGCCCCATAGATATACAGCTATTGCCCTCAGTCAGACTTACAGTCAGATTTATAAAACGTGTTGTAGTTTTATTAGTTCATCTATGCCAGATGTGTTTTTCAACAGTTTTCATCCTTTCCCAACTGAAGATTCTCCATGATGTCAAAAGAAAGAGCTAGATCTACCAATCCAAACAAAGTCGGAGCCCTCAACAACTTGTAACTGTTTAATGGCAATGTACCCAAAGTTAGGCCAGAAGATTTCTTATTTTACCACCAATTCCCACATTGTTTGCCTGCATATCATTCCATACATACTCCACACAAATCACCCTCTTCTATCCATCCAATTCTATAGCCTGTGCCTCTATCACATGCCGGCAGTGCAGCTCCACACTGGTTCGCTGGAAATACGTAGCAAGTCTATTTCAATTGGAACCACTTCGTCCCCCATGTCAATCTGCTCCAAGTAGATAGACCAAAAACAGGAAAATAAGCCCTCAGAGTTTTTGAGTAAATAATGGAAATAACACTGATGCAGACAGCTAATTAAAATCAGGCAGGAAATATAATCTGTTGTTTACATGTTGCAATTCTTGTTATGTCTTAACTTCACAATGTTTTCAAAAAGTTGTGCTTCTCATGTGATCGTTGTGGTTTCATTTTTCAAGCTTTCAGGACTGCACTCCTCTGTTCCTCTGTGCAAGACATTAAATAAGTTTCAGATGGCCACAGACATACCCCACTGATCGCAGCAAAGCCATAGGCAGACTCAATGTTACACTTATTTAACATAGCGCTTCATCAATGTCCCACATCATACAAAATACTCTTCTTAATAGCTTAATACAAAAATATAGCCTGTCTACAACCACCTAACATGAGAAAAGTTTCCCCTCTCTCCCTTTAGGTTGCTCCTAAATCTGTGCTTTAACAACTAATTTGAAAGTTTACCCCTATAGTGACAAACTGAGTGGCAGATCACAGGTGGGAGATATTGCTTTGGCCATGCGTTGGTTTTGTTGGGTGCACTGGAAGGATCATGTCTAGGCTTGTCCGTTTCCCAAAGTAAACATGGGAGTACAGTTCTGGACAGATGAGGCAGGCTGCATCCACCTTCTTAGAGTGTGTGGTCTGACACAGCTAACACAGATTTACACTGAGGCCCATTTTGGTTGTTTGTCTATCTGACAGCACAGCGTTTTGAGCACCTTAAACCAAAAAGATTTAAAACCGGGTGCCAGAGTGCAAATTTCCAACAACAGGGCCTTGAGGCACATTCTTTTGGACATTATCACAAGAGGGGTGGAGGAAGCAGGCACATTAGATATTACAGAGGTTCACATGGAAATGAATGGACTTCTTGTGGACATGCGTTGGTGGAAACAAGGCATGAATCTGTGCTGACAGGGTAGGAGCAGAGGAAATCTGCTCATGAATAAGCACCTCTCTCTGCCTTGATGGGAATAAAAGAGGGGGCGTGGGGGAGTACGGCAGCAGAGCCAGCTCATTTAAAGACATGAGAAAAACTACTTAAACAAAGGAAGCTCCCATTTTCCGTGACGGTATCAGCCCACGCCAGCTGAACTTTAAAAAAGACCTCAAGAAGAAGACAATGAGGCGAAAACTGCCTTATATTGTCCTTATCTCTGAGAATATAGTCCTCCGAGCTCTCAGGTAATAGTCCAGGGCTGCTTCGCTGACTTTTTTTGTCTCTTTGAATGCACCCCGAGCGCACACATTAGTATTCCTCAGCAGTCAAATCCATTCAGGAGATTTATTAGATTCCAGTCTGTTCTGCTTAATCCAATTAGCAAAAGGACAACAAGATGGAGGGAGAATCTTGTTAGCTCCCCGTGGAAACGGATAAGACGCAGAGGTTCATTTTTTAACATCCCGTGTTCTCAGTGGCAGCTGTAACACATGTTCGAAGTCAGTCCGAGTCATCTTTACAAACACAGGCACACTCCTCGTGGTGCTCCAAGGTCACATCAGTCAATGACTTCTGCAGGCCTCTGCTGCCGCTTCGATGTTTTAGAAGAAGAACCTGTCAAAACACAAAGGGCATGAAACCTGATCATTTGGAAACACACTACGTCAGTATTTGATTTAAAGTTCTTAAACCTTTGCAGTTTGAATTAAAGACAAAAAGCTGTACTTCATCATGTTTATGGCAACCAGATCAAAGTCTGATATGAACACTTTCTTATTTCATTTTATTTTTTTGCAGTTAATCCCATATTGTTTCATTTTTTTATGCCTGATAATTACTATGGAGGAGCAGCAGGGGATACTATCACCATTGTGCCTCCCAGTCTGACAGTAAACAATCCAAAAGTAATAATAAAAATTTCACTTTTTACAATTTCTTTTTTTTGCAAGGCCCACACTGTGCTGTTTGCAGCCCCAAAAAAAGATATATATACTCATTATTTTAGCATAGTTTGCATACAGCGGTATGAATATCAGTATTAGCTTGAGTGACTTTGGAAAATCGGCACAATGGATACCGGCTAAAATCTGGCATCCTGCAACTCCATCAAACATGTTTGAGGACAGGCTAATACGCACCTCATGGTATTTCTTTGTGACCCTGGTGGGGACACACTGACAGTCGTAACATCGGTGAGAACAGCAGGCACAGTTCCCACCACAACGCTTTACCAGGAGGCAGCTTGGCCAGAAAATGGCGTCCGTCCTCTTCAACTCTTCACGTAGGGGTGCAGAGAAGTTACGAGGAGTGCAGCTGTACAGTCGAACCTCCTCTCTGAGCAGATTTAGATCAGTTCCTCCTCAAAGACAGAGAAGATAGCCAGTAAGAATCACTTCATTAAAGCTATGACCCAAAAAAGGGTTTTAATGATAAAAATAAATAAAAATTAAATGTATTGAAATGTATATGTCTGATTTAGACAGACTATCAAAGTCCTCTGTTATAAATACCTCTGGGTTTCTTATTAAGGACGAAGGACTTCCCCAGCACATGCCATGTAGGTTTGTACAGCTCCTCCATATCCACCTGCCATCGCTCCGGCTCCAGATACTTCATGACCTCCTCCACTGTGCCCAGTCCTGCCACTGCCTCTGACAACTCCTCAATACCCTGCTGGGACGAGGGGAGCACTGCGGGGACCTCAAGCTCTGAGTCACTCTGCAGGAAAATAAGCAGATGATGGGGATTGAAAATAAAGATAATTTCTTCACAGTTATAAATCACAGTTAGAGAACAACAGCCTAGGTCAGGTTTAGGTCATACACTGATATTATGTTCCTCTTCACCAAAATCAGCCTCAATGCATTGACTGCCCCAGGATATTTACAGAGCTTCTCTCTTTTTTAAGAGCCTCTAAGCTTACCTCAGGCTACGGCTATTTAACAGGAATCTTACGTACATGGAACAGCCCTGTCAGCAGGGACAACATGTGTTTTAATACAATAAATGAGAGGAATATAGGCTCAAACAAGAGGAAGATTTTACCCATGGCAATGTTGATGTCATGGTTAAAATTGGGCTTAAATTGGGCCCAGGTTCATCAAATTTAACAGTGGTTTGGATTTGAGTTTCACTAAACTGAAACCATGAATGTTGAGGCCAAAAGGCATCTAATTAAAGCTCTGAGCCACTTTTACCGATTGCATCAAGGGGAAACAGTTTTGTTCTTAAAACTATCTTGTGTTTTTAGATGGCTTAGAGAAGTTTTTCTGACCTTGGATTAGTTCATAGCTCAGAATAAGATCTACAAAGACTTAATGGTAATTACATTTAAGTGCTGCTATACTACAGTTAAACTCAATGTTTTCATAATTCTCTTTATTCCCCACATTTATTTTGAACTAACAAATGTGTATACATGATCTTTTGCTGCTAACTTCAATTTCAATCATGTTTTGTTTGATCTTTACTTGTGTCTTGTGTTTTTTCTTTATATTTTTCAATTTATTTATGTCATAATAATGTTTCTTAAAGCACAGCATTTAAAATGCTAAAAAAAAACAATTCTATGGACGCAAAATGGAAAGTAATATGATGAAAATAGAACTGTACAACAAGAAATCATAATAACAGAGATAACAATATAAAAAATGCCCCATTTCCCTTATTTTAGCAGACTGTGTTAAACATGGGTGTAGCTTAAGGGATGCCAAAATCAGTACTGATCACTGTTCAGTGAACATTAACTCAGTCACATATCATTTCTAACACACAAAAAGCTTCAATCAGAGTGACATTGTCTTAAATTATTAAAGTTCGACATAAATGTTGATGAATGGCACATTATCTTTAAGCTGCCCTTGGTGATCCCGTCCTCCCCCCACTTTGCATTACATGGTTCTGTTTGTCCCGTTCACTCCTGCAGGCGGCACTGTTCTTTGTTTCCAGCTCTCAGCCCTGCAGGCTGCAGCGTGCAGACTCAAACATGATTGATACCTGGGGTGTTGGTCTTCCCACGAGAGAAGAGGCTAATCTGTTAAACCTTTCAGGCCTGTGACGCTGCGTTTGTCCAACATGTCAGCTCGCTGCTCTCTCTAATCTTACCTGATTGACAGGTAGAAGGCAACATTGTGACAGTAAGAAAAAAAATACAGCTTGTGCAGCAATGAAAACATCGGTTGCTGGCGGCTGGGTCTTTGAGCCTTTGCAAAGGCAAATATGTTTGAAAATAAAAAATGACTTTTGGAATATGAGTCTTTTTAACAACTTATAGCAGGTAAGTTATTAGAAATCTCCTTTGAGTTCATAAATGGGTGTTTCAGGAAAAAAAGCAAGAAGAAAGTTTCCGTTAATTTAAGTTTTCAAGGTGCAGAATAGCAAAAGCACAGTGGTGGGCGAACAGGAAGGGCTGGTAAGATATGTAAGACTGACATCTTTTGATGGTTTATATCTTTTCAGAAGATTTATTTCACAATAAGATGTCAAAATCAAATGTAAAGTCCTTGTCTACAGGAACTTTCAGCAAGATTATTACAAGAAAACAGTTGTTAAATAAACAGATAAATCCGGTAGCATTTTTTAACTTAAAACAAGTGCGATGGTGTAAACAACAACATCTGATTTCATACAAAACTAAAATTCTTAATCTCTTTGCACAGTGTTTTAAAATACAATCCCTGAGGCTCGACATGTCTGCACCACAGGCTGAGAACAGCCAGCTGATGAACAGCTGTGCTCATGCCACAGACTTGACTAATTCTAATGAGGCCGCCTTCAAAACCACTCAACATATCTTTGGTTTATTTGGCACATGCTGAGATCAACAGACACTGATGGTAAGGAAACATTTGTGGAGAAAGTTGTTATTTGCATAACGTCATAGAAGTAAAAGTAGGAGGAAATTGAGCTGTCTTTTCCCTGAAGTGAATATCCAGACAACAGGAGAGAGCTGAGAGTCTTATTATGATTTGAGCTCTGGCAGTAGCTAACAGTGCCGACTGGAAGCCATTAACAGCTTGTGAATGTCGAGGGTGCAACACTCGCCCAATTAGCAGCGAGAAGCGTGCTCTGCTGCAGAAGGAGAAGCCAAGCAATCCTTCAGAGAAACGTCAGGTTGGTGTGAATAGGAGCAAATGATAGCACATGCTTTAGAAATGCATGAACAAAGAACTTGAATGGACCACCTACAGTGAAACAGCATGTGTACAGTAGCTCTGTGATGTAACATATTGTTCACCATAATGCAGGTACTCAATTTCACCTAACAACAAAGTGAAATCATAAAACTGTGAGACAAAATAACCACAAGATCACTGAAGGAAGAAAAAACAAAAAAATTCCTGTTTGTGTACCACATGGCCCTAATAACTGATATGTAATTATGAGCCATCCCCCGATAAGCAACGATACAAATGCCTAGCTAGCTACCGACTGACTGACTTATTCGTTTTTAAACTAACTACCTTACAAAATGACTGACAAACCATCTTACAAACTTACTTAAGAACTGCATAACTTACAAACTAACTAACCAATGATGAAGTTATTAAATTAACATTCTCAAAAACTGTCTGAGTAAAAAAAAACTAAACTTATCAACTGAGTGATTAACGTTACTAAATAACTAAATAACCAACCAATACTAACAAAACTTTTTTACAAAAAAAATTACTCAATAACTGACTGAAAAACTAACCAACTATCTAATTTGCTAATTAACCTACTTTCCAAGTAAGAAATCAACACAGCAGTTGACTGTTTTGCTAACAAACTAGTAAGCTAACTGACTAACATACTTGCTAACTGTCTAGCTAGCTGGCAAGTTAGCTAACTAACTGATTCAATACCCTGTTAAATTCACAACTGACCAAGTAACTACTGATTGACTATTTAACCAACTCTTTAACTAGCTTTTCAACTATTTTTTAAATGAATTTCAGATTACCAAATTTTCAACTAACTACCTGAAAAATAAGCCAACAAATCAATTTACTTCATCAAAATAACTAGCTACCTAACTAACTGACATGCTTGGTAGGTAGTTTAAGTATTTGCATGATTAATGTACTTTTTTCTGGGATGTATTTTTATGTTCAGTTTCAGTCACAGAAATTTCAAGATTCCTGCATTTATCTTACAGATCTCCTGATTCCCAGTTCTTTTACAAAATTGGGAATAAAAAGGGAATAATCAAATATTTGCTGTCACATGTAAAGCAAACAAGACAACGTCAGTGTCAGTTCCAGCTCATCTCTGTTATGGTCTTAAGTCTCAGTCGTTGTCTCTCTGTGCTGCTGTGGTGCAATTCAGGGAAACTTTTGTATGTTCAGTTCTTATATAAAGCCAAGCATATCACACAAGGGCTGCACTGCCCAACAACTTATAATGATGAAATTGCAGGGTGCCATGGACACAGCAGCCCAGAGGCATAGATGTTTGCAGTGCTGTGGGCCACATACTTTGGCAGTGCCTGGACTCTGCTCGGAGGCACAAATATAAATCAGAGTTTTGCACAGGGTCAGCTGGGGCCAGCAGCACACAGAGAATCAAAAACCTTTACAACTGATTGAATCTGAATGCCAGAAAACAAACAGACAAAAAAAAATCTCCTTAGTCACTTTAACTCAACATGTCCCAAAAATGCTTTTAGAACTTTTTAAACAAACAAAAAATAATAAATAAATAAAATATTATAAAACAGTAATTAATAATTTAAGGCCAAAGTTTTTGTAGTAAAAGAAAAACATAGCAATATATCACAATACATTCTGAGGACCTGGTAATGAGATGTACTTTCAAAATCTTTGTATATATTAGCTGCCCCTTAAAAGTGATACACCGTTGTCCTGTTTGTACATAATAGTGACGTACTCCATAGGTGGAGTCTAAACATCAGTATAAAATTTGCTAGTAATACCTTGCATTCAATGCATATCATGGAGATCCGTACCAGCTGATGCTTTCTCTATTGATTTAAATAGTTTTTCAGCAGAAGCCATGTTGTCTCACAGTGACAAGCCTGAGCAACGTGAAATTAGATTTTTTAACTGTAGCCCACTCTTCTGCTGGCTCAGTGGATAAAATATCAAAGTGAAGAAAATTGACAAAATTACAGTATGCAGATGTCTCTGTGTGGATTGTAGCAAGACAGCAGCAACAATGATGAAAGAGAAAATCAAAATCTGGTTTATTAAAGGATAAGTTTGGTTCCTACAGCTTTCACATTGTTTATAGAATGAAGTAGAACAATATACTCACCCAGAAGGCTTTCCTGATCCAAACAGTGCTTCGGGAGATATTTAGATCCAAAATCGAGTGGCGGACATCCGTATAATGGTAGCACATAGGACATGTATAGCGCCGCTCCTAAAACAGCATTAATCGTCAAAAACTCATTAGTTTCACCAATATTTCATCATGGTCCACTCACGCTACTCTTCCAAGACAGTCCGGTGTTGCTCCACCCATGTTTTGTGACTGTACTGACCTCTGAACTGAAAAAGCAGAATGTTTGCCTCCGCACATGTGCAGTGCGGCTCATTGTTTCAGGGGAAGACCGCCGGCTACACACATCTTTCTTCTTCCAGTTTTGTGCAAAATGGACAAATATCTATCCGATGAAGATGTTGTGGATGAGAACTTTGAATATGGTGGGTGTCCTTACAGTTTCCAGCCAGAGTTTACAGATGAGGAGCTCATCGAAAGGAGGAAGCTGTACTGTGCATGCGCGTAAAGAAACTTTTCAGTTCAGAGGTCAGCACAGTCACGAAAACATGGATGGAGCGACCCCGGACTGTCTTGGAGGAGTAGCGTGAGTGAACCATGATGAAATATTGGTGAAACTAATGAGTTTTTGACGATTAATGCAGTTTTAGGAGCGGCGCTAACATGCCACGTGTGCTACCGTTATACGGATGTCCGCCGCTCGATTTTGGATCTAAATATCTCCTGAAGCACTGTTTGGATCAGGAAAGCCTTCTGGGTGAGTATATTGTTCTACTTCATCCTATAAACAATGTGAAAGCTGTAGAAACCGAACTTATCCTTTAAGTCATTGACAATAGTCAGTGGTGTTGCTGAAAGAGCTTTGGGCGACACTGTTTCTTTAAGGAGAGGAAGTTCAGACTACCGCTGTGAAAGGGTACAATTATTTGGCATAATTATGTGAGTTTAGTGTAAAAAGGAGCCACAAAACTCAGCAAAAGAAACTAAAACTGAACCAAATATTATCATACCTGACCTAGTGTCGATGACATTCTTTTACTGAGGACACACAGAGTTTACAGGAGAAGAAATTCTTCAGACAGAGATTCAGCGAGAGGCGACAAACTTCCATGAAGTGGAGCAGGATAGATATGGAGTAACCTGGTGATGGGTGTGTGTAAACTGTAAACCCACACCCACGAACCTTGCAGACTGAAGCTTGACAAGATGATCTGACCGATTACTGACATGGAATCGAGCTGATCCATCTGCCCTCAAGGTTAGATATATGCTGCATTATTATTTGAATATACACTTGTTTTCGAGCTGAGATTTTCCCATGCTGCTATTTTCTTTATGCACTTATGTTGGTTAGAGGGACACTCGTGTCATACCAGGCATCTCCATTATTGCTTTTCACACTCAATTAAGGGCAGTGTTATGTGTTTTTATAAAGCAATCAAGGAACTGTGTCATTGTATTCCACAACATTTTGGTCGAAAAAAAAAGTAAAAGGCTGGTTTACTTCTCACAAACTTATTTTACATGATTGATATCTTATCTGTTAACTACTTGGTCATAATTGTTTCATATTCTTAGATGTATTTACCAATAGGATATGCATACATGCCCTTTTTGTCATTATTTAATTAATCTTTGACATATTTGTATTTGAGTATTGACCTACAAGTTTTATAGTTAAAGGAAAATGTCAAAAGGAGTATTGTGCTTTTTTGCTGTTAGCTTTAGTTTTAGTCTTCAAGTCTAACATTAAAAAAGCCAAGGCAGCATGCTGAGGTGTGCAAAAGGCAGACAATAGAGACCAAGCACTTGAATTACTGTCATAAAATGTGTTATTGTAAACCTGAGTATATAATTAGATACATATAGATGCAGGAAGCAGCAGGATTTAAAACCACTGGAATAACTGCCTGTTTTAAAAGACAAATCTCTGTCTCAATTGTAAGAACATTAAAGTATTTTTTACTTTTCATGATCTACATCACCTTCTAACATCTCTCTTATCATTTCCAACCCTGCTGAACCCCCTTCCCTTCAAGAGAAACCTGGTTTTCAGGCTGTGATTACTTCATTTTCAGCTCTCTTTGTTCCTCCACAGCACGACCACATGCTCTTATTTCTGGTAAGTGAAATGACGGGTTCAGCTAACTGTGTTGAGATGAGAATTCTGAAATAGCATCCTGGGAGAGCGCTGAAAAACAATATCTTTACTTTAACATGGAGCTGAAAACCACTTCCTTGCACAAGAGAGCGTTTCAGTACACAACAAGGACTTTTGTGCGTGAATATACTGTTTGTTTCTGTCACTGAACGCCACACACTGCAATTTAGGCTGGTGTAAAAAGGGACCTCAGTTTCATCTTGCCAGCAGTAAAAACCTCCCGCATAGCTGTGCCACTCATTACCATCTGCTTTAACAGGGATTTTATTCTCTCCTTCCTCCCTCTTTTCCTCTTCTTTCATACCCAAATATTTACCAAAACAAGAACTATCCTGTGACAGTTATGCCTCTACAAGGTTTATAATTACGGGACACTGTAAGTACAGTAATGATAAAGACGAGGGCTGGGAGGGATTTTCATAGTTGTGTTTGGTTCCAGTGACCTTTAACCAAGAAAATTTCAACATTTCATCCCTGAGATCATGTGTAGATTGTGCAAAAGCTGACAAAAGCTGCTTTAGTACATATTTAAAATAGTGTGATCACAAGATTTAAAATGTATTTAATTTATCTTTCAGTCAAAGTGGAGTTTTGTGCAGAGTTTGAAGATAATCTTTGTTTTCTTCAGACATTTGAGGGATAAACATAGAATACAGTGACCTCCATAATCTGATCAGTTCATCCTGGCATTAGATTGAACATTAGTGCAAAATTGATATAAATTTAATACATTCTTTGGTTATCATGTTAACAACAAAGGCAAAAACAAGCGGCCTGGTGACCTAAAACATCCTTTTTTCTGTTGAACCCACCCGAAAGACATGTGAAAAACTTCAAGTCACTGGAGGGAAAATGTAAAAAAGGTCATTCTACATCCCGCTGACAACCAACTTACACACATAAGTGGTTGTGTTGAGATTTTTTGCTGCGACAGTCCATTATCCACCTGTCCACTAGGGCTGGGTATTTCCAGCAACCTCACGATACCATGTGTATCCCGATACGTATAAATTGTGAACATTGACTACGCTTTAAACAAAATGCTATATTGATGCAGTTGTTGCAAAACAAGGATGAGTTTTAAGTGATTCTACAACTTGAGAGACATAAATTCAGATCCTCAAAGATGGTCGACCTAACTTCAAATTTAGAACATATGCTTCATTATGTAGCTCGTCTTCTACCTTGAACTGTGCCACTGTTAACATTAGCCAAAGTGTATTGACAACAACTGTCAAAATATTTAGGCCGTATCGATTCTCTAGAATCCGTAGCGATACACGTATCCCGAAGGAGTGCGTGACAATATTTTGCCGTATTGATATTTTGAGCACAGGCTTAATGTCCATCCATTATCTATACTGCTAATCCCTTACAGGGTCTCAGGGGGTTGGAGTCTGTCCCAGATGACATTGGGCGAGAGGTGGGTTACAACCTGAACCCATCACCAGCCTACTGCAGGGTCACACAGAGATACAGACAACCACTGGCGTTCATATAGCCTACTTCAAAGGCACCCACATTATCTGTTGGCAAATAATGAATGTACGGTTGTCAAATCAACTGCTGAGTGTGATTTTGAAAGGCCCTGCCCACTCCCAAACAGTTTCTGTGTGTCAGTCAAGTAGGCGAGCACAACTGCAACAGTGTACAAAACAAAGTCTGAGCTACTTCGCAGAACAAACACTCCCCAAAACATGTCAGAAAGGAAACAAAAGTATCCAAAAATATGCCTCAAGCGTTGTTTTCTTTTCATTTTGGGGCAAAATGTGGGCCAGATCTGACATAATTGCTTCTGAAGCTGTTAGCATCTATGCTAATCTCTGTATGAACTGTCCCTACATTCTGTCATCTCGCCCAAAGCTCCCACCTCTTCCTGCTCGAAAGAATGCTGATTGAGCTATCAGGACATGCCACAATCATTGTAGATTGGAGCTTGGCAAGATGGACCTGCCTGATATGCTTTTGAAAGGTTCTGCCTTCTCCAAACACTTCCTATGGGATGTTGCCCAGATGGCTGAGTGGAATACACTGTATATTAAGCGGTCCAACTGGTGTGTCAGATATCTACTTCTATTACACAAATAATGTATTAATTTACTCAAAATAATCCAGTGTCTATTAAAATGCTACCATAGCTTTGTGTTTCCCAGCTTTGCTGACTTGTGTTTCCAGTATATTGCCAGCTAATGTTGCTAAATCGTATCATTCATTTAGAGACAGAAAAAAAAGTTCCTTTACTTGTGAAATATGTCACAGTATAGGTAGTGATTGAAAAAAATGTAAATACACAAATGTTGTATGTGCATCTCGCGCCAAGGTCAGCTGGGACAGGCTACAGACCACTTCGACCCTTAAGAGGACAAGCAGTACAGACAATGGATGAATGTTTGGCTAACAATTCGCATAAACCACCTCAACAAATTTATTTTTGAATAGTTGATTTCATTTCAGAATCTCCTGATGGGGGTTTTAACATGACAAACTTTGATCTGATCAGGGGTTTATTGTGATTATTTGTGTCCATGTAAACATAACTAATGATGTATGTTCTTGTTGCTCTTTTGACCCTAACCTCCACACACACCCCCCTCCTCCCTTCAACGGCCTCCCTCTCTTCAGTGTTTTAACAACCTCTTCGCCTCCTCGGCCCTCTCACTCTTCCTCAAATCTCTTCCTGTGATTTACAGACCGGGTCTTATTTTCTCCCCCTCCTTTCCTTTGCGTGGAAGTGGTGTACAGGAATCACTGCTTGTTTAAATATAACCCAAAGTGCCGGCCCCTGCGTGGCACGGGGTTCCAGTAGCTGCTGGCTGACCACAGAGGAAACAGAGCGCTGCTGTTTGAGCGTGTGGCTCTGCTGTCGGAGGAAAAGTTCAAAGGGAAGATGGAGCGAACGTGCAGAGGCTATAGCTTCCTTTTCCCCCCCTCATGGTTTCCACACTCTCCACAGTGGGTTTATGAAAGAAAAACTTGGTTTCTTGTTCCATCACAAAGTCAGCGGCAGCCGCAGAGTATTTATTTTTCTGCAAAATAATTCAATCTGACTTTTATATACAAAAACATCCACAGCCTTGTGGGATTCTTTGCTTTAAACCACGGAGAAGGCTTCAAACATAAGCTGGGGTAAAGTTTAGTTTGACTGCATTGCAACAGCTTCAGTAAAAAAGATGCATTTGTCAAATTTCTTATTAAAATATCTCATAACCATACTTGTGAACCCCATTTGTCTTTCTAGTCCAGATTAAACATCCGTCTAATCACATAACAAGAAAAAAGGAGGTACAATTGGCAAATATCGAAGAAAGTTTTACCTTACTAGTTTCTTTAGTTTAGTTTCTTTAGTTTCCACGCATGCGCAGTACGGCTTCCTCATTTCGATGAGCTCCTCATCTGTAAACTCTGGCTGGAAACTGTAAGGACACCCATCATATTCAAAGTTCTCAACCACAACATCTTCATCTGATAGATATTCATCCATTTTGCACAAAACTGGAAGAAGAAAGTTGTTGAGTAGCTGGCGGTTGCCCCTGAAACAATGAGCCGTACTGCGCATGCGCGGCAGCCGTAAAGAAACTTTTCAGTTCAGAGGTCAGCACAGTCACAAAAACATGGGTGGAGCGACCCCGGACTGTCTTGGAGGAGTAGCCCGAGCGGACCATGATGAAATATTGGTGAAACTAATGAGTTTTTGAACAATTAATGTTGTTTTAGGGGCGGCGCTGTACATTCCCCGTGTGCTACCATTTTACGGATGTCCACCACTCGATTTTGGATCTAAATATCTCCCGAAGCACTGTTTGGATCAGGAAAGCCTTCTGGGTGAGTATATTGTTCTACTTCATTCTATAAACAATGTGAAAGCTGTAGAAATCGAACTTATCCTTTAATCTAAGCCACACTGTTCTTATTACCACCAGGGATATTGGCTATTTTGTTTTTTGGTGAGCATGGTAACTTAAAAAGCTAAGAACAGATTTAGACAAATTTTTCAGAGAAAGTTGGTAATGCACAAGGAAGACGTATCAGATTTTGGTAGTGATCCAAGCCCAGATGCAAATTCATGTGAATACAATACCAGGTCAGTCAGTTTTCCATATTTTAGCTAATAACTGAACAACTTATTAGACAAATTTCCATGACAAATTTAGCAAGTACTGGTCATAGCACAAGAAAGAAGTAATAAAACAGATTTTTGTGGTAGTCTGAACTGGGGAGTGAATCCAGGATTTTTTTTTTTTTTTTTAAATATGAGATCAGGCAGTTTTCCACATTTCTGACATAACTCACCTGACAGTAGTGAAATACCTTGGTGGAGTTTGTAACCTCCTGTAAGGGCCCATAAAATTGGTTGGGAATGGGCAGGACCTTTCAATAGCATATCCTTCAGGTGACTGGATGATCATCACATTCATTATGGGCCAATTAGAGTATGTAACAGGCTGGTGCTACTGCTGCAGCGTCAAGGACAGAACATGAGCCACATTGTAGACCAAACTCTTGGAGCAAAAATATAATTTCTACCTATTTGTGTTCATGAAGGGTCTGAAATGGTCTGTAACAATACTCAGGTGGGCTGTTGCGTATAAACAATGCTCCATTGGTACAAAAGTGTGCCAAGAAAACATCTGCCACGCCATATATGAATATATGATACAAGGATTCATGGTTTCATGTTGTGTATGTCAAATTCTGAGTCAACCATTTGAATGTTGCAGCAGAATCAAGAATCAGACATGCTCCAATCCTCCACGTGTCTTCTACTGCTGATCTAGCTCACCTGCCTCAAGAAACAGGATATACATTAGGAACTGATCTTCTGCATACCTCTGATATAACAAGTTATTTGAGCTACTGTTGCCTTTCTATCACCCTGTAGAACTCTGGCCTGTCTTTTTTGCTCACTCACTGGATATTTTCTTTTTTTTTAACCTATCTCTCTTAACTCTTGAGGTTGCTGTGCATGTAAATCCAAGTATCAGCTACTTCTAATTCAATGTTAATCCTTTAAAGTCATAAAGTACCTTATTTTTCATTCTACTTGTGTTTTTTGTTTGACACTAACTCAGAAACACAGCCCTTGTTTTAATAAATTAACTTGGCTACACCTGATAGAAATCTTACTCTGTGTAGGAGCCTCTGTGATTGATGTGTATAATGTTTACAGCACAGTTCAGCCTGTAGTTTACTTTGCTGACTTTTGTTTGACAAAAAGTGCTCCTGAAATAAAAAGTAAACCTATTGTACAAAAATGAATCTTTAGATAACACGTCCTCCCCTGAAGGGATTTCAGGATCGATTAACTTCTTGTAATAGTGTTTTATTGGACTAATCCATCTCCATTTGATAAAACCAAGCCTGGCTGGAGCCCCACACTCTCAATTCACTCGATGTCTGGAGACCGACAGAGCAGCCCTCTTTACCCTGCAATACAAAAAAATACAGAGATGGTACCACCGGAGGCTATCACAGAAAATGATTGACTCTCAGCTTGTATTTCTCAATGTAGAAACAAAGCTTTAATGCCCAGCATGACCTGTGATAGGCTGCAAACATAAAGGGTGTTTTAGTCTTGAAGGGAGAAGCTGAATGAAAAAAAAAACATGGTTATGATGACTTAAAGAACAAAAACAGCACAGCAAAAGGAGCAAAATTGCAGCGAGATTAAGAAGCACGATCAGATTTCCAAAACTGCAGACTGTAATGGATTTATGACAAGCAGAGCTGTTTACATAAAGCAGAAAAGAACAGGTTCAAACATGGCCGACACCTCCTCCTCTCTTTATCTCTGGGCTTTTGTCAGAGGAACCAGCAGGGGCAGACGGAGGCTGTGTATGTTTGTGTGTGTGGTCTGAAGGCCAGGACAGAAACAATGAAAGAAAGAGAATGTGGGAAGAGGATAGACAGCTGGAAGTGCACCGACGTACAAGTCTTTTATGATACTTTTACTGAAGTTATGAAACAGCCTGCTGGGGGCAACCCTCTGATAATAAGTTGAGAAAAAAGTTTAAATGATGGCTGGCAAAGTTGTACAAGCATTTGACAACCAATATAATGTGCATTACAGATATACATTAACAATAATACAATCAGCAGGAGCCATGAGCTTAATTGACTAAATAACTACACAAACAGTCAGTGGATCATACGTAATAACTGACTGTGTCAAGTGGTGACTATCAGCTTATGTTGTGTTCCATTTACTTCTGAGCTCAGATTTGGGAAGTGGGAATTTTGTCATGTCCCAGTTAAACGTGTCCCAGTTACTAACTAGTAAAGTCAACCTAAGGACTGTCTGCCTTCCAGTTAGAAAATTCCAAATAAAGAGGACATTAATAGTGCTGTAACAGTAACTCTTTAGCAAAGCTGACAATGTTGTTCACAGAGCACACTAGAAAAGCACTCTGAGAGCACAGACCTCCACCAAGAAGCTCACTTCCACCTATAAACTGTGATTTCCACCCAACATTATAATCCTATATTTATTTTATACGCACATTGTGGAATGAAAAATATCAAACTGCAAGTGTGATTATTATCCAATTGAGTGATCTAGTCAGTAGAGAGTCTTATAACTTGTAAACTTAACCACTGTGCTGCTGCTTGTACAGATGTTGGTGTTCACCTAGGTACTTCCAGTGGGTGATGTCACCAGCCTGTCGGGCGGCACAAAGCCACAGCGCATCAGTGTGTGGCACTTTCGGTCTATATTGACTTTGGGGGTTGATTTCACTTCTGCTATGACGAGCAATTTCTGTATTGACATTATCAGCAACCTTCTTTCAAGTGAGTAAATGGCATGAGTGGAGGTACTGCTCGTGAGAAGAGCATGTTTCTATCATGTTAGCTCACAGTAATGTTACTAGTAGCTGTGAGCTGTGGAGGGCTGGAGTGTTTAATACAATTTTAGGAGAGTCTGCAGAAAACGTGGCTCCAGTAACAGCATCTGACTTTTTCCACCGGAAAAACATTTCCTCCTCTCCTCTGTGTCTGTGAGCAGAACTCGGCATGCCCCAGCTTCACTGCTGATTGGTTGATCACTGCTGACTCTGTGTGTAACCAGAGCGTTTAACCAATCAGATGGTGCCATGGGTGGGACAAAAGACGGCCCAGTGTTAAGTATCGGAACTTCATCACAAATTTAAATGTTATTTTTGTAATGTCAAACTGCATCAGATCAGCTCCAAAATGTATTGGGTTCTTCCTTGGACCAAACTGCACCTCTGGTAAAATTTTCTTGTAGATCCATCCTGTAGTTTTTGCGTAATCTTGCTAACAGACAAACAAACAGACAGACTCCAAACATACTTGGAGGAGGTAACAATATCCGGTGCCAGTCATGTAGCAGGCAGCAGTGTTGCTCAGCCCTTAAGGGCTGGGGATTGAGGGGTGGCCAGCTCAAGTCTGGATGCAAACATGCTTGAAAGCTGGTTTAGTAGCCGGGGAGATGTAGGCTGACATCCTGGGGCACTGCTGCTGGTCATGGCAGCTTAAAGGTGTTGCCATCCCCTGCCTCCCGAGCCACAGGGCATAGGGTTTGCACCCTTGAGCCCTGAAACTTCAACTCACATAAACACCTATGGGTAAAGTAAGCCTAATGTTGCTGGTGCTGCACATTAGATGACAGGAATGACGAATGGCTAAGTGCTGACCCCAAATCTGGCCTGGATGATTCATGCATAAAATGTTTTGAAATTATCCTTTAAATTTTAGCAAGTCAATGCAAGCAGACATTAGGGTGAGAGGCAGACCAAGTGATTATATCTTATGTTACAGGGAGAGACAAATGAAAGGGAGAAAAACTAACAAGAGCAAAAAGGTGATTGTTTTGTCGATAAAAATACTCTTTGGTTTCAAGTTTACAGTCAAATAACAGTGTCTTTGTGAAGTGGGGACTGTCAAAACACAAAAGCGGGTATTACTTTCAAAAGCTGTGTGGGATGACAGGACCCGACATAAAAAATGAAACAAACACACGGCAGCTCGACAATTTTCCTCACAAAAAGCTCTTCAATCTCTTAATTCCTGCTTTCATTTCAGGGGCTGGAATGATTCTTCCATGAGGGTCAAGGGACCTTTTTGTGAACGTAAAACCACTTATTTTCTCCATCAAACTGTTGAGAAACACCATCAGTGACAGTTAAACACAGTGGCTGGTGGCTCATCCACAGCAGGTTCAGAGGGCAGATGGTGTTATATAAGACAATAGGGGAACATAACAGCTTCATTATTAAAAAAGGAGGCGGGTTGAGCCTTGAAAATGAGAAAAGTGGAGTCTGAAACTAGTTTTGCAAGGAGATTTTGTCTCCTCTTTGACATTATTGAACTTCTCAAGAATCTAACACTGAAATAGTCTTTCAGTTATTGAAGAAAACACATTTTGATGCAGTTTTGCTGACTTAATCTATCAGTTGCCAGCTGAGATGGTAAAGAGGTCATAAAATTGTGCTCTGCCAATGTTGAAGTGTTTATTATCTGTTTAAATGCATGTGCAACTTCATAAGTTAAATGATAGTGCAGGTGCCAGATGTTCCAGAGTGCTTATATGTGATTCCTCCCCAATGATGCCCAAAACTACTGGGCAAACAGAAATAGATGATTGCAAATTACGATGCCATGTTATGCAAGCAAATTATTTTAGTGGGGCTCACGTGGAGAAACATTTCCTAGTGCTGTCTGAACTCCCTGAGGTGGAGATAAATGTTGATCACAAAGAACATTTTTAACTCCTGACAGTTGTTTGGTACATACCACAGGCAGGAGAGAGTAGCGGATGCAGAAGCCCGGCTCCGAGGGGAAGTACTCGTCAGAGATGAAGCGGATCCGGATCTGACTGCCTTTGGAAGTGTGGGCGGCTGGTACAGACTGTGAGCCACACCAGCGACCCAAGATGGTCTTCTCTGATGGATCTTCTAGCTCCACAAAGTCATACCTGGTAAAGGGAGAGATGAAAAGAACACACTGGTCTAAACTTTGAAACATTACCAAACAAATTGCTCAGAAGTCTATTGGAAGTGAGCTGAAACCACCTCTTTCTGGCAAGCTTGTCTTGGTTGTTTGTACTGACACAAGGATTTGTTTTTGGAACTCCAACTTGTATTTGGACAGCTCTCCTAAACAGACTAGGTAAATGCCATTGACTCAGTGGGGGAAATGTTGGGTTAAGTTTCATGCCAAAGATAATTTAACATTCGACTGTAGAAGCTTGAGATTCAACCACAGGACTTCTGTTTGACAGACAAAGAGGAAATATGTTTACTACATTGTTGGGCAGTAACTTGCACCCATTGTCAACACATCCAGACGTTCTGTCAGGGTATGCATTCATGTTCATGGGTTTGTGTTTGTCCCTCCCTCCACTCTTTCATTATCAGAGGAATACGGGGAGGTGGGAGCCAAACTGAGCTGTCCGTCACTCTGTTTTGTTGATTAAGTTACTCTGTCAACATGACAGTTAGAGGCTGCAAGTTAAGCTTAGCCTCTGTGAGCTCAACAGAACAAAGTGTGAGTAAATGGGTGATAACTTCAATGTAAAAATCCATCATCTGGCGGAAAATAAACTGGAAACAGTGGCAATACCTTTTAACCACCCAGCACTACCACGGCACGCCATGATGCTGCAGCCCATCCTAATGACCGAAGGTTGAACACAGAAAAAAGATTTCTGCTATTGAATGGCAGTTACCAC
The DNA here is from genome assembly GCA_036419115.1 of Scarus forsteni. Classification (NCBI taxonomy): domain Eukaryota; kingdom Metazoa; phylum Chordata; class Actinopteri; order Labriformes; family Labridae; genus Scarus; species Scarus forsteni. The sequence goes on from JAZDUH010000383.1 coordinate 25,471,504, forward strand.
AGCTGAACTTGCTCCTATTTTTACCATTGCAGGGGAATTGATTTTCATGTGGCTCCTAAACCAAGAAAAACCTTTCTTTGGAGGATTCTCTATCAGAGACACATCCTGTGGGGATACAATCTGTTGTTCAGGAAGCATGAACCATGGAAAAAAATGATTTATAGCTGTGCTGATTCTGTTTTATTTATTTATTTCACCTTATCCTTGATTTAAACAGATGAAAACCCACTGAGACAACCCCCACAAATGTGGTGGCATCCATCATCATCACCATCTTCTTCTTCTTCTTGGTGTCATCCTCTTTTTTGTTTATAAGACTTGATTTCAAGCACTAACCTGACACTTGTAAGTTAATTAAAGTGAATTAAAGTTTTCCCACAACACCTTCCTGAAGGTGACTCACAATAAAATTATTATTGAGAAAATAATGGTGTATGCCCACTGAAACAGTAGGGGGCTCATATTTTGAAAAGAATGCAGATAATGTTAAGTTTGTGTCATACAGACTTAAATAAATAAATTATACTTGTGAAACAGATATTATTAGAGAGAAAAGGGTCCTGTTACCCTCCGTGGTTCAGGTAGTTAAAGCTCTCATTCACATATGAGTACAATTATCCTTTTTTTAATAATTGTCATAGGATCCTTCTCATGAAATTATAATTTACTTTGTTTTTGGACCCCTGGTTGCGAAACCCTGTGATAGAATACACATTTTTGTGAGTGCAAGGTGTCTTGCAATCAAGTGTTGAGGCTTTAACATAAATAACTATTCAGAAACACAGGCACTGTTTAGTGGTCTCACTAAGTTTATCCATCAGCATGGAGCGAAGGGCTCCAAGTGAACTAAGCTCTGAGAGTTTCAGATTAGTCTGTAGAGAGTTTCAAGCTGTGGGGCAGAAAACTGAACACTCTGTTCCCCAGTTCAGTTCTGTAAGGCAGAGCGACGCTTAGTTCTCTGAAGAAAAATACATAAATAAGATGGAAGTAAGCCAATGAGAGCCTCATAAATCAAGGTCAGCCAGTGCTATTACCTGCGTGTACTTATAGAAGGCCAGCCTGATTTAACATTCAAGTGATGATGATGCACGAGGCGACCATTACCAGTGATAAACCCCAAGGCACTGTGATAAACACTGTTTCGTTAATACTGACACGTATTGTTGATATGCTGATTTAAGAGCACTGTCCAAAGTCAATAAATCATGTAAACTTCCCACGCTACGTCACTGAGAGGTAGACTGCCTAATTCATGGTCACGTCATCTTATAAACTCCAAATATACTCCAGTAACTCCTCAGCTTTGTGATCTTTTAAGTATGAAGCCTCACTGTTCATAGCTGCCTGTGTTACATGTCAGCACCTTTAATATTAACCCCGCTGCTGTTACCTCAGCCGACCCTCCAAATGTGAGGTAGTTAGCATCACTGCAGCCGCCCAGGGAAATAAAGGCCTGGTCTCATTTTACAAATAAAATTAAACATCTTTTCACAGCAGGTTCAATTTCAGGTGGGATGGATTTGTTTTATTTACTGCCTGGATTAAATGAATTAAAAAGGAACTGGATACAGCTGGTGTATTGAGGGCACATCTCAGGTTGGTTGTTTTTAATCAAAGCTGGAGATCGTAAGACTTTATTAAACACTGTGATGAGTGGATGAGGTATAGGCCTCATTTCTTTAATCGATTATAAATTCAAGAAGATTTGTCAGGATAAAAAGATGTCACATTGGACTCCCACATCTACAATGTGACAACCTTGTAATTTAAAATGTTCCTTCTTCAGCTCTTTTTAATTTTGCTCTGTTTGCTCAAGAAGAATTAGGGTTAACAGAATAATGAAATTAAAGACCCAAATTAACTGTTGCACGACCAGCAAGGATCTGCAAAGCTCCCCTTGACAAATTACAAAGTGTATTCCCCTTAGGGGTGGGCAATATGGCAAAAATATCTTATCACAATTTTTCAAAAATAGAATCACGATCATGATTTTATCACGATTCATTTTTACGTTGATTTTTCTAGACTAATTTCCATGTTTGACCATTTTTTTCCTATGTTTAACATATAAAACATGTAAAACCCTGAAAGAAAAAAAAAAGACAATTTAAGCCAAATAAACTTTCTGAATAGGGCAGTTTTTATAAAAATGTGCAATAAATATAAACATAAAAGGTAACGAACAACAATACAGTGCACTTTTGTAACATAAAAGCTAAACACACCAAATAGCTTATTGAAAAAGGTCAAATATAAATGCAAACTTAATAAATGGTTATCTCTTAAAGTGCAACAATTTAGAACAAATGTTATCTAACTGTAATGTATAACCTGAGTAAATAATACAGCTGCTTTAGAACAGATTTTTCTTCAGACATCTTCAAGCTTTTATCTCCTTTTCTCTTTCCGCCGTGGCTTCACGCTACATAACCAAACAGGAGATCCCACCATGCACTGTGCGTAATGTGCTACGATTGGCTAGTCGGGTGTGCGTCAAAGTCTCTGCACCCACATCGACAATCTGACGATCTTTCTGCTTTATGAGATCATCCTCACGTTATAATCCTTAACGATTTAATATCGTCATATCGCACACCACTAATTCCCCTCCGTCGATCCATTGTCGATTCAGCTTATGCTTTTAATGGTTTCAATGTATGTTTTGGAAATGGAAGATGATTAAGTCTAAATATTTTATGCCATAAACTCAGCACATGAAAGAAAAATAATCATTTCATTGAGATAGCTTGACTTTCCTTGTTGTGGTGATAAAACAGAGTGACCCTGTAATTACACCACCGTCTCTTTCTCCAGCGTCCACCCTGCCAAAACATGGGTCCAGTAAACAGAGGGCAGAGCAGGAGCATGTGGCCGAGCTCCAGACTCCTTTATGGTGTGCCAAAGTTAACATCAACCAACCTCAGCACTTAAAACAGGCAGTTCAGGAGTTCAGCCTTCATTATTTATACCTGTGTGTGTGTGTTTAACCGGTGGCTGCGGTGCGTTCAATACCGCCTTGTTTCTCTGACTCTTCACAGTCTGGGATTAATCACTCTAGCGTTTACGTCAACAGCCGCGCTCACCTCTCATTCAGTGCTGCCAATTCGGATATTTGGATTTCAGAGGACATTGTTTACATTCTGCACCGGCCTGGCAGATTCAGTACAAGCTGGCTGGAGTAGAACAACATCATGGGACATGAGAGAGACTAAAAATGGATTTTCTGTGATGTTAAATAAACTGAATGGGAGGGGGGTTGATTTATTTACTGACTCCGCTGACTTTGAGCTGCAAAGTCAAACAGGAAGTTTGTTGTGTGCAAGCATGGATTAAGATGTTTTTCTTTTTATTCAAACTTTAAAGACAGTAAAAAAATACTACACTCCCTGACAAATAAACCTACACATCCAAGCATTCAGACATCTGAATATATTATAACAGAAGTCATCTCTTTAGACTCTAAATTCACCTTGCAGTTTTGGTGTCATTTATTGCATCAGGTGGAGTTGTTGTGTTTTCTGGGTCTATTGGGTTTTTGCTGGCAAATGTGGAGTCATCTAACTCACTATTTCTACTCTTGAAAGTAAATTTGGAAATGCTATTTTCATTGATTATTTCTCCCTTTTAATAATACAAATTTGTATTGCATTTTACATCTTTGGAAAGCCTGATAGTCCCCTTTAAAACAATATACAAATTGTAAGGATTGTGCATTTGTAGAAGAAGCAACACAGCAAAACATGTGGGTATCCAAAAAGTGCAAAAATCCCCTGCAATTAGAGACTGTTGTTCCATGAGCAGAGTGGCAGCGTTATTTGAGGTCAGCCCAAAAACTTTTTCAAAACATCAGACAAAGTTTCATGTTACTGGTGAAATCAAGGACAGACTGTGAAGTGGGCATCCCAGGAAGAAAACATACCAAAAGGCCCGGATAGTGCCGGGACCTGCCTACATTCGTCACTTTGATATGATCCTCTGCAATAAGGTGATAGATGCATAGCAAATGGTTATCACCCCTTAAGTGCCTTGTTTTTAGACTAGTCGCAACATTCCGTCTTTCCACCAGGATAAGCACTGATTATGTCTTTACAGGGCTTGAAAGCTGATTCTCTTCCTGTCATAAGTCCTTCTCCTTTTCTGTCGCCCCATTTTAAACGCCCTCAAGTATTCCTTAGATCAGTGTTAATTTCTTTAGCTAATTATTTCCATCATAGTTTCATTGACAACCTTTTTCCCCTGATGAAAACTAGACTATAACTATAAAAATTCAATGTACATTGACAGAAACTAAAACTAAACTGACAAACATTTTTGTCAACAAATAAAACTTGACTAAAATGTTTGACAGACGAATTACAATCAGACCTAGTTCCATCATGTAGAAAGGTTGCATGAGTAAAGAGGGACATCCAATCACAACTGCCTTAGCTTCATGTTGGCGAAATTCAAGGAAACATATAAAACATCTGACACTTTACACTTCAAATTTTATTTGCCTAAATTTACATTAGATCTCGTCTAATAAAAAGTGATGAAATTTCATCATCTAAAACTAGACCAAAATTAAAAGAATTTAGATGACTAAATTATGATTAAAAGCAAGGGATATATAAGACAAAACACTAAACAAAAATAAAACAAAGAACAACAACAAGAAAATAATTAAAACAAAATTACTAAGTGCTGTCAAAATGAACACCCCCAGATATGACATTTCATATTAAAAAAGTATTTTTGCAGTTATGAGCAGAATGAGTTGTTTTTCGTCCCATATTTACGTCCAAAAAGTTATTTGTTTCCCCATAACAAGTGGATCAGAGCTTTGCCTTTAGAGAATGGTCATTAAAACAGGCTTGGCTGTGCAGACTGAATAATAATTGCCCCGTAATTGCATAAATGGTTTTGCTTAAGAAGGAATTCAGGCACATGGACTCCCACTGGCTGGAAGTTGGCTGGCAGCTGGCTTGGAAGGGAAAATTGGAGCAGCTGCAGCCTAAATATAATCAGGTTATTCCAATCAGTTACACATCGATAAGCGATTTATTCTAAGTATCTGAGAAAAGTGATTTGTAGTGAAAATATATCTAAATGTAAAAAATAAGCAACTAAACAAAAGTATCTGCAACCTAACATTTTATTCATTCTCTGTTTTGTCCCCAAAACATTCACACAAACCGTCCCCTTCATAATCTTACTCACAAGTGTTGTTTCTATCCGTTTAACACCGCATATCACTGTGTTGCCATCACTTTTTAAAGGTTGAAATGAAACACAAAATAAATAGAACTGCAATCCTCTGTTGGAAAACCATGTGGAAAAACATCTAACGCATGCATGATTAAGCATTCATTCATATAACTGCACAGCACTGTGGCGTGAAATGATTCTGGAAAGGGATAAAGTGTCGGTTGAGCCTCTTTTGGATGGAGGTCAGCGAAGAAAGGAGGATCTTTCCTCTCTGAAAACCATCCCTCAGACGGCTCCACGGCTTTGACAGATGGCTCATCAATAATTCAACACGCCCCTAATCATTACACACCACCATGTGTTCAGAAGCAGCATGTCGAACAGCGGTTTCCCAGATTTACAAATGCACTGACATACATACCGAACTGTACGTACAGTCACAGTGAACAGGATCAGAGTGCTGAAGGAGTCTTATATACAGAGCGGGCAGATAGGATTACCTCCCAACATGCTGCAAGACTATGTACTCTATGATGCCTGTGTTTTTTTTTTCTCTTTCACATCACCAGACACTTTATATCAGGCACTGCCATGATGCAGATTAGCAACAAGAGCACATTTTTTTAGTCTTCTGGTTTAAAGAAACAACACAAATGGCTTTTTGAGTGCAGCCCTGTCAAGCACGACTTGGCTGCCATGCCAACCAGCAGTGAGACCGATCTCCGCACCACACTCTGCTCCTCCAGTGTATTTGGTGAGAATGCTTTTCATCGCACCACAGACAAACAGAATAGCTGATGAGCATCTCGACTGCTCTGCCTCCCTCGCTCACTCTCATCCACGCATCCTAAGACTTCTCGCTGCAGGCTTCCTTTCAGAGTCGAACATATCTTCAGTGTTGTTTGCTCTCACTTCCCCCCACACTGCCAACGCTGTGAATCAGTGGACAGGAGATTACACTCATGTTTATTGCCATCACAGTGACTTGGGGGTAATGGGGAACACCAATAAGGAACAAGCAAAAGGAGAGCGTAAGGGCAAAAGATAAAGATGTGATGACCTAGCTAGAAGCCTGCTTTTCATTTGAGATTTTATTAATATTTAACAGGACAGGACAGTGGGTAGTACTTGGTGACAGGAAATGATTTATCTGATGTAGTTTATTGGCTTTTTTTGCATAGTTCAACACTCCAGTTCCTGACCTCCTGACAAAAAAATGGTTGTCCACCCTGTATATCGACACAGTGGGGGTCAAAACATATATGTAATTTTAGGTGAAGACAAACAGGAAAAAATACTATGTCAGTGTTTGATTTTTTTCTTTGTAGGACAAACTTTCAATTCTTATGCCTAAGTCACACATTCCCGTTTCTCATAGCGATTGTGTACGACTGTACACGATTGAGGAGGCTGGTGTGATCGCTATGATACGGGATGAAATGACTGTCTCCCCCTGGACACACCCCGTAAATACACCGTCAGTAGAGCTTCTACAGCACTTTAGGGGGCGTTCGTCCCACTCCAGCTAGGTTAATACAACGATATGACGAGGACTCCTTTAATTTTCATCCCGCTGACACGACGTCAGCCCCGCTCGAGCTCAGTTCGCATCACGTAAGCCCCGACTGAGCCCCGTCGCTTGCGCTGTCTTGAACGGGACACAGTCGGGGCACAAACGGATACATTCTTGTTAGTCGTCCTCATAAAGCTTTCAGGATTGAGCCACGATCAGCCCGACTGAGCTCCGTACATGCCATGCTAATACCGTTCACATTAGGACTGCATTAGACTTCCACCCTTCTGTACTGAGAGCGGCGATTCTCCACGAAACTGTCGGGACCCTTCCACGTTCATCCACGACTATACAAGGCTGATCCAGACCAAGTAGCGCATGCACCACGACCAAAGCACGTTTTATCAGGATTATGACAATCGTGAACAATCGCCATAAGAAACGGGAATGTGTGACTGGGGCTTTACCCTTGAAAGCTTTAAAACACAAATTATAGCCAGAAAATTGTAACTTTATAGGAGCGGAAATGTTGATTTCACTTTTTCACACAACTTCCATTAAATGTAATATACAGTATTTTTTCTCTCTCATTTGGTACATTAGATCTTTTTGGCAACTGATTATCAATTTGAGGACATTTTTATCATCTATCTGATTTTATTCAGATGTTTTTAGTAATTTGTTGTTCATACGGATTAGATAGAAGCATATTTAAAGTATGTGATATATACAGTATTTTACAAAAGGGGTAAAAGGTTTAATTTTTCACTAGCATGAACTACCATGTTATCGGCAGATCCATCTTGCCCCAGCAAGGTACAGCCCAATCAGTATCCTTTGAAACAAAAAGAGCTGGGAACTGTGATCGAGACAACAGCGGGAAGTGACTGCTTGTACAGAGATTAGCGTAGATGCTAATAGCTTCAGTAGCAGGTTGGTCAGATCTGGACTGCATTTCTGAATTAAATGAAAACAAATACCACTACAAACTTCTTAATTTGAAGAATGTTTTCTCACATGCTTTGCCTTGAGTTTGTTTTAGGAAGTGGCTCACATTATGTCTTTACACCACCACAGTTGCGCCCTCCTCCTACATTATCTAATTGGCCAATCACCTGCCATTTTTGCTTTTGGTAGGTTAAGCCCATTCCCAAACCCTTTCTATGGGCTGTTTTTCAGGTGGACTAGAGAAATATGGTTAAGCAAGCTCTTCTGTCTTGGTACATCTTGGTTCTAGGTGGATGACACAGAGGCCCAGCCATAAAAATTGCCGTTCTAACTGTTATGTAAGTTTTTGTGAATGCTTCAAGCAGAGTGTGCTGTCACTCAGATGCTGTTTTTCTTGGAACTCTTGGCCCCCACAGCAGCAATGTATAGCCACACTGTTAAACATTTTCCTTTAAAAGATACAGTAAACAACTGGCAGCAGAGCCATTATGCTATTGTATAATTAACATTTTCTTACTGTCGCTTAATTTTACAGTATTGTACTGTTGATTAAAAATGTAGTATCTGCTAGTTTTTTCAGTTGAGAGATTGAGTTTTTATTTATGTCAGCAGTTAAGCATTGTATTAAAAAATAACAGGTTAATACTGATGAAATTCGACTGTAAATATACAGCAGTCATTTACAGTGCACTTTCCATGCTGGTTATCTCTTGACAGGAGCGGAGCTGACCCTCATTACTGTGGCATTTTGTCGACACATACACATACATGCCCGCGTCAAAAACACTGAACTATCCCTTTAGCCCTCCACCCACCCTGTCAAGAGTGTGTTTCCTGTGACAGGATCAAAACCTGTCGGGCCTCAGCGAGAGTGGAGGGGGTTGAAAAATGTGAGAGCTTCATCAGTAGACATGGTGATGACTTGTATGACCCCAGAAAAAGGATGTTGTTATTGTCCCATGCCCCCTCTCCCAGAGGACACGGGCAAGTGCAGTCTTGTGAAAAGGTGGGACGACACAAAGGTTGTCAATCTGCACCCTGCCCCTCACTGGAACTTTCCCCCTCAGAGGTTTTCAACAGGAACACTAACCTCATTCGTCAACGTGAACCCACATTGGCCCACCGCAGAGGTGTGTAGGGTGGAGGGCTTGAGTTACCTGCAATAACAGACTGTTTTCTGAGTTTTTCTAAGAAGTAACAACTGACAAAGACAGGCTGCAGGAAACAACTTGAGGAACATTCTGTGCTGTACGGCAACACAGTTAAAGGCTAAATCAGGAAAGTATATCTCGACTTAAAGAGACTATGAGGAGTTTCTAAGTAATTACAAAAAAGTCTCACTTTTAGATATATGCCTGATTGAAATACACACTTTAAGATGAATTTCATAGCATCAAAATAGGTTATCTATAAATGCTATTCCTTAGCCTTCCAGTCGGGTCGGACAGGGCTGGACTGGCCTGGATACTCAACTTCGGGAACAAGACAATCAAAACTAGAGCAAATTTACACGTCTTAGAGCCCCGGGCTGTAAGTAGCGATATATAGCCGGCTACAAAACTATGATACTAAGTTTTCCAAAAATTGCTTGTTGTCACACATCAAAAACTACCGCTATGTAACTAGAAAGAGATAAATTACCTCATCGCTTTGCATCCTGTAAGTTGTTGAAAAAAGAAGTTGTAAAGCAATGCAGAGTTCTGAGGAAGGTCCGAGCTGCATTCATTAGCATCACAACAAACACACGCCTTGGCTTGGGTCTTTTGGTGCGTTCCAGTTGTAGTCAGAAGTAGGAATTTCCGAGTTCCGAGTAGGAAACTGCAACTGGAACGTCCCTCAAAGTCAGAATTTCCTACTGGGAACTCGGTGAAACCTCGCCACTCCCAAGCTAACAACAGCTAACAATAGCCTGGTAGATCAGCATGTTTTTTTCCGACTTCAACTGGAACGCCGATAACTCGGAGATTATGTCACTCCCAGTTGTCACCAGTAATAGATTCTCCTCATAGCACCTTTAAGGTGATTCTTTTGGTTAAAATCACACATCAATCAAAATGTGTCCAGACAATTTAACTGTAAGGGAGATTACCTGGATGATTGACTAATCTTTTTAAGTCTTAAGATATGTCAAAGTCCAAGACAAATTCCCCTGAATAAGGGAAAGTGTTCTTTATTGTGTTGTATGATCTGATCATAACCGAGCTTCTTATCTAACTATAGGATATGGTATCCTATCCAAGCTCTTCTTATCTAACCTTTGTGAATCACATCTTATCTTATCTGTTGTATCTTACTGTTTTTTTCCCCCTGATCATCTCTTTATCACATGATATAGTATCACAATGTGTGGTATCAAAGTACATTTTGTCCTACTTCAATGTATCTTTTCAGAGTCTCTAAACGCAAGTCAAATTTAGACTGAAAGTTCACATTTACGACAGCTTGCTTCACAACAATGCTAAACAAAAACATGACAAGTAGTTTCTTTAAAGCCAACAGTTCAGTATGTTCAGGCAGACAAAACAGAAATGAGAAAGTTCCCAATATAGTGTGAAGATAGATAAACACTCATGTCTTGGGTCATCGTGTTTTTGAGCATCTCTCTTTGTTTTGTGACCTACCACTTTTTGCTCACATGATGTTATGTTTTGTTTGTCGGTTTGTTAGTGTACAAACAGGATAACTTAAAAACTCATGATTGGATCTGGATGACATTTTCAAGGAAGGCTTTGTCATGGCACAAGAAAAGAGTCAAGATATGTTGGTGATACAAATAGGGAGTGGGGCCAGGAATTTTTTCCTAAATTTCTTAACAGTGCTTGAATTTCACATTTTTGCAAATACCTAACTGAAAAAGTTCTCAATGGATTTTCATGAAATTTTCACAAAACACTGGTCATGGCCCAAGGAAGAAGTGATGTGATTATAGGACAATATTTTGGCCAATAATTTTGGAAATGCCTCGGCAGAGGTTTGTGGTTACAGAACACTTAGCTCTAACCTTGCCATATTGTTTTAGCGTTCTTTGTTCTATCTAGTCTTCCTTGCACTGCATTTTTACCCTTTCCAAGATGGTTATGTTTTTGCTACTGTTTGTCCATTGTTTATTGTCTGTAGGTCTGACTGTCAGCAGCATAACCCAAAAAGTTCACCACAAACGTTGATGACTTTTCAGGGGGTGCTGGTCATGGAACAAGGGATTACATTTTGGTGCTCATCAAAATATAGACAGGAATTCAGGAATTTTCTCTTAACATCGCCAATCAGGAAAGGTTTTTTCAAGATATATTATTCATAAAAAACTGCTAAGAATTTCAGAAACACCTTTGCAGAGGTGTCTAATATTCCAATATCTGAATCAGACTTGTGTAGCATATAGAACTATCATCCCTTACATAAAATTAAAAAAAATCAGGCTTCAAATCATTTTGGAATTAACTTTATCTTTATATCCATATCTATCAGAATGCCCCCAACCTTACCTATTTGTTAATCTTGTCTTAAAACCTATCTTTATTTGTTGTCTTTTAACTCTGCTTGAAAACTGAGTAGTGTCTGTTTTTATGTTTTTATTTAAGCATTAATATTTTTTTATTAGCTTCTTAAATCTTAGCTTGTTTTTATTTGTGTATATGTCTTTGTAGATGTCATTATTGTTTGGTTTTATTTCTACTTTATTTTATTTGACTTTATTTCTGATTGTAATCAGTGTGCAGCATCACTTAAGTAAAATTCACTGTTTTTACAATTGCTCTATATAAACAAAGATAGGTGAAGAAAACTGTAATCTTATTTTTAATACAAATACATAAAATGGCTTTATGTATAAAATCTGAAGTGGATTAGTATACTCACAAAAAATGTGGTCCAGAACCCCCTTTTTGACAAACCACTCAGGCCCCCTATTGTTCTACAACTCTAAATATGTGAAATAAATGCATACATAAATGTTTATTATTTTACATTTAGAGAGTTGATTTATCAAACTTGGTATATTTATTAATACATTAGTTTGGCAAAGAGATTCAACTCTCATTGATGGATTTAGAGAAGTATGGGTGTCAAATGAATGACATTTAAATGCAATACAGTGCTTTTTAATTCAGTATGTCTATCATTTGATTACAGATGCATTTCAACACATCTAAATATGCAGCTTTAAGGTTTGACAGAAAAGCCCACAGGCACTTTACAGAGGAGACTGCATCTGTTGAAGATGTCATGCACCTTATTAGCCATTAGGGGGCTCTCCAGGAATGACAAGCAGGGTCACCCTCCCCCAGCTCTTCTTCTCCTTCTATTTATTGGACCCCTCCATGCTATCCAGTCAGCTGTGATATATTGACAGCAGGGCACTGAGCATAATGCACAGAGGGTAAATCGATGGAAGCAGCTCGGGATCCCTCTTTAGACTGAAAGGCAACGGAGGCAGACCCCGGCAGTAATTGAAAGTGGGCTCCTCCACAAAAGGAGGACATGTACTGTATTTATATGTGTGTGAGAGTTTATGTGTTTCAGTGTGAGGGTGAGGCACGTGTCTTCCCAACAATCACACGAGAAGCTAAAAATATCGACCACATCAAGTAAAAAAGGCCGCTCTGAACCACGTCACCATGGCTGAAACAAATCATTCTGATGTTAGGTTTTCAATATTCACAAGATGCCACGCCAGACCAAAGGCAATTTCACAAATGGCCACACTCTGACTCTAAATCTATAACGATGGACTACAACACAGGCGGGACACGTCTTCGCCACAGACCGGCACACTGCTGGTGTTCTGACTGGGGAATCCCTCTGTTGGATGGGAGCAAGCCAAGAGAGCAGGAAAGTTATAATTAAAAAGAAATGCAAACAGTGGAGGGTGGATATCACATTCATCAAGTGTGATGATCTTTCATTCTGACGTTAAAACTGCTTTTACTTATTGCTGAAAAAGGGATTTATGAGATGTTTAAAGAGGTTTTTAGAGCAGCACATTTATCAAGTTGGGGGAGAAAATTCATAATGGAATAATTATCCTTCTACATCTCTTTCCAGTGGGTTGGTTTAGGATGAGGATGGAAAAAAGTAAAGGGCAGTGACACCTTACAAAACAGCAAGGTACACTAAATCCTCTCAAATATAAAGCTGCAAAAGTCAAGATTACATTTTCCATCCATCTGATATCTACACCGCTTATCCCTTTCGGGGTCATGAGGGCTGGAGTCCATCCCTCTTGACACTGGGTACAACCATTCACGCTCACATTCACGGGCAATCTGGAGTCACCAATCAACCCACTGAGCATGTTGTTGATCTGTTGGAGGAGGCCAGAGTGCCTGGTGAGAGCTCACACATGCACAGAAAGAACATTCTAATGCTGCGTTCCATTTACATTGTAACTGTGAAGAGGAATGGGCATGATGTCGTATCCTAGTTATCAACGTTCCAGTCGCTAAGTCGGCTCAGCATGCTTGGAGAGAAATCAAGTAATCAAGCAATCTTGCGCATGCTTTTTTTTAAACATATTTTTTGGACATTTTGTGCCTTTTTTGATAGGAGAGAGACAGTGGATATAGGCTTGTGAAAGGGGGTGAGAGAGTAGGGGAAGACACTGCAAAGTGGTCACAGGCTGGATTCGAACCCGGACTGGCAGAAGTATGTACATGGGACCCGCATGGTTGCTAACCACTCCACCAAACCAGCACCCCAATTGCACATGCTTGAAGCAAAAAGTGTTTCCGCATTTAGTTGGGAGAGAAAATCATATATGGTATTTTTTTGTAAAATTACTGAAATTTCATTGTTAAAACTTTGAATAAAGGTAGTTTTTTAGTTGTCTAAGGAAATAAGGTTTGGGCAAAATGAGAGTGAGTGCTATATTTGAATACAACCTATTTTCCTGGAAAAAAAAATGGAAAAATTGGGTGCGAGCTATAAGCAAGGGCGTGTTATAATCAAGAAACAATGGTAGTTATTGTTAATCTTGTCTGAACAACATCTCCAGCAGTTGCTCAGAACTAACTAAAAATCAACTTGCTTACACATTTGGGTGATTTTTTTAAGACCTCCTAACCTCCACCAGGGACAGTGAACCTCTTCAATCTGTAGCATAGTTAAAGTTTGGGAAACCTCTTCTAGAGAAGAACTGTGCTTTTTGGTGCCTGAGCAGTGTTTTTTCAGTACTGCCACAAGGTAAAAGTCAGATCTTCAAAATTTGCTGAACTGCACATGGTCACACAGCAATGATAGAATTGCCATAAATAGCTCAGCTTGCTTTCTTACTTGCAAATGCCATCCTCGGGATCCTCCAGACCAAACCTCTCATCAAAGGTGAGCTGGATCCTCATGTTACTGTTCGCCACGAGTCTCCAGACCAGCTCTGTGTTCCTGGGATAAGTGTTCGGGAAGTTTGGACTCTGGATCATTCCCTCTCCAGACACTGTTATGATCTTCTCCTGGTGGGAATCCTGCACTCCTGGAGTGAAGAGGAGAATGTATTATGAGCATGTGTTACAAAAATTTAATTGGTACCATTTAACAACTCACTGGGGAAACCATTGTATTATGTCCCATTGTGATGTAGTAATGCAAAACATAAATATGCCAGGCACCTTTCAACAAAGCACTATGACAAATTAAATATTCAACAGGTGTCCAATATATCAGTCATGCTTTTGTTTCCCACCGCAGAAATACACAGCGCTGTGCAAGCAAAATATGAAATATTTACGATTGTTGAGTGTGAAAGGATAGGAGGGTAAGAAAATAGATGAGACGAGGAAAACTCCCTTTGGAGAAAAGATACAAGGATGATCATAATTTTTAAAGAATAAAGGCATAACCACGTCTCAACTTCATCCTTTAAATTATGAATTTATGCTCTATGCTGAATACTTGCATTATTCCTTCCAATTAATCTTTCTTTTTCATCATTTCGCCTCTGTATTTGAGTTGCGATGAGCTAAACAAGTGGAGCTCAACAGTGAGAACCGCAATAAATCAAAATGTTAAACTTTGTTATCAGAAGATCAAGTCCAAGATCATAAAATTATGTTTTTCTTTGTGTCACCTAACTTTCTCATAATGAGTGTAGTCACCACAACTCATTCAGCCTCACACATTTACTCCCTGCAAAGGACTTCAAATGGATCACAGTCTGATGGGTTTCACACAGCTCCTCTCATAAAGCTGTTAAAGCCCACTGGGACCAGAAGGATTTAATCACAGAGAAGAAGCTTGTCACAGAGTCCCCCCTGAGTCTCCATTAACCACTATGACACCTCCAGGATAAATCCACCTGAGCCTCAAAAACCACTGCAATGACAACACCCTGCAGCCATGCTAATTACTGCGACTCAATCAATAGGTCAAACAAAAGGTAATACGTTTGCTTTACAAGGGCACACATGAACTGTTATAATGTCTTTAACATCTAAGTAACCAATGAAAAAATCTGGGTGAAAACTTAATAACTGACATACCGGTACACATGTCAGGCAGGCTGATACACAACAACAAACACTGAACTGAACATGTATCTTACACACCAATGGTTTGTTGCCATTGAGAGCAGTCCAGAGTTAATTTTGAAAACACTTTTAAGCTTAGTTTTAGTTTAATGTTTGGCCTGAAACATCTTTTAGTTCAAGTCAAAATTAAGTTATTTGAGTTGTTTTTATTTTAGCATAGTTTTAGTTGATGAAACTCCACATTTTAGTTGACGAAAATCTACAGAAAATTTTGTTGACTAATATATGAAATGTAAAGTGTAAGGCATTTTTTTATGTTTCCTTGAATTAAGTGTGATGTGATTGGACATATTCCTAAACAGTGTTGGGTGTAACACGTTAGAAACTACTTTTTCGGGTAAAAAGTGAAGTAACGCGCTACTGTTGAAAATTTGGTCACGAAACGTAGTTCCTTTTTTAATGCAGCGCGACGTTACATTTCCCTCGGACAGATCTGACACTGAAGCTGCCTTCTCAGCTGCTCGCACAGACACGAGCAGCGTTGCCAAGTCCACTCATGATAAGCGTCTAAAGGCTGAAAATCTCGTGAGTCACAGCCGCAGGTTTGGTTTTTGTGCTTGTTTCTAGACGTGAAGTTGCTTCTTGGGGCTCTTAAGTCTGTGTGAATCCCCATGATTATCTTCCAGCTCCTAACATAAAGGAAAACACGACTGTGGTAGGTAGTTTGTCCACTTCCTTGTTTCCTGGCTATATGCACGCCCCCAAACACACTCACGCACATAGCGCATGCTCCAGAGCCAAAGTTGCCAGGTCTGCTTGTTATAAGCGACGGTCTTTTCTTGAATAGATACTTAGTGCTGTGATATTGAAATGTAATGTAGACGAAAATTAACACACTTTGTGTAGACTTCTCCTTTTAAAAAGTAGTATATAACATTAGGAAAGGAAATAACTGGAGGTTGCTTATTTTGGCCTTATTTTTGTTGACCAGGTTTCTTATTTCAGAAGCAAAATGTGGAAACACTGGACAGGAGCTCTCATTCCACAGGGTATGTGACATTTTGTAAAATAAAGAGCACAAAAAACTGTTATGTTCTCTGTAGTAGAACTTTTTGTAGGCCTTCACATTTAGGAATAGATATGGGGTTCTGTCCATGATCAAGCAATGTAAAAGTAACGTAAAAGTAACTTGAGAAGTTACTCTTCATAGAGGGTAACTAAGTAAAGTAAAGAGTTACTTTTTTCAGATGTAACGAGTAACGAGCAAACACTACTTTTTAAAAGTAACTTCCCCAACACTGTTCCTAAACTGTCCCTACTTTCTTCATGACGAAATCAGGTCTGACTGGATTTAATCTCCAACAAACATTTTAGTCCACTTTTTATTGGTTGATGCAAATGTCAGTTAATCTGGTTATATTTGTTGTCCATGTGCATTTTTTTTTTTTTTTTTTGTTATGGTCTACTTTTCATCAGGGGAAAAAAGGTTGCTGACAAAAACTA
Organism: Scarus forsteni; assembly: GCA_036419115.1. Classification (NCBI taxonomy): domain Eukaryota; kingdom Metazoa; phylum Chordata; class Actinopteri; order Labriformes; family Labridae; genus Scarus; species Scarus forsteni. The sequence continues at coordinate 25,488,109 of JAZDUH010000383.1, forward strand.
TGACGAAAATAATAAGTCAGAAAATGAACACTGCAGTCGTCACCATGGTGATCAAAGAATGTGCAAAAAAATAGGTGGCAATACCTTAAACACATCTTCCAACTTCAAGTCCAATAAAGATAATGGTGGCAACACTGATTTGTTAGTAAATGTCGGTCAGTGTTGTAGCCAAAACTGTTAACAATTTACGAAGTTAAACAGCATAAACACGCTGCATTTTAAAGCTAATTACTGATTTGTCTATACATATGTCGATTAATTTCAGCATGTAGCTGCATTTGGCATGCCCAGCTTACAATACATGCTTCTCAAACTGACAGCTGTGTTATTTCAGGTAGAGTCATGCCCGAGAAAGGATGCTAGCAGTTTCCATGGACTTTGAGGGAAGGCACAGCTCTCTCAAAAAATCATGAATGAATTTGTCAGATGTTGCAAATTTGCTACAACATTTTTCAATGCCAACATATAACACAATATCAACAGTAGTGGGTTAGGTACAGGATGGAAGTTACACTGATGCAATGAAGCAAATGATGCTGGAAACCATCTTTATGTGTTCTACTGGAAAAGTGGCTCTAAACTGCTCATCCCTTTTACGATAGAGGGATGGAGCGTGTCTTTATCACCCTTAAGGGCAATTAAGAGTCACCAGTTAACCTAACAGGCATGTTTAAGGCCTGTGGCAGGAAGCCAGAGTGCATGGAGCAACCTAATTGTTTTGAAGCACTACCTGATTCCCCACCACGCCACCCTACACTTAATCACTAGAACAAATTAGATCATATAACACACTTACTCTAGTGATGCCTTACAATGTAAAGATATTAAATTACATATTTAAGTCAACAGAGAGAGGTGAGTGTAAAGATATCAAGGTGCAGAGGAGTGTATAGGTTTGGCCTATAACTTTATTTTAAAATAATACCATCATTATTATTAATATCGGAAAACATGATGATAAAATATAATAACATTGGTGTTAAAACAACATAAAGGCAATATAAAAACAATAATAAAACAACAACAGAATAAAGAAATAACAATAAGGATTAATGAAAAAATATAAATAATAACTATAAAATTATTGAAATATTGATGATAGTACAATAAAAGAAAGATTTCTGCTTATTTTAACCATAAACATATTAATAATTATATGATCATTTTTGTATGATACTGTTATAAATACAGTTTTAGTCAATTTTAGTTGTTTTATTGTTTATTTGTGCTGCCTATAGTGTCAAAAAATGATGAAAAATCTAATCGTGTACTGAAACTAAAGTGTCCCTACAATAGGTCTGAGGATCTTGTTACCACCAGTACAGGTTTAATGTTTTCTGAACTTACACTCCTGTAAAGTAGTTTTTCACACCAACAATCATCATTACAACAAACTTTAATCTTGGCAGTTCACGGTGGTTACTCTCTGTATGATGTGTTCAATATTTCATGTTTTCTAACAGATTACATTAGGAGAAATCTCTCATCCTCTGACTGCCTTCAACCTGTTAAAGCAGCATTTATATTTATAGATCATTCAGTATTCATAATCCAATTCAATATGTCGAGCCATCAGAGGAGGCGGCGGGGGTTTAATGTGCTCATTAGAGGGAGTGTGCTGCTGGAAGTCTGTCACTCCATTAAACGGATGAGTAAACATTTCCTCGGCTCAACTTTATGCAGACATATTTACATTTCCAACACATTTTGAACTTGATTAGTCCTTACTTTGCCATGAATTTGATTTAGGGGTGTGATTCATGCCCGGCGGTGTGATTCATTCTGGGGTTATTTGCTTGTAATAGAAACATAAACACAGACAGGTGAAGTCTGAGCCATGGGTCCACCCTGCAGACTGTCAGAAAGTTACACAGAAACTCTGACTTTCTCACAAAGGTGCCAAGAATACCTAATTTGAAGAAGTGTTTTCTGTGGTTAAGGGGATTTTTTATTTCGAACACTTTCTGATTATTCAGCGTCAGTAACAAGTCAAACAGACATGATAGATCGTGTTGGTGTTGCCCTTTCCATTAGCAAAAGGCTAGCTTGATATATATTTTTTCTCAATCTTTGATTTTTTTTTATACCTGCATATTGTAGACAGTAAATAAAGTCTAAGTGAGTTAAAGAGTTGGGAGTAAGTTTGTGAATTGCAAAAGGCAACCTCAAAACCAAGTGTCTAAATATGGGTAGCAAAACAGATCACCAAGTTATAAGGGTCCCCTACAACAATTTCAAACCAATCAAATGATTTATATTTGCAGATAGGTAGTCATAAGATGTAGAACACAGTAGTAAATTGGCAGGTATAGGAAATTTGATAAGCTAGCTACATTGCCGTAGCTACCTTATTTCCCAAACTAGAGCCTATTACCATATACAAATAAATATACAGGTCAGGTTAGGCTTGGGAGCACATGCAGAGTCGCCACTTCGCTAGTTCTTGCGTTTCATATACATGGGCTAGACGTGGCCATTGAGCAGGTTGGGTTGATCTGGCACTGTGTAGTTCCTGGAACACATCCTCTGTTTGCATTCTTAGGGGATGGAAATTAAGTAACTAAAGTTAATCTTCCCTTACAACTCGTCTTCATCAACACCAACGTTATTATTATTTTGTACATCTTTCTTGTGTAGTATACACATGTGATTGAGTTTAAAGGGTGCAGGCCCTACACCCCAAGGCTCCAGAGGTAAAGGATGCCAACCCCTTTCATCCATGTTACCAACTGCTATAGGCAGTGGCAATGCTCCAGGAAGTCAGCCAGCATACCCACTAACCAAACTAACATCCAGGTATATTTCATCAAGGACGTGGATCAGCCACCCTCCAGTTGCCAGCCCAGGCTCTTCTGATCTGAGTTACACTACTGCCAAATAATTCTACACCAGGCATTAAAATGGACCAGGCAATAGCTTCTAAAAGTGCTGCTAATTCATGACACAGGAACAGCTTGTGTAAGTATGCTCCGAGCTGCCCTCACTTTGCTACTGACCGATATCCTCCTAATCGCCACGGGGCAGTGTCTTCAAAATGGTCTTGATTAATGCATGACTTAACTGAAGATAATTCACAAGATTATTTGCTGTCAATTTCAAAACCATAAGGAGAAGCTGTCGTGTTTACTCATGTAACTGAAACAAAAAAAATGTAGGAGTTGGTTAGGAGGACAAGACAAGATGTGGGATAAAATATCTGAAAGGACAATGCAAGAGACAGGTCAGGAAGTATGGATTGCTAATGAGAATATGCTTTTGGAAAACCTGTTTGTTGCCTGTTTCTGAATAAATTTTGCTGTCCTCTTCATCTGTGTGTGGCCAAGTGAAAAATCCACCGTGTGTTAAATGCCTCACAGATGCATTCAACAAAAAAGGCTTGAGAGTGAAGCCAACAGATAAAAAGACCTTTAGCTTAGAAAACAGTAGGCCATGAACTCACCCTCTCCAAATCCACAGTGGGCATGACTCCAAGTAAAGTTTAAAATATATAACCTAAGTATATCAGATGCACTTGCGTGTTATAGTGCGGACAGACAAATCAAGCTCCATGTTTTATTCTTAACATAAGCTTTTGCTGTGGCCTTACATACTTGGATGTGATACTTAATTGTTCAAACAGTCTATGTTTTGATTATTAATGGATCTGAATAAAAAGCTTTCAAGATGAGGATTAGCCAGTGTTATATAATATGAAAATTGTTACTCAACATCAGATAAGCCTTTTTAGTTGCTTGTTTTATAACAGCATAACAATAACTGGCTTTTGATTTATTGGAAGTGGGATTATGGTAATGTCAACCACTTGGGACTGTTTTCCCGGCTGAAGGTAGTTTCTCTGAATTTCACAACAACCCTCTTAATCTTAAGGCAGTATTTTTTCATCTTTTTATCATTAAAGTATTATTGTATAATGACGAAGTGATGCTACCCTTATATGTTTGTCTTTGAAGTAAAAGGAAACAGAAAGGAAAAACTTTTGGTGTTTGTTTCAGTAATTAGTGGATCTGAAAGGATTAACTAATGGAGTTTGTAAGAGAATAAGCATGCAATCCCTGTATTAGGAGAAAATACTACTCTTAAAAGGTCTTGCTCTATCACTGAAAAAGAAAACAATTGTTGCTGTAAATGTCAAAATTCCAAAAACAGCTTTTTCTTACACTCTGATCTTGTGAAGTACTGTAATTCAAGGCTCACTCTGACTTCAGGTAGGAGGAGTTGAACAATTACTGTCTTAAAAATGACTATCATAAAGCTTGAACTGCTGATCGGTATCAACATTGTTAATAATCTCTTTCTAAAGCAATGCAGTTGGGTCACAGCAGTAGGTGACTACACCAGGTGCTGCAACTGTCAACTAATAGCAAGAAATGTGGCTCAGATTTTGTTCGCGCTCACAAAAGTTGGACAAACATTTTTTTGAAAAATGTTGCCTGTTCATCTGAAAAGTCTCCATTTCTGCTGCTACATTCAAATAGAAAAGTACATAATTTGGTGAAAGCAACATACAAGCATGGATCTATCCTGTCTTGTATCAATGTTTCATGATGGGGATGGTGGTGTTATGATGTGTCAGATTTTCTAGTTGCCCCCTTTTAGCCCCTCAGTACCAAATGAATATCTTATATACACCATAGCCTACCAGATCACACATGATGACTATGTCCATCCTTTAATGACCAGTGTGCTCATATCCTTATGGCTACTTCCAACAGGACAACACACAATGTTACAAAACTCAGATTATCTCAGACTGGTTTGATGAACATAACATGTTGACTGTACTCCAGCAGCCTCCACACTCAACAGACTTACATTCAAGAGAGCACCTTCAGGAAGAGGTGGAACAGATTTGCATCACACTAATATTGACCAAAATCTCTGGGGAACGCTTCAAATGCAAGAGGGGCTTCTTTTAATTGTGCCAGACCATGTGAGACACCAGATAGCAAGGGAACTTATCAACAACGTAACACACAGGGAGGTATCGGCTAAGAAACTGAAAAGGATATATCCTTCTGCTTAAACAAATTCAAGTAATACAGTATAGGAGTCTAAATGGCTTTTTGAATCAGTCCATGTTGTTGAGTCCTGTGATGATCTGGTGACGAGACAATGAGTTATGTTAACCTGTTGATTTTGTCATGGTTTGTGATACCTGTGCCCAGAAAGTGACTCTGTGGAATCAAACATTGCCATTACTTAGTGCTTTATTACCAGCCTGGTCACCTGGTAGCTGTAATGCTGTTATTAGAATTATAATAGCTGCTTAAACACCACAGTAGCATCATGAGTGAATTCGTCACTTTGTTTACGTTGGTTCCTGGAGCAATTATGTTCTCACTACAAACCTCAAAATACTGCTCCAGGGGTTGATTGGGAACGAGCTGAGACCACCTCTTTCAGGCAAACCCTGCATGGTTGTTTGTGTCGAAAACAAAGATGGACTGCTGTGGACAAACACACTAGTATACACTCAACCATCCAAGTCACTGAATTCAGGTGTTCTAGTCACTTCCATAGTCACAGGTGTAAAAACTCAATCACCTAGACATGCAGACTGCTTCTACAAACATTTGTGAAAGAACGGGTCGCTCACTGGAGCTCAATTAATTCCAGCTGGAATCGTGAAAGGGTGCCACCTGTGCATAGGCGTAGTCCTGAAATGGCGTTGCAACTAATAATTCCACAGTCAACTGTAAGTGGTATTATTGCAAAGTGGAAGCTGTTTGAAACAACAGCAACTCAGCCTCAAGGTGGTGGGATATGTAAGAATACAGAGTGGGGTCAGCAGATGTTGAGGCGCATGGTGCACAGAGGTCGCTAATGTTCTGCAGAGTCAACAGAGACCTCCAAACGTCATGTGGCTATCAGATTAGCTCAAGAACAGTGCTTAGAGAGCTTCATGGAAAGGGACCAATTACACTTCTCTGTTTGGGAATCTGACGGACAAGCCTGGGTTTGGCAGTTGCCAGGAGAACGTTACTTATCTGACTGCATTGTGCCAAGTGTAAAGTTAGGTGGAGGGGGGTTCTGGAAGATTGGTCAAAAATTCCCATATACACTCTTATCCCTCGTGGAAAACCTTACCAGAAGAGCTGAAGCTGTTATATCTGCAAAGGGTGGGCCAACATCACATTAAACCCTATGGATTAGGAATGAAAGTCAGACCAAGATGACAGAGCAAAAACATTAAAAGCTCTGTCAATAAAAAATAAAATAGATGATGGATCCAATGGCCACTGACAGTCTTTGGTGTCAGTAAAGAACATAAATATAAAGGCAGTCTATGACAGCTTTAGAGAGGATAATGTACTCATGTTTTATCATCTGTTGTATCAAGAAGACCAGCCAACCGTCTATTACAAGAAACAATGAAGTGTACAAAACCCAGACCAGAAACAAAATGCAAAGCAGCATTTGAGCAACCAAACAACTGTTTTCAACTGCACTTTCTTAAAACCAAATCAACAGGGTTTTTTATCAAAATTCTTCAGCTTCATCTAGTTTACCCTGACCTTTTCCTTTCTTCTTCGTTGATAAAAAAGTCATTCAATCCTTCCCTGAACCAACAACAAACATTGTGCTTATCAAGATGTAACTGGATACCAATGGACTCTCTCTCTTGGCATCCCCACGGCTGCTGTCCATCAAGTGGAGTAAGTGGATAAACCAACAATGACACTTCTTTAAGAAAACAATTACTTCAGATAGCAGATCCCGCTTTGATGTTTTCATTTGGCTTTGGTGGGGAGCCAGGTGGGAACAGATTGAATGACGGAGTGCCAGATGCAAAGAAAAACACGGCCCGGGCATGACTCCTCAATGAAGAGGCTCTTTCATAACTGTGTGAAGAGTTTGGCCTCGAGTACAAACTGTCTTGCAGCATAAGGGCTGCCTTCTTCTGGTAAATTAGACTTTTTGCAAAATAATACTTGCACTCCTTCAGGCATTTAATAGAAATGAGGTTTACTGAATTTAATAAAGCACCTTCAAGCAATATTTTGGCTTTTTGGCAATGCATTCCCATTACAACTGCATAAGACAACAGGGTATCTTATCTTTTTGTGGTCAGTAATTCTTTGTAATACAAGAAAAGCATCTCCTGCTTTGAGCTTTGATGGAGGAAGTGGTATCACAGCAGGTTTGATTGATTGTTTTATATCCATCTGCTGGCTCAGGAGGAAACAAGCCAGTAGCTTTCATGCTATTAAAGCACAGCCCTCCATCATAATGACATGTTTTTAATTACATGCCCATTACTGTGGGCTGTAACATGCAGGCTCATAAAGTGCATAATGACGGATGTGAAAAATGTGATTCTCTAAAGTATGAGTCCAGATGTAGGTGTGCATGTGGCAATAATAGAAGAGGACAAAAAAATCTACCTGCATGTTTGACCCTTTGTTGGTTCTCTGACACACAGGCTGACGCACCAATCAGAGAGCTCCCTTTTTTTTCCAGAACTATTAACTTCCAACTCATCAAGACAAACTTCCACCCTAACCAAGCCTTTTCAGTGTGAGATATCTTCGAAAGTTCTAAACAGAGTTTTAAAGAAACTTTCTGGTAATGTTGGTTAAGACAAGCAGTTGCAGTCTAAGGGTCAATCGCAACTGTACCCCTTAGTTACTTATGGCCCTTTTCCACTAGCCCTGCTCTACTCTACTGGACTCTACCGGGCTCTACTCTACTCACCTTGTGCTGCTTTTCCATTAGCTCCTGCCGCCTGCCCAACAGTGTGCAGTGTCGCTCTAAACAGCTGAGCGGCACTTCGAAGACATCATTTTGAGAGCGACGCAGTAATCTGTGGCTTTTTGTCACAAACCGAGAAAAAAAGAAAGCGAAAGAAGGCTGCAGATGGCAAGAAGAAATACCCCTTGAGAAGCACAGGAGAGTTTTGGAAGCTATACAACAGAATGAAGCCGAGGATAAGAGCAATCGAGCTGCAAAGAAAAGACGTATGAGGGTAAGCTAACGATAGCTACCGCTAGCATGCTAGGTCTTCACGCTCATGACTCATTGATGACGACATTGTCTGACCAATCAGTAACCGGCAGTCAGTGACGTCATCTTTTAGTATCGACTCAGCTCGCTTGGAACCAGAGCGGAGTAGGTACTAAAACTAGCTTGTTTTAGGAGGCTAGTGGAAACACGCTGCAAATCGAGTAGGGCTGAGTAGAGTAGGGCCAAGGCGTGCTAGTGGAAAAGGGCCATTAGTTACTTCGTCTTACCCCTTTGTCTACCCCTTCCCCTTGGCCCTCTCTGTTAAGGACCAAGAGGAAGGGGTGAAAACATGCCCCTAAGAAACAAGATGTCACTCGATTCCTGCTACGTCATCACCCAGAGCCACTCACTGGCTGTGTGGTAGGCAAATGCGAAAAAAGCTATAGCTATAGCAGCGAAAGCTAGCTTGTTGTGTTATAGGAAATTTCCCCTTTCTTTCAAGTGAGGTCTTCTATTTCAAGGGGTGTGTAGCTCTTCCCCTTAAGCTTACAGAGAATTGGGATACCCATCACTAGACATAGATACACAGAACCGAGGGCGAAGGGGTAGGACAAGGGCTAAGGGGGTACAACTGGGATTGACCATAAATTTGGATTGAAGAGTTTTTTAAGGATTCATCAACAATTTTGAGATACAGCAGTTTGACATGTTCACGAATAACTCAGCTAGTAAGTGTATTGGCAGAGATTTGTGCTCTCGGACAGTAACTTTGTTGTCATGCGACTTGAGAGCAGCTAGCATTAGCCAATATCACTAGCATCAAACACTGGCAATAGTTATGAGTTATTATATAAAATGGTTCTTGATGCCATAATCTCAGTCCAGAAACAGAGCCATGGCAGCCTTGTGGTCCGGATAGAAGACTGTAGAGAGGGCTGACTCAACCACTAGACCATCTCTAACCACAGAAGGGATTACAAAGGGGATGCTGAGAGCCCCTCCAGGTCTTGGATGGGGATGAGCAATCTCAGAATGGCATACCCCATACAAGTTTATTTCCTCTACTTAACTAAAAGGAAGCCAACCTGTTACTCCCCAGCATTATCATCAACATAAGGCTTGATCCTGGTCTATAGCTGTCTGCATGCATGTACAGCTCTACTCTAGCAGGAGAAAGGTTAATGTTTAACAGCATGAACGCTTCACCCTCTAATGTGTGAACAAAGCACAATGGCTGCACTGTATAGACTCGTATTTATTCAGAGTCACTTCCTCCCTTAATAGTCGGCTCTACTTTCCTCACACAGGGAGAAAAAAGTAGGTCAAGGAAAAGTCATGTTTGAGGTAATTCACTCTGGGGGACCTGCACCTCTGATCATTAGATGACATTGGTTAACCCCGAGAGTGAGGTCATTTTCAAGTCAAAGTTACACCCACAGTCCTGCGCGGCATGGTTGCGTGCCTATGCATTTTACTGTACACCGAAGGTAAATGTTAAAAGGAGGACATGAATGGGAAGGCTGAAAAGAGAAAAGCATGAAAAGACAGCACTGTTTATATAAAAAAGATAAAGACAAGAGGCTGCTTTGTGACCTTGCTCTAATCAAATATTGGTTTTCTGCAGACGTCCTCCGCACTGTTAGAGTTTCTGCCTTGATGCAAGCGAACAAAAGCCCCAAAGCGAAGACTCACTCGGATGCTTCAGTCTTGATCTTCACGCACAAAGACCTGAACTGAGCTGGAATGCAAACACAAAGTTCCCCTCCACCTTCTGCAATTACTTGTGATGAGTGTCTGAGGATTAAGAGGGATATTTGCAGACTTCTTGGATTCGGTCTGATTTCATCCGTGTAGATCTTTGAGAATACCTATTTCATCAGGAACTAATGCTCTCATGTCAGGAATTTTTTTTCTTTCCATGTCTGTTTCCCCTTTCTCTGCATAAACAGGCTCGGATTTTCCTTTCACATTCTCCCCTTAATCATAGTTTTAATATGGAAGCATTCCAGTCATTGTTTAACAGACTTTCCCAGAGACAGTCCTAAAAATGAGACCTTCATTTCTGATTGACCCTCTCTTAAGCGCCACCTCCCTAGTTACTGTTGTGCAAGGGTATACAAAAGCATTTGTCAGTGGGTTTCTTCCCATTTGAGACAACAGAGAATTCCTTGCAGGTTAACTAACCTTCAAGTTTATCTGATTAATACAACCCACCCTTTGAGCTTGGCCTCAGGAGGAGAACAAAACAGCAGTTCAGTAGCTTGCATAAGAATAGCTCAACTGGTTAAAAACCAAACAAACTTGGTAAGTCTATTACAGGCATCACCAAATCACAGACTTGCTGGCATTTGTCTTGGTCGTCTGTGTTTGATTACATTTTCTGGGAATGTTGGACATGCACTCAATCAGCTCAGTCTGACAAATCATGCTTGTCTTTGTCCAAAGCTTTCTCTGCAGCAGCAGAACACAGTTTGAGATTGCTGTCTTGGCTCTGAATTCATCACTTTTTGCAAATGTACCGTATATTCTGATTTAGATAAATAATGAGCCAGAGTTAAATAACCTTTTGAACATCTACAAATCCAGTCCAGTCTTGAAGAAAGTCTCCCAAACCATGTCTTTAAACAGTCTTACTTATCCAGAGTGAAATTATTGTTCAAATATGTTAAGATTAAGTCAGACCTGTAACATTAAGGATTTTCCCTGGTTTTTAGTTACCCAGCCTGCAGTCAAGGATGTGTGCACAGTCTAATTTTAGTACACATAAGCATTGTCCAATTATCAATAGAGCTGCTGCTACAACTTGTGACAAAACAAAATGTAAAACAGGATAACAAGAGTAAAGAATCACTGTGCATTTTCAAATGTATACAAAACTCCACTTTCATACACACTGACATTTGTGCATGAATACCCGGATGCATTTATAAATGTTAGATGCCTTCCAGCAAAGATTAGCTAATGAGAGCGGCCTCCTTTATCCGGACTGCTGCATGTTTCTCATTAAAAAAGAAAGGAGCGGGAGGAATGAGAACCATTCATTCTGGCTCCTGTTCACTGCACTAAATCCATCTTTCTTCACATGATATCATTACTCACTGCATCGGCTCTCAGCTTTAGAGTTCATACTGCGGCACATTACAGACATAACTTTGCCGTTCTTCTCGGGAAAGGCTGGAATATTAAAGCCACATCACTGCTCAGCCCTGAGAAGGCAATAATTTTGTCTACCTGTCTGCAATATGGGGTCAAAAATATATTTAAACAGAGGAGAACCCTCATATTTAGTGAATCAATCTGTTTTACTGACATTTAACTGAAGGGCTCAAGTTTTTAAGATTTATCAAAACTTTTTTAACATGCAATATAACTTATAAGCTTGTGTAAATTTTAAATATGTTTAATTACCCCAAGATAACATTTTTGAAATGTTAAGTATAAATGAGGAATCATTTAATTTCATTTCATTGAGGGAGCATTTACATCATGAATAAACAAGGACAGATAGGGACTCTGAGGATCAAATGGAGTTGGGTGTTTTATTTCACCACTAAGGAACAACACCGAGGAAAAGTCTGGTCGTGTTTTTTTAGACATTCTGCGGTGGGAACACCAGGAGTCTTTCAGTGGAAGAGCTGAGCAGATGACAGGGAATGTAGACCTGGATGAGGGGTTTTGGGTAAACAGGAGCCATTCTTGTTGCTGTTTTGTAAACTTTGAATTTGATTTCAGCCACAACTAAAAGCCACTGAAGAGAGAGTAACAGCAGAGTGACATGTCATTCTGGGCTGGTTAAAGACCAGACATGCTGCTGCATTCTGCATCATCATCAACAATCAGCAAGCAGGGAGTTACAGTAACTCATGTGTGAAATCAGCAGAGCCTGTACCAGAAGCTGTGCTGCCTGTTCTGCCAGATAGGGTCTGATCCTCCTGATGTTGTAAAGGGCATATTAAATGATAAGTTCAGTTTCTACAGCTTTCACATTGTTTATAGAATGAAGTAGAACAATATACTCACCCAGAAGGCTTTCCTGATCCAAACAGTGCTTCGGGAGATATTTAGATCCAAAATCGAGCGGCGGACATCCGTATAATGGTAGCACACGGGGCATGTTAGCGCCGCTCCTACAACTGCATTAATCATCCAAAAACTCATTAGTTTCACCAATATTCCATCATGGTCCACTCGGGCTACTCCTCCATTACAGTCTGTGTCACTCCAGACATGTTGTGTGACTGTGCTGACCTCTGAACTGGAGAAGAAGAACGCTTGCCTCCGCGCATGCGCAGTACGGCTCATTGTTTCAGGGGAAGACAGCCGGCTACACAACGACTTTCTTCTTCCAGTTTTGTGCAAAATGGACGAATATCTATTGGTTAGAGATGTTGTGGAGGAGAACTTGGAATATGATGGGTGTCCTTACAGTTTCGAGCCAGAGTTTACAGATGAGGAGCTCATAGAAAGGAGGATGCAGAGGTAGCTCTCCAGAGAGTACTGCGCATGTGCGGAGGCAAGCGTTCTTCTTCTTCAGTTCAGAGGTCAGCACAGTCACAAAAACATGTCTGGGGTGACACAGACTGTCGTGGAGGAGTAGCCCGAGCGACCATGATGAAATATTGGTAAACTAATGAGTTTTTGGACGATTAATGCAGTTTTAGGAGCGGCGCTAACATGCCCCGTGTGCTACCATTATACGAATGTCCGCCGCTCGATTTTGGAACTTAAAATCTCCCGAAGCACTGTTTGGATCAGGAAAGCCTTCTGGGTGAGTATATTGTTCTACTTCATTCTATAAACAATGTGAAAGCCGTAGAAACCAAACTTATCCGTTAACAAGACTGTGGGTGTCTATATTTTTATTTGTGAAAATGAATAAGCTCTACTTAAAGGGACTGTGAGGAGAATCTATTACCGGCGACATTAAGACTCTGCTACCCATGAGCTCGCATGGCGACTGTCGTAATGCTGCGTTCCAGTAACCTCGGAAATGGGAGTGACATCATCTCTGACATCTTGTCGCCATTCAAGTTGAAGTCGTAAAAAAACATGCCGATCTACCAGGCTATTGTTAGCACGCCCTGTGTTGTTGTTCACAAATATCACATGAAGAATGTGATTATCACTATGGCAGCATTTTGTAAATATAAGTCTAACAATATGTATACAGCTGATCTAGAGCGACACACCCCAGTCAGAAGCGCAAATAAATTGATTATTACAGGAGCTAAATAACTGTTCACACTGGGGGCATCCATCTTCGATTGTCAACTCGGGGACGGCGAGGTTTCACCGAGTTCCCAGTAGGAAATTCTGACTTTGGGGGACGTTCCAGTTGCAGTTTCCTACTGAACCCGGAAATTCCTACTTCTGACTACAACTGGAACGCACCACAAGACGTTACCAAAGCCAAAGCGTGTGTTGGTTGTGTTGTAGCCCGGACCTTCCTCAGAACTCTGCATTGCTTTACAACTTCTTTTTTCAACAACTTACAGGATGCAAAGCGATGTACCTTTTTGTCTTTCACTACAACCGCAGATCATAAACTTTCTATCCGTCTTGATTCCATACATCATTAAAATAAAAAAATTCCACATGCAAACACGTGAAACACTAATGTTTGGAACATTTTGATAACCTTAATGTCGAAAAATCTTGCTAATGTAATGTTTAATTTAACAATGCCTAAATATTAGAGTTTTCCTGCAATTTTTGATGACCAAAAAAAAGAAAAATTGCCCACTTTAGGAAGCTGCTCACTGCATGAGTGCTACAGTGATGGGGTCAGCCCTTCAATGAGCCACATTAGCCTCATTGGCCTTGACAATTTTGCCCTAATACAGACAAATAAGTCTGCGTGCCTTTTGACAATGATGAAGACTGATACAAGGACATTTGACTCTGTTATTATCAGTGTAGATGATAAAATACTGCCACAGAACATGGTGATGTCACAGCAACTACCAGTGCTATGCAGTGAATTGTTTTCCTGTTGCTATATGGCTACTGTTTGCTAATGAAGCTCTCAACAAAGATATTAAGGACAATGAGGTGATTCAATCTTCAAAAACATCCACTTAACAAAAGGAAACCATTAATCGAGGAGTCAACGATAATGTCCATCTGCCATCATTTATATAGCACAGTTTTGTCATGTGCATTGGCTAGTTGCTACACTTTTAGAGTTTAACATCTAGCTCTGAAATGATACTATTGTTTTTTGAGTGAGTTAGGCAATACGAAGTAGTCCATCTTATCTCATGACATAAGTAGAGCTGGTCAAAGTTGCTGTTTTTGATACACTTGGTCATTGAAACACATTAAATTGTTTTAGAAAAAGAAGTATCAGATATTTGGTGGTTCTTATGACATTGTGTTTTCCTTAAAAATGCATTTCCTGATCATTACTAGAGGTGCAAGTGGTGTGTTATGGTTTAGCATTTGTAATTTCACTCTTGCACATTCGTTCAGCATTTACTGAGGCTGACCTGTATCCTCAGATCATGCTATCTTTTCTCACTTCTTTAACAACCTCTGTGGGGAACCTTGGTGTCAAACCTGCTTCCTCCTCAGTCTAACACACAGGAGCACATGGCCGGCAGATAAAACCTCCGCAGAAGGCTCCCACGCAACCAAATTGTTGTATAATGGTATAAAAGATTCCCATGGTGTGTTCCAGCCCCTTTCTTTCCTGACCGACTGTAAACCAAAAAGCAATAAATATCCTAAGCAGGGTCGGGAATTTACTGCACCTGTAGTAACCGCTACAGCGTCTTAATAAGCAGCAGATGTTGGAGTGATTGCACTGAGCCTGGAGCACATGTACAGAATAAAAAGAGAATTCTTTGTTCGGTATAGTTTCATCACCTGACCAAAGCTCTGTTCCTCCTCCGGGCCTCTCATTCATTCTGATCAGCAGGTAACAGCGCTGGAATTAAAAACAATTTGGATTTAGTGTCACGGTGACTCGGCTGTCGATTACCGGTCAGGAAATAGCTGTCGTGAACGGTTATTCATGACGCATGGGGCCGATGGGAGAAAGCAGTGTAGTGCCGGAGCAATCTTTACAGTCCATAATGTGTGAAAATAACAATTTAGTCAATTTACACAGCAAATACAGCCTCCACTGCAGGGTAACCAATGCTAATTTGATTTGGCTCTGGATTTTATCATCCTCCTTTTGCAGACACTGTAAGGATCAGTAATCTGAAACAAAATCATAGCTCAAAATATAAAGGCAGTTTAGTGATACATGATATAAATCTTTATTTCTGTTTGAAAAAGCTTATCTCTTAATTTTCAAATTAAACACACATAGCAAACATTGACAGCAAGCCATCAGTGATTTGGGCATACCCTCTCACTATATTGTACTCTACTACAAAACCTACATACCCACAATACATTAGATAATGGAGTACAGCAATGGAGTTCTCTGTTTCTGACTATGTCTGCAAAAGCTGAAAATCCCAAAACCATGCTAATGTGGAAATTGCTGTTAGAGCTCGACATGGTGGTCAGCATATTCTGGCTTGCTGGTGATCAGTATGTCGACCTGCCAAGCTGTTTAGATAAAGTTTGGTTCAAAACCTCAAGGGGGCTCACACACACTTAAGGTTCTAAACACTGCCTTAGCATTTAAAGTCACTGCACATTCAAACATTGTTGACTTTTGCTTATTTAAAAAAAATGAATAGGATTGATCATCTTTAAATAGAGGGAATAACAGTATCAAATGAGTTTATTTTTTGTCAATCCATCTCTAATATGGGCAAAGATTGTTCTGTATGATGATAACAGACAATTCATTTGTCTTAACAGGCAGCTCTGAGGAACAACTAAGACGTAAAATGACTGTAATGAAAGCTTACAGTATAATATAATATAATCCTGACCAATGATGACTGCTCATACATCTGTAAAAAACAGTCTACCACTTCAAATTCCGATTCTTGGGGAGAATTCTCTTGGAAGAATATAGTAAGGTTTTTTATAACCCCGAAGATAAAATATCTTCAAAATGGTGACCTGGTGATCTGGTCGCTGCTGGAGAGAGTGTAATAACTTGCCCGCTGACCGCTTTCACATATTCTGGGACTGCCAAATTATTCAGCCCTACTGGTCAGACATAATTGCAATAATTAAATCAGTGTTGGGTTTCCAGCTGGATGATAGTATTAGAACCATAAATTTAGGAAATCTACCCTACACGCTTAATGCCCAGGATAAATACCTTCTCAAAATATTTCTAGTTGCAAGCAAAAAAGCTATAAGGAAATGGCTTGCCAAGGAATGGCCCACAAAAGCAGAGTGGATGACGGTTGTAAAGGAACTGTATGACATGGAGAGGTTGACCTTTCCTTTAAGACTGTGTTTAGAAAAAATCAGTGAATATTGGTCCAAATGGATAACATTTTTGAACAGAAATATTTGATGGGAGGTAGCTGATGTGTATAGTTTTCTCTGTAAAACTGCATGTATGGTTTTGCTAGAGCCTCTTGTCCATTTGATGGTTAATTTTCATTTGGACTATCTGCTGGACTAATGAAAACAAAACCTGGACACTGGAGGAAACAACCCTGACTTAACCCCCTTTGAAAATGAACGGTATTGTACAACCTCTGATGACCTGCTTGTTTGTAACTTTTTTTGTCTTCTGTTATATTCATAAAAAAGCTTTAATAACAATATAGTTAAAAAAAGAAAGGTTACAGTGCCGAAAAAAGACTCTACCACAAGACTTGACTACAACTAAAGCTGAAACAGGTGAAGATGAACCCAAACAGGAGCAGAGCTCTCGGTCAAACTCTTTCCTCTCCGTGTTTTGAGTTAAAAAAAAACTGAAACATCACTTTAATAGTCCCACAGTCTGGCTCCTCCTCCTGTCTACTTCACTCTCCAAACATCTGAAAACTTCAAGTCTCGCTGTCAACAGGTGGACGATTATGACCCGTGAAAGCCCTTTAAGTGACGGAGTCAGAGGTCACAAGAAATGTAATCAGTCCCGGCACTGAAAGGAGGGAACCCGCTGCTTTCGCTGACTTGTAACTTAATAATGTGATACTTTATTGATCCCTGCTATGACACGCTCCATTTTCATGCCCCCGTGTCTGCAGGAAGGGGCTGGACTGATGAACCTTAGGGGGGGGAAGGGGCCTTAATGACCTGCACAGAAACACTTTAGCAGGGGCAGATAATTTCAGCAGGGGTGTGGAGCTCAGAGGTCAGCCTACTGAAGGGTGGTCTCTCTCTCCCTCTCTCTCTTTCTTGCTCTGTAAGCTCGAGGTCAACCTGGCCGAGTGTGCAGGGTGAACATCTGTTGACACCTGCTGCAGAGGCAGAGCCAAACATCTGCACATCATATCACATGACTAAACCTGATACTGCCATGTGTGTTTATGAACATATATATATTTTCTTAATAAACTCATGTAAAGATAGTTTTATTTATTTTTAATTGGACTTTTCGAATTAATAATTAATTAATGAACAATAAAGATGGAGCCACTTTAATTTTCCCCATTTTTCTTAGCAGAGTCTTGACTGGTCCATGACTGCCCACCTACCCATCCTGTAATGTTTGAAATTAGATCCCACACAATTACATGATAAACATGTCACCCTTAACACTTTTTTCTCTTGGAATACATAAATGAACTAAATTTTGTTCAATTTGCTTAGCACGGAAAATGCCACTGTAAAGAAATTCGGAACAAACACAAATAAAAAATATCCCTTGTTTTGACTCCCAGTGGCTGGAAGTTAGCTGGTAACTGGATGGATCTCAGCTGGCTTTTGGCTGGGAGGGGAAAATTAAAGCAGCTGCATCTGTAAAAGCCCCAAAAGAGATTTTACAGGTCATATTACAGGACATACAGTAATTAATACTATTGCCACCATATAACATTCCTCACAAAGGGGAATAATCATTCATATCTCAACTGATATAGACTCTTTTGTGTTTTTAAACAGTGTAAAGTTTTACTTTTATTTTAGTGGGCAGGGCTTAGCTGCAGGCAATTCCTCTTGAAATGTTAGCCAGTGCTAGTTAGCAAGCTGATTTTGGCAATAGTGGAAGATAAAATGGGGAATTACATTTCACCTAAGCACCCACAGATCGTGGAAACGCTTTTTATGTCTGGTTAGTCTACTTGTGGTGGGGATTAATGCCTGCCTCCAGTTTTGCATTGTTTTGCCACCAGCTGATGCTGTAGCATCTCGTAACAAAGGCTTTAAAGGGTCTATCAATATTACAATCATTACACAGTATGTAATTTGTGTTTAAATTTCTGATAAATCAATAAATATAAATGCAACTTCATACTATGGCGTTCCACAGGGTTCATTTCCAGGTCCGTTGTTGATTTCAATGTGGTCCAATGTGCTAATCCAATGTCCTGTTTATGGTGAAACTGACCTAGCAAAGCATTTTTTTGTTTGTTTGTGCCACACAGTAGAAATTACGCTGCTGTGCTACAGTTATAAGATTTACAAAAGAACCATTTTACTGTTAGAAGCAGCGTGCATTTAATTTTCAAGTTTCTTTGTGTTAATGAAAGAAAAGAGGGTGAGTGTGGCTGAGAGAGAGAGAGAGAGGAGATGGAGAAATAGTGCAGCTGTGTCCGTACAGTAGAAGGTATGTGAGGATGTCAGCTAAATGTTGAGTACAGCTCTCAGTAAAGTAGGTGATTACGTGGCAATTGTCTGTATTTACAGGTCTAGGTAGGTGCGAATTGGACGTTAAGGACTTTGTGGGTAGCAGGTTGGGTTGTGGTTCCATGTGGTATGGGTGGGCACGTGCTGGAAAAACTGGACTTGTGCACGACTCCCTTTAACCCTTTCATGCATGAATTATTAAATCAGAGAAGAAAATTTACAATGCTTGTTTTACAAACAAGTCCAAATCATGGCCACATTTTTTTTTCATTATGTTATATTTTCCACTAAAGCTGACACCACTCATCAACGGTATTAATAAATATAATGGAACTCAATATAGATCCACAAACACAATTTCAAAATGAGGTAAAATCTGGATACAGGAACAATAAGCAGAATGTGCCCTTTAGTACATAACGTCCACTGGAGTTAACAGACGAGTATTTTTAAAATCTACATAAAAACTGTCTCTAACATCACATTAAGTTGAAATATAATCTTGTACCTGTCTGATTCAATGGAAATAGAAGGATATAACACTCTTTACTGAAGGATGGGTGCATTTAACCCTTCATCTGCTGGTTTGGATTTATGACGTAAGATCTCATTACCTCAAAAATAAACTTGAGACAATGGTTTCGAGAGTATACCACATGGTAGTTGTAATATGATGCTGCAAAAATGCATTCCAAATATCTGTCCACTGTACCATCACCATGCATGAAGGGGTTAAACCTTGTGATAAAGGTATTGTCCCCAAATACCTCACAGCAGGAAACATATTTACATACAGTTTAATGTATGTACAAGTTTAAGTTTAAAATGTGAATACAAGTGACAATATCTTTCACAAATATTACATTAATCAATTAGAAATGATTAAAATTCAAGTCAAATTTCTTTTAAAACATGGACAGCAATGAGCTTACAGCTGTTCAAAAAGAAGTAAAACATAAACAACCAGTTGGCATAAAAATAGCCGGAGTAGAATAACACGAGAGACACTCATGCCAAGAAGGGTTCAGCTTCCACTCATACTAAACAAGGTAGTGCTAAAGTGTTATCTGAGAAATGATTACAGATTGTGATAAGGCTTTATTAAGCCACAGCTGCAGGCTGTTAATGACAGTGAAAGCATCGAGGCACATGAGAACACATTGAAGCTTGCGTGAACTCCTTCGACCCCACAGGCTTCGGCCTCGTCCGGCTCGGTGCCTGAAACTTGTCACCACACAACGGCTCCTCCTCAGGTTACAATACTTCCCCACCCCTCAATGATTTCTCACATCCTCTAATTAGTGCCCGCACTTGTGTTTGGCATCCAGGAAACTGAAAGATTGAGTGTCAGTCGAGTATTTGTGTTGACCCTCTGCTGTTCAGTGTCTGGGCCTGGATTTACTTCATATGAGCTCTGCATTCAGCCAAAACATGAAAAAACACACCTATGTCCCCCCCTTCAACTGAACAAGAAACACTGGAAATACCCAGTTATGTATCAAGTTCTATAACTGACAGACAAATATCTAAAAATGTTATGCTAAGTACAAACAAAGATCATACCTGAGTCAAAACCATAGCCAAAAATAGTCATAGGCTCTCAATAGCTGGTAATTTCTCCTTTTCAGCACCCTGCAATTACTGGCAAACTCCCACACACTGATGCACAAAAATTTGGTAAGGTTTTGTTCCAGGAATGTTGCTTGTGAAGAATGAGAAATCATTATTTTAACCCTGAGCACTGAGGTCATCCCAGAGTCTGACTCTAAGGAAGGGGTCAAACCTCACAATGAAGTTTTTGCTTTACACCTTTGAGCTGTTTATCCACCGTGACTTTGGCATTTTTCATGTTGTAAGAAGAATGCAAAAACAGAAGAGACTCTAGGAACAGCGTCAGATCTTGTCCTGTTTGATTGCCATGTCTTGCCCACATGTTTGAAACACAAGAGCAGTTTTATCATCGCTCAAGTTTAACAACTGCTTTCCAGCACTGTGATGAGTTTCTGTTGGAACTGAAGGTTCAAACTTGGATAACAAAATTAGCATCAGTGTTGCAAATTTTTCTGCTGAAATAGGCAACTAGGTCAATAAAAACAAGCTCAAAAGAAACAAACTCCAGCTATTTTTTTCTACTGTGATATAATACTTTTTTTTAAAAGAGAAGGTTACATAAAGCGTGCTTTAATTTTCATCTACATTACATTTCATTTTCACAGTAACACTGTTTTTATTTGGCTCTTTGTTTATTTAAAATTCCTTTAATTGGAGGTGGACTCATTTTTTTAGGTGGTGAATTGAGGGGCAACTGTTATTTTTATCTCTGTTATCGCGAAATAGTCTGTCAAACCTTGATTTTTGGAACCAAGGAGACATAGTTTGGCTATGTTGATCCTCTGCAGCTTTATTACGTTGAAAACATTAACGGCTCCATTAGAAATACATTTTATTCTGGCAATAAGGATGTCTTTTTTGGTGGAAATAAAATTCTTGTCCCTCTTTTTACAGTAAAATTTATATTTTGTTCCTAACAGGGGTATAGAAAGGACAAACCACCCACTGCACTTGCGTTTTGCTTTGTTGTGGGAAGCTGGGAGACAATCAGGGGGAATTCGCACAGACACATTAAAAAACAAGCCCAACCCATGACACATGAGATTTACAAGCATGTTAACGTCTTTTTGAGCCATGACAAACCATGATGGATGCTTCTACAATCACTGTCTTCTTCTGGTTATCGAAAACAAGAAGCTAAATGTCCCAGTAATGTCTGAAACAGAAAAACATCAGTCTGATGACCAATAACATTTTTGGGATACTAACATGAAGAGTTTTACCATGATGTCTGGGAAATGGCCCTTCGGTCACTTGCCAAATCTGCCCCACTTGGAAAACAATACTTCCTAGTCTGGCCAGAGACCCACATTTCATTTACCCTCGGTCGATTCTTCCTCTGGTAGGTGCTCGGGTAGTTCTTCAGATTCTGGACACTAAAACAACAGGAGCTCTGATTATGACTTTTTTTTATGACTCTTTTATTTGTCTGTGATATCATTCTCATCACCATTCACTGGCTGACTCTCAACTGCTTCAGGCAAATTTAAGGCATAAGTTTTTTTTTTTTTTTCAACTTTGTCGAAGGGGCAAAACGCGTGTGGCTCATGCTATGACGTGCTACCAAATAACTTGTGAAACAACGTTGCTGCAAATTGTCCTATTTGTCATGCAAATGACACAAATTTTGTGTTAGCCCATTCAATGTCAATGACTTTTCATAAATTAAGAAATTTGATCAGCTGATTTTTTTTTTTTTTTTGACAAATCGATGTCTCCATATTCAGCTCATTGACACATGGGACTGTAAATGCTGATATTGTTTGTTAGGTTAACCTTACGCTACATTTCTCATGTTGATGGAATTTGTTTTGTCACAGTTAAAATAATAATGATTTCATATCTTATATCACCAATTAGCTTAATATATTAAGATCTGATTTTGATTGGTCTATATTTCCAGGCCCCAGCTCGTGCATAAGTGCTTAAAGCTTTATGAGTATTTCACACTGCATTAAAATCCAAAGCCTTCACTACTCCAGGGTTTCCCACTTCAACCTCAATTTCCATGCTACTTGTCCTAGTCAGAATCAATATCAAACTTAATTATCGTTAAGTGGATGGACTGATGGTTTAACACAAAAAGGAGTTTAAAAAAACTGTGAGGCTGTTCTCACAGTCACTGGGAGTCAGAACTAACCGCCCCTTCTGGCTGAAAACCAGGCGCTGACAGATGAACCACGTCTTTTTTAAACCTCTCTCCGCAGCTGTGGACGGCAGCTCCAGGCTGCTTTGTAGTCACATCTGTGAGCCGGACAGCTGTGTGTTTCGAGGGAAAATTACAGTTACAGATCCGCACAGAGCCAGATTGGAGGACAGCTTTGCTGTAGCTGTTCCAGACTCTGCGATTAGGAGTGATCAAAGATGCAGGTTTTCACAATGAACGCAGCTGAAAGGATTGATGGCTGAACACACTCCACTTTAAAGACCTCTGGCTCCTGGACAGAAACACTCAAACCCGCTCTAAACGGCTATGAGCAGGTCAATAATGTTTTCACTTAATGATTTCTAAATTGATCCTGGAGCACATATCTGCGGGGAAATCTCAGAGAGGCTTGGGTTGCAACTTGGAGGCCGGCCAAGCTCACACACCAAGAGACTTTGTCTTCTCGTCCTCCTCCTCTGTGTCCCTTAAGTTTAATCTTATCTCAAATCAAGAAAATCCAACTCCCATACAGACCTCCAAGGGCTTAATGTATTAGATTTCCTCGCTCGTAAAAACCTGGACTGCTGCAGCCACTAAAGCCGATTACAAACTACATCAGAATCATGAAGATGTTTGGCCCTACTTTAGCAAAGTGGAGATTTGTGATGGTGTTGAAGATTAGGTTTGATGATTTCTCTGTAGTGTGAGGTGTAGTAAGAGTGATTGGATGAGCTCAGAAGAACATCAGGGTTATACCAGCTTTACATGATGGGGCCCGTTTCACATGACGATACCCTAATGTGTGGCAGAACCCCTTGAACAATCGAGAGTGCACTGTTTTGTTTCATAAAGACAATCAACAGCTATAAAGGCAGAGCTGGTGTGGAAGAAACACCTGCAGCAAACAGACTTTTTTTCAATCAAGCTTGACTGTAACAGGATCAGCCCAGGTTCCTGTTGACCCTACTTTCTTTGTGAATCCATTGGCACTAAAAGTCCCAAAACTATTGCCAGTTCTTCCATTCATTTCCTCTACAGGCACATTTTGACCCTCGGAGATTGGTTTTCAAATCCCTCAAGTAACCAATGCCAGATACCAGGAAAAATAGCAGCTCTGTCACAGTCGCTCAAAAGCAAATGAAGAAAACATTGCAATATGTTTAGCAAAAGCTTCATTAGAAGTCATTTAAAAAGCTCTCTATCCCCTAATCTTGTTCATTAGAGCCCTGCAAATGGGTACTGTGCTATGGCTGTTTGATCGCATGAAAATATGACTTCTGAAACTGGAGACAGACTGCACGGATTTAACAGGTGCTCCATTCTTTTGTCACATAAACTGGCAAAATGGACATTCCTCTGAAAGCCGAGTCCATGTCACATTGTCACTGAAAACTGGTCAGACTCGGTTCAGTACCAGGGTGAAGTTACAGCTTTGCTTCTTTTTTCACTTGGTTCGGTTTTCTTTCACACTGCACTTTGTCAAGCGGACCAAAGCTTGTAAAATGTAGTGTCATGTAGTTGTCAACCACTAGTTGGGTCAGCAGCTGTGGCCTATTGGAATGACCTGAAACAACAATACCATACCATAAATATTAGTCCTACCTTTATTTCATCGAAATATTTGGATTCCTTGACCTTGAAAACATGCCATTAGAAATTGGATTCAAAATACCTATTTTAGTTCAGTAGTTATTCATAGAAATAACACATTTTTCGCCATGGTGGCCAGACGCTGATCCGGATCAACACCAAAATCGAATCAGTTTTTCCTTTTCCCATGCTGAACATTTCCTGGACATTTCATCAAAGTCCATCCATTAGTTTTTGACTTATTTTGTTCACAGACGGACAGACAGACAGACAGACAGACAAACAAACTCTCCCGAAAACAAAGCCTCCTTGGCGGAGGTAATCACAGCATTTAGCTTGAAAAAAACGTATTTTGAGTGATACGATAGAAATAAGGAAAAATCACATTTTCGAGACTAATTTGTTGCTATATTGAGCTTGAAAATGTAGCTTTTAACTTGTTGAGGGATCAGAGGATGGCAATGCAAGCAATGCTAATGTTAGCCACTCCCTGTTTGATACTTTGAGTGAATGCTACATTAGCTTGCTAACTTGCTATTTTAGCCCATTTCACTGCTTAATTTTTTCACTGACCTTGGTCAGTCCTTGTTTGTTTCAAATGGCTTTCACACACTGCATCAACCAACCTCTGGTTTTCCTGGTAGTGAACAGAGACCCCTGTTTTTTTAGCAGACCGTAGCTCAGATCTTGTGTCTGTACGACAATTTGTACAAGTTTCCACACCAGCCTAAATCACATCAAACTTTTCAAAAAAGCATAACAGATTTTTGGTACTGACCAAACAAGTTAGGTGTTGCAATGACCGACAGCTGGGTCGGATTACATTACTTTTTGTCTATTATAGAAGTCACTGTGTCAGATTAATTTGTCAAAAGTTTTGAGCGATGACTTGACCAAGAATGATCATGACCAAAGCAGCCATCGCCAGGTTACTCCACCTTATATGTTGGCAAAGTCTATGTAAATGTAATAGCCAATACCTGCACTTTAAGGTAAGAAAAAAAAATGTATTTCTGGCATTATCTGGTGTATTTAGAACATTTAGAAAAATAATAATTAAAAAAATCTGTTGATAAAAATGATATATACCATCACCAATGTCAATCACCAGTTATAGTTTCAATTAGTTGGATGGATTCATAAAAATTTTGAAGCGATAATTACAGTTGTTAATGACACCGGCTTTGGATCTCATCCATCCCATCCTCAATTGTGTCAGTGAACAACCAGAAGGACACAAAAAGTTACTGTTCTCTGCCTTGTTAAGCTTTGTAGATTTGAGGGGCAGGACTTTGGTCACTGTGAGTGCAATCTGTTGATGTGTGATGTTGTTTTTATCTCATAGCTCTGCACACCACAGAAGGAAATATGTTATTGTCATGCGTGGGGTCTCCCACATTTCTACATCTGTTAAGATTTTAAAAATCATTTAGCGTGATCTAGGCTTTAGACTAAGCCATCTAAACATAACAGCTGTATACACTTCCCAGGGATCACATAATGTACACAGCAAACATAACCTCTGAATAACCCGGCAAGAGGCTACGAGCAACGCAAGCAAATCTGGGTAAAGACTTCAAACGTCTGATGAGATTTTCAGCTGAGGCTGAGGCAAATTGGATGATTAATCCAATGCGCAGAACTAGGAGACAAGTGAAATAACATTTTAATAGTGGCAGTTTAAGAATAAAACTTCCCTCTTTGGCTCTGCTCCCTGATACACATCGATTTCTTTAAACAGGTTGCCATGGATCTCTAATTACTGCCACCCCACCAAGCCTCCGTAACCTTTTGGCCCTGCTGTCTGGAGGAGCGGAGTGGCAGTGCAGAACTCTGGGTAATGAAAGTATACTCCTTTCAACCTTTATTTACCCAGGGAGGGTGAGCTGAGCACAACTGCTCTTTTCCTGTAACAACAAGCTCTGGCTAACACACACTCGTCTGTTGATACTCACTACAGGAGCCTTTGCTTCTTCGGTCAGTGGCACTGTGACTGAAGATTGTCAAAGAAGTGAGAAGTGTAACTCATTCACAAATATTCTTACAGGATTTCACACGATCTGGATTTATAAATGATTGTTTTATCAATGAACAACCAAAGATCCGGCTGCTGTTGATGCCAAATCTAAATGCAACTACTTCCAAGCAGCAATTGTCAACGCTCTGTTAAAGTGGGTACATCTGCAAAAAAAGAAGAAAAGGTACCAAAAAAACATCCTGTGCTGTCTCACTTTTCGTACCCCTCAAGCATCCCAAACCGACCATAAAGGGTGGAGCTAAAAGCATGGTAGTCTGTTTTTTGTTCTCTAAATTCATCAATCTGAATGCAACAGCAGCTAAAACAAAAACACATACTGTGCCGTGTTCAAACAAGCCGTGAATGTAGTGTGAATTGTTCACTAGAGAGCTCTTCTTCAGACTGCTTCAGTGTTGCTGTTCTGCGACGTCACACTTTTACATAGCTGTTGTGACCCTTTCTTCCCAGCTCACATGCCTGCCCTCAAGTCAAGGTGCAGCTGCCAATGGAAATCAAATAAGACCAGGGTACACCGCTCCAAACCACACCGAACTGTACTGAACCAAACCAGACCACGTAGCGGAAAAGAGTTTCCTTAAGGCTGTCTGTAAAACTAAAAAATAAACTCCATTAGGTTCCATGTTAAAATGCAGCTTGGTTTTCAGCCCTCTAGGGGCCAGGTTAGAACAATCAAAATTGTCAGGGTGCTGGTTTGGCAGAGTGGTAAGCAACCAAGCATGACCCATATACAGTACACGCTTCTGCCGGCCCAGGTTTGGATCGAGCTTGTGGCCAGTTTGTAGAGCCTCCTCCCCGTACTCTCCTTTATCCCCCTTCACAAGCCTGTCCACTATCTTTTTCTCTCTCCTATCATAAAGGCAAATATATGCCCTTGAAAATTTCTTTAAAAAATAATTTTTGCTGATCCATATTCATGGTTTATATAAGTGAAGACAAAGTATGCTGTTTTTAACTAGGACTCAAACTTCATGCTGATAGATTTTCTGAGCCACCTAAACCCTGCACACAGTTTCGAAAACTTAAGTATTTTAAATGATGACCAAAGTTATTTTATTTTATTTTCCGAAAGACCATGCCTTCAGTTCTTCACATGGACTGCAATCCATGCCTCAACATTTTTAAATGAGGATCTTATTTGATAATCTTTGACCAAAGAATTGGAAAGTATGATCATTAATTATGATCCATGGTTGATCATGCCCACAGTCCTGCACATGCAGTATATTGTGATCCATCATCAGGGTATTTAATTTTAGGGTGTTTTCAACTGCTTAGATCAGATGATGCCAAGCCAAATTAGGTTTTATTCTGCTTTGTATCATTAACCAGGTGAGCCTGATAAAACTTCTACATTTGCACATTCCACAAAATGTCCTCTTATCTTCCCAGTCATGGTAGTCCTTACCTTAAAGCTATGGTCTACAATTTGGACACCAATAACACCGTTTATAAGGCCGTTATGGTCCTATGGTCCAATCTATGCAATATAAAGACCAAAAAGAATGAAAAAAAAATCCTTTCAGTATATCCACTGCAAAGCGGCAAAATATTTGACCAATCTAAACCGCCGTTCCCCGCAGTTCGGATTGATCCGTGAGTCCATCCAATCCCCTGTCACCCCTGCTCTGCACCATTCCGCCCATGGTCCCGCCAGCACCGAAACTGGGAGGCCACTTCTGTTACCCTCCACATCAAAGGGAAGGAAACGTAAAAGTTTCGAGGAAAAGGCTGAAGTAAGGAAGAAATACATACATACATACATGTATATATATATATATATATATATATATAGATATATATATATATATATATATATATATATATATATATATATATATATATATATATATATATATATATATATATATATATATATATATATATATATATATATATATATATATATATATATATATATATATATATATATATATATATATATATATATATATATATATATATATATATATATATATATATACGTATATGTATTATTAGGAGGCGACACGAGCGGGGGGTGGGATCTTGGATCACGGAGAGTAGGGGTGAGTGAAGTTGGGGCAGAATGCGTTTTTCAAATATGTCTCAACAGTCAAACTGGTTTTCAGATCATAGACCCTAGCTTTAATGATGTGATTTACGGCTAAAAATAAAAACTCAAACTTCCTGAAGAAAGCTGTGATAGAGTAGAAAAAACAGAGGCTATTATAAGACAGGAAACAACCACGAACTGAGCTCCTTTATATCCACTCACACCAAAGGGAAGAAAAAAGTTTAGCGATTGCAGACCCTGGATGAGAAAACACGGGCCCTCTGAACTCCAGAGAACAATCCCTGTGCATACATCCCAACATAACAATAGCCACGGGGCTGGCTTTGCAAAACCAAGCAAGTTTGTACCTGGATCTCCAGAAATGACATGAGTAGCAATTTGAGGATTAGAGCATGGGAAAATTGATGTTTTTTAGGGGGAAATGTTTGTAGGCGGTGAGGGCAGTGACATCTTTGTGTCTGCAGGTTAATTCCCACAAGAGCGGGAATACAATTATTGTATAATTGCAAAGCTGCACACAGTGGAGCTCTCTGTGGGTCCATTCATCGAAGGGTTCCAGGGGATTTGTATTTCAGTCACTGAAGCTGCGCTGTTTGAGGAAATAATCTCCAGTGTGTACAAGTTTTGGAAAGGAAAGTCATGGACAGTGTTATCTGAATGAAAGAAAAAGACTTGCCGTTCCCCCAGTGCAATTAATTAAATAAAACAACAGAGATTCTCATTAAAGACAAGCTGCCTTTAAAAATACACCACGGCTACATTCAAAATCTTCAGCTGTAAATTTACAAGACAGATTCTCTTGAGAAACTTCAAACAAAATCTATCTAGGTAATGCATCAAGCTTTTAAAATATGATTATACAACATCTTCAAGCTATACTTGAGGTTTGACAAAATGTTATTTATATCAATAATTCAGTTTTACCTAATGTTGGACATATTTTGGCTTGATAAAACTATATAAAACATGTTTTTATTCTTATTCTCAGAAAAAAAAAACAGTTTATAGTGAGACTTACAAACAGTAAGGGCAAAACCTGCAAGTTTCTTTAGATGAAAAAGTGATTTAACATCTGATCTGCAAATTCTGTATAAATACTCTAAATACACAAGAAACGATGATGTTTGATCCTCGTATTCAAACTGCATATTGCTGCAATAAATAATTTAAACACTCACGAACACATGGAGTCTGCCTGAATTATTTATCACAAGGTTATACTCTTCAAAAAAAAAAAAAGTTTGGAAATGCTATTTTAGACTATTATTTCTCCCCATGAAGAATACCCTTGGTATTGTATCTTTTCTATTGGAAAGCACGTTTAATTATTGGGGATCCACAACACTGGATTTTTGCCAATATCTGATTGGCTGACATTTCTGAACTCATTACGTCAAAGACCAATATTTTATTTCAAGAGGACAAAGTCTCGACTTTACTAGAATCACATTTTTTCTTCCATAGCTACAATTCACTCTTGTTGTGTTTTTAGTGTTCTTTTATTAAGACAAAAAAGGTATGGTTACCTTGAAATGTTGATTCCCGGAAACAGCTGATAAAACGACACGTCACAGCTGTCAGGATGACAGTTTCTGAAGAAGACGGCAGAGTTACATCGAAACATGTCAAGGTAACCATACCTTTTTTGTCTTAATAAAAGAACACTTATGCTCTTAGAAGACAAGATGAATCTAATCAGTAACTTACAATTCACTAGTGTTTGAAAGTGATGTGAAGCAAGGAAATACAAATTTTTATTTTGCAATAGATTATACTATGGATTCATAAAGGTGGATGTTGCAAGACAATCGTGGTAAATTATACATTTTGTCAATATTACAGTCAATATATGGAGTTTTTACAGCCAACTGGTGTGGTCAAATATTGGGTGTAAATATCTGCCGATACCAACATTGGTCCAACAATATCATATATCGCAAATCATCACCTTTACAACACGGTACAACTCATAAAGATTGGACATTTATGGAATGACACAACAAAGCAAAATGTGTGGTAGCTTCCCCAACAAATGTCCAGAATCTCCCACAACTGGAAGCTGGCGTTCTGATACAAAAAAGGTTGAAGACAGGTGTCTCTCAGCCTGTGTCTGACTAAATGTTATCAGCTTTAGAGGGTTAAACTGCAGCACATCAAATCAAAACTCTCCCTTTGAACAGGAGATATTTCAGTTTCTGTAACGTTGTTATTGAACTTCCATTCACCTCTCTGTCCTGTCTCATACATAAAACCATTTTAACATCATCTGAGGACATCAGCAAAGTCAAAAACCTCCCTGCAGGTCTCCTTCTAATGTGCTTGTTTGTGGGATGCTTGAAAGAATGATGAATAAATGGAGTTGCAAAGCACTTAGCACCCAGTTTGACTTTTTAATAGCCTACATGGATCATTAAACGTCTGACTGTCCAGTGTTTGACAAAACACCTCCCTGCGCTCCCCACTGGCTCTGTATCCTCATAAAAAAAGGCCTTTCTGTCCATTTGCCTTCAAATATAACCCTACTATTAGATGAAATCGTATCAGAAAAATAAAAACAGGAACTGGAAAAAGCCAGCCACTAAAAGCCTTATTTTTATCTGTGGAAGCCATGAATATTCATGAGGCTGCATTTAGGGAACAATGGCGGTATAATTACCTCCTGAGATTAACGGTTATTAAACACAGGCCTTCTGAGCAACGCCTGTAAAAAGGGGATGCTTTTTTGGGCGAATACTTCTTACTTTAACTTCACAACTTCTTTAAAACTTAGCAAGTACAAGCCAAGACCAAAAAAAGCAACTGCTAATGAGCATATGGATGAGACTCTATAGAGCAAGTTTTATAAAAATTACAAAGAAAATGGAAACCTATGGGGAAGGGTATAAGAGGGAAAGGTTAATTTGAGGTACCAAGATTTAAAATATGACTACATGTCATTTACACTGGTAAGTTCATTCAGTACTCAGGATTAATAACAACTACATTGCTGCTCAGTATTGACACCTGTTGATGGTGTCCGTGCCCCGTTTTCTGATCTCTATCGACTCCTTTATCCATCTCTTGAATTTGTTGGTTTCTGATCCGATTAAAGTTGATTTGTCTCAGTCCATATACAAGAGATGGATAAAGGAGTCGATAGAGATCAGAAAATGGGGCACGGACACCATCAACAGGGATGAAGGAGCCTTCCAGCTCTCACACACCTGGGATTCACTTCTCCAGAGGCCGCCAGGCAACGGGGGATGTAGCCGGTGGGACAGATCACGTGATCAATCTGTCCCGCCGGCTACTCCCGGAAACAGCTGATAAAAAGACACGTCACAGCTGTCAGGATGACAGTTTCTGAAGAAGACGGCAGAGTTAGGTCAAAACATGTCAAGGTAACCGTACCTTTTTTGTCTTAATAAAAGAACACTAAAACACTTATGTTCTAAGAAGACAAGATGAATCTAATTAGTAATTTTCAGGTATTGTTTTTCAAGTAACATGGGAGACATTTGAAGATTTTAGTGGTGATCTAAATCCAGATGCAGAGCCAGGATTTTTTAAAAGAATTTGTTGACATTGCGAGATAGGGCAGTATTCCACATTTTTGTTAATAGGTCGATAATTTGTCCACTGACTTTCTTGACATTTTCAGGTGTTGGCATCATATAATAAGGCAGAAGTGATAAGGTTTTAGTGGTGACCTGAATCCAGATGCAGAGCCAGGATTTTTTAAAAGAATTTCTTAACATTGCGAGATAGGGCAGTATTCCACATTTTTGTTAATAGGTCGAGTTTGTCCACTGACTTTCTTGACATTTTCAGGTATTGCTCATCATGTAATAAGGAAGAAGTGAAACGATTTTAGTGGTGATTTGAATCCAGATGCAGATTCAGGACTTTTTTGAAAATAATTTTTGACATTGCGAGATAGGGCAGTTCTATACACTTTTGCTTGTAACACAATAATTTCTCCACATATTTTCCTAACATTTTCCGGTACTGTTTTCCAAGTAACAAGGGAGACGTTTGAAGATTTTAGCGGTGATCTGAATCCAGATACAGAGCCAGGATTTTTTTTTTAAAAGAATTAGCTAACATTGTGAGATTGAGTAGTTCTCCACATTTTTGTTAAGAGGTAATTGCTCCACCGACTTTCCTGACATTTTCAGGTGTTGTTGGCCATCACAAGGAAGAAGTGATATGATTTTGGTGGTGATCCAAACCCAAATATAGGGACAGGAAATTTAGAGAAAGGACAGTTTTCCACATTTTTGACATTTACTCGCCTGACAACGTTGAAAATGTCTTGCAGGAGGTCTGTCATTTGTCCAGTACATAGTTATTATGGATTAAGAACATGACCCTAAGTCCAATGTTGTCACTTTTATGATCTAATGTAAATTTGAATAATAATCCAAATGTTGAATAATACATCATTCAAAATGCAATGACTCATTTGTGTTTTGAGTTCAAGGCTTTTTTGCATCTCACAAAGCTTATAATG
The DNA here is from genome assembly GCA_036419115.1 of Scarus forsteni. NCBI lineage: Eukaryota > Metazoa > Chordata > Actinopteri > Labriformes > Labridae > Scarus > Scarus forsteni. The sequence continues at coordinate 25,520,639 of JAZDUH010000383.1, forward strand.
CATGACTCAGAGTTAACTATGTAACACAAGCGTAACTGTCTCGACAACAAATGAGGGAGTTTTGTTATTTTATAAACAGTGGCTACATATGAAACATCTTCTGTGTTCGTCTGATTATTTCCCTACTAATCATAACTAGGATAAAGCTGTAATTACAGGGTTTTTGCATTTTAATGACCATGATGTCATTATTTTAATCCACATTTCAGTAATGTAGGCTACAGTGTGGTCTCATGTAAAGTTTGTATTTTGGGAAACATACTTGGTGCTCATGTCTCTGTGTTTCCTAATAAGCTCTATTGCTCTGTTTGAAATGTCACGGCATGTACGAATGATATATTGGCACGACACTGGTGTAGATTTAGACTGCAACATCCTCATCTGTAAACAAACATGACTGATGTACTGGCTGTGCTCAGTAAAACAGAAACACTGGCAGTAAAGGAGTGGTGAAAAATGTCTCATGTTCACATTACGCAGACGTGTCAATGATCCATCACCGCAAACATGCCGGAGTCGTGAACTACACCGAAAAAGCACGCCAACTCAGTGACCCGCTATAAATGTGCGCAAAGGCCTGTCAACAGGTGTGACGGCAGACAAAGTGCTGAACAAACTCTGGCTGCCGGGGCACTAAATGAAAGATAGATTTTGACAAACGGAGCTGTGCATGAAAGATCTGCCTTGTCAATGGCGTCTCATTAGCTGGCGTGGTTCCGGGGGAGCGTTCTCATGCTGCCGTCTGTAAAAAGGTCTAATTAGAGGCAGCTGAACAGATGTAAGATATGTGAAGAGGGGGGAAAGAGAAGAGGAGGGGGTATTTAACACCTCTGCGGACTGGTAGGTAACCTGTCATACTCCTCGAACAAGGAGTGCATCTCTCTCTCAGCATTATTCATTCAGACAGAGTCTTTTCAAGCTGTTATCACACCACCTTCCCTGTGAAGAAGAAAATAGAGTGAGCAAAGTCTCAGAGAGATACAGAGACAGTTAGAGCTTGACATTCTGGTCAGCTTTTCCCTTATAGCTCTGACATATTACTCTGTGGAGTATAAGCGATACATGCCATGTTTTTTTTATCTAATCCGCACAGTTAATGGATGACACTGACTGTTTGTGCTGCACTTATTACACATCAACTGTACAGCAAACATCCTGAATGGCTCCATTTGTCCCTGTTTTTTTTATGATTGAGTGCCCGTTGATGGTGTTTAAAAAGGATTACGTTCACCACTGGATAAATCAGCGGCAGTTGTTTACAGGGAGTGGAGACGCATTAGTACAAGCTCAAATGTTTACTGTGTTTGATTTAAGTCCAGCCGAGGATGATGAATCTGAAAAGGGCATGCTTTTACGCCATGATGCAAATCCATTTATTTCAGCCTTATTCCTTCTTGGAAGGCATTTTAAACTCTACAGTATTAGATCTGAAAAAGCAAAAACAAACAGCAATATTTTGATGCATCTCAGGGCCTGACTCAAGCATTGCATGGCCTCATGTGGGTCATTGTCATTTGTGCCTATTCAATTGAGCCATTTGTCATTTTCAGAAGACATAAATGCCCTGCTTCTATGCAAACCAGTCCCTTTACAAAATAGGTACTCTGATTTTGAGCCACAAAACTATGCTAATTAAGAGAGCTTTCCTTTTCCTCCAGGGAGTCTCTGTTTCCACTTGTGAACATCGATCCTTGAATCATCCAAAAAAAACTCAACAGCAGAGAAAACCAATACTGGAGCAGACTAAAGTGACAGTTACGTTCCATTTTCTGTAGATATACAGGACTAACATGGTGAAATAGAGTTTACAGAATAAAAAAGTCTTCAGAACTTAATTCAGGAGCCTGACAGAGGGACGGGACAAACTTCTGTGGAAACTGAGGATTGGGAGAGATCTGGAGCAACCTGGTGGCATATCTGTGTAAAATGCTAGCCCATACCCATGAAGTCAGGTCTGACTTGGTAAGCATACAGAGCTATTAGCTATCTAATGCAAACAGAAGAACACAGTGACGAAACAGTGCAAAGGTTTTCTGGGGGTAAAAAAAAGCCTACAAGAATTGTTTGCCCAGTTGTACATTTTACCCAACATAGTTTTGTTGCTTGTTTTTACATAAAGCTCACAATTTCATGAAATAAATGCAGCTGTTAACAGCAAGGCACCTTACCGGCAGACTCAGCCAGTATTTTTTACAGGTGCACAGTAGCTGTGAGCCCTTTCAGCCACTTCACAGAGTATTATCTATTACCTCATACAATCCAGCTTCAAAAATACTGAACTAAACCTTTAAGCCTGGATCTCACATTAACGTTTTTGACAGTCTTAACCCATTTTGAAATAGTGAAAGAACCCACACAATGACAAATGATGATAGATTTAACGGTTTTGTTCCTACAGTGTGTTGTGTGCAAGACAAAGACAGCACGCCACACCGACAGACTCACTCCCAAACAACCAGGTCTCCCAGCAGCTCATAATGCCACGCATTAAAATGTGATGAGTATTAAAGAATATGGCAGGTAAAGAGCAGGAGAAACAAAGTTAATGTGGCTACTGTGGTTTATTTCCAATGTTACATTTTGTATTTACTACTGTCTGTTTGTTGTGCTCTCTGCTTTAGTCATCTTAATCTTTACTACTGCTGCATATACTGCCAATGATGTGTATATGTTAACTTGTTCAATATACTTCCAGATTATTTCAGCTGCTTTGTTTCAAAACATTCTGTGATTACTGTTTTCACATATGTACAAACATAGCAGGTCTGACAGTGCAAAAGAATCCAAATGCAAAAGAATCCTTGTACATTAATTGCTGGAAATAGCAAGATGCTATCTGCTAAGAGCTGGAGTCTCTGTGCTGTTTTTTTAGGAGATGTTGAATCTTATCTTGACATCAGGGAAATAATTCCACATCTAGATGATTTACAAATGTATTGTGCTATTTGAATGACTTTTAATGAAATCAAAGCCTGTTAACTTTCAGTCTTTTGTATATCGAGTAGTTAAAACAGTTTGGGTTGCAACAGTTTATCTATCTTAAATGATATCATATACTTAATGTGGCCATTCCATGGCTCCAAAAACACATTTCTACACTATATTTCAGATAGTCCAGTTTTTCTTTCAGCATATTTTTCATCTTTAAGATTCTTAAGTCTGTATGTACTGTATCCTTTTACTGAAAATGAAAACTAACCAAACTCTATATTGCTGACAGAAAGAAAATGCTGAGAGTTAAAAGTTCAGAGTTAGAAAAGCTTTACAACTGGGCAGAAAAACTGACATTCATGTATGATGTTAAAATAAATGTAGAGACCAGTGCATGCCAAGATGAATGAATACATAGATGGATTGCTAAAATAATTCATAGTTTAAAAAGCAATGTTAACAATAATAGTGGTAAAAACTAAACAAAACAAAACAAAAATAGAATCAAACATAAGTCTGTGGAATATATAACCAACACATGTGAACTAATATGGAATGACCTTTCTTCAGAGCAGCATTTCAGTTGTCATTCACAGTCAAGCCTGATATCCTTAAAGCAGGCTGCAGTTTTCACATTTCAGTTTTTCACATGCTGATATTCTTTGTGCTTTGTACTCTGCCCTGTTGGCACAGCATGCTGGCACACCTTAATGGAGCAGAGCCATAAAATGGTTATTAGTTACACCTGCACTCTTCCTGTTAAGACAAGTCAGAGTGTATGCCCTAATGAATGACTATTAGACTTCAGATTCTATGTTACTATCATTACTTTTATTAGACAGTAGACCACAAATGCATCCTGCATTTTAATGTATAACAGTACAGCATGCTTAAAGACACCCACACTAACCTCTGCTTTGGTTCAGCCTTTAGCTCAGCACATATGAACACATTACTCTCATCTCTAAGCATATCTGACATCCTGTGCTTATCTAATTCCTGTGTTATTCCAGATCCTTTTCCAACTTGCCCAGATATTTACCACTTCATCGAATTTGTCATATTTGTATGCATCAAATAAGCTTTGCAATAACTGGGCATGGAGCCTGTTCTTCTCCACACCTTTGCAGAAGTGCCAGCCAGATTTAGATCCCCTTTTAATAAGCTAGCATGAAACATTAACAAGAAGAAGAAGTTATCACTGCAATGTGCTTGGACACAAATCAGAGACACGTAAGACATTCTGGCTCTTGATTCAGGGACTTGTACTACAAGTGTAGCTGCTAGATGTCCAAGAAATAAAAGAACCAAATGTGGGACATGACTGGGCATCTCCAACTGACTTACGGGAAGTGAGTGCATGTTTTAGGACAGGGCTGGTAAATGAATAAAGTGTACTCTTCCAGTAAGTTTGTCAATGTAGCCAAGTTATTTGAACATGGTACAAGGACAGCAGAGCTGGACTGTGCCACAAAGTTTCAGATTGGATGTTGTGTCATATTTACAAGAAAAAAATTCTCAATGAAGAATTTGGAAGTGAATGGACAAGGGAAAACAAGCACCAGGTTATTACATCTACAGCCCTTATAAAGGCTCCTTGAAAAAAATGAAAGGGACTCTAAAGTATGTCCCTCCTTTGCCTTTGCTCGTGTTTTATTGCGTGTTACAGCATAGCAATAATCCAGGTGGTTTAGCTGAATTTATATCAGTAATACACTTTGCGGCTACATGTTAGTGAAAAACATTTCTCACATCTAAAGACCTGATCACAAAAAGATAGCACTGCTTTACATCTGCCTAAACAGTGCTGGTTAAAAGAATGACACCATCTGATTACAATTACTAGAAAAGCCCTCAGAAAGTACAGACCCCTGCCAAGCAGATCAGTTCCAGCAGTGGCTTTTCCACAAATATTGTAAAAGATATAATTCTGGACCACCAGATCCAGATTCGGACCAAACTCAGCACATACATGGAGGTTGTTATCCTGTAAAAACTCAATTTTCATAATTATCACAATTTTTGATTTTATATGAATGATTGAATTTAATCAATGACATAATGTTCAATGTTTTTGTGAAGTAAATGTGGATCAGATCCAGATGAAATTTATCTTGATTATAGAGAGATGGACCACATATTATCCCGTGAAACTGGAAGCAAATGAAAAATGTGACATTTTTTTCTTAAAAGTCAGCCAAATGTTAACTTATAGGATTTTTGTATTCTGATAGATATACAGACACCACCAACGTTGGGCCATTATCAACATCTCCTGATAATGTTAGCAAAATCTGTCCAGCAGGTTTAGCACAACTTTGCTAAGAAACGAACAAAAAAAGACATACCTCTAGAGGTAAATGCCAAAATGGTTCATACACCCCACTCTGCTGCTAAGCTAACAGCTTCTCTGTCTGATGTATTGTTTGCAGGCATTTGAATAAACAATATGGTGAATGGACAAACTGGTAAACAGCCTTGAGCTTGCATCACCGTTTTCTGATCTTTCTGACAACTCAAAAGTGCTGTAACAGCACAGGTCACACCAACCCATTTAAACCAACTTACCACCACATTCACTCACTTTGTTGGAGATTCTGCCATCAGTTTTAGCAAACCTAATGCTCACTCTTTCATATCCATTTACACAACACTGATGCAGTACTGGGAGCAACTTAGGGTTAAGTGTCTTGCCCAAGGACACTGGGCTGGGACTTCATCCTTTCGATGATGGCGAGGCAAACTACCAGACTAAACCATCAATGCAGTCCCTTTTGGAAGAAACAAAGACCTTTTACATGCTGTTGAGTGACTGTGGTAAATGGACCCAAGTAATCCAGTTTTGATTGGGTTTTTTAGTATCCTGTTTTTGTTTGGGCATGACAAACTCATTTGTGATTACAGTAGCTGTGATATGTCTGTTTTCTGGCCTCAAGAAATCCATTGTTTCTCTGGTAGTGACTGGGACACTGTGGCATGTGTACACTCTGTCCTGTTTTCTGTCAGGCTGTGGTTTAGTTGTAACAAATAAATCTCACAAGCACCATTAAAAACAAGACACTGCAATCAGACACCACACACATTTATTATGTATACAGGGGCATCGGAAACTTGGTCTAGAAATCCACCATCAATCAGAGGCTCAAGGGTTTGAGCATCAACAATTCTTTGGGCAAGACAATTAACCACAAGCTGCTGTGTTAGTGGTGTATAAATGGGTATAAAAGAGTGCGGATGTGTTAGCTGATGCTGAGTAATGCCATCAATGAGCGAACGTGAAAGCAAATGGGTGTGAATGGGTAGATGTGACCTGCCCTGTAAAAGTGATTTTATTGGTCAGATAGACTAAAAAAAGAGCTATATAAGATAAGTCCATATAGGAAACAAATAGGAATTTTAAAATGGAGCGTGTATGGGACTACTGGTGCAGGCGCTCTCAAGTGGACACTTGAGGAGTTTGGGTTTTTAGGCTCCTAAAGATAAACTAGTCAGCACTGCTGGTGCAAGGACACATGTCTTAATTAGGGCCCGACCGATACCTCCGCCTCCAATGTGCCGATTATAGCCATTCAACACGGCCAAATTTATTTCATCATCGCCACGATATTTTTTATTTTTAACGCTTGATATTTTTTTTTTTGGTGTGTAACGCTTGGTTGGTGGCAGCTCTTCTTAGCTCTCTGCAGATGCTGTGTGTATGGGTGACTCGCCTACACTCACACAGAGTTGTTCTTTTAAGCCTGAAGGTCCGACATGACAAGCAGCTTTCAGCGGTGTACAATGTTTCGTTGCTAGTTATATATATATCAATATATTTTTTTTCCCCATTAATCGGCCGATTAATCGGTAATCGGTATTTTTTTCTGACAAATATTGGTATCGGCATCAGCCTCAAAAAATCCATATCAGTTGGGCCCTAGTCTTAATAGAGCCTCATCAAAGCAGTTGGTAGTGGAAAATTAAGTTGATACAAGCAAACCGTTTGTGGTGCCAGATGACTCCACACTGATTTTGCAGCTTGTTTACTCCCACAATTCTATCAATCATGCCTAGATTTTGCAGTGAATAGCAATAGCATCTGTACTGAGAAACCTGAACAGAGAGAGAACTGAGCTGTGACACTGTGGCACACAATCAGGCTCATGCCATGTACCTTGCACACTCCTACCACAACTACAAAAATCCCTTTAATAGCCATTTAGCAATCTATATGGAATATCGTTGTTAGTCCATATCACCCTGTCCTAATATGGACTTACAGCTCAGTAACAAAAAAAGTCAGTGCAAAAAACTCATTTGAGGGAAGCTCTGCCCAAAGTAATAAGTCAATTCATTCCTATTTTATTAAATATAGATGCAACAGATTCAGTCTAATGGGTCAGTAGAAACACAAATACACACACAGATGCACAGTTGGCAAAATCATCCCAGCCAGTCATGCGACCGGCTAGCTAATGTGCATTTTCATTCCATTTGGCCCGTAGAAATGGATACTCTCCCATGGGGATATGAGCGTAAGCATGCCGAGGCACAGAGTATCCAGTCTGCACCCAAAACCTATTTGTGCTTCAGGAAAAGCCATACATTCTCAAAATAGTATGTGTGATTGGGTTACCGTCTCTCTGTGCCAGTGGCATCACGTCGTATATCACGTCTCACCATGTGCTAGGTGACATAATCCAGGCAGCAGTGGACGGCGCTGTGCTGATGATTACTGGGACAGGTGTGTGTTTTATTCCCCCCTCCTAAATGTGCGAGGGCCGGGACATTTCACATCTCAGTCTAATAGCTTCTGGTTCTTTTCTCACTCTCCTCCAATGGCACATTAAGAAGATGCAGTGCTGGTTTGATTACCATGGGCATGCATGACTTATAGGTAGGTATTTAGAGTATTTAAGGTAATGGGGGCTGAAAGAGAAATGTCTGCATGTGATCTTTGCAGTAGGATGGCTGTTTGAGTGACGATGCACTGCTGGGATGCATAGTGTGATACATGAATAAAAAGGCCATTCAGTTACGATTTACATTTATTATACATGCATGACCTTCAGCAAACACTGGCAAAGAATCTTAAACCTGATACACACACCTAACAAATGTCACTCTGGCATCTGCCGGACTGCTTTAGTTTCGTGGATAATTGAGGAAAAATAAAACATCCTGAGGTGTCCAATCAGCAAGTGATTGCATTCTGTCTGATAAAGACTGAGCTTTCTGAAGGTATACATCAGCACAACTTTTGCTTAGTCCTAGTATTTTTGCTAACAAGCTTAGCTTAGCTTTACGCCATAGACGAGTATCTAAACTATGGCTTGAAGGCTTGATTTCAGTTGCTGGGGTGATATACATGAATGAATTTGGTGAATGAAACTTGGTCAGTTGCCAAAACATCCACTGAGTCTAAATGATAAGTCTTTAACACATATTGTACTGATAATTTTAAACACAAAGAATATTCAAGAATGCAAGAATATGCAACAATAGTCATGCTTGAAGATGAATGTTGCAATATACTTTCTAAGAGAGACCATGTGATGAAACAAGACAGAAAAAGTGCATGATTGATGGTATTTGCTGTGTAATCTGGTCTTTTTTATTTGACTGTTTCAGGGGCCAATTCAAAATGGGCAGCAGGCAGCATTTTGCCCCAGGCCAAATTTTGGACACCCCAGCCATACAGCATATGCTGTCGCACAAGTACCTTGATATCATTGATTCAATGAATATTGATCAAGCCTGGATGACAATGTTTAATCAAGCTCTTATTGTCTTTTTCTTTGGAGTCAATCACATGTTTTTCAAATAAAAATGTTCCTTGTATCTGATTGTTAAATGGTCTAGGTGTCTCATTAACGAGCCACTTATTTACTCAGCTTCCCTGTTCAGTAAACAGCTGCAGTAGGTATTCTTCTTTAAATCATTACTCCCATCCTCTGCATTGTCCCATCCAGCTTCTTGCCTCTGGACAGATGTGACAAACAAAACAATTCAAAGACATCTTTGTTCCTGCTGCTATCACTGAACTGAACAAGCTTTAGCGATATTTGCACACACATTTTAATTTATCTCTACAAGTCTTAGTTATTACCCTGGATTTATTCACAAAGGGTAAACATGATCTTCTATTATGATTTTATCAGTTGATATTTTTTTCTCTTTCATCCTGATACAGTATCTGTAACCCCAAGCGCTTAATCATTTTGTTGTTTTTCGATGTCATGGGTTTCTGAATTGTGTAATTTATGGGTTCTAATGGTTGTCTCTATCTGTCTGTCTGTAAAACAAGTTTACCCACAGGTACAAGTAAAGTAACCTGAACCTGAACCAGTCACTGCAACCCCAAACAACCTGAACCCTTGAAAGTTACTTCTCCTGAACATTGTTGGACATATAAACATGACAAAATGTTTTTTGAATAATGGTGTAAACATGTTGGATTCTGCTTTAAAAAATGCAATTTTATTACAGTTTGAACATGACTTGCTGGAGCTTCTGCAGCCAGCCTCAAGTGGACACAAACAGAATTTTTGGATGTCTGCAATGGCATTAAAACCCAAGGTTACTGTTTGCTAATGTGCAAAGCATAAACACTCTGTTTGGCTCTTGTGTCATAGCCCAGAATAGTGGCATGCACACAGTTGAAACTGACTCATTTCAGGTGTACACAAGCATGACATAATTAAACTTGAACCACAATTTCTAAATATGGCAGTCTGACCTCAAGAAAATTGACATCCTGTGAACACTTAGAAAATTCAGGACGGTTAGCCAGTACCTCACAAAAACACACTCACATTCACATCTAATGGCAAATCACAATCACGATTAAACCCAACAGGTTATATTTTTGACCTGCAGAAGGAAACCACAGTATCTGGAGAGAACTCATCTATGCACAGAGAGAACATGAAAACTCTGACCCCTGCCAAGAGGCAAACCAACCTTACAAATGATAACAGTCTAAAATTGTTATTAGGCACATCCTTGCCAGTTTCAGACCTTATCCACTGCTGTCTCACATAATGGCTTGAGCGTATAATAGGAACGTAAAAACAGAAGAAACACATTAAGACAAGTCCATTAAATCAACAGAAGTCATACTAAAGTGGTTTTAAATTGCTCTGTTATTAACTAAGCTATTTAAAGCCATAATAAAAGCTATTTCAATGAGAATTTAAACAAATGTTTTCTGCAAACACAGCCAAAGCTTTTACGAGTATAGCATTTCAATGTCTGCTAAAAGCTGTTACTAAAGTCAAATCCTTATTCTTTATGTCACTCTCAAAACATTACTGCCCTTCATGTCTGCAAAGAGGTCGTAAATATGTCTCACAAACTGTAAGATTCTCATGCATCAGTTTCTCTTTCCTGCTGCTTTCTAAAATTAGCATCATTAATGACGGCGCTTAACAACCATGAAATGTCTCTTTTGCATCTGATGAATCCAGTATCTCGATTTCACACACAGAGAACGCTCCACAGCCTACTTAAACCAGCTGAGTCTGTTTCTGCTTGCAGGGATGGCGTTGTACACACTGACATCCTAAACAGTCTGAACTGCCACCGAGAATGTGGATAAAATGACAACAGCGTTAAGGAATTTGAACAATGGAAATATTTAGGAAGAGTCAAAGAATCAATAGAGGCTACGGTAACTTTGGTACTAGGGTGACTGGTAGAATTCATAAGCAAGGGGTGAACATGAGACCCAACAATCTTGGAATCTGACAGCATTAGCAAGAAGTAAATGACAACAAGGCTGCTTACCTTCTACTATTTTTCTCTGCGTGTGGGAACCAAAATGGAATCACTTTATCTATAAGTCAAAATGGACAATAATGCAAAATTTGGAGAAAGTCCAAAAAAGCATTCTTGTAATATTAGGTTCACAAGATCCCACTAAGAAGCCAACAACATTTGTTATTGATTTATTGACCTCATCCATGTAATTGATTGCCCTATTGGTCGATTCTTTATATGAGCTTTGACATTTAAAGGAAAATTCCTTGATTCTTTCTGACTATGAAACTCACCCACCTTCAATTCTGACTGATAGCTTTTGAAATTAAATCACTCCAAGAGTCAGAATGAACACTTGTACAATTTTAAATAAAATTCTGCAAAGTGTTTGCAAAGACACACTATATAATTCTTGGCCACCAGGGATCTTTTAAGTCAAAAACAAACTCCAACTAGAAAAGCACTCAGAGAGCGCAGACCTCCACCAGCGCAACAGTCCTCACTCATAGTGTGATTTTCACCATAAATATTATTCCTATGTTTATGTTCATCTAAATATTCAGATTCTTTGATCATGAAAGCATACCATTAGCAGTATATGTATTTTAGTACAGTAGTTATTTATGAAAATCGCATTTTTCGTCATGGCGGATCCAGATGAGTCCCAAAATCGAATCATTTGTTTCTTGTCCCAATCCGGACATTTCCTGAAAATTTCATCGTAATCTGTCCATAACTTTTTGAGTTGTCTTACCAACAGAGAAACAAACAAACTGGCAAACACGCAAACTAGCTAAGAAACAAACACACAAAAAAAAGCAAACAGACGCCCGAACTAACATATAACCTCCTGGCAGAGGTAATGAGTCAAGAGGTAGTGACCCAGTCTAGAGGCAGGAGCTGTGGCAGAGCACCTGAGACAGAGACTAGTACAGCACAATCAGGGGGATTCTGAATGGGAAAACTGAGGTTTGTAAGAACATTGGTAATGTAACATATCCTAGTAATCAAAATGGATATATGAACCAGGTTGAAAGCAAAATATGGGCTCCTTAAACTGCTACAAAAAAGTATATACATCATACAACCAATCTAAACTCCCCCAAAGGTTAAAGTCCATCTGGGAAAGAGCCCATAAAAAGTGTTTGGGAAGGGTAGTCTTTCAGAGGCACATCCACAATCATTCCGTCAGTCAATATCTATTATGGGAAAATCAAATAATGCCTTATGTGGAAGCAACATGATACAGAACTTGAGCCACTTCATAAAACAAACTTGTCAAACCACTTCGGAAGTGGAGCGAACTTATCTTCACTGCAGGGAAGTTAGCAGTGTTGGTATTTGTTTTTTATTTCATAAATAAATGTGGTCAAGATCTGACAAAATTGCTACTGAAGCTGGTAGCATCTTTGCTTATCCTTGTAGTGCAGTCCCTTCTATTGTCATCTTAGTTGTAGCTCCCATCTCTTACTGCTCTAAAGAACTCTGATTGGACCGTGCCGCTTTGGGCCACTCACTATCGTTGCAGATTGAAGCTTGGAAACATGGATCCCCCTGGTTACAGGCTTTGAATCAGGCAGATCCAGCTGTTGTGCAAGGTTACCATTATTAATGAGTTAAAATTTGTTGTGCTTCTTCATCCAGAGTGTATCATCTATTATTAGTGTTTATGTATTTTCAGTGATTTTACATGAACTGTATCGAAGTGTTACGAAGAGTCTCTTATCCCCACAAAAGACACAGCTGTGGGATTCCTCGCCACTTGATCTGGGTCAAGCTCCCTGTCAGTCAACTGCAAGGTGATGCCTGAAAATCTCTGTGAATTGAAAACCGGAGTCATAACAGGACGTTTTGAAATACCTCTCTGATGGGAGGTGATGACATCTGTCAAACTATGCAGACATGCCCTCCAGAGACGGAATCCAAGGTCAACTCATCTCACCGCCAAGACGTTTAGTCCGGAGGAATTCAAAATCACTGGGAGACGACACAATGCTCGGAGGACAACTGAGGTCTATGTAAGAGCATTGATTCGCTGGCTGAGTTTCAAACCCACACAGCTACCCACTAAATCAAGTCCTTCATCAACGAGAGCTTCTGTTCAAGAGAGAAAAGGTTGTATAACAAAGAATGATAATTATTCCTGACAGCATTTACACTGTAGATCAAACAAACTCTCAGAGATCAGCTTTTTTTCGTACCATCAGTTTTAAAGCAACACATAGTTCAGGGGATTTATTCGAGTGCTTGCCTTGACCTGTTTGGTTCAACACTAAATGTTCATCTTAAACCCTGTGAAGAATGAATGGAGCATAATTCTGCCAGCCAGCACACAAGGATCAGTATCATGTTCTAATGTAATGCGTGGATTTTGTTATTCTTAAATTAATCAGCCTTTCTTTAGCCAGATTAGACCCTGATTAGTCAGAGATCTCTTTTCCAGGAAAGTACGAGCCAGAAATGTCAGGAACACACGGAGTAGCACCAAAATAATCTAACTCATACAGCTCATTAAAAAAAGGGCAGGATCAGATAAAGGGTTTGATACAGGACATTCTGATTCAAGACTTTCAATGACTAAAAGCACTCAAGGTAAAGCTATGGATTAAAACAAACTGGCAAAGGCTCTAAGCAAAGCTGCATAAACTTTACAGAAGACTTTGAGGGGACTTTCATATGCCCAGCACAAAATTCTGGCTGCAGCGCAGGTGTCTTTCCTATTTTTCATATTATGCAGACGTTATTTAACCACAGTGTTCAAGTGATTTCACAGCACTAATTAAATAACTTGAAACATGTCATGTAGGAATATAAACTCAAAATAAAGTTTAAATCTGGATAACAACTTGTATTTTTTTAAATAGTCTGTTCACTAGCTGAACACAGGCTGTTGAAAGAAGGCCACAAGACCAAGAACAGTGCTGGCCTGCAGTCCTCCCTCAGTAGTGTGTGTGCCACTAATAACATCAACTCATCTAAAATCAATTGTTGTCAAATCATATTCAAAGCTAGGGCTGTTAATAGGATCTAAAGGAACTGCATTTTTTTCAACCAAATAATTTCAATGCCAGTAGTTGCACGGTCAGGTTGTATGACATATTCAACATTTTAGATTAAAAAAAAAACGTAATTAAAAGGAGACTGACATTAAAATTAGGAATATTTTTTATCTTGAGACACCAGCAGCTTGAGTAGTTGATGTTGAAGATTGTTGATTTTTTGTCATCTTGTCTAGGTTCAGCATTTCAAACATTGTGGGGGTGTGGCCATATGCCAGTGGGGCAAAACTTGGCTTGGCAGAGGTGTGGCCAAATATAGGTCTGGGCCCTCCTGGCATTTTGATTGGTCACCCCATGAGCCAATCAAAAAATTCTTGCCATGATTGGCTGTTTGCTATGTTAGAGGTGGGACAAAGGTGGGCTGTTGAAGAACTTGCTTCCTTCATTACTGTTGTTTTGATTTAATATTTTCTTTGTTCTCATTTTACGCCTTCTCAAAATGCAACTATAAAAATAAAATTAAAACCAAGAGCATGAAGGGCTTCAGTTTATCTTATCTTTAAAACATTTGTTACTTGACATACAATACCTTCGTCTTTATGCTGTTGTTGCAAGATCAACACTGTTCTCCTACTTCTTTTGACATTGTTCCTGTTGTTAAATGCTGCTAAAATAAAAATGTTTTATTTTGTTGCAGCTTTAATCCCTATAATGCCAATTGTATCATATTTGATACATACTTTTATAATACCTCTATCTACTCAATATGATCAATAAATTACAAAAAACACCTGAATACAATCAGATAAATGATAAAAATGTCCTCAAATGGATTTTCAGTTGCCAAAAACACCTAATGTATCAAATGAGATACAAAAAAATCTATATGTTGAATTTTATGGACATTTTTATTTTTGTTGGATTTTAGCAGAAAGTGAAACAAAAACGTGATCTCCAAAAAATTCGAATTTTCTAGCTATAATCTACAGTCTTGGGCCTCAAAGGGTTAAGTTGCGAATATGAACTTCAATATTATTTTAATTTTCCAAAGAAACAATTATGTGAGTTGTCACCATGCATCCTCTGCAGTTTTTTTCTTAAAGATTGAATAAGGTTAGAATATAGAGTATTATTCATTGGAATTAAAAATGGAAAACACATTCAGTTGATTTCTGTGTTTGTACACTAACACATAATTGAGAAATTTAGATTCAGATTCTCTGATGTGCTTAGACAGATCTCCACTTTGCCTTTTTTTAACTCTAAAGGGAAGCATTAAATTAAGTATCTGAGATCCACTTTCTTAGGCAAAGATGTTTTCTGTTGAGTTTCATGACCTCAAAGTCCTTCAAAGCTTCTAAAACAGTTGTGCCACCTTCCTTTGTCAGCTCTCTGTTGACCCGCAACAACATCGGCACTCGCAGTAAAACAGGAGGTCAAAGCAGTCAGAAGTAAAAGTAGAAAGCGAGCAGAGGAAACGATGCTAACTGGCAGTGAAAGACAGGTATTTGCTCTGACAAGCAACCTTGACTTCAAGCAGACGGACTCCACCCTTTGTGTTTAGACTGCTGACTTTTTCCTCCACCCGTCACAATGTCAGCGCCGGGACTATTTACAGTGCCTTGTTTAGAAGTCTAAATTTATATACAGTTCACTTTTTCTGCTCTGGGACTCTCTGAGGCATGCACTCCACTCCCAATCTCTCATTTTCCGTCTGCCTCGTTTTATTCAGTTGTCCGTTTTATGTGGATCTGCTTTGCTCTGAACCAGTCATTGTGCAGAAACAGCTGATAACATTCACAAAGTCCTTCCGCTGAGGAGGCTAAAATGTGTTTCAATTTGAGCCGTTTCATCGTTCAGATAAAAGGGGAAAAATGCTATCAGTGTTTATATTCCTGTGTGAAAAAGTGACAATATAAAACCCTCACAGCTGCAGGAGAAATGCTGTCTTTCAGCACTGAAGTGACAAACCCAAACACTTGAAATGATACCGCAACACTGACAATCCTTATCTGCACACTGGTAATATTTCAGAAAGTGGGTTTCCTATTGGAGGGCAGCCGACAGAGGCCGCACAAAGCGACCACTACAGAGGCTGATAAGAGACAGAGAGTAAAGGAAAAGCGCATGAAAGATGGGATTGAAGCATTTCTATATGCTGGCAGTGTTTCCTCAGCATAAATGTGTTTCCTCACAACAACGATGATTCCCATTAACACTCGCGCAGACACACATTGGAGCTGCAGGTACACTCACTGACCTCCAGATAGCTGCCAAGCAGTAGCTCCAGGTTAAGTGTCTGACTTCAGGGCACTTTGGCAGTCATTTCTATTACCAAATACTAATACCAGGGCGTGTCTTTAGATATAAATGTGCTAAGGAACCTGAGAAGGTTTTTGTATTTTCACTTCTGTATTTCTTACAAAACTGTTCACAAAGCACAACATTGTGTTTTAGGCTGATTTCACTCAGGCACTCTGGGATTCTGCTGCTATCAGATCAAATACTGACACAGCTCTACACAACTAATCAACATCACACTGCACCAATGGCAGCAGTGAATTCAGAGATGACTAATTCGGCAGGGGTATATGTGAAATTGAAAACTTGATTCATTTGTTATCTTTATTTTTAACAAACACTTCCACAAATATGCTCTAAACACTGTTGTCCACAATAAATAGAAAGGGAATAAATCAAATCTATCAAATTTGTTTGGAGATCACACGATGAAATCCACTGAACAGAAAGTAAAATGCCGTCCTGCCTGCTGGTGTGCTGTTCTTAAAAGGGAATGAGAGCTGATATTCTGATTGGTTTGACTCAAGCTATGCCCAAAACCTCTGCCAAGGTATTTATGACATTCAGAGATATTTCAGAAAAGAAGGAAAAATGCTAATCCAATGTTAATTAATGCTCAATAGGGCTGGGCAATATATTGATTAATTTGAATTATTTTCTAAAGAACATTTTAAATATTTCAAATATTTTTTTTCTTGCCCTAGTCCAACTGTAAGTTATTTTAGTGCTTAAAAAATACAGTTTTCATAACAGTAGGTCCCTTTCAGGTTTTGCACAAGCCCTTTTATAGGCTTGTATTAGTTTGAGAGTTTCATGTTAATAGTTTGTGAAAACAGCTCAGCCTTTAGTGTTTGTGTAGACAAACCTGTCTATGTTTGAACTACCTGATCAACATTTTATGACATGCACACTTTAACTTTAATAGGGCGATGACTTGGCCTCATTACTGTTTAGTTTCTTATATTTATAGAAATTATATATTTATCTTGACATATCAACTATAAATGTGCTTTACTGCTTGCGGGGGAGCTGATAGCCTTGTGATAATGTCACCAGGAGAAGGCATGACACGATACAAAGGTATCCGTATGCTGAGGCTCTCGCCTTGTCCAAGCAGACCTGGTGTAAGTCCAGCCTCAGGCCAGTTCACCCTGTGTCTTCTCCTGTTCTCCATCCCCCTTCAGGCTCTATGCACTGTCTCTCTGCATTACCAACAAAGGTTAAATAGCATGAGAAAATGAGCATGGCTGACTTTGTTCCCTAAAGATTCCAAGAGTACACGGCATCAACATATATACTGTTTTTTTCTCTTTATAAAACAGTGCTATTGGTCACCCCCCATATTGGTGTGCAGGTTTTGTTGATTTTTGGCCAAATCAAAGTACAAACAATTGTAATCTAGGCAATGCAATAGTCATTCATTAAGTAGAAAAACCTTTCGTTTAGTTCCCGAAAAGTGGCAGCTTTGGAGATAAGAGGTTGGTGCAATGATGTGCTGCTAAAGTTACATGGCAAAACAGCATGTTGTCACGTATGGATTCATTTGTTTTTTTTCTGTAATTGTTTTTTGTCACAAGTCTAAAGTTGAAAAAAAGTCACTTCAAACTGGCTCTGAACTGGTCCAACTAATATTTTTACAAGAACTTGTACATATCTTTTTCAGGAACAAACAGTCTGGCTTCAAAAGTGCGACTATTCAGGAGATGGAAAAAAGTCATTTAAATAAACACATCAGTATTGTATTGCCCTGCTTACAAATTCATACTTTTATTTGGTTCAAAGTGTATATAATCTAACATTAAGGGTGGCCATTAGTACTGTTTTAGGAAAAAAAATGATAGAAATTGAGATTGGTTTCTTAATGGTAGCAAAACGATAAATAAAATATCATCTTTCAAAAGGCCCAGCTGATTTCTCTGAGTCATATTAAGCCTTGTTCTATTGAATTTTAATGGTGTTATCATGCCAAAGCTCCAAAGTATGATTTTATTTGCTTGTTTCTCAATGCCACCTTGAACAAACATCCACAAAAATACTCTGCAATTTGGTTTTTTAATCACAACCTACCATACTCAACAAAATACCAAACATTGTTATCAGAGCTTGAGATGATGATGCGACGATTAGCAACCACATTACTACTACTACTAAAGCTGGATGTTCCAGGGGTAAAGGGAACATAAATACACCCTAGATGTCAGTAAATGTTGTTCTTTGAATGATACTGATCATTTGTTAATTTCACAAATACTTGCAAAAATGCTCCCAAGATCCATTCCAAAGGATATAATTAATGGTGCTGCCTCCAGGTGGCCTATAAATCAATAGCTGCACATTCAAAGTGCCACACTAATCCACTTTTTGGGGACTTCAGTGTTTCTTTTGTTACGACTTCATCAGACCTTCACCTTCCACAGCACTGACTACAAACAAAGACAACTTCACTATTCAGCAGACTCAGACAGACCGGGTGTCTGCAGAGAACTTTTCTTCTCCGGCAGTGCTTAAACCTGTGACCCAGATCCTTTGGAAACTCCCTGGGCTGATTGAGGAGGTGGAGGGGAGACCGTGGGCGCTCCTGCTGCCTGAAATGACAAACAGCAGGCAGGCGGTGGCATGCTTTGCTTGCCAAATACAGCACTCAAAGTTAAAATAGTGCTGACAGGGGAAACATAGACACTGTTATCCTGGGTCCCCCTCTCTGGAGTAAGATGTTGAGGGGAAAAACTCCACCAGACATAGACCCTCCTGTATTCAGTGGCTGAGGGTGCTTATATCTTGGAAAAGCCATAACTGTGGATTTTGGGATTTTTGTTTTCTTACCTTTGAATGTTTGGATGGAAATTGATATTTTAGTGAGTTTTTATGTGGACGAGCCTTTGAAAACACTGAAATATCCATAGTTCCCATGACACAGAACATTAAATCCAATGAGAAACTAGAACTACAGCCTGGAGGTTATAGGTCTCTGGTACGTTTACAGTTCCCAGAGAATTTAAGCACAGGCAGGTCAAGAAGAAGGGCTGGAGTGAGGTATTAAGAAATAAAGAGGCTAAAAAAAATCGGGTAGTAATAAAAATTCCCTTGATGACGCATGCACATTAATTGTTACAAGATTTTCAGGTCACAGAAAGTTTGATTTATATCCCAATGTACAGATGTTACCAGTGGCTCCTGAAAAATTTCTCAGGGGGGGCAACAGATGTGGTAATGGCTACGATCACCTGTTTAATAGCTAAATTAATCATTTAAAAGTCAGATAGCCTGCTTTACAGTGTTATATTGCAATGTTTGATTTGTTTTTCCTGTTGATGGCAACACCAGACATAACCTGTATATACTGTACAGTATTTTTGTAAAGCTCAATCATGTAAATGTCTAAAATACGATACATTTGGTTCCACATTAAAACACTTACTTATTAGGTGGTCCCAAAAAAAACTCTTTGAATACTGTGACTATAACAGGCTGCCTGATGTTTCTTTGTCAATAAATGTGTATAAATGTGAAATGAACATAAACAAGTCTGGCAAGTATTTGTCATTATCATGATATAAATGCTTAAAACAGTGTAATTGCAAGACCAGAAAATTGATATGAATTTTCAACAGGATTCTCTTTATAAAAATTGTAAATGAACATATACAAATGTTTTTAGATGATAAAAAATATTAGCATGCACTCAAACATTTCTTTTGGTCAACTGCATTTAGTGTCCATGTTACAGTTTGTTTTATTAGACCATGTCCAGGTGTTTTTATTGACAATAAGTTCCTGAAGCAGCTCCTGTCCAGATGAAGACAGAATCCACGTTTGCACTCCTCACATCCATGGAGGGATTTTTCTGCACAGTTTTTCCCCAGGCTTCACCGCTGTCATTTCTCAATATGCTGTCTTTTATTGTTCTTTTAGGGAGTTTTTATTGATCCTCAACTGGAATTTGCTTTCACTTCCCATCCTTAGTCTTACAGTGTATGTTAATATGTGCACATAACGGCGAATATACGGCAAAACACGGTAAAAACATGGTGAATATACGGCAAAAAAGGCAAATAATCGGCAAAAAAATAAGGCAAAAGAACAAAAAGGAAACACTCCCGAATGATACTTATGCTATTATTTACAATACTTGTACACTGTTTGCCACCAAAATACTGATAAACACTCACATGTTAACTTTGAATCATCTCTCTCGCATGTGCGCGCTGTGCGTCTCGTCCGAGCAGGCATCAGTGTGTATGACAAAATCACTTTGGGGCAAGCCCTCCCTGGGCCCACAGAAATGCATTGTAAGGTCCAAAATGTGAAAAAATGAGTCTCTCCATGTAAGTCTATGAGAGCGCATGGGGCCATGGGGGCGGGGCTGCTGATTAGACAGTGACATCTCAGCGATATTCAGGCAGCTGATTAAAAAATAATATGAAGACTTAGACAGAAACAATCAGGGCACAATAAACTCTTCTCTCTCTCCTTTTTTCACGTGGCTTAAGGAGGGCAATGCACTATGGCCCACCATAAGCCAGAGCACCTGGATGTTACTCCTGAATTACATTGGGCATTCATGCCAGAAAACAAAATCTTCAACCTATGACCTATCAATGCCAAAATCTAATCAGATTTTTAAATTGAAAGTTTGTGGAAACTTGGAGAAACTTCCTCTCAACAAACAGTTTTCAGATACTTTCTGTTGTGCCCTTTCTTTAAGATTTAAATTTTTGAGCCCCTCTCCCCACCTATAAAGTCACATAAGGGGAAAAGTTGACACTTTTCCAAAAATCTCTCATTATGTGCATGATGATTTTTCATGAAGTGTGGGTTTGATACCTTTTGATATCCACACATGAATTATCATGTATTGCAATCTTCATCCTGGCTTAAGAAGATAAACTGACAAGGTAGCCATCATGCTAATTTCTTTGAAATAAAAAAAATGGACTTTTAGAAAAAAAGGACCACCGTTGACCACAAAAGCCTGTTGTTATGTTGGTTCCATTCATCTCAGAGTTTGGAAAGTCCGAGATGCACATAAGATTGGTCGCTGGTAATGCCCCCGTAGGTCAGAATTTCTACTTGGAAGGTTAAACGATCTTCTTCTATCCCAAGTTCACTTGCTGGTAACTGGAATGCATTGAACTTGGATATAAAGTGATTCTCAGCACAGACGAGTCCCAAGGTAAATGGAACAAACTATTAGACATCCCCCATTGATTTTTACACAAATCCCTCCTCTCATAAGTCAAATAGCCAATCACAGTGCAGGATTTTGAAGTTGGTTGCCAAAAGGGCCCAGATCCCAATTTGGCCACTTCTTTTCTAAAGCAAGTTGCGTTCCCCTTTGTGGGTGGCCATACACCCCCTTGAGTTTCCCACCTCACCACTTAAGAAACACTGCTCTAAGTGTTCTTGAGTTATGGTATTGTAAGAACAT
Organism: Scarus forsteni; assembly: GCA_036419115.1. NCBI lineage: Eukaryota > Metazoa > Chordata > Actinopteri > Labriformes > Labridae > Scarus > Scarus forsteni. Next base: position 25,542,038 of record JAZDUH010000383.1, read on the forward strand.
AAGGCCCAGTCACATTTAAAGAGCCCATTATGCTTACCAGATTGTAGTTGTGTCTGTTGTGTGTCACATGTTTCCTCTGTGTTATAAAGTACTTCTACACCATGACAAAGTCTGCAGCATCTAGGCTTGCCCCTCTTCCACTGTTAACAGCAGCAGTGACTACCTGAAACAACTGTTTCCCAAACAACACAGAGTGCACATTTGTGGAAAGTTTTGAAGAATTTCCCCAAAGTGTGACCTAAATGATCTAGTTGATAATCATTAGTTGCACTTGACTTGACTTAAGACAGTAAGACATTGGTAAGAATTGATTGATACCACCATCGTCCTTGATTCTGTGAAGATAATTCTCTTATTAGCTCATGAGATTTTCTGTCTTGACAGAAGCTGGTCAAAACAAGTTTCTGGAGACATGCCATGCTGTTTACATGAATGCTTCTGCTGTCTGCTGGTGTTTCTACTCACTAAAAGTTGTTGTCATCATTGCGTCTTTGTTACTGTTTCTGCAGAAAAACTCTGATGAATATGTGATGTCTTTGAATCCCAAGGCATGCAAAACTAAGTGGAAGGAATTGATAATGGAGCAGAAAGACTAATGGAGTCAATACCTTGAGCTCTCAATTCCCATAACTAGCCTTGACTTTTGACCTATGAATCCCAAAATCAAAGAAAGATTATCTTTGTGACACAGTGGAACTTTGCTTAAAATCTGAAGAATACTTCCTAAAGCATTCGTGAGAAATTGTGCTCAGAAGAATGGCTCCCAGGGATAGTAGGACAACCTGAAGGTTTGATATTGAGCCATATATACCGCCAGCTTTGAGGAATCAAAGAAGAAATAAAGCCTCTTTAATTTACGCAGTTTCCATCTGACAACAATGATACACAATGTGTAATTGCTACCCCTTCTCTTCCTGTTCAATGAACAATCTAGCCGTCCACTTTCTTTGATGCCTTTATTTCAGCCATGCACACAGGCCACTACAATGATTAACTGCATAGTGCTGCGTTCATTCATTCAGGCATATCCATCAAACTACAGCCTCCTCTCACTGGAAGCAAGCTTTTTCCCAGGGACTCGGGCTCAGGAAACATCTGACCTGTATTAAAGAATGAATGGGGCAGCCAGTTTTGTTTCACTGCCTTAAGAGGCGTATCGTAATTTCAAATTAAAACATTCAGTTAAGCGCTATGGAAACCACTTACAATAACATGGTGGAAACTTGAATGCCAGCTGGCCACACTTGAAGCTGCCAGTAGTCGAGGCTTACACATACAGTTTATAAATCTTTATGTTTGGTCTAGTCAGGAGGGATTTGGAAGAAAAACGGGCAAAAAGGGGGAGAGAAAATGTGATTGTTTGAAACTTTAAATGCAGATGTGCTTCCAAATATTGAAGTGAATTACTCTGTAGAAAGGAAATATTTGTTTTAAACATCTTTAGGAGTAACTGTGAAGTGGATTATGGCCTTTCTTCATACCTGTTTGAAAACTTTCTTCGACATTTAAGCCCTCAAAGTACATTAAAAGTGCAATTTGTTCCTGATATGTTCATCATGGTCCTCTCAATCTTACTTCTCAATTTTCTTGCAAAGCCAAGCCTAGCACCAAGCTGTGCATACTGATACCCTTAAGCTTCAGCTGCTATTGAAAAGCTAAAGAAGAAACTTTAGATACTTTGTTGTTTCGGTGCAAAATGCATGAGTGCAGTGCAGACCAGTCATTCATTTTAAAGGATAAGTTTGGTTTCTACAGCTTTCACATTGTTTATAGAATGAAGTAGAACAATAAACTCACCCAGAAGGCTTTCCTGATCCAAACAGTGCTTCGGGAGATATTTAGATCCAAAATCAAGCGGCAGACATCCGTATAATGGTAGCACACAGGGCATGTATAGCGCCGCTCCTAAAACTGCATTAATCGTCCAAAAACTCATTCGTTTCACCAATATTTCATCATGGTCCGCTCGGGCTACTCCTCAACGACAGTCCGTGTTGCTCCAGACATGTCTTTGTGACTGTGCTGACCTCTGAACTGAAGACTGCGTTTATGTTTGCCTCCTTCCAGTTTTGCGCAAAATGGACAAATATCTATCAGATGAAGATGTTGTGGAGGAGAACTTTGAATATGATGGGTGTCCTTACAGTTTCGAGCCAGAGTTTACAGATGAGGAACTCATTGAAAGGAGGACGCGGAGGTAAAGAGAAGAACAGCTGGCCAGAGAGCAGTCTTCAGTTCAGAGGTCAGCACAGTCTGGAGCGTGACATGACTGTCGTGGAGGAGTAGCGTGAGCGGACCATGATGAAATATTGGCGAAACTAATGAGTTTTTGGATGTTTAATGCAGTTTTAGAAGCGGCGCTATACATGCCCTGTGTGCTAACATTATACGGATGTCCGCCGCTCGATTGTGGATCTAAATATCTCCCAAAGCACTGTTTGCATCAGGAAAGCCTTCTGGGTGAGTATATTGTTCTACTTCATTCTATAATGTGAAAGCTGTAGAAACCAAACTTATCTTAATCCTTTAAACTACCAAAAAGGTTTTCAATCTCTGTCATAATCAGCAATTGATTACAAAAATGGCCCATAAAACAGATTTTAGACCGATTGATTAGATGTGCCTTACAGTTTTCATATTTCCCTGCAGTTTTGAATCTGTAGAAGCCTTCAAACTATTTCAGCTGTCAGGCATCAAACACCAGACGACACACACACAAGGATTTTGAAACTGTCAGAGATCCTACAAATGAGGCCAAATTATGACAGATTTAAAAGTTTTGTTCTCATAGTGTTTTGTGGTAACACTCATTCACCAACTAGAAGTGCATTTCTGACATCATTAGAACTACAGTGTTGAAATTTCTGTTAGCAAACACTTTCGTCCAAAGCTATGTCCATCTGAGAGAAAGTCCAACACAAGCAAGAATCCATACCAGAGGCAACAACATTAGTGAGAGCAACAACTGCTTCAAGTCTGATTGGGCACACGTGCTGCCATGGGGTGCTAGTGGTTATGTCTTTACTAACTCAATCAAGTAACAGGCATGAAGCATTAACATACCCAGTGCTGAGTTGTTCCTAAAGAGCCGGACCTAAAACTTTTCTAACTTGTTCTTCCACTTAGGACGACACATAGGAGGAGTCAAACTAAGTGCATACGTGTTCCCAAAACAGCTGTGTCTTCAACTTTCTCTTAAAAGTCAATCTAGAGGCTGCTGGTTGAATGGAGTTGGGTAATTCATCCCAACAGAAAGTCGAGCTAGTGATTTAAGTAATGCTGAGATGGGAGCTCAAGGCGTCTTTCACTGGCAGAGCAAAGTGGAGAGGGAGTGTAGATCTGGATGAGGAGCTCCAGGTAGGTCGGGGCTGTTCATTGTGGCGTGATGGTTTTGTGGAGTGGGTTGCAACCATGCACGCGGAGGCTCCTAATCTGAGCAGGAAGCCTGAATTACACTGTGCCATGTGTCTCTCCCTTCTCTCTCTCTCCTACTTTTGGAATCCATCTACTGAATGTCTGCTATCAATAAAGGTAAAAAAAAATGTGCTAAAATACTGTAAAAAGACAAAGGAAATGTGGGAAAACTGCCCCATCTTACAATGCTGACAAATCCTCTAAATACAGTATATCCTGGATCTGCATCTAGATTTGGATCACCAGCAAAATCCAGTCAATTCTTTTTAAAGCCATGAGCAACATTTCCTGAAAATTTCTTGAAAAAAATCCATTTTGAACTTATTCAATCAATCAAAACTTGGTGAGGGTAATAGCAAAGGTCTCCATGGGTTAATGAAAAATTTATCCCTAGCATTGCTCAGGAGGGACGAACTTCAGCCAAGGCATTTCAGACATGCTCGACCAAGTTGTTGTCAAAAAATTTTGAAAACTGTCCAAACTGACAGCTTTGAAAAATCATTAAAACATCCTGAAATCACATCAGTTTTTTGGATCACCACAAAAACCTCATCACTTGCTTGTGCCATGATCAACATTCTCTGAAAATGTAATCAATATTTGTTCTCTGTTAATTATCCATCCATTATCTACACATCTTTCCCTTTTTGGGTTGTAGGGAAGGAGCCTATGCCAGCTGACACTGGACAAGAGGCAGTGAACACCCTGAACCAGTCGCCAAAAAACTACAAGAAAATTAATCCTTTATGTTTCTCAACAGCCTGATGCTAATTTTCTATGACCCTGGAGCAGCCCTGGTGGGTGGGGGTCTCTGCTTTAGAAACTGTCAAAAGTTTAGAAAATTCAATGATGAAAAAATCAAGAAGTCTTGCACTATTGATAGTTTTGCAATAAAACCTGATACATTGGATCTTCATTGTGTTGTGATACACAGTACAGGCCAAAAGTCTTCATTTTTTATCACTAATTACATTGTAGATTCTCACTGAAGTAATGATGACCACTTGTTTCTCTTAACTTAGCTGTTGGTTCTTGCCATGATATTAATTTTAAAAGTGTTTAATAGGGATGTCAGGTCCATGACAAAAACCTGTCAAGCATTTGAGTGAAACATGAACAGGCAGGTTATGATGGTGTTAACATTGAGCTGAAAACAACAAACTCAGAGGCAGTTAACATCTCCTCCCTTACTGGTTTTGGATTTGTTCATGACATATTAAAACATAAACAGCAAACATGATGCTTGAATTATTTGCTTATTACACATTTCACTGTTTATCCAAAGGAACTACGTCCCAGTTCGACTGAGAGAAATTTCCCTCCTAACCCTCAAAATTAGAAATCTGACTTAAGGAAACACGAGAGACTAATAGAGCTGCTTAACCGCACCACTTTTCTACCTAAGTGTGTTATTACCATCTGTTCTCAGTGATCCCTGAATGAATGAATTTCACCTGAAAACAGTCATTACCAGGCCACCCAGTCTCCTTCCTGTTTTTAAGTCCCCACTTTAAACTGCTTTCTCGACTGCATCATAACCTAATGAATGCACAATGTCACCTCTGTATCTCCAGCCCTTCATGTATGAAAGCAAACGTGGAAAACTACACACGGTCCACATGGGCCGGTGACCCCTGTGACCCTGTTTCTCCCCCTAATCTCGTAATCTCCAGCGGAACAGCCGCCTCTGTGATCATTGGCAGGTCTAGCACGTTGCATACCTTCCTCCGGCAGCACTCGGGGGGTGGGGATGACGGGGATGTATTTGTGAAAATATCTGCAGGTAATCCGCATCTCCTTCTAATATTTGCAGCCGGATCTTTCTTATGAGCCCTTGTTTATGGGTGGGCCAGGTGAGCAAGGAAGTATGGCCTATTAAGATAAGTTTCTGTCAGACCCACCCAGGGGGGATTTGTCTGAGAAGAATCTTAAACTGATGTCTTAGACAACAAACAAATCACAGCCTAATGGGAACACTGTTGCATGAATAAAGCCCTCCTTAGTGTAATGGAATGTATTTATATTGCTGTTTATTTATAGGCTGCAGACAAGGCACAGTAATAGTTTTATTATGGTAAGCTTGAGTCTATTTGCTCAACAAGGAGGATAACATTGATGAAACACTTTCCAAAGAGAAACAGACAGACTCTAAGTCCTGTAGTTCTATAACAAATTACAGTTTTATGACCTATTACGTAAGTTTAGATTGATTTCTATCCAAATGTCCCCCACCTTCAGGTCGTTATACTGAGGTATATGTGAGAGAAATAGCCCTCACTGTGTCCCTAATCTTACACACCAAATGTTCTGGTATTATGATGGATCGTCCTTATGTGTCTTGAAGCGAAAGCCTCATCAAAGTTGGACAAAGAGGCTAAAGCCCCCACCTTAGCTCCATCTATTGACTTTATAAGGTTGGCATAGTAAAATAAAGAGAGCATTCATATTACTGGATTGTTCTCGATGGGCTCTCCAATACAAACTGGCTTTCTGTGTGGGTCGTACATGTTGCCCAATGCCCACGGAATGTATGAATTTCCTATGGGTACCCAGAAAACAAAACATGCTTGCTTGCTTTGACGATAGGTGTTGGGTATGTAGCCTGACACATCAGGTGAACCGATCAATATGTTTCACCTGCTTGTTCAGCAGGTAATTGGACCATTGTTTCATCAATCAGGGGCCAATGTTCTTATTGCGTTTTTTATGTTTGTATTGTGTTTTTAATGTTCTTATTTATAAGTATGTACCTTAAGAGACTGCACTTTCAATTTTGTTGTACTTGTACAATGACAATAAAGACTATTCTATTCTATTCTATTCTATTCAATCAGATACTGTAGTAGGCAAGAGATGCTGCGTTACAGCACCTGATCCACGTCGTAAAACAAATTCTCATCAAAACATGTCAAAAGCAGAGCAAAAATATAATTCTATAGAGAAGTCGTCTTCACATTTTTATGGTGACACTGAAGGTGGTGGTTCATGTTTGTTGTGTTGGAGGCGGAGTATGGAATGACAGCATAGCAAAGTTTACACAAAGTCTTAGTCTTGTCAGTTACTCTATTGTGGTCTTCGTCTTTTTTAATGAGAAAGCCAAAGTACTGCCAGACAGATGACTTGTATCCAGGCGGCGCGTCCTCATTCGACTCCATCGTTTGGCTTTTTGGAGGCAAGGTAGTTGGTGCTAATGTTTGTTGTCGTCACTTCTGGTCACATGCGCTATTACCAAACGTGACGTCTTTATTTCGCAATCCATTTTTTTCAAACTCGATGCACTTCGTCACGTACTGTATCGCGACATTTTGCCAAACGATATTTCATCCCATCTCTAGTGTTTACAATGCAGTGACCACAATCACTGGCTTCAAAAGTGCACTGAAACAAACAAGAACAACAAGCGAGACTATATCTATGCTGTACAGAGTCTGTGGCTCCAACTACAAAGTGTTGAATACCTTAAGCACCATCTGAGCTGCATGTAGGCTGGTGTTAATGCAGCCCTTCACGATTCAGCTGGTTCGTCATATTGAATGGTGTTAAAAAATGCTTTTGAGTTCAGTGCCTCTTGACATTTAACCTTGAAATGCAGCTGTATCCGCCTGCTTTAATGCCTGCAATCAGATCTATCATGCAAAGCTTCAAGTTGGAACAACTGAGCTCACAACAGTGGCATGCAACTGCAAGCCTGTAAACACTGACTGCTCATATGAAGATCAGCATATATTGCCTGCTACAGCGGAAGTTTAATTAGAAATGACCAACATTTTTGTCCCATTTTTCTATATTTTGCTCTGACAATTTGATTTAAAACTGGACTATGTTAAGGACTTGACTCCTCACCAGGAGTAAAAGACAACTACATTAACTGATCTGTAATGAGTGTGGTTGACCAAAGGGTCATCCAGTCCAGTCTAGATATATTTTTTAAGGGTTTTTCCCTCCCTTAGCACTTTTTATGGGCTTTTGCATTGATGAGCTTATGAAACATATAATATATATTGAACTGCCTTGATGACATGCTGGTTAGTATAACTATATTACAATGATAATTATTATTATTATTATGATCATTATTACTGCACTCATTTTGAGCGGTCATTAGGTTGTAAAATTGATGCATCATACATTTTAAAAACCTTTTTTTAATTTGAGTTATTAAATTAATCTGCTGCCCGAATGAAAATCTGTTGTGTTTTCCCTTTCAATACTGGTAAATGATCATGAATATCATAAACAGATGAACCAGGTATGCTAAAAAACAAAACTGTCCTTTGTAAAATATTTACAAGGTAAAGACTTTTTCTCACAAGAAAATTGCAGAAGCAGCTAAATACTGCGGTTGTGGTCAGGAAAACTGGTGTTTGCTTTCAGCCCTATTTCATTAGTGCAACTGCAGATGTCATTTAGTGGCAATAGTTTTTCTTATTAAGCATGAAATCTAATCGCCATGTGGTGAACACATGTTAAATGTCGTGCCATACATGTTATTGTAACCCAACTCTCAGCAATGGAGGAAGGAAATGTTCACATTATTTATGACCACAAAACTTTAAATTTACACTTTAGAGTTCAAACCCATTCTGTGAGCCTTTTTCAGACTTTTGTCTAAATCATTTACGCTGACAGATGGTTACACCGCACAGCACCGGCCCCTTTGTGGGAGAAAAGTCCCCCTGTGATATCTTATGGAGTCATCAGGAGCTGCTTGCCAAGTTTAATACGGCTGGGGACCGTAACTCTCCAGGCAACTACTACTAAACATGCCAGACAGCTCTGACTCTCCCCCCCGCCTCAGATCGATATCAAATTGTCTCGCGGAGCATCAGCAATCAAGCGTGCCAGAACAGTGAGCGGTGCAGTCAAAGGTTACAGACGGCCTAGCCAGCCTCACCCTCAGCCAACGTGTGACCGCTGTTTTAAAGAGTTCTTTGACAGTTTAACATCCCCCCTTTCTCCCTCATTCATCCCCGGTCCTCCCCCTCCCCTCCCTGTTGTTTTCCTTTCTCAGCCGTCCTGATTAAACCTGGAGATCCTGGCGGGAGGCTCTGATTTCCCCGGCCCGCACTGTTACTGTAGTGAAGTCAGCGCTGCATGTCCTCACACAAGGCCAGTCAAAGCCAGCGGCTGTGGAGGGCCAGGTAATGAATGAAGTTTGAGCAGTGCAACATCTGCAGGATATACAGGCATGCTGTGACTTTGAACTGCAGCCTATGAGGTTCTGCTGACTCTTTGTGTCGTCCTGTAAATATCTGCTGGAGCGCAAGTCAGAGATTTCATTCTACTCGCTTTGTCAATACTTTCGAGACTGGTTATATGCAATTAACAAGATAAACCTTCTCGCTGACAGGTTTTGGAAATAATACTTTTGCAGAGCACTTTCTTTGTCTTAAAGCTCTTAAATCAGTCAAGAAGACAATTCATCAGTTTCATCTACCAGTTAGTGGGTTACCTAAGCTGCAAGAGCACTGGTTTGTTTTCTGCTTTGTCCCTGAAAGCTCTTCCGAGATATCATAGACAACATAACAACAACATATAACATCTTATTGATGTAAGCCACATTCACACCAAACGTGACTCAGCTGATCTAGACAACCACTCTCCATGCAAAGTCAATGTACAGTCACCATGCGGCAGGGCTAACCCTCCAGCAATGCGATGGATGCATCCTGAGCGACTTGGTTTTGGCGCCCTTGACCCTTCAGATGAATACTCATGGGGTTGCTCTGGATACGCAACCAGGTTGCAGCCCTTGGTCAGGTTGCTCGGTCACCAAGGCGAAAAATTTGAACTTTCAGCCAACTGAACTGTGCCATGACAGCCAATCAGTCAATCACTGTGGTTGTGTGACAGAACTTGTGACAGACTGTTTTTATTCCGGTTAACAGAGTGACAATCCATGAACGTGTGGAAAAATTAGTTAGTAAGTACATTACTTCCGTCTAGATGAGACTGCAGAGAACTCATAGACGATGCTGCTGCAGTGTTTTGTGGTTGGTAGGTAAGCAAAATGGATACAGTTGAAACAATGTCAGCTAAGACACTCTATGATGTGATGTTTGATATGATCATGGTGAAGCTAGAGTGGGCGTAACATCACTGAGTAGCACAATGCTGACCAAATGAGCTAAACATGGAGAGGTGACAAGACTTCAGTGTGAACCCCTGACTGCTTTAAAGGGCAGTCAGGGGTTCTGATAAGCTCTTCATCATTGAAGGTTTCTTTGTACAATCTGAATTGTAAATTTTTTAAACCAACGTGCATAGTAGGCTTGATCAGTATACCAGTACGAAACTGGTAACAGGGTACTAGTGTTGTCAAAATATTGATACTCCAAAAAGTATTAAAACTCAAAGGCCATATCCAAATACAATACAAATTTGCCATAGAATCTTTACTACAGTGCGCACACCTGCAGCGTCCACAGCATCTGCCACACAGATTCTGCAGACAGCAGCAGGTAGACAGACAGCGTCCGGCAGCAGGGAGAGTTGTCACTGTGACCCCACTTGTTGTCCAATGTATTACCGCTGGGAGTAGCATGACTAATTTAAAACACCTTCAGGCCTGGCACCCTGGCCTACATGACAAATTCCAATATGTTAGTAAAGTTCCCTTCATCATTTACCTTATTGTACCAAACTGATTGTTTTGTTATTAGCCACTAGCGTGCTACTGTAGTCTATGCTAACCGCATTTAACTTGCTGCTCAAGGAATGTTGGTTGTTTTGTTTTTAGCCATTAGCCATGGCTGGCAGCCTTTACTTCGCTAATGTGACTCACATGTTTTCTTCTTCTTAAGATGCAGACTGAAGCAGAGAGAAGTGGACCTGCCACCAAACCTGAGAAATTACAGCCAACTCTACCACTGCTGTTTGAAAAACAAACTCAAGTCTCCTGAATCTTTAAAACTAGACAGAGCTGTGGCAGAGTACATCTGTGAGGATCAAGTGCCCATTTACACGGTGGGGAAACCTGGGCTCCAACAACATCTCAAGCAACTAAATCCACAGTATGTTCTTCCATCAAAAAACTGTTGTAGCCTACAATATAACAAAACAAACACTTATGCAGCAGCTCCAAGAGAAGTCTTGTCTTCTTTTTTATTGATTTGTTTATTCATTTTCTGATTAAATATTTATTTAATTTACTTGATTATTTATTTGTGGTTATGTTTTTTAATGTTAATACAAATGTTTTATGCCTTTTTAAGAATTTGGCATTTTACATCCCTGTGTTATCGAAAATGGTTGCGAGTATTGAATATCTTTTTGGGTGTCGCAATTGAGTTTGAAATTCTAATTGACAACCTTAAGGGGTATGGCATTTGAATTGAATTGAATTGATTCATTTATTTCAGTCACGTCAGCACACTTATACAGCATCACACATTGTCAATAGTTGATCAAATGTACATGTCCGAAAGGGAAGACGGGAGAAGCAGAGCTTATCTAGTCCCGTCCCCATTTTCTCAATATATCACTTGGATGAGACTGGTACTTTTTTATTTTTAACTTCACTGCATGATGTCACCGCACTGTAATGTGGGCCGAGGTGAGCAAGCTGGAGCAAGCAATCATATAGTGAAATAATATTTTAAAAGATGGGAACAAATTAACTAAAACCTCCACTAAATCTCCTAAATGAAGGAGGAAGTACACACTGGAAATTCAGAAGAGTTAAAATGTTGGTGTTGGTAATATTTCTGTGAGTGCATAGTTAATTAAACATTGGAAAGAGTTCAATTCCTGAAAATTACTCTAAATAGAAAAAGAGTTGGAATTGAAAAAAGGCAAAAAAAAATTGGATGCCAATGAATCAAATCTGTGACACTGTGGCATTTTCGACTCTAAAACAGTAAATCTGAAATTTTAACTCGGAATAGACACTGGTAGAGTCAATTACTCCACCATGCCAATTTACAGACATAATACACCAGGGTCCAGCCGGGGAATCTGCAGAGGGTGTAGCTACTAAATTGAATAAAACATTTTAACTCATATAATACAGGACATGGAATGATGGCTCGAGAAAAATGCATAATATACAGACATGCACGAATCAGAGGGTTTAAACTTAAGAAAAGCAGCAGCAACAGTGGTTGTTGATGGCATCACAAGAAAATGGAGTTGAACTGTTGTCAGATATGAAACATGGCACTAAGCTCCACTCTTGATGTGTTTACCAAACGTTTGCAAAAACATAACAAAGACATTGATTTCTCTAATGGTAGGAAGAAACCATTATGTTGACTGTCAGACTCCATGTAAACACAAAGTCATCTAAACTTGTATTCATTTTTTAGGATTTCTCAGCCTCATAGAGAAGCTCAGTGCACTGTAGGGATAAAGTAAATTGCATTGCCTGGAGCCACTGCTGCTGCTGCATGAATGGAGCCTTTTTTATGATCACAGGGAAAAGTTCTCCCGTGGGACCTGGAATTTCAGAGGGTTTTCCCCCTTAAGCATACACGGGTGTACACTTTAAAGGTAAAAGGTAATTTTGCACTTCCTACCCTGGATAGTGTAGTTCAATCTGAGTGAAACGCTCTCATTCATTGCAGCTTAAACTGAAGAAAGATGTGAAGTTTAAACAAGCAGGATCTTCTGTGCGCAATCAAAGTCCACATTTAAAATGTTCTGGACTCACCGTTCTGCTCCTTGAGGTGAAACTTGCTGACATGACTCGACTGAGCCTCCGTACTGCCATAGTGTTGGAGAAGCGGTGCAAGCAGGAGGAATAATGGAAGGATCATTTGGATGGAGTGGTGGCTGGCGATCACAAAGCGCGCTGTAGACGGGATGGTTTTGTATCACCACTCACATGCGTCGTTGGCGGGACGGCGGTGCTGTTTGGAGCACATTTGGAGAGGGTACTCGCAGAGTAGAATCCACATAATCTTAATCATGAGTCCCTCTGAGGAAAAAAGTTGAGTATATGTCTCCAAAATCGATTCAAATCCACTTCCAGACCTGTCGCGTCAGTGCGCAAAGTTCGTGCGCACCTGTTGCCTCTCAGAAAGTTGGAGACTTAGTTGGACAAAGTTTGCCTTGAAGTGTTTTAATCCTGGTATTAGTTTAAAAAGCGTCCTTATGGGAGCAGATCATCTAAAAGCACAGATGTATGCTGGCTAAGGCGCGCGTCCACTGTGCGTTCTTGCCTCAGTCTGCACAAATCCCCGCTGATCTTTACGCATTACAGCAAAACCTCACACACACACAGATACACACACACTCACAGCGAGAGAAGTTCAGCAACTCGATACAGTCTGTGCCCACATGAACTGCTCACAACACTGAGTCAAGTTCTGTTGTCTGGCGAGCTCATAACTCGGTGGAGTCTGAAGATAAAATATCGCTGCGCGCAGAGGGTTGGGTTTTTTGGAGACTGCCAACAGACGGCACAACAGGTGCTGTACATAAAGTAGAACTTCCCAGCCGAGGAAACTCCCCGGCATGTTAACTATTACGCTGCTGCTCCGGCCAATGAGGTGTTTTCACCTACTTTCAGAGCGCAGATTGGTAAATACAGCTTTAGCTTGATGTAAACAGCCTTATGTGTTTGCAGCAGTTTCCTGGAAGAGTGTTCAAAGGGAAAGTCATGGTTACGCAGCACAGAAGAATGCACAACGAGGGCAGAATGATACAAAACAAATGACTTTACTTTCTATTTTATATTGTGAGCATGATGAATTCCAGATTGAATGACAAAGTATGTCTTCGTTGTTTTGCATTTAGATTTTTAAGGAAGATTTTAAAGCTGAAATCCATTCTATAAGTATGTTTTTTCTTGTCTGTTAAAGTGTTGTAATGAGCAAAATTGGGAGTAAAATACTGTTTTTTTTCATTCTAGTGTGAATATGACACATTGTCAACATGTTTTGAACAGTGAACAAGGTTAGTTAAACTAAGTGCTAAGTCCACGTGTTTGAGGTATTCCATTGACTCTTTTCTTTTCACAATAATCTTAAAGAAACAGTTGTATAGTGGCCCTGAATCTTACCACAAATACATTTAAAGACAGAAAAACACTTGTGCTAAAATACTCAAAAAATCCATCTGGTTTGTCCAATGTAATTGTGATGTCCATGTCAAATATACAATTAATAAATAAATAATAGTACTGGGCAGTATCCATCCAGTATTGATACTGCCTGTCCCTTTTGAGGTTGTGGGAGGGCTTGAACCTAAGTCGGCTGAACACTGGGTGAGAGAAAGGTAAACCCTAAACCAGTCGCCAGAAGATCGCAGGGCCACATACCCACTTACTTAATACTTTATTAGTCCCTCATGGGGAAATGTAATATTTGCTTAAAACATATAGACATCGACATGGCACAAACAGGTCCTATGATCATGCATTGATGGAAGCATGACAGAGTGATGGCTTGCTGCTCCTGAAGAAGCACTACTGAGCAGGTTTGAGGTTCAGCACCTTGCTCAAGGGCACTTCAGCAGTGCCCAGGAAGTCAGCTGGCGCCTCTCTAGCTACCAGACCAACATCCAAACATGGTTCAGTTGAGACTTGGACCAGCCACACTCCAGAGCCATATGTGCATTCACATACCCACACCAGAGGAGTCACTGATTAACCAAAAGAGCATGTTTCTGTCTGCAGGAGGAAGTTGGGGTGCCCAGAGAGAACCCATGGAGAACAGCCCTGACCAACACAGAATTCAAACCAGCAACCATCTTGCTGTGAGGCATACACACCACCTGCTGCGCTACTGTGCTGCCCTGGGTGGCAACTACTTGCTTGCAGTATATTACCATTCTACAATTATTTCAATGATAAACTATGGAATAATCTTGCAGTGCAGCTGGCTCCACCTGATACCTTTGTTCAGGCACACCCATCTTGTTAAAGTCTTGAGAGGTAAGCATTGAGGTCGGGCCCCAGAGGTACTGACTAATCAACATCCTATGAGGAGAAAGAGGCAAGAGTGATGAAATTTAGAAGGGATGATCAACTGGAGGCCCCAGGGCCACATCAGGGTCCCCATAGCCTGAAATCCTGCCCCCAGAGCGTTTTCAATTTAGAAAAAGTGAGGAGGAAAGGAGTTATGTTTTAACAGTATCTTCAATCCCAAAAACCATCAGTGATGACACGGTTTAATCACAAATGACCTCATGTATGACCTATTGAACTTAAACTAATTCATATTTTTAATTAATTTAGTTTATATTTTTCTTAGATACTTTTAAGACAGTGTTGAGCAACTTGGAGTCGGACACATCTGGCTGCAGATGTTTGACTAATTGCACTATATCTTCCTCCTGTGGACAATCCAAGCAAAATAAGCTGTCTGAATTGTGACTTCTCTTTCTTACTGTATTGAATTCTTGTTTTATGTGTTTAATGACTGCATGGATGCTTGAAATCCTTGAAAGTGCTTCAATTATTTTGTTGCGATTTCAAGAAAGGGCTTGAGTTTGGGACAGGCTGCATCACAGCGCTTGAATTTAAAAATATTTTGTTTATATAAAAGTGAATGCATTGGGCCATTTAAAAGAATAAATATATGAGAACTTTTCCTGATTTTTAAAAGTCACTATATTGGATAAATCGATTGTCCAATATGTCTCATAGTTTTGCTAAATATTGTAAGAATTTATAAATGTACCAAAGTTATTTATTTCTTCATCACTGTTTGCTCATTTGATTCATAAAAATGAATAAGGTCATGAAACAGGTAACTGTTTGCTCTTGTTTGTGGTGTGATGATGTCCAGGTAAAAGCCAAGTGCTCAGGAAGAAAGAAGCCAGAAAGAAAAGCTGAGAGGGCTTGTCTTCAGACACACTCACTGACATCAAAATGTGATGTTAAAAGTCTTTTTGGATCAGGGCATAAATTAAAGAAAAAAAAAATCAGGAAAAACACTGACCAGTTTCAACCACTTCATCAGGACATCATGAAACTTTTTTTCATTACGTTTTAAGGAGTGATGGGTAAAGAGAAACTTTAAAGACTGAGTAAAATGTTGTCTCAACCCTATAAAGCCAATTGTATCATATTTGATACATACTTTTATAATACCTCCATCTACTCAATATGATCAACAAATTACAAAAAAACATCTGAATACAATCAGATAAATGATAAAAATGTCCTCAAATGGATTATCAGTTGCCAAAAACATTTAATGTGCCAAATGAGATACGAAAAATCTATATGTTGAATTTTATGGACATTTTGATTTTTATGGATATTAGCAGAAAGTGAAACAAACATTTCAGCTCCAAAAATTAGAATTTTCTGGCCATAATCTAAGGTCTTGGGTCTTAAAGGGTTAATACTGTGTAAATCTGTATCATCTCTGCCGCTGTTTAACAGCAGTAATTCTGCTTTTTATACCACTGTGGCATTTGAGGCCAAAGCACATATTTTAGTCAGTGCATCATGGTCAGTCAAATCACTAACATACACATGGTTCAACAATGAACTGCACACAGAGCACAGTCATCATTCAGGGAGGAAACTTTCCATAAGAGAGAAAGTTTGTTTGTTCTAAAGAAGTGATTGTTTGAATATTGTTGATTCATTTTTCCCACAGAGAGATGAAGAATTTATGTGTTTCTGTACAACTTTTAAGCACGCTGTTGAAGGGTTGGGTAACATGGACCAAAAAACACAGATTGGTTTTTGTAGTTGATTCGTGATACTAAACACAGACAAAACTAAATAGAATACATGAAAAAAAAAAAGGGCACCAAAACAGAATGATTAAGTTTGTTATATTTCCACCAGGAATGAAACAATGTTTACAACAATATAAAAAGAGGAGTCAGTTTCACTCAATATTGTGCTTCTTTTTGCCTCCAAAATATTTTTTCTCAGGTTGTACTAATTACAGGGTGCATATGTGTTTTCTATCTTCAAAAGAATACAGTAATTTCAGTATAGTCTATTATTTTGTTTTGGTTTTTTTAATCAGATTAGTAGCATTAAAGTCAAGTGAAAAAAAAACTAATAACAAAACAAAAAAACAACAAAATAATCATGGTCAGCTTACTGCTCTAGAAAAATGCTCAAATCAGATTTATGTCAGGATAGGCAACATAGACCAAAAATAATATCTCATAATTTTTTCAGATGAATGGGAATTTTACATAAATATTAGGGATGTCTAAATCAGACTTTTTACTGTCAATACTGATCACCAATCAGTTATTTGTAAGCTCATGCTGATCATGCTTTGTGTTTTGTCAAAACAACTTTTCAACTGTTGCCAATGCAAGGACAAACAGTCACACACGTTGTGCATGATATATAGTAGCTGATCATAACTCAGGATCAGAGGGAGACATGGGCTTGTTTCTAAACTTCAATAAAGAGACAGCCATGAGGACTCACTCCATTTTCATCAGCTGATTATCAATGACATTTCAGAATGCAGTCTGCTGAAAGTCCCCAGATTGCACACTAACAAAATAGACCACCACACCATGCAACACCTGCAGAGGAAAATGCTGTAAGTACAGCTTTGAAAAAATGCTGACAGTGTGGTTTAGCCACTGTCATAATTTTGGGCTGATCTAATGATGGGTATATTAGTGTTTACCTCTGGACTGAATCCTTCCACATCAAAAAGTTGATCCCAGTTGTGCCCTGACTTTCCTGCAGTTCTAAAAATCCTGTTGTGTTGAATGTATTTCAAACTACATCCAGAGCACAAGATGATAAGTGCATGAGAACCACAGAGTTTATTTCAGGTTGTACTTCTGCATTTATCACAGCAGTGACAGAAACAGAGATCCAGTGCAAACAGTCTGCACAGTCAAGCTACACTGATGCATATGCAAGGATCCTGTTAATCCAGGGGTCTCCAACCTTTCTGGACCTGAGTCACCCAAAGGTGAGAAGAATTACAGAGGGCTACAACTTTGATTTGATGTTTTCAAGTGATATACATTTGTATATGTAGTATTTAGGAGGCTGCACACTGTGACACTGAAGGTTTACTTATTATATTAAATGACAATAATTATCACTCATGATTGTGCATGAATGAGAATATAATACTTATATACATCTTTAATGATTTGGTTTTTGTAAAACTTAAATTATGTGCAGAAGATTAGTGATTTGTTTTTGTATAAGTGACACTGTAAGGGCTCTCGCTAGCAGCTAAAGTAAACTTTAGCCCCACACAGGCCATAGTTTAAAAGAAAGGGCTATTTTTAAATGTGACACAAATTAAATTAGTTGTTTATTATATAGCTATGACTTATATGTATATTGGTACATTACAGAAAAGAAAGGTTTGTGGTGTAAACTTGTGCTCTCTTCAGAATATTCTTGTGCTTGTGTCTTTCCACAGGGGTAACAAAATGAATCTTTTTCCTTTTTCTATAGCCAATTTTAAAATGATGATTGGCCCGGCACAAGTACTGAAAATGTTTACTTGCAAATACACTGATAGAGTCCTTATTAAAATACTGTCCTGTGGCCAATAAACATCTACCTGCTATCACCTGGTGCTGCAAACTATGTTTTAAAGCTATGGTCAACAATTTGGAAGCTTGGTTCATCTTAATAACATCGTTTATAAGGCCGATATGGTCCTATGGTCCGATCTACACAACATAAAGACCAAAAAGAATGAAAAAAAATCCATTCAGTATATCCGCTGCAAAGTGGCATAATAGTTGACATATCTGAACCTCGGGGAACGGCTCCACACCGTCCCGCCTCCTCCCCACTACCTCCCTCATGTACCGGTGAGCAGCTAGCTGCACAGCTACTGAAGCGTCATGAAGCTGGAGAAGACCAGCACCGAAACCGGGAGGCCGCTTCTGTTACCCTCCACGTCGAAGGGAAGGAAATGCAAAAATTTCGAGGAAAAGGCTGAAGTAAGGAAGAAATATACATATATAGGAGTATAAATATAGTAAATAGTATAAATATATTTTGTTAGGAGGCGACACGAGCTGGGGGCGGGATCTTGGAACACGGCGGAGAGGGGTGAGTGAAGGGGGGTGCAGGCTGCGTTTTTCAAATCTGTCTCAACGGCCAAACTGGTTTTCAGATCGTAGACCCTAGCTTTAAGTGAGTTTTACACATATCTAAATTCAATAAAACAGCAAATCACTGTAGTCTTTACCTATTTCTCATTGGAAGTATAATGATACATCTTAAAACAATGAATACATTTACCACTCCTATTCTTTTGTGCAGGAAGCCTCAGAGTTTTCTGTGGAAGGAAATGTTTAAGAGCTTCTCAATTTGTCATATCAAAGCAGAGACACGGCTTGGAACAATACTCCCTCCTGCTCCTCATTTCCTTTCTCCGCGGCCCTCTGTTGTACCTCATCAAGTGTGTTTCATGTGGTTCCCTCCCTTTTCCATTGTAGGCCAAATCCAGCGGTGTATCCCCCCCGTTCCACACACACTGTACGGTGAGTCTGCTGCAGCACAGACACAACAATCAAAAAGGAGAGCCGGGGACATATTGAACCCATTGAGGCAGACACATGATGCAATGCTGCAGCAATTTACCCCCAGCCTCACATCGCTCAGAAACGACACCACCTCAAAGGGAGCCCAGATCTCCCCAGAATCAAGGTATGCAGGGAGGTTTTGTGGTTTTAATCAAAGTTAATGCATGCACGGGGGCATCGATACAGTCATTTCAGACGTGTGTTGCCCCCGTAGAGAGGGGCATTCGGAGGTCTTCTGCATGAGCCCGGGCCCTTTGTGTAAAGCAGAGTATCACATTCCAGCTCTGCGAGGGCCTGCAGCAGATGTCAGCACTTCACGTTGTGGAATCCCTTTCTCCCTCTGTTTTCACGCGCACACACTCACACTCATTCGCCCCTCGAGGTTTTGTCTGTTAAAGCTGGATATTTTGTCTCATTGTCCATGTTTGATTGCTGCTTCCATGGTGGTCTCGCAGAGCGGCTGCTTTGATTCTAAGAAGTATAATAAACAGAGAATATTATAGAAACAAGACAATAGGGCTGGAAGATATATTAAGATCATTGCTACAGACAGGGTAAGAAAATGTGGCTTAAATCAATGTAGTTTATGTATATGTAGATTGAAATGAAAGGCCTGATGTTTGGAAAATGATTGTTTGCATCTAAAACCAGTGTAAGTCACTAAAGGTGAGGAAAATGATACAGTACTGCACTGCAATATTTGGCATGTTGATTTAGAGCCAGCAAGTATTGATGTCTTTTAATGTTTTAATTTACAACATTTAATAAAGCTTTTGGTTCTATAGAAAGAAAATCAATTACTCCTTTAGTTTATCCTGTTGAGCCAGGTCAGACAGATAATATTAATTGTGCAAGAATGTTTGATGTTGATAAACAAATATGGCTGCACAAGAGAAAGAGTGCAAAAGGTAAGCTCTGTCAGCATTTAAATCTGTTGTGCGGACTTACTTGGACTTTAAAAGCAACAGACATGACACATGGAGATGCATGAGAGTAAAATAGAGTGAAAATAAGGCTCATCTCACATTGCACCGATATAGAAAGTCGACGGCAGGAAAGCTAAAACATGCTCAACAAAAGAATATCTCAATCCATGACTTCATTTTTTAGACTCAAGGCCTTACTGTGTCGTGGAAAACAAGAGCATTTGTGAAAAGCTGGCGACCATCTCTTCAATATTACTTTAACAACAGCAGCACTAAAGCTCTTCAGAGCAGAGCAGCAAAAAGCTGGTGAGAGGCTGAGCTCAGCAGAGCGGGCTGCATAAACTGGCTACATGTGGACATCAGTCTGTGAGTTTTTCTTCTGTTTTTCATAAAACTAGAGTGACATTTTTTTAATTAGATATTTTTCTATGTAAAGACAATAAAATGGAATATATACCCTGTATATCAAGAATATCAACCTGTGCCATGCTTAAGCAAGTTTTACAGCAAATTGCAAAACAGATTATTATTAAAGTATATATTTCAGACTTGGCGCAGTCACATAAAGCAAAAAACACAAATGCAACAATTGATCGGAGGTCCTCAGGTGAAGAACTGTTACTGTGAAGAATTTTTCTTGCCGCCATGATGGAGGGATTCACGATTGGCTATATGGATTCATGTTGGGTGTTGGATGTATATATTTGTATATATATGTATATGTGTATTTTTATATGTATATATGTATCTATGTATATATGTGTATCCATAAAATGAAGAGCTTTATGCTCTATTGTAAAGTGTCTTGAGATAACTCTTGTTATGAACTGGCGCTATACAAATACAGATTGATTGATGGATTGACTGAGAAGCAGTCCTGTCTGTGCATGTGCCTGTGGATGAGCATCTGTGCTTGGCCACGAGAGTGAAC
The DNA here is from genome assembly GCA_036419115.1 of Scarus forsteni. Classification (NCBI taxonomy): domain Eukaryota; kingdom Metazoa; phylum Chordata; class Actinopteri; order Labriformes; family Labridae; genus Scarus; species Scarus forsteni. The sequence goes on from JAZDUH010000383.1 coordinate 25,562,750, forward strand.
TGTGCTTAAGCACGGCGTGGATGATTTCCACACAGACAAACAGGACAGACTTTAGACTGGGAATCACACTTGAGCATGGCATGGAACAGAATGGCCTGAGTGAGTGTGCCCTTATTATATTTTAGAAAGATTTATAGCAGTAGAAAAAAAATCTAATAAAACTGGCACCTGTTAGAAACCATGGACACAACTAGATCTACTGCTGAAAGTTTTATGCCTTTAGAGGGAAAACCTTCCCAAAGAGTGAAAGCACAGGGATGGGCCACTTGACCTCTGACCTAATAGATCCAAAATTTAATCAGATCCTTGTCAAGAGTGATAAATCAACATCTTTATCTTTATGAGTTGGTTTTATTCAAATTTCAGATTTTTTTTTCTTGTACTTGAAGCATATTTGTTAAGAAGTGTCTAGAGAGCCCAAACCTCTGCATTTACATTTCTGAAATTTTAAGCTAAGTTATAAGCTAAAATGTGGAAACCTGCCCTATTGAGCAATTTTTTAAAAAAAATCCTTGACAAAATACCTAGATCTGCATCTGTATTCAGAGCACCACCAAAATCCAATCACTTCCATCTTCTGCCATGATCAACGAATTGAGTTATTGTTGAAAATGTGGAAAACTGTTCTATTTTGCAATACTAATAAATGTTTTCTGGAACTGTCGTTGCATTCGGATCCCCACAAATAACAAATCACTTCTTTCTTGCGCCATTACTAACATTCCAACTAAATTTTATCAAAATCTGTCATAAGCTTTTTGAGTTGTCATGCTCACACTCAGACAAGACGTACAAATTAACAGTCAAAACACTGGCAAAAACATCACCTCCTGGGTACAGGCAATGATCCACACCAGGACATCCAACCTGGATCCATAAATCTAGGATCCAGCTGTAACTGAGAAGCAGGCTTTTAGGCCAGCAGCTGGCTCCTTGTGAAACAGGTGATCTTCACTCCAAAAACATAAAAAGTTACCTTCCAGGATTGTGAGAACAGATTAGTATTCTAAAGAGAGAAAATGTCTTATATCTTGAATCACTGCTGATCTTTAAACTGTTGTGATTTTTGGTTCATGTCCTGCAGACAAGCAAGACAGACCATTTGGGTCACAGTGAGACTTCACCATCCTCGAGGGCTGAGCTCTGAGGAGATGTTAAAGCACACAAAAGAGGACTCACAGGCTGCAGGCTAAATCCCATTAGACTTGCTTTGCCTTTTGGGGACACAAACTGTCAAACAAACAAATGCCCTGGCACATTTAGCCTGCGTTACATCTGTCACACTGTCGGGGGAAACACAAGCTCTCCTCCAGGTGAAATGAAGTGAAGCACAGGGGAGTGGACATGTTTTCTAAATCCAGATCGTACCTCATTATCGCACCTTGAAGGAAGAGCTTTTTTTTAAAGATGACTTCATTTATATGGTAAAACCTCCTGCAGCAGCAGTCGGAGCAGCAGGAGTTCTTTTCTTCTGTGTGGTCCTGTGAGGATTCATCTGTGGTTTTCACTCGAAGTGGGGAATGAGCCGGCAGAGGAATTCAGAGAGAAATGACTCAGATTTTCTCAGAATTAAAAACAAATTGGTGTCTTATACATCCATTGTGGGTCTGCAAAGAGAGCCAAAAGAATGCAGCTGTTTGCTCAGAGGCAGCTGTGCATGTCCTTCAACATCAGAGCTCGCTGTCTTCTATCAGGATGGTACTTTTACTGAAGATATATGGGAATTTAAGTGGAATGTTTCAGGCAGAGCTTCTGTGAAGTCAGGCATCATAATGAGTAATTGCCCCTGACTGCACTTGGCTTTGAAACCAGAGCCCCCTGCTGGTGCCCCTGTGTGCTGCACCCAGGCTTCACCTTGAACACTTGTTGATGTAGGTTATGTGGATTTTTATCTCCCTCTATATTTACCAATCTCTCTCTCTATTTATTAATTGCAAATTTTTGTCCAAGTCTCTGGATGACATGCAGTCCATAGTCCAAGACTGAAAGCTACACAAAGACTAGGAGAGCAAGTTAAGAAGATACTAAGGGCCGATGACTGACAATGCCCCTCAAAGATTATTATATAAAAAGTGTCTTAAACAAGTCAGTCCATTAGCTTGTTCCTTTAGGTCTTAAAGATCTTCTCCCTCTCCACATATAAACATACCAACCTTCACCTGTTCACTTGTTATTAATAGCATTACACTAATATTAGGAAATCTTTAGCATTGGTTTGCATCTTTTTTTAACTTCATAAAATACATATAAAAAAGGTCCTTTTGAACATGTATTACCCGAGGTCATGCTTTTGTTGCACCAAATGTCATGTTTTGATATCATTAAAAAACAGGTCATACAGTAAGGGGTATGTAAAATCTGCAGACACTTTTAATCTTTAACAGGATTTAAAGATCATAGACTGATGATAGGATGAATTAAACTTTTTAAATACTTAAAATGGCCCAAACACAAGGAAGTTCTGTACATGCCTATGCATAGTTTCATTCATTATTGAGTCTATTTTATCTAAATAGTATTTTCTCTACTGTTTGAAGCTGATAGTGACTTTAAACAGAACAAATTGGTTGTAAAAAAAAAAGTACAAGAGGTCTGATCAATATATATTTTGTCAGATTTATTCAAAGGCTCTTGGTTTGTGAAACTGTTTTAAAAGTTTTTTTTGGATTTGTTTTGTTTTGTTTGTGTTGTTTTGGTGGGACCAAATCTGACATACTTTTGTTGGACTCACCATTTCTGCACTGAATCTTCACAAACCTAACTGGCATTTGTGTGCATTAGTCAACAAAACATTAAGATTCTCGTAAAAATAATGACGGGACACTTTTTAAAAAAGATTTTATACATTAAAAATGAACCTAAAAAAAGTAAATATAATACAAAAAGCTCAATTCATGTATGTTTTTGGTCCTGTAAGTACTTAGAACATCAAGCACAATATTGTGAAAGACATCAGCAAAAAAAGTTAAATTCTGAAAATCTAAAAGTACACACCACACCAAAGTATTTCTCACATTGCAAGCCAAGTTAAATTAAAAAATGGTGAAAGATGTCCAATCTATAAACAAAATTCCCTGAAAATTCTTGTATTCAGATCCAGGTTCAGATCACCACCAAAGGAAGGCTTCTACAGGGGCACTTCCTGGGGGAAAAATCATAAAAACCCGCTGAGACTGGTTCCCAAGTCTTGCTCCACTGAGGATTGTAGGCTTTTACAGGGGCAGAGAGGATTTTTCATTGATATAGAGTAAAACATCAATAGGTATAATGGAAAGGAGACTAATCAGATTTTTTATTGACATAGAGTAAAACATTAAAAGGATTTTAATTCCTCTTTTGTGTCCATCCATCCATCATCCACCATTTATTCCTTTATCTTGAACTTGCTGGACTTAGGGTGCAGCCTAGCCTGGTCACCAGCCAATTATAGGGCCACATGGAGAGACAGACAATCATTCAAGCTCACACCCACACCTAAGGGCAATTTAGAGTCATCAATTAACCCAATATTTCTGGTCTGTGGGAGGAAGCCAGAGAGCCTGGAGAGAACCCTTGCATGCACCGGGAGAACATGCACTTTCCACACAGAAAAGCCCTGACTGACACAGGGATCGCACCAGCAACCTTCTTAATGTGAGACACTGCCTGCTGCACTGCCACCTAGTTTATATGTTGTATACTATGATATCCTATTCTACGTGTCCAATTTGAAATATTGTAAATGAAATCATATAACGGTGTGATAAGATCAGATAATACGTGGAGGTGCAGTAGTTATTGCTCAGTTTAACCCAGTCAAGCCTTTCTGTGTGGAATTCTCCCCTTGCATGCGGGGGTTGTCAAAGTTCTCCAGTTTTCTCCCACAGACCCAAAAATATGTTTTTTTTTTTTTTACATTAATGGTGACTCTTAGGCCCTGTTTACACAGAGACACTGTCACCTGAAATGTAGAGGTTTTTCCTTTGCGTATTCAAATTCGATCCGCATTCAGACAGAGACGCTAGAAACAAATGAAAACGCTGTAGTGTGTAGGCCAGTCCAGTGGATGGCGATGTAGGTTTGCATAGAAACAGCTCTGCTACAATACATTTACAAAGAAGAAAAACTTTTCACAAACTATAATGGCGGGTGAATGCATGAAGACGCAGGAGTTTCTTGTCTGAACAGCAAATCTGTTCGGACAACAAATCTGTCGGGATAGTTTTGTCTGGATAACAAACATGGTAAGCAGCACACATTACTCTGTAGACAGCCAAAGCTGTTGTTGTTCCTGGGATGTGCATGCAACCCTGATGCAAATGTGACGTCAGTGTTTCACCCTGAAACACTCTGTATCTTGTTTACAGGGAGCCGAAACAAATCTGTTTTCGAAACTTTCCACTCTGGACCATGGTTTCAAAGGTTTGTGGATTCGGGCACTCCAGGCCCTGTTCTCGTGTAAACAGGAGGCCAAAACACAAAGAAAACTCTCTGCATTCAGCCAAAAATAGAGCAGTGTAAACACCACCTTAGGTCCCTGTAGGTGTGGTAGGAGTGAATGTGTGTCCATTTGTCAGCCCTGTGATTGGCTCTTAACCAATCTGGGGGGTAACCTCCCCTCCCCAGAAGACAAAGGAGAGGATGGAATAGGCTCCAGCAACCCAAGCAGTGGAGATAATACTGTATGTGGACTTAAGAACCAGAGGAAATCGGTCTTGACAATCTTTATAACCTTGAGAAAATCCAGACTTTGCTTCAATTGTCAAAGGCGGCCGTTGGGTCTAACATCAGCCCATTTATTTTATTGATTGTGTCACACCTAAGCCGCATGAGATTGGGAAAGTTATACGTAATATTGGGAATATTTCATCCAAAGAGACGATACAACACATTCTATCCAGCAGCCTGCCATTCAAAGGTTCTAACATGATTGTACACACCACCTCGGAGGACTCCTTCAGACTCAACTCAGCATTCAGGATCTGTTTTCTGTCCAATAATTACATCAAACCACTGATACTGCTGTCTGATACGTTTATCTGTTACATTTGTCTGCAGACGGTGTTTCAGGGGCAAACCTGAACTGAATTCAATTTAAATTCACTTGTTACTTTTGCGAAGCTGTCTGGCTCTATTTGTTTTTGCTTCTGCTTGCTTTTCAAATGAGGCAGGAGTAAAGCAGTGACACAAGCTGGGACTTAAGGAAGATTGAACCTAGCCTGGGTCTATTCAGGGTGATTATGCTGTTTGGGCTGTGATGGCTGCGCTGTAGGGTAGCTCAGGTATAAATAGGTGTATCAGCACGGTGGGCATTGACGGTTAGCATGGAGGGGGCAGTTCACTGTTGAGCCTCTTTGAGGGTTTTCACACCTAAAAGTCTAGAAAAGTTTTTGAAAAATGGCTCACATTTTTATTACTTTGAATACATTAGGACCAGTTGTTTTTGGTTTCCTATTGCATTTTATGAGCAGACTATTCATGATAGACATACATCATAACATTATCAACTATGGAGGCAGCATGTCTCCTTACTTTACACTGACTGGTGTGTTAGCAGGCAGATGGATGATGGCAGCACGTTGAAAATCAACACATAAACTCACCTGTGTTAACATACAATATGAATGCGAGGAGCGGCACAGTGGTCCAGCAGGTTGTGCAAATGTCCCACAACAGGAAGGCTGTGGGACATTTTCCCTTAGGTGTAAGTGTGAGTGTGAAGGATAAGCAGAATAGATGATGGATGGATGGATACATGAGAGAATTCATGCTGTTGCAATCATAAGAAATATGACAGGTGCTTTGTTGGTACTGCCTGCTGCAACAACTACAGGAGCAACACAGCAGAGTATGAGTTTTCTTATCAAGTGTACCATGGTCAACGAAAGGGAAAGGAAAAAGCTGCATTTAATCCTGCACCCACGGGAGCTAAGAAAGTGAGCGTATCACCTCTCGTTCATCGTTTTTGTGAGCAACAGAGGTTATGCTTGGTGTCAGAATTCATGTGACGGACTAGCAGTTTCACTCACTGATTGGCAGAAAACAATGTTAAGTATATAAGTGGTAAGTGAGATTGAAACAGTGACACTGGTATAAGAAATTGGATTTGGAGGGCCTGTGTGAGGCCTTTCCGCAGAGTAGGCGGAATACATCTATACACTTAGCTCAGTTTTTACCTTCTGGCAGTGACTTTATACCAAGGTTATCAAAATCAGCAGTCTTTTGGACAAAGTTCTATCTCTGCTGCCTCCTGCACATTTCAGCTGAGTTAAGCTTCAACCTTCCTGTAACCCCAAAACAGAGACAGACAGAAGGGACATTTGTGGAATTCATGCTAATTATCAAAGGGTTTCTGAGATATTATGAACATTAGTCTTCTTGGCCTTGACCATTGTCATTTGCTTCGTGCAGCTTTGCCTCTCTTTCTGTCTCTATGTAGTGTCCCTCCCCTCTCTGCCTGCTGCACACCTGAGAGCAATACATGTTCAGGGAGGGAAAAGATTATCTAGAGGAGCTAATAGAGGAGCAATGGTTTGCACATACATGACATGAACGGTCCACTCTCTCTTCATACTGTTTCTTTTCTTTGCAAGCATTTTTTTCTCTCTCCTTTTGCTGAGTTATGTTATCATTTTTGGGTTGGAGGTTGTTGGTGGTCCAGTTTTCTTAAATTTTTGATTGTTCACTGGTTTGGTTAGTTTTTATTTGGTGGGTTGGGGTGGAATGTCAGGTAGGTGGCCCCTTAAAATTTGGCCTTATTGTTCTTCTTTGTTTTGTGAATTTTTTCCTACATCTTCAGCCCCTTTTGGTTCAATAACCTGTTTTTTTTTTATTTGCATTCATCTTAATAAAATCATTGTTAACTTTGACTTTTGTGTGGCGTGAATTTACATGTGTCTGGTCCTCTTTGTGTACCCCTGAGTCAGGATTTGTGTATGGAGGCCGTAACACCTACGGCCTGAAATGTCTGATACTTCATCCTTTTGTGGGAATTTCATTAAGGGTCAAAGTAAAGTCAAATATGTTGATGAGATATTTTTCACGAGAACAGGATGACAGACATGTTCAGATGGAAAGACATTCTTTAGTACTGGTAGTTACCAGTACTGAAGCATAACAATAAAGATGAACCATTTTTTATATCGCCAAACTTTTAACATGCTGGACTCAAACTTTGGAAAGAAACTTCTGCTCTACAAGGATTTCCCTCATTTCACTGAGCAAAGAGGGGTGTCCAAAAATACTTGGACGGAGCCCTCCTGCTGAACACCGTCCTGGCTCGATGCCTCTCAGTTAGTGTTGTACTTATTAAACATCTGCTGACGGGGAGGACTCAGCTTGCATTATGGCAGCCCGCTTATTCAAAGATCCAGGAGTCAGATCTACAGCTCTGCCAAACTCCATCATCTCAGCCCTGTGTGGTGATGAACTGCATGATACTGAACATCTGAAAACCAAGAACTGTTCACATATTCCCTCTCTTAGTTACAGAGTTAACAAAATATGAAGCATATTTGGTTTTACTGAAAGATGTTGCAAATCTGTCTTACTTTAATGATCTTTTGTGAAAGCAGTGGCTTTTCTATTATGACACCGAATTCTCTTCATAATCTGGCATAGAAAGAGACAGACAAAGCCCTCTCCTGTTCCAGAGTTTTACAGAGATAGAGAGAAATAGAACAAAAGAATAATGAAAATCAGATTGAGAAAGTTGAAGGGGATCTAAACTGTTACAGACATACCATCAATCAAGGACTAAGATTAACTCAACACACACACAACAGAAAATTGCAAGGTCTGTTGTTGACCCTTCACACCAGAATGTGTAATATGGATTTCTGAAGGGCTCATTGATGCTTTGTCAGTAGGTCACATAAGAAAGCACTTTGAATGGTTGGGAGACCTCAATCAATAACTAAAAGTAGAACTCAGCAACCATTAAGATGCCTGAGCTCGTCTGTAGGTTGCCTTTCCATTGGACTTCTCTAATGAGTTTGTCTATTTGCACATCTTAAAAAAGACTGACACTGAAAATGCGGTCTCAAACTAAGGTTGTGCCCAAAATCATATTCAATCCCTATAGTGTCAAACATATGGAGCTCACTATACTGGAAAAGAGTGAAGTTATTAGCTCAATATAAGAAATACTAGAACTTTGTTGCAGTTTTATGCCTCTACATGATAAGCAATTGATCTATCGCGAAGCCCTGCCTCCTGAAAACACTCACATAAACAAACGACAAGATGTATCAGAGCAGGCTATGCAGGATTTTCATGGAGAGAAAGACTTTATGTCACACAGAAACCATTGATAAGGTCTTTGCTCTGTCATAGAAGGAGATATTCAAAATTTAAAGGCAGAAATGAAAGATAACAAGACAAAGCTGGAGGCAAGAATTTCCAGATCTCAGTGCAAGTGGGAGAAACTTCACCATGTTTTTATTACATTTTCAGGTAAAAATGTCAAAGATCATTGTTCGTGCACAGAGGAGGAAATTATGCATGTTTTATTTTATTTGATGAACCTATCCAAATTGGTGTAACACTAGTCCATGTAGCTTGGAAGAAACGTTTAAAGAGATAAATGTAAAAACCACAGATGCTACTTTATCATCAGTACATAATAACCAACATCTGCACTCTAAAAGAAAGATTTGTTTTGAATGAACAGCATTAATATTAGCATTGTCAGCCAGTACCCATCTTTTTACCTCCGCCAAGGAGGTTATGTTTTCGGGAGAGTTTGTCTGTCTGTCTGTCCATCTGTCTGTCTGTCTGTCTGTCTGTGAACAAAATAACTGAAAAAGTTATGGATGGATTTTGATGAAATTTTCAGGAAATGTTGAGCATGGGAAAAGGAAGAACTGATTTGATTTTGGTGTTGATCTGGATCAGCGTCTGGCCACCATGGCGAAAAATACGATTTCTGTGAATAACTACTGAACTAAAATAGGTATCATTATGAATCCAATAGCTAATGGTATGTTTTCATGGTCAATGAATATAAATATTTTCGATGAAATATAGGTAGGACTAATATTTATGGTCAAAATGACAATATGGCTGAGGACTGTGGCGCTGGTGGAGGTCTGCGCTCTCCGAGTGCTTTTCTAGTTAATCTATGCATCCGTGACATTCAGTTGGGTTCACTTTATAATACAACCTTTAGCTTCCGTTTAATCTAATGTCAGAAAATTAAATAATAGAAACACCTAGATTAATAATTAAAAGGGAATGCTAATGTAATATAACGGGGGGGAATTAAGCAAACTTTGCTTTATGGTGATATTTCTTCACCAGGTTAAAGAAAATATATAATTTAATATAAAGTGTAATTCAACAACTAACTTTGCTAACGCTATGTTGTCTTAAAATAGAGACATCATAATTGGTCTTTCTGTATTTGATCTTTGACACTTTGCTGAGGTTAAGGGAGCATTACAATTATTTTGTGCAGATTGTTTTGTAATTTCTCTAAGTTTTAATACTATGAATAGCAATTAAACCACAGAACCAACATTTTTGACTATGAGAATCCATGAGCCACATGTTTTAGTGTACTGAGTGGCTGCTGGACATGTGATTGGTCCATGGCATTAGAGGGCGGGGTTTAGGGATAGGCCAATTGCTAGAAAGGTAAGGCAATATTGTGGGTCAGGAAGAGGGGCTGCGTTAATTCTGTTTTACTCTCACCGAGAGAAATATTCATTTTCAAATTCATTACGTGTACTGTGATATGTTTTGTGACCTATTTACCAACATGTATCAATTTCTTTCTTTGTATGTAAATGGCATTTCTCTACTTTTTATCATACATTGGACATGTTCAAAATAAAATAGATTCAATTTAATTAAATGTTGAGGAAATCATCTTTGTCAGCCACCAAAATCAACTTTGTTTCTATTTTGTAAAGACAAATGACTGTTCTGCAGTTTAAAATGCCATTTTATCATGGCTGTTAATGTAATTTTAGAGCACATACAGCAAAATGATGACATTGCTTGCATAACCCCTGATATTTTAAATAACAATCCATCAAAATGATTTGAAATCCAACATCTTTCCAACATTTCCATCTACAGTAAATACCATTCAAATCACATCAGTCCTGCTTTATTGTTTCTATTCTTTATCCTCCATGATCCTCATTCACTCTGACAGCTCATCTAACATGTGTGTCTCTTCTTCTTCCAGACAATTTATCTTGTCGCTGATGTAAACGTATGTCTATGCAGATTCTCTGGGATCACTTAAAGAATTACCAATCACTATAAAATTGAAAACACAGAGTGAAGAAGAGGGTTTACGTGAAGAATCTGCCTATTTTCCTCTGTCAGAAGCTATATTTTGGGACACAGCATTAAAAATGAAGCAAAGTTGATTGGTTCAATTCAGCCTGACAGTTTTCTGGAAGTCTTACGGTTGTCCATCACAAACTTGGCTCGGGTCCTATTTGTGAACATTTTTGTACATAAGACAAAAGATCCTTGTGCTCAACTCCTGACTGTAATGCCAGAGCTATACCCTGTGACATAAATCATTAATCTCCATACTGTACATATGGTCCTGATTAATTTGTGTATGCAAATGGAAAGCCCCGTCAGTCAAGATTATACTTCGGGGATCGATGTGGAAAAGACCGCCCAGGTTGTTTGACATCAAGTGATGAATGAGATATGGATCGAAAACTGTGGGAAGAAATTCATATTCTTTGATGGACTTTGCTTTTACTGAAAAAATAAAGAAAAACTGGCTTCATGTTCAGCAACTTTAATGTGCTTCACTAAACTTTCAAAATGATTGAAAACTTACACAAACAGTTCTGATGTTTAAGAAAAAGTTGTTTAGAAGAGCAGTCCTGTCCAACTTCAAGAAACGTGGTTAAAGGGATAGTTTGGGATTTTTTTAGGTTGGCTGGGCCATGTAGTGCCAAAACAGCTTAAAAGTGGAAGAGTAAGTTGTTGTAGACAAACTGTTTTTAGCATTTTATCACCCAACCCTTTTGTGGCTTGTTTTCATCCAGAATTCTTACAATAACATTGATTCTATGGCACCATTAACAGCAATGTATTGAATTAAGTTTTGTCTCAAGTACTGTGGAAGAGACTGAGAGCTGCTGTTTTCAGGCTAAGTGTAGCTGAAACAAACCAACCTCAAACACCCCGTACTATCCCTTGAAGAGAAAGATTGCCAATACCAAAAAACAAGGCTAAATTTAGCAATTCTGTCTTGATGTTGCCTCAGAAATCAAGATGTAACAAGCAAAAAAATGCCTCGACTGTTCATATTGGGAAAACATATCTGCTAATGAAGCAAGGATGTCTTGAGATAAAATGTATTCATGAATACAATAATATGTATTTATGTTTGTCTCATTTTAAATCAGTTCAGTAAAAGTTTTATAAATATAGTCTTGTGTGAATAATGCTTTAAGTATGAACAATTCAAATGAAGGAATTATGACTTTTATTTTTTTTTTATAAATTAACAATGTTCAAACAGAGCAAACAGAAGAAACATCTAGATCAAATCAAAATTTGGTGTGACTCCTCTTTGCCCTCAAATCAGCATGACTGGTTTGAAATGCACTTGTGAAAAGTAAAGGCTTTTACAGGAATACACTCAGACGTATGATAAGCCAGGTTGTAAGGTTGTACCAAACAGTACTTATGAAAATCATTTTCATAGGCTGTTTCATTTCACAGGTCATACACCACAGCAAGACAAGAGCACAGAAATTATACAAGAAGTAGTTATAATGTATCAGCAAGGTCCCCCCAAGGCAAATATTTCAAAGCAGACAAGGTTGCAAGATGGGATGTACATTTTTTTCTTAAAAGAAAAACAGAAAAAATGGGCAATACTATAACCTGGCACAACAGATGAGTCTTCCCTTTAGAATCAGAAGTTGTCTGGCCGTGCAATTAGTTCAGAACTGTCAAAAACTAGCGGCACATGGAAGCATCTTGGGAGTGACACCAGGCATCTACTGTCTAGAAAAATTTGGCCACGATTAGTCCTCATGGGGAAAAAAAATTACGCCAAAAAGCTCTGTTCACTGTGGCAAAATGGCCAAGTGACTCGGGCAAGCACAAATGGCCCTTTTCCACTAGCCCTCCTCTACTCTACTCGACTCTACCCGGCTCTACTCTACTTGCCTTGTGCTGCTTTTCCATTAGCCCCTGTCACCTGCCCGATGGCGTGCAGTGTCGCTTTAAACAGCTGAGCAACACTGCGAAGATGTCATTTTGAGCGCGACGCAGTAATCTGTAGCTTTTTGTCACAAACCGAGTAAAAAAAGAAAGCGTAAGAAGGCTGCAGGTGGCAAGAAGAAATACCCCTTGAGAAGCACAGGAGAGTTTTGGAAGCTATACAACAGAATGAAGCCGAGGACGAGAGGACGAGCTGCAAAGAAAAGACTTTTGAGGGTAAGCTAATGGTAGCTACCACTAGCATGCTAGGTTGTCGTGCTCATGACTCATCAATGACGACATTGTCTGACCAATCAGTAGCCGGCAGTCGGTGACGTCATCTTTTAGTATCGACTCAGCTCGCTTGGAACCAGAGCGGAGTAGGTACTAAAACTAGCTTGTTTTAGGAGGTACCAGGCTAGTGGAAACACGCTGCAAATCGAGTAGGGCTGAGTAGAGTAGGACCAAGGCGTGCTAGTGGAAAAGGGCCAAAAGACACGAGAACTCAAATGCTGAAAAATGGCAACAGGTGCTCTGGACTGATAAGTCCAACCATAGGTTAATGGGCTTACTGAATGGACTTGAGCTTGCATAGCAAGTTTCTCATCTTCCTGAGTACTCAAAGTGCTTTAACTCCACAGGTCACATCTACCCATTCACACCCTTTTGCTCTCACATTCAGTCAATGATGGACAAAGTTGTCCATCAGTGCTGATTAACACCTCCTAACCCTTTCATATCCTTTTAAATGGTGCTGTAGTGAAAGCAACTTGGGGTTTAGTGTGTTGCCCAAGGGCACATCAACATGTGACAGCCACAGTTGGGTCAAAACCTCAACCTTTCAATTGTTAGCAATGTGTACCACCATAATCCATCCATCTATCCATCTATCTATTCATCTATGATTGAACATTAAGTTGCCTTGATTATATTGCAGATGCTCTGTCAAGTGAATTTTTGAGTATTTGTGAGCCTGTTCAACAAAAACAACTTTCTAAAAGAATTGTCTATCTGTGCATTTGTAAGATTCACGACAAAAGATATGCCATTTCCAAGTAAAAGTAACCACTCAGGGTGTTCTTGTTCTATGAGTGCATTGTTAAGAATTTATTAACATCAAGACACTGTTCCCATTAGATCCAGAACCTCCAAATATGCATTATGAGCTGTTAACAAGCTCACAGTTAAAGATTAATTAATCTTAATAAGTTAAGAAGTAAGTAAGATAAGTTAAGAATTAATTAACCTCAATGAGACCCGTCCCACTTTAGATCCGGTACCTGCATATGGTCCTTATTAACCATTAATAAATGTCTTATACCTCACAAATTAACACTTAATAAGTGTTACTAATGTTGATGAGCAGCTTATAGTGCGCTATAAGTGCTTATTCATTGTTAATTGAAGCTTATACCTCCCAAATAAACACTTAATAAAAGTCTTTTTAATGGTAATGAGCATCTTATAGTGCCTTATAAGTGCTTATTAATTGTTAATTGGTTCTTATTAAGCATTAATTAATGTTCATTATGGGACCTTAATATAAAGTGTTAACGATTTTTTATATCTAATATAATGGTAATTTCTGGTCAGTGGACCAATGCAGCAACCAACCAGTTCATTTTAAACTAAGATCGTTGTATGTTCTTAAATTACAGACAGACTAGAAAATCTGTAGCAATAACTTTATCTTCCGTAAGACTTTTTTTTTTCTTAGTTTGTCCAGAAAATCTGTTTTTATGTGAGGGGAATGTTCTTGTGTTATTTTGAAGTGCAAAGTTCTACCATCTTGTGTGCTAAAAGTATTAAGTGTGGCAGAAATAATTATTTTGCTAAGATAAAGGAATCAGAATGTAAAACTTAAATTCTACACTCTATAGTCCACCCTGTCCTTTTGAGTACTTTAATATATATAGGACCATGGTTAATAAAATGTACATCTTTCATTAGTATCAAGGTTTCAACTGTTGTAACAACATTATCTAAAATGGAATTTCCTAAATATGGTGTTTGTGGGCCAGTTAAACTTAAAAGTAGCCGACCTCAATGGCAATAAAGCTACTCCCCCATGGTGATTGTTTGGAAGAATTCAGCTCACAGTTACCTCTTCTGTATATTCAGACTTCCTTCACACAGTATATACACACACCTCCAGACAGCCCTGCTCCAGACAGGCTACTTTGTATTTAAGAGGAACATCAATAATGTGTCGCATAAAAGTCAAACACCTGCTGCATAAAAATTCCTTTAAGTCAGAGACTAAATATAAAATCGATGGTGAGGCCATATAACGTGATAACATTTGATGAGCCTCTAACTCTCTGGTCCTCTGCCAAACATTTCCAGTTATCTATTTTTCAATTCATACAGCTGCTCACAAACTTAAGGGAGATCTAAACAAACTGATATCACAGCGCCTACAAAATGACAAACACAATACAACCTGATATCCATTTCTGCTGGGGTTTTGGACTCTGAGTAAATCCGAAGGATTCTCCCTAAAATCAGCTGTCTTAGCAGCTCAGGGTCCATTAGGCTGCTCTGTGGCTCTCAATCACAGGACACTGTCTTAGTAATGGAGTGGTCAATGTGGTTTTCCGAGCACTGAGGGGACTTTATTCTCCTTACACTGTAGAGGATTAAATGATATGAGTGATATGGACCTTTGGGAAGATTATTTTCTCTGATGTTATTATTTTTGAATGCTCTAAGGATTGTTTTGATCAGATTTCTTGATGGATAAACACTAATCTGTACCTGTGGTAATCTCACTTGAGAGTCTGCCATCTGATTTAATTTTTTGTATACACTTTAATATCGAAGTTAACATAGAGTCAAAATAATGCTGTTGACTTTTTTGTGCCAAATCTTTTGATAACCAGTAAACACATGCATTTTGAGCTGGGGAAGTATAAAATCATGTTCAAATCTAGCTTGTCAATTTTTACAAACCATGATACCGTCAGTCTTCCAGGATTTTATGTTGTTACTAGAAAGCCTGCGACTCCAAGTATCCTTCTTTTTTCATATGAAGTAATGTTGTCAAGTTCTGACAAATGTGCTACTCAAGTAGCAACCATGCTAATCTCACCACCAGCCACCACTGTGTACAGGCTTGCAGTCACCTGCCACACCAGTGGTTTCCTCATCCTTCTCCTCAACACACACTGACTAGAGAGTCCATTTTCAGACCAAGCTCAAATGTTTCAGTTCCATTAAAATAGTTGCCTAAAAAGCTGCTAATTAATATTCGTAGAAATGAAAATGTCCGTTTTGATATTTTGTACATACTGGCCATGTAGACCAATCAGAACTACATTATGACCACTGACAGGTAAAGTGAACAGCACTGATTATCTTTTCATCATGGCACATGATAGTGAGTGGGATATAATTGACAACAAGTGAGCTACAGTTGCTTAAATTGCTGAAGTTGTCTAAATACACAATGCACTACAGTTTATTGAATATGGGGCTGTACAGTTGCAGAGCAGTCAAGGTGGTGGATGGTCATAGTTTTATGCCTGATAAATGTTTTCTCATATAATGGCTGTTATATTGGCATAATGACCACATTTAGCTTCATACTTTACCCCATCACCACTTATTGTCCATCTGAACAAATTATTATTTTTTTCTTGCTACTCATGTATTTCCATCTCAAATAGACAGTCACCATAAAAGAGACGGGTCCATTTAAGTCAAGTGGAGGCTTAATGCTCCTGACAAAAAAAATATATTGGCAGTGGCAAGGCTGCCAAGTAGGGGGATAAAGTAGGAAACTTTATGGGCCGAGCCTCAAAGACAGGCCCGCTAAGGTTAAAAATGGTTAATTCCAGGTTCAAGCAGGTATAACAAAACTTAACCTTGACCCCAAATGCGTGCATTTCTTATCAAAGAAACAAAAATACACATTTATTTATGGGACCTTCAATATAACAAAGCCTGTTTTATAAGCCAAACCTCCTTAAAAATGTTACAGTCTATTTCTCTGTTATATTATTATTTTGCAAGATTGGTTTTACTTTATTATTGGACCCTCAATTTTGGTCATTGTTCAAAAGAACAGCAAAAGTTGGGATGACACAAACAGAGAAAGAACTAAAGACAGATTAAAAGGGGAAGGCAGTTAGAGACCAGAGCAATTAGCTGTTTAAAGCAAGGCCTAAGAGGTATACACTGGCCAGAGGAAGGGGCTCGGATGTCTTAGTGCATGGGTTTTTTCATCACATCACACCTGGAAAGGGCCCCTAGTGGGTCTTTCAGGGGGCCAGCAATGTCTTTGAGTAAGCAATAAGTAGTAATAAGTAAGCTTGGAAACATATAAATCAGATGTCCCAAAAATGTATACATACATGGTATTTATAAATCTATTGTTCATGACTGTTCTCAAAACTCATCCACTGCTGCAACTTCGTTAATCCACTCAGATTACTGTTTATAATGTTTATTTAGTCATTAATACTGTTCTTTACCGTCTTCAAATGCTCTCACAATAACACCTGAGCACCTTAACTGTTTTTTGTACCTTAACTGTCTTTTGCACCTGAACTGTTTTTGCACCTTAAATTTTTTGCATGCTAACTGATTTTGCATTTTGATGGTTTTTGCATTTTAACTGTTTTTGCACTTTGACTGGTTTTGTACTTTGACCATTTTTGCACGTTAGCTATTTTTGCACTTTGACTGTTTTTGTACCGTAACTGTTTTTGTACTTTAGTTGTTTTTGCACCTTATCTGTTTTTGCGCTTAAAGTGTTTTGCACCTTAACTGTTTTTGCACTTGAAGTGTTTCTTGCACTTTGACTGTTTTTGTACTGTAACTGTTTTTGTACTTTAGTTGTTTTTGCCCTTATCTGTTTTTGCACTTACACTGTTTTGCACCTTAACTATTTTTGCACTTGAAGTGTTTCTTGCACCTTTGCTGTTTTTGCACCACAACTGTCCACTCATTTCAAATAGAACATCTAGCCTTTAATGTAACAATACAATTTCTCATCACTGTAAAATGTGCTGATATCTAAATGTAAATAGGAATATTTTATTTGTATATTTTATTTGGCAACACTGTAAATGCTGCTTGTTTACTGGGATTGCTGAATACAAACTTCCATTGTATTCGTTTGTACAACGGCAACAAAAAATCATGCATATGCATATGTGACAAGCCTTCATGCTTCCCTCGTTTGAATCAGTGCTGCCACTTCCCACCATTACGAGCAGCACAGAGCATATTGCTAAAAACATTAAGAATGGGGCCTTTAATCCATCTCAATAGCTGCCTATAGTATAAAAAAGACCAATTAAATTTGATAGTGGGGCCTTTGAATTACACACAATAATAACCACCAATGGAAGCATTCAGCCTGAACTGTATTGCATCCATCGCCCTCTGCTTTATGGTGTATGGAGCCTTCAGCGCACGTCCATCTGCTGCTAAATACCACACAGACACCGCCATAAATACTGATCCGTGTGAGAGCCCTTCTTCCTCTCCTCTGCCGTCACGTCACCTCTCAGCGTTCATCATCTCCTCTCCATCTCTCCGGCTCCATCTGAGCGTGTGGAGGCGGGGAGCGAGCGGCTGTCCACGGTGCTGATGGGAGGACTGATGATGCTCTCCGGCTCCGTGCAGCCGCTACTGCGCATGTTGCATGACAGGTACACGCAAGCCTCCATCTTGGGCTTCCCGAGCTGAGGCGAAAGGGCAGCAGCCATATACACACTGAGCCCTAAATAACAACAAACGGGGCGCGGCGGCGGAAGAAGAAAAGAAAATTGGCAAATTGCCGAGATGTAACTTTTTTTTTTTTTTTTGCTCCGTTCAACAACTGCCTCCATAGCGACAGGAGCGCGCGAGCAGCATGGAAACGAAAGACAGCGGCTGGTCTAAGAGGCTCTGGTAACGATACTGTGTTGTCAGCTCAACTGGGTCCACTTTTATGAAGAATTGGCGGGTGACACAGCTCGGAGGTAAGTGGAGCTCTGTCAGGTATGTTTTGATGAACGACCTTCCTGTTTTCTATTTTTGTATCGCGCGTAACCAGCGCTAAAAATGGCACGCTTGCGCTCATATGTTGTGGCATCTTCTTCCTGCATCCCCCCCGTCATGGTGGTCGCTGCTTGGCGTGTTTTTCCCACTCCAAACCCTCGGCTGCTGCTCTCCCGGGCTCAGGCTGGAGCTGTGGGCGAGTGTCAGGCTTTGTTACTTACTTTTCTGTTGTTGGGAGCAGACACAAGGCAGCCACAGGTTGTGAGAGCCCCGGTCGTCTGCTGTTTGGCACTGGTTCCCCATAAAAATGGAGATTGGAGAAGAAGAGGGCAGGCCTTTTCTGGAGGGTTAAAGCATTTCTGAGCATAGATAAAGACTTGAGACGGTTTGTGTGTTGTAAAGAGGGAAATAATTAAATGTATAGTTGTATGTTTACACCATGATACCTTAGCATTGCCATGACTATAGAGGTGGGCATATGGACCATGGACTATGTTGTTGTGGCTGGCCAACATGGTGATACACTTTGCTGTACATAGCTTCATATTAGGGGTGTTCAAACTGTGGCTTGGGAGCTATATGCGGCCCCTGAAACAGTTGAATAAATAGACATTTCAATGACAGGAGCAAATACCATCAATTATTCACATTTTCTGCCATATTTACTTTGTCACAAGGTGTCATTTACAAAGTATATTTCAATATTCATCTTCAAGCACCAACACTGTTGCAGTTTACTCTTGTTTTGTGTCTGACAGTGAAGATAAGCCATCAGTGTTTTCCATCATTCTCGCTCTGACTAGGTGTGAATTCAGTGATAGCCCGGAGATACAAGGGCCCCTTGACAGGTGATAACCTACCCCTAAACCTTAAAGCTTTAACTTTAATACACTAAAAGTGAGGAGCAGCAAGTGGCTCAGTTGCCAATGTATTCCTCTTTATGCGGACCTTGATGTAAAAAGTTTGGACGCCCATGCTTTATGTTTTTATTTAAAGAAATAACCAAGGTTTGTCCAAATAGTATCAGGCTATTAAATGTACATAAATAAGATAATCAAGTGTGAAGGTCCATGATCCCAATCATTGGGAATGTTAATGTTTTATTCCTACACCGTCTAAGTGATATAAAACACTGGCATCACATTTGTACGTTGAGGTTGTCCAAAATGTCTTTATTCTTAGAAATGTGAATTAAAAAAAATGAAATTTGATAATATGAGAATGCAGACTCAGTGATCTTCATTCATATCTGAACTAAAATGGGGCACTTCCTCTCCATGCTGTAGCTCTGTTTCTCAGCATTGATCAGTGTCTTTCTGTTGCATGGTCTCCCTGTGCCTGTGTAGTTTCTCACAGGGCACTCCCGTTTCCCTCAACACACCAAAAATATGCTTGTTAGGTTTGGCGACTAAAAGGATCTTATGTACGAATGTGACCATGAATGCTCTCTATAGCTCCATAGAGCAGTTCTGCTCAGTTTGGCTTGGTATAGCACACAGTTACTGTAAAAGGTACACACAGAAATGACCTGGGCTGACCCACGCATATCAAACCAACCCCAAAGGGTGGCGCTAAAAGTGCTGCTGTCTATTGATTGATCTCAAATATTGTCAATCCTTATGTGGAAGCAGCGAAAACGAAAGCATCAAAACACAAACCTCACCATGTTCATATAAACCGTGGATAAACACCAATACTGATATATGGAATAACTGAAAAGAGTTTCTTCTGGGGATTACGTCTACATTATAAAAACAGATGCATGATATTAGTGGCATGATGTTGGTATCTGCAGATATTGGTCTAAAATGTGCAATGTCGGTTTTGGAAGATATCAGTATTTCTGCCAATATGTACAATATTTTGGCCCTTCCTATTAGCCATGGTCACATATATTGGTTGTAAAATCCACAGAATATAGGAATGTAGTACAATACTTCACTCCGACATTCCTGGATATTCACACTTTACCAACAATTATGTCATCTATTAGAGAAGAAAACTTGTTTTTTCTTGGTCCACATCAATTTATAGCATTTACACTGTCACAATGACAGGAACAGACCAATTTTTGTAAAGAAGAAAGACCTCACTCTTGCCAAAAAGCATCTGTACTAGTATCAAGATTGATAAGTTTGGAATTATCCGCACATAAGATATCTGCAAATTCTACTAACATGCATCCCTGATTACATATAAATGTATTTGCTACAGTAAAACAAGCTATTTTGCCCTTTAAAGAACCTCAAACATTTGTTTATTGATTTGCAGATAAAGATTCAGCCCTGTTTTTGCTGCTTATAATGATTAAACCTAGTGTTCATGCTTAAGTTTAGAATTAATGTGCAAAAAAACCTGATGCTGAGAGAAAAGACAAATATATAAGTAGGAATTTGATCTCTGCTAAAACCAGTGTTCAGCAGTTAAAGCATGTAAGTGCCTATAATTACAACACACAGATAATATTGTGTGTCCCTAACTGTATCATTTGTAGGCACCTGATATCTGAGTATGAAAATATTGAACTTTTAATGAACCTGATATCTTATAGTGTGTTTTTCCACATTCAGAACACAAAAACATACACCCAACAATTATTTCCTTTCAGCAGTGTTTTTCCCATAGAGCTTCATTCTGGTGAATAATCTATAAATGCACAGCAGCCATAGGAAGCTATATGTGCACAGCAGAATTGCTTATTGACCTTCCACCCATGGGGCACACTTCCTTTAAAGCTGCTTGAGTCACCATCAGCCAGCTGCGTAACAAAGCCTCTGCAGCTCCAACATCTCCGGCAGTAAAACACGACGCAGGCCAATGTTCTTCAGTGGTGGCAAAGAGTCGAGTCAGGAAGTGTCAAGGTCAATAGAGATCCCGGAGCAGGGAAATATAGTTCTTTTTTTGTCTCAGCTGAGCCCACATTTCTCTGCACAGAGATCAGGTTAAAAAGGGCGTGCATGATGTTCCTCTTAAAGTTTTAAGAGGGACATTTTAAAAGTGAGCACAGATAAGTGCAGACTGCTGTGAGATTTAGTACACCACCACAGTTTTTAGCAGTTCACTTAAATCTTCTTTCTTTTGTTTTTAAGGCTAAACAAAAGAAAATGTGACAAAGTATAGCTTTCTAAGACGTCATCATAAGGTGAGGCATCATGGTACATTCATACACTCTGATGATAGTTCAACTGATTAAAGGGATGTTTAAAGGCGGATATCTATGCTGATGTCTTTGCTGTACTTATATTTCTGATCTGCATTGTAATCAGCTAATACAAGTATCATACCCATAATATAGTGCACCTCTATTTTTAACAATTCATTTCCTTTTTTTGTTTTAGCTAAAATGGCAGGATGGCACTGTCTTCAACAGTTTGGACAAGACGCGGGCAGCTGGCAGCCTGGAGGTCAAAGTTACAGTGTAAAAGTACAAAGCAAATACTTTTACACTGCCTGGCCAAAAAAAAGTCGACAACACAAAAAGAGGTCTCACACTCTCATCTGTTGTTGGACCACCTTTAGCTTTGATTACAGCACCCATTCACTGTTGCATTGTTTTGATAAGCTTCTGCAACGTCTCAAGATTTATTTCCATCCAGTGTTGTGTTCATTTTTCCCAAACATCTTGTATTGATGATGGGAGAGGACGGGGGATTCTCAATTGGGTTAAGATCTGGACTCTGTGGTGGCCAATCCATGTGTGAAAATGATGTTTCATGCTCCCCTGAACCACTCTTTCACAATTTGAGCCCGATAAATCCCGTTACTGTCATCTTGGAATATGCCCGTGCCATTAGGGAAGAAAAAAATCCACTGATGGAATAACCTGTTCGTTCAGTATTTTGAGGTTGTCAGCTGACCTCATTCTTTGGGCTGTAATGTTGCTGAACCTCGACCTGACCAACTGCAGCAGCCCCAGATCATAGCACTGCCCCCCCAGACTTGTACTGTAGGCACTAGGCATGATGGGTGCATCACTTCACCCGCCTCTGTTCTTACCCTGATGCTCCCATCACTCCGGAACAGAGTAAATCTGGACTCATCAGACCACATGACCTTCTTCCAATGATTTGACTCTTCTTAAACAGACTAAAATCTTTTCCACAACCTCTTCATATAATGCCTGAGCATCACATGCTACAATCACAATGCATGTGCTGCCAGCCTGTCGGTGCTTCTCGCTTACATGAAGTGTTGAAGTGAAAAAAAAAGTGCTATGATTTTTCTGAGTCTTGTTGTCTCAAGTCCAGTTGAGTCTGGAGTCATTGTCTCCAAGTCCGAGTCCCGATTCTTTACCTCGCGAGTCCGAGTTGAGTCACAAGTTGTCAAATTAGCGACTTGAGACGACTCCAGTCAAGTCCCTATAATTCTAGTCCAATTATCTGGTGGATAATGATATTTCTGGTCAAGAGCACTTAAAATTGGACTTTTTTGTTTCAGTATTACAGTATATCTTTCAAAGAACAGAGGTAAAACAAGGAAAACAGCATGACACAGTTGTGAAATACTGCAGCACTGTACATACATGTACTATAAGTTGTGTTAAAAGTGGAAATATCCAGCAATGATAAAAGTATTTAAGCAGAAAAAATGTCTTCGCTGACATTTCAGTTATAGACTCATCCTATGTTTCTTCATCATTCTCCCTGACAGGGAGAGCAGAGTACAATATCAGTGATGGAAGATGTCATGTAGAAAAATGGTGCGGGGAGGATGGGAATTACAGGTCACGTAAGAAACAAGTTGGTTAGCTGCCAAGTCAAACATCCCCCTTCACTCCAGCTGCTGCCACATGATATGTCTTGGTCAGTGCTGATGTTGCATGTTGGCCGCTTTTGTCCTTCGAAGTGGAAACACTGACCAATCTCCCCTCATTCTGCCGGATTATTCAAAAATTGATTAAACAATGTTGACTTAGGTGTTTGCATGGAGACAAAAGGCGCCGAGCGGGGCGGTTGGAAACGATTTCCAGTGGAGAAAATGATGATCAATGCGTAGGCGAAGAGCAGTCAGAGAGGTACTGAGCCAAGGCGAGGAGACAGGGAGAGGGAGAGCGTCCCGTCTAGACAATAAAATGCCTCAGTTAATAAACGGTCCTGCTGCCGGCAGGGCAGGCAGGACGGGGCTGTCTGCTCTGCTGAGGGTCTGTGTCTCTGTGCAACGAAAGGGCAACACTTTTTCTTAGTGTGGGATGAATCACGCAGGTATCACAGCAGCTGGCTGATTAATGGCGCCTATCAGGACATGTAAAAATGCTGCGGCTGAGCACAGAAGAGCTCATTTATACAAGTATTGTTGTGCTACTGTTGGACCTTTAATGTACCAGCATGAGATTTATGATAAAACACAAACTCACATTATCACCTGAATGTTTTTGTTTGTTTTGTGAGAAACAAACTGACCTAAAACATACATCAAGTTGCTTTATATATCTTATAAGATCACGATAAACAATTTAAGACATACAATCAGCCTGTTGTTGCAGTGTTATGGATATTTTGCATCTAGAGGTGAGAAATATGTCTAGATTTTAAGATACATCAATATACTATTGACATATGGAGTATGACAATATTTCACACAGAAAGAACATCAAACTTTACTGCTAACTTTATCTGACTGTTACTAGGAGCAGGGATGAATTCATTGATAAATGCCAAAAAAAAATAGATACCAGGCCTAATGCTCAGTAAAATGACTGAAGTTCTTTTTCAAGACTTGCCCTCTCCACAAAGTGATCCTCTTCAAGGTTTATTTACCAACGTTGTTGGTCAATAGCACAAGCTCTGTACTTAAAAATGGACTTATTTCTTTAGTGTAACAGTATATTTTTTTGGGGGAACAGATGTAAAACAAGGTCTGTGTGGCCAATATGTCAGCTGTAAATATCTGCAAACATTTCAATATCTGCTGCTATTGATATCAAACCAATAATTTCATGCATCCCTCTTTGTAACTGTTTCTAGGTTGGACAGAATTTGTTGTTGCTGGCTTTTCTCCCAGTAGAAACAGTTGAAATGAACTCACTTTTGACTGACTTTTGTTGTTATAGCTGAACATTTGTCCAAAGTTAAAGAATAAAGACAAAACTATTGTGCGATGTATGACACAAATTCAAAATCTTTTTTAATCTGTTGCAATATTTAGCAACAAAATAATAGTGGTGAGTGACCTTGGTGATGTCATCAAACATCGACAACATGCTTTATTATTTCCATTAAATATTACTAGGACACTAAATTTTGTCAGTAATAAACTTTTTTCCCTTACCTTTAAGAGTAGGTAGGTTTTCTCTCTGTTTTAAAATGTTAAAGTAAAAAAAATTAAATTATACCTCCACTTCAGTGCATTAAAATAGACACTGCCAACAGTGTCTGACTGCAGTAACCCGGCGACAGCCACTTTGGGAAGGGGCTTTCTTAACTCTGATTGGTTGGTTGGTCATTGGACCAATCAGAGAGCCGACAAGAGTCAACTGACAACAAGAATGTTTAAAAATGATTTTTCAAAATGGGGAATTATCCTAAGTGTGGTTTTACTCTAGGTGGCACGGTGGTCAAGCAGGTAGCATGTGTGCCTCACAGCAAGAAGGTTGCTGGAGTTTGCATGCACTCCCCTTCTCTAAGTTAAATGGTGGGTGGATCCGAATAGTCCTTCCTAAGTCCTTTCCTATCCACTTTACCTTAACCCCGATAAAAAATGTCAAGAGAAGAAAAGAGAAAAATCACATATTGTGCCCCATATTGAGACATAATTTTTGGACTATATTGCTTAGGCCTTGTAAACTAACAAAAAAAATCACATTTCTTCTGGCATCTGTGTAAACTGTTGTTCCTACATCATAAAAGCAAACAGAGATCAAAATACATATTTAATTAAACTATCTTAAGCCTTGAAAAGAAGCACCTTTTAACAATATTAAATGTTTTATTCTGCATCATCTAGACTTAGGTAGAGGGTATTAGAGTCAGATTTATTTCAGCCTTCACTTTGAGGTCACATTCACTCGACAAGCCCTGGTTGACCGTTGTTATTAGACTGCAGGTTGGTGTATGCTCAGACTTGCCACCCTGTCAGCCTGATTCATTGAAATTTATGCATTTCTCCTATATGACTCAGAGCAAATGGAAAAAGGTTGTTGTGTCAGGAACACGAGGGGCAAAGTCACAGTGTTAAGGAAAAAGATAAAATGTTCTTCTTCTCCCGCTGAGGGCAGAGCTTAAGTAGCCACTCTTTTCTTCCCTCATATGCAAATGAAAGCTTAGATTTGTTGAATATTACGAGAAAGCAGTTCAGTTTGGGTTATTGAATTGCAAACCTTTAAGCCTGGGTAATTTAAATGCTTCAGTCCGTTCTCTTTGTTTAAACTGTTTGTTTTTATGCCCTCCACAGGCTTGACTCACACCAGAATGGGAATTAAGACGCTCGCCATCTTCCTCCTCATCCTCTCTCTCAGTGTGGAGGGGGCATCTGCCAAAGAAAAGGGAACCAAGAAGGGGAAGAAGAAAGGGAAGCAGGTGTACTGTCCATCGTGAGTATGGGAGATGCAGCTTGGGCTGTGATGTGGGGCAAAAGAGACATGATAGATGCAGCAAAGTCATCACTTTTCATACAAGAGGATAATGCCAACATTTTATTGCGTGTTTTCCACTTTCAGGGTGGATTTCAGCTCTGAGGAATTTCAACCATCTGAAATATGTGGCTGCTTTTCTCATAAAGTTAAATTTAGCGCAAGTTTGACTTATTTCAAGCGCTCTCCTTCAGCCGTGCAGTGTGGCACTATAAAAGTGAAGGACTCACAGGAGACAGAGTTTTAGAAAATAGGGGAAATCGATGCAGCAGAGGATGTGATATTCAGAATTTAAGACCCTGTTGTCAGGCTTAAAAACTGTCATTGCCTAAAGATCCGTCTTTTTTTTCCAGCAGAGTCTACTTGCATGTGAAGAATTTCACTTAAAAAAGGCTCAAAGCCCTGGTTGGTGCTGAAGATGCTCTCAGCCTTGAGAGACCGTGCTTATCCTAAAAGAGGATGGTATAAAGCAGAAGAATAGTATTTACTCTGAACGTTCTGAACGAGTGGTCAGAGTTTGTCAGTAGTGTCATTTGGATGAAGTGGAAACTGTGCCCCATCTTTTGTACCATGGAGAATATTTACCATGTTTTCTGGAGAGTTTGTTTGTCTGTCTGTCTGTGAACAAAATATCTCAAAAAGTTATGGATGGATTTTGGTGAAATTTTCAGGAAATGTTCAGCATGGAAAAAGGAAGAAGTGATTCAATTTTGGTGTTGATCCGGATCAGCGTCTGGATCCAGGAATTGTTCAAAGGATTCTTTATCATTGGGAGATAGGGAACTGTTGTGCTTGGCGGAGGTCTGTGCTCTCCGAGTGCTTTTCTAGTATAATTTGGGGGGTGTTTGCTTAAGGAATTGTGCATCTTAATTTGAACTATTTACTCTTTAGGATCAATATTTTGATAATTTGTCTCAAAATGGTGAATTAGAAGACAAGACAACCCTTTTTCTATTTCCTTTAATTGTCTTTCTCTCTTCTATGACAAACATGACAATTTTTAAGTTTCCTTGAATTTTTTGAAGGCATGGATAAAATGAAACATGCATAACACTTTACTGAATGCTAGTTATATACAGTACATTTACAGAAAGAAATTTAACTTTTGTGTGAAATGCAGTCAACTTTGGCAGCTGGCAGAGCATCTCAGTTACAATACCAGAATTGACAACAGTGAACCTGCTCTATATGAATATATCAATACATAAAGAGAGCAGCTCTGATTGAATCCCACTGCCATGAAGCTAAGGCAGCTGTGATTGGCTGTCCCTCTTAACTCATCAAACCTTTCCACGCAGCCAAAGTAGCTGACCAAATCAGGTCTGATTGGTTTAAGTCTCTGTCAAACATTTTTGTCTAGTTTTGTGTCTGTTGACGAAAATGTCAGTTAATTTAGTTTTAGTTTCTGTCCACGTGCTCTTGTTTTTTTTATCAGTTACTGTCTCGTATTTGTTGGGGGATAAAAAGTTTTTGAAGAACACTATGACAAAAATAATTAGTCAACAAAATCAACACTGAGGAAGAGTTGTAATAATAGCATGAACTAAAATTTAAAGAGTCTAATTCAGTCCACTTTTGTATATTACTCTTATTAAAATAAAATGAAAACAAATTAGTTATTAATATGGTATTGTTTTTTTATTTTTTAATGCAATTTTTGGGCATTTTGTGCAGGAGAGGGACTGTGGATAGGCTTGTGAAAGGAGGTGAGAGAGTAGGGGAAGACTCTGCAAACTGGCCACAGGCTGGATTCAAACGCGGACCGGCAGAAGCATGTGCATGGGATGTGCATGGTTGCTAACCACTCCGCCAAACTGGAGCCCCTTTTCTTAATTTTTTGCTTAATATGGAGAAAACCACTGAAATCGCAAAATGAGTTTGAAAAAAAATGTGAAAAAAATGGAGATCATTTCTATTTGGCCGTATCACCCAAAACTACATTTGACCAAATCAAGTCACCAGCTACTTTAAGGAGAGGGTAATCAAGTCTGCTATGAAAGTGTTGCCACAAAAAACAGAAGCATGTAGAGGTAACATGGCATCATTTTGCTTTGAAAAAAAGAAAGCATTATTTGATACTGCCGTGGCTATGACTAGCATTCATGGTACGGCTCTTTCCTGGATGTCACAAGCTATCAAACAAAGTGTCCCCTTGTCCAGGAAGAGTTACATGAAGACTTCGGCTCTCATACCAATGAAAAGCCAAAAAGAGGTCATACAGTGTGGGCACGTTCTTCAAGATAAAGCCCAGCATGTGTACATTAATATGCCCTGACATGCCTCTGAACTGTGCATTGTCTCTGCAGAGGTTCATCCTCGGTCTCCTTAAATGGTAACAATCAGCTCCACAATGAAACTTCCTGAAACCAGGCAGAAACTGTTTGATGTAGTTTAAGTATTGGCAAGTGTAAGCTCTATGACATGTTTCGTGTGTGGTGCTGCGGATGTCTTTGTGGATCAAGGAAACCACTTGGTTCCAGTTTAGCTGTTTGTGCTCGAGGTTGTCAGAAGGGTCTGGCGAAAGAGAGAAAAAAAGAGGTTTAGTGGAGGAGAATTATGTGTTCACTTTGATCAGAGGAACCGCAGAACGTACACACACTGCGCTACATTCCTGCAGAGCACTTAGACTCATCCTCGGTGCATGATAAAGTTTACATAATGATATGTAAAGTGCTTTGAGAGGGGGAAATTCTCTGGCAGAAGAATTCAGTGCCACCCACGAGGAGGCTCTCTGTTTCTCCTTTCTCTCCTGCCAGATACCGGTTTCCTCTTTCCCTCGCTCTGTCCCATTGTTTTTTCATCAGTCAACCTCAAACAACAAATGCTGTCTGGCAGAATGCCTCTGAAAGCCAGCACTTTGTGTTATGGTGGTAATTTTCAGTAGACAGATGCTTTTTGCCATGTTGCAGGACACTTCAAATGGGAATGTTAATAAAGAGGGGAAGTACACTGGGAACAATACACCAATTCTGAAATACTCCTCACCACCCACAAGGCAGAATAACTGGTTTTAGTTTTTAAGGGATTTATGTCAAAGCCACCAAGACAAAGCTACTGTTGGAAAACTGAATCTGGTTTTTCACTGATTTCTGTTTAAGTTGCAAAAAAAGATAGCTTTCTCTCTTCTACCTGGATGTAAACAAGCACACTAATAAGAAAGCACCTCATAAGACCAGCTTATTTAGAACTATTCATGGTATACACTGTGACAGGTTTTTAAAATGATGTCACATCAAACAGGTTATAGACCATGGGAGACGTTAACCTTCAAGCTTGGTTAAAGTTTGGCATTGTTAGTACTAGGGCTGTCACTTTTCCAAGAAAATCAAAGTTGACTGGTTTTCAAGCATGCATGCTGATAACCAAATAGTAGATCATTTTACAATTTAGCTGCCTGAGGCCAAACCAGTGGGCTGCATGTCATTGCATATGACTCTTGCATTCTTGCCCAAGAGGACGTGCTCACACAAGACTGAGCACAGTTTGGTGAAAGGTGTCGAGGGTGTTGTGGATGAGGAGTAACCAGCTCCTTTGTGCAATATTGGCACCGAGCTCCAGGTGCAGAATTGTTTATTGTCAACACAAATGCATTTTGCAGTTTGAGTATGGATTTCTTCCCCCTTGCTTGAACAGATATTTGAATATTGGGTATTGGGAGACAGCCCTAGATAATATATCTGTTTTTTGCAAAACCAATTGTCCTTGGTTGCTCCTCAGGCCATTTCAATCAATCCATCAATCAATCAATCAATCTTTATTTGTATAACACCAATTCATAACAAGTGTTATCTCAAGACACTTTACAATAGAGCATAAAGCTCTTAATTTTATGGATACACATATATGCATAGATACTTATGTACATATAAAGCTATACATATACATATATATACAAATATATACATCCAACACCCAAAATGAATCCATATGGCCAATCATGAATCCCTCCATCATGGCGGCAAGAAAAAAACCTTCTGGTAAGCAGCAGGAAACTAATTGTGTTCAAACACCTAACCAGTCAACTTGTCTGAGTTTTTTTTTCGTGAAATCTACTAAGAAAATAAAAAAAATGTAGAACAACAACTTCTATAATTAAACTTTCAATTCACTCAATTCAAGACAAACATAATGATTTTCTTTGCATTGTTAAAGTGACAATTCTATGTCATTGCATATGACTCTTGCATTCTTGCCCAAGAGGACGTGGTCACACAAGACTGTGCACAGTTTGGTGAAAGGTGTGGAGGGTGTTGTGGACTTAACTTGATAGCTTTGTCTTAACTTGATAGCTTTGTCACATGTTATCTGTTTGAAGGGCTAGGGGGCAAAGCAAGTTTAGCTAGTGTTAACCATCACATTTAATAGTGGCACATGCCTTTATTTTATGACTTTAAAAGGATGCCCATGTCCATCTCATGAAACAAATAGAGGTAGTCGGAAAACACTATCACAGTGAAGGCTATTCTAATATTTTAAGCCCTTATTCCCAAAAATGTGGCAGAATCTCTCCTCTTGTGCAGTATCAACAAATCCTTTAAAAAAGTTATTGGTCACCATCAACATCTGTTCCCTTCTTCCTTGTGCCATGAACAAAATTCCCTGAAAACTCTATCAGATTTCATTAAGGACTTATTTTTGAAAATGTGTCAAATCTTTTAGGATATTCCTGGACCTGCATCCGGGTGCAGATTGCACCAAAATCCAGTCAGTTTTCTCTTTGTGACGAACAAACAAACAAAAAAAGGTGCAATTAAGAGCAAAGAATCCTTACAAGCATCCCTAGACAGCATAACAAAGTAAAGCACAACACAAACCTGTTCATATGCCATACAAAACAACAACACTATAAACCAAGCAATATAAAAAGGGATAATGAGAACCCAAGGTATCAACATTAAAGTAGGCCACAGGCTTCGTAGTTCGCTCCATTTATTATAAATGTTAGCCAAAGTCGAAGCATTTGTTTTAGAAGTTTGATATAACGTCCTTCATATGGCTGACAGGACAAGTTAACATCTACACTCCTGATCTAAAAACACTACAGTGTAAGAACACAACACGTTTCATTTCTTTGACGAGTCCTTCACGGTTCAAATGTTGGAGCTAATTCACTCGCTGACTGTTTGTTCTCGTAGGTTAGAGTTTAATCAAAGAGCAGAAGTGGACTTACTGTACATCTGCACTGTTCATGTGCCAGGAATTTGACCTGCTAATATAATCGTGCCTACAGTTGCCTCTCTGCCTTTTTTCTTTCTTCTTCTCCTGCAGACAGCTGTCATCTGAGGATCTGGCGCGAGTCCCTGCAAATTCAACCAGTAACATCTTGAACAGGTTACTGATCAGCTATGATCCCAGAATAAGACCGAACTTCAAAGGCAAGTCTCTCTCTCTCTTCATCTGTCTCTGTCGATTTTTAATTTACATTTGTGCCGCGGTGCTGTCATGCTAATTAAGGAGCAAGTAAACCATGAGTATGCACCTCCAGATTTATTTCACAAAGATGGTGCCGGGGCAGGTATATGCATTAATGTGGCTTTAGACATAAATGAAAATTAATGTCTTATGTATGCACATGCAGGGTCTGCACACAAAAGATGAGCTACAACATAGTTACAACAAAAGGCAGATGTTCTCAAACTGACTGTCTTTACTGCAAGACAGTGTAACAAAGAGCTGATCAACGCTTAGGCTGACCATAAAATCTATGACTAAAACCCTTTGAGTATCAAATCAGTGGTGTTTAGTTGGAAATGTTTGTGTTTCAGCAAAGTCTTGAGTGAAACGCATTTTACTAATGTTTAGTATTTTGATTTATATATACTGAGTTCCTTTCAATGCCAGTATGGACTATGCAAATTATCCTTGATAGCTGCACACAAACCTAGCCTGTAAAACTGAAGATTTGGCATTTTCGGATCAAAATCGCAATTTCAGGAAACGCAATCATGTGATTCCAAAAGCTGCAGTTTCTTTGCAGCGCTCCTGTTTGACCAACAATCTGTTGTGTCGACTATTTGACAGATTTGCAGGCAATTTGCATTTGAGCATGTCTCCAAAATGAACGGCTTACTCACAAATGCAAATTGGGTCTTAATTTTCACTTAAAGAGCAGTTCAAAAGAGTCGACTTATTCACGAACGTCACATCTCCAGCATGGAAGTGCTGGTAAGCAAGTCAACAACACAAAGCCTCTGTCTAGAAGTAGAAGCTGGAGTATCTCTTAAATAATGAAAATTGATGATTTATCATCAATATTAGATGATGCTGAATAATGTGGCAATTAGATCGTTTCCTGAAATCATTCAGCCCTACTAGCCTGTATGAATTTAATATTATTTCTTGTTTTAGACTCAGTACATCATAGGTGTACCAAAGTGTCTATTATGGGGAATTCTAAATGGTAAATGGACTTGAACTTAGGATTGTGCTTTTACATGCATTAATGCTTACTTTACCTGACTACTCAAAGCACAAGTTATACTCACCCCTTTCACACCGCATTCAGACACTGATGCTTCAAGTAGCAATGTAACATTTCTCCAAGGTAGCAAACCAAATGAATTCACTTTGATACAAATTTACAAACCACAAGCTTTATTCATTCATCTAAGTCTTTTATCAATAACTTCATGGATTCCTGTGGATTTTCTGTGTAGAAAAATGTAGGCTTTGCACATCTTTTGGGGTAATAATGTCAAACATATGTCAAAAGTGTAATGTTGCTGGGTAAATTCTTCAGCAGGTTTCTGGTGTTTCCAAACCTTTTTAAAATCACACAGACATACACTGGGGGTGGTGCTGTTGGCGTCATTGTGTAAAAGAGTTATATCACACTTTGACTGCTCCCGTCACGTTAGCCATAACTACATGTAACCTCTTTGTTTTTGTTAGAGCTGACTGCCTCTAATGAGAGCATGACCTCCTTTATTTTCATGCATGTAGCACTTCTCGTAAAGAACTGATGAGGGAATTGTTAGGCAACAAAACAAATGGTATTGATTCCTTCAGGTATTTGTTATCAGTTCTGTATGGGAATTGTGTTTCAAGTCTCATCCCTGTACATGATATTTGCAACCATGCAGTGTAGCTTGATCCCCTAATTCACTCCTTGTAATCCAACAAAAGCATCTTACTGAGCTCAAATCTCAGAAAATGCTTAAAGCCCAGAAGGTGTCCGCTGAAGCAGAAGAAGTTGGAGGTATGAGTGTGACAGCAGGGTGTAACTATTTATACACTGATTAGCATAGATGCTATTTCTTTAAGTAAAAAACAAAACACAACATTGAAATCACTTTAAAAATTTTTTTTTGCCCCATTCCCTACATTTGTTCTATGAAGTGTTTAACATTTTTCACTTTGAACTGCAGCAGTGGCACCTGTCGCCTGCAACATCTGACCTGACCTGTAATAAATATGATTGCTCATTTGCACTTTTTTTAGTTACCCTGATGGACTAGCAAAACATATGAACTATCCATCTGATGTGTCAAGTTATGATATTGTATATTTGCTGATATTTCTGAGCTCAACATCCCCTGTGCTGACACCAGTAGCAATACTTTTGTGAAGAGTGCGCAGTGTCTTTTCTACTAAAATCAACATTTTCTTTTACTGTGACTAATCTGGGTTACAAACTGATGTTAAAAAATGTCCTTATCTTTTAGATAAAACTCCTGACATTTTAAAACATTTGCTTACAGTAAACCAAAGGTTATGATGCATTCATACATTTTGACGATGTGTCTACTGTTATATTGGATATATCGTACATTTGGTCAACATGTATGGTTGATACATACACATCATATATTATATGCCATTGAGTATAGTGATTGATTAATTACAATTAAATAATTGCATTATTTGCTTAGAAATTTATTCGCTTGTTATTGATAAATAAACATCCCTAATTTATATGATATGCAACTTTTCCACCTCATATCTCACATTGCACATTTTTATTGTCATCCTTTCTGGAGTTGGGAAAAGTCCTCAGTTGATTTGAGTAATGATGTCAACAACTAATACTGAAGTACTTGAGTACTTCCCCCCTTTCCCACCTTGGTATTAACCAAAAGTAAACAACCCCTGCCTCTAAAGCCCACCACAGTTTCTTCCTTCTTTACTGTTCACCATCAGTCAGTCTTTACAGTGTGAGTGTCACACAGTAAAGGGTAACCATGCTCCAGCCTCACAGTCAAAGCCATAAAAATAACAAAGAGGGGTTTGCCAGCCTCTCTGTGTGCCTGACTGATGGTCTAACCAGTCTCCAGGTACCCCCTCAGTTAGTTTCCATCCTCTGGCACTTGGCAGCTGAGGCTGTAACCTGGGGCTCGATGTTTGATGTGTTTCTTGCAGAATGGACTCCCTCATCGGCAGCCGGCGACTGTTGTAGCGGCCAAACATCTGCTCTTGATTTCAGGGTGGGCTGAGCTCTCCGTCCATTAACATCCATGTCATAATCTCCCAAATTAACATCCTAAACGGTGCCTTGTGCATAACTCTGCCCAGGCCCATAAAACGCTGAGCAGCTTTTATAGCCCATATAGAGTTTAAGCTAACACCAGGAGCGTACCTTGAATATTTTTACGCTTGGTGTCACTAATGCATGGAATATGTGATCCATATGCGACCTCCATATTATGCACATTTATTTTGTGAAACGCTTGATAGTTTATCCCGTGAAACTCCTGAGCCCTCGGTAAACACCTCAAAGGGAATTATTTATTCTAAGCAGGTCGAGCTGACTGCGTTCATCAAGGGTTTTAAAAGTTTATGCAAAAGGCTGAGAGCAGAGAGATTTCAGATTTTATGTTTGCAGTGTCAGTTTAGCGGAGAAGATGGAAGAAGATTTTTATAACTTAGTGATGACTTTCACAAATCTTTGACAGGAACAAAATCTATTAAAACACAAGGAACAGTTTGAGGTACAGGGCTTTAGAGAGCAAAGTGACACAAACTACCACTCAATCCTAAATACAAGCAAAGTGTTACTGTTGCATCTCCAGCCAGAGCAACAGATAAGTCCTTTTAGCTCATGATTTGTGAGTCCTGTACATTTTTACGGTGTGTTACTTGTCGACCCCCTTAGCTTCAAGACCCATTTTAACAATCTTGTTAAGAAACTCAAACTGAAATTGGGATTTTTTTTTTTCAAAATTAATGTTTTTCTTTCGAGTCAAAAAAGCGTCGTCACTGCAACATTTAATTGATTTTAGATTACTGAGATTTGTTGTATATGACAGCCTCAGATCAATGTTTTCAAAGATCGACGCTGTGTATCAGGTTCATTACCAACTGTAGAGCCTTGACCATCATTGTGAACTATATTCTCGAGTGGGATGACCACCAGGAGACTGGGACATTGGTACACTTTTATTTTCAAGGCCATGCTTGGACTACTGCCGTCCTACATTTGTAAATTGATCACTCGGAGAAGTGTTGATTCCTATAGTTTGCGTTCAAATGATCACTTGTTGCTTTCAGTTCCGTTTGCCCGCACAGAGCTGGGAAAAAGGGCATTTGTATACTCTGCTCCTTCTGCCTGGAACATGTTGCAAAAAGACTGGAAATCAACTAAACTTGTTTCTTTAAATGCATTTCAATCCAGACTGAAAGCACTTGGGACAGTGTCCTCAAATTGTAACTGTTTTTTGTAATAATTGTTGATTGTAAATTGCCATAATTTTGCTTTGTAACTTTGCTGCCTCTTGGCCAGGACTCCCTTAAAAAAAGGTTCCTAATCTCAATGGGACCTTCCTGGTTAAATAAAGGTTAAATAAATAAAAATCTATTGTAAGAGCTGCACTGAACCACCAACATGAAGGTGTCTCTGTGGTTGTGGAGATGGCAGCAATGTCAGTTTTCTGTAATCAGAGTGGGCATCAGGGTACAGTTGGTTTAAAAATAGAGCTGCAACTATCGAGTATTTTTGGAATCGAGTACTCTGTCAATTATTTCCTCGAGTACTCTAACAAAATATATTTTTTGTTTTTAAACAAATAAATCAATTGTATACAATGCAACATGTTAGGGCTTTCAAAATGAGCAACCAAATGGCGTTTATATCTCAGAAAAGGGTTTTTATTATAACAACTTTCAAAGTTTAAACCAGTACTGGCAATACAATACTGATTTACAAAGCAGTAATATAATTCTGCAATTATATTTGTGAAGTGTGTTCTGGAGGGCATTGTGTAGTTTGGATTGAAATCCTTGATCATGTTCTTAAATCCTGTGTCCTCCACCATGGAAAGAGGACGCATGTCTGTGATGAGCATATTGAAAATGCTGTAATAGTAATAGTTGCAGCCCTAACGACGTGCTATCATGCTAAGTTACGTGCTAGGCTAACTCTGTTTGACATCAGACACACTGCACTGTGTTTTCTTTTCGTCCCTTCTTGTAGTGACCACACACTTGGGACACTCTCTGCCGTTTCTTCTGCGGACTCTCTTCTTTCTGTCCCTCTCTTTTCTCTCCCTTCATGATTGTATAAGCTGTGCAGCAGCAGCGGAGGTAGCAGGCGCGTTGTGCCACAGAAATTACCATCCGTGTCAAACACCGTGCACTGTATAGTAGCCCAGATATATATTTTATATGTATAATTATATATTAAACGAGGCTTCGAGGCACAAAATTTGATTCGAGGATATTTTGTAATCGAGTACTCGCGAATATTCGAGGAATCGTTTCAGCTCTATTTAAAAACCTTGACAGCATCACCAAAGTGTAGCGTTCACAAGCAAGAAATGAACATGAGAGTCACTTACTTGACCTTTGCTCTCAAAAATCAAATCAGTTCATATGTGAGTCACATTTGTGAGTCAGAGTGCACTCTAGCAAAACATGGGCTGACCCTCATGGCATTAAGACTTCATTTAGATATTGTGTTCACAAGTGACTAATGACCTTGTGGCCCTCTTAGCCTGATCATGAAGCTTTAGAGATTCTAAAAAAATCCAAACAGCTTTG
Organism: Scarus forsteni; assembly: GCA_036419115.1. Classification (NCBI taxonomy): domain Eukaryota; kingdom Metazoa; phylum Chordata; class Actinopteri; order Labriformes; family Labridae; genus Scarus; species Scarus forsteni. The sequence continues at coordinate 25,599,453 of JAZDUH010000383.1, forward strand.
AGAATATTTGTGCAAAGTTACCTACAGCATTATAAAGATATCACACTCTGGAAGGACTTTTGTTGATGAAGGGGGTGGCCAGTTAAAGTCCTTCTTGACCCATGCTCAGGAGGTCAAGAGGTTTGGGAGCTGTGGAGGAGCCAGCTGACCAGGGGCTCTGCTGCTGGTTTGGCAGAACTTGCTCATGCCACGAAAAAGGTTGGCATTCCTTACCTATGGAGCTTGGTAAAGTGTTTGCACCCCTGCGCCCCTAAACTTCATCACATGTAAACACCGACAAATGGAGAAGGTGCAGTGTTGCTGGTGGTGTCGAAGTGTCCTCAGGTATGATGTATGGAGAAGCATGTGCTCCCATACCTGACCTGACCTGACATCCAAAAGCATGACGAGAACATGAGGCCCACTAACCTGGCGTTTAGCCTTTGACCTATGGAATCTAAGCATTTGATCATTTGATCAAAAAACACAATTACTCCAACAAAATGCACAAATAGACAATTTAATCACAGAAAACTAAAGGTAATGCCAAGATGCCACTTACATAACCTACCTAAATCACAAGATATGACGAATGAAGAGTCAAACCAATCAGCACATTTACAGGCCTCACAAAAGCGAAGGGACAGTGCAAGTCATTAAGCTTTTGTGGCTACTTAGGTAGCTTGATTCCTGTCCTCCTAAACTAATCAAATCACAAAAAAAGAAAAAAAAATGGAGTACAGATAAATAGATAAAACAGCAAATGTATACACGATTTCGAAAATCAAACTACTAGAGCCTGTTAAATCCACTTTTGAACAGTTATGGGCATAAAAATCCTCTACCAATACTGTCAGTACCGTCTGAATCTGGCCTGAGTGTTGTACCTGGGTTTGATTGTGTTTTTTATGTTTCATGTTTTTACCTGCCTGCAAAGCAAAGTTCCTTTAGGGGACAATAAAGTGAAATTGAAGTTGAAATTGAAGTTGAACCAAATCACAGACAGCAAATTGGGTTGCTTATGCTAGCATTTACTAAAACATACAGATTTTTTTCCAGCCCTCTATCAACCTGTTACAAGTAACAGCAGTCATTTTACGCTGGTATATACTCTGTAAAACATGATTAGTTAATATTTTCTTTGTTTAAGTATCAGTCGAGGAATTGATTGAAAAATCACAATTTTAAAATAATGCAGTCTTCACCAGTATTGGATAAACCAAGTCTATATCAAACCCTACTGTTGGACTTGTAAGATAATAAAGCCTGCCCTCAAAATAAAAAAAAATGACAATCAAATGACAAAATGATCAACAAATACCTCAAAATAATCCCTGTTTTTTCACTTATAATCTTGAGAGTTGATGTACAGTTATTGCATATAAATTGTTAATAACTTGTAAAACAGGTAATTTAATACCACAACCATTTCCCTGGTTTTCACTGCAGGAATTCCCGTGGAAGACAGAGTGAACATTTTCATCAACAGTTTTGGCTCCATCCAAGAAACGACCATGGTAAGAATGAACCTCCTTCACCACTTTGTCTTGATGGTATTGGTAATCAATATCCAGGCCAATCAGAGGCAGAGGATCAGAGCTGAAAACTGCTTTCTCACACTACTTTTTGGAAGAAAGCGAGAGCGTGCTTTGTAGACGGTATCAGACCATTTAGCAGAGAATCATTATGAAGACTGGGTTTTTCATGCCCCATTTATCTGATGGCTTAATTGCTGATAAAGAAGTGCTGCTTGACTGTGAGAGAACTGATTAAATTCAAGGACGGCGGGGTCGACTCCTGATCGTTAGGAAACAACACAGAGAACACTTCCTCAGGTTTTGAAGATGCTAGGCTGTTTTTGTAAAGTTGGAGCAGATGGGCGGGGACAACACTTGTGTCTCTCAGTAAATATTATTAATTGTGTGACAAGATAATGAAAGCTAATGCAGAGTGACAGGGCCCAGAGCTTGATCTGATTCTGCCTCATTGACTCCTCCATGCAGCAGCTTTACAGGTGACCATCTGGAGAGTTGTATTTTATGACTTCTAAACTCTCAGACTGGAAATCACAACCGGACAAGACTGAACCATGTTTAGGGAAATCATTCATGTATTTTTTTGAAGCTGACAAGAAAATGAATGAACCACAAAAGCATTAAAAAAGCAAACATCTCCCTTTAGAATTGTTCAATCCATAAGTCTGATACTGGATTTGAATGATCTGATGATGACACGGCTTTGGCTTTGTGTGGTAGATTTTTCCCTTGTGGTGAATTGTGTTAATTGATGATGGTTTTCTGAAGTGTTCTTAAACCTACGTGGTAATATCCTTTAAAGAGTGATGTTGCTTTTTAAAGCATTTCAACCTGGACGGTAAAAGGTGATGGGCATTCAAACTGGTTGTAAGTCTCGCAGCTTTAGTCCAGATATCTCTCTGAACTCTACATTATGGACTGTAGGTGATGAGATCCTGAAATTCCTTTAAACTTTACAATGAAAAACATTGCTTTTCAAATTTTGTACAAATAATTTTTCTGTTTTAACAAAATCTCTATTACAAGACATCTGATACAAAAAGCTGTAATATTCTCTTTCTCTGTGAAACATTCCCCCTAAACTTTTGTAATTCTTATTAAACGGAATGTGAAACTGTCATAATGACATACTATGAGTTTTAATTAGTTTAACTTTGTGTGATCATCGTTTTATCACTCACTGGCAAACACAGAGCGTGGCCATCTTGTGAGCAAGGAGACGCAAAACATCTGTGCTGTGATTGGCCAAAGACATCAACATGTTGATTGTACTCTATGGCTGAACATGCTTTGGCAGATATTTATTAATTGTGCATGCCTGAAGCAAAAGGTGTTTCCTCATCCATTTTCAGAAAGAGAGAGAATTGTGTATTTGTTGTGAAAATACAGAAATTTCATTGATTTAAACTTTGAATTTAATTTTTGAGTTGTCTAAGAGAGTAAGGTTTGGACAAAATTTGGGCGTGTTATATTCAAGTACAGTGTTTTTCAGGCAAAAATTGTGAAAATGTGGGTGCGTGTTATAATCGAGTTGATGTTATAATCGAGAAAACAGTATTTGTTCACACGGTTGTTCACAAAGCGTTGAACCTTGCCCATTTTTTGGTTGTGAATGACTTAGCCTTTCCGGTATTCTCCTTTTGTACCCAGTCATGACACTAACCTGTTTTACCTGTTCACCTGTGGAATGTTCCAAACAGGTGTGTTTTGAGCACTAATCTACTTTCCCAGTGTTTTGTTTCCCCTGTCACAGCATTTTTTGTGGCTGACATCAAATTCAAAATGAGTAAATGATTACCAAAACCAATAAAGGGAATAGTATACAGTTTTTCTTCTTGGTGCATTCATCTAGATTTAGGTGAAAAAGCATTATGCAAACCATTATTTTATTTATGTTTTGCACAATGTCCCAACTTCAGCGGAATTGGGTTTTGTAGTTTACTGCAAGTCTGATTTAAAAGATAGTTATATGATGAAAAGTAGTGATGAGGAATAAAGACTATTTTTAAAAAAATTAAAACTGATAGGTCAATTTCAAACTGTATTTGTGACAGGCACTAGATAAAAGCATAGATTCAATAGGTAAAAGAAAGTGCTCTCAGAAGAGTTGTCTAAAAGTCTAACAAATCAATTCTACATTTATTTTATCAGGAAAACATCATCAAGACAAAGAAACTGAAACAATGAAAGGCACAAGAACATTGATCAAGAACAAACAAATAGGGGGGCGCCATTTTGAACGTGATGTCGAAATCACACACTTATTTACACACCAGCGCTGCATCCTGTAGACGCCATTGTGAAAGGGACACGAGTCAGTGTGAATGGGAGTCGATGATGGCAAAAGGTCCATCCACAGTTAAAGTGGCCATAAGTCCCTGGAGCGTGAATCAATTTCCAATCTTTTGTGTTTTCTGAACCATGACGGCAGAGACCCTGTAGTACTGCATTTCACAGAAATCTCTCCCACACTGTTTCTGTTTTCCGTCACTGAGGACATGAACTGCATAAACAACTCTGCCATGTCAAAGATTTAAAATCCCTGGTGATGAAAAGACAAGGAAGCTGGATTTTACCTCTGTACTTTTTAAGTCTTTAATGAATGGGTTGATTTGAAACGGTTTAAATGACTGTACAGTTTAGACATTTTTGAAATACTGTTCATCAAACTGTCCTTAGGTTTGGGTGTGAATGGTTTTCTGTTACTCTGTGAGGCCCTGTAATGACCAGTCCAACAGTACCAGTTTCATCTGGGACAGGCTTCAGTGGATAGAAATGTTCTATCAAAAGACCAAAGACTGTGACAAACTGCTTCAACATGGCCACCATCGGTCAGATAATCTACACTCTTAAACAAGCAAATGGATGAAAAATTCCCATCTCCACATTATTATGGATGAGCTTTAAAAGATCTGCCCCCTACCTAGACTAACATGTATTTTTTAACAAGGCTGTAAACATTTTTATCTCCGCTGCACTCGCACTTTGGTTCCATTATTCAACACTGATGGTTGCTGCTTGTTTTAAATATAAATCTCTGCATACTCCTCCATCCCTGGTAAATTTTAGAGCCTTCCAGCTTTCAGTTATCTTATTTTTATTCAAGGAAATCAACCTTTTAAAATATTCCGCTTCACCTAACTCTTCATGAGTAAAGATGGAGTACCAGATGTCAAACCTTTGCTCTCACAGTCTTGTTGCTGAAGGTCTGAATAGTGTTTCTGTCCTTAGCAATGATCAGTGATAAAAGTGATCTACTTTTATTTCACGAGCAGTGATGTTCTCAACAATTAATCCTTAGATCCTATATCCTGGCAAAGAACCTCCATGGAAATGGACTCTGGAAATATTTCTCTTGGCAGCAGATCAGTAAAGTGAGTGTGCTAGTAAAATCTTCCAAGGGAGAGTTTTACATGAGGACCAATTACCGAACACTTGGTGGGATACTCGCTTAAAATTTACAACTCAAAAGTAGAGAAAGAGGGTGAACACATTGTGCTTGAAAAGAAAAACACCAGGGGGAAACAAAATTACTGGAAAGGAAATTGAGGATAATGAAGGATGAGGGGAGACAGAAGAGTAAAAAACAATGAGTCAGAAAGACAGTGGGGCAGATTTAGATGTACTGAGTCAAAAAGTTAGAAAAAAAAAACTCAAGACGATGTCAGGCATGGAAGAGAACAAATGTAATAAGATGGGTGATTATATGACAATCAATACGACAAAACCTGTGAGAGGGAGACCAAAGCTGATATAAAAGAAAGTAAGGCAGGGGAAAAGAAATTTAAACACATGAAAAAGGAGGATGAAGACTCCTGTCCAGCAATTTACCTGTAATTAAGAGTCAGTAAAAGTATAACCTTGGGTAACTCAGGCTGGGGGTTCATGGTGTTGTGGTCTTTGACATGAGATCATATCAACCTGAACCTCAGAATAACTGATGCCATCACAACTTATGGCCTCCAAACTCTAACTGGCTCAACCCTGAGCAATGCAAAGCCAAGCAAAGAGTGAAGAAAATCACTCCAAGATATTTAGAGACTTTATGTCCAGAGAAAATAAGCACAAATGGGGCTAAATAACCTTTCCTTCTGACTTATGACCACAACTTTAAAGCACACTTGTTCTATTATTGGTCATAGTTCAGCCTCAAGTCAGAGTTGATATTTATAAAATGTTCAAACTCTTTAAAGCCTAAACACAAATTATAGCCAGAAAATTATATTTGTTTGGAGCTGAAAGTTCTTTTTTTCACTTTCTAATGAAATCCCCCCAAAAACAAAAAAAAAGTTAGAATTTTGCATATATATTTTTTTGTATTTCATTTCATACTCTAGATGTTTTCGTCAACTGATTACCCACTTGAAGACATTTTGATCGTTTTTTTGATTGTATTCAGATGTGTTTTTTTTAGTAATTTGTTTATCATATTGATTAGATAGAGGTATGATAAAAAGTATGTCTCAAATATGATACAACAGGTTTTAAGGGTATTAAGAAAACCAGCAGGGTTCCCACCCGTCCTGGAAAACCTGGAAAACCTGGAGAATGATTGACCAATTTTCCAGTCATGGAAAACATATGGAAAATAAGAAAAAAAGTAAAATGTCCTGGAAAAGCTTGAATTGTCCTGGAAATTTATTTAGCTTCCTTCTTCCTTGTTAGTGAAGAAAAATCAAACATAGGAAATGAAGTAAAAATGTAGGATAAATTCTAAAAACTCAAAACAATGTTGACAAAAGATATAGAATAAATCGCAAATAAAATTTAAGTTACTCAAATAGTAAATCAACAAAATATGCTCATAAAAAGCAGAGTAAATAAAGATAAAACAATAAGTACAAACTATAAAGTTAAAACAGTAATACGCTACATACAAGCCAGACTATAATGATAGCCAGCAGACATGTTCATGCCTGATAGTTAGAAATAAATGAATTTTAAGTTCATTATGATTCCGTCAAGCGACCTAGAGATATTGGTCATAAACCTTATATCTTGTTTTTTCAAAGTTTAGGTTAACCTGATAATTGCCCACACCACACCAATATTGTAATGGGGAAAATGTCCTGGAAAATTATTTCTAGGAAAGTGTGGGAACCCTGACCAGTCCAAGTATGCCTAAAATTATGGGTCCACATCAAAATGGTGAACATGATTTCCTTGAAATACAGGGGCTTTAACCCCTGTATTTCAAGGAAATCAAAATTTCAGGGACTTTTCAGTGTTGGAAACTGTCCCTGGGTACTGGCAGGGATTTATCAGAGTATATGGGATTAAGTGAAATTTACAAAAATGAAGGTTGGCCCTCTGTAGGGATTTTGAAGAAACACTTGCCCTGATGGACAATGAATTGAAATGTGAAATGTATTGAACCATCAGTCTGGTCAGGCTTCAGTTGTGCAAAGTTTTGAGAAAGTCAGTCCAAATGTAACTAAGATATCGGGCTCACAACAAAGGAATAAACGTGACACACAGTGACCCTAACCTTTAAAACTGACCTTCAAATGCTGACCCTTAAAGCATATTTGAGGTATCAGGCTCACAACAGCAGCCTTGATGAAAAATCCTATAATGGGATTCCCTGACGTCGCTATCTTTGGTGCTGAGGAGTAAAAAAAGGGCAGGGGTAAGAAAATTTAAGAGCTTCAGAAGAAGCACTGACAGGACTGCAACCTAAGTGATAAAGTCAGGGGAAAATGAAGAAACAGCGAAACAGCGAAGACATGAAATGATAATGAACCAAAAGGAAAACCAGGACAAAGTAACAGAGGGAGAATAAAAAACAAATGAAATTATTAAAAGGCAAGATATTAAATTGAGAGAGAGGACACAAGGGCTAGAAAAAGAGAGATAATGGCTTCCCGTATGCCAGCTTTTGTCTTTCCTCTTCTACCCACACACTGACCAACTTTAAAGAGAAGAATAAAAGTGAAGTAGCATCCAAACGAACCCTCAGGATGGAGTGGAGACAGCTGGTCACCTCTGCCTCTCAATTTATCACTCTGTGGGGTTTCTGATCCCGGGAAACTCTCTTTCTTCATTTACACCTCTCTCAGCCAAACGTCGCCTCTCACCTGCTAGAGTTAACACCTCAATTTCCTCCTCGTGATTGTTTTTATCAGGACAGGAAGTCTAATTTCATGTTAAAAGCTGGAATGAATTGCACATCTGAACTGCTCTTCAGTTGGAGTTTTCCTCCTTGATTACAGCCAGGGCTCGTGGTAAATCTCTTCCGTATCGAATGCAGTACACGCAGCTTGATAGTGAGCCAGGAGGAAGATAAATTTTCCTCGTCTCAGTTTTTTCTTCAAGAGGCAGAGGTGTGGGAATTGGCCGGTGTCTCTGTCAGACAGCGGAGGGCCGGCAGCAGCTATTCGTGCTGTCGCTTCAGGGGAAGTTGAACACATTGTAGTCGAAGATTAGGTTCTGTAGACATGACAGCTCCAGTTTCCAAAAAAAGATATCAACATTTTGACCACCATTCCCCCTCCTGGAAATGCTCCCTGGCAGGAGAATACAGCACGACATGATTTATAAACCATCTGAAGAGCTTTGTGTATAAAATGATGGTGTAAATAAAACCTGCCTATTTTATTCAAGCATTACTAGACTTGATCCATCATCTGGAAACACTCAGACTGTGTGGATCAATTATTTCAACATTTTCAACATTTTCACAGAGAAAGTGATCCATGTTTCTGTCTTCAGCGTAAACAGAATTATGTGTTGTTCCACGTTGGAATTTGTGTACAAGAGGCCTAGCTTATTGTAAGAAACAGCTAAAACTTTGAGGGAATTTTCAGTTTCAGATAAATAAATGAAGACTTCATCAAATAAATCAACGTGTTTTGTATTATTGGATTTGTTATTGTCCAATTAGTTTATAACAAGGACTCAACTCCTTAGACAGGCTGGCAAGGCCACATAAAGAGACAGAAGACCACTCACACTCAAACCAAATGGTTATTTGTTAAACTACTTTTCAAAAATGTTTAAATGTAACACAACTTTTTCTCTTAGCAAACAGGCTGCATTTAAAGGGAAATGCTATGCTATTGAAAAGCCCCCCAACCTGGATGTAAACATTGAATGTATGAAATGGAATGGAAGGAAAGCACCAGTAGATTCTTGTATGGAAATGGCCGTAAGTAGGGCTGTGGATAAAAAACTAGTTTCTGTTATGAATCAACAACAACTCCCTCAAGGAATCTATATCATGAGTCTTTCTGCTTAGCGATCCCCTCGTCCTTTCCCTCCATTTTGTTCATCAAGCCTTGCAAATCAAAGACATCAAATCCTCATCAGCAGAAATGACCACAAGAAGTCAGAAATCAGGCACCTTTCACGGAGGTGGAGAGGTCCCAGTGCTGCTGACTGGTCAAGTGAGAAGTTGTCTGCCACATGTGGGCACCATAAAATTTAGTTGTTTATATGCTATGATATGTAAAACCCACTTCTAGCCACACAACTGAAGCAGGGTCTAGCCACAGAAATATCATTGTTAAACGAGATAAAATGGTCAAATGGTTAAACCCTATTGGAAACATTTCTAGTTTCTTGCAATATTGGAAACAAGTTATTTTCAGGTAAAACTGAAACAGATGTGTCCACCATAGCTAGTATTAGTATTTTGCACTGGAAGCACCACAGCCTTTGCATCGGAATATTTTTCGTTAGCTCATGTTGTTGCATAGTAAGAAAATGTAATTCTGCTTACCTTGTTAGCATTCGACACATCTTTTAAGATAACATACATAAAAACACTTCAAGAAATGTTCCCTGGCATTGAACATATATCCGTTTGAAGATGAGTCAGATACATTTCTTCTCCGCTATTGTTTTAATAAAGTTAGCATCAGGGACCATGTTTCTTAGGGTGGGTAATTTTAATTTGACATTGAGCAAGATGTGACATTGACAAGTACTTTCAAAGAAATTTGTTGACTCCCAGGATGCTGAAGGCTAGAAATGCTAAATTGCATTGGTTTTGTGTTAAAATGGATGCTACTTGTGGTAAAACAGCATCAGTATACACAGAATTATGTAAAGTGTATACAATTCCTAATTATAAGGAAAAAAATTACCAACACTAAGTGAATATTGTTGAGTAACAGCTTCCTTTAAATAGAGTCACGTCAAACTTTCAAGTTTATTCTCAGCTTTCTGTTGACTCTGACCGTCTTCACTTCAGCTGGTGGTTTATTTTGCACTTGACATGTTTCATAAGTGTGCTTTTTTTATCTAACCCCATCCCCTACAACTAATGTCCCTACCACTATGTTTGGAAAGAGAGATAGCCCTTCAGCGAGGCTGTTATTTGGAGGGATAATGGTAATGATAATGGAAATGATGCTCTTGCAAGGGTGCGGCCAAAGAACCAGTAGGCCCTTGAAAAGTGGACGATAGATTTCTAACTGTTAAATAAATGAATACCTGAATCACTGGCACTGTAAAGAAACAGAAGGAGAAGGATCTTGTGGTTGGATAGGGTAATGTAGAGTATAGACAACGGCTATGGCAGGAGTATTTGTTTTATTAGAGACCTCCTTTAAGTCTCATTAAAAGCCTCTAAGAATGAAATTAGCAAAACTGTTTTCACTAGCTGACAAAAAAGATTTTAATACATCAGAGTCTGTAAACCTGCGGATTTTTAGATAGAATCGTCAGTTCTTCAGAATAATTTAGAAAAAACAAGAACACTCAAATATATCTGTCTTGTTGTCTGTTTTTAACAAGACATTGCACACAGCAGGGATTACTTTATTTACTGAATGCACAGTTGCTGATCAAAAGGGGGGGAAGGGTTTTAGTAAACTAGTTGGCAGAATAAGTGCCCAGGGGAGGTCTGTCTGGACCCTAATGTAGTTCCCTTTACACGATGAATGATGAATGAGTTCATCAAAACCCAGTCCAGTGGGTAGCAGGAACCATTTCTTTAGATGAAGGTGTTTGCTGACATAAAAAGAAATCACACACGCTCCTATATATAACAGAGGATCTGAGAATCCATATTTAGGCCACTTGGCTGTCCCTCACTGTAAAAACTGGCAGTAGCACAAAGATTTTCCAGTTGGAATATCTTTGGCTAAATTCATGTACCATGTGACATGAAGTTGATTTGAAAGAGTGGACTTTCTGTGGTCTCGTGTCTCAAAGGGGGCTTAAAACAGTTAATTTAGTGTTGGAGGGTGATTAAATTTGGAAACTATTTTCACGAAAATGGAAAAAGTGAAGGAGCTTTTAAAGCACATATGTCTTTGTTGTTTTGATAAGGCTTGGGCCTGAATAATATCTAAAACACAGTGTGATATGTTGGTTTTTCTAGGACATATGTTTGAATTTAGCAAAATATTTCAAATAAATGCAGGGATTTTTGTGGCGTAAGATGTGGTCACTCAAAACTTGAATATTAAAATTATGACTTGAAAACTTGGACTCAAAATCTATTCTAGACTGGCTTCGTATGGAGAATCTCTTGCAGGCAAGTTCAGGCAGACATCTCCCATATTATTCAATCACATGGTAAGCACCTTTCACGTTTATAGTTTGCATCTCTCTGTTCTACTTTGCCAGCTCTGCCCTGTATCAGCACTACCCTCAAGCTTCTAACCTTCCACCACCCCAGAATCCACCTGTTTGCAAAAACCAGGGTCTCAGTGAATATTACATTATTCTTCTATAATGAAGAGTGATTAGATGAGGACCCAGATACCAAAATTAAAGTATATTCTGCTGCTGTAATTACATCTTAATACTACTTGAAACATACTTCGACTAAAATTAGGGACAAATGTGATTTACAATCCTGTTCTTTGTCACTTTGTCAGATTTGGCAACCACAGAGACTTAAAATCACACTGTGACTTGCCCGACAAGCATGACGAACTACGGGATTGAAACTGACTTTACCAACTGATGCTATATCGTTAGAAAGAGGAGGGCTGATACTGAAGACAGCAAACAAACACACTCTAGCCTGTGTGAAGTCCAATGCTTCTGTTTTTTTGGCAAAACATTATGAGTGTTATGTTACCTTAATGATGTTGATGTTCTGTCTTGTGGCTGTCAAGACATCAAAGTCAGTAAACTTACATCCATGTTTGTCGCATATGCAGAGCTAACAATGCTCCCATCAGTCAATGTCACCAATGTGAGGGGAGAAATCATCGGTGGATGGACAAAAATCAAACCAGCTAGACTTTCTGTGGTGGAGCCATGAGGTGCCCCAGACTGGTGTTTGCTAACACCCAACACAAGATGGCATGACCGATTCTGAGGCCACTGGGTCCCAAATGCTACAGCTGTATAGGTCAGAAAAATTGTGTAGTCTGACTTTGGCATTAGGTTGCTGACCTGGTGGATGTGGGGGGAGGGGTGGACTTTCTCTGCAAGCCCATGATGAAGTTGTGGAAGCAAGCATTTTGGAAATGTTTTCTAAATTAGTTTAACTATACAGCAAAACACAAAGATGTTCAACTTCTACTGAAATAAAACTAGTGCACATGAATGATGTAGTCCCCTTTAAAGTCCATAATGCCTTTCTTTTGGAGTGGTGGTAGGTCTTGTAGGTCTCAACCAAAACCAAGAACAATCCAATGAAAGTTGAACAGTATAAACCCTGATTAATAGCATGATCACAGGAACCCATAACTGTGAATTTGTCCAGTTTCTATTCTTTGTTACCTCTGTGTTACAATTGATTGGACCAGAGTTCACTACAAGGCCTGTTTATTGCCTCAGTGTGAAAAAATCACACCAATTTTAACCCTAACTCAGACAAATGTTGGCTCACAGCAGCCACGTAAGCTACTACATCAAATAGATAGAAAAAGGAACCATTAGTAGAAAATTATGAACAATGAAGGGTCGGCTGGTGGAAGTTCATCTCTCACCCAGGAGCACGCACGCACTAACAGAAACACCCACACCCACGAATACAGCTGGTATTTTGGCGTCTTTTTTTTGACATGTCATCTATCTTCACACCCTGCATTAATAGTCCGTCCTCACACCTGGTCCCACAACAGCTTGAGGCATGCCATCAAAGCAGGGCACACAAAAACAGCCCTAAAGCCTCAGTGAGTGATACTTTCCCACCAACAGGAATGTGAACATTTTACTAATAAGTCCTCTAATGAGGCGTTGGCTGTATCACACGCTGCTGTAGTGACAACATTTGACCCTTAAACTGAGTGCTGCTCGGTGCGTTGACAGCTTTGAAAAAAGATGTCAGAAGTGTTTGGGGTGCAGCTGTAAAATGTCACTCAGCATGTTCGAGTGGTCTGCTGAAAATCTAGTTAAAGTTTGCCTGGAGACAAATCAGCATGTCAGTAACTTAAAAACATCCTAAATAGAAGAAAATCTGTAATTTGTCAATAAGGTAGAGCTGTTTATCAACTCCATTGAAGCTAGAGTTTTTCCACTTCTTGTTCCATGGATGTATATCAAAATACAAGAACAAGGGAAACATTAAATGGGAGTTTTTCCTTTCATTTTACTCACGAGAAAGCCAGAATCATATGAGAAATGAATGTGTTTTTAAATTGTTACTGTTACTAAAACTGTGTCTCTTTCACTGTGAAATTATAGAATCCTTTGCCTTATTTACTGTTTATTTATTGCCTTAAACTTTATCTGAAATTGCATTTATTATGACGTGTGCTGCTTACCTCTTGGCCAGGCCACCCTTGTATATGAGATCCTGATCTCAATGGGAAATTACCTGGTTAAAAAAAGATTTAATAAAAGTAAAATATTCGACTTCTGTTGAGTTAGAGATCCTATATTCATGTCAAGGCCTTTCTATTTTGAAAGCACAATACGTTAAGTAACAAACATAACAAAAAAAATCACTTTAGTCCCTTTTCTTCACCCTCTTTGCAACTTTAAGCAACTAAAAGTTTTGGATAATATTTCACCAGGCTGTAATAACCTCCGCCAAGGAGGTTATGTTTTCGGGAGAGTTTGTCTGTCTATCTGTCTGTTCGTCCGTCTGTGAACAAAATAACTCAAAAAGTAAAGGACGGATTTTGATGAAATTTTCAGGAAATGTTCAGCATGGGAAAACGAAGAACTGATTTAATTTTGGTGTTGATCCGGATCAGCGTCTGGCGGCCATGGTGAAAAATGTGATTTCTGTGAATAACTACTGAACTAAAACAGATATCATTATGAATCCAATGGCTAATGGTATGTTTTCATGGTCAAGGAATCTAAATATTCGAATAAATAAAGGTAGGACTAATATTTATGGTCAAAATCACAATATGGCTAAGGACTGTGGTGCTGGCCGAGGTCTGCGCTCTCTGAGTGCTTTTCTAGTTGTGTTTGTTTTTGCTGCAAAATGGGCATTTTGTTGTTGGCTCTGCTGAGTATTTCTTGTTTTTTACAACAGTCTTAAAGAGGTCATATTTTGCCTTATTCAGGGTCATTTTTGATGACTGCTACAGTATGCTCACAGTCAATAATCAAAAAACTCTGTGTGTTCCCCTGATCAAGCTGCATTCCTAGTCCACCTTTTGGAGTTCCTGCCTCTTTTAAGCTTCCTTCACCACGTGAGCAGAGTCTGTTTTGATTGGCTGATCGGCTTCTTTGGTGGTGATTGGTCAGTTCAGTGTAGCTATCTTTGACATGTTGTGAACAACCCTGCATTAATAATAGTAGCCAGTGGGCTTAAACTGTCGATGAAACAAGGGTAGGACGCCACACTGGAAGGTGCAGCTGGGCAGAGGGGTGGGGGGATGGATGAGCAGTTTTAGGCAGCTACTGCTGTACAGACAGAGGAGGGTGAAATTCGGATGCCACAGACCTACTGTCTTGAGCATAAAAACATTTGATCATCCAAAGAAGACACATGAAACCAACTGAGGAATATTTAAAAGATAAAAATGCGTCATAGGGGCTCTTTGAATGCACATTCCACCGACTCGTGTTTACTTTATATTTACTCCCACATTGGTTCAGTTTTTTCTAGCAATTGAACACATTTGGAAATAACTCTATGCAAACTCCCACTTGGTTCAAATACCCTGAGAAGCACTTAACTTTGTCGCTTGACTACTTCAGACATGACTGAACTTAACCACGTTTACCCTTGTGTCTCTGCGTCTAACAGGATTACAGAGTCAACATCTTCCTGCGGCAGCGGTGGAATGACCCCCGGCTGAAGCTACCTCAAGACTTCAAGTCTGATTCTCTCACCGTTGACCCAAAGATGTTCAAATGTCTCTGGAAGCCTGACTTGTTTTTTGCCAATGAGAAGAGTGCTAACTTTCATGACGTCACACAAGAGAACATCCTCCTCTTCATTTTCCGAAATGGAGACGTCTTGATCAGTATGAGGTAATTACCTAATACAATAATAAAGAAAAAACACATCACATATACTTATATTTTGATTTGTGCAAGCAGCAACACATTTGTTTTTACTGTACCATGTTTGTTAGTTATAAGTTAATGTATGCAAAATAATCAGAGAGTTTAATATTCCGTCCACATTGCTAAAATAAGAAAAAGGAATCAAGCTTCAAGTGCAGACTGAATGGAAAGAAAATGTTAAGGTTACTGATGAGATCCAGATTTATAAAACTGATAGACCGGTTAATTCTGGAAAGTGCCTCAGTAACAGCTGAGTCAGGGCTAAGTTATTGTTAAGATATGGCCAATGTACAGCTGAGTCGCTGTGAAGTAACAATTAGGCTTTGTTATGGCCATGTTTGTTTCTGACTTAAAGCTAAGTTACAGCTTAAAGCTGTGGTCTACGATTTGAAACCGCAGCCTGCCCCCCCTTCCCTCACCTCTCCCCCCCCGTGTTCCAAGATCCCGCCCCCAGCTCATGTCGCCTCGCCTCTCATCAAGCCCCCTCGGGCAGAGCTACGAGCGACTAGCACAATGTATCAGCAGCAAACTCAATCAAAAACAGCTCAGCTCAACTGAAAGTATCAAACACGACAGACATCCCCCTTGTAACACACAGCAGTAGCCATTTCAATTGGACCGCGGCAATGCGGGTCTGGCGCCGCAGAGCGAGCCGAGTCTGGGGAGGATTTATCTTTCTCAGCCTGTCCTCCCCAGCTCAGCTTACAGTGCAAACGATTAGCGGCTAACAGGCTAACCCGCTCCCCTGCAAGTTATTAGCCCGTGCAGGCACAAACTAACCAGAGTTATTCAGCAGACATCTCCCACTGTAGTAAACAAAGCCATTACCTGATCAACCAGGGGCGAAACGGTCGATGCTGAAGGTCTGACGGCTGGCTGAGGCTATTCGTTAGCCGTTAGCTGTTAGCCGTTAGCCGTTAGCCCGCTAACAGGCCTCAACCGGGGCAGAGCTCCCCAAGGGAGAGGGAGGCGGCTTCGGTCTCGGCGCTTAGGCTTTTCCGGCTCCATGATAGTTCAGTAGCTAACGCTGCTAGCTGCTTCACCGGAGGTAGAGGGAGGAGACGGGACCATGACGCACTCACGCATCGCATGACGATGCGTAGTGAGAGAGACAGGGGATTGGATGGACTCACAGACCAACTCACGGACCAATTAATAGTCGCAGGTTCTTAGGTTTGATTGGTCAGCTAGTATGCAGCTTTTCAGCGGATATACTGAATGGATTTTTTTCATTCTTTTTGGTCTTTATACTGTGTAGATAGGACCATAACAGCCTTATAAACGGTGTTATTAATATGTACAAAGCTTCCAAATCGTAGACCATAGCTTTAATTTAGTTACTGATAAAATAAGACTGAATTAAGTTGAAGGCTGAGCTCTTGCTATTCTTCTGCTTAGTTATGCCTGAGTTTTGGCAAAGTTTTGACTGAGTCATAACACATGCAAATATAGTTCAGTTACCATTTAACTGCAGCTAAGTGGTAGCTTAGTTATGTCTGAGTTTTGGAAAAGTTTTAGCTGAGTCACAACAAATAACAAATATAGCTCAGTTGCCATTTAACTACAGCTAAGTGGCAGCTAAGTTATGTCTGAGTTTTGGCTGAGTCACAACACGTAAATATTGCTCTGTCACCATTTAACCACATTTTAGTGGCTGAGTTATTGCGAACGTACTGTTAACTTCCTGCCTGATTGTAGCTAAGTTAAGGCTATTTAATGGCCAAGAAGTATTGGCTGAGTTACGGCTCAGTTCTATCTCTCAAATGGCAGAGTTGTATTAAAGTTGCTGCTAAAGAAGGGCTGACATACAGCAGAGTTATGTTCCTGTAAGGGCCATTTTATTTCCAAGTTTTGACAGAATTACAGCACAGTGATGGACAATTTTGAATGGGCTTACAGCTGAGTTACTGTCGTGTTGTGATTTGGTCAAACACAGACTAGTACTGTTCAGTTAAACTGAGTTATTGTCGATTTATGGCTAAGTAATGGCTAAATAATGATTACATTATGGCGGATTTCTGGCCTGTCTGGGGCTGTCACAGTTAAGCTGAATTATGCCTGAGTTAAAAGTGAGTAACAGTTAGGTAATATAAAGTTACAGCCAGGATATGGACGAGTTTATAGGACTAATCTATTAAATATAACATTAGGCTATCAGTTTTTGTGGGTCCTTTTGATATAGTGGCACAGAGGTGAAAACATTGTTAATAAGATTATGCTAATTATCCTGAAGTGTGTTGTACATCAGAGGGATTCAAGAATAATAGCACAGGATCAGAGGAACTTGTTTGTACTACCTCACTCATAAAGATGCATGGAAAACAGAAAAGGAAAATGCACTGCACTGAAGCTTCGTTGATCATGATGTGCTATAATGTGTTCATTGCTGTTGGCACCTCAATAAAAAGCTGAATGCTATCCCAAATGAAACTATCGATTGAATAACAGTTTCAGCAAAGCAAGCTCCTACTAATGCAGCTTTGAAAGCTTGTGTAAACATGGCTAAACACTAAAACTATTCCCAGGGCAGAGAGCTATGACCAAGAGACTGAGATATGATGATGCAATAGTGAATCATCTGTGAGAATGCCCTGCAAGCATGCTATTATTAGGTCCAACCAGGCTCTCATTCAACAAGTAGGGGATTTTTATCATCTTACTATCTTATTTCTAACACTGTCTGGGATTTTTACTGTTTTAATCTTCCCTCAGGGTCAAAGATGAACTCTGTAATGTCGGATTGAAACTGAACTGGCAATCAAAACACTTCATAAACATCTAGGGTAACAGCTTAAATCAGCTGAATGAGGTTTCGATCATTCCCAGACACAAAGCTGGTGAATTTGTCTGTAAATATGAGAGAAGCGTATTTTGTTTATCCCACATAGATACAACTCTTGCGAAAGAAGACAACCTAGTGAACCCTAAAATCCTATGAGGTTTTTGGGTAGGACTGGAGCAAGCCTTGGAAAGTTTGTGTGAGATGAAGTTTGGAAAGTAAAGAAGAGCATGACAAAACAAAAACTATGAACATTGTGTTTTCTGTCTTCCTCCAGGTTGTCCGTCACCCTTTCCTGCCCGCTGGACCTGACGCTGTTCCCCATGGACACTCAGAGGTGTAAAATGCAACTAGAAAGCTGTAAGTTTTTCCTAAAACAGCGACAACTTAAAGGACTACTTAAACTACATTGCACAGATTTGTCATAGAGTTTGTGTTTGATCCATGAATAACTTGCCCTGTGTTCTCCTTGGAGAAAGTATGTTTTTGTTTTGTCTGGAGTTCCTCGGCTTCTTTCAGCATTTGTTTGAGGAAGTTATTTTGATACTGTTAGTCAAATCATGCATAACGCTTCCTTAAATATCAGATTTCTATCTTAGGCAGAACAGATGGTCACAATGAGCAGGAAACAGCCTCACGCCAAACAAGAGCCACAAACTTTGAGGAAAAACTGAATTACATTTTCTTGCTAAAGTCTCTTCCTCCTCAACTCAGACAAACCCGCACGTTTCACTCTGAGTTTGTTCGATTGACAGTCACACATTCACAACAGTGGGAAGAGTTTGATTCCCTGCAAAACAACAGTCTTTTTGCAACACTCTATTCTGCTTGTTGTTTTTCTTTATGACATGGGTGGCAATGGAAGGACCATGAACAGACATGATGAAGAGGAAGGTTGAGGATGTATAGCTTTATATTAGAATAGTCTGATGAACTCCTAAAACCACACAAACACTGTGACATAGATCGTGAAAGGACATCATGCCACTAAGCTCAAGACACCAAATTGCATAATGGTAGGGACCATACATTTGTTACATTTTGACTGATGCATATTTTTGTATATGATTGCAGCATATCATCAGGTACAGTCCACATTTAAAATGTGTAAAGACTAGAAATGGGTATTTGTGAGATTTTATTGACATAAATGCCTTTGTTGATTTTGATTAAAGGGAAAATCTGCATGATGATATAGAAAAGGCAGAAGCCTGGAAGATAACGCCTTGTTGCAAAAGTGGTATAATATGTCTTCATGACTCTGCCCATTCAGCTGAATCCTACTGTAAGAAACACTGTAATTATTCTTAATATGATTAGTTTAAATATGTAAGACTGATCTTAAATTTCAAATAGGATTTGTGTCACTTTTTTTTCTTAACAGTATGCATAATTATCAAAAACAAAACTGCTATGCTGTATACTGTATATATTACTGTATTAAAAACTAGAGAAATGTGGACAAGTGGACACATATTGTGTTGTAAATTGAGCATATCCTCACATCTCGACTTACAGAAGATGGGAAAACTGCCAGCATCACACAGCATGCTACTTACTAATCAGCTGCTCATGCACGACAGATGGAGCAACATGAAAACATACGTGCAAGTCCCTCTCTGGTTTGTTCAAAGCTGATATGGTCCCCACTCTATAGCTACACAGAAAGCACAGTGCCTGCTGCGCTGGCTGCAGTCATGCTGTCTTTATGTTGTCCCTTAGGTGCACTAACATTGCTCAGTCACCCTGCTGGAGTAAAAACAAACCAACATGCCCCTCGGATTGGTGTATTTTACATTTGTCAAGGACCTCATGTCATCCTTTTCTGATGAAAATGTGTAAACAACAGCTTTGAAACTCCACACTACATCATTTCTTACACCAGGGGGAGGAACAAATGTGGTTTCTTGTGGACTTTAAACCCATCTGTTTGTTAGTATTGTTGGGATACAGTATTAATGGGTTGGGAATAAATGTGCTGTTTTTTATAAAATTAATGTTTTGGGGTAAATGAGAGCTTTTTGCTGGTCTTCAGTGGCCAATTTCAACAGCGGGCACTTAGAGAAGAGGAATAAATCATCATATTTTAAGGCTGTTGTGAAAGTCTCGCAGCTAATTGAGCTCGACTGTGGTTACTGCATCTTGTTTACAAAGCAGTTTAGACCTAAATAAGCAAATAACTTCCAGCCATTCCCACTAATGCTAACACAGACTGTAGAGACTTAATGCTTCCTGCTCGTCTGTGTGCATGAACATCATGTTTCAAATTTATGCTCATCAGTGTGATTAGCATGCAAGTAGATACAGTGGGTATTGATTTAAATATATATGCATGCATTAACAGTCTCATTTGATTTAAAGAACGATTTTCATTTATGTGAATTCATACTGTTTCATTTTCTGTGTCCTTCTGTGACTCTTTCAGTTGGCTACACCACGGACGACCTGCAGTTTATGTGGCAGACAGGAGACCCCGTACAGATGGACGCCATCGCTCTGCCACAGTTTGACATCAGACAAGAAGATATCGATTATGGGAACTGCACCAAATTTTATGAAGGGACAGGTAGATTTTTCTTCACAAATTAATTCATTTTGAAACACTCGATCATCAAGCTTTAAAAGATTCATCTTTCAAGGGAAACTTGATCTGAAAACCAAAATTTCAATGAAGTTGGGACATTGTGTAAAATCATGATTACAAATCATTTTTGACCTTTTATCATTTTCATACAGGTTAAAATGTTCAGGCTGATATACCTCATTGTATTTTTTTGTTTTTTTTTAGTTTGTTTGGCAAATATTGACCCATTTTAATTTTGATGCCTGCAACATGTTCCAAAATATCTAGGACAGGGCCAAAAGAAGGCTGGAAAGTTGAGGAAAAAAATGTTTGGAGCATCAAAACCAACCCTGAATGCCTGTGACCTTTCATCCATCAGGTGGCACTGCAGTAAAAAAACACCACTCTGATAATGATATTACCACATGGTTTTATGAACACTTTAGAAAGCATTTCTCAGTTAACAAAGCTCATCAATAAGTGCAAGTTAAAGCTCAACATGGAAAGCCAAAGCCATAAACCAACACCCAGAAACACCACCAGCTTCTCAGGGCCCGAGCTCATCTGAGATGGACTGATTTAAAGTGGAAAAGTCTGCTGTTGTCTGATAAGTCCACATTTAGAAATTGAATTTTAAAGTCATGGACTTTATGACCATCTAGATTGTTAACAGCACATAGTTCAAAGCCAGCATCTGTGAGGGTATGGAGGTGTGTTCGTGCATATGGCATGGGTAACTTGCACATCTGTAAAGGCACCTTTAATGCTGAGAGGTACATACTGGTTTTGAAGAAACATCCATCCAACAACCATCCGAGTGACTTTCAGGGAGGATCCTGTTTCTTTCAGCAAGACAATGCCAAATCACATTCTGCAGGTTGGAGCATATTGCAAGCATCAAATCCAATATGAGTGAGTATTTGCCATAAAACAATAAGTTCATCAGTTTTTTTAGACTTATTCTGTTTTTGTCAACTTCCAACAATTATGTTTTGTGGTTTGTAAAATCAAATAATGTTGGGACTTGACATGGTTGACTGGTTGTCCAGTCAACAGGGCTGCTGAGGTCTTAAAAAATCTATTTCTATTTTTTTTATATAGAATTGAAAGTGTTAATCTGTCATTTTGAAGGTGAATTTTAAATGGTTATATACATTTTTGTGTTGCACTGTGGGGCAACTACAACCGACAGTAAAGATAGTATCTTAAAACAAGGTTTTGACTTTTTCTTTTCATTTCTATCATGTCATTTTTTTGTAATTAGTTATCCTTCCTGAAATGAGAGCATTTTGTCCTGGATCGGCTGATGCTTTGAAAAATGAAACTGTACACTAAAAGTAGGTTCACATGCTGCTGCCCTGATTATTAATAATGTGGACCAGAAGAGGATTGATTCAGTTCAGCTCTATGTTTGTTATAACGAGTTAACATCTGCCCAACATATTTTCTTCGTGCGAAATAACATATGTTGCATCTGCATTGGGGATTTACCTCAAGTTGGACTTTCTTTTGAGGTGAGGTGCTGATTTGTTATCCGTTTAGTCATCTTAGCAGCAGTGTTCTAAAGGTGAGAAAAAGAAATCAGCAGAGGATGACTGGTCTTTTTGTCAACGTGAGCTTAGTTTGGTTTGGCTGATTGAAAGATGGAATCTGTCAATCAGATCCTGGGCTGCTAAGAAAAAGGTTAAACTGAAGTCATTCATCTGATCTGACGACTACCGCCTCTCTTTGAAAGCAGAGGGATTATCACGCCTCAATCATTTGCTCTTTGTTCATGGAAATTAAACTGCAACACCCCAACAGGAAGTGAATATGAAAGCTCTGTGGCCAAGCTATGGACATGTTGAGCCTTTGAGATAAATTCAGATATTCTTCTTGAATCCAAATCAAACAAAATAACGAATGATTTAGGTCGAAAAATAATGAAGGGGCTAGTGCTCTGTAAAAACGTGAAAAATACTCACAGTGAAATATTAGCTTACAGATAAACTCTTGAAAAGGTTAGTCTAACTGGAGGATTAAGATTCATTCTTTGGGTTTGTTGTGGAGCATTAACATCACCAGTGAAAATGTAAACTTTGTTCAATCAATCAAACCTTATTTATATAGCACTCTTCCTTCAACATGTGTAACTCAAAGTTGTCGATAACTGTTTTATAGTACAGCAACAAAAAAGTGGTCAGAGATTTCCAGTATTACCTGATCTATTTTTTTAAAGATCAGAAGTTGAAAACAAATTCATGCAAACACATTAAATTGCTCAAATTCAATGGCAAAATTAGGAAAGAATTCTCCATCAGTTTGATCAATTGCACAGAACCTTGCCAAAATATTTTGTAATGAATATGGTAATCTAGGGCTGGGCGATATCTAATCTCAATATCACGATTAATTGAAGCTCCAACCGGGATTATGATTAATGAATGATTATTTTATGCTGTGCAGGAACAAATTGGTGGTGTTACCGACAGTTATGGGAATGGTCTCCCTGCAGTATTTTCACTTAACTTCTTTCTGCTCTATGTGCTCTGCACAGACCCCAAAATATGCCGACACCATGGAGACAGCATTTTCCTTGGCTACAAGGTCCTCTGATAGATTTGTGCTTGTCTCATCCATATTGGCAGTGCATTCTTCACTGGAGGGGGCGCGATTACATGACTTACACAGGCAAAATTATCTAGATGAGCAACATGAGTAAAACTAGTTTTTAGAGAGTCTGCTTTTGTACTTTTGTCAACCATTAAAACAATGAAAGTTAAAAATATGAATACAGACAGTTTAGACAGTTTGTCAGAGTCTTGCTACAGTTTTTGAGGAACTATTATGGATGCCCGGACTGTAAATCTGTCCTCATCCTATTTCCCACTATTGAATTGATCTTCATTAAAGGTTAGCCCCTTAAAGCTGTGGTCTACGATTTGAAACCGCAGCCTGCCCCTCCTTCCCTCACCTCTCCCCTCCGTGTTCCAAGATCCCGCCCCCAGCTCGTGTCACCTCATAAAGCCCCCTCGGACTGAGCTACGAGCGACAATATATAGCACAATATATCAGCAGCAAACTCAATCAAAAACAGCTCAGCTCAACTGAAAGTATCAAACACGACAGACATCCCCCTTGTAACACACAGCAGTAGCCATTTCAATTGGACCGGCGGCAATGCGGGTCTGGCGCCGCCAGAGCGGAGCCGAGTGTGGGGGAGGATTTATCTTTCTCAGCCTGTCCTCCACAGCTCAGCTTACAGTGCTAACGATTAGTGGCTAACAGGCTAACCCGCTCCCCTACAAGTTATTAGCCTGTGCAGGCACAAACTAACCAGAGTTATTCAGCAGACATCTCCCACTGTAGTAAACAAAGCCATTACCTGATCAACCAGGGGCGAAACGGTCGATGCTGAAGGTCTGACGGCCGGCTGAGGCTATTCGTTAGCCGTTAGCCCGCTAACAGGCCTCAACCCGTGGGCAGAGCTCCGTTGGGCCCCGCGGAAGAGGGAGGCGGCTTCGGTCTCGGCGCTAGGCTTTTCCGGCTCCATGATAGTTCAGTAGCTAACGCTGCTAGCTGCTCACCGGAGGTAGAGGGGAGAAGATGGGACCATGACGCACTACGCATGACACTGCGTAGTGAGAGAGACAGGGGATTGGATGGACTCACGGACCAACTCACGGACCAATTAATAGTTGCAGGTTCTTAGGTTTGATTGGTCAGCTAGTATGCAGCTTTTCAGCGGATATACTGAATGGATTTTTTTCGTTCTTTTTGGTCTTTATACTGTGTAGATAGGACCATAGGACCATAACAGCCTTATAAGCGGTGTTATTAATATGTACAAAGCTTCCAAATCGTAGACCATAGCTTTAAGATGAGGCATCTTATTTTCAGTAGGCTCCTCCTTTCTATCTGATTGTAAAGGTATTTATTATGTCGATATAACTGTGAGTAGAGAGACTGTTCTATCATTGTCATTCACAGCTGTCATGATTATACAGTGGAGAGGACTTATGGTGAATAATACAGCAGCATCTAGTTGATCTGTGGTTAAATTGGGCGAAGACGTTTAAAAAATGAAAACTTATGCATCATTTCTGTTGATGCTTGATGTAGGATAAAGTGCTTAGAGTTGCCTCAGTATCATTTAGTATTTGAAAGAATTATGTCTTCATTCATTAATCTCACTTTGTTGCAGATATGTGTTATTTCTATACAGAAAAATGATAAAGATGCAAAATATGAATGAGCTTTCATCTATAAATATTGAGCTAAGACTTTTGTTATGTGTCGCCCAGCTCTACAGATTACTGTTTTGTACTCAGAAATATTTTAAAGGACGCAAAAGTGTTATATCTTTGCTATTTTTTATTAAATTAACGGAAAAATGTCAAACTAGAAGCAGTCAGAGAGCCCAAACCTCCTGTAAGGTAGCTCCCATATTGCTGTTACATCTATAAGCAAAAGTTCTATGATAAAGTTACCAACATATTATGTTTCCTTGACCCTGAAAACCCACACCTAACACTCAGAATCATGTTATATCATTATTAGTTAGACAGTTGTTGAGCAAAAACCAACGATCTCGAATGCCGATTATCTGGATCACCACCAGACTCTTCCTAAGTTGTGCCAACATCTACAGAAAAGTTCAGCCAAATTGTTCCAGTAGTTTTTGTGTAATCTTGCAAACAAGCAAACAAACATACAGGGCCAAAACATAATCTTCTTGGTAGAGGTTAATATGCTTTAAGAACTAAAGCCAGTACAACTAAATCCAAAGCATATCATTATATAGCAATGCAGAGAGTCTTTGCCTAAAGCAGTAGTCTATGACCCAAGCACAAGTGAATGTCAAAAAGTTTTCATTGTTATGTTTTTTTTAGTAATAATTCAGGTTTTTAAAGCCCCGTAACAGTTTTATCGACTGAGATTTAAAAAGTTATGAGGGCAAAGTTTGGACAAACAAACAGTGGTGATTATGAGGTTAGATTTAGCCCATGGTAAAATATTAAAAATAAATATATTAAAGCTGGAAGAAATACATGAATAAAAAACAGACTTTGGAAATAATGTTTTTTAATGTCTGCATGGCTTGAAAATTAAAGCTGCCCTGAGGAGGGTGTTGTAAACAAATGTGAGCTGGTGTTGCATTAAGTGTTGCTCACATAATAGCAAATGTGTATCCTGGAGGTGTAACAAAGCTAAACACATTTCTGTCCACTTAGCGCAGCAGAATTAGACTTTGGAATCACAAACTACCCACAGTCATGCTGAGCAGCCTTTCTTTCCTGCACACAGAGCTGTCTCTGAATCAGTACTGCATGAAATATATGATTTGTTTAAAACAATATGGTAACGAAGGTGTATTTATTTCTATGGTCCTTGATAAGGGAAACACATTATTGTTTAAAGGTTGTGTGGTTGGTAGAAAGCTTAATTCAGTAACAGTTGAGATGCATGTTTTGTGATACACTTTGGATTGCAGAGTGAATTGTGAGCATGATCATTAAATATATAATATAAATTTAAAGGGATAGTGCGCAGCATTTTAAGTAATTTATGAGCAATGTTTACATTTATGTATATCTCATTTGTGTCAAATTGCCTCTGCCAACACTCTAAATTGTCCTCCTGAGAGAAGAGTTTCTTATCTGTATTTAAATAGAGTGGATAAGTCCTCAAGAGGCTTCCATGCACTCTGGTCTATAAAAAATATGAACAACAGAGAGGGACGTAAGGCACTACGTAGCAATACTGGCTAATGCTAAACATGTCTTCACTCAGAGCTGACACAGAGAAGGAGCACAGCGAGATGTGCAAACAATCAAATATCTTCAGTTATTACAGTGTATGCTAGGAGTTTGATTTTTAGGAAAACTGACAGTCTTATTCACATCTGTATGAGAGAACAAACTACTCAGTGTGGCTTTAAATGAGTTAAAGAAAACAGAAAAAAAGTGTTAAAGACTGAGTGAGACATACTGACCAATAAAGGTAGAAAGAGTGTCAAATATGAATCCTGTATAATTAAGTTAAAATGGGAAACCAATGTTGTTTTACTTTGTTCCAGGAATGAAACTATTCCCACTAATTCCCATGTATGGCCCTCCGCCTTACTAAATATGGCCCGCCAGTCATTTTCAAAAATCAGCAATTGTAAATATGAAGAAAATTCAAATATCTAATCAAAATAAATCTATATAATCTTGACTGATATCTTTGTTGGCTTTTGTAAGTTATTTATGACCTTACTTTGCTATTATAGTGTCTCTAAATCTCTTTTATGAAGCATTGGAACATTATATCAATTATTACTCAATACTTTATTTAGAAAATGGCAGCAGTAAAATCTTTGAGCTTTAAAAGTTTGGAAACACTTCATCTGCTTTAATTTCATGTATAGTAGCTAAATTTGCTTGAATTCTGTTTCAAGTTCATTTAATTATGCATAATAACTTTTATTTTGTTGTAATATATGAATATTGGTATGCTAATTTTAGGACTTATTAATATTCTCTTTTGATATTTATCCAACATCTTTTTCCCCTTGGAGAATTTCTGAAAGTTTGAAACAATGCGGCCCTCAGGCTGGGAAAATGGTTTCATGTGGCCCTCTTGGTAATGAAAGTTGCCCACCGCTGCACTGAACTGTTGAGCCACGGTGTACAACGTCCATGGTTCAAGGGTCTGTTGGAAGTGCGTCATTTTGGGTTTTGAGTACAAATAACTTCCATTCATTGTTGCCCTTTTCTCACTAAACTCTGCAGTGTTTGTGCCCGTGAACAGGCACACAAGTGTGTGGGAACTCGCAGCAGCTTGTTGCAGTGCACTGAGGTTTGGTCAAGATATCACTCTACAGTGGAGAGGCGACTATATGTGGGTTATCTGCTGGAGGGGTAGGGATGAGGATGATTCAGCCTTTGCTAGATAATGTCTGAGCTCATCCAGTACCATTGGTGCTGTGACACAGAGTAATTTTATCAAATCACTGATGCACAAGCAATTATCATCTCTGGCATGGGGGTAAACACACTCAGAGCTCCTGCATGAGTGTGGATGAGTCTATTGTGGCCTGCATGGCATTTTTTTTTAATACAGGCTTTTTAAGACAGGAAAAAACCTTTTTATCTGCTCAAAAGGAAGTGTTTTTTTACCTATTTTATATCATAAACTGCATCAAGACTGTAAGGAAGCAACACAATAATTTTTTGGAAAATAAAAAATAGTTTATTTCCATATAACTCCTTGCTGTTCTTATTTCCATGAGGGCACCTTTCATGGCAGTCTAAATGATTTTATTTTATTTTTTAAAAGGAATCAAACCAAAAGCCATTACAAAAAACAAGGTAGATACTGAACTGGTGGCTAAGTGTGTTGTTGCACCTCTACTCTGTTCACAAGTGTAACTACAACCAGCTATAGTAACAAGGTAAAAGACAAACAGATACAGCTCTAATAAAGCCTATAACAGCCCCTGGCCCAGGCTTTCTGCAGAGCTCAGACTTCAAACAACGCGAAACTTCAAATAAGGTCTTTGTGCTGCGTCATCCACACATCCAGACCAATATGAGCACAAGACTGAAGCGAGATAGAAATAAAATGGAAAAGCTCGGAGCTGCTATGAACTCACTGCTCTCACAGTTCAGAGGCTCAACACTGGCTATGAGTCAGCCTTTAAACAGGTCGTCATGGCAACCTTACCAGACACAAAGATCACCTCTGTGTTCGCCTGTTTTTCGCCTGCTCTGCCACACAGAAAAACCCTTATAAGCTCACCTCAGAGATCCCACGGCTGGTTAGATATTACTGTAGTCCATCCACTCCTCCATCCCTTTGGAGCTGCTGCTCAGACTTACAGGAAAGAAACACATGACTGCTGCAGGAGGTCTGAGGTGAGACAGAGACGGACTGGTTTAAAGGATCAGTTAAAATGGACTCTGTTTTTTAGAATGAGACTGCGATCCACCAAAGGTTATTGATTTAGTGCTATTAACAGTCCTGCTAATAGTTCCAATTCTCTAACGATTCTCTTATAGATTCTTGCAGATTGTCCATGTAGGCAAATGTTGGCCTGTAGATTTACAGTGGCAACAATGTCAAACACATGTCACAGCATAGATAACTGCGTCTGTGAGTTACTGGTGTTTCCACTCACCTAAGGTTGAGCAGTAGACGCCTTTTGTAAATATATAAGCCACAATTTTGACACTTCTGAGCCCTGTCAGTGGAAGGAATCAATTCGGGAATTGATTAGAAATACTCAAGATATTGATTCTTTTTAAGTGCAAACATGCTCAACACTTGGCTGCAACTTCAAGTCATTGTTGCAATGTTGGTCCATCTGGGTTTTATTCTTCTTCTTATTATTGTAATTAGCAAAAGCAGTACTGTTAAATTCCCCCTGCTTCTGACTGAATCTTGGCTAGACCATGACTAGACATTTTAGGACCTACCCACTCTCGTGACGGTCATGAGATACCACACGATGATGTGACATTGCTCCATAAAATGCACTTGGGAGAGGCAAGGATGGAGGTGAGAAGAGGCTTCTATGGAGCTAAATCCAGTGTTGTAATTTAAAAAATAAAAAGATAGAAAAAAGGGAAAAGAAATTTCAATGTTTGTTCTTGAACAAAAAAACTAAAACACTAAGTCTAATTAAAAATAAGTGTAAGAGATTTTTGTTTCAGTTTAAATATACTTTTCATTCAGCTCTGTAATTGTTTCAATAGAATATTGTATTTTAATTTTTTACTTCACATTTTTTATTTTTATCTTTTTTTAACTTTCAAATTACAAAGCTTTTGGCCTGGATTTTGCTCCTCAGGCTTCCAGAGGGGCTTAGAGCGAGGAGACAGCAGTGTGATTGATGTGGAGAAATGTAACACCTTCAAGCTGTTCATACAGTTTTTAGACTGTTTTTTTCTGGCAGCAATTCAGCAAATACACAGGATGATTTATTATTGTAAAAATGTTATATTTTTATATGAAGCCACATTATTGTCCAGTAATGTTTGTTTGGGATTTAAGATAACAATGTAAGTGTTGCTGCTTAGGGGCTCCAGCAATTCCTGTGAGTTGGGACGTTGATGCGTCCCTGTTATTTTGAAATCTGTAGCATATTTGGTGTCTAACTGAGCTTTTCCAACCATATTTGATCCGTGTCTTCTTTCAGGGTACTACACATGTGTGGAGGTTATCTTCACCCTAAGGCGACAGGTCGGCTTCTACATGATGGGTGTTTACGCCCCCACGCTGCTAATCGTAGTCCTCTCTTGGCTGTCCTTCTGGATCAATCCTGATGCCAGCGCTGCCAGGGTCCCTTTGGGTACGGATTATTTCATCAATTCCTCCATCTTTTTCTTTAGCTCGTCAGTAAATATTCCTTGAGTTGTTTAGCAAGTGCAGATAAGAGCGAGTGATCTGGGTAAGAGTGTAGAATGTGGAGGTAACAGACGGTGAATGATAAAACTTCATATGTTTTTAAAGATCGCTGAAGCTGTCACCCCAATCATCTCCGTTACGACTTCATCAGTCATTTTGACAGCATGAAGGACTTTATCCGTCAAGCACGGGAGCATGTCCACTGTTGTTCTGTACGTCATAAATCACTGAATATAGATGTAATTGACAGATGGGACCCACCACAGGGTGCTCAGTATGATGCTCTAAGATATTTTTTATCTGATTTGTGGTGTAAAACGTTCCTAAATTAAAACCCTGGAGGACATGGAGCAAGCCCAAGGCTTGATGGATTTGATTTTAGTGTCGGTTATTGATCTGCCCTGGAGCAGAACAACATTGACCAAAAACCATATCTTAATTAGGGGGTGCTGGTTTAGCGGAGTGGTTAGCAACCAGGCACATCCCATGTACATGGTTCTGCAGGTCTGGGTTCGAATCCAGCCTGTGACCAGTTTGCAGAGAGTCTTCCCCTACTCTCTCACCCCCTTTCTCAAGCCTATCCACTGTCTCTCTACAATCAATAAAGACACAAAATGCCCCCCCCAAAAAAACAAAAATCTTAATATTCAATATAAGTGGCAACACACCATAAATAAATAAATATATTTAATCTAAATAAGAATAATCTGAATAAGAAACTGTTGTGGAAATATCAAAACTACACAACCACGCTATTAAAAAAAACAAACTGCTGAAAACAGGAACAAAAAAGAATGAATAAAAATAAAAGTAGGCAAAAGTCTTCAGCCATTGTCATATTATTATCATAGTAACATATAAACAATTTGTCTTTTTTAAATAAAAGATACGTAAAACCTCCCAAACATTTCTTAATCTTACAAATTGACAACATTTTTTAATGTTTACGTTTAAAATACAGCTCCAATTTTTAATAATGAATAGTAGCAATATGACTTGAACTTACCTCTATATTCAAGGCTTTGTTTACTACTTTTACAATTCGAGGGTCGAGTGAAGTACAAAAAGTTTGTGATCTTCAGTCAGATATTCTGATCAAAAGAGAGAAAGAACTGTTCATGAAGATGGGGATGGTTGAGGTTTTCCCCAATTCTTTGTTACGATCACCAACTTTTCCAAACATTGCAAATTTTATTGTCCACTTTACACTGTGAAAATGATCCTCTAAAATGAGGATTAGGCCTAGAATCTATGTAAATTAATCAACATAAAATGTATCTATACAAACAATTTGATCCTATATGTCTTATTTTAATAAAAAAAATGCCTGTGTATGTCAAGAAAGTGACATTTACCCCCAGCCTTTTAACCCAATATATCCTCCTCAAAATAAGAATGGAAGTGTTATTTCAGCTGATTTTTCTCTCCCCTTTAATACCACAAACTGGTATTGTATTTTATATCATTAAAGATTAATGTCACCTTTCTAATGAGGTGCAGCTTGTCTGAACTGTATATTCATGGAATGAGCTTCACAGCAAATCATGTGGGTTAACACACCCAAAATATGTGCCAAAATCCTCTGCAACTGGAAGCTGGTGTTCTGATTCACAGAGAGGCATCACTGTTTAGTGTCAGCCCTGCTTATATTTTCATATCAAGTTCAAGAGACTGCTGAAGTTAAGGACTGATAGCAAAGTAAGGAAAATTAGTTCCTTGCCCTGGTTACTGAGGAACTTTGGGCTTTCATTGACACCTTTTTTTAATGCTTCTTCCACATTTAGCTGCGTCACTCATTTATTTCAATGGGACTAATCAGGCTTTCCAAGGATATAAAATACAACACTAATTGGTTACCAAAGGGGAGGAGTAATCAACTGCAATAACGTTTCCAAACTTCTTTCTAAGCGTATATATCTTCAGTTGCTCTAGTTAACCAGCCTTCTGTGCAGCCTCACTTTTTCGGTGAACAACTTTGTTATAAATTTCTAAAAATTGAAGAAACTTTGAACACTCGAGTTGAAATTATGCAGGTACAAAGCCTGGCTAATTATTTGAAACAGCTTCAGACTCTTTTCTTTCTGCTTAATCCGTATGCAAATCACTGTGGAGAACTAATTGACACTTAGGTGTCTGATGAAGCCCACCTGATCCCTATTAACCCAATTGGTGAAGAGGTTTGTCGGGGCAGAGGGGTGCAGGGCTGTTTTTCTCAAAGTAGAGAAGAGCACAGTGTGCCAAAACTGAAGAAGTTTCAGGGAATTACCAGTCTGTTAGCCAGAGCCTCAAGGGGATGCTGAAATGGTTTGAAGCCACTTCATGTTGAAATTTTGCTCCAAAAATCAGACTCAAATCAGATCTTAAGTGTCCTTTTGCTTGCAGTTTTCACCTCACCCTGCATGATTGAAGGGGAGCAGGAGCCTCTTAAACCGGGTTTATAAGCCACTCTGAAAAACATCCAATCCACCGTCTTCTTTCTCCTCCACCCACATAATTAAACCTGTGTGTAATATGTCAGTGTCATCCTCCTTCTATCGCACGGCCACCACTGTGTGTGCAGGGCTGCATGGCCACGATAATCCATTTTTATCCCAATCCAGTCCTCCACCGCCTTCTTTTTTCTTCATCCTCCCTACAGTTGTTTATCACCACTCACATCTCATCATCACTCCAACTCCTCCTGGAAGCCTCCTCTGACTCCTCTCTAAATGGGATCAGTCCAGGTCAGTCGACACCCAGGTGTGGGACCACTCTCATTTATTGCTCTTTGCTGTGTGTTCATGTGCATGTGTGCGTCTCACTGTGTTAACACGGAAGAGTTTCATGTTTTCAAGTCTTGAGGGCTGAATACACATTAGAATTGTGCCGCTTTTGTGCAGCTAAATCTGAATAAAAAGTCAAAAAAGACAATCTACCAGCATGTCTTTGTAGAATTTAAGTTTACATAAGGAATTGTCAAGCACTGCATCAGTCAAACATTTACTTTTACGCTTTGAAAATGTATTTCTCTAAAAGTGTGACATCTTGGGCTTTTGGTCTGTAAGTAGAGGTATAAGTGTGGTTCATTGTATTAACAGGTCTTTGACAATAACGGGCTGAATGGCTTTGTCACTGTTACGGCACAAAGGGGAAGCACAGCATTTCAAAAGCAGAAAAGGTTGTCCAAAAACTATCTCCACTTCACAAAATAAGCGAAGAATCTCTGCTCAGAGTAAAAATTAAAGGAAAAATTAAGACATTCTTCCTGTTAGACATTATTGAGTGAAATATGAAACCTGCTTAGTCCTTATCCATGAGCTACAAAAACAATGTCTGGTGGAAGATAGATAGATAGATAGATAGATAGATAGATAGATAGATAGATAGATAGATAGATAGATAGATAGATAGATAGATAGATAGATAGATAGATAGATAGATAGATAGATAGATAGATAGATAGATAGAATGGATAAAAGAGTTTAAGCTGCATACCATGCTGCTTTCATTGTACTGCTCATAGGCAGTTTGGACAGTAACACATGAAACAAACAGAGTTTCTGACACAACTTCTCCAACTTC
This sequence comes from Scarus forsteni, assembly GCA_036419115.1. Taxonomy (NCBI): domain Eukaryota; kingdom Metazoa; phylum Chordata; class Actinopteri; order Labriformes; family Labridae; genus Scarus; species Scarus forsteni. The sequence goes on from JAZDUH010000383.1 coordinate 25,632,622, forward strand.
TAATTTTCTGTGCAGATGGATCAGCCTGTTCATAGTCTGTATTCAGGCAGATCCATCTCACCAAACTTCAATCACAATTGTGAGCGGCCCAAAGCAGCATGACTCAATCAGCATCCTTAAAGATGGAAGTGGCTACAAATGAGACAACAGCTCAAAGTGACGACACGTTAAGAGAATAGCCGTATAATATAAGCTTCAACCGTTGTTTTATCAGATATAGGACACAATTCTTTATCAAATGAAAACAGTGACAATACTGAAAGCACTTCTAGATTGGCGGAATGTTTTGCCAAGAGTTTGTCTATGAAATGGCTGACATTTGTAACTAAAATGTCTGATTGGCTCTTAATTGATAAAATATGCTTTGTGAAGGATCTGCACATCCTCAAACACTTCCTTTGGACTATTTTCCAGATAGACTAGTGAAATACATTCCCTTGTTTTATATGGTCAAGGACAGATCAGGTTTTCCCAGATCAGCCTCACAACTTAAAAAATCTCCTCTTCCATCACAGGGAATAATTAATACTAATTCTATTTGCTGTACTTTTCAGCAGACTTACTACTGCTGTCTTATCCTGTTGCTATTTTGTTATATTATTATTATTGTTATTATTATTATTAGGTTCATTATTATTATCACTCCTCTTGACATTTTTAATTTAGTCTTACGATACGATGATTTTTTTATAGTACCAAAATACCAGGTCAAGTTCCTGTGGAAATCTAACAGGCAAATAGAAGATTTGATTCTACGTGAATAAAACTATGCCTTGTTTTCATGTTAGTGCAACACTGCAGGAAGTAAAGGTGCAAATAGTTTCTCTTCACTCTCAGATGGGATGTACCTAGATGGATTGACTGGTCTTAGTCAACAAAACACTTGAAAAATTTTAAAATTACACTCATAATTCAACAATGGTCCACCGCTTCAGTGGGTAAACTCTGAAGAATTGATTTGCAGAATTGGGTTGAAATAAGCAGTGTCACACTGCTAGACTTTGGTTCTCTGTGTCGTCCTTTTGAGACGCTTCCTTGTCTAACGTAAGTTCAGTAGCATTTCCTCAATGTGATTTGTTTACATCCAGGTTGAAGAGCATTTTGACTGCAGCCATAAAGCAAAGCTACTTAGGTTACACAAGGCAGGTAGCTGATTTACAGTTTGGACAGAGTCTTTGACCAGGATGTAGTGACAGAACAAACATAAACACACATATAGACATAAATAAGCAGATCTGTAAATCTGGCGTTGGCCATTTAGTCACCCAACCTTTCAGTTTAGTTGGAAAACCATCCACATCCTCCTAATTTAGACATAAAAGAGCAGACTAACTGAGCATGATGATGTTATTGGGTTGTGTCTGCTGCTGAAGAACATCAGTGGCATATGCCTTGTGAACAAGACCTGGAGACGGGGCAGATATCTGGTACAGATGATTCACGATTGTTGGTAGTAGCCACTGCCTGTTCTTTGTGACTCAGGCCCCCAGTGTTTTATTTTAGGGAAAAGGGTGAGTAGTCCTCGAAATGGTTCACAGCGGGATGACAGAGCAGTCTGACTCTAAGAGCAGGTTTATTCTGAGTGAGCAGCTCAGTGTGTCACTGGAGGACAAGTGAAGCAAAGCCATATCCGTATCACCATCCAGCATGTTTCCTTCTGCTCATAGATAACAGGTTTGTTTCAGACAACAACATTCTCTTTAACACTCTGTCCCTGTGAGTCTAATTAGAAAATCTGAACCCTGTCTGAACTCCACCTCAATGAGACCAAGAGCAAACCCATCGGTCATCTCTTTGTATTTATTATCTCTGAAGAATTATTAAGAGTGGGTGAGGGGAGTGAAGGCCTTCATTTGTGGTTGTAAAACTCTCAGAGAAGTCACCAGAGTTTTCTTGACATCACTTACTGCTGTGGGGGTGGAGGGGTTTATCTCATCTGTAATATCTGGAAGCTATAACGGATAAAAACAATTTAACATTATGATCGGGAGACACTGTCTGAGCTTTTGGAGATGACCTGATAAAAGAGATCAAGAGACGGTCATCAGGTGCAAGCCCTCAAGATGGAGTTTTTATGGCTGTTTTGAATGCTGAAAGTTTGCTTTTTCCTTAAAGGAACACATATTTTTATCCTTAAGCAGATGGATGATCATTTGTGTCTTAATGGGAACTAACATTTACTATAAGAGGGGGAAATGGTTGGCTTCTAGTGGTGACTCACCGTCTTACAGATTGACTCATCCTCGTTTTTTGTCACCACAAGCTATCAGTGTTAGCATTGCAGTAGCAGAACATACTAACTGATGAAAATATTCACTCCATTCAACATTTTTATTTGTTTGTTTTTCAGTGAAAGAGCTCATTCCTCAATCAACAGACAAATGTAGAGATAGTTTTTCATGATCCCTTCAGTCTGCAATGCTCCAGTTTTGGGCATCAGTGCTTGTTATTCTATTTAATGGCAATTAGCGAAAAGCTAAGGAAGGAGCTTCAGCTATTTGGCTGTAGTGTAACACTGCAGCCCAGCAGAAGTTGAACTCATGAAAAAAACGTACTTACCATACTGTTTTTGCATACTTGTAAGTCATTTTTCAGACTTTTTTTTCCATTAAAGTAACCGACTAATTGTGTTAACACACTATCATGAACTTTTTCTATTCAAGAACATGTAGCTTAGATTCCACAAAGTTTTGTTTTGGTATCACAGGGCTCCAGACTAACTTTTTTCATTGGTTGCAACTATGCACCTAAAAAATGTTTTAAGGAGCACCGGTACAAAAATTAGGTGTACCCAAATTATTCATAGTGTCACCTTTATCTGACACTACCTTTATCACTCTCGATAACTTCGATACAATGTACATAATTATTAAACAAGAATAAGATGTAACAAAATAGTTGTCTTTATTTGAAGCAAAATTATAAATTAAAAGAAAAGCAGAGCGTTTAAACTGCTTCCCTGAATAAAATTAACAAATTCAAACTAAAACATTAAGCAAAATAAAACATTTGTTCTAGTTGGTAATTATTAATTATCTGACAGTCACGAAGACAAATTTGGCAGAACTTCACTGCTTCTTCACAAATACCGCCCTGTGCTGACACCTGACACCACAGTCAGGCTCTGTCTGGGCTCATTTGCATACTAACAGCTGATTGGATGATTACTGAGGGCTGTGTGTGTGCATGTGTTTGGGTGGGCCTACAGCCTGCAGCCTGTGAAGATGCAACACAGGAACAGAGAAAAGAGGAAGCAGGTGCTGTGTCTTGTCTGTTTTCGGTGGATTATTCACTACCTCAGTTAATTTTGTCGACTTAAATTTGTAAGAGTGTGCCTAACATTTTTCCTAGGTGCACCAGTGCGCCTAAGAAAAAATGTTAAGTGCACTCTAAAATGTATGCCTAAAATGGTTGCACTCTGGAGCCCTGTATCATATAAACTAATACTACTTATATTAGAAGTCAAATGAAATATCACATTCACACAATGATCTCAGTTACAGTCTTTTCTGTGATGACTGACAAGGTCACATCTCCTCCCTCTCTCTAAAGGCATCCTCTCAGTGCTCTCGCTGTCCTCTGAGTGCACCTCCCTGGCTTCTGAACTGCCTAAAGTGTCCTACGTCAAGGCCATCGACATCTGGCTCATCGCCTGCCTGCTGTTCGGTTTCGCCTCTCTGGTGGAGTACGCCGTGGTTCAAGTGATGCTCAACAGCCCTAAGTGCATCGAGGCCGAGAAGGCAAAGATAGCATCGAAGGAGAAGGCGGCGGGAAAGATTCCTGCTGCCAGGAACAACACGGTCAACGGGACGGGAGGAACGCCGCTTCACGTCAGCACCTTACATGTCAGTAGATCTGGTTTGATGGCATCTTTTTGTTTGTGTGTTTTTCTCTGTTTGTGGACTGTAGTAGATGTTTATGTGTGCTTCAATGACCTACTGTTTTAAAGGAAAATTGAGGACTGAGGATTACTTGGAATGTGAAGGATATTTTATGAAGAAATTTTCACTACAAGCATTGAACAGATTAGCTTTTTGATCACTTAGAGGGCTAAATGGAGTATTTCTAACTGTATGTAATCTAGAGGTTAGATTTTCATCCTGAGCCCGACAAGATCCAAATCTGGATGAGTTTTAAAACATTTTCAACCAATTAAAAGAAAAAATAATAATAATCAAGACGATACAATATCTATTAATTCAGTTGTTGAACTTTCCTGATATGTTGCAGTTTTGAAGATAAGAGTTCTGTGCCTGACAGTGACAGTATTTATTTAGCAAGCAACCCTATTTAACTATAATATACACAGTGCACACGTAGTAAGGCTTCAGAAAATTAGTTTCTGTGAGCACACATGGAACAATGACCTTTGACTCCTCTCAGCTTCATGCATCACGGTTACAGCAGTTCATCACACTGCACTCAGATCACCAAGAAAATGGAGCTTAAGGGCGTTTTTGCATTAGGCCCCCCTCCCCCTCCCCCACTTGCTTGCATTCACACTTGCAACATCGATACGCCACTTGTGTATTTACTCAGTTTGAAACAGCAGGGGGCGATATGCACGTAATTGTTACCAAACCTGCTACGGAGGACAACGAAGAAGAGACTACCATGGTAACCATTTCCTACACCAGACAACCAATGTTTGCGTTTCGCTCTCTCTCATGTTCCTTCAAATGTGTTTTTTTGACGGCATCAGCGACCTTCTGGACCCTCGTAAATCATCGTAATCCTCAACCAGAATAAACACAATTGAGGAAGCAAAAGATTCAACCGTGGGATTAACAGGAAGTAATACATCAAAAGTAGATCGGTTCGGATCACTTTGTTTCACACCAGGGAAACCGCACCAAATGTCGGGAGATGGAGCGGATCCAGACCACCCCTTCATGGAGGTCTTGGACCGACTGAATTGGTGCGCACTAAAGTGCGGTGGTTGCATTCACATTGATACTAACGTACCAAACCCTGGGCTGAAACTTCTTTGGTGCGCACTAAATATGGTTGGTGTGAAAACGCCCTAAGACTTTGAAAACAAAAATCTTAGGGGAGAATTAACACTATTCTCATGTGGAGGAAAGGTGGAGGTATGAAGCAACTTCAGCTTGATTTGTTAACAGGGTTGTATGATATTATTGGTATGATGATTACTTTAATGTTCAAACATAGGTATTGGCTGATTTCAAAATTACTAACATTGACAGCTGATATTTTAGCCCAATAAATTTGCGTGAAATTAAGCAAATTTCTGCATATTAATTTTAAAGTGTAAGTAAAAGCTGCCAAAAAAGATTAATTCTGTATCAACAGATCAGTGAACTGGTGCTTTTAGCTCTTGTTAAGTATGATTATACTGATTATGCTGCATATAACGACTGTAATCCAAAAATAACTACCTTCAGTTACTTCTATATGTTTGTATTGATATCAGATTTGGCCAAAATAAGCTCTAAAATATCAACATATCAGAAAATGTAATGTTGTGCATACTTAATAAACACCATATTCTGTGATGCGCTCATTCAGGTCTTGATTTCTGCTCATGAATAATTGGGAAATTGAACTTTAGAGCTTTATTCTTGAAACCAAAATGCTGAAGAATGTCAGATTTGAATGAGACTCAGACTCATTAATATCGTTTACCAGAGGGGCCAGTTTGGGCTCAGACAGGATCGGGTTTGGCTTGGCTGGATTTGTTGTAACCTCTAATGTAAACATACTAAGCGACCTGTGATGTATGTCAGCTGCGTGGTTCTTGTTCACTGTCCTCAGGCAGGTTTGTGACAGCTCATGATTATATCTAATATAAATTCAAAACATTTTAATCCAATCGTTAAAATTTGGCTTCAGCTCTGCCGCTCACATGCACATAAAACTCTCAGAATGTTAAACAGGTCCTCCAATTGTTCACCCAATCGGAATGAATTTACCTCCAGCTTTATGTTTGTCTGGACCATATTTGATTATGGAGGATTACATTATTCCACTGAGCTTTAATGGGTTTTCTTGTCAAAACCAAATCAAAATAATGAAGCCTTAATGAGCTTAATGACTTGAGTGAGTAAGCAGCCTTAGTCTGATTAGATCCTGTTCACCCTGCAGGCCTCAGGGATGTCGATGAAAGGGATTTTTTTGGATGACATTAAGAACATTTGTCTGTTGATTGATCTAATAAGCACCGGTCGTCCACTGGGAAAGCACGCGGAGTGCAGAGGGGCTCCGAGACCCTTTGCGTGAGAGAACATCCAAATTAGGCAGCACTGTAAAGCACAAAGTATGTCTAATTTTGGCTCAGGAAAACTTTCTTTTTTTTTCTTAAAATAACAGTTTTTTCCTGTCCAAGCTTCAGGATCAAACAGCCTTTACTGGATCAGCAAGGATGAGACGCTTTTAGACCAACAATTATTAAAAACCTCATTTTAGTGTTTTAAGGTTGAAACCTGAAAACCTCTCCTACTTTATACACAAAAACACGCTTTTATGCATCAAGCAAAAGCCACAGAAAGTAGGCATTACATGGTCATTTGTAGTTTTATGTAGTCACAGCCAGAGCACTTTGCATCACAGTAAATGTGTTAATACCAAGTTCATGCTGCCTGGGTCTGAAAGGAATATTTCCAGGAGCAGTTAGCATGGTCATTCATTAAACTTAAACACCAAGGCAGTTATGACAGTGCTGTGAAAATGTTCTAGAAAGAGTCCCCAGATGATGCTAAAGATGTGGTCTTAGGAAAGATACATGTAGGCCATTAACAATATCATTATTTAAACTAGGGCTGAACAATTTGAGAAAATAATCTAATTGCGATATTTTTCCCCAATATTGCAATTGCGATTTACTCTGCGATTGTTTTAATGTTCCTCATCTTATGTATTCTTAAACAAACATAAGCAGTAGATCGTTTTATAGTAAAACCAATATGACTGAATCAATCTAAGGATAAAAGATTTGAGAAAAAGTGGAGAAGTGAAGAACAGAAAATAGGTAGGAAATTGTAAAAACTGGGTAAAAAAAATGGTACGAAAGCAGAAAAAAGTTAATAGGTGCAAAATAGGTATGAAATTGCAAAAAAAAAAAAAAAAAGGGCAAAAAAATTCAAAAGTGACTGATTAAAATTGATTATAGCAGCAAAATTGGGATTAAATTTCAAAAACCATTTAAAAATTCCAAACATGGTCTGACAGTGGCCAAAAAAAAAGATGAATGGGAGCAAGATAGGCATAAAGTTGTAAAAACTGGGTTAAAAAAGGTTAAAATAGGCATGAAATTGCAAGAAACTACATCACAATGCCAAAATGCTCAACACATTTTGGGTTAAAAATATTGCACTGTCTGCGATTTGAAAATTGCAACAAGCCATATTGCAATTTAATCTAATTTGCAATTAATTGTTCAGCCCTAGTTTAAACCAAATCTGGCATGAACAATATCAGTATTATCAACATTTCTTTGTTCTATACCTTCTTTAAAATGTACATATTTAGTCTGTATATCATCTATAACCATTGCTCTTGTACCCCTTACTAAATTGCTCAATATGGGTGTTCATATTGGTGATTCATTTAACATGCAACCAAAAGAATACCCTGTGTGCTGATGTGTGTTCAGTATTTTTCCTTCTCTATAAAATGTTTTTTTTGATAGTTGTTTTTATTGTATTTGTTTCAGTGTGTTTTATTGTGGTAGTGTGCCTGAAAACATTCCTTTTTCACAGCCTTTTAAATACTTCTGTCTTTATTAAATAGCATACTGTATATATTTTAAACAAACCCCTTAAATGTGGGGGAAAATCATTAATTTGTGGCAAACATCTTCACAAGCTGTAGGAGCAGTCAGACTGGGAATGAGCTAAGAGCTCACAAAGAAACTGAACTGAGGTGATCCTTTTTTTCTGAAAGTACAGTTCTCCAATTCTGAAACTAAAATCATTCTACAGCAGTGATTCTCAACTGGTCTGGCTTTGGGACCCACATCACACATTAATGACAAGCTGGGACCCAAATCAAGCAAGATTTTCACATTCTCAAATTTATCAGATAAAAAGATGCTGCACTTGAAATATTAGATTAAACAGTATTACACAGTATTCCAACACAAAAAAGAGTTAAACTAGAAAACCAAATGACCTGAATGTGGTGATGCCAGAGAGGAATATTCCCTTTTACACTCAATCAGCAGCATTTCAACTGAAAACAAAAAAGAACATTTCTGGGACACAAGGCTTCAGATTATAAATCTGACAGGAGCTGTGAAAACCCTGCATCAGTGGATACATAATAAATAGTCCCATATTCATAATATTCTATTAGTAGCACTAAAAGGGTTGAAGCCACCACAACACAACACACTTTAGTCACTTCAGCCTGTTTAACAGAGTTTACTGAGCATGTTCAAACATGAAATAAAAAAGTCCTGCTAATAAGAAGTTGTATTAAAAAATCTTAAAAACATGTAGCTTTAGTTGAGCACCTGCTTATTGAACATATAACAAACATGTTTGTATTAAAACAGATGTTATTTAGCATTTAACCAGCACTGCTTTTTGATCAGGAGTGTGAATAAATGGCAGTCTAGTGCAAGATAAAAGCACAGGGTTTTTTTCTGAACTGGCAAAGGCAAAGAATGACTGGTCTACAGGGTGTTTCTCTCCCAAAAAGAAGTGAAATGTTCCAGTTCATGATCAACAAATTAAGTTTTTTCTATTTGATGTTTTATACTTAAACTTCCAGTCAGACCACTTTCCAGCAAGTCTTCTTACCAGCTACCAAGTGCTTAACTCTTACAGCAATGTTCAACATTTACATCCAAACTACAGTGTCAGCTAACCTTAAGTTTACTTTTAAGAATATCTCTGCATGCAGCCACTGGACAAATACAAATGAATGAAAAAGTCCCTCCACCAGCAGTACCCACACCCAACACAGGGGGTGCCAACGCTCACAGCAGTTTCCTGACTGTGTAATGATATGGAGGGAAGGATTTAAGACAGGAAGTTCTTCCACTGACCTTCATTATTTAGTATTTGGATGAAACAGCGTCTTCAGTCAGAGTGCAGTGCTGTGCAGGGATTTCTCTGTCTGCTCCTCAGGTCACTTTTCAGCCTCTCTGGTGACACGACAGCCTCAGGGGCCGCCTGTGGCCCCTCCAGGCTTTGACTGAAGGGAAAGAAGTTTGGACCAAACATCATATCCTGAGGCATTTTAGCTGAACAGTGACCACTATATATAAGGAATACAACATGTGTTTTACAATACCAGGATAATAATCTTAAATATGATTTTAATAATATCATTAAATGATGTTTCATAACACAAAAACACAAATAGACACCTATTGTTAAACTTTTTTTCTTTAATTATGAAAGATTTTAGACAAACTCCAATTTCATGTCTACAGTTTGAGTCTTGATTAAAGGTCAACAAATTCACCACAGCTCTCTACATTTATTCACCCTTTAACACCTGTTTGATACATACTTTTATGACACCTCTGTCTAATAATATGATCAACAAATTAATTAAAAACACCTAAATATAATCAGGTAATGATAAATAGTTCCTCAAATGACTTATTAGTTGACAAAAAAACCTAATGTATCAAATAAGATACAAAAATATAAGTGTTCAGTGTTATGGATTTTTTTTTAGGATTTCAGTAGAAAGTGCCACATTTCAGCTTCAAAAATGATAACTTTTGGGCTGTTATTTGTGTTTTTAGACATTTATTTATTTAATGTTTCAGGGTTCCCGCGGGTCCTTAAAAAGTCTTAAAATGTCTTAAATTAAAATCCAGGTAATTAAGGCCTTAAATTGTCTTAAATTTACCATAAATTTGCTGTTGGTATTACATTTTCAGACGGTGCGTTTAATGCCGATGGAAAAGCACTGTGGCCCACTGTGTTTCATTAGCTTACCGTGCAGTAAATATGAGATTTAGCGGTGGTCCACCGTAAAACTTCTACTGAAGGATTGATTGGTGTTTTGCGGTACATGTCATACGTCAAAATGCGGGACATGTCGCCATTCGCGGTTGTTGAGGGGAGCAGAAAGATGCTAAGATGAGGAAGTGTAAGTTCAATGAAAAGTGGATGGAAGACGATTTATTTAAGAGGTGGTTGGCCATGCTGAAAACAACAGCAACCCCATGTGTAAATTCTGCAAAAGGACTTCTTCTTTAGGAACTATGGAGCTCAAAGCCGTCAAGTCGCACATGAGAGGAGATGAACACTAGCGGTATGTGGCAGCAGCTAGTGGGGCCAGGCTAATTCCTGTGTTGCTTCCAGCACAACGCTCAGCGTCACTGAGAAGACATAAGTTGTCATGTTTGATGGGAGCATGAACAAAACTACTAAAACTAAACAAATGGACCTTCATTTGCAGTTCTTGGGCACAAATGAGACGGGAACACAGCACGTCATTTCCTGCAAAAAAAGGAAAAAATGCCCATCGTGTGCCTTGATGGTGTTTACCATAAAATAGATTAATTTTTTCCACAGAAATTGTCATGAAATTTATGGACTTAAATAATATTTTTGAGGTCTTAAAAATGTCTTAAAAAGCATTAAATTTGACTTTTAAAATGGTGCAGGAACCCTTTGTTTATATGACAGGGACGATACATACAACATTGCGACAGTGGGAAAATGTGAACATATATAGTCTAGCTACAGCTAATTTGCAGTCTTTGTCCCTGGTCAGGATTTAGAGTACAATAAAATATACAGAATGCAGATACAATTATACAAATAGAGTAATACAGTGAATACAGTCAATAAGTACCATGAATACATAGACACAGTTGTTGTAAATTAGAGCTTAAACACAAGTTACATTTAACATCAAAGATTATTAAAATAGTACACTGATAATTACTTGAGAGAAATTACTTAAATTAAATGGTTAATCGTCCTGTATTGACCCTCGTTTACTCTTTTTCCTCCAGGTTGCTGAAACTCGCTGTAAGAAGGTGTGCACCTCCAAATCAGACCTGCGCACAAACGACTTCAGCATCGTGGGCTCACTCCCGCGGGACTTTGAGTTGTCGAACTTTGACTGCTACGGGAAGCCGATCGAAACTGGCTCGGGCGGTGGAAAATCCCAGTCCAAGAACAACAAGAAACCTCCTCCTCCCAAACCGGTGATCCCCTCCGCTGCCAAAAGAGTTGACCTGTACGCCCGAGCCCTCTTCCCCTTTTCCTTCCTCTTCTTCAACGTGATTTACTGGTCCATATATTTGTGAGTTACTTGAAACGTCCACCCTAAAACACCACTCCCATGAGTGCTTTAATGATCAGAATATTTCACAAAGTTTTATTTAAAAGTGAATATTGAGGTTGAATCTTGTCCACATTGATTTGACAGCTGGGAACCATCAGTGGTTTTTACCATCAGGCAAAGGGGAGTCCGTTTCCCAGGCTTTGTGCTCCAAAAGGATTCAGTCATTAAAGTTGAGCATCAAATATGAGGTGTCGGGCCAAAAACAACATCATAAATTAAACAGCAAATTGTCTAAACTGTACAAACAAGTGGGACATGTTTGGTCAGTGTTGGAGAAAAGGTGGAACCAGTGCAAAGCTCTCTCTCTTTCTTTAGGAGGAGGTGGGCAAACAAGCTCAAAACATGCCAGTTCCACTCATACTATCAAATATTCTAAATTATATCAGCAGTATTAATTCAAGAAATTTCACTTTATTGCTATAAAAATACTGAACAGTGCAATCAAACCCCTAATAAAAGAAGTTGTCAGTGTTCAGATCGTAGGACATTAGACTTGTGCCTTCGATTTGAAGCTCAACAAAAAAAAAAAAAATTCTTGTAACCCCTTCGAGCACAAGGCACTGAGCAAATGTTGCTCCAATGCTATGATGCCTTTAGCTAAAGGGGGAAGGGTCTTGTGTGTGTCTTTGCCAGAGGCTCCCAAATTACTTAAAGGGTTAGTTTGGGGTTTTTTGAAGTGGGGCTATTGAGGCCAATGGCACTAGCAAATATGAACGCCAGTAAAGGAAGTAGCAAGCTGGCACATAGCAGCACACAGTGCCACTAAAGCCTCATAATTAACCCACTTACCGGATAAGATTCTCAAAGCTCACTGGTTCCTTTATTGGCTCTCACTTCAAAAAACCCGAACTAACCCTTTAACCGGCCCTGTCAATGAACAAACGGTACTGTGAATCATAATTATAACATTTATCTTCACATGAAAAAGTCCATTAATAATCATTTGTGTATGAAATGATTACAACTTAAACTTCCTTTACCTTAAATGGAAATGTAGCATCTTGTATTAAAATACTTTATTTATTGAATATGGTTGTTGAAAGGCTGGTTGAGGGCTGCAGATAAAACTGTGTTTTTTTTTTTTTTTTTTTTTTTTTCTTGCTGAGCAGGACTTTAATGAGTTAAAGCAGATTTTATTTATGCTATAACTCAGAGTGTAACATTGTAATTATGTTGCATGTTCAATAGAATGCATGTATATGAAGATAAAATCTAAAAAAAAAGTTATATAAATAAAAGTATTTATTAAATTTGATTATTTATGAGTTGCTCTTGAGAAGACGAAAACGACATGTAAAGCACGGATGGTCATGGACACTGCCGCACATCGGCCAAACGTGACGTTTGACGCACCGCTCCTGTTCAGATGGTCATGTGACACTGCCACTCCAATCAAATGTATTGTTCGACATCTCCCACTTTGTATAATGGGTCACTGCTGAGGGGTGACCGTGTGTTTGTGGAATTTACAAGCAAAGAAAATAAATAAATGACTTTTCACCAGCTGATTTGACTTCAGAGTTGTTACTTTGAACATTTTAACCAGCCGGGATTAACCAGCCCTTTTACTACGATAGTCTCAGTGTACATTGAACACATAAAAGTACTTAAAGTTGAGAGGGATACAACAGAATTAGTGGAAAAATTAAAACATTCTCACATCACTAAGGACCAAATGTTTGAGGAGTGTTTCCAGAATATGTATGAATCAACACCACAGAGCGGTGCAGGGATAAGTTCATATTTACTGAATCAGAATCAGAACTGGTAATTATTGCCAAGTACATTTACACGTACAAGGAATTTGACTTGGTATATCTGTGCAAATAAAGAATTAACATCAAGTAAGAATAGAAATACAAATCTCCAGAGGGATAATAATAAAAATAACAACACAACAATAATTTAAAGTTAAAAGGATAGATACAACAGCAGGAGAATAGAATAAGTAAAGATCTATAGGCAATTTAATAAAAAAATATAAATATATATAGAGAGAGCATTTCAGGACTTTAAGTTACTTCTAAGATTAAAACTGTCCTGATGTACCAATGTCTGTGTTAAACATGCAAATGACAATTATTTTTTAACATTTATCTATATATTTTGTAACATGAAATTCATTTGATATTGACCATAAATTGACTTTTAAAGTATTACTGTATTCTTACAGGATGTTTTTTAATAACCATTCATGTTACTAAGGACTCCTAAAATGGTTGGAAGCAAACTGAAATATTTTTTTCAGTAAACAATAATTAATAAACATAATACAAGGAGACTTCTTGTTTGATAATTTTCTCTTAATCCAATGATCCAGTCAAGTTGGCTTTGGCAAAAGTGTCTGAATTACATTATTAAAAACAATCAGATGGTTGGCATTTGGGTCCCCTGCCACTGCTAGAGTCCTTTTCAGCAGTTAGTTATCAATGATCTTTTAAAACACACAACAATGCTTTAAATAAAAATAAATAAATAAATAAAATAAATATCTGATGCATTTTCCTTTTTCAGAATTAATATTAAATTTAATCTGTGTGTGTCCCCCACAAACGTTTTTGTAAATCGCATACATTGTCTTGGGAACAGTTAATGCTAAATGCTAACTCACTTCCACATTTCAAAAGACTCAAGTTAATTTTATTTGTCATTCCATTCGGCACTTACAGGAAGAAAGAATTATGGTATTTATTGAGCTCCCTTATCAGCCATAAGGAAATACAAAAGCAATCAATAAGGTGGTAAGCAGCACAATATAAAAAATTAGTATAAAATGTAATATCAATAAAATCACAATGAAAACTGAGGATCATTTCCTTAGTTTTTGTCCAGCCTGGTGCTGTTGATTAAACTGAAATGGATTCCAGGCCTGATGCTTGCTAGAAAATGTTTTTCATGAAAAAAAAACACTATGAGGATTATGCTTATTGACCACTTTATAGTTTTAAAAATGTTTGGTCAGGCATGTGTACTTAATAATGTGGCCGGAGACTGCATGCTTTTGATTTCTCTTCGGAAATAATGACCACAAAGATCTTGAAGATAATTAAACACAGAGACCACAGGTCTTTTCCCAGCTCTCAGTCCAAAAGCCAGAGTAACCCACATGTTTCTGAAGGCTCCATCTATCCACATGCATCTATATTTTTGATCCTGGGGGCTCTTTAAACCCCCCTCTGCTCTGCCCACATGTATCCTGTAAATCACCCAATAAACCAGCTGTTCCCTCCTCCTCCGAGTCTTGACCTCTCCCTAATCTAGCAAAGCAGGTCATCTATTATTCATGGCGACGTGCTGAAGGAGAGTGACCCCTGACTATCGCTGCAGGACGTCTCATATGAAATCTGCCTGTGGCCTTAATGAAGCAAGATAGATGCTGACCTTCTGCCATCACAACAAAGGCTCCAGAAGCAAACTTTGAGGTAATTTGGCTCTGGGTTGTTTATGGAGTACAGAGTGAAATTGTCATTGTGGGTTCTTTATTATTTTAGTGAGCAGAGGAACAGAAAACAAGGCTCTCTCTCCCCTCTGCTCGCTCGCCCTCGCTCCTTTTCTCTCTCTGTTGCTGCCATGGTTACAGACATGGGAATGAATTTTTGTCTGTCACTACAAACACCTGCCTCAGACTCTAATGTGAGTCAGACTCCGGCGAAAAAGCCTCTAAAACTTCAGATGAATCATCCTCAGAAGCCAATTTTTAATAGATGTACAGAAAATACATCAACTGGTGGTAGTTCTGGACTCTTGTGAGGCTCTTTTCAGCGCCGGCTGGACCTCAGACGAGGGAGATTTTGCATTGCAGTGCCCTCTAAAGGCCACATTTAGACTCTGTTAGCATAGTAAGGAGCTGAAATACACTCCTGGGAGGAAAACAGATGTAGGAGCAGGTTGTGTGTAAAGAAGGATAATTAAACTGCCAGAAAATGATGCTTGATGTCATGTTAATACACCGGTTTATTTAAAGGAACATTCTGTTGATGCAAAGGGAGGAGAACGAGGGACACAGCCTGTAAGAGATATTCATTTATTTATGTGTTTATATTTACCTTCTCCTGACTTGTTTAGATATTAGTGTCATCACTGCTGGACACAAGAAATGCACTTTTTGTTTTGTGTTGAATGTCTTTGGTTTCCAAATTTCTGTCAGTTTTCTTCTGGTGATTGTTCACCTTGGTAAAAATGCTTAAAAGCTAAATTTGAAAAGAACAGAGGCCCCAAGAGGACATACTCTATTTATTTTACTCATGTTTTAGAAAAAAAGAACATTTTGGTTGTTTTGTTTCATGATTCATTTACCCTGAAATCTAAAATGTTGTTTTCCTTATAATGAGTTGTATATAAGTTATATGAGCAGTTATGAGATGCAATATCAACAGACTAAGCCCAAAACATGAAAAAAAATGTGTTTTCGTTTTCGTAAAACAGCAAGAAAATGTAGAGGAGCTCTGAGAGCACAATCCTCCACCAAGGCAGTTCTGACACTCTTAGCCTGATCCCGCAATGCTAACAAATCCTTAAAAAATAAATAAAAATCCTAGATCTGCATACAGACTTGGATCACCCTCAAAATCTGATCAGTACTTCCTTGTGCCATGACCAAAATTTCCTGAAAATGGCATCAAAATGTGTTCATAACTTTTCCAGTTATCTTGCTCACAAACAGACAAAGACCAGCTCAAACAAAACCTCCTGAAAATCTCAACATTACAGTAAAAACATTCAAAATGTAATTGTTGTCAAAATTAAAGAGAGTAAAATGAAATGTAGTGAAGTGTGTAATCTTCAGAATTTTGAATGGCTGAATTTAACAAGTCTTGATTTCAGATATGGGACACAAAAACAAGTACTTCGTTCACAATAAAAGCCTGAACTGTAAGGCCAACCGTCCTCCCACATTTACGAAGAATGATGTCTGTATTTTAAGAGAAGAGAACAAGAGTTTAACGGAAAATTAAATCATAAACCCTGATGAAAAAAGCAATCATTGTCCACATGGAAACACTGAGAGTTTCAGTATTTAAATCAGCTTCAGGTAAATTCCAATATCATACTTAAGACACACAACAAATCAAAAAATCTTGCTATAAGTAGAAAAATGGGTGGAAAGGCAAAAGTTTGACTAAAAATCTGTTATCATGTTTCAAAGTAAAATATTGAGATAAATGTCCTTTATGGCTTCTTTATGTACTACATTCTGATTGATTGATTGATTGATATCTGTTAAGAAAGCAAAAATAACACAAACATACTTATTATTAAAAATATAGAGAATGTTAAGTTTCATATCAAAATAGTACAACTGAACTGGCATCATTTTGTATCCTTTTAATCATTTTTATTAAAAAACCTCACACATTCAAAAAAAGAAAAGAATAAAATCCAAATAATAACAGTACAAATAGTACCAGTATGATGCCTTTTCCTGTCTTTTTTCTTAATATTCTTATCTTAAACAAACAAAAAAAAATCAAATTAATAGGAGCCTATAAAACCTTTAATGATGCACAGTAATGAATTCAGTTATCTGCTTAGCTATAAAATGAAAACTGCTTAACTGAGACTGAAAACTATCTAATGAGATATATATATTGTTTTAAAACATTGATACTGTAATGAAAAGTGTCATGTTATCCACACAAGCCTGTTATTTAGGCTATATATATATATATCTTTATATATATATATATACATATATATATATATATATACTGTATATATATATATATATATATATACATACATATATATATATATATATATATATATATATATATATATATATATATATATATATATATATTTCTTCCTTAATATTGTGGAACTGAAAAAAGGGTTTTAATTCATCAATATGTTTTTCTGACTCTTTTTGTTTCTATCCCATTGAGTAATTTATAATCTTTGGTTTACAGTAAAATAATCTAAGAAACATGTCAGCATGTAGCATGTCAGCTGAAACAGTGTTAATGATGAAAAAGAATAATCCACAGCCCCATGACGCTGGACTCATCTTGTCAGTGTGAGTCACTGGTGTGTCTCCACCCCCACACCCTGGCACCCTGCTACCATCTCTGCTCTGTAACCTATATCACACAGGGTGTTTTCTAATCCAACATGACCTCTCACCACACCGCCACCCGGGCCACCAACTGGAGCACCCTGACAGTCACCCAATGATTAGTGAGGAGCAGCGGGGGAGGAGGGGGCCACGGGGAGAATTAGAAGATCATTTACTGTGAACGAGGCCTTCACGTCACTGCAGCACACTCACAACACAACACGAAGACACAGCAGAGGAAACACTTGACATCATGTAGTACAAGTATCATGATCTCTCTATTTAGAAACCCATGCTCCAATGAAGATGGGACAGTGTATTAAAACAGAAAACAGAAAACACTGATTTGCAAATACTTTTCCATCTGTTTTCAATTGAAGCACCAACAAACTGATTAAATATTTAATCATCAAACTGATTAACTCTTTTTTTCTTATTGTGAATTTAGACATGTTCAAAAAAAGCTGGGACAGGGGCATGTTCACCGCTGACAGCGCCTTTCCTTTTAAGTACACTTATGGCCTTTTCCACTAGCAAGCCTTGGCCCTACTCTACTCGGCCCTACTCGATTTGTTTCCACTAGCCTGGTACCTCCTAAAACAAGCTAGTTTTAGTACCTACTCCGCTCTGGTTTCAAGCGAGCTGAGTCAACACTAAAAGATGACGCCACCGACTGCCGGCTACTGATTGGTCAGACGATGTCGTCATCGATGAGTCATGAGCGCGACGACCTAGCATGCTAGCGGTACCTACCGTTAGCTTACCCTCATACATATTTTCTTTGCAGCTCGATTGCTCTCGTCCTCGGCTTCATTCTGTTGTATAGCTTCCAAAACTCTCCTGTGCTTCTCAAGGGGTATTTCTTCTTGCCACCTGCAGCCTTCTTCTGCTTTCCTTTTTTACTCGGTTTGTGACAAAAAGCCACAGATTGTTGTGTCACGCTCAAAATGACGTCACCGCAGTGCCACTCAGCGACACTACACCCCGTTGGGTAGGTGACTGGGGCTAATAGAAAAGCAGCACAAGGCAAGTAGAGTAGAGCCGGGTAGAGTCCAGTAGAGTAGAGTAGGGCTAATGGAAAAGGGCGATTAATGGTGCTTTCACAGATATGCAAGTTACCCAGGCCATAGGCACAAACACACTTTCACACCATCACAGATGCTGAATTTGCTGGTAACAATCTGGATGGTCCTTTTCTTCTTCAGACCAGAAGACACAGTGTCCATGACTTCCAAAAACATTTTGAAATGTAGACTCCTCAGATAACAGCACATTTTTCCACGTTGCGTCAGTCCATCTCAGATGAGCTCGGTCTCGAGAAGTTTTGGGTGTTGTTGATATGTGGCTTTGGCTCAGTGTGATAGAGCTTTAACTTGCACTTTTGGGGGATAAGTTGTGTTAACTGACGATGGTTTTCTGGAACATTCCTGAACCCAAACAGTAATATCCTTCACAGAGTGATGCTAGTCTATAATGTAGTGTTGGTTAATGACCTTGCTGCTTACAAACAGATTTTTGCAGATTTGGTGAATATTTTGATAATATTATGGACTACAGATGATGACATCCCTTTATTCATTTGAATTATATTGATTATGTTATTTGATTTACACATTTGTTTTTTGTCATTTACAGTCGAAGTGGCGAATCTTGTCTCATCCTTACTTGTGAATGACTAAGCCTTTCAGGGATGCTCTTTTCATGCCCAATCATGACACTAACCTGTTTCCAGTGAACCAGTTCACCTGTGAGATGTTCCAAACAGGTGTTTTTGAGCATTATTCAACTTTCTGAGTCTTTTATTTCCCTGTCCGAGCTTTTTTGGAACATGTTACAGGCATCAAATTTAAAAAATTAGTGAACATTTACAAAAGGAAAAAAAGTAAGTTTATGAGTTTGAACATTTGTCTTGTCTTTGGTGTATTTAATAGAATGTGTCAAAAGGGATTTGCTTATCACTGTAATATGTTTTCTATTTCTGCTTACACAACATCCCAACTTCATTTGAACATGGTTTAACAAATTATCATATTATATCACTGTCATTATGTTATGTCACAGACTGGATGCTGTCATTGTTGAGATTTTGTTTGTGTTTTTTTTTTGTTGCTTGTTGAGAAAGGTTTTGATAACCAGTGTTTCTAATGGCTGTTCTTTTTTATTTCTTTTCATTTTTCTTTTTTTGTGACCTCTCTGTCATATCTTAACAACGGTGTGAAGAAATGTTGAAGCTTTTATCAGAAACCTGGGACATAAAAGGCTATTTTTCTGGGAACCGTTGTGGATTTTGAGTCCGCCACTTTTTCCCTGACCTCTCAGGCTTTGTGATTTTCTGTTTGCAGCCTTTTGGTGAAGCTCAAAATGAAGAGGATGGGAAAGTGAGGAGGATGTCATTTTCTGTCAGAGGTCAAGGTGGTGAGAGGCTCTACTCTTCCATCTGAACCAATCGGTAAAATAAGCATGACCCCGGGTCCTGTCATTACAGTTAGTTCTGCTCAGAGCAGAGAAGAGACAGGGTGGAAACACATGGGGTGATGAGTCTGAGAGGGTGAGGGCTGAAAAGACCTGACAGTGGAGGGTGCAGAGGAAAGAAGAAGAGAAGAACAGACCCCTCCATGGAAAAAAGAGTGATGATAAAATGGACATTCAAGTAGTTTCTCAAGTTTTTCAACATTTTAAATGGCTAATTGGGGCAACAGAATTATCAAATAAAAAGTGCCTCACTGGAAAATATAAAAACTATAAGGCAGAAAGATGTTCAGGAGACATCATTAGTACAAGAATGTGGTAAAACAGAACACAGAAAACTGGAAACTATTACCTAAACCTTTGATAGCTAAACATATCTCTAAAATAAGGCTGTAAAAATGTCCAATACATCAACCATTTTGATTCCACAAGTATCCAAACTCATACAGCATAATGACCTGACAATCACTTCACCTTAACCCTGACCTTTGTTGGAAATTACATGAAGAGCTGAGAGTAGGTTTATACAACAGAAAAGCTAACAATGTAAACAAACACAACTGTCGAGTTAGCTCATTGCTAACAGCAGCGACTTCTCTCATACCCTTGCAGTTATAGTGGTATTTTGAATAATGGATTTTAAATCTCTCTCCCGTTTGCTCTCAGGGAATCGGCATCAATGTGTGGATTTGCTGATGTTCAGCTTCTGTGCATTTTGAATAGCCTGATTGTGAAATCATGCATATCCGTCTTGCCAGCCTCCATCGTCCAACAGTTTTACTCAGCTAAATGCTTAACGGCTCAATCAGGGAAGAGAGGCGAGAGCAACACGAGCAGCAGGAGCTGGGGGCATCACGGCAACAGGAAGTGACTTGAAGGAAGAGAAGTCACTTCCTGTTGTACAAATAATGACGGCTTATGTCGGTTAGCCTGTGGTCATCATGATTACTCAGTTATACTTGGCGAAATATGCTCTCCTCATAGGTTTACTTCATAGGGATTGTCTTTGACGAGGTTCATGTCACATAGAAGTATTAAATGATACATCGGTGTTGTATAATTTTAATTTTTGAACGTCTTAAGATAGTTAAGCTATCGGCTAATGGCCATTAACTGTTGTTTGCCCTTGTAAGCCATTAGCTGTAGCTGCTCACGGTTAGCCGTTAGCCACTATGTTAAGCCACTACATATGCTACGTCACTGCAGCGCTGCTTGATATTGATTGGTCTGTGAAAAGTGAGATGAGCCAAAGGATTGTCCAATCACAAGCTGATGTTGTTTTTGAAGGTTCTGTCCCTGAAAACATTTTTGCAGGGCTCCTTCCCAGATGGATTAGTGAAATATTTTAAATATGGAACTGTCCAGCTGGCATGTCAGGTTATATTTCGCAGGCAACTGGAGAAACTTGCAGTTACAACAATAATCGTAATCAGAGACGCACATAAACAGACATAAATGGAAATGCTTACTCAAACCTCTGTAGAGAGTCTGCTGCATGGCGATGAACACAGTGCTTGAATACACGATAATTTGTCAAATTTAGCCTCAGTCTATTCTGAAAACTCTCACATTTACCAAAAAGAAGCTAAAGTGAAGCTAACTTTTATCTTTGTAAAAGTATCAATGAATTAAAATGTATTAGTATCACCATTTAAACTGTTGGTCTTATATTTAAAAGAAAGAGCACACCTTATTCCTGGT
This sequence comes from Scarus forsteni, assembly GCA_036419115.1. NCBI lineage: Eukaryota > Metazoa > Chordata > Actinopteri > Labriformes > Labridae > Scarus > Scarus forsteni. Next base: position 25,654,127 of record JAZDUH010000383.1, read on the forward strand.
TTAAACTCTGGGCAGAAACTGTATTTTCGAGGTCAGATATAAGAGGTGTTCAGGTCTAGTTTCAGATTTGATGCTCCTGACGTCAGCTGATACAGTCAAAGTGTCGGCTCTCAGCACTCTCTGAGTGACCTTGGGCCCCATCCCTGCAGGTTTTACTCCCCAGAACTCTTCTAATGGCAGTAAATGCTTGGCTTACCAACTTCCTGTGTGTCCGAGGGCCTTGTTATGTATTCACAGCACCTCTTTAGTTTGTGCTCAAACAGCCTCTTCGACACTGTCACATCAGCAGCAGCTCTGAGTCACACAGAGAGGGGCTGCTGTTTCAGGCTCCTGACTGACTAAAGCTACGGAGAATGATCAAAATCATATATTATCATAAAAAAGCATCACACGCAGTTAAAATATTATTTTGACCTTGCTCCTGTTTTTTTGTTTTCTGAAATTCAGTTTGGGGTCTCAAACTCAAATTGCCCAGGAGCCACTTTTAGTCCTGTGATCTTGACGGAGGGCCACCTTTCAGATTCTACAATAAAAGTCCCCTATTTCTGAATGTTGTATTTTTTTCGGTTTCCATTATTTTTATTTATATTAGATTTCATCAAAATAACAGATCTTGAACAATTTTTTTTTACATGTCTTTTAAATGTATTTTCAAATACGTGTTCTTTTCTATTTCATCTAAATCATCAAATCTTTTTTTAATATAATTTTGTAGGTATTTTTGTGCCTTAATTAACTGGAGAAAGAAACAGTGTTAGGTTTGCGGAGGTAATTTAATAAACTAAGTCATTTACAAAAAAAGCAGCACCTCTGCTCTTGCAGTTTGTGATCAAACATAGCAGACAATATCAGGAAACTTTTGATTAGCTTTCTCTCACATCCTTGCTGGTTATGATTTCCGCCCAGCTCCTCTCCTTATTGGTTGTTATATAAGTTTGACAGGTAACACTTTCAAGACACTTAGTATTGTTTTTTTTAAACAAATCAAGAGTTGGACCTCCATTTTGACATTCATCTAACTTGATGCTTTGCCTTAACTCTTGCTGCCATGGCTACGTTTACTTCCTGCTTCAGTCAGCTTGTTACCTGATTAGCTTTGCTTTGGTCCATGTGACATAACACAGAGGCCGTACTCGGCTGACCTCAATGCGCTCCACACACATCAGGATTTCAGGTCGTAAATATTGAATAGGTTTAATATTTACAATTTGAAGTCTGGGCAGCCCTGGGGGAATAAGATGACTCTAAGCACCTCACACCACAGGAAAATCAGGCCAAATCATGTTTAGTGCTTTTGCTGAGTTTGATCAGAGGCAGGAATCTGAGCCACGGTCAGACCGATTGCCATGTTGTGTGTACCTCCTTCAGTCTGACTTTTTTTTTTCTTTGCTGTAGACCTCATTATCAGCAATGATCCAAAAAATCCAAGAAAAATACCACTGGCTTTACAAAAATGCATCACCACTCTATAGCTGTATTGCTGCTTAAGCTCCTAGTGTTGCTGATTAAAGCTCACTGCTGGGATATGAATCTAGCTTGATTGTTTCAGTTTCTAGGTTGACTGTGTTCTTACTACGAATAAATCATTCAAAGGTTTAATTGGGACTGAGACTACCTCTTCTTGGCAAACAATCAGGATGTGAAAGCACCCATAGAAATTTAAGTCCTCCCTCTTCAGCTCTTGGTACAGACCAGAAAAAACTTGTTGAGAAACATAGCAGGAATTTAAATGTTTTCTAGGAACCAGACGTGAAGGATTCCTCGGAAACTCAAACTCTAAAGGTTAAACATTTCTCTAAAGGTCACTGACTCGGTTTCATCTGCTACAAGGTGTTGAATGCTCCAGCAGGAGTGGCTGTTTGCATTAGCGTGTCCAAAGTCTCCATCTCACTCTGTGTTTTTATTCCAATAAATTAAGAGAAATCTAAACACTCACACAGCCAGCGGGCTCCATGATTTGATTATGAGTTTGTCTCATTTCAATCCTAAAAACTCATTAGGATGCTCTCCTGCCTTGTGACAGTTAAATTATCTCCCCGCCTGCAAATGCCGAACATTACAGAATGTGCTGTAAGATAATCAAACTCAAATTACATTTCAATCCAGCAGCAGCAGAGTGAATCCATGCATGACAGAAGCTTTCAGACAAGGTCAATGAGATGAACGTATGTGAGGCCGTGACACACCAGCAGCTAAACATGTCATTTACTCAGACAACAGGAGGACGGGGGCAGTAATGGAACCATGAAGCAGAGCTCTGATTGTTCTGTCCACCAGGAGAGCAACAGGCAGCCTCAGCCTGTTGTTCTCGCCATTTTTGTGATTGCATAACACTGACAAAATGCAACTGTACTTAAGCTTCTAACCAGAAATGCCTGATCTGTTGTTTGTTTGCTGATTATGATGCTGATACTGTCATACTGTATTTTGTTTTTGAAAGTGTTATAGTAGGTCAGTCAAATTAGCTTTATAGGCTGCTGAGACCTCCCACAAGTGTCATTGTAACCTGACAAAAGGAGACCAAAAGTCATGTTGCCTTGAAGGGATACACAAGCAGTTTTGTAGTTTCATAGCCTCACTCTTGAGTCCATGACAAGCATAAAGACGCCATTCTTTTATATGTGTGTGCAGTAACAAGCTTGACCACCAGTACTTAACTTTAGCTCAAACACTGGAAGTAAGTTGGTAGTATTAGCCTGCCTCTACCTACAGTCATCTGATAAAATCTTCAGCAACTCATCACGGTCCTGTGTGCTTGTCGTGACTCTTTTTTTTACTCCTTTATATTACATTAATGTTTGTTATCTTCATATTATGTTCTTCTAGTCCTAACCAGAGGCTTTGCTCTGTTGATCTCGAGACATTCGCAAACGAGTTGGATCTTTTAAGCAGCTCTTTTAAGTGAACGATGAGAACCAATTTGCAGTTTTGAGCGAGCCTTTGTCATGCAAACTGTCTGCAAATTAAAAATGGCTGACAAAGAAATAGCTCAACTCACAACTGCAAATTGTTTCTAGTCGTTCCATTAAAAGAGCCATTCAAAAGACTCGACTCGTTCATGAATGTCACAATTCGCAGAAGGTCTGAGGTAAGCTAACAAGCAATGGGCAAGCTTTGTCCGTCTCTTCCTTGTTACCGGACGCACAGATGAAAGAATGGTGTTGATCTGCTTGTCATGGACTCGTGTCAAAAATGTTGGCATGTCCCTTTAAATTCCACTAAAAAATGACAACATAAAAAAAGAAAATCTTTTCTATCTTGCCCCCAATTTTAAATTAACCTCCTTGATTGTGTTAACCTTGATAGTACGTTTTTAAACCTGTTGGCAGCATTCATTTAATACTGAACTCATTTTTTACTTTAAGTCATCACATCATCTGGGGCCTTGGAATAAGAGTTTATTGACAATGATGCTGATTTCATCAATCATTGTAAGATATGAGAGCAGCTACAGGAAAAGTCTTTGATTTGCTTCAGTGTTAACAAAGGACATCACACCTCGGTCAGTGCGCTTCCTGAAGAGACACACCAAGAGCTTCATCCCTCCTGTTGCCTGTTCTCTCACATGAGCATAGAAGAGAGTTAAGACATAGATCACAAAAAGTAACTGCAGAAACACTTTTGCCTACTGTTGAACCATTTAATTACCTCCACCAAAGAGTCTATGTTTGTGCTCGTGTGTGTCTGCATGTTTGTTTGGCTGCCTGCCTGTCTGTCCGTCCATCTGTGAGCAGCACAACTCAAAAAGTTGAAAACCAGTTTTGATCAAAACTTCTAGGAGTGTTGGTCATGGCACACGGGAAGAGTGAATGTGATTTAAATATGAATGTGGATCCAGGGAAGCTACAAAGGATTTGTTGACTGTGCATGGGGACATTTTTCCACATTTTCCATTAAAACTCCGTTAAAAATGTCTGAAACACCTCAGCAGAGATTTGTGCTTTCTGAACACTTCTGAAACAAGTGTGAATTTTTAATTAGTTATGTACTGTACATGACCTTCTGTAAAGCACTTTGTTACTATGTTACAAGACAAGCTATAAAGATCATTTGTAATTACTATTATTAAAACTAGTATTATTTACTTGTGAAAAGCAACTTGATTGATAACTTATTGTTTTAAAGATTTTAAAAATTTCAAATCTTAAGCATTAAAACATGCACCTTAAATTGAATATCAAGAAATCATGGTTGTTAATTGTTGTTTCTGTTTTCTTACATTGAAAATATGACAATCATCTACTTAGTGTTTACTTTGGGGTTTTATTTTTAGTATTTCAATCCCTGAGGCCACTTTCTCAGAATAATAAATGAAAAAATGAGTTTGTTGTTAATAATAAAGGCTGAGTGACAGTAAAAATGAATACTTTTGGGGGTGTTGGTTTCATCAATCATGCATAGACCACACAAGAAGCTCCTGCCCCAAAGGCCCATTTGCCACACTTCCTCTGCACCTCTCTCAACACTCTCTCCTTGGCAACTCATTTTCCATGTCTATCTACTGTCTGTTTCTCTCAATAAAAGCAAAAAGTACCAGCAAATATCTATGACTGGGCGATATTACCTCATCTCAATATCACAATTAATTGAAGCTCTTACTTCGATTACGATTAATGAACGATTATTTTATGCTATGCTGGAACAAATTTGTGGTGATACCGATGGCCGTCAACATGGTCTCCCTGCAGTATTTGCACTTAACTTCTTCCTGCTCAGTGTCCTCTGCACAGAATCCAAAATGTGCCCAAACAATGGAGACAGTGGTTTTCTTGGCTACTACTGATAGAATGGCCCTTGTCTCCTCCATGTTGGAAGCACGTCCTTCGCTCTTGGTGAAAGTGAACATAGACGATAATGGAGGGGGTGCGGTCACGTGACTTACACAGGGAAAATAACCAAAATAATCGTCATGATGAGTAAAATTACTTTGATTATAGGGTCTACATGTCGATTTTGATTATTTTTGATTAATTGCCCAGCCTTACAAATATCCTAAAAGAAGAAGATAAAGAAACTTTACCAGATTTTTATCAGATACAAAACAAATGGACAGAAGTTCCAATTTTGGTGCTGGCATCACTTCAGCAAAGTTTATTATCCTTGAAGATTTTCTCCTAGTTAAAAATGAGTGCTTGTCAAAAACAGGAGTAAAGTTAATGTTTCAGTTAAAAAACAGGTGTCACTGTATAACATTTAATTCTGAACTTTTTTCTAAGAACCTGTAGGTCACACTTGTAGAATCAACATCCTGCCCACCCCCAATTGTACAAGTACCAACAGAGGCCACAAGCCCACATCATGAAACTGTAGTGCAGTTTTTAAAAATATGATTTTTTATATATGTGCTCTAACCTCTTTATTTCAGGAAATTTCCCCAATAAGTACAGTGTTGACACTTTGCGGTGTTAATATAAAGTTAACAGCAAAGAACTTAATAATCTACTCAGAGTGCAGTCCTCATGCTTCAGGTTAGCTACACCGTCAAGTGTTACAAAGCTCATCATTTCAACTTTAAACAATTACAAATTACACTGGATGAGAGATAAAGTACCAATTTGCAAAAGGGAGAAAACATCCCTTTGTGGTGTGAACTTGGCCTGAATGATTTTAGAAAACATCCAACTGGGGTTTTTCTGGCAGATATTGTGACTTCAGTTCTATTCATGATTTTCTTCAAGTCATGCTTCAGTGTAATATTCACTATGTTTACAGTAACATTTACAAACATGACAGGATATTTCAATATACTGTCAAACATTACAAGCTACTACTCTTAGGCAAGGATTAAAATTAAAGGTAGACAATAGGGCTGCACGATATTGGAAAAAACTGACATTGCGATTTTTGGGGGGTTTGCGATATATCTTGCAATATCAAAAATAGAAGAATTTTCACCAGATGACTTGAATAGCTCTGTTTGGAAAGAATTTGGTTGACTCACAATGACACCATTGTATTCATATAATACAGTCTAATCCAGGATAAGGGGGTTCATCTGTGAATGATGAAGATTGCTGTATATAAAAGGGATCTAGGAGGCCATGTCTCTGTACAAAATAGAATAGGTTTCAATTTCAGTTGCTTTTTTTCATTTCCCCAATAAATGGGGGATATGCGATAGTCACATTGCATGCGCAATGTGACTATTGCGCATGCGCACATTGCGATGTCGATGTTCAAACGATATACTGCGCAGGCCTAGTAGACAAGAAACATTTATGAACACTACCAAAAGTCCAACAGTGTTTATTGCAACTGAAGAACTAAGAGCAGCTTTTACTGTCCTAACTTTAAAAAAAGGGCAAAAAATCCTAAATTGTGTTAAGTAAAAAAGGAAAAAGAAATCCCCCAAAAAAACAATGTTAAATAAGTAAAAATAATTTTAAAAAATTGAATAATTTCAATTAAGGAAAAAAAGCCAGCTATACCAAAACAGCATGTTAAACTTTGATGGTTTGGACACGAGCTCTGACATGCTACAACGTTTCCACTAGCAAATCGTAGACACAACACATCCTGGGTCAGTGAGGAGCGCTGCAAAAATCACAGCTTCATGATCACTTTTTCATGTCTGAAATCAATTTCAATCTGAAAAAGATAAATTTTTTTGTGTGGACTCTTATAGAATTAAAGAGACCATTAATATCAACTCTGATAGCGTTATTTTGTCTTTACAGATTTCACTGTGCAATTGTCAACAAAACCAGTTCCCCTGCTGTTGAAGTGCCATCACTCTGACATCTGTCCATTTATGTTGGCTGACCTCAGATTAAATCATTTTTTGGTATTTTGGTTGATTTTTCAGATAGTTTGTGTTGTTGTTAATTTTCTCCCACATTAACTTTGACTCATCTGTGGTCATCACCTCCACTTAAATCATTGAATTGTCCGTAAGCCCCCCATAGACAGAGGTCTTTCTGAGTAAACCAGCTCTCTCCGTGTTCGCTGCTGTCCATGGTCCTGAAATCTAACTCCCTCTGTTTCCTCTCTCTGTATCTACCTTTCACTCCGACTCCTCTGGGGCTCATTAGTTTGCTCTCAGACTTTTATCTCACAGCCTCCAATGATTAATCCACGTCTGCCTGTGCAGCCTCTGAGATATGCATGTCATAAAAGCAGGGGACGGAGATGTCATTTATTTCCTGTTGACTGTGAGGCGGCCCTCCTCAGTTTAACCCCGTTCAGAGCGGCAGATCCAGCCGGCCGTGGATTTGCATTGGATCTGTATGCAGAGGGGGGGAAATAAGCAGTAGATCAAAGTTGAAGAGGAGATTCACTTGATGGTTATTCCTGCAGGGCATGAGTGATGGCCTCCAGCTGATGCACTTGATGAGTTTTCTCAGTATGAGATGTTGGCCTTTAACGGCAGCAGGGATGAGAGACTTGTTTTTCTCGTGACCTAAACTCAGATCAAGGTCTACATTTATCTGGGTTTTCAATAATCACGTTTAATGTCTTTTTGTGGCTTGATGATCAAAAAAAAAAAAATGTTTAAAAGAACACAAAGATGCAAAGTCACCCTGGGATTCAAAGATACAGCTTTTTTGTAAACGTAGTTAATCCCATAAGTCTGTGTGAGGTGCAGATTTGTTTTTTTAAAGTCAGATATCAATGCTTTAAATGTGTTTTAACCCTATAACCCCAATTGTATCATATTTGATACATACTTTTATAATACCTCAATCTACTCAATATGATCAACGAATTACAAAAAAAACATCTGAATACAATCAGATAAATAATAAAAATGTCCTCAAATGGACCATCAGTTTCCAAAAACACCTAATGTATCAAATGAGATGTGAAAAATCTATATGTTTAATTTTATGGACATTTTGATTTTTGTCGGATTTTAGCAGAAAGTGAAGTAAAAATGTAATCTCCAAAAAACTAGAATTTTCTGGCTATAATCTACGGTCTTGGGCCTTAAAGGGTTAACGTGTTTATTTAACATTCAGTATTAAACGTTATATAAACCTGTTCCATAAACAGCTGATGAGCAAATTCTGGAAGGACATTTTTTTTTAAATACTGAAGTACATAACTGGATTCTCAAGAGTTGCAATACACTCAGAACCTATTTGACCTTTTCTGTGATCCATAGTGACCTTTACCTGCTCCCTCACTCATTAAGAACCTCATAGAACAACTATCAATTGATCAGTTAATTGATTGGTTAATATATACATTCACAATGACCTTAAATATCTGATACCAGATTCTCCCTGTTTTTTGGGGGGTTTTTTTGCTTTTTTTTATATCCACACTTAACATTAAGAACTTAAAACTTAAATTGTGTTGACAGTTTAACTCTTAGTGTGAGAGATGTTGTGATTTACAGCTGTGTGGACTCAAATTCCTCCTCATCTTTTAGTGGTCGTATTCAAATAGAATAGAATCTTTATTGTCACTGCACAAGTACAACAAAATGAAATGCAATCCTTGGTGCATAAAAATAGTTATAAAAATCAATGGACTAAAACACTAAAATACATTCACGCTTCCAAAACATATGGACGCAATCACACAGAAAACCCTGCATCACCAAAATGTGCACAAACAGCTTTTTTCACATCCTGGTCAGGCCATGCGTGAAAGAAGATAATGTGACAACAACACCACGTAACTGTAAAGATAAGTGGCATACAGAGACTTAAATATCACTGAGTAACTGTTTTAAAACATTGCAGTTCTACAAACAATTTTGTGGTTGTTGCCAATTTGGTAAAGTGCTGTACTCATGGTGGATTCATGTTGAGTCTAGATAAGTAAAAATTTAGATAAATAACTATATATATGAGCAACAGGAGCTCATCTGCTGGATCAGGCCATACGGGTCAGCCTTCATCCCCCACGTACATGAATGAGCCACAGCTGCCCACGACCCTGTCACCTGTTCACCACTGTTCCTTCGTTGGACCACTTTAGATACAAACCACTGCACCAGGAACAACATTGACTTTGAGGACAAAACATTCACTCGCTCACCCACTAACAGGCACCATGATCAAGAGATAATCAGTGTTGTTCACTTCACCTGTGCATGCATGGGTTCTGCGTGCACTCTGGCTTCCTCCCATCGATCAAAAACATTCTGGCGAGGTTAACTGATGACTCTGAATTGCTTTTAGGGATGTGAGTGAATGGTTGTCTGTCTCTCTATGTGGCCCTGTGATCAGCTGGTTCAGGCTGTACCCCGTTTCTTGCCCAATGACTGCTGGGATAGACTCCAACCCCCACAACTCCAAAAGAGATAAACTGTATGAATAATGGATGGATGGTGGTAGCTTTTGTTTCTTTTTTTCTCCCCCTGGCAGCATTAGAGGATCTTCACTTAGAAAAGGTTTGTTACTGCTTTAGCAGATAGCTGATAAAAACAACACAAAGCCAAGAATTTAAGATTGTACAATGAACTTAAGAGTTCAACAAAATTCTGGAGTGACCTTATTTATTGCTGAAATGTATTGACTGATGGACACATTTGAAGAATTGCAACTTTTTATTCATGTTTCCCTTTGTTGTGAATTAGCTTTTTTCCTCTTTTTGTAGATTGTTTTAGGTTTCACACCACCTGATTTTGGAGAGAAGTATCCTTAATTTTCAATGTTATATCATGACAGGAGAAAACAAAAGATGTGGACCCTAAAGCTTTCAAAATGTGTAGAAAAACTAAAAGGTACGATATACCAAGACATTTTCAATTTTTGAGGGTGTTAATTGAATCATAAAGTCAAGGTATGTGAGTTTTTGACCTAATAGCACATGGGTTATTATTATTAGTCTAAATTATCGTGTGCCATGCGTAAAAGGTGCACCCCTGCTTTGACAACAGGTTAAATAACCGAATACAAAAGGGGCACTTTTGTCATCAACCGCTTGCCTTTCGGCTCTTTCCGTCTCTTTCCGCCTCCTTATTAACATTCCTCACTTGTGGGTGTGAAGCTGAAAGGATCTCCGGCGCGCCGAGCGGAGACGCGCAGAGTCCCTGTGCGCTCAGAGGAGGAGGAGGTGTCTGTCAGCTGCTGCTGCTGCCGGCAGGAGAGAGGAGAGAGCCGAGGAGGAGACAGCAGACCTCTCTTCACCACAGGCGACCATTCCTCCACGTAAGACGGTCCTTTTCAAAGCAACAGATTATTTTTGGTTTTCCCCTAAAGGCTGAAGGTGTCCAACATGTTTCGGATCTAACGTCTCAGGAGGAAAACGAGGAATATTTGTCTCTCCTGGTGGATGTGGATTCTAAACTGTGGACATGGAAAAGATAGTGAATTTATCCCTTTCTGTGCTGCTGGTTTTATGGGGATGCGCGCACGGTGGCTCGCCCAGTGTCCAGATTGGTACGTATCCATGAAGTCAGACGCATAAAAAGATCACAAAAAGGAAGCAAATGTGTGCGTAAAATGTTTGGAAAACGTGGTTCACTGTGCAGGTGTAACTGGTTTTTATTGGTTCGGTTTCAGGGGGACTTTTTCCCAGGGGCGCGGATCAAGAGTACAGCGCTTTTCGGATAGGAATGGTTCAGTTTGGCACCCAGGAATTCAGGCTGACGCCTCACATTGACAATCTGGAAGTGGCCAACAGTTTTGCTGTTACCAACTGCTGTAAGTGCCAAAAAATCTGATCTGTTTAATCATCTTTTGGCCAAAGTGTTCCATCTGTGCCATGCTGATGTCTGGTCTTTTGTGCGTTTCCATGGATCATTTTCTTGGCTTTTACGTTGAAGAAGGGGACAGTCTGATCCTGTCAGCAGAAATAGGGCTGCGAGCTGGTTAGTTGATGGTGAAAAGCATTGTGTGGGCAGGAGAAAGTTGGTTTCCACAGTAACAGTCACATCCATCCTTCTTTTCATTCCTTCAGATTCAAGCCAGAGGACACCCAGAAATGCCAACCTAGAGCTTTAATCTTCAAAAACCGAGTCACTTTCTTTGATTAGAGAAAGAAGCGAGACAATTACGCACGAATAACTCATTTTTGTATTGAATCAAGACATTTAAATCAGCTGGCAGTGACTTTTTTCTTTCTGGGTGTTCGATTAAATGAACCTCACACTTTGCAACATTCAACATGTCTCGCCTCATCATCTCTAGTTTTCTGTCATATCTGGAGAATTACAAAGAGACGTGGAGTCAGATGTGCTGTCACGTCTTTTCCAGCTCAGGAGTCGCGTTTCCATCCATTGTAGGCTCCTGTGAGACAACCTACATGCACGGATTTACGTTGAGCGTCGTGCGTAATGTCTGGCAGACGCTTTAACATGCTATAGGATTTGAATACGCTGAAGATGATGATTGGGATTGCAGGGGTTAATAATTGTTGCCTAAATCACGACTCTTGATTCAAAGAATCCAACCTCTCTGCTTCTTTTTTCTTCCCTCACAAAGCGGACAGCTTCAGATTAAATCAAGGGTTTCTTTGATCAATAATGCCAACATGCACGGGGACTATTTTCTGTCTGCAACAGGAGGAAGTAAACGGGTTCTCAGGTCGCTATTTTTTAATAGCAGCGGCTCCAACATTTCATTAGGCGGTTGCCAAGCGACTACTCCTCTCAACAGTCCCTCACACATAAATCAAACGCTTCTGATTGGTGCGCGCATCGCTCCCATCGATTTCATTACCATATAAAAGCTTCCTGCTTGGAGAGCTTTCTGTGCGCGTGACGGATCACAGTGAGTGAGTGCTGCGTCCATGTTAAGACACACTAATGTCAGCGTGCACGAGGGTTGTTGGGAGACACAACAACTTAAAGAAGAAGAGGTTTATTTCATGAAAATGAAAAAAGCGCCTCACTGTCTGCATTGGACGGTTATCTCTTTGAAAGGGTGGCTCTCCAGCAGGGCCGGGCAACTTTGACCATCATGAGGGCCAAATTCATGTGATTCCCATTCAGAGGGACATCTTGTTGAGAATGGGTAATACTTTGATTTAGCCCATCATAGAAACTTGTTATATCAAAATCTATGTTTTAATGTTTATCAGAAAGTATCATTACATTCTACATTTACATTTCTTTTACATGCCCAATTCAATAACTACTGTATAATAGTTTTTAGATATATTTTCTGTATTTTTCATCTTTAAGTGTGATATTCTAGCATAGAACAACTTCACATCAAAAGAAACCTAACCAATGTAACCATAAAATATCAGATTATTTACTTAAATTCATTCAAATTATTACTTTCATCAAATACATATATAATGCTTTATAAAAGACAATGACAGAAACCATTACAGCACATTATTACACATTATCTCATTTTTTTAAATTACATTTTATTCTTGGAACAACCCAATGCTGTTAAAGACTATCATAGGAATATTTTCCATCCTTCAAGTTTTGAATTCATTTTGTTTATGAAAGCGGCAAATCTGACTGAAATACCTCAAAGTGTTTTTTTCATCATTATGGCAATTTTTAAAAGTTTAAAACCCACTTTGAGGACACACTAAATAAGGCCAAGGTTTGCCCACCCCTGTTTTAGAAACTGTTTAAACCCTGAGTTAAAAAAAAAACTTCAAGGGCCTTCCAACCATTATTCATCAATGTTATTATATAAAGTTAGAAATTACTGGAGGGTAATGATATCAGCTTTGTTGTACTCCAACATTATATCAACATGGGAACATTACCATCAAAGAAATGTTTAGAAAAGCAAATGTTTAGTATTTCAAGGGGAGATTTTGGCTTTCCATTGAACCATCTAGAGTTTTTGTCTTTAAAAATAAGGAAATAAGATTGTCAAAGGAGCAGCAATGTCCTTATTTCTGCATGGTGTTAGTCTAACAACTCAAACGATCATCCATCCTGGAATTTGTCTCCTACAAATGATCATTTTGTAGGTAGAAAGCACTCTGAGAGCACAACCCTCCACCAAGGTAGCTCACATATTCCTGTAGCAACTATAAAAATAGTTCCACGATAAAGTTGCTGTGATAATATGATTCCTTGAACCTGAAAACCCACACGGAGCACTCAGAATCAAGCTGATGTCATTATTAGTTTGACAGTTATTGAGCTTCTGGCTGGTTAACCACCAAATTTGATCCATTTTAAGTTGGGCCATTACCAACATCTCCTGAAAATTTCAGCAAGTCAGTAGTCCAGTAGTTTTTGTGGAATCTTGCAAACAAACAAACAAACAGACGGACATATACCAGCAAAAACATGACCTCCGTGGTAGAGGTAATGAATTTGTGTTTGCAATAGACTCAGGCGAAGTTAATGAGCTGCATTCTGCTCCTTTGTGCTCACTCGCCCACTGAAATCCTGATGTGCACTTCTGCAGTGAAGCTAGACTTTGGCCTCCACTGTACTCTCAATGCATGAAGCCCTGAGTTGCCACAAACAGCTATGCTAGTAGTTTGACATGCACCTCCCCAAAAACGTTACTTCACATTGACAAGCTTGTGATTGGTCCACACAGCAACGAGTGACCCTGTGTATGTTTTGTAACTGTTTTACTCCAGATACATTTTAGCCATGTTACAGCTGAAGAGCTTTCCAATTTGGAAGTCAGCAAAGAGGCTGTCAGGTCAGAGCTTTCAAAATGCATTGTCAGAATTTTAAATTTTAAAAGTTTGTTTTCAGCCGAAACTTTCAGGACAATTTAATGTGGAGAGCCTCCTTTCCCTCATTTGAGTTGAACTGTAGTACTGCATTGAAAGAAAATGCCTATATACAGTTCAGTAACACCTCCTGTTTATGCTTTTCAAAGTAAAAGTCCAGACTTAATGTTGAACTTGTGACTTTATGGCCTTTATTTAGATTGAATTTATGAAGACATGCAGGGTTTTGACAGCCAAAAAGTATCTCACACATGCACCTGGTCTGAAGCTATGATGCCACACACGCTGGAACTGTCATGCACATCTCACACATGCACCCAGATTGTGTGAGGCACTGGGATTTTTGTGAACTATGATGTGATAGACGGCTACAGAAGATGAGCCAACAGGCCAAATTTACTTGCCTGTATATCAGAGTATTTTCTCATTGATGTTTCTTTAGACCGTAAAGTATCCCTGTCCTCTGTCTCTACTGATTCAGCAGGCATAAATTCAATCTTCTCTGATGTCTCCTCTCTTTTCTTTTTTGCAATGACTGCAGTATGATCAGCTGCTCCTCTTTTGTCAGCTCTTTACTCTGACGTTAAATGCTCTGTTTCGGTCGCCATAGTATTTTGCACACAAACAAGCACAAAAAGTAGCTGTTTCTTAATACAATCTGCACAATGGTCTAGTGTTTTGGCATAATGTTGCAGAGTGACACAGACACACCATCAAACATGTAAAGGTGTTCAAGATCCCATGCAGGAGTATAAATCAGGGTTTAGACTGTAAGTAAACATGTAGAATCAGGTAAACCAGAATTTTAGTCTTTATCCTTATCTTCAAAATGTTTGTTGTTCACATGTAGACAAACCAAAATGGAGCCAGACACTACAAGAAGCAAAAAAATGGCCTTCACATATCCTTCTCATAACTACCTTGATTACTGAATAAGTCATGCAAAGTCAGAATTTTGATCAAATTAAAATTATGTAATCTTTATTAATGCTTTAATATAATATTCTGGTCCAGTAGAGGCTATATTGTGTGTATAATGAACTGAGTAATACCCCATCTGCATAATAATTTATGCAGAGCAGTTATTTTTCAGAGAGCTGGATTGGAAAATCTCAAATTTCCCACCTCAGCTCTCGCTCTTATGTACAAAAAAAATCATATTTGGAGATTTTTTGTCCCTTTGACTGAAAGTGAGCAAACACATCACCTCCAGTGTTTCCGCAGGCATGAACTGTATCCTTCCTCTTACTGAGCGGGAGTCAGAAGTAGGAGGGGGGGTCTCCTAAGCCAGTAGATGGCAGCCTGCCTCACATTGCTCCTCCATTATAGAGGATTAAAAAGCACCGGTCCACCTTTCTTTAAAATGTGTTTCATCAGACAGCACACAGTAGAGAACGTAAGATGAAATACTGAAGCTGACATGACATATTGGAAACAGTGAGACTACAGATTTGTGCTTTTTTTTTGTTGAGCTCTGAGACTCCTCACACTTTTGATTACCAAGAAGCCGAGGCAGAGAGGTTTCATTTTGGAGACACAAAGGGGTTTTTTTTCAGTACAGAGAAAAATGTCGGGGGGAAAGCAAGTGAAAACTGTTCTTAAGGGAGTGGAAAACTAAACGTAGGATCAGAGTTGTCCTGGTTCAATAGCATCCAAATAAGACAGAAGAACAGAAACATTTGATAAATTTGAAAGTTAATTACCAGGTAGGGTTGCCATTTTAGGTTTGGTATAATTCCACTGAAATAAAACTTGAAAAACATGTTTTATATCATGGCAGTATAATAAATAACAAATGTCCAAGGAAACCAAGTTTGGGTTATTTCTTGGCTGTAAACTGCATGGTATCATTATTGTGCTGTTTTCATACAGTTTTGAGTAAAGGAGATCCTTTCTTAGTCATCTGCTGTGCACTTGTCTTATGAAAAGACAGATTGTTTCTGTTTATTTTTTTTATCATCAATCATATAACAGCAGAGACTGTTTGATTTTAACGCTATCATAAGGTGGTTATATGCTTCCTTAGGTAAACTGCTTTAATGCCAGACAGTTAAAGTGCATTGGAAAAAGAGGGGTTGGGATACTTTTTAATAGCTAGTTTAACCCTTCATCTACCAGCTCAAGTGTTTGGCAGAAGTCATCAGTAAATTCTGAGATATTTAATGTTTTCATAATAGAACAAATGAAATCGGTGTTTGATTTCATTAAAATTTTGGAAAACAGATAAACTACAAACAAACAAAAAACAGATGTTTTCTTGGTGTGGGACTTAAAATCTTAAAACCTAACAGTTGATTACATGATGAAAAAAAGGCACAAATATTTTGGTCAAAAATTAATTAGCAAAGGCAGAATTTTTTGTGAAAAAATAGCAATCAAAAATAACTTAAAATGGATGATACCAACTTTGACAAACACAAAAATAGTTTTGATGAATAACAGACTCTGTAAATCATCATATCAGTTAATATTCAGAAAGCAATTTGAAATAATAATGATGGTAATAATAATAATGATAATAATAATAATAATAATAATAATAATAATAATTACTTATTAAGCCTTTAAATCCCACACAAAGAAATTTTTTTTTGGGGGGGGGGGGGGGGCAGTTTTTCTGCATCCAGATATAAACAATAACGTGTTATGTTTTTTTTTTTTTTTAACACATTAAATATTCCTGAATTTATCAACCTCTGCTCAACAGTTGAACTAGGATTAAAAGGGTTAAAGGTGAAGGTGTATGATTTCTGACCTGTGACTTCAAGAATCTGATTTAATCATCTTGAATCAGATTGGAAATTAGTCCAATGTTTAAGACAAAGTCAAAGTATATCTGGGAAGACAAACCCACATGTACAGGGTGTCCTTGATTTTAACCTAAAAAATATAGTCAGTGTATTCTTGAGCCAGGCTGGACATGAGATTATGGAACAACCCTTATTAACAAAACAAGATAAACAAGAAGCTCAGTGATCACCAGAACAGTATTTCAGAATAGTGCAATGTAATTTTTTAAAAATCCCTCAAAGTATTTCAAAATTTATGTTTTTACGAGCTTGTGATAAAAGTGATGTCACGAGACAGTGATTTTGGCCTTTTACCTCACTATGTACATGCATCAGTAAATGGTTTACACCCCTTATCCCTTTAGGGGTCTCGGGGGAGGGAGCCTTTCCCAGCTGACATTGGGCAGAGGTGGGGTACACCCTGATCTGGTCGGCAACCAATCATAGGGCCACATAGAGAGACAGACAACCATTCCCACACTCACTCATATACCTAAGGGCAATTTAGAGACACGAGCCTTATTTGGTATGTTTGCAGTCTTTTGAAGTTGGAGTACTCAAAGAGAACCCACATATGCACAGGGAGAATATACAAACTCCTCTGATACATCCACATGCTGCCCCCCTCAAAGAGTTTGATTGATACTAAGTTTACAGTTAATGGTTAAACATGAAGAACTTCACTTAAAGTCATGATAATTTAATTTTAGTTTACAGTTAATATTTGTGCAAAGTTTGGAAATGATAAAAGCTTTCTAGAGATATTGTATTTAAAATAATGTAAGGCCTAGTCAGTACAAAGACGTAACAAATGGCATCAAGAGAGCATCAAAGTATTAAATGTATTAAAAACCTTGTGCCAAGTACTTATTTTAATGTACTTGAGTCTTGGATAAATTGGGTCTTCATCATAAAATACTCAAAATTTTATGAGTCAAAAGTTGGCACAGTCAGTATGCTCATCTGATATTTGCTTACTTGTACAACTGTAATACTTTATTGGTCTTAATGTGCATTTTCTCGTCAACTTAATCTCATAACACTGAGACTTTTAATAGATCATAGAAACCAAAGACATAGAACCTTCAGACACATCCTACTCTGCTTGTAGTCGGCCTGTGCTACAGCGTGCTCCATCAGTGCCGTGTGTCAGAGACAGTGGGAGGGAGGATGATACATACCTCCATCAATAACAGTTCATCTGGACACGCCTGCATCTGCTGCCAACACCAGGAGCGTCATTGGCAGCGTGTGAATGTGTGTGTAGGGTGTGTATCAGAGAGTGTGGTTTTATTGGTGTGCAGTCCAACCCTGAGCAGTAAGTCTAAAAGATTCTTGTTCGAAGTTCCAAGAATAGAGACACCTCAGAAACCCAACACGGTTTTATGAGTAATAACTTAGAGAGGCTCACTGCTGTTAAAATAGCAGTTTCACGATGGAGGTGGAGTTTCTTGGATCTATGCTCTTCATAAATGTCGACATTTTCAACTCTAAAATACTGTTCTTACTTACAACTAAAAGTCAGCAAATTTCTGCAACAGTAACACGATGAAGCTCTACTGATCTGACAGCAAAAACGTTCATATTTTCTCCACAACAACATAATTTAAGTGTCCCTGACTATTCATCCACTTTGAATTACGATGCTGTGGAAGCATAACCGACACACCAGAGGGACCATTCAATATATTTCATTACTCCATCGAGGTAAGAGCCAGTAGCAAATGTTTAGGAAACCTTTTTAAAAGCATATCCAGCAGATGATTGGCAGATCGTTCTGTCAATCACCTCCATCATAGAAAAATAACATAAAAGGCTGGTGCTACTGCAGTGGTCTAAAATACAAAATGTCAGCTATTTTGTGAAACAAGTCATAAATGGAGATAAAATATCAGATAAAATATTCAGATATGATAAAAATGCTACTGAAGCTGTTAGCATCTGTGCTAATCTCTGTAGAGACAGTCACTTCCTGCTGTCCCCATGTTTGTAACTCCCTCTTCCTCCTCTAAAGGACTATGACTTGGGGTGCACCGATCACAGTTTTCTGGGAGATCATCAATCACAATCTTTAAAAAGCCTGACCTGCTGATACAGATATTCGCAGATAGGAAAAATCGCAAGGTTATAGATAGTTATTAAAATAATCTACAATGACAAAGTAACAACACAACATAGACCAATAATAAAATGTCCCAAGTTTTAGGTTTCCTCGTAGTGCAAAAAGAAAAAAACACCCAAATGCAGCATCTTTGTGGCTATTTAAATGTAAACATACCATGGGCCTGTCATTATGGCAGAGGATAAAAGGTATTTATGGACGTGCGATGCTACGTCAGTGGGCGACGTGATTTTGGTAGCTGGGTCGCTTGCGGTGTGACCGCAGCATTAGACCTTTTGTATTGGTTGGTGGAACAGCTGTGTTCTCACTGAAAATGGATCCCTCCAGGGTTCAATTGAAATTAAACCAGGACCACTTGGGGATATTGGCTAAATTGTTTTACTTGGGAACAGAGTTTGGCTTACATCTGTTCAAACAAACTGAGGACCCCCTCCCCAAGTGATCCATGTGTAAGGCCACTCTAAATGATTATGGCTGTTCATCTATTAGGAGACATCCATTTGAAATGACTTTTATTAATGAAGACTTGAGTCTTTTGTGCAGATGTGGAGCATGGGGTGAACGAGTAACATCAAAATATGTTTTATTTTCTAAAAAGTCCTGGGAGAACCCATGGCTTCAGACTTGCATAAGCAAAGGCAGACTGAGTTGACACAGTGAGTGTTTTGGAAATATCTGCCAGGCTCAAAGTCTGCCATGGCTTCATCTCCTGTCTTTTTGAAGATTGGCCAGAAGTTAGTTTGAGACAGCATTTCCAATATGGCCAGGCTTTGAAAAACTCCTTTCGGAACCAGGGGGTGATGCTGCTGAGATGACATCCATGTAGTCCCAGCAAATTATGCACTTGAACTCTTTTTTCACACTAAAGTGTCTTACAGCTGCTGAGTATCTGAGTATGCTTGTATCATGCTTCCTTTTTTCTTGCCATCCTCTGATGATAACTTGGTGGATAGCAAAAAGCCTTCAGACAACAGCTGCTGGAGCTTAAGCCTCTGTATCACTGTTCTAGTCTTTCTGACTTCTCGACTCACTTTTACACTGCAGATCACACTGACCCATTCATTCTCACCTTAACTCACTGCAGGTTCAGAGTTTCTATGTCAGCTGTCCATCAGTATTAGTAAACACATCCTCACCTTTTCATACCCATTTACATGCCAACGTTGCAGCACTGAGAATGACTTAGGGTTAAGTATCGCCCAACGACACAACAGCACGTGACAGTCAAAGCTGGGCTCAAATTCCCAAAAAAAAATGTCATCGCCATATTTGAGCAGTGTCTGAGTGACTGTGGACTGCACAGTGGTGTAGCAGATAGTGCTGTTGTCTCACTGTGAGAAAGTTGTTGGATCCTGGAGATTCCATGTTCTCACTTCTCATGTTTGAGTCTCCTCTGAGTACTCTTGTCTCCGCTCACACTCTGAGACCTCATCCACACGAAGACAAAACGCTGAACAGTTTCCAAAACGATCGTCATAAAGACGAAGGCGTCTGAGAAAATGTGTGCGTCCACATGAATGCCCTCGATATGCATGAAGACGCTGTAAAACACATGCCAGACCTCTAGGGGCGCTGTAACGATATGACAGAATCAAGCAGAAACGGACAAAAAAACAGTGGGCATGCGTACTTGCAGCAAAAGTTGTAAAAAGAGATTGTGATAAAATGATCATAAAGTGCCGTAATGTGTCCTCGATAAATGTTTGTTCAACTCGGTGGTGATGGAGAAGAAGGAGATACGCCATTGTTGTTGTCGTTGCCTCGTTTGGCGCATGCTTGTCTAAGAAGACATGAAACTATGACGTAAGCATATCTGAAAACTTGCGGAGAGCCAGTAATCACGGAGCTGTGTATACGGTATTTCAAAATCTTTCCACTCTGGAACCTGGTTTCATAAATGATTGTTTACAGAACCCCAAAAAGCCGTCTTCGTATGGATGGTACACAGATTTGGCAAAAACGTATGCGTTTAGACCTCGGTTTGTCTTCGTGTGGATGGGGCCTAAAACTTGTGACTAAACTGCATATAGTTGTAAGTCTGTATTGTTGTAAATGTGTTTGCCCTGTGATTGACTGACAACCTGTCCAGGGTTTACCCTTCCTCTCACCCAATAGGCTCCAGCCTCACCACAACCTAAAAAGGGCTTGGACAGTTTACAGCTGGAGCCACCGAAATTTACCCCACTTTCCTTGACTGAGTCTTGACTGGCCTGTAACTGCAAAGTCTGGGGTTTGCACATACAGTTTGAGGTTGAGGTAGGCCAACGAGATCATCATTTCTGAATCTGTGCTTTTTGAGAATTATTCATGCTGAGACCCATTTCAAAAATTGCATTTTCAGGCATCCAAAACAACGGATGTGTGTGGGTAAAATGTCCATACTTTATAAAACTTATGTGCATTGTCTTAGACTTGTCTCCATGTGGACTTCCCTGAAGCTGCTGGATCTGTAGACATTGGATTGTAAAAGGATAAATGAGTTTGCAGCACACAGCTTAACACCATGGATCCTGTGAAAAGAAGTCAATGTCTTGCATTGATAGTAGACGTGTTAATCGTTGGGACTGATGGATGGGATTATGGTTAGAGGATACATTTTATAGGATTTGTCTGAAAATAGAACTCCAAAATGAAGCTGCAGTTTGCACTTTTTTCATCAGCAGCTCAACCCCAAGTGTCAAATATAACACCTTTACTGAGAACTTTTGGTGTTACTTGCATGACCAAGACACATCACACCATCATGCTCAAAAGTTGCACTTTTTCCCCATTTGGAAAATCCACCAACACGATGGCAACGTGATGCATGATGATGGGCTGTCTTAGCAAATACACAATAGAGACTAGTTTTCTTTGAGTACCGTGAAAAATGTAATGTCACACAATGTAATGTACATGCAGTAAGTGTTACCCCTGGATTGGATGTGATATTTGTCTCTGATACTTCAATATCTGACACTGGCCTCTCTGAATGTGAACCACTCCTCCCCTTGGGAGATCAGTTTGAGGTCACCCACACCCGACCGGCAATTTATCACTTCAAAGTTCTAGTCTGTCATGCTTGAATCACGTCATACTGTAATTTCACACATCCACATGCACACTGTATCTCAGGGATGTATTCAGGGACCTTGTCGAATGATGAAAAGCCCTAAACGGACCGTATACAAGCTGCACAGCATTGGTTATAGACAATTTATTGTTCACACTTAATTAAATGCATTCTCCATTTTCAGAGGGAGCTGTGAAATATTAAATAGGCCTGGGAGCTGGCCGGTCACAAAATGAGGCTAAAGAACCCTCTGTGGATCCATGCCTGCCCTGAATAAAGCCCCCAACACAGCCCTTAACATTCTGTCCTCAAAAACACGAGGCTGATGGCACCAGTGACACAGGGATTCAGAGCTCAGCTGGAAGTCTACTTTTCTCATATCCAGTGACGTAGTTCGCTCAGGGACTCTGGAGTGGGGGATTTAACTCATGTTGGCCCACACAATGAGCAAAAAACTCTTCTTTTGTGATGAGTGTGAGGATTTTACTTGCACCATGTCCATTCATTCATCATCTATACCCCTTATTCCTTCTCATCACAAGGCTGATATGCAGATACAGACAGCCATTCATAAACACACACACACCTATGGGCAATTTAGAGTTACCAGTGAACCTAGAAATCTTTTTCTGGCTTGTAGGAGGAAACAAAGAGTACCTGAAGGAAAAAAAAAACATTGGGAGAACATGCAGACACAGAAAAGCCTTGAACAACTTGGGGAGTCAAACCATCAACCTTCTTTTGCGAGGCATGACAGCTTACCTGCAGCCCCATTTGCACCACATATTTGACCAAAATCCATCCTAAAATCTATAGAAGAAAATAAGAGTAGCAGGTACATTGGTAAAAGCATTTTTTCCAAGGGAGGTCATGCCATTCTTCTCAGAGTTTCATGCACACTAAAGTCTCCTACGCACCGAATGCGACTTAGGCAACCTCGGTGGGAAATGTAAAGATTAGAAGTTTTACGAACATCAGCAATTGGTAACATATTCTTATAGTCATAGAAATAGAATGAATGAAACCAAGAACCATGGTCTCTTTAATACAGCTGAGGTATTAAAAATTTCCTTTTCCTTTACTAGTCCACCGGTTTTACTGTCCCAAAGAAATTCTCGTAGTCTTGGTAAAATGCCGAGTCTTGCAAGAGACAGAACGTAGTGCCACTTACTCCACATGATGCGTTCCAGTTGTAGGAAGTTGGAATTTCCAAGTCCCGAGTAGGAAACTGCAACTGGAACACCCCCAAGGTCGGAATTTCCTACTGGGAACTCGGGAGAACCTCACCACCACCAAGTTGACAATCAAAGATGGATGCCCCCAGTGTAAACAGTTATTAAGCTCCTGTAATAATCAATTTATTTGCGCTTCGGACTTGTGTTGTCACACTAAATCAGCTGTATATATACTTATATACTTACTTATATTATAGATATGCTGCCATAGTGACATTTACATCCTTCATGTGATATTTGTGAATAACAACACAGGACATGCGAACAACTTCTAACAATAACCTGGTAGATCGGCATGTTTTTTTTCCTGACTTAGTTACTGGAACGCTGATAACTCAGAGATGACGTCACTCCCACTTCCCTCTACCCAGTTCCGAAGTTCATGGAACACAGCAACAGTCAGTAAGTGCAAGGTGGGCCTGTAATCCTGAAGTGTTACATCTGTATTTACCAACAGGTAATAAAATACTGTATATATCAGTGTTAATTGATGTCCTAATACCCACACTTGCTTCCTGAAATCTTCCTGAGAGTTTGTGTGAAGTGCTCAAGGGAATGAAATTTTTAAGAGAAGAAATGGGACAATTTTGCAAACATCACTCATTGCATTATTTCAGCTTGCATTGAAGAAACCCTCTTAACAGAAATAAAAAGCAAAACAAACAAAGCCACAGCCATGCTAATAGTTCTGCTTACAGCTCTGCTGATCAGATTGCTCAGAAATCACCAAAGTTCATCTTCAAGAAATTATTTTCCAATTTCTTTCATACTCCTGCAAGACCAGCTCTGTGATTTTACTAAAAGAAACATGGTTATCCATGAAATTTGTCACAATTAACATCATATTTCTACAGCCCATTGCTTCATTTCAGCCTATAGCTGCTATATATCTGTCTTGACATAAATGCCTTGTTAATCACCTTACACTTCCATTTAAAAATAAATTTCTCCTCCATCATGTCCCATTTTACAACACACCTTTATTATGCCTCCCTACCCATCACTCTCCAAGGTAACAACTAGAATGTTGCAACATGACAAGGGATTCCGGGAATAGTCTTCAAGGAATAGTGGTATGATGCATGCTGGTTGGAGGGTGCTTGAGGGGTGCAAGGGGGTGCCTTTGGACAACAACACTTGAGAAATAGGACACTCTACTGTCTTGCACCCCGTATGGAGAGCACACATTTGGGTATAAGTGTGGGTCCTGGGACAGGACAAATTATAACCATGGCAGTGATTGTAGAGACAATGCATCAAAGAAAACAGGGGTCACAAGATTTCCAGTCTGAAAGAAACTCTCACTCTCAAAGAGTTTGTGAACAATTTGTTTTATGATGTGAGAGGCTGGCAGCCTACAGTCTCGAGAAAGTCTTTATAAAATCTTTGTAAAGTCCTTTGGTGTATGGCAGGCTTGAGAGGTGATTGAATATCTTGCCACCTAATTGGTTTAAAAGCCAGATGGAGGGTCTTTCTCCTTTTGCTGAGTAAGCTGGCAGCACAGAGAGCAGAGACCCTGGTAAAAGCCAGAATTTGGCAGCAAATAAAGATCCAGACTGAATCAGATCCTTATCCTAAAAGATGCATCCTCGCCTCTATCCTCTGTCCTCTATCTAGATGTCCCCTCCAATATCTTTAGCTGAAGAAAAAAACATCCATTCATACCCCTGCAGCCTTTTATCAACCTCTAAAAGCTTGTACGATGATAACAGCAGACAACAACAGCAACATTTCATCCGACTGTTTTAATACGTGAACAAGTCAAGTTTCAGAGGCGGCCTGTCACCGAGGCAGAGGATCATCTATCATCAGAGTCCAGCTCTGCGGGAAGAACGAGTGATTATGGATTAGCTGTCAGACAGAGTTCATTACTGATATGATGAACAGCGTCATTACAACACTACATTTGAAACCTTATGGCATGCAGGACTTTTTAAAGTCTCACAGACAGCTGAAGACATATTGAATGCAGTAATGGGCGAGCTACTTGTCAAATGAAGTAAACTCAGTAACTTGTTACTTATGAATAAAATCAGCATCACTTCACTTAAGATACAGCCTGGAGAAAGGTAGAAAGCTAAGTTAGAGCAACATGGCAAAGCAGATAATCACTTTAATGCTATTCTCATCTCATTTGCAGATACTTTTATTCGATATCTCCTTCTTCTTCCCCTTGTTTGCATACTAAACCAATATTAACCACAGCTCATGCTTTTATTGTGCATGTAGATGGAGTTCTATGCTTGTTTTACTCATCTACTGTATATCTGCTTTTATAACATTCTTTACTTCTGTTCATCTTGTTGATTTGATTTTTAAAATGTTTGTGATTGTGGACCTCTTTATGACGTCAGCTCTTGTAAAGTTCTAGACCAGCTTCGGTTACCAAGAGGGTCACATTCATACCCCTTTCAGACTGACCAAAGAACCTGTATAAACCCGGTAACAATCGGCTTCTGTCGGCAGTTTGAAAGGGTTTTATCGGCATTTCGACCCACATCGTTTGACCCTGCAAGCGACTCTGGTTATAATTGGCTTGCCTTCGATGGGCGTCAGTGAGAACATCACACCCGGGGTGACCCACTAATTTACAGATCACGTAACGTCCCCATGGCAAAATATCATGCCCACCCCCTCCGTCTGTGACTTACGTGACTCTTCGCCATCTCAGCAACTAATTCCATTTGCCTTTGAATCATCAGCGCCGCATTTGTACCACGTCCACGGCCTCCATGCTCCTTTCCACAGTTTACATGGAGGGGCTTTGTCGCGCTGATGATGTCATCAACGTGATGACGTCAGCTTGATGCACCAGAGGGATAAACAAATCCACGCAGCTCGTCTGCTACTGATTAGACTCGGGTCTTCTGGCAGTGGGAAAAGAGCCACTTGCTGATTGTAAGTGGGTTAACCTGCGTTCAAAAAACCTGTGTTGACCCGCTAATTTTAGTGTGAACAAAGTATAATATTATCATAACTGCAAGGTCACATTTTCACACTTTATAGGGCATGAAAGGAACAAAATGCAGATAGCTTTCATGAGAAATTACTTTACCTACATTTAGATTGTCATAACTCAAATGCAACAAGCAAGACCAAATTGAATGAGCTAAACATATAATTTAAGCCAGTTTGAAATAATTTTTCATACAAAGTTATTAAAATGTATTTTATAGTCATTTTTATTCCTGGTTTATGCAAAATATTGTAGTTTTAGCTTCACATAGACAATCTCGACCAATTATGGCTATTTTCACTTAGAAAAACTGGACATTTTCATGTTATCAGGGCTGATTTTGTCATATTTTGTTCATTAACAATTATTTTTGTAATACTCTAAATTGACTGGTGGGCCACATTAAGACAGCTGGAGGGTCACATGTGGCATTCAGGTGCCCACCCCTGCTCTATACAAATGATCTTTACATGATTATTTAATTCTGGTAAACTACGGAGAATGTACCTTATTATCTCTGCCAAAGAGGTTATGTTGTGACAGCATTGTCTCTCTGTCAGCTACAATAGAAAAGAATAGAATAGCATAGAATAGCCTTTATTGTCACGGCATGCTGCACATAGAATGAAATCAGAAATCAGATCAAATAAAAAGATACAATAGCAGCACACAACAATCAACCAACTATTTAAAATTCTAAACATAAATATGGTAAAATGTAACCAGTGATTTCAAATAAAGTGACCTGAATGTGTCGCACTATTACCTACAGTGCTGGTTACACTGTCTTTCAGCCGGAGAACTAGTTATAGATTTTAATGAAATCTATAAATGTTGTTCATAAGGGAGAACTAATTAGTTTTTGAAGGTTATCCAAATCAGGATGGGGATCCTGGTGTTTTTAAGGTTTTGTTAGCTTTGTGAGATAGTGCTGTTTTCAAAATTTTTAACAATAACTTTGCAGATGTTTGTGTGTTTTAAAACAACTGTTTTAACTGACATAAATATGTGTGTTTCAGCATGGTCAACTAGAAGTTCTCAAAGCACAACCCCCCACCATGACATTGTTAGCCAATGGTGAAGGAAAATGTGGAAATGTTGCCTTTTTTTTTATTTCCTGGATTCAGATCACCACCGAAATCTGTTAATCAGTTCTTTCTGATGCAAAGACCAACACTCCCTAAAAAATGTATTTAAAATCAACCCTTAAGTTTTCGAGTCGTCTCGCTCACAAAAACACCGGCAACAACAACCTCCTTGGCATAGGAATAATAGATATATTATAATTCTGCAAATCCTGTTCGTTCATTTGGGGGTAAACAATCCGATAACCAGTCCCTTTACTGTTACATTAACATAAACATAAAACAAACCAATTGGTTGCTCAAAAATAAAATTAGGTTGCTCAGTGTTGCATACATGTCCATGTGCTAACTTGCATCTTAAACTCATCTTTTAAAGTTTGTATTTGGACGTAGCACCACGGCTATTAGCATGGTAAAGATATCAGCTGTGGCCTGTTCAGCGGGTTTTTCACTATTTGATCAATAAAATAACTAAGCTACTGACAAGCTGTTTGACAAAGATGTTGGAGAATGAAGTAAATCTACAACCCAGGCTTTACATACATTAGTAAAATTATTGCCCATTTGATCAAATTTTAAAATATTAATACACAGTAGCAAAGTGAAGGGATGGCAAATAGAAATTAATGTATAATGAATGGAGGCAGAAAAATATAAACAGCCTAACAATCCGACCTTTAGTTTTTTGTAATAAACATAAAGTTCTTGTCTCTGCAGATGAGTGAAAGTGCCTTTAGTTCAGCGAGTAACCTTTGAGATGTCAGCTGCTTATTATCATGCAGAGAGGAGGAACCCGTCCCTCCATCATGGTCTGATTAAGATTTGCTCGGGTCGCCTTGTCTGCTCTAACAGGGCGATCCAACCAAATTTATTAGGATTTAAATGTGTGTGCACTTTATGTGCCACTGTGCAGAAGGAGAGGAACAGAAAATGGAAGATAAAGAAATGTGAAATGATGAAAGTAAATGACGTAGCACAACATCTTCACGGTGTGATAAGCAGAACAGGGAGTAGACAGACCCTGCTCCATGTAACATAATGTCTATCTGAGTAAAATGTAAATGTGGAGAAGGTGTCTTTAGGCTGACTGTGTCCTTTAGAAAGGGCAAGAGGACCCAGGATAAAGGTGGAAACAATGAAGGAGAAGTCTTTAAAGGCACCATTAGACCTGCAGTTATATATGTTACAATAGCTAACCCGGTAAAGGGCTGATTTTAACATTTACTGATGTGGTGACATTGAATTCTCCAATCTCTGCTCCTCAATCAGACAAACCTATGAGGTAATATTCCTTAGACCATACAAATATGTTTTTAAGTTCCTGTGTGGAAAGATGGTAAAACAAGAGAGTGTTTTTTTTTCCTTACACAAATGAGTGTTCACAAAGTCCTTAGCATGTTAAACCTGAATCCAAAGTGGCATGCTCCTTCCTTGCTAATGAGTTGGAGCTGTTGTGTTAAGTTGCTTCTGCTGAATGGTCAAAGATCTACCAGTTGTTAACTGTGTACATGCATAATGGCCACCAGGTCGCTGATACCTGCACCTTTTCAAAGCCTCGCAAGGGCCCAAGATCTGATGTAATGGCACCAGCACTGTCCAAGTGGGATTTGTAGCACTCGTCCTGGATCAAGTCAGTTTTCTGAGCTTAGTTAATAACTTTTGGGTGGTATTTGCAAAATAATACACAGTGACATTACTGACCTGAAAGTTCAGTAAATTCAACTTCATGGTTGGCCAAAAAAATTTGACTGCTGCCTGACACCATTTTAAACAATCTAATGCAGCCTGTCTTTAGTAAGGGAGGGAGGGCTCTCTGCATTGGCTGTGTGCTTGGCCAGGTAGTGATACTCAAGGCTTGAAATAGATCGGTGATAGCTCAGTTAACAATGACAGTATGAATAAATATCTAATCTTGACAAGTGGACCAATAGGCAGGCTTTCAAGGCTGATTTGTTCATTAAACAGACTATTTTACAGAACATTACTGCTGCAATTCTTTCTGATTTCTAAAACGGCGAGTCTGCCAGAGGAAAATGCAATAATTCCATCAATAATGTTATGATTAAAAAGTAATGGCTCACACCATTTTAGTGGTGGAGGGTTACACTTTGAAATAAGTAACAATCATAAAAATATTTAAAAATTAATTATTGATCTATATATGTATATACCACTGATGCTTTTGGTGTATAAGTTCAAATATTGTAAAATGGTGGCTTTGAGTTGCCTTGAGTTGGAGCCATGGTCGACTCTATTCATCAGTGTGTTTTGGTTGTATTTCCTTTATTATTATTATTAAGACACTACTGAAACTACTAGAAAAATGCTTTAGATGAGGTATTGAAGGTACATCCTCTGTTTTTAATGGAGCTTTAACAACAAAGTCCATCAGCACAGTCAGACAAGGTCTATTCCTTCAATACGGGCCACCAGTCAATTAAAAATATTTTTGAAGAAACAGAATATCTAACAAAATGTTCCACAAATGCATTTAGAAAGAAACATTTCTCAGAGCAGAGCAGAGCTGTAACTAGCTGTAAAGTTCCTGTTCACTCAGTTTTGTGCATTAGCAAATAAATTGGCTAATATAAAAGTAAAGGTGTTTGTAAAATATGTTTTAATAACAGAAACTACTCTGAAATTCAAGAATAAACAGTTAAAATTCCAATAGAGGAACAAATGTGACCCTCTTGGCTTACCACAGGCCATCAGCTGCTTACAAATATTTGATTATGGCATTAATTATTGGTGTTTATTTTATTTTTCTCAAGAAGTGGCTAAAGAAATTCAGCATGCAAAATGTATTTATTTGATTTTTAGTTTCTTGTAATAACCCATAAGTAAAACACAAAAAAGTAGATAAGTGTTGTGAATGATTTAACTTCCTTCTTTTAAAGGAAAAGAAAACAATTAAACCTAAAATTAAAAACAAAATCATTGGCTATTTTTGTCAAAGCCTCACACTTCAGGTGTATTGCAGAAGCATCGCTGCCATCCCTAGAACAGCTCTAAACCAGCAGTGACTGAGCTCTAATGAAAACATTTCCTCCTCTTCAGTCCCGTCTCTGAACCACAGTGCTGACTCTGTTGACTTCATTTGGGGCTGTGATGGAGTTAAAACATTTCGTGATCCTGTCAGCAGAGCAGTAAAGAGGTGTCTGAACCACAGACGAGTCCTTTGTGCTCCTGTAAGAACTTGTTCCCTGATGGTTCTGCTCAAACAAAAGCTTTCTCCTCTGGACTAAAGCCAGAACGTCTCTGCAGCTGTTAGCTTGTCACTTTCATTTTATACAAACCCACAGGAATTACTTCACGCTCCAAAAGGTGCAATCTGTGAAACTGATATCACTTTATGTGTTCCTTGATGGTACAGAGTAAGAAGTTCATGCTTTTGATATCTTAGTTTACCACTGATGTGAAGTTATTCGCATACAATTGGTTATATTCTTAATAAAAATCCCAATTTACTGTTTTATCTTCCTTATAACTACACCAAAGGAGTTGTGTTTTTGCCAGTGTCTACTAGTGAGTTTGAGAAAAGATAACTCAGAAAGTTATGAAAAGAATTTCAGGTAATTTTCAGAGACAGTTTGTCATGGCTCAGGGAGGAAGGATCAGACTTTGATGGTGATCTGAATCCAGAAGTGGATCCGGAATTGTTTTAAACATTGCAAGACAGAACAGTTTTCCACTTATAACTCAACAAGTCCTCTACAGATTTTGATGTAATCTTTTGGGAATATTGGCCATGCTACAAGTAGTTGTGTTTCCACTGAGTGGTCATGTTCAGTTTGACTCTAGGGTGACCTTGGCTGTGACATCCTGTCCTTATGTAGCCGGCGTGGCCCTCTCATTCTGGCTCACACCCTCCGGTGAAGCTACAGCTGGCAGTGGAAAACAGGATTTACCACAAACTGAGCTGCACTGAACCAAACCAGACCACTTGGTGGAAGCTAGGCTTTTGATGTTGATCTGAATCCAGTTGCTTCATTCTCAAGCTCCAAACTTGGCCGACAACATCAGAAAGGCATTGGCGCAGATTTAAGCTCTCACAGCACGTCTACTTTTTAATGAATTAAGATGCAAAAATAGATCCAGCCTCTTACATTTAGCTCCATTATATGCATTTGTGTACCCCCCAGGAAATTAGCTGTTTGGAACATCTCGCTCATTATTTGCAGTCAATTACCCATTTTACTTCCAAAACCTGAAGGTGACTTTAGAGATAATAAAGTGTATACTGCTTTTTCAAATGTGTTCAAAACTTACCTTTTGGCTGAAGGTCTATGTCATGCTCTGAATGTTTTAGCCTGACTGTAAGAGATTTCCCCTCAAGGACAATAAAGCCATATGAATTATACAACATTTTTGTTTGCAAGAACTGTGTCTGTGTGCAAACTTTTTATTCTAACACTGACACACTGTTTTTACTTAGGGTATCTGACAGCCTGACTTTGCCTTACATCTGCTTGATATATAATGTTCATCCCTGATTCAAAGTGAGCAAATGTAAAGCATGAAGCTCAAATGCTGTACTCCTTTAAAGCAAGCCTACACAGGTCTTAAGCAGGGATGTACAAAATTAGCTTTGGGATCCCAATACTTTGAAACTCAATATTTGTGGTACCAAATCAATACTATTAAATAAAGTCAATTTTATCAGTAGCACAACACCCCTGCAGAACGAACACCTGCTCCTGTCCTTGCAACAACTGATTTTTGTGAGAAACTTATGGGAAAAAAACAAATACAGATTCTTTGAAAAATATACAGTTGTGGTCAAAAGTTTACATACACTTGTAAAGAACATAATGTCATGACTCTCTTTAGTTTCCAGTTATTTCTACAACTCCGATTTTTCTCTAACAGAGAGATTGAAACAGACACTTCTTTGTCATAAAAAACATTCATGGAGTTTGGTTCCTTTATGACTTTATTGTGGGTTAACGGAAAAAGTGACTAAATCTGCTGGGTCAAAAATATACATACAGCAATGCTAACATTTTGTTACATGTCCCTTGGCCATTTTCACTTCAATTAGGTACTTTTGGTAGCCATCCAAAAGCTTCTGGTTGAATCTTTGACCGCTGCTCTAGACAGAATTGTTGCAGTTCAGTTAAATTTGTTGGCTTTCTGACATGGAATTGTTTCTTCAGCATTGTCTAGGTGTTCTCAATGGGGTTTAGATCAGGACTTTGGGAAGGCCATTCTAAAACCTTAATTTTAGCCTGATTTAGCCATTCCATTACCTCTTTCGATTTGTGTTTGGGGTCATTGTCCTGTTGGAACAGCCAACTGTGCCCGAGACCCAACCTTCGAGCTGATGATTTTAGGTTATCTTGAAGAATATGAAGGTAATACCCCTTCTTCATTATCCCATTTACTCTCTGTAAAGCACCAGTTCCACTGGCAGCAAAACAGCCATACAGCATAATACTACCACCACCGTGCTTGACGGTAGGCATAGTGTTCTTGGGGTGAAGGCATCACCCTTTCTCCTTCAAATATATTGCTGGGAATTTTGGCCAAACAGCTTGATTTTTGTTTCATCTGACCACAGAACTTTCCTCCAGAAGCTTTTATCTTTGTCTAGATGATCAGTAGCAAACTTCAGTTGGGCTTTAAGGTGCTGCTTTTAGAGCAAGGGCTTCCTCCTTGCACGGCAGCCTCTCAGTCTATGGCTGTGCAAAACACACTTGACAGTGGACACTGACACCTGTGTTCCAGCAGCTTCTAATTCTTGGCAGATCTGCTTTTTGGTGATTCTCGGTTTACTCTTCACCCTCTTGACCAATTTTCTCTCAGCAGCAGGTGACAGCTTGCATTTTCTTCCTGATTGTAGCAGTGACAAACGGTGCCATGCACTTTATACTTGCAAACAATTGTTTGCACCATTGCTCTTGGGACCTGCAGCTGCTTTGAAATGGCTCCCAGTGACTTTCCTGACTTGTTATAGTCAATGATTCCCTTTTTCAGATCCGTGCTGAGCTCCTTTGACTGTCCCATTGTAGGGTTTGTGGGCGTCTATATCCAATGGGCCCTATTTAAATGGCCTGAGAGAAGTCCCCAGCTATAGTCACTCATAATCATTCACAAGAAGTTAAGAGGCCATGCTATGAAGCTCATTTCATTGACACAACTTTCTAAGTCACCAAAATTGCTAATTCATGTTGCTGTATGTATATTTTTGACCCCGCAGATTTAGTCACTTTTTCTGTTAACCCATAATAAAGTCATAAAAGAACCAAACTTCATGATTGTTTTTTGTGACAAAAAAGTATCTGTTCCAATCTCTCTATTAGAGAAAAATCGGAGTTGTAGAAATAACTGGAAACTAAAGAGAGCCATGACATTATGTTCTTTACAAGTGTATGTAAACTTTTGACCACAACTGTACCATTGTTTTGAAATCTTTTTGGAATCTGTTGATAAGGAGGACATTATGGTACATATATACATATATGTGAACCATTCTGTTGATGTTACAGATTATGCATGTGATATGCATAATCTATCTATCTATCTATCTATCTATCTATCTATCTATCTATCTATCTATCTATCTATCTATCTATCTATCTATCTATCTATCTATCTATCTAGCGCTGAAAAACAAAGGGCTGCCTCTCCAGTAGCTCTTCAGTTTAAAAGCTCTTTTTAAAAGTTTTTCCCAAGTTTTACACTATTCTTCATGTAGTTTGGTGCTTTTTCTGTCTTAAAAACCTTTCTTTTCTCTTCTTATAATGACATTTCTTTGTTTTCAATACATATTTTTTCCTTAATTTGATGATACAGTTTTACCTATCTATCTATCTATCTATCTATCTATCTATCTATCTATCTATCTATCTATCTATCTATCTATCTATCTATCTATCTATCTACCTTTACCATGCTAATAGTGTGCATCCCCAGTCTGAGATGAAGCACACACACACAGACTGTATATGCCTACTAAAAAATATTAATTTATCATGAATACAAACCAGTCTATTTCAGCCCTGCTCAAACAGGCCGTTTTACATGTGTATAAGCTGTGTCTAACATCAGTGGATATGGCTCCAGCCTTTCAGTGCTGTGCTTTAATGTTTACTCTGGCTGCACAAACATGTCCAGATCTGTTCCCTCCACTGAAGCCAGTGGGTCTTCCAACATAGTCAAGGCCTCCTTGCCTCAGAGTGAATTTTAATATGTTTTAGAGTAATCAATCAAACATTCCTGAGATGTCAGATTCACAAGCAGGGAATAAACGTGACTTTGATCTTTGACCTTCAACATTTATAATCTGAAATCCCTCGAAGCCTTCCTGAGACACAGAGTAGACAATAAAGGTCTCATAGACCATCATGTCTCTGAAGTCTGCTGCGGTCTACACGGGAGTCCAATGTTCTTCCCGGTATTGCAGACTTGGTTTTGGTCTCGGTTCTGTTCTCTCCCCTCCCGTGCACCACTGTGATGTTTCCTGCCCCCATTAAAAGAGCCCCTGCATGTTTCTCCATGTGAAGCCCTCTAATGCCTCAGTCTGTGGGTGGACTCTTTGATCGGCCCGTCTCATGGGTCGCTTTGGGATGGATTCAGAGGAACCTTCGGGGACAGCAAATAGGCCGCTTTGCTGTTTTTAGCGTGGCTTTGGAGTCGATGTTTTATTGTGTCCTTTTTATTGGGAGGTATGTGAGGAGGTGATTTTATTGTCTCCTTTGTTTATGTGTTGTTTTTTTTGGTCTATTGCCCCGCTGTTCTGTTCAGAGACAGAAAAAAAGAGAACAATCCATCTTCAGCGAGCAGGGTTAGTGCTACAGATATCAGACAAAGGAAACAATAACAGCATAGGTGAAGAAATGACTTCAGAGCTGGAAATTGTTTCCTTGAATAAGATTAGGAAAGTGTTTACAATAGCTGCAGGATAAAAGTACAAATAGGCAACTATACTGCAAATACATGAGTGCATCCTGCTAGTTGAGGTTCAATGGAGGTAAATGTGGCAGGACATTATATGACATGTACATGGGAGAAAACAAAAAGATTAAAAAAACACCATGTAGTGAGAGTATCAGTCTGTAACGATGACTAAAAGGGGCATAGTTTCTTTACATAGTGTGACATTAAATTAAGGTTTCCCTAAAATGATAATAATAGAATATATCAATCAAAAAGTAAGAAGCTTTCCAAACAAATATCAGTGTTCCTGATACTAGTTTCTTGCAAAATAACAGTTGGTTTTCAAAAAAGCAAAAGCCACATGTTTAGATATGTCAGGTTTTCTATAAAATGTCATAATTTTCTTCAAACAATGACTTTGTAATATCATGTTTGTTTACTGATCATCAAACATCAAGTTTTTTACCCTGATTTTTTTCTTCAGTTAGGCACCACAAGCACCACAAGCAATTGAAAAAAAGTGCAACTAGTTATTATAACTCATCAAACTTATCAGCCAAGACAGCAGGTTGTTGACTTTGGTCTAGGGTTCAAATTCTAGGAATTTCCAAAAACTGAAACTTTCCATTTAAATTAATGGGATTCCAAGAGTATTTGCTGAGAATGAACCTGAAACTGGCAAAGTTGAAAGCTGACAGGGATTTAAAATATAATTTGGGGAAATGTATTTTAGTTCAGTCTTGAGGCAATCTCTGCAATTCCCCAATAATGCACGAAGGACCCTGCTCACTGCAGGCTGTTGAGGCCACGCCCCTCCATGCACTGTTCATGTCTCCATCACATTGACTCTATAAAGTGAAGCTCATTAGGAAAACTAAAACTTAAAGGAGACATATCATGCTGATGCATGATTTAATACTTACATATAATATAATAAATTTGAAAACAAGATCTTACACCCCCTTAATTTTCAAAAAATGAGATATTGTATTTTTTCTGATATCCTAGAACGAGATTTGATGCCTCTGAAACTAGGTCATTGCGAGATGTCCGCGAGATTTCAAACGTCGTGACATCACGAGGTACCTTTCTTTTTATTGGAGTAATCTGATAAAACACTTCCTCCTCTGTGATGTCCGTTAGCCACAAAACCGTCACCAAGGAACACATCCGTCCAGCAGGGGTTTATAGATCCCTAGCTCACAGTCACTCATTACCTGCTCTGGCCTGTAGGGGGACTCAATACGCGCTCGCTGCTTTGAGCCTGCTGGAAAATACAGTAGAAGAAGAAGGACAGGCTGGCTCAACCCCCGATAGAACTGACCAATCAGAGCACAAAGGGCTGTGATGTTGCAAGGTAACTGTAGGTCATCCTCAGATCCGAGTGTTTCAACGAGGGCTTCATAATGGCCTAAAATGAGGATATTGAGAACGCTATTGTGGGGCAATGAAGGAACTAAACAACTTGTACTGAGGGCAGAAATGCTTTACAGGCATCCTAGTCTGGCATAGTGAAAAGGAGAAACAAGCATGATATGTCCTCTTTAAGTTTTATTTACAAATAAATCTGTTGAAATGCAATGTTTTTTAATCGTATCATTTCACATGGATGTCTGCTAATGACAAAACAAAACATGAATTATTATGTTTGAATATGACAAAGTTTGCTTGAAGGTGTAGTCAACGATGTGGGAGAAAACGAGTGGAGAGGTTGTTAATAAACCAATTTAGACCCGCCTCCCGGAAGCTGATGGACGTGCATCGTCATGGAAACGGCCGTAGAAACTGTGTAGCTGACCAACGTAGCTAAGGTAACACCGATTCGTCAGACAACTCGACTGACAATATTGATAACATCACAACAACAGTACATTTTGGCAGATTAGACAATAAGATGAATGCCCGACGGCTGTTACTGTTATGTGAAGCACCACAAAGCTAATGTGGCTTACCTATCTAGCAGAAAGACTGCGACATCCGCGTCCGTTTTCAGGTATTTCAATAAGCGGAGTTCCCTCCACCGTCGGAAAGCAACACCAATGTTGACCCGGGTCTTCGCTCCTTCATGGTCATAGCCCTTCTTTTTCACTTTTCACACCTCTGAACTTTTTGATTTGGGCTGTTTTTCAGCCATTGCTACTGCACCTATTGTATCTCTCTCTTACACTAACTGCGCACGCTACGCAACCTACAACTCCCCCTCCCCCCTCTGTCTGATCTGCGCATGAGTATGATCACCCCCTGGATGTGGGGGGGTGTACCCTGTTTTGGTAACTCGGCCCGAGCCACAGTATTTACCTGCTGAAATTCAGAGCCAAGGCTGTGTACTGAAACCAGACTTTTTTCCAACATGCTGTCAGTGGTGACATCTTGTGGGTGGAGAGGAGAAATTCAGTGATTTTGACAAATAGTGCATTAGATTAGAAGATTAGAAGATTGCTGACTACACCTTTAAATTACCCCTAATTCACAATTAATTCCCATACAACTATTGAATATCGAAAATTGTCCAAAATCCCTTGGACTTCTGATGGAAAGTTTCTAGAAGTGAACAAAAAATGTCCACCCTTTTGCCCCCTTACTTTGTTCACCCTTGTCCTGCCCTTTCCTCCCCGTCCTGTTCCTCTGCGTTAATATTTGTCCCCATTTGAAGGTCTCTGTTTGTTTAACCATGGAAAGTGGGGTCACAGTCAGTGGGCTGTCCATCTTTGATCTGCTCTCAAGGGGGGACACGGATGTATTCAGAGGAAGCTAAATGAAGATCAGGGCTTTCAAACAGCATGGTTTCCTGTTTTTAGTTTAGATATGCAGATGTTTTTCAGTCTTTGTGTCAGAAATGAGTCCAAAATCACCAAAGTGGCCTCCAAGAATAAGACTCGATGTTTACACAAACTTTAGGACCAAAGAGGACAGACTGTTGGTCTGTTTTTTAATGGTTTGATATTTATGGAAAGAGATCTGTCCTCATCCATAATGGCTTACGAGGGGGGACAGATGTTCTACCAAAATGATTTGGAAAACAAAGCTCAAAGCTTCCATTATATCTCAGGTGTTCTGTTCCATTATGAAATAGTTAGCAGGTGTCCCAACTGTCATTGATCTGATGTGCATGTTTTTGGTCAATGGGGGGAAGTCAGAGAGCCCAGAGAGAACCCACACATGCACAGGCTGGGCATGCAAACACACTGGTTTGAGCTCTTACAGGTGTTTTTTGGGAATGAATTGTTAGACCATAGCATTAATGGATTTATTATTTATTCTTGCAGTGTGTTTCTGTGTTTTTGTGTTTTGTGTTACAACAAATGATAATAAGTTTATCCCACAATTATTTTCAATACTGAAAAGTCATAAAAGAATAAGGATATCAAGTTTTCCTTGACTGACAATGTCAAGTTTTCCTGATGATTGGAAATTTTATAGCAAGGAACATTTTCCTAAACTTAATGTCAGACTTTTAACACAAATATGTACTGTTACAATGATATTAGGTTTTCAAATGAAATAACAGCAGCTTACACTTATAAGAATATAGAAATTTTCTTACAGTTACTGACAAACAGAGGGAAGTCCTCCTGCCAATAAAAGAGTTTCAGAATTCAGTGAGTCTTACTACAGTAATTTACAAGGCTTGTGTCAAAAATACAGACAGAGCCTCTCTTTGACAGAGAAAAGCTGCTTTTTTCTATCTCAAATGATACCGAGTGCAGGTTTCTCCTTGTGTGATGTAACTTTGTTCTGTTATCTTTTCTGCTTTAAACAAGAGTTGTGATGGATGCTTTTGAACTTGAGCTGGTTTCAGCATTTCTAACAGACTATTTACATACCTCATGAAAATAGAGAAACTATGAAAAAACACCCAAAGCTTCTCTCTTCTGAATGCCGAATTTTTGTCAAAAGCTATGGTCTACGATTTGGAAGCTTGGTAAATCTTAATAACACCGTTTATAAGGCCGTTAATGGTCCTATGGTTCGATCTACGCAATATAAAGACCAAAAAGAATGAAAAAAATCCATTCAGTGTATCCGCTGCAAAGCGGCATAATAGTTGACCAATCCAAACCGCGGGGAACGGCGGTTCCGATTGGTCTGTCAGTCCATCCAATCCCCTGTCTCCCCTGCTCTGCACCGTTCTGCCTCCTCCCCACTACTTCCCTCATGTACCGGTGAGCAGCTAGCTGCACAGCTACTGAAGCGTCATGGAGCCGGAGAAGACCAGCACCGAAATCGGGAGGCCGCTTCTGGAACGGATAGACTCTGTCAATAGATTTTAGCATAAGTTAGCCACTCATCGCTAGCATTGTAAACTGAGCTGGTGAAGACACCCTGAGAAACGTAAATCCTTGCCCACAACCGGCTCTGCTCTGATCGGCTAACAGTGGCGACGCCAGACCCGCTTCGCCACCGGTCCAATTGAAATGGCTACCACCGTGTGTTACAAGGGGGCTGACTGTCCTGTTTGTTACTTCCAGCTATGAGGATTTTCATTTATCTTCAACGCCAATGAATATTTTCTGCCGGCCAGCTTCTTGCTCTATTGGAGGAGGCGTGTTGTTAGGAGGTGACACGAGATGGGGGGCGGGATCTTGAAACACGGAGGGGAGGGGCGAATGAAGGGGGGGCAGGCTGTGTTTTTTCAAATCTGTCTCAACAGCCAAACTGGTTTTCAGATCGTAGACCCTAGCTTTAAATCCAAATGGTTTTTGCTTTCTTACATTATAATTGTAATTTAATTGCCATCAGACAGTATCAGTGAAGGACCACTTATGAATGTAGCCTGAGTCTGATATGAAAAAAAAACATGTGTGCCTTTCAGACTGTCATAAAAAAGATCAGATATGTGTCACATAAGGGCAAAAATGTCAGATTTGGGCCACAGTGTGATTGAGCCACAGTCGATGTAAACAGAAGTATTACTCTTACATAAACTTTTGCATTGCTGCCTTCAGTTTAAAGGCCACGTAAAATCTTTCCATTTCTACCTACAGTCTACAGAATGCTGTCTTTTCTTGGCTCTTAAGTGAAACAAGTGAAAAGTGTTTCTGCGGATGGCAGCTGCCTGTTCTGGCTTCGGCTGTCCATCAAACTGATGTACCTGCTCGCCCACACAGAAGGTTGGAGGCTAAAGCTGTGTTCTGTTGCTCATCTGAAGACTGCTTCTTTCTCCACACAGAGAAAAAAATACATACAGTTCCTCAATTATTTCCAGCCCTGTCCCAAGCAGACTTTTAAGAGGCTGTGGAGATTGTGCATTATTTAAAGAAACAAGGCAGACATATTTACTGCTGTTATAGTGGTCAATTAAAGCACATGACAAGTAGTATAACACCTTTTATTGTTCCATCTGTGGAATTTCAGTGTAACCTGGCCCTTTAACACAGCATTCAGTTGTTCTAGTTTTTTTTATTCTATTGAACCCCCAATACAATGCAGTAGAGTCAGCAGAAATAGCAACAATGCGAGATGGGAAGCACTTAATCCTCAGTTTTCTGTGAAAGCAATTGTCTCAAAACAATATGTCACAGAGCTTAGTGAGAAAAAAGACTCAAACCATATAAATGAACCGAATGCAGCATCAGCCGCACATGCTCAGATAAGGTCAGATTTTCAACACTTCAGCGTGGGATTGACCACAAGGACATTAAGTGTGTCACATTTTCCAGAGCGGAAGCATAAAATGGAAAATGACACAGCAAATTAAAGGCAGATAAGGAAACACCGAGAATGCAAAGGGGGACAGAGATGAGACTTTAAGGCATAAAACTCTCAGGGGCTGGAAGATGAACCAATAGTCATGACATTTTCAGCTAAAGGGTTCAATATGTACGTGCCTTTTACCTTCTGTAGAAGGATTAGCAAGGGGAAATTTGTTTTCACAGTTCCACCAGTATGAAAGAAAAGAAAAAGATAACGGATCTTTTAATCGCTAAAGCAACAAAAATATAAACCTACAGCACCTAATATTGAGATTTTACCTTTGCTTTCAGAAGCAACAAAATGCAGACAAACTTAATCTTACTTTTGCAAAAAAAAAAATCAAACCTTTAAACTGAGTTTGTCGGAGTTTTCTTAATGTGAAAAAACATAATCATACATAAAAAATCTCCATTAATTAACTGCAATATTATATAGAACATAAAATAGATTATCTTTCATCAGATTGCAGATATACATATTTGCAACACCCAACTTCAAGTGATTTAATGTTGTTATATTCAATGAAAGGCAAATCTGGGCTGCATGGTGGTGTTGCAGGTAGTGCTGTTTCCTGACAGCAAGGTTGTGCATGCAGCACCTCTTCTCGAGTGCTCTGGTATTAACCTACAGTCAAAGAATATCCTTGTTTGTTTCATCAGTGACTCTAATTTGCCCTTGAGTTTGAGTGTGTGTGACAGAATCACTGTCTTCCTTCAGGATTTTGAACAGATAGATGGATGAAGGCAAACTGTTGCACAGTTTTACAAAGTAATATGTGTGTAAAATGGAGAAGTGGATGTTGTTTGTTTCCTGCAGTTTTCACACAATTTGCCAGATGTTACCAGAGCTTTGTTTGTTTGCTTGTATTAAATTTAGGCAAAACTCCCCTTTCTTTTATTCAGAACTGCTTCAAAACTCCAGCTATGGGTTACATCAACTGTGCAAAGGGCTGCAGCATCAGTAGTTCTCTCTGTGTTTACAGCAGCAGTAGCTGCCTGAAATAGCTCATTTCCCTGACACCCCTGAATAGACCTACAGGTATGATGTACTGGTATTGCTTTGTCGGCATTTTTAGTCCATTTGCTTGGGCGAGCAAACCAAAGACCGTGCAAAGGACAATGACAACATGTGCTGAGTAGTGCTGAACAGACAAATCAGCACAAAGTAGACAAGTGGACCAATCAGAGCAGTCTGGATCCACGAGAGGAAAGGGCTTTAAAGTGGCAGGCACTCTACTACTATACAGCTGAATCAGAGGAACTCAATATATGAAAACTGGAGGGTTTTCTGGAGGTAATGATTAGGAAACCAAAGTTAAGGCAAAACAGAAGTTCTCCAAAGCAGTATAAACTACACTGGCTTAAGCAACATTGTTTCATTTCCAGATACATTGATACATCTCAGAAACAACCACTGCCCCTGACACATTTTCTCAGTGAGGACATTCAGCTGACTACACACTTGTGACACTTAAGATGGCAAAGATGTGCCAAAGAAGGAACTGTTCCAAACTTTAATGTTATTTGGACACCCAGAGTACTTTGGAAAAGCTGAACTTTCATTGAGAAACAAAGCGTTACAGCCTCGTCCAAAACTAACGTTTCAGACTGACCCTACAGATGTAAAAACAGGCCTCACAGCTCCAAACAGCTCCACATGCCCCCTGCTGTGACAAAACAGCAGGAGAAACACTGGGAAAAGAGGACAGCTGCATTTATTATCAGACATTTTATGAATCCACCATTTCAGAAGATGTCCGAGTACAAATGTCAAACATCTTTGATCCCCACTCATCTGTGCTGACATTAATTGGGGCTTTCTTGCAGTTGAAAGGAGGATGAGATGCTAATTTCTGATGGTTTCTGATTTCTAATTTCAACCAAACACATTTATTGCTTCTTTGCAAATTTAGTTTATGATAAGCATTAAACACATCAAGACAGTACCTGTAGGTCTTGAAAGTACCTCTGAAAAGACAGGGACCTATTTGTTTCTCAGTCTGGCTCAGTTCAGCTTGGTATGACACAACTTTACCGGTGTTAATAACCTGTGGATTAAAGTGATATGTCCACTACTGGTGCTGCGAAGAATGTCGGAACAAATATATTCACCATGGTGCACTGGAGTGCTGTTAGATGTGGGTTTCAGGGTCAAGGAATCATATTATAATGATAACTTTATCATTTAACTCTTGCCTACAGATGTAACAGCA
Source organism: Scarus forsteni (assembly GCA_036419115.1). Taxonomy (NCBI): domain Eukaryota; kingdom Metazoa; phylum Chordata; class Actinopteri; order Labriformes; family Labridae; genus Scarus; species Scarus forsteni. Next base: position 25,696,716 of record JAZDUH010000383.1, read on the forward strand.
ACATGTGAGCTACCATGCCAGGGGTTACGCTTTCTGAGTGCTTTCTGATCTTTACTACTTATTCAAGATACAGAGCAGCAGTGTTCAAACTATGGACTGAGGTCCACTTGTGGCCCTTGGTCCATCTTTATTCAGAACACAGCAAATCCCAGAAGGAAAAATTAAAAACAGCCTGCATTGGAAAATTAGGCATTTTCTTGACACATAAATAACAAGTGAATTATGGCAGCAAATGGCAAAAATCAAACTCATTTCCATACTTTCTGTTCCAGATCAAGGTTTGATAAGCATGTTGCACTAATCACCTAAAATTAACTTTAAGCACCAACTCTCCTACAAAAAACAGTGAGACAAACATCATTATGTAATGTAATATAACATGTAAGAGTCTAAAATAGGCTTAATGTTTTATTATTGTGTTTTCCATTCTTATCTTGCTATACAACAGGCTTTAAATTGGTGTTAATATATACTGAGATTCTTGTGCTGTTACTGAAGTGTAAATGCACATTAAGGACTTAATTTTGACAGCGGGAAGCACATTGCCTAAAGTATGTGGTGCACAGATGTTCGGGGCGTGTTGGTCTGTATTTTGCTATTTTAAGGATGCACGTTCTTGGTGCAAAGCTAAGCGTAGGGCTGTGATAAAACATGGCTGTGTTTTGGGCTTAGCATAGATGAAACTAATCAGCGTGTCTGCCTTCTTTTCTTGTAAATCAGCGTGTGCTGTGCATTCTGTGTGATTGAGAAAAGCTTAGCAAAGTGTGTGTTTTGACCATGTGCCAATCTATAGTGCATCCTCAAAATAGCAGAAACAGACTTTAGAGCAGGTATGAGGAGGTTTAAAACACAAACAGTTTGTTGTGCTTTGAACCTCTGAAAACGAGGAGTGGTCAGGCACAGAAGCTTGCTTGTCCTCAGGGTGTGAACAAGCCAGTTTTGTGCCTGACCATGCCTTTTTCCCAGATAAAAAACATGAGGGCGCTGATTGTTGATTTGCCATTTAAGCAGCATGGGCTCATTGTGTATGAGTGATGCATCAGAAGTAAATTAGAGATAAAAACCATATCTTCAAGCCAAAAGCAAGTCTTGAAATAGGCCGATAATCAAATTTCAGAATGGGAAACTTTCAGAGAACAAGCCATAAAGAGAGATAAACATTTGTTTGATCTTGATACACCTGGAGAGCTTTTACTAGTAAGTAATCTGACCTGAGCATGAAGAAGAAACTTTATTCAGATAATATTGCTTGAATGTGCTGAAAGACCCAGTCTTTGCCGAATTAAATGTCGGGCCACTTATCTACTTCAAAACTGTGGATTGAATAATTGTTGTTAATTTTTTTAACCTTTATTTAACAAGATAAATTACATTGAGATCAGGATCTTATTAACAAGGGTGATCTGGCCAAGAGGTCAGCAGCACACAACATAATGAATATAAATTCATGATAAAAGCTTACAGTAATAAAAAGCAATTCAAGACAATAGATATGGCAAAGGATTCACTAAATTTACAGTGGAAATACTACAGTTTTAGGGAACTGTAAGAAAAAAAAGAAAAACACATAGTATTCTCACTATATTTGTGAGAAAATTGATTGAAAAGCTTTAAATGAAATCAATTCTTTCTCCATGTTTAGTTCAGTTTTCCAGACTGTGGGGACAGCAAAACAAAAAGCCTGTTTCTCCAGTTCAGTTTGGACTCTGGGCACATATAGGTCCACATACAGTGATGGATATCTATCCTCTTTTTGGTTATGTTGCAGGGAGTTGAAGTGAGGAAATAGAGGAAGTAAGACGGGGACATTGTATGCTAAAAAACGCCTTCTGAGCAAGAAGTCAACTATTCAAGATACTAGGAAAGGATAAGCTGTACCTTGTTGTTTCCCTGATTAACAGAGAGGAAAACAGCAAGAAAAACAAGTTTGAGTGAAAAACAAGAGACTTATTGTTTTCATATCAGCTGTTGCTCTTTACTGTGAACCAGAATATTCAGTTAATCTGTTGTTTTAAATCATCATCAACAGGAATGACCAAACATAGTCGTATTGTCCCCGCGCACCGCTCCACCTCTCTGAGTTGATCCTTATTCATCCTTGACAAACAGTGAGTGTCTGGTTGCCATGGCAGCAGCTCTCTGCGATGCTGGATGGAGTGGCGTTTTCATAGATGTAGCCAATTTGACTGTGTCAGGCTGAGGGATCATTAGAACAACAGAACAGCAGATCCAAAGCCTGCTCTGGTATTTCCACCAAAGGTCATCGGACGCAGCGTATGTTTTATTACAGCCAGGAGATGAGATGTGAACAAAGGAGCCGTGTGTGATGTATGGATTTGAACTATCGCAGAATCGATACAGCTGAAGAGTAGCATAAATGTCTGCGCCCGTGCAGAGTAACACACAATCAGATCAGGAGGACAGGGGGAGCTATGCAAAAGGAATGAAGCTCAGTCTGCTGAGGCTGTGGTTGGACTTTTGTTCATGTCTGTCTTTGAATGAATGTTTCTAAATCAGACATCCGGGTGTATCACATATTAGCAATGTGTCTTCTCTTCAACATTCATTCAACATGTTCCTGAGTTTTTCTGTAAGAAAAGTAATCTGTTATGTGATAGAAAGACTATTTCTCAATAAGCTTAACAAATGGAGCAGACCTTTTTTTTTTTTTTTAATTTTGGGGACCTTTCCTGGTTCGGTGTAACATCTCAACAACTCCTTGTCTACAGGGATCCCGACTTTCACGGACATTTGAACAAGCATTTTTATTTTAAATTTTGCTTTTGGACTTGAGTTATTAGTGTTGTGGCATTTTGCATGTGAGGCTATTTCATTCAGAGTCAGCTTGCAGCCTTGTTGTGCTTTGTTTGTTTGCTGGTTGTTGTTAATTGAAAAGTGAAAATAAAATATTAAGAAAATAATTTGTTATGGCTCAGCATTAAAATCTTAGAGAAGTAGAACCTTATATCATTTTGACATTACCAAACATTTAAACTCCTCATTTTATTGTCTCTTTGCCTGGCTACTTTTGTTAAGAAGTTGTGTTTTTGCCGGCATTTGCCTATTTGTTTGTCTGACTGTGTGCAAGATAAGTTGGAAACATATAAACAGATTTGACTGAACTTAGAAGAATGAAGATCATGGTCTAAGAGAGAACTTATTCGATTTTTAAGTCGATTCAGAAAGTTTCAAAAGATTCATACGCAGTCTGAGATGGACATTTTTTTTTCTATAGTTTTCCAGTTATTCAGCTCATGAATGCCTCGGTCAAGGTTTGTGTGTCCTATTCCTAATCTTCACATGTCCCACGGCTGATTATACAACTGCCATAAAATGTTTAGACTCTTAATTATTCCTGCAGTCTTGTTTATGGTCCGCGAGCTTGAGTTAGCCTGGTGACATCACTGTTTTTATTTTTTTCTTTGGACTCAAAAAGCTCTCCCAGGATTAAACAACAGCTTTTAATCCCAGTGTGGCACTTACCAGGACCATAAAATTGACTTTGATGTGTAAAAGTGGAGCTGCTGTTGATGTAATTAATGCTATTGATTGAAAATTCACAGGAGAAATGCTGCCGAGTGCACTACATGGTTGGTTAGTGTTACAGGATGTAGCTGCTCCAGTCAGCAGTCCAATTCACTCAATTAGCTGAATAAAAGACATGTTCGGGATTTACACGGAGCTACAGGAGAAGAATCCAGAGGTGTGTGGGATGAGCCGAAATGACAAGTGGACCACTGTGTCAGCAGCTCAATGATCACACACCGAGTCTTTAGCATCAATCTTGCGAAACCTCCACACTTGATCCAAAGGCATCAGAAAGCCTCCAGGAAACAGGTCAGAGAACAAAAAGAGGGCAGGAGGAAGGAAGGGGAGGGAGACACAGTGAACTATGCTTCAAGGAGGAGAAGGAGAGGAGGAGGAGGGCAGAAGTTGATAAGAAATTCACTGTTCTTGTAGAGGGCAGCTGCTGCAAGAGCTGCTCCAAGTCACAACAACAAAAAGACAAAAATTTCCCAGAGCTGGCCAACAGTGATACGTCCCAGTGATCTTTCCTGTGGATGGAGGGTTTTTACCAAGGCAACAGAAGAAACTAGAGATGGCCCGATCACGCTTTTCATGGCCGACATTGATCACTGATCACCTGTTAGTAAGATTGATCAATATCAATCATTCTTGTTTTGCTTTAACGATGTTTAAGTATGAAAAATGTACTTAATGATGCAACTCAAGAAAAAATACAACTCATCTTAATCAATACGTGACTAACTAAGTTATTGTTTGTCTTATATTTATGTGAATTAAGAAAATGATTGACAGCTGACTAAAACTTTTAGTTTAATCCAAATGGCAAAACAGTGCAAACAGTTAAATAAATAAAAGGCATGAATTTATCATTTTAACTCAGTATTATTATGTAACTTATATTTTATACTGCCTAGAGAACAAAAACTCACCAGATACTATTCATTCAACATTATTCCACAAATCACTATTTTGCAACTAAGAGTAGCCAGGCATTTTTTTTTCTTTTTAACAAAGATCAGCAATCCTAATTTTTTATTTTTTTTAATGTATTTTTGGGGCATTTTGTGCCTTTATTGATAGGAGAGAGACAGTGGACAGGCTTGTGAAAGGGGGTGAGAGAGTAGGGGAAGACACTCTGCAAACTGGTCACAAGCGGGATTCGAACCTGGACCGGCAGAAGCAAGTACATGGGGTGCCTGGTTGCTAACCACTCCGCCAAACCAGCACCCAACAATCCTAATTTTTAACAACAATGCAACAATGCGGATCATTGACTGATCTATAATGGCACCTTTTAAGAGCTACAAATGATGATCGCAGATTTGAGTTTTTGACTCAGAACGGCAACAGGCAGATTTTAGTTTGCGACAGTTACCAAAAGCGTGATGCTTTGGTGCTTTTCAATCCAAGAATTGTATAAGAAAAACAGCAGCTTCTCAAAGGGCTGAACGATATATCACTTCAACATTGCAACAACGATAAACATAAGCGATAGTCTCATCATAGTCATGTGACTCAAAGCTTGTAATGCTGCTTTGTGTCAATTGGCAGAAACTTTAACCTCAAATTAGCTCGTTACCCTGATTTACAAGTGTTCCCATCATCTTTTTTGACTCTCAATATCAGTCTGATTCCAACATCACGTCCTTAGGATTTTCACATTTACCCCGACCAGGGTCACCAAAACTTCTTTGGTAAGGGACCCAAATAATAACACAGCATTGTATGATCTTAAATTAAATCTCGGTTTTTATCTGATCATTTAAATTATAATGAGCTTGAACAAGATATTCTGACTTTGATAGTGCAGACTATGCTATATGCAATAACAATACCTGAACTATTCTTTAATGGTAGGTGTTGTGTGATGAAGAAAATTGCAAAGAGCTTTCCTGTCATCTCTTAACCCTAACCCTAACCCTAACCCTTTAAACTCAAAAAGAAAAAAAAAAGTAAATTCTGGTTTTGTGTAATGACACATCTCCCTCTTTACCTGACTGTTTGCCCTCATACATGCATTTTTTTTTACTGTTATGACAGTTCAGATCCTGTTATGTAAATGCCTTCAAAGACACAAGTGCCATCAGATCCACTTAAGTGTAACATGGCGGATGACAAGCTAATTGTAGCTCCCAGTGCCAATATTTTTTTTTCATGTTTGATTGTGAAAACAGAGCCTGGTTTGTCCAACGGATCATTTAGACTGTCCAGTAAAGAAAGTTCTTCTCTAAGTTGGCTGTTATGTGTGCCAGATGTCAGATTAAGTGGTATGACATGACAAATAAAATCTGAAACTGCTACCTGTTGACCAGAGACTGATATTGGCAAGTTCAGATGTTAAACCAATGGAAATCTGCATCCCTAGATCTGTCATTTTATAGCATGTTAGATCATAGCACAGCTTACCGTATTAAATGACATTGTTTCATGACTCAGTCTGCGATGTCCATCCTACTCCTTGACTTAGTTTCTTTCTTCTCTTTCTTTAATCCCCCACCTCCACACTACACGAAATGATGATCTGAGCCGAATATTTCCTGCAGTGTAGAAAAGAGAACATGGCTGAAATATGTTACCCTGGCAACAGCCGACAGAGGGAATAAGAGCAGATCATCGGCTGCAGACAAAGCTCTCAAGTTATCAAACAGCTGCCCACACTCCCTATATTCTATGGCTTATTGATAAATATTTTGCTTTCCTTAAGTGTTGGAGCATAACCCAGCATGCTGAATGTTTCCAAGTCTTTGAAAACCCTTTAACCTGGAGAATTCATCCGGGAAATGTGTGAATAGAAATCCAGCTGAGGGCTAAACAGCGTTTTAATTGAGATGAGAAGAATAGATGAAAGTCTGTAAATTGCTCTTGTGTCAGAGCCTCGAGTCAGGAATGTCTCCGTCCGTTTTCTTTTCCAGTGTTTGACAAAAAGGAAGGGGAGTCTGATAAAAAAGAGCATACAGAAACATATTTGAGCTATCCTTGCTTCAACTACTGCAGGGCACTACAGACCAAAGAAATCTACAAGGTCCAAAGATGATGGCAAACACCCAGGAGAGCAAAAATATGATGTTCTGAAATGTTTTAAGGAGCCAGACTGAAACTGTCTGAGGGGGAAAAGGTGACAAAGGGGAAAGAGAGGACATCAGCAAAGTTCTTTAAGCGTATATGGAGGATTAAATGGACCCTGAAAGAACATTTAGAAGAGCTCTGCTTCCAAATTATCCAATTTAAATGTAGCCTAGAGGGCATTGCTTCAAGTTTTCTCCATTTTAAAATACTAATCATGTTTAACCACTTACAAAATAAACCTGGGACTCCTTTTATTGTGTTGTCCCCACTTGTTATAGTTCTCTCATGCTACAAAGAGGACATTAGAAGGTTTTGACCATAGTTTAGGAATGACAGACAAGCATTTACTAATTTTTTGTCAGGAAACCCAAGTCATCATGTTGACTGTAGGAGAAATTACAGAGTTGTATAAGCTTGGGTTAAAAAAATGATTCTCCAATTCTGAGATGTGTGGATACAATTAGGCACAAGAGTTTCATCTCTGTTAACAGTTAAACCATTCAAGATTAAACCTTAATGTTTATATGTCTACCTAAGCTTTCTCTATTGTGAGGGACCATCCATAGCTTTACATAATTTGTAAAGCAGCATACATAAAGTTATGAGAAGAGCATAACGGCAGGCTACAGCAGCCTAATGTTTGACATAAAATGCTTCATAAAAGGAAGGATGTTTTCTGGTATGAAGAGGCATTTCCTTCAACAAAAGTGTAAATGTGAGGACATGCACCATATATGTGGTGTTTGAGTCCCCAATCTACAATGAGAAAGTATTTCCAGTCACATTAGCAGCTGGCTGTAGCAACATGCCACCCAGAGAGCAAAACACAGTTCACAGGTCAACAAAATATGTTAAAAGTTATTTGTAGTATACTAACACTGGTCGCTTCATGAGGTACACCTTTAGTACTGGGTTGGACACACTTTTGCCTCCAATACTGCCCTGATTCTCTGTGGTATAGATTCAACAAAGTTCATTTGTTTGTTTATTTGAATACTGGGGTGTGGCAGGAATCAGTAGTGTTGTGCTCAAGACCACACTATCCAAGACAAAGACTTACCCGAGACCAGAATGCACCGAGACCAAGACAAGACCAAGACTTTTGGTAGTTGAGACCAAGTCGAGATCAAGACCAAGACAAGCTGAGACTGAGACAAGACCAAGACTATTAAAATCAATTTAAAAAATCATGACATGGTTGAACAGTTAAGGGGGGTGTCGCTCAGTCACAACACCGGGAAGGTTTCAGTCATCACAGGGGAAAATAACGCATGAATTGAAGCTTTTTGTTATTTTATCAAGTGTTCCTCCTTATTCACATTAATGAAGATGAAGAACAGCATATCAGAGCTGGTCTTGATTGGTCTTGATCGGTCTTGACGGAAAATCCCGAGTCCGGTCAGTCTGAGACAGAGACAAGACCAAGTGAAAATGCTCTCAAGTCCGAGACAAGACCAAGACTTTCAAAGTGTGGTTTTGAGACAAGTTTCAAGACCAAGACCGGTCTTGAGAAACACAACACTAGGAATCAGACATTTGGCAAGAAAATACAGTGTCAACCTTACACTGTATTAATAATGAATAATTAAAATCATCAGCATCACTGGAGAACCATTCACATTCATGATGTGTGATATTCCCTTCTACCACATCCCAAACATTTGAGATCTGGTGGCTGTGGAGGCCACAGAGGCACAGTGAGCTCATTTTCATGTTCAAGAAACCACTTTGAGATTGTTTGAGCTTTGTGAGATGGTGCATTATCCCTCTGAAAGTAGCCATGAGTGAGAAGATTACACTGTAATCTTAAAGCGATAGTCCGGGTGTGGTATTTTAACATCCTCAGTAGCAATAAGAGGTCTAAGATGACACTAGGCAGGTTGATCTGAGCTTTCATGCCAACATCTGAGCCTACATTCTGAATGGAGACTTCCCAGACTGGGTGATATTTACCAATCCATAGCCAAATTTTGCTGAGCCTATGTAAATTGTAGCCTTAGTTTGCTGTCCTTATCTGACAGGAATGGCACCAGATGAGGTCCTCTGCTACTGTAGCCCATCTTCTTCAACATTCAACATGTTGTGCATTCAGAAACGGTCTTCCTGGTTATAATGAGCTGACTGTTGCCTTTTCATTATCTTGAACCACTCTGGCTGTTCTCTTCTTACACCTCATCATGGCATTTTTGCCAAGAGACCTGCTGCCCACTGGGTTTTTTCTTTTTTTAGGACCAATCTCAGTTACCCCTGGGGATAGTAGTGCAAGAAAATATCTGTAATTCAACCTGACTTAAAGTCCTATATCCCTGGCTTTGGCCCTGCAGTGTTCACATTGTGGCAAGATCTAGACGGACAAATCTCTTCCTCCTGAGTGTGATGTGCATCTGACAGCCATCTTTACGGTATTTCCATGCACCTGCCACCTTAGTCAATGAGTTATAAAGTTAACCCTAACCCTGCACATCACTCAAAGATTGTGTGAATATATTATTTCCTCACGTTTTAGAAATCCAAATGTCCCTCCATGATTTTGATCAGTCATTTAAGTGTATCTAGTTTTTTGTAGATGTACAAGGTCAAAGTGTTTGTGTGCAGGAACTATATCATGACTGTTGGCATTAAGCTCCCTGCCAGCTGGTGACATATCTGCTTTGAATAAAACCCTCGAGTCCAGAGGCCGTTTGTGTGTGGTGAGAACAGGGGTGACGGAGAGGGTGAGATATCTAACAGGCAGCTCTGTTAGCTCTGACTCCACGGCAGATGATCGTCTCCAACACACTGAAGCTCTGTGTGTCCGTGTGTGCATCTGTGAAGTGTGTTAAAGTGATTCATCTTGTGCTGATGCACCATGCCCCTGGTTGTCCTCTGTTAAATAATTCTCAACATTATCCACTGTTAATTACAAATAAGCCTCTAATCAATGTAACTATGGGGTCCTATATAATCTGTTGAATTTTTCCCAAATTCTGCTTTACTTATTCCTATATTCAATTTTTTTTAATATTTTGAGAATTCCGCTTGTAGTATCTTATGCAAATTAAACTTAAGACACATTATAAAGTCATCAAACAAAATCACTTACTCTTGAGGTGGTTCTTCTGGTATCTTTGTGGGTTCAGTCAACAGTAAATTGACAATATTTGCAGCACAATTAATCGCCTGACACATAATAATCATTTGGAAACTGATTTGCCCTGTACTTTGGAGTTAGCCTGGAGTTTTGTTGCTTCTTTGCCAACTTAGCCGGTGACTCAGGTGGCTACTTTGACATGTTTGCACTGTTAGTGAGAGGAGGAGGAGGGTAAGTGGAGCGTGCATTGTCCCCAGCCTTAGTGACACCCTCTAAACATTTTCTCAAGAGACAAGTTTATCTTTATTCAAAAAAGAAAAAAAAGAAAAGTTTTAATGGAAAATCCTGGCCATGATATTCTACATATATAGAGATGTTGGGATTTTAAAGGACCCTATAATTACAAAAATAAAATCTAAAATTTTAAACCAAATAGTGCAATAAAACCGTATAATACTCATTAAAAATATCACACAAGAAAAATAAACAAAAAATAAAAATAAAAATTGAAATAACAATTAAAAGCCAAAGCCATAAAACAAAGACAACTCCAATTTCATGCTGAATTAAAAGCCAACAAGTAAAAGCAAGTTTTACGACACAAGATTTAAAAGTAGTTAAGTTGGGAGACATTCTGGTTACAAGTGGGAGGTCATTAAATAGTTTACAGACCACTACAGCAAAGGCCTAGAATGAATGCAGAGTTGTTGACAAGATGGCGACAAGTAGTGCTGAACAGATCAATTACCACAGAGTTAGCCAATCAGAGTAGACAGAGCCGTTGCAGGTAAGGGGGCCTTAAAGGCGCATCTCTGACATAGAGAGCATACAGGTGGATCAGAGGTATTTAGTAAGTAAAATTTAAGGGTTTTCATTTTGTTTGTTTATTTTACATTAAAGATTGTGAATATACTATAGCATTCCTAAAAACTGAAATTTTAACCTGAGTTAAAACAGAATGTGGGCTCTTAAAAAGAGTGAGCAAGAGTTTGTTAGCAATTTTTCATCTTCAAAAAAAAAACAAAAAAAATGTACCCGTTCTTGGATGCCTTTGACTGTTATGTATTGTTTAACATGGAAATCAAAACCAGTATAAACTTGGGTAGTTTTTTTCAAAGCTTATAATCCTGGGTTAACAACAACACTTCTAGGTCAAAAACTTTGTTCAAATGCTTCAGTTTACTTTTTTAAAAATTTCCAGAAACTATTGTAAGGGCTGAAAGCTATTATTATTGTGAGCAAACTTTGGCATAAACATGTACAACTTTGGGATCAAACTAAGTGCACTTGAAGTCTCAGAACTGTTTCTGTAAGACTAAATTAAAACCCCCTTTCCTCATCCTCTCCTAAAGTTTGACTCTGATGGGAGGCTTATTAGACAAAATCTGACTTTGGCTGTTTGTTATTATCAGTAAATTTATGCAGGTTTAATCTTTGATCAGTGACAGAGCAGTGATGTAAACAGCAGAAGAGATGCCTTCAGTGGCACGGCGGTGAAAACCAGGTCAGCTAATTGGGACGTCTAAATATAAATCACAGGGAGCACCTTCTCCTCTGAAGGTGAAGTTGGTGTCGGAGTCACTGCTGCGATAAATTTAACATAAGCTGATGATAATGAGGTGATCAGGACCTTCTGATGACCACACAGGGGCTGATGAGGGAATTTATGTCTGAGCTACGGTAACTAATGCAACTTTTTTATAAACTTGCACTAATAAGTAAAAGCTGCCCCGACTAGAGAATAAACAAAACAACAACTTCAGAGTGGACTGAATACTTCAGAGCATGTACATAAAGATGTGAACATTCATGGCACAGGCCCTATTGCATGGAATTTGGTCTTTCAGAAATCTTTGATAAAGTTTAACTTTTGGGGCATGAGAAAACCAAATATTGTGTTTTCAAAAAACAAAAGAAAATACTAGACAAGGCCTAAGCTAGGTCACCTTAATTGTGTACTCAAGAGGGCTTTTAGACAGGTCAAATAGTGCTTTTTCAAATTTTACATGCCCTTTAGTGTTCATATGGCTCTTCTGTGTGATAGAGTACTTCTATGAACAAGACAAAAAAGTCTGTGGTATCTGGACCTCCTCCTCCCTACCTGTTTACAGCGACAGTAGCAGCTTGAGCCGGCTCATACCCCAAGCCATCCTAAATACGCCTACCGGTGTGACATCATACCATTGTTTTGTCAGCAGTTAGCAGTTCTCATGCAAAGAATAGACTGTAGAAAGCAGGAAGAGTCCTTGAAAAATGGTGTTGAACAGCATTAAGAAGACCAATTACCGTACAATGGATCAGCCAACCAATCAGGGCAGACTGGGTCCACATGGTGAAGGGGCTCTACCAGAGCATTTCAGAAAGAGAGCATATACAGATAGATAAGAAATGAAGATAAGAAAATTTTGTACTTTTTCCATGATAATCATTGCGAAAATTGCTGTCTAAAACCAACTGTATTAAAAAAAAATGTAAGTGGAGTTTGGGTAGGCTACTTAACAAACATGGACACTTGAAGAATTCTTATGCCCCTAAATGTAACATGCTAAAACCCTTAACAAAATCAAAACAGACTATTTATAGTACCGTTAACCCCGAGTACAGTGACAGGTAATAATGAAGCATTGACTATTTTAACCAATATTTGTTTGTTCTGCTTTGACACATCTTATGTCGGTGTATGTTTATGACCTCATGTGCTTTTTCTGCTAACTCACAAAGCAGACAACCTAGATAAAGATGTTTTTCACACTTATGCTGCTTTCGCCTAAGTCACGCATTCCCATTTCTCATAGCCATTGTGCACGACTGCACCCGATTGAAGAGGCTGGTGTGATCGCTATGATACGGGATGAAATGACTGTCTCACCCCTGGACACACCCCGTAAATACACCGCCGGTAGCGCTTCTACAGCGCTTCAGGGGCATTCGTCCTGCTCCTGCTAGGTTAATACAACGATATGATGAGGATTTAATGAATTTTCATCCTGTTGACACGACCTCAGCCCCTCACAAGCTCAGTTTGCGTCACGTAAGCCCCGATTGAGCCCCGTCTGAGCCCCGACTGAGCCCCGCTTGCGCCGTCTTGAACGGGACACAGTCAGGGCACAAACGGATACATCCTTGCTAGTCGTCCTCATAAAGCTTTCAGGATTGAGCCAGGATCAGCCGGACTGAGCTCCGTACATGCCACGCTAATACCGTTCGCATTAGGACGTCCATCCCGCTATACTGAGAGCGGGTTCCCTGCCCTTCATTCACGACTATAAAAGGCTGATCCAGATCAAGTAGCACATGCACCACGACCAAAGCACGTTTTATCAGGATTATGACAATCGTGCACAATCCCCAAGAGAAACGGTAATGTGTGACTGGGGCTTTTGTTTCCAGCACAAGAGTTGCTTTTGTTAGCTTTTATCCCTTTCATGATAATTATTTTGATCTAATCCGTCATTTTCAACATGATGATTTATTTCAAACTTGCGCTTCAGGTAATTTAGGTGAAATTTAAGTGAAGAGAGAGATGAATCGGGCCAAATATCAAATCAATCATCTTGTTATGTTAACCTGTTTAAAGTACTTTTACCCCAAGCTACCTGAATGATAGTGCCTTTGAAAAGCACACGCTTTCTTAATCAATAAGAACATGGCTTACTCACAATACAATGATGGTGCTACTTTTCCAACAATCCTAGAGTGTAACACTGACATTTCTAATTAATTGCACCTGCTGTTACAATGAGAATATCACCTGTTGGCTTCTACCACAAAAGTTTAAGCGCAATTTTCTTGTATCTGTGTTTTTTTCCTCAAAGGTAGAGACAAAGCCTCGGCACGTGTTGAATTAATCATACTCACTGTTGCTTGCTGGTTTGGTTGGAAATTGAGATTATTGTAGTTCATGGGGAAACACAGTGGACTGTAGGGTGTTAGACCTTATCCTTTTCCATTGGGTGTTGGTGGTTTAGTCTGAGAATTTGCTCAAGGGTTCAAGCCCAGTGAAGGTGTGGTCATTCTCGCACTTATCTTGTGGTATGGCTTCCATCCTCCAGTCTTTTGTGTACTTTCTAGGTCTGAATGATATCGTAGAAAAAAAATGGTGGTATTTTATTCCTCAAATGACATGCATTGTGTTTCTTCTAGATAAATGCTGGGGCTGGTAGTACACTGTGCCATCAATGGAGAGGTTGATGGTTTGAGTCCAATGCAGCATTGTAAAAACTTTGAAGAAAAGTGCTACACAAGCTCAAGTTCACTTAACATTTACAGTTTGTGTGAAGTTAAATGTATGGACTTAATTATTCAGGTAGCTTGGTGGCTAAACTCCAGGGTTAGGCAGGATAATTATGTAGTAAATACACTGGGTCACTAAAACAATTTAAAACCTTCAAGAGGGATGCAGAGGCCAACAGCTCTCACACAGATAAACATGCCATGTACAATGTCATACTCTCCATTGTCTGTGACTACAATGTTGGATTACAAGTCCCTGAGGTGGACATCGAGTTTATCTCATTTGGACATTCCCAGATTAAATGAGAGCTGCATTTTCCCCTTCATTTTATCTTTATAGAGCAGAAAAATAACAGACATAACTCGGTCAATACCCCAGCTTACGGACCCAGCAGTAAGCAATAATGAGATTTGTTTCAACATTTTGCTTGTGGTGTCTAATTAGAGTAACCTCATCAACACTGGAAAGAAAGATTTCCTCAGCTGTGTGCTTTTTTTCAGTGTTTGGAGGGAGATTTCTGAGGGCAAATTCTCCCTGGTTTCATTGAGGAGCAGTCAGATGTGACGGAGGCTTAATGGCTTTTTTCCACAATCCTGACTGTTTCTAAAGGGTAACTGTTTGTAGCTGACTTTTACTCCTTTAATTAAAGATTTCTGAACTCATGGGTGCCTTGCTCAGAATCCTCAGGTTTTTATTTTATTGCAGTCACATTTCAGCTTCTGCTAAAACCTCTTAGAGCAGCTGCTGCATCAAAAGAAACTGGTGCTGCATTGCTGCTGAGTGTGAATTAACATGCTTAGTAACATGTTGTCATACTGTTTGACTCTGCTGCAGCACAGTCATGGGGATATTCGGTCTAAGCATGAGCTCAGAGAGTTTTAATCCTGCTTCAGTCAGCAAACTCAGCACAAGAGAGAGGGAGTCAGCAAAGAGAGCCTTAGAAACATGACAATGGATTTATTTGACACAGACAGAAGGAAACTCTACAGCTCTGTTAGCTTCAAAGAGCGGCATGCAATGAAACATGCCGTTTCATATTCATTCTCTCGATGACTGATGATCAGAAATAATATTTTTTTCTTAATCAACAAAAGATGAGCTCTGTTAGATGAGAAGGGCTCCAGATCCAATTACTGTCGTGTAGCAGTGAGACATATGACATAACTGCTGCAAGGAAGAGACTCATGTTTCAGTACATGAATCTAAATAACAATAGAGAGATCAAATCACCACCAAGGCTTTTCCAACATTACTGGGTGAGTTAACTGAGATCACTGCTTCATCTTCCAATTCAAACAAATCCTTGGACAAATCCTGGATCCAAATCTGCATTCAGATAACCACCGAAGTTGCCAAACAGTTCTCCAGTGTGCCTTAACCAGGATTGACTGAAAGTGTCATAATTTTTAGTTAAAGATGCTATGAGGAGTTTCTAAGTAATTACAAACAAGTCTCACTTTTAGATATATGCCTGATCGAAATACACACTTTAAGATGAGTTTTATGGCACCAAAATAGGTTATCTATAAATGCTATTCCTTAGCTTCGCGGTCGGGTCGGACAGGGCTGGACTGGACTGGATACTCAACTTTGGGAACAAGACAATTAAAACTAGAGCAAATTTATATTACCCGGACACGTCTTAGAGCACCCAGCTGTAATTAGGGATATATAGCCGGCTACAAAACTACGATACTAAGTTTTCCAAAAATTACTTGTTGTCACACATCAAAAACTACCGCTAGGTAACTAGAAAGAGATGCATTACCTCGTCGCTTTGCATCCTGTAAGCTGTTGAAAAAGAAGTTGTAAAGCAATGCAGAGTTCTGAGGAAGGTCCAAGCTGCATTCATTAGCATCAAAACAAACGCACGCTTTGGCTTGGGTCACGTCTTTACGACAGTTGCCGCACATGCTCATGGGTAGCAGAGTCTATATGTCGTCGGAAACAGATTCTCCTCATAGCACCTTTAACCTGTTAACAAAGTAAGCAACCACAACCCAGCAAAAACCTAACCTCTTTTGCAAAGGTAATAAGGGAAAATGATTCAGCACAAAACAAAACAGCAAAATGTTATGTCCTGGCAGCATCTGGATTCAACCATATATGTAAAACACAATATCTTGGTTAGAGATCACATATACACACACATTCATACATACATACATATAAAAATAAACCTCCCACCCACCCAATGAAAGGTTTATGCTACAGCAGACCTCTTTAACTGAAATGATATTGAAAGGCTTGAATACAGTTTCAAATTTACTGTTTCATAAAAAATACCCGGGCACATTATTACTTATTGATAAAGATGTCAAATTCTAGTTATTTACTTGCATTGCTGAACAGAAGCACTCGTTTAAGTGGTTAAAAGTTCTGCTTGATTATTTCTGACATCTCTGAGAAGCCCAGTGAATGGCTCAAATTTGGATTTAAAATGTGAATTTAGTTTTAAATTCCTCTTAAAAATTGTAAAATGTGGAGACCATAATAAAAGTTAAAGAGTCCACATTTAAGTACTTCATGATACTGGATGGAGTCAATTGACTTGACTGGTACCGGCAAAATGCACCAAGTAAGAGGCCAGAAACAAAGACTACCTGAAGCAGATACCTTAAAATTAAAGTTCCAGAGACGTAAGGAAGACCGCTGCTGATCTTCAGGCAGAGATGAATGCTTCTTGATCAGAGTTCAAGAAAGTCTCCGGAATGACTACAAGCAAACTACTAACAGAAAAAAGCTTAAAGGGAAGAAAAGCTGCTCAGAAGCCATTAGTCAGACATGGAAATGTCCATTAACACCTCAGATTTGCCAGGGAGCAAAAACGATGGACTGCTGATGACTGGAAGACGGTTCTGGAAGGACAAGTCCAGGTTTGAACTCTCCAGTAAGCATCGTCGGGTTTATGTCTGCAGAAAAGCTGGAGAATGTAATGACCGGCTCTTCATGCTATTAAAACTAGAAAAGCACTCGGAGACCGCAGACCTCCGCCAGCACCACAGTCCTCTCCCATATTGTGATTTTCACCATAAATATTAGTCCTTCCTTTATTTCATGTAAATATTTTGATTCCTTAACCATGAAAACATACCATAAGCAAATTGGTTTCACAATATCTATTTTAGTTCAGTAGTTATTCACAAAAATCACATTTTTCGTCATGGTGGATCCAGATGGTGATCGGGATTAACACCAAAATTGAATCAGTTCTTCCTTTTCCCATGCTGAACATTTCCTGAAAATTTCATCAAAATCCATTCATAACTTTTTGAGTTATTTTGTTCACAGACAGACAGACAGACAAACTCTCCTGAAAACATAACCTCATTGGCGGAGGTAATAAATAATAAGGATAAAACATACTTTTTAGTGAATTAAAGATGGTCATAGCTTCAGAATATTTCATTCCTATATCATATCATCACCATGTATATGTATCATATCACCACATTCTTGCCAACTCACGCCACTATTGGTCTTTTCATTCTTTTAGAGTTATGTTCTTATAATTGTGAGGTATGCACCCATACGACTGAGTTCCACTGCCCACCTCCAGTTATTACATTTCAGTCGTTTTAAAGGGAAACTCTGGTTTTTTGACACCTGGACCTTATTTTTAGGTTTGTGCATGCTCATATACTCACTCAGACAAACATTGTGCAGCTCGGAGTCCTTCAAAAGTTATTTAGATCCAAGCGATTTAGCCGCACTTAGCGGGGGCCACGGCAATGGAGCTTCAGCGCGGGACATAATCTCTGCAAAATCGCTCGTCTCTACCACAGCCCGGCTTGTCATTGCAGAGAAATCCTCCAGAGTAGTCAGACATATATTCCTGGATAGATCCATACTCTTGTCAGCCGGTTTCAAGTCCCACTCTGAGCAGCTAACACACTCCTCTTCTGTTGCTATAGGCGAACACTGTCCACAAGCGCACCACCAGTTCGCATTGAGTCGTGGACGTGCTCCTGTTTGTTGTTCTCGAGCCAGCTGTTCGTCTTTCTCCCTCCGCATTCTTCTTTCATGGAGCTCCTCTTCCGTGTACTCAGACTCAAACCGGTCGTCGTAGTCTGACTCTTCGGCGTCAGATGAATATTCTGCCATGTTGCCACGGCAATGGAGCTTCAGCGCGGAACATAATCTCTGCAAAATCGCTCATTTCAGCTATATTTTTTCATCCATCGCCAGTGTTATCATAAAGTCAGCTCGTCTACCGTCTTCAGGTGGGTCAGCTGACCTGGTAAACAAATTTTTGATGACGTCATAGCCGCGCGACACAAAGGTACCGCTGACCTTCTTTTAGCTGGCAGTGCTGAGCAACATGGCAGAATATTTATCTGATGCCGAAGAGTCAGACTGCGACGACTGGTTTGAGCCTGAGTACACGGACGAGGAGCTCCATGAAAGAAGAATGTGGAGGGAGAGACGAACAGCTGGCTCGAGAACAACAAACAGGAGCACGTCCATGACTCAATGCTAACTGGTGTGCTCGTGGACAGTGTTCGCCTATAGCAACAGAAGAGGAGTGTGTTTGCTGCTCAGAGTGGGACTTGAAACCGGCTGACATGCGTATGGATCTATCCAGGAATATATGTCTGACTACTCCGGAGGATTTCTCTGCAATGACAAACCGGGCTGTGGTAGAGACGAGCGATTTTGCAGAGATTATGTCAGCGCTGAAGCTCCATTGCCGTGGGTTGGATCTAAATAACTTCTGAAGGACTCCGAGCTGCACGATGTTTGTCTGCGTGAGTATATGAGCATGCACAAACCTAAAAATAAGGTTTTTAATGCAACTTGTTGAATTAAATAATGCTTTGTCAGCTCACTAATGTTTAAGTGTATTGTCACAAATTGTACTACAAACAGCAAATGTGTGAAAAGTACAGAATGGTCTAACACACTATTTTATCTCCCCATATGTTTTCTGAGGAAGCCAAATTTCACCTCCTACATGCATACATACAATACAGTCCTCAATACAAGACATTATAGAATAAAGGAAGATATTGTATTTTAGTGTTACATGTGCAATAAAATGTGTCATGCATATTGAGAAATAATACCTTTATTGGGATGAGCACAATGTATTTCAACGAGGATTCATCGATCTTTGTGCATAGCAAACAATGACGATAAAAAAGCATGATAGGGTTGATGTATTTAGTGAAGAAGTTGATCAATTTAAAACTAACAAGACTTTAACATGGGCTGAATTAACATTTTCAACATACGTAACTATTATCGGCCATGGTCTGGATTATAAGACATCCCTCTTGAAACAAAACTTGGTACCATTTCACAGATAAGTCTCTCTTCTCAGCCAGGCTTTGCTCAGCTCAGTCAGCAGTTATTAATGACCGTCTTCCCCTCTCTTGTTGAACCTGTAACTCTGACCTCTGTCTGAGGGCCGTTTCATCATCTCACCTAATTGTGCAGAATAATTCTCTCATCAGACTGTGACACTGAACAGACGACAGACACTTGAGCTTCAATGAGGAAAAATAAAATTAGATGAGTGAGCTCCGTTCCCCGTCTTCACCGCTGTCTGCTAAAAAGATTAGACACCAATCTGCAGACTGATGCTAATGGCTCGTCTCAGATTATGTGATGTACATCTGAAGATCCAAAGATTCTGGCTGCACATGGATACAGGCAGTTGGTGAAAATGACCTGACCACACATACAGTCCTGCTCAGTATTATTGGCACCCCTTCATTATTTTCATTTCTTTAACAATATCTTCAGAAATAAATTGAAATGTACAAAATTTATGTCATCAGGATCTTTTAATTGAAGGTCCAAAATACTTTAACAAAAAAAAAATCATTTTTACAAGTTACATGTTGTAATTTCAAAGAGGGAACTGAAAAAAGCATGTGCAGCAATAATGGCACCCCTCTTCAGTATTTTGTTGCACACTCTTTGGCACTGATGACAGCCTCCAAATGTTTTTTGTAGCCATCTATAAGCTTCTTGCACTTCTCAGCTGGTATTTTCTCCCACTCTTCCTTTGCAAATAGTTCAAGCTCTTGGACATTTGCAGGTTTCTTTTCCCCAGTGGCAGAATTCAGCCATGCCAAAGATTTTCAATCGGATTGAGATCAGGACTCGTTGCCAGCCATTTTAAAACAGGCAATTTTTTCCCTTTTCAACCATTCCTGCATGCTTTTGGATGTGTGCTGTGGGTCTTTGTCTTGCTGGAGGGCCCACGATCTTTGACTCAAACCAAGTGTTCTTACACTGGGTAGGACATTACTCTTTGAAATTTCTTGATAATTATCTGATTTCATGATTCCTGTGATACAGTCAAGGCCTCCACCCAATGCAGCAAAGCAGCCCCAAACCATTATGGAACCTCCACCATGCTTAATTGTTGGTAGGCTTTTCTTTTCCTTGTAGGCTTTCAAGTGTGGCACTTAAAACTGTCTATTCTAAATATGACTGCATGACCATAGTAGCTAATGAAGTATGATTTATAAACCTTAATACTGTACGTGAACATTACTTCTGCCAAGTTTGAGTCTGATAAAGTGATGCAGAGCAAAGTTAGAGAGGTTTGTAAAGGAACTGTTTGTACTGTCACATTGTGTACTTAAACTTCATGGGTGCCAATAATGATAAGTAGGACTGTATATTGTATTTCTGTGTGTTTTTGGACTCTGAATTGGGAAAGGCAGCGGGGGCAGAAGTAGCCCACAGGAGAAAGTTTTTGATTCTGGGGTGAACGCTTCAGAAAAACCTGAGCAAAAGATGAAAATCTGTCTGTGAGGTGAATAAATAACACTCTCCCTGCACAAGTTTGTGCACTCAAACAGAACATTCAGACTACTCTGGGACATTGTGGTCCACTTGCTCAGGGAGAGTTTGATTTAGGAAAGAAGGAGCCAACTATTGATCCAAAAGCCACAATTAGATATCATTAAGTGTGATTTGTAATCTCAGGAGTTTACTACCACCATTGAGCCATCATCTAACTTTAAGGAATGATTGCTGCTAATGTTGTGCTCTTTCCACAGGGAGGTGTTTAATGTTCATTTGTGGCTTATTACACATCAGTGTGGTCCCTGAGTTTATCATCAGGTACACCTAGTCATGTGACAGGGTTGCAGCAGCTCATGCATCAGATTAAGGATCAGTTTAATCTCTGCCCCTGCCATACATGCTCACTGCACTTGGCTCAAATATCTGCTTCTGAATCTGTTTTTTTTTTTTTTTTAAGTTTTCCGTTTTTACTGAAAGCAAAACCCAGTGATATTCTATTGTTTTTAAAATTTGGTATCAGAAGTATAATGGTATGTCTTTTTGACTAACTCCCACTCTGATATTCTGCATTCACGCTTTATTTAGAAAGTGCCTTACTCTACTTTCACCTGTATTGTGCTCTTTCCACAGGGAGGTGTTTAATGTTCATTTGTGGCTTATTACACATCAGTGTGGTCCCTGAGTTTATCATCAGGTACACCTAGTCATGTGACAGGGTTGCAGCAGCTCATGCATCAGATTAAGGATCAGTTAAATCTCTGCCCCTGCCATACATGCTCACTGCACTTGGCTCAAATATCTGCTTCTGAATCTGTTTTTTTTTTTTTTTTTAAGTTTTCCGTTTTTACTGAAAGCAAAACCCAGTGATATTCTATTGTTTTTAAAATTTGGTATCAGAAGTATAATGGTATGTCTTTTTGACTAACTTGGCCCTTTTCCACGAGCACGCCTTGGCCTTACTCTACTCGGCCCTGTATACTCGATTTGCAGCGTGTTTCCACCTCAAACAAGTTAGTTTTAGTACCTACTCCGCTCTGGTTCCAAACGAGCTGAGTTGATGCTAAAAGATGACGTCACCACCTGCTGGTTACTTTTGCGTTGAGTTTGCATGTTCTATCGGTGCATGTGTGGGTTCTCTCAGGGCACTCCAGCTTCCTGCCCAAAGACCAAAAACATGCCCCTTAGGCTAATTTACTCCAGACAATATCGTCATCAAATGAGTCATGGGCGCGATGACCTAGCATGCTAGTGGTAGCTACCATTAGCTTATCCTCATACATCTCTTCTTTGCAGCTCGGTTGCTCTCGTCCTCGGCTTCATTCTGTTGTATAGCTTCCAAAACTCTCCTGTGCTTCTCAAGGGGTATTTCTTCTGGCCACCTGCAGCCTTCTTTTGCTTTCCTTTTTCACCCGGTTTGTGACAAAAAGCCACAGATTGTTGTGTCGCACTCAAAATGACGTCACTGCGGTGCCCCTCAGCTGTTTACAGCGACACTGCACCCCGCTGGGCAGGCGACTGGGACTTATGGAAAAGCAGCACAAGGCGAGTAGATAAGGGCTAATGGAAAA
The DNA here is from genome assembly GCA_036419115.1 of Scarus forsteni. Taxonomy (NCBI): domain Eukaryota; kingdom Metazoa; phylum Chordata; class Actinopteri; order Labriformes; family Labridae; genus Scarus; species Scarus forsteni. The sequence continues at coordinate 25,718,947 of JAZDUH010000383.1, forward strand.
GGGCCAAATCATGATACTTCAACTTTTTTTGTTGTTGTCTGTGATGACTGCCTCTGACAAGAGCTTAACATCTTTGTTTCACAAAGCACATGATTTGCAGTTTGAGCCTGAACTAAGTCGGAGTCCATTAAGACTTGATTGGACTTTTCATCATTCATTCATTACTATACAGCTTATCCCTGTATAGTTGCAGGGGGGCTGAAGCCTATCCAAACTGTCACTGGGCGAGAGGCTGGGTACACCCTGACCCGGTCACCAGCCAATTACAGGGCCACAAAGAGAGACAGACAACCATTCACACACTCCTAAGGGCAATTTGGAGTAAATTAGCCTAAGGGGCATGTTTTTGGTCTCTGGGCAGGAAGCTGGAGTGCCCTGAGAGAACCTACACATGCACCGAAAGAACATGCAAACTCAACGCAAAAATGCCCTGCCCAACCCGGGGATTGATCTTTCTTTGTTGTCAGGCATTTGCACTAACTGCTGTGCCACTGTGCCATCCCTTGACTAGACTTATTACCATTATATAATTGTCTCTGCTTTATGTGATGTAGGCATAAATACAAATCTTTGCACTCAATACAGGGTATTTTCCTGATTTAACTAATCATAAAACACATAAACACTTTGGCACACTGTCTCAATCACAAAAATCTGTCAATGACACTTCAGTACAAACATTTCGCAAACGTTTTTGTGCAGTTTAGACTCTATGCAGCCGTTTTCCTACATTTTTTTGATAGCTTCATTCCTGTTCTGGGACCCTGTATTCAAAATTAGGTGTATTTTAATGTTATGGGGCTGTTTTATTGAAATAATGAAGTCTAAGGGGTTATTAAATATGCAGTTTTGGAAAACAAGACAAATGCTGCTCTGCATAAGAATCTCACATTGCAAAATAGAAGCAGAACTTTGAAGTAAGAGACCAAGAGAGTGGATAACCTTTTTTATGGAAGGTAGCTCAGTTTAGAAAGCAGTCTGTCTGTCATTTCAGCAGGGACAAAGTTTGAGACGAAAAAAACGAGTGCTGCAGCCGCCTGATTCATTCACCAGAGAGAAACTTTAATAAGCTGCTGGTAATTTGGACCCAAACTTCACTAATGAAGCTGCTCCATGCTTAACAGTACAAGAAAGAGGCTGTAAAGAGCACTCAGAGTGTGAAACATTTAAACAGGAAGTGAATAAATCTTCCTCCAAAAAGCCCTTTTTAACCGTCGAGGCTGAGCGGCAGAGTCTGTATGTGAGACTGTGCCCTCCATTTCCTCCTCTCCATGTTGTTAAGCCAACAGCAGAGGCTCTTTCTGCTTCCCAGCATGCAACATTTCATCAATGAGGGCTGATACAGTCAGTGCAGAAGTGGCAGGATGCCTACAGTACTTAAACCAGGCTGGCTAATATCTGATGTATGGACTTCAGATCCCTTTGTCAGCAAGAAATAGCAGTTATATTGTGGAAAAGGAAATGACTCATTAGTTAAATTACACTGGAGGACACGCAAGTCCAAGTCAATAAGGCTGATTAACTCACATTTGATCGATACCCATTTACAAGCTACATGCCAATCCTCTGACAATGTTTGAGAAACGGCCTGCAGCCTCAGGATTACTGAGACGCTCACATTTACCTTCAGCATAAAGTGCCCTTCTCTGCTCTGAGCATAATGAATAAAAGAGGGCAGTGAATGTATGCCACTGTACGCACCTGAGAATGAGGCATGAATTATTGAACAGAGGGGATTCTGCAGGGTCAGCAACATGTGGATGTAATACAAATAATGTGATGCAAACCCACAAAGTCATCAAAAAATGATCATTGTGTGTCCTTAAAGGATGCTAACAAAGGCCACGTTTACGTTTAAAGGCCAAGAGAGCAGAAGGAGAAAAACCATGTCACCCTAAAGCAGTGGATCTGAGCTGGTCCATCATCAGAACTCACCAACACTTCATTCCTCATGAGAAATCAGGGCTTGATTTTTCCAGAAATTTAGATTCTTCAAATATGTTTTATGGAAAATGTGAAATTTTGAGCAAAAATCTAACAGTATGTTGAAACAAAGAGGCAGAACAAAACACGTCTAAAGAGTAAATTACTACGTTCACACCTTCTGTTGCAAGAGACCATGATAGTTTATGCTGCTGCAGGAGGAAAACAAGTTTTGCTGCCTTTATAAAAGGAGATTTATAAGCCAAGATCTTGAGAGAACAAGCAAACTTTGCACATAACTATAGAATAATTAGGCCAAAACATTTTTGAATGTCCGTGCCACCTTCAAGCTTCCATACAGCACAAATGAACCATGTCATCATTTCCTCTTCCAGGCACAAAGTCCTGACCCCCAAAACAGCCCTGCAGTCTATTTATGGGTCAAACCAACCCATTGAGAACTGCTGTGCTAGCATTAATGTTTACACAGTCTATTTTAACCTCTTACTTGTGAAATAAGGCATTTTGTTAATTGGCTTTAAACTGAGAGTCCCCTTCAAGTCGTACGTCTGGTAGACTCAAAGCTCTCCTTCGATTATGCATGTTTTCTATTATTGATTATTATCATTATTGTTACTGTTATTTTTATCATTACTCATCAATTCCTAAGTATTGTTGAAGTCAGTTTAGGCTTGGGGATATGCAAAAGTAAGATCCTTGGTTTCAACTAAGAAGAAAGAGGATGGATTTTTTAATATCAATTTATTCTTTTTAAATGAAAAAAAATGAAATACAGCTGTTTATTGTTGGTTTGTTACAGTGTTTAAGTTACTCTGAGGTTTGGAAAAACAGCTTTTAGATGCCCTACATAAGTAGTTTTTCAAGGGTAGTTTGAAGCACAACAGTTGCTGGACTGCTGAAGTGGGTCACAAATATGTGACTGAAAATTAGGCTGGCACAGAGTCTATGATGATGTATGGATGTGAAATAAAGTGAGACACAGGAGGAATAAGGACAAGGGGAACTGTTCTTAAAGTGGAATTCTAAATTTGCCTCTCTCATTATTGAAATTGTATTCTTTATAATTACTTGTACCTGATTATGTGATTATACATTTGGAAACTTAATTGTTAACTTTGGAGACCAGCCAGACTAGTCTACATATTTATTTTGGCACAACTTCTTACATAGAAGATGAAATCAAATGTCCCCAAGTTTATATTTCTTAGCCCACTACCTGTTCAACCTGCTCCCCTCCGACAGGCGCCACAGGTCAGTGAGGGCACGCACCACCAGACTTACAAACAGCTTTTTCTCCTGGGCCATATAATCCCTTTATGTTCATAATGAACACTCAGTCTGCCTCTGGTAATGACCATTTTTACCATCATAAAACCTGCTGCTTCTTACACACTGGACATTCTTGTGCAGAAGGATGAGTTTTGGTTGGGATTGATGAAAGGATGTAAACCCTGTATGAGTGGAAGTGTGTGTGAGAGATTGAAGTGAGAGTGAAGTGTGTGTGGGGAAAGGCGGCTGTCTTACTTTTTAACTTTTTTTCTCTAATATTTGCTTTTTATTGTTAATATCTACCTTTATTTTCTTTAAGCACTGTCCAGGGTAGCACCTTACATTTCATTGTGCACGTACACTGTATTTAATGCAATGACAATAAAGCTTCTGTCTTTTTCTACAACAGAATAGTGCTTCTTTCAACTCTGATTAGTTAAGGCTTAGCAGCAAATAATTATTTGTAATTTATTGTTTGTTTGTTTTCATATAAAGATAACAGTAAAATTTAGATTGTTGCATAAACAGGCCATGTGAATATACAGTATAATGGCCCTCTTCCATTGGCCCTTCTCTACTCTACTCGACTCTACCCGGCTCTACTCTACTCGCCTTGTGCTGCTTTTCCATTAGCCCCAGTCGCCTGCCCAACGGGGTGCAGTGTTGCTGAGCGGCTCTGCGGTGACGTCATTTTGAGCGCAACACAACAATCTGTGGCTTTTTGTCACAAACCAAGTAAAAAAGGAAAGCAGGAGAAGGCTGCAGGTGGTAAGAAGAAATACCCCTTGAGAAGCACAAATGAGTTTTGGAAGCTATACAACAGAGTGAAGCCGAGGACGAGAGCGATCGAGCTGCAAAGAAAAGACGTATGAGGGTGAGCTAACGGCAGCTATCGCTAGCATGCTAGGTTGTTGCGCTCATGACTCATCGATGACAACATTGTCTGACCAATCAGTAGCTAGCAGTCTTTTAGTATAGACTCAGCTCGCTTAGAAACAGAGCGGAGTGGGTACTAAAACTAGCTTGTTTTAGGAGGTACCAGGCTAGTGGAAACATGCTGCAAATCGAGTAGGGCCGAGTAGAGTAGGGCCAAGGCATGCTAGTGGAAAGCGCCATGAATTAGGTTTTTGAAAAGTATTATACTGTACCTTCAAATGCAACAAAGAAGTTCGAGAAACTGATTAATTGTCCCACTTGGTCCAAGTGGGGGGAAACAATATCACATGACCAAAAAGTTGCAACTGAACTTTATAAACTGATGCAGCATAAAACTTTGTGATCTGAATGATCACTTTGGAAAACTCCTTTCCCTCAGTATAATTAAGAAAAAATAAGAAAATGCCCAGGACTTCCACATTAGCATGTTGATTACCTCCGCCAAGGAGGTTATGTTTTCGGGAGAGTTTGTTTGTTTGTCTGTCTGTCTGTGAACATAATAACTTAAAAAGTCAAGGATGGATTTGGATGAAATTTTCAGGAAATGTTCAGCATGGGAACAGGAAGAACTGAATCAATCTTGGTGTTGATCCGGATCAGCGTCTGGCCGCCATGGCGAAAAATGTGATTTCTGTGAATAACTACTGAAGTAAAATAGATTTCATTATGAATCCAATTGCTAATTGTATGTTTTCATGGTCAAGGAATCTAAATATTTCGATGAAAGAAAGGTAGGACTAATGGTCAAAATCACAATATGGTTGAGGACTGTGGCGCTGGCGGAGGTCTGCGCTCTCCGAGTGCTTTTCTAGTTTAAGATGAAATTTAAGCCACAGATCTTGAACCAGGCTCACACAAGATGAAGACAAGAGCTGTAAAACTTTTATTGTCACACCAGGATGAGTTTAAGCTACATTTTGAACGGTGACTGTGAGGAAACATAGATTTTTTGTGGTGATTTTGTCCAGGTGGGCTTAATAAAAAAAGACTGGAGAGAAGATGTTCCAGCAGCTGTTGCTTTCTCAGTGGACTACAGAGCATGTGCTCCGCTCTCAAAGCAGAAGTTATTACAGATAAAGCACCAGACAGCACTACTACAGCATATCATCTTATGGCACGCATGACCATCCCATATGAAGAATTAATGCACAGTTTTGGTGAACAGTTGACTCCTGAGTAACATCCCATATTCCCAGTGAATCAAAAAGTCATAAGGCCTCTCATTAAAGTTTAACACAGAGACGGGCATGCAGCAGATCTATCACTGTTGAACACAAGCGCTCTCCTGGCAGAGCTTATGGAAAACTATCCATTAATCAAGTGACAGAGAAAGTGAAAGGGACGTCCCATAATGCTCGTGAGCTGCTCTAATGTGTACTAAAGGATCCTAATAAAAGTATATACACTCTGTCAGGACTTACAGCGCCGAAACCAGGAATATATGTCACAGGACTTTGTTACAAGATAGAAAACTGTGCTTGTTGTGGAGAAATAACCCCCTGTCCTATCATCTCCATCCTCTAACACGCCTCTTCTCCTCTGCTTCAGTCTGTTCACAGTTCTCCAGAGGGGTGTACGCCATTTTCGGATTCTACGACAAGAAGTCAGTAAACACCATCACGTCTTTCTGCGGGACGCTGCACGTCTCCTTCATCACTCCCAGCTTCCCCCTGGATGGGAATCAGCAGTTTATCATCCAGATGAGACCCGATATCAAGGGGCCCCTGCTCAGCCTCATCGAGTACTACAAGTGGGACAGGTTTGCCTACCTGTACGACAGCGATCGAGGTAAGTTAAGGACAGATTGTTCAGTGTTTCTGGAAAGATTCACTCCAAACTGGATTCCCTGTGGCTGCAATCGCCAGCATCATGACTTCAAAAACCACAGCAGCTGTTGTCACCTTTTGATGTGTTTCCATTGGAAATTGGATTGGGAAGCGTGACAGAATTTAATGAAATGCAAACAAGGCTTCAGCTACACATTTGAAACAGGCAATTATTTCTGACTGGATTAAAAAATAACAGTTTTTCATCAGCAATCAAAGATTTAGTCCATTCAATTGCTGGACATATATACAAATCACATGGCATGCAGGTGATTCTGGGTAAAGGGCATTTGGCAAATAAAAACAGCTTGTCCCATGCAAACAGAAACAGCATCCTATTTATTAAAGAGCTGGTTTTATGTAATATAAAGGAAATAAGGGGCAGTCAGAGTTATCTGTGTGTACAGGAAAGGCAATGTGTTCATAGATATGGATGTTAACACTTGATTTGCAAAGTACATTGAAGAGTGTTATGTTTATGAACATGGAGAAATGAGCACACTTCAATAAGGATAAGGAAGGATAGGATAAGGAAGTGCTGCATTTTTCAAACCCCAAATGAAATATATTTGACTTATGGATTGAGCTATAGAGTCTTACCTGTCTTACAATGTGATATAGACTATCTACATATCAAGTTTTGTCATGTTGTCTAATTCATATCACCGATGCACAAACTCTACTGTAATAATACACTTAGTGGCCATCTGATTAAGTATAACTGTGTTGCCTGTTAACACAAATAGGTCATCAACTACAGGGCCATGGTAAATGGTACATGGACTTGAGTTTATATCACGCCTTTGACTGCCCAGAGCATCTTTAAACTACAGGTCACACCACCCATTCGCTCTCACATTCACTCACTGATTGTTGAAGTTTCTATGCTCGTTATCCATCAGCATCAGCTAACACTTTCACACCCTTCCATACCCATTTACATGCAGCAGTGGGACCAACCTGGGGTTAAGTGTCTTGCCTAAGAACACATCACCATGAGACAGCTGGGCTCAACCTGCAACCCTGATCACGACCAAGTGCCAAAGACACTTCTGTTTTTTATTTGAGAAGTCCAATGCCATGTGACTAACTGACTGCATATAGGCATGTAAAGTAGGCCTGTGCTCAAAATACCGATACGGCAAAATAACGTCATGCACTTCTTGGGAATACGTGTATCGATACGGATTCTACAGAATCGATACAGCCTCAGTGTTTGAACAGTTGTTGTAAGTACACTTTGGGTAATGTTAAAAATGGCACAATTCAAAGTAGAAGCCAAGCTATATCATGAAACACATGTTCCAAATTTCAACTTAAGTCTACTATCTTTGGGGGTCTGAATTAAAGTTCTTAAGTTAAAGAATTATTTAAAACTCATGCTTGTTCTTTTTCTTCTTGTAATAAAATCAAAAGTTACTGGGAATTCTGTTAAAAGTGCAGTCAATGTTCACAATTTATGTGTATCAGGATACGTATCGTATCGTGGCCTCAGTATCGGGATACGTATCGTATCGTGGGGTTGCTGGAAATACCCAGCCCTAATGTAAAGTCAGCATGGTCAAGACTATCTGCTGAACTCCAAGCAGCATCAGGATGGTGAATAACAGTGATTTAAGTGACTGTTATCATGACAGAGGGGATGGTCTTCAGAAACTACTGATCAACTGGGAGTGCACTGGGATGTACAGCTATATGTAAGGTTTACAAAGAACGGTCTGAAAAAGAGGGAGCAGCAGCTCTCTACGAGGTAAGAATGATCTGAGAGGTTCAAGATGACAGAAAGGAAGCAGTAACTTTTAAAAAATCACTTGTTACATTCAAGGTATGCAGATGATTGCTGAATTAACAAAATCCCTGAAGCAAATGGGCTAAAGCAGCAAAACCTGGTGCCACCCATTAGTTGAGAACAGGAAACTCAGGCTACAAGTTGCCAAGAATTACAAAATTGGGGAATAGAAGATTGTGAAAATGTCTCATCTGATAAATCTCGAGCACTCCCTGCCACTTCAAAGAGGCAGAGTCAGAATTTGTAGTTAACAGCATGAAAACATGGCTTATCCAACCTTAGATTAACTATTCAGGATGGTAGTGGTGGTGTAAGAGTGTGATGGATATTTCTCAGCACACATTGGGTCCCTTGGTACTTACTGAGCTCTGTCTAAACACCACAGGCTCCTGGGCTGTTGTTGCTGACCATGTTCATCCCTTAATTACAGCCGTGAACCTCCAATCAGAGTAACATAACACATCCCGAAGCTCAGATCATCTTTAACTGGCTTCTTGAACAACCCTAGTGATCTCCACAGTCATCAGATTCTAGTCTAATAGAGCACTTTTGGGATGTGATGGTGCAGGATAGTTGCACAATGGGAATGTGTGATGCTATCATGACAAATAAACCTCCATTTCCATCAACTAGTGTTATTTCTTAATTCAAAATAAAAGTATTTTAGTTTGAAAAGCCCTGTGCTTAACACATGGTTGTTTGACTGTTTTTGATCTGTCCACCTCATGTTTTTTCTGATAATTAAGAATATACTTTAAATTTATTTAAAGGGTTTTCCAGACCAATTAACACATGTTTTCTTCAGCTCGGCTTCACTCAGATCTCTCACAGTAACCCCCACTCTACCATCTGGGAGTAACCAGGCCTGTGCTGCTGGCCTCGGGGCATGTTGTGCTTTTTTAGTGAGGAGAGAGAAGCTACACACAAAAACACTCTCACACACTCGGCTGGATGGTAGATTAAAACTGCCGATTATCTGGTCACAGCTCTAACTCACAGTCAAGGCCCACAAACTCCTGATCTATCAGCCGCTTAGACCGATCGATTCCCCAAAATGATGAAGAGAAGTTTTCAACCGTGGCTCGAAATGAAAAGGGTTCAGGATAGCACTCTCTAGTTATCAGCTTGAACATTTGATGAAACTAAAAGTCAGTTTGATATGAACTTTGTCAAAACTTCGTAGGCAGTTAAGAGTTTTTTGAGGTCCTGTGCACCGTAATAGGATGAGGCTGCAGACTGTTGTTATGCAAGAGTCAAAGATGAGAAATCATCCACTCTCAAACTTTAATATCCAGACTGACTTCATACTCAAATCTATTTCATCTTCATTCTTTGATCCCTTTCATCAGTGACTGCTTTTGTAGTCCTCACTCATATACGTCTCCATTTTCTTCAGCAGCCACGAGCTGTCTGAATTACTCTGCTACCAACTGTTTTTTTAGATTTGTTTCATAACTTTCAAACTGATGACTGTTTCACTCACATCTAGTGACAGAACATTATAACCAGTCTTCTTTAAAACATCAGAAAAGTTGATAGAAAAGGAACACGTAGTTCTGCAACACCATGGTAGGATTTGTTCTGGTGCCCTTTGGCGCCCACCAGAAATCTCAGTGCAACCGTGTAGTTGTTAAACCAGCAGCTCCCAACTTAGGCTGCTTGAATGAGCACAGGGATGGGTTATGAATACCAAACCAAAGAAAAAAAAAGATACTCTAATGAAGAGAATTGTGAAATATTGAACACCTCAGGATGGGTGTTGGGAATTGTTTGTTTTCAATACAAAGGTGCAGGAAAATATATAATTCACAGTTAAAATATTGTTAGAGTATTTGCACCGTTTAATTGTCAGCAGAGCTGCAAGAATGGCAAATTTCTTATTGCCATATCCTTGTCTTAAGTTGAAATGCCTAAACATTGACTCTTCCGGGGTGCTTTTAATTTGAAATGAAAAACAGGAAGTGTATGTATCTGTTGTTACGGTACTTGACTTCGCTTGGTTTTATTCAGAAAAGAAATGTGTGTACTCAGGAGAGCTCTTTGCTTCTTATGTTCACTGCAGCCTTTTTTCATCGCATTAAATGTCAAAAGACATGACAGATGTTCTCCTCATTATTTCAAGCTTCCTATTAATCAACAATGGGAATAGAAAAGATTGTATTGATACTAGTCTTTATTAATCTGCTTCTTTCACAATTCCATTATCAGTTCCTGTTTTTTCGTGTGGAAAAAAATTGATCTGCACAGATATTCAGTGGCAACAATGTCAAACACATGACACACTGACAGAAATGATAAGCAAAAAGTCTTATTATATTATTTCTAGTAGGGAGTGGTTATTGATTCTTAACTGGAATTAGTTTTCAATTCTTATACCTATATATACCTCCTTATTTATTCCCTGTGAATAAATAACAGTTTCCTCAATACCTAAATTACATACTGCAGTTTGATTTGAGATAAAAATCACTTGTTATGAAAAATTGTCTTTTCTTTTTTTGTTTTTCAAAGAACAAAAACATAAGTCCTACAAGCCTAATTCTGGATGTTTTTTAACTTTTAGAAAATTCAGAACATGGTCTAAATTGTTTAAATCAGACATTCTCTATAATAAAGTTGTCAAAATTCTCTACATGCTATATTTCAGTCTGTTTTGCTGTGATATGCTACACTTTTTACAGTCTGCAGAGTAATACACAATTTCTTAAGATCTAGTTAATTTTAGTTCTGAAGGAAACAACAACTTTTAAGAAAGTGGCTAAAATTTGGGCCGTACACCAGTGCCCACCAGCATTTTGGTTTGCAGATTGAAAGTGGACAGTTGTGGCAAAAACAAAATGTGATGTAAACTTTTGAAAATGAAAAGAGGGCTGAAAGACTGCTGTGGACTCACAGCAGGTAACACAGAACATGCTTGAAAAGGTTTGAATGGAAATAATAACATAAAAAATATGTTGATATTCACATTTAATTTTGTGATTGTGCCTTTTAAACACAAATACAAATAAAAATACCAAAAAACAAGTTTATTTCTACCCAGTATTGACAGTTGTAGACAATATATGAAATTGCAACTATATTTCACAAGTATCAATACTATTTTTTAGTGTTGTTTTTTGTTTTTTCTGTTCCAGTTTGGCTTGTTTTTTGGTTTTTGAAATATGTCATATCTATTCATATATTATCAAGACCCAGGGTTTGTATCCTTGCGCCCTTATTCTATTTATTATTTATATCTATTTATTCTTACTTTATCTATTTATTTTTTCTTTTTAACTTACTGTCCATGATGTAATCCATAAGTTAGTCAGACTAACCTATACATGTAGTTTTTGTTTTCTGTTTTCTTTTCTTGTTTGTTTGCTTGTTTCTGTTGATGTGTGGACTACGGCTGCAAAACAAATTGCCCCTCGGGGACAATAAAGATTTTCTAATCTAATTCTAATCTAATCCTTAAACTTTATCACACATAACTAAATAATGTAGTTTTAATGTTGTTGGAGGGCCAAGAAATCATCAGGAATGATGAATGGCCAAGTGTTGACTCTGTTTCTTCAAGGCTTATCACTCCTGGTGTTTTTGTCCAGCTTCTGTCCGGGTCAATCTCTCTTTTTCTCATCTCAGAGAATTATGTCAGTGTCCACTTCCATCTGTTAGCCTCAGTGTGCCCATCTGGAAGTACCAAGATGGGCACACTGGCTTCTTTTTATCAGAGAGATGACAAGTAGTGCCATTAAGCGGAGCAAAATTCTCACAAGAGAACAGCAGCCAAAGTTACATTATGCTGGAAGCAGGTGAACAAGGCTCTCTGTGGTAGCTGTATAGGTGCTATTAACATGGCTGAAAGTTTTTGTATTTTTTATAGTATTTGCTAGGGAACAGGTTGCTGCTTTGGGTGGGAAAAGGCAAATAAGTGTCAAGTAACGCCATGACTGGAAGTTGTAAACTGATTCTGCTGTGTCATGCAACTTATTTTACAGCAGGGTTTGTTAATTGTGGTTATGGGATTTGTTCCATTGGGAGCAAATACAGCAGAGAGCAATCAAGCTGAAACAGAAAAGGAAATCTCTTCTGCAGATAAAGTTGCTTTCTATTTTAAAACTATCTCCGTAATTAAATGATAAAATTAAAACATCAATAGGATCCAGTTACAGAGGGAAAGCACAGTTAATGTTCTTTTGTATATGAATGCTTGGCTCTTATATTGTTCCTCATAGCATTTTTATTACTCCCTTTACAGAGCAAAGTGTTTAATTATTCTTGTATAATTACACTGATGAACCATAGGCCCAGAACATTTGAAAAATACATTGAGAGGCTTAAAGAAACGGAGAGTGAATCAACTCAGGGAGGCCTACTCTTTATACAGCAGTTAAGGCTGGAGTGCTGTTGGCTTAAGGGGGATTTAAAGCATCTATGCTCCACATTACCTTTAACTCTGCCTTACCTAAACTTTTCCTCAGCACATTTTCCCCTAACACGCACAAAAACCACCCTCACTTGATATATTTAGTTTCCATTCATGTGCTGGACGAAGGAGTTATCTCAAAAGCTGTCTAAGTCAAAGTGCAAGAAAACTGCAGATCCTTCAATGGCCCCTAAAAGGAAAGATGGATGTATAGAGGTTTAATGGCATGTCGGCAACTAAGGTCATCTTCATGGTGAAAGCAAACTAGACAGACATTTTTTGATCCAGAATAAACAAGTTACAAACATATATATAGTCTAGTTGCTTTCAAAAACTCTAAAATTTCTTCTGCTTTGACCCTGTTAAGAAGATCTTGTACACTAGCTACTCTTTAAAACCTCAACTTAGCTAGATTTTAAAATGCTTAGAGCTTGTTACATATTTGTCTTTAGTCTATGTAATGATTCTGCCTTGACCTCCAGTCGAAGTGAATTCAAATTTCTCTCCCACTCATATATTATAATAGAGCTCATATTTCCCCTAACTCAAATCCATGTACGCAACTCAAATGGCTGCTATGTTAACAATACTTACTGTGTAAAAAATCTTCTAGTTTTCATAAACAGAACATTCCTGATCCTCCTGTATGCTCTGTTAGAGGTCCTGCCCCTTTAAGGCTACCGCTCCAACATGGTCCTCGTCCTCTCTGACTGGTTAACCTGCAGTATTTGAACATTTTAGCGCTGCTTAGCACCATGTTGTCAGTGACTCTGCATTGATTTTACTGTCTCAGCTCTACACTGGGTTTGCTACCCTGAGCTTTTCTGACTTTGTATGTGATGAGGTTACAGCCTTGCAGATCTAAAGGTGTAATGTGTAGAAGTTGGCATTATCTCGGCAAACAGAAACAGAAAATATAGGGTTTAACGTTTCTATTTGTATGTAATATCTGTTGAGATAGGTGTAACATCATCCCCGTAAATCTTTTGTTTTCTTTTTATTGAGTGAGAAAAAGATTTTTATATTTATGTACATTTATGTCTCCCTTTTGTGGAGGCTGACATAACAATCCGCCATGTTGTCTACGGGTGGGTTTGGAAACAAAAAAAGTTAAACACGATTTCTGAATACGAGTCTACAAAGGTTTACAAAACCTATACTCATCATCTGAACTGACCTATAACCTATCAAATAATAGTTACAAATTTGAATGCAAAAAACCCTCACCTCGGAGCTGCTGTAACTGATGCCCTGTTCATGATCCTTTTTTGGTCTTCACCGGCTCTTGTTGCTTAGTGATGTGATGTGTTACTAACAGACAGGCTCATTCCAAAATCTGAACACTAGTTGACGCTAAAATGCCAATTTCTACACACTGCACCTTTAATGTTAATGTCTCCAGGTGAACATATAACACTACCGTGTAGAGGTACAGTGAACTGAGAGCATCAATCAATCCAGTTCATCATTAACTACCCATGCGTGCATCTACCCATGCATCAATTAATCCCATCCACCCATCAGGTTATCAATTCACCTCTAACCTTCAACATCTTTCCTGTTCACTCCTTAATAATTGTGCAAAGTTAACACACTGGGCTCAGAGTCTTTAACCAACGACCTCCAAAACATCTCCAGTTCATCCTTGTGTCAGGATGAACTGTTCTGCCAGGTTTGGTGGAAATGCTTTCAAGCATCTTTGGAAAATTGAGCTAACAATCAGATCAGAAAGACCAGAAGACTGTATGTCCTTAACTTTTGAACTATGTTCTTTAAAATCAAACTTGTTTATCCTTGAATCTCGGTAGACATGTGATCAAAGTTTAGAGAAAATCTCTTGAAGGCTTTCTGAGGTATCAAGTTTGCAAATCCTTTACCTGTATGAATGTACCATCAACCAGGCTAATGCCCTTGCTCTCAGCTGTTGCTGGTTTGGAGGTAGAAACACTTTCAAAACAATCATATTCACCACAGAGATCAAAACTCATCAAGTGAAACTGCCAAGGTTAATCAGGCTTAAATTGCGATAGCTCAACTTTACTTCACGGTAATAGAAATGGTAATAAAAGAACCAAATTGCACCAAAATGATTGGTTTTTCTTTCTTGCTCTCTCTCTGCCTTTGTTCCTGTTCCATTAATCCAAGCAGCAGCTCTAAAATCACACAGATTTGGAGGAAAATGCTAAAGTCCTGCTGAGAACATGTCTGCTGCGTTCACCGAGACAAAGGAATGTAATTAAGAGTGCCTCAGAGCGCCTTTCCGCCCACATACATGCATCCATTATCTAAACTGACTTACTGACAACAGCTGACAACGCTGGTGTCGGCTCACCCATTAGTCTCAACGTGCTAATAGAATTCATCATAACCAGTGGCAACTCTATTGCCTCCTCTCTCTCGGCTCCCTCTCTGACTGAGAAACACCCACACACATCCTTACATCATTTACAGCCTGCTCAGTCACTCACATTCTCTCTCCCTCTCTCTCTCTTCACACTTTGGTTGCCATGGGAATGAGTGGATCACACTGACCTAATTAGACAGCCATGCAATGATGAAATATGCACAACAGGCCCGTTAGTGGCACCGGGGACGTACAGTAGGAGACAGCGGGTCAGAGTTAGCGTTAGCAGGAGGACAATTTAGAAGAGCAGGTTGAAGAGTGCCCTCTGGTTTTGGCAAGCAGGAGCGTTTTTAGTCTGCCGTCAGTCAGAGCGAGGCTGACTGGGAAGATAAGCCGGGGATTCTGGGAGACGACAGAGGAGAGTGTGTAGAAAAGGGATGAGAGGGGAAGTGGGGTCAAGCAAGTATGGGTATGAAGTGGATAGAAAATGCTGAGATATGTACGTGACTTATAATAACCAGTGTTCTCACAACAGCCTGACATCTCATCTGTGACAAAAACAACTTAAACCCTCTTTTGCTTTGGCATGCAACAGCTTTTTCAGCAGCTGTGGTGCTAACAACCTCAGGGCACCTCACTAGGATTGAAGAATGTTACCATATAAATTCAGGTGCATTTCAAAACAGCCACACTATCACCAATAAGAAAAAACAGGTATGTACAGATGTAGCCACTTCAATTCTGCCCTCCCAATCAAATGCTAGCTGAGCTCCAGCTAGTTACCAGCCAAAGATAAGACTCTGCCAAGGAAATGGACAAGGAAAAGTAAAGGAAATCTAAGAGGGTTCACCTGTATTGAGCTTTTTTGTGATGCCTTCAAAGTAGGGCTGGAAAATTAATCGAAAAATAACTGAAATCGACATTTAGGCCCTATAATCTAAGCAATTTTACTCTTGATGATTATTTTGATTATTTTCCCTGTGTAAGTCAGGTGACTGCGCCCCCTACAGTCTGCGTTCACTTTCTCCAATAGTGAAGGATGCGCGACCAACATGGAGGAGACAAGTGCCAATCAATCAGGGCACCTTGTGGCCAAAAAAAATACAGTCTCCATTGTTTGGGCACATTTTGGACTCTGTGCAGAGGACATCTAGCAGAAAGACGTGAAGTGTAAATACTGCAGGAAGACCATGTTGACGATCATCGGTATCACCACTAATTTGTTCCAGCATAGCATAAAATAATCGTTCATCAATCGTAATTGAGGTAAGAGCTTCAATTGATCGTGATGCTGAGATAAGGTGATATCGCCCAGTCCTACTTCAAAGTTTCAGTCTGTTTTCCAGAGGCATGACTGCTTACATTTGAAGAAATAGAAACTCTGTCTGTACCGTAGACCTCTTTGTCAGATAATCTATCAAAATACAACTACTACCACTACTCCTATTACTATTACTACTATTAATGCCAGTGCTACTATTACTACTAATAATAAAAATAATATTCCAAGTTAAATGCAGTCATACGTGTGCATGGCAGGCATCATGCCTCTCATAAAGAGATTTTAGTTCATGAACATTCTAAAATTTTTCACTCCTCTTTCTGAGGCCAAATCAGCGATAAGAATGCAATATTTCCCATAAAATTGTGCCAGTTTTGGCGGTAACTTCAAGTTTATCCATTTTCATCCATAATGTTTTACAGCTGAGTCGCATGGGGAGTACCAGTGTTTTGGCTTATTACCAAACTCTAAAATAGACTTCAACTTAACTTAGAAGACAAAAGTCAAGGGTAATGTTAACTGGATGGATCCAAGTAGAAGTAGAAAGAGTTTCTCAGTATATTTATCACATTTCCTGTAAGGGGCTGAGTGGGCAGGGTGTTCAAGCACCTTCGTTGTTTAATTTTTAACAAAGTAGCAAAGGTGGAGGGTGTGTTGTTAAGGTGGCCATATTAACTTAAAAGTGCTACAAGAAAAGCCAAGAAGTTGGTGGTCTCTGCTGTAGCAGACCCTCCTGAGAAAGATAGTGAAGAGATGTGTTGTGCAAAGAGGTTGTGCAAAAAAAACAAAACTATTTGATTATATGTCCAGATGGATCCTTTTACAGCTTACATCTTTTATGACATGGTTAAGACTTAAAAATAAATAAATAAATAAAAAGCTGGCAGCAAGTGATGGGTATTGGAATTCAAGCTTCACAAGTAATCCAGATCTTCTGGCTTAGTTCAGTGTTGAGAGGCAGGTCTTCAGCTCAGACATGGCCCTTAATTTGACCCAAAGTTGGCTTTCATCAAATCAGCCAAAACCTGCTATTTTGGGCAAACTCTTAATATATGTGCATGTGTTTTACTCACAGTACTTATAATCATGATACCAATCTGTTATAGAAGGATTATGAAAAATTCATATACACTTCTCTGTCCCAGTAAAGGAAACAATAAAAATATGTAAAGACATACTAAGACTCAGTATGTATGGCTACTGTAGCCTAGCTGCATTTGAGTTGAACTACAAATGCAAATGTCTGATATTTCTATAAAGTATGTTCGATAAATCAAGGTAATTTTGTATCATGATCTTAAGTATTGTGTTGTAAAGAATCAAAGTATCATGCTGGATGCGCTTCAACAGACAAATAGATAGACAGCTACAGCGTCTATCCATCTGGCTAACTATATAGCCATAGTATAGCTATCTAGATAGGGCAGACAGAGTTTTTTTTTTCCAGGCTGCATTGAGCTTGCCAGATAACAACCTATGAGAATTAATACTGAAATACTTTTAAAGATGAGTTTCATAACAGTGTATCTGTTGGAATGAGGGTTTTGTAGATTCAAGTAATTTCTTTCCACTGTAGAAAACCACAAAATTATGCACTTATACATTTTGAGTCTGTGACCACATACCCGGGGGTTTAAGTGCTACTTTGTTTAAGTGGACAGGTATACCAGGGGAATAATGTTAGACCTTTACCATGCTGAATGACAGAGGAAACAATAGCTCGATGTAAAGAGATTATGTTCATTATCAGGCTGCATTTGTGGGCATTGAGCTACATCCTGTATGCATTATTTATGAGCCTTCCCAGCCTCATTTAAATAGTTTTGCATTACATTATGCATATTTGTGTATACAGTTACATACATCATCCCATTTAGACGTGTTTTTGATCAATGAGCATGAAGTTGTGTTTTTACAGCCATGCATGCTCATGTGGTAGCTGAAGGACAGGAAATGATCTTGTCAAAGAGAACACAGTTACATTTACATTTCTCCAATGTCACAATAATGCACAGACGTACGTCTCTGTAGTGTTCCTTGACCTTTCCAATCAAGGGCAACTTAAAGGTAAATCAGAGGTCAGCAGGGCAGTTATCGCTGCTTTAAGCACATCTGTATAATGTCGGCAACAAACCACAACACAACATCTGTCTCACTGTGAGCAGAGGTGACAGGAGGGGGATTTTTATCAGAGGGGAATATGCAATACAGGTTAGGCTATCACCAGTGTAAAGCCATGACAATGAGAAGGTGCAAACAAGTGCTTCAAGGGTCTACTTAAACTGCAATTTCTACAGAGGTTGAAACAAAAGGAGACAACAACAAAATATAAATCACAAGATAACTTGTAAACAGCCGGTTGTATATCCCACCTGATGTTGATTTTACTGCCTACATCTGCCTTATTTACACTATATTTTGAAATCACTTGGCACTTATTTGCTTGTTTTGGGTTGATCCGCTTGGTGGAGACTGAAACTGGGTTGAAGCAAAACAAATCTGCCGTGTATTTCTAGCAAACCAGCACAGAGCTGCAATGCTGGTTTGCACCTGAGATGGATCCAGATGCAGAATGTGGAAATAAACTGATTGATGAGCTTTGAGGCGATTTACTGTAGAGTGCACTGTGCACCATAATGCTGCACAGATGAACTAGTTTAAGGTTGGGGTAAGGCTGGCACTGCTATATAGGTCAGGGCAAATTAGAGTTTGCAATATGAGCAATTCAAAAATGTTTTAAAGCTAGCATCAGGTATGCAAAAATGTAGATTTTGATGTGATTTCAAATAGCTTTTGAACATTTTTTTTTTACGAAAGAATAGACGGATTGTCCCTTAAAATGTCAAGTGATAACCAAAACAAAAGGAGAAACATGAAACATATATCCCCCACTCCCCAGAGTGTATGAAGGTGTACTTTTAAGAACAGTTAGTTACTTTTACTTTAAGCGCCACAATAAAAATAGCCACAAGTTTTTTGAACAAGTTGAAGTATTTGGTACCAAGTTTTTATGGTTGCACCACATTACCATTTTTTAACATTTTCCCCTGAATAGTCCCTTAAAATTTATCAAATATAGAAATTTAGGACTAGGTCTTCAAACAGATAATGTATTCAAGTAATTTGTGAGTTTGTTTTCAAACTATAACCTTTAAAAATTAAGCATATCTATGGGAGAATAAAAAATTGTGTCATGTCTCTGACCCATACACCTCATTTTCAAGTCCATCCACGATCAATTAAAAGCCAAACAAGCCCCAAAATGTCCCTTAAAACTAAGAGTCTGTGGAAAGCACATCTGTAATGAGATTTTATTAGGGTTAAATGTGAAGGCTGCAGTATTACTTAACAACCGATGGATTGCATCTCTCACCATACCTAACATACACAGAAGGCCACAAACAACAGATTAAATGCCAAACTCTGCTAACACCTCAACCTTCTTTTCAAATCATGTTCATTGCTGTTTTTGTTCAAGCCTCAGCCTATTTCAGCTCTGAGGAAGAAATCATGTTGCCACTGTTACAGTCAAATGTCTCTTTTTGATGTCTGAATACTCCCTTTACACAGATTTCTTGTCTTTGCTGAGGCACTATCTCCTCAATCCTGCTGTAAATATTACACTGTTGCCGTTTTGTAGGGAAAGCTGTAGATTTGTAAAGGATGAGGTAAAATGAGCAGCCCGCAGCTAGAAATGCAAATTCTAAAATGTGATGAGAATTTTACAGAGCCAGTTCAATATGAGCTGGAATGTGGCGTAAAATATGAATAAAAACACAAAACAGTGAAATACAAATCACTGTCAACCTTTTATCAAGTAATAATGCAGCACAAGGAAAATATATTCAGTGATTAAACTGATTAACTTCACTGTTTCCTGGAATTAAATACACAGTAAGGGGGTGCGTTCAAATTGTCTTTTTTGTAAGGAACCTTCCTTGATGAAGAAATGACCTGAAAACATTTAAAGGTGTAGTCGGCGATGTGGGAGAAAACGAGTGGAGAGGTTGTTTATGAACAAATTTAGACCCGCCTCTCCCTTCATACCTCACCCCTGGCTCCACCCCTGAAAGCTGATGGACGTGCATCGTCATGGAAACGGCTGTAGAAACTGCGTAGCTGACCAACGTAGCTAAGGTAACCCCGACTCGTCAGACAGCTCGACTGCCGTGATTGATAACATCACGACAACAGTACATTTTGGCAGATTAGACAATAAGATAAATGCCTGACGGCTGTTACTGTTATGTGAAGCACCACAAAGCTAATGTTGCTTACCTATCCGGCAGACAGACGGCGACATCCGCGTCCGTTTTCAGGTCTTTTAATTGGCGGAGTTCCCTCCACCGTCGGAAAGCAACACCAATGTTGACCCGGGTCTTTGCTCTTTCATGGTCATAGCCCTTCTTTTTCACTTTTCACTCCTCTGACCTTTTTCTTTTGGGCTGCTTTTCAGCCATTGCTACTGCACCTTTTGTATCTCTCTCTTACACCAACTTCACACGCTATGCAACCTACGACTCCTCCTCCCCCTACTGTCTGATCTGCGCATGAGCATGATCGCCCCCTGGATGTGGGGGGGTGTACCCTGTTTTGGTGACTCGGCCCGAGCCACAGTATTTACCTGCTGAAATTCAGAGCCAAGGCTGTGTATCGAAACCAGACTTTTTTTTCAACATGCTGTCAGTGGGGACATCTTGTGGATGGAGAGGAGAAATACGGTCATTTTGACAAATAATGCATTAGATTAGAAAATTAGAAGATCGCTGACTACACCTTTAAGTGATAAAGGCTGTTCAGATTCTCCAAAAGTTAAGGAAAGGAGGGTCATTGCTTCCTTTATTTTCTCCATAAGCTTAGCAGACAACAGACCATCCTTTACAAAAGGAAAGGAGAAAGGAACGCCCCATAGTGCCTTTTGGCAGGTGACGTGTATAAAATCAGCATCCGCCGAATGTTTACGGAAACTTATAAAGGGAAAGGATGAGCTTTGTGGGACTATCAAGAGTAGGCTATATACTACTAAGCAAACATTTTTTTGCAGGTACGGAAAATAAACACTTGCTTCAAAGTCAGTGCTTTCAAAAATCTAACCTTTGGTTCATTTCTTTATCAATCATTTTTTAAAGTCAAGTTTTACAGTGATAAAACACATAATTTGAAGCATTTATTTTTCTCCCTAACTGCCTACCATGTTGATAAATAATAAACTTTTTAAAATTTTAGTGAACACATTTCCATCAATCTTCAGTTATAAAGTAAATCAAGCCATTAATGAGACAGAAGATAGATTGTTATGTTAATAGATGAAGCTGACACAAAACAATCTGTGAGATAAAGCAGATGAGAAAGACGCTTCTGAAAGTTCATTTTCAGAACACTGTAGTTCGTCATGGCTTACCTACGTCACAAGAAATCATTGTTGCATAAATATGACACCAAAGTGAAAGTGCAGTTGAATTCCTCTTTTACTGCAGGTCTCCTTTCCTTTCCCTTGACCCTGTGACAATTTCCATCGGGGTTAAGGGAAAGTGGATAGGAAAGGACTTAGGAAAGACTTCTCGAATGCACCCTGGGACTGTTTAAAGGTGTAAACTGGTCTTCTATGCAATAAAAATTGCTAACATTAGCATGTAAAGCTCCATCAGTGAGGGACCAATCATGATGAGTTGAACCTCGTGCTATTAATAACACTACCTTGCTGATAGATGTAACTTTTACTTTGCTTTGCAGAGATTTAACTTACGTTTATTGTTGTTAAAAAAGTAATCTGATGTGTTCCAAAGTACATGTTGGATTCAGTTTTTTTGATGCAGTGCTGCCAAAAGGATCACAGGTCATAGGCATTCAACGTCCAACTTTTTCATGGGTGTTTGTACATCAGCAAACTTTCTAGGACTGGAAAATGCGGCTGACTTGGTTTGAAAATCAAATATAGCAATACTGTTTGCCCTTAGCTGACCTGTAAAGGGACATTTCACACTATCATGCATATCAGAACAGTATCACTCTCACACACTGATCAGAGTGTAATGGTGTTAAATTCTGTTTTAATCATAACCACCATTAATGCCACATCAACATTTACTCTCACATTCTGCCCCTGTCCTTTCATTATCTTCACGGTGAATCGCTCTAAATTCTAATTATCTCATTTAATAAGCATTGATGAGACAGTCACATTTAACCACGCCATGATGACCTTACTGTAATTATGATGTATAGTTCGTTCAGATAAAACTGCAAGCCTCCATTTTCCTCACCATCGTCATAAAAACCACTGCCGCTGTGTCGCATGAAATTGATTACATCTGTAATTCACCTCGCTGTAGCAAGGCGCGATGAAACACTCGACCCTTTTATCAAAGCGCTCTCCAAATGCCCTCTGCAGACCGGGGATCGATATGAGCAGAGATTCAGTGGGGAAACTAGATGGAGAGGGTGATGGGGGAATAAGTTTGAATGTACCTCCAACAGACCGCTCCTCACAGTGATGGACAGCTGCTGCATGTAATTGAATTCATGTGAAATGGCAGCTACTGTCCATTCCTCACTCTGTCATTAGACTTTATTGTTCTGACAGGAAATGAAGAAGAGATTGTGTAGGATTTTATGGTTCAAAGATTGTTTCATTATCCACTTAAACAAATGGAAAGGGGTCTTTTTTTCATCATTTTTCTCTTCAGGGGGCAGTATAACATCTCCAAACATATGACAAACTGAACCTACAAATTAAATGAATGTTCTACAAAAGCATGAATGTCACAAAGTCAGACTAGAACAACTGCCTTGCTGTTATGTGACTCAGTTAGCTACATATCTGCAGATTCCAGGTTCATCTTCATCATCAGGTGCATCCATCTTGCAAGATTCAAGTTGATACTTTGGGCCCTGTTTACACGGGGAAAGGTTTTTCCTTTACGCTTTCAAAAGTAATCCACGTTCTAAAGAAGACAATGTGATAAATGTTGTGCGTTCAAACGGATCCACAGGAACGACTGAAAACGTGATAGTGTGCATGCCAGGCCAGGAGTTGGCAATGTATGTTTGTAGTGAAGGTGTCACAACATGTGCCTGCATACCAACACTTTCTGGTGAGGACAAACTTTTCATTTGTATTCACCAAAGAATTAGCCTTTGGCCTATACTCTGCTGGTCAGAGTACTGGCGCAGCAAATCCACATTTTGTTGGAGAAGCAACACAAACCGAGCACATTTAGCAGCACACATGTTGCTCAGTAGCTGTTGTTGTTCCTAGGTGCGTGCAAAACCAATGCTGATTCTTGTTTACACAGAAAGGAATCCGAAACATTTTCAAAACTTTTACTCTGGACCCTTATTCATTGCGTTTTTGTTGTTTTGTAAATGTGGTCTAGTTCCTGGTCAGATCATGACCATGACAAACAGTGACACTGGTGTGGTTCAGTTGCGTTGAAGGCAGGGGGTGAGGTCATCCTTAGCCCCCATAATAGGAAGTAACACCTCTGCAACCTATGGGACTTCATTCTTGTGAACCTCATATCAGGAAAGATGCTTGAAGAACCTAAACAAGAAAAATGATTTATCTAAAGAGCAATGGGACAATTTTGGTTGTCAGATTTTGGTAGAACCTAATTTTACCAAGAAATGGATGGCCAGAATCAGCACACTAGTGTGATGGTACTGATTTTGCATCCATGATGCCTCTTCATTATTGTATTGAATGTACTATAATCTATTCATGTCTATTATGCTTCCTGCCTCCTGTTAGTGTTTATATTTATATATTTGTTTATTATGATTAAAGCAAAAAAGAATTTCAACTACATAACACTCGGACAGAGCAAACCTCCACCAAGGTAGCTCACATAATGCTGTTACTTCTTGAGCAATAGTTTCATGATAAAGTTACCATCATACTATGATTCATTGACCCTCAAAACCCACACTGAGCATTTGAAATCATGTTGATATCATAGCTAGTTCCACAGTTATTAATTATAAGTTATCTGTATCACCACCAAAATCTAATCCTTTTTAGGTTGGACTATTACCAATGTCTTCTGAAAATTTCAGCAAAATCTGTCCAGTAGTTTTATGCAATCTTGCAAAAAACAAACATACATTGGCAAAAACAAAACCTCCGTGACAGAGGTAGCTATCAACAAAAGAAAGGTGTTTCTCATCAAATGTTCATTCTGTCATGATGTTAAGTTCAGCTGATCACTCTTCAACTTTTACACTACATCTTTAAAAAACAGTTACGGAGAAAAATGAAGGTTTAAATACAGGGATATTTGATGGATGTAAAAAAAAAAGTAGAAATAAAGAACAACTTCATAACAGGGGATTAGTAGTAGAGAATAGTCTACCAACAGCAGTTTTGAAAACTGAGTCCCAAAAGGAAAAAAGGTGGATCTAAAATCCCAGACATTATTCAGGAACATAAACTTTTGGTGCCCATGCAGTCAAGTGTATTATTAGTCCCACTTTCCGCCCCCATGTTGGTCGGGTTCACGCCGGAGCATCTGTGACTCATCTTGATGGGCTCTTTACATAAAGCTCTGACTCCCTGTTCAGCCTCTGCGGGTTTGAATACAGACACTGAATGCAGACAACCTGCAATAAAAGACCTACGCCCATGCTTCTGAACAAGTCTGGTCAGACACAGTTTATTCTCAGTTTATTTTCAGGTTTTTCTCTGCATCTGTTGACTTCCCTTTGTTAGTGGAGACACACTGTTAAGATCACACAAAAGCATATGCTCTGATATAAAAACCCTGATAGTACTGGAAAGCTGGTTTAAACGAAAGAAGAAAGTCACTGCATAAATGACAAGAAAAACAGACTTAATGCTGGACAAAATTTACATATTCTTTCTTTCTACCTTCCAGAGTTGGTTAAATTATCCTGGTCCTATTTTTAAGCGGAATATCTCCAAAACATTGACAGTTCTCCAAGAGTTATGGGTCCCAAAGGAGACCATGGATAAATCTTTAAGACAGACAGTATGAATAATGTTTTAATCTTGCTTCATTTTCATCCACAGGCCTGACAACACTGCAGGTCGTTCTGGACACGGCAGCGGAGAGAAAATGGCAGGTGACAGCCATCAACGTTGGGAACTTAAAGGACGAGAGAAAGGACGAGGCGTACCGCTCATTGTTTCAGGATCTGGAGAACAAGAAGGAGAGGAGAGTGATCCTGGACTGTGAGCAGGACAAAGTCAAAGACATCATGGACCAGGTAGAGTGGGCAGTTTATGGGTGTTTTCACACCAACCATATTTAGTGCGCACCAAAGAAGTTTTGGCCCAGGGTTTGGTACGTTAGTATCAATGTGAATGCAACCACCGCACTTTGGTGCGCACCAAATCAGCCGGTCTGAGACCTCCATGAAGGGGTGGTCTTGATCCGCTCCATCTCCCGACATTTGGTGCTGCTTCACTGGTGTGAAACAAAGTGGTCCGAACTGATCTACTTTTGATGCATTACTTCCTGTTAATCCCGCGGCTGAATATTTTGCTTACTCAATTTGTCAATTTGTTTATTCTGGTTGAGGATTACGATGATTTACGAAGGTCCAGAAGGTCGCTGATGCCGTCTCAAACACGCACTTCCTGATTTTCTTTTGTCAAAATATTGTATATTACAAAAGGAAAGCATTTCTCTAGGATTTGAAGTGCATGCATTAATTTAGTCATGTAAAGGTGTGCAGGTACTCTATGTAGTTTAGGTGTGGGAAGCTTGGCTACATCATTGTGAAAGCTGCACAATTTTCACAAAACATTCAATTTAAGCCTCTTTTTAGTCCATGTTTAATTTTATTTGAAAAAAAGAGTATGTGGGTCTGTGCATAAAAAACTGTTATGAAACAATCTTCGTCAATCTTTATTTTGCATACTGCCAATTATAACAAATGATATCTTAAGACACTTTACCAAAGAAAAGATTAATCCCATACTTTTCCATTTTATAAATATCTCTCCCTGATTTTCTTTAAGTTAATTTATTTATTAAATTTTATCGTTTTTCAAAACCCAACATGAATGGACAGAGTAAAGAAGTGGGCAGAGAGAAAAGGACTAAAATGAGAACAGTGAAAAGTTGATCCCCAGACATTTAATTTGTCCTCATCCCATTTGTCTCTATTGAATTGAACTTTATTTGAGGTTAGCCCTTTGAGATGTGGTATCTCATTAAGGGGGTGTAATCAGTAACAATATCATCAGCTTTAATGGTTATAATGGGGAGAGGACTGATGTTGATTTTTATGGTAGTGTTTGGTTAAACTGCAGTTAAATTGGGTTTAATCAAGGTAAGGTGGTTAACTTTGAGGCCTTGGGGGAGAAAATTAGCAGTGAAATGTGCAGCAGAAAAAAAGAAAAAAAAAAATCTTAACCTTTATTTCCTAAATCGGCCACAACAAATAATTTCAATAAATCAGTTTAATGAATTTCTCCCCTACAGCCTACAACACTGTCTTGTTTTATGGCCCAATCGGATACAAAGTATCCCAAGACTGATATTAAAGCTGCATTTGCATGTCATAAAACTTAATAGGTCAGATTAAACCCTCTGAAAGTTTAAACAGTTTACACATTTTAATAACTCACTCAAGTTTGACAAATATTGTGGTGAAAATAATTGTTCTGAAGGTCCAAATATCAGTGCCATGACCTTCTGTCCTTATTCCAGGCCCTCTATTGAGTATTTTTTGAATGCTTGGACACATTCTCTGCCACGTAATGTGACAAAAAGACTTCAAGTTGCACACTAATGTTTTCTTATCAACAACTTTGCTAATGAAGCAGCTAAAGTGAAATCTGCAGGATGTTTGAGGAAAGAAAAAGAGTCTTAAAGTCAGGAGAAAGACTTGTTAATGATTTAGCAGAATCTACCTTAAGTCTTCTGACATTAGCCACTCTAAGCCTCTGCTCTCAGAGCTTTAGTAAATCTTATTACTTGTGAATTAAACTATATTTGTGCAAGATGAGGTGAATTCCTTCACTTCTTTTGAAGTGGGCCACCTCGAGTTCAGTCAAATGAGAGGCCAAACCAAAACTAAACTACTTTTCTCAGGGCAGTCCACTTAACTGAACAGAAAAAAGCTGTTTCACTTAATCAAGTATTCAATAGCTCTGTGGCTTTGGTGGGGACATTTAATTTTATTGAGCCAGGGCAGGAGGAAAGAGAGAAAGTTTAAATAACACTTAAACAATCAGTCCTGTTTTTGTTTTTATGGAAATGCAGGGAAGGCTAACAACCATTAATTATTCCTCTAGGACAAAAGTGATAATCCGCTGAAATATGAGCATTTGATACACACTTGGAAAAACAACATTGTCTCATGGACCTGGCAGTCCAGCAGATGTAGAAAAGCACCATAACAATTAAACTAATTGTCCTTTTAGGCTGTAAACAAAACCAGAGTTAATGGCAAAACAGAGGCACATAAACAGGTTATTTTTACCCCTCCTCGTACCCGCCAGAGAGGCTTATCGATTAGCATTTAAAGCATGCCGACGTCTCTTTAACCGACACCGAATGTAATCAATGCCCACAGCCTCCGAGCCTGTTTATCTGAGAAAAACACAACCCCGTTCAGGTGAAAGTTTCTTGCAGGTTGTCAAAGGCATTTACGTGGAAGATCCAATACATTATTATTCAAATCTGTTTCAAGTAGCTGCCCCGACAGACGGTGACGCCAGTCAAAGAGGCAGGATTAGTTTCAGGTGTTTGGTTTATGTGAGGGGACTGAAATGTTTCATGCAATTTTCTGCCTTCCTGTTGCTCCACTGATAAGAAGAGGGGATATCTCTCTTTGGCAGTATTTGTAACTCGGAGAGCTACAGTTTTTACAGTGATAATGGACAGCAATGACAGGCATGTAAGGGCTGATAGGGGCAATATTTTGTCTGAATACAATGGTTGGATTGTGTATTTTTGATGTCACTATAATTACATTTATGGATGTCTAATCTCCAGTTGTCATTCTCTCTTGGGCTTTAGAGGAACAATGACAGTTTTGAGAAATAATAGGAGGAATAAAAAACATACAGAATACAGGAAATGTTTGATATGCCTGACATCATGAGTTGTGTTATTTTAAAACTGCATTTGTGCCTTCAAAATTTAATACAATATCCTGGTTCAGACACTTTATTCATCATCTTAGACATGTAGATTAAGGGAAGAGGACGATCTGCAGGAATAGGAAATTAGGGTTTGTCCAGGTGAAGTGGGATAGAGAGGCTTTTTAAGGACCGGCTTCCAAAAATGTCTCAATTTTAAGTCAATTCTTATGCACCCAGTAGCACTACTTTAATGGGCTTAATAGAAAAAGTTTCAACTAGAAAAGCACTCGGAGAGCGCAGACCTTTGCCATGCAGCACCACAGTCCTCTCCCATATTGTGATTTTTACCATAAATATTAGTCCTACCTTTATTTCATGTAAATATTTAGATTCCTTGACCATGAAAACCTACTATTAGAAATTGGTTTCATAATGATATCTATTTTAGTTCAGTAGTTATTCACAAAAAATCACATTTTTCATCATGGTGGATCCAGACAGTGATCCGGATCAACACCAAAATTGAATCACTTCTTCCTTTTCCCACGCTGAACATTTCCTGAAAATTTCATCAAAATCCATCCATAACTTTCTGAGTTATTTTGTTATTTTGGCTCTGCAATCTTGTGAGCAAGGGTCACAACATAGCTGCGCTGTGATTGCTGGAAGATATCGGCATGTTGATAGTTACTCTCTGATTGGTTGGTACACAGCAACTGAGCATGCTCAGACAGAAATCAAGTAATTCTGCATGCATGAAGCAAAGATGTTTCCACATCCATTTGAGAGAGAAAATTGTGTATTTTTTTGAAAATACTGAGATGTCATTGAGTATAACTTTGAAAAAAGATCATTTTCAAGTTGGCTGAGAAAGTAAGCTTTGGCCAAAATTTGGTGCATGTTTTATTCAAGTACAGTGTTTTCCAGGCAAATATTGTGAAACTATTGCATGCATGTTATAATCAAGTGAGTGTTATAATCGAGAAATTACTGTATTAATTCTGGACATATCGTTTGACTTGTCGAAATACATTTAACTATTCCAATGAGAACTAACTGCTTTTATCCATCTGTGTTTTTGCAGGTCATCACTATTGGCAGACACGTCAAGGGCTACCACTACATCATAGCAAATCTGGTAATGTCACACAAGATCTATGTTTTCTTTCAAACACCATGAAAATATTTGACTTGAACTGATACTTTCTTTTAGGGTTTTATTGATGGGGATCTATCCAAAATCCAATATGGCGGCGCCAACGTCTCAGGCTTTCAGATTGTTGATTTTGACGACCCCTTGGTGTCCAAGTTTGATCAGAGGTGGGAGGCCTTGGAGGAAAAGGAATATCCTGGGGCTGACAGTAAAATAAGGGTGAGTGTGTGAATTAACACACGCTTCAATGAGTGTCACGACGCTCATACACGAACACCTCACTTTTTTTATTTGTGGTGCATTATTGTTGGATGAAACCATCACAGAGAGCACGTAAATGCGCCTCACATTCTCTAATGTGTTTTCAACCTCACAGTAAATTATGCTGCCTCCATCTGCATCCCCCAACTTCACTCTCACATGCACTCACTGTGTGCATTATTAAACATCACTATACATAAGTTCAGATTTGTATGCACTGTTACACAAACACAAAGGCACTTTCCCAAGAGATCAGTGTGTGCATTTTTATAGAACTATATGCATGCAAAGTGCAGTTAAACCAAGATTTCATTGTACCAAATTAAGATGATTTTGAACTGAATTTTCTGACCATTTATTTGGCAAAATATCAGCCCTCACAGAACTGATATTGCCACTGTATTCACTGGATGGTCACAGCAACTGCCACACGGAAAGTCTGGGTGAAAAATCACCCCGGTAAACAAAATAGGGCAGGACAGGAGGCAAACATAAAAGTAAAAACAGAAAACTTATGAACACCAGCACCATATACACCCTAATTAGGAGATGATGCCTTGGTACTAGGAAGAGAAGGATAATTAGGAGTGTTTTGCCTGTGTGTGCATGTTTGTGCGCTCTTGATTATCGAAGTGATTGAAGATGGTCATCCTTACTTGTTTGATGGGCGAATTTGAGGTTACAACTTTGTGTTAAGCCTCCTGTGTAAACTAATTATTTTCTCTGTACAAAGAAGATGAGGCAAGAGTTTGGCTTGAGATCTAAGGATTGATTTGGGACACTGAATTTACCCTTTTCCATGAAATATCACAGTAAGTTTAGACATATGGACACAAAACAAAGTGCACAGCTAATGACGGTGGAGTATCTCATTCCTGTTAGGCGACACATCATACCCCGTTTCACCTTTAACTGATCCCAATGATGGTATTATTTTTAACTCATTAGAGCTCTTTCCATCTCCCCTCTCTACCTGGGGCTGTGCTGGCATGAGCATAGCTATGTGCTTTCTTGTCTAGTGGTAGATATCTTTGTGCAGAGATACTGAGTATCCTCAAATTTCCACTTATTTAATGGGTTCGGCGCACTCCACAGCAAATCACCCCTTCTCTCTTCAATACGTCACAGCCTGAGCCTACATCCATCTGTGGAGCATGCCAATAGTGTAGCTCCAAACTGGTTCACTGGAAATACATGTCAAGTTAAGTTTAAGCAAGGCAACTTCAACCCTGCGTCAGTCTCCACCTGGCTGATTGACCCAACAAAGGAGAACAGCTAACAGTATTTGCTGTTATTCTTAAATGGTGGCCTGTTCATATATTCGCTGAATGCAGACTAATTATGTAATAAGGCTGACATTTTTCCCAACAATCTAACTTCATCAGCAAATCAAGCAAACACATAAAAGACCGAGGACATTAGGTTGCTAACATGTTCACTCCCCCCGGACCGTAATTTCAATTTCACATCTTTTCGATTTTAACTTCTCCTGAGGCCACATGTCCTTGCTAGTGAAGCTATAAAGGACTCAAAGGTAGCTGAGCACTTGACAAGGCACCACAAGGCTGCATTGGATAAAAGGCAGACAAATGGACCCATGGTATGTTATGGTGCATCAGTTGCTTTGCACATAATCAACACACAGAGGAGCCCAAAGTGCTTCCATGTGGTACTTCTCAGATGTTTCAGAGTTGTTACTGTCTGCTCGAGGTGGCTTTGCCAGTCCTCCATTTCCTTGAGGTGCCTTCTTCATCTGTCTGTTTCCAGCAGACAAGATGCAGCTGTTCTTGAGGTCAGGTTGAACAGGGAGCACCCTCTGCTGAAACAAGCACTTCACCATCTATAAGTTTGCCTTATTTGAATCTTAAAATGTTTATGTTTTGTTTCTTTTTGTTTACTTGCTGTGAAAAGTCCCTTTTTGGGCTCATGTGTGCTTAATTACTTAGCAGGGACACAGAGGTCAGGAGCTCCCCACATACTCTTTGTTGTGCTATATTATGTTCTTTTTTTTTTGCTATGAGATGGCCAGCTGATCTAAACCACAGCTATACAGTAGATAGGAGTTTATAGCATCATGGAAGGTTAGCGTTGCATTATAGCAAGGATTATGCTGAAGAATATAAATTTGTCTTGAAACCCTATTCTGAACAAGCTTCAACATTTCCCCCCAGTACACATCAGCGCTGACCTATGACGCGGTACAGGTGATGACGGAGGCCTTCCGTTATCTGCACAAGCAGCGCATTGACTTCACCAGGAGAGCGAATAACGGGGACTGCTTGGCCAACCCCGCTGTTCCCTGGGCCCAGGGGGTGGAGATCGAGAGAGCGCTCAAACAGGTAATACAACACACACAGCAATCTGATGAACAGTTGTTGCCATGGTAACAGCTTAGCAGAGACTGATTAGAGTTTGATGTTTTCACTCCGCATAAGAAAACAAACAGAATTACTGACAGCTTTTCTTCAGAAGTCAGGCAAGAGGTTTACCCAGAGACCCTCCTCAGGGATTTGATGCATAGGGAGAATTGGTATCACTCCCGCTGAGGAAGAAAGCATCAGAGTTGAATGGGATTTTCAGGCTGTTGCTATAGGTCCCAGGTTTGAAAAGAAGAAATAAATGAACTGATCTGCCTTTAAGGCCAAAACAACTGGTAATAGATTCAAGCAGTATACCTGCCCTTTAGGTTTTAAAGTTCAGAAAGTATATTTGAAAGTATAAAAAGACACACAGGAGGACCTCAGGGAAACCAAAGAAAAATGCTGAAGAAAAATATGTGCCTTTGGCGTCAAACAAAAACTCATCTTGGATTTGATAGAAGTGCGATCAACCATTTTGAAAGAATTGTTATAGATGCATTTTGATCAAGCAGTCTTGTTAAGTTCAATATGGTATGCAGTTACTGGTGTTTTCACTGTCAGATAGGGAGGAAAGATGCCCAAATAACCAACCAGTCCCACATTTTGTCACTCCCACCAAACTGACCCTCGAGGGTGGAGCCTAAAGTGCCACAGTGGGTTGATTTATCACAAAAATTGTCAATTGCCATGCAAAGCATATAAAGCAAAAATGGAGACATGTTCAAAATCTGTGAATTTAGACTGGTTTGATCAGATATATGTGTGTATGTAAATGGATATGTATCTCTATGTGTTTGCCTTGTGACTGTCTGGCAGCCAGTCCAGGGTTTACCTTGCAACTCATCTAATATCAGGTAGGACAGGCTCAAGCACCTTCTCTATAAACCCTGAATAGGAGGCAGCATTGATAATGGATGGATCTTTAAAAAGTAGTTCCCTTTCCTCATGAGGATAGAAGAGCAATATTAGAGGGTCAGAGTCACACAGTCCGTCTTTGTTTTACTGTGAATGGAAATGATTATGTGTTTACCCCCACTGGTTCTTCCTGCAATAACATGTTTAGCTGTTTCAATATGGCTGCCATTAAAAACAAGTGTTGGAGAATGTTTTTCCGGTCTCCTAACACATGCTGTGTCCATGCTAAGATCTCCCTGCCAATCCAAACACACAAAGTTTCCTTATGTCCCTTTTAGTGTGTTGTAGCTCAGCATGAAACCATATTTGAAGTTATTCAGGATCCTCAAACAAACTTTGAGGAAATGGGGAGGAAAAACAAGAGATTCATCCCCACTGTGAGTACTTCCTCATAATGAGTGTTTATAGACTTCTCCCTGCATAAAATGGATGACTTGAAGGGAATAACATGGTTTCTTTGTGGTTTTGGATCTATGTGGGAATCCTCTAACAATATTATAATATCAAAAAGGATTGCGTAACAGTTTCAGTAAAATCTGTCACATATGACCGGCAGCCAACTTCTTTTTCATGCCATCTTGGGTTGTCAGAATTCCTGATACTCAAATACCCTTTAGACCATTTGCTAATCCAAATCTACTTTATTTTAATGACCAATGGTACCAAGACCCAAAGCCCAAAATACAACAGTAGATCTTTTGTCAGCCTAAAGCCTTTGTGAGCCAGAGAAAAAGAGCAGTCTCAGTTCAGATAACCGAGCATTTCTCAAGTTTAATGGGAATGTCATTACAAGAGAAAGAGCTAAGAAATGCACTTTTTCAAAATGTCTATAGCAATTTAAGTTATTGCCTTTGTGTTTGTGTAGTTAATAGATTTATCATGATGTCCCACACTTGTGAAATGCTCCTCTGGCAAGTGAGAAATTGCTCATTTTTCCTTTTACAACAGATAGGATGGTGGTGTTGCTAACCAGCTGGGTGTCAAACCAGTATAATTTTTATTTTTTCAAATATAAAAAAAAAATCTGTCAAGTGTAGATGAAGAGACACTTCTAATCTCTCTTCACCTATGAAGGAAACCCAGAGAGATGAAAATAGTAGATTAATGCTATCAGGGGATCTGCTGTATCTGTAGGTGAGCATGAAGAGTAGCACTGCACAGGCGTCACCTAAACCTAACAAAATAAAACGTGTTACCTGTATGAAGATATGACTGCTATTCTGAACTAGTAATGCTCAAAGAGCACAAACCTCAAAGGTATTTCCAACATTTGTGGGCAAGTTATTGTCAAAAATGTGGTGAAGTGTCCCATCTCATATTGTCAGCAGACATCCAGGTTATAATCACCACATAAATCTGATCACTTCTCCCTTGTGCCATGACCAGTACTCCTACAACATGTCATGAAAATCTGTTCAAAGCTTAATAAGTTATTTGCGAAAAAAAAAAGAAAACTGCCCTATCTCAAAATGTTTAGACATCCTTTACAAAAATCCCTTATCTGCATATGGATTCAGATCAGGAACAAAATCTGATCACTTCTCACTTATGCCATGACTTACATTTCCTGAAAAATTCCTTCCAATACATTTTCAATAGTTTTAGTTATCTTGCTCACAAAATAACAAACTAACAACTGCATGCAAAAACAAAGCCTGCTTGGAAAGGTAACTTGCAAGTGGTTTAATTCCAACAACTTTGGCCTTTGTAATTGATGGTTTATAAATACAGTATTTTTCAAAAATGATATAAGGTCCAGTATGGCTGAGTGATTGATATTTTTAGTTGGAGTATCGCTTAAATAATGAAACAGATTATTTATCATCAGCATTAGATAATGAATAATGTGTTTCGTGCCTTTGATCATTGACTTCCTTACTGTTACGGTAAGCATAGTAAATATTGCACTGCAGCTTGATTTGAAGAAAATCGTGAATCAAATTTGAATTAAAATATCTGCTGGAAAAATCACAATTAGATCTTTTTCAAAATCATTAAGCCCTAAGGTCCAGTATATCTGTGGATGAGCACAATCGGCTTTATCTTATGATGGCTACAATGGAACCTTGGTCTTCTTTAAACTTTTCTAAGAACAACAAATATTTAAGCAAACTTTGAGACAGTGCTCTCCCTTTTGGTGTTTAATTTTGTTAACACACGATGGACTGCATTTCATTCTGTACTTTTGCAATGACAATAAAGATTCTATTCTATTCTGTTCTGTTCTAAAGATATCATGTGCTCATGGTTTAATTTTCTGTCTCTAAGGTTCGTGTGGAAGGACTGACAGGAAACGTTCAGTTTGATCAACATGGCAAGCGAGTCAACTACTCAGTCAATATCATGGAGTTAAAGACCAATGGTCCAGTAAAGGTAAGCATTTGTGTGGTCCAGTTCATAGACATAATGCAGCTTTGATGCATTCTTATATATCCTTGTTTTCCTCCAAACAGATTGGCTACTGGAATGAAGTTGACAAGATGGCTGTCACCAAATCAGACGTCTTTGCCAACGAGTCCACAGGAATGGAAAACAAGACTGTCATTGTCACCACCATCTTGGTAAATACAGAAAATTATTACATAAGTCTAAACTGTTTGAATTATTTATGTTGGATTTTCCATCTGGTGTAATGCAGATGGGAAAACAGTAACTTCAGAGCCAAACTTATGGCAAGGAAGACGCTGAATGACTTTCATGTAAAAATCAGAATTTTTATCTTTTACGAAAAAAACCAATGCCAAAAAAGTTGGGACATCACAGTGAATGGGATTAAATTTAGCACAAAGACAAGACGCTCACATCTGTTTGAACTTAACTGCTTTGTGTAGTGCTTAGTTTAATCAAATATTTAACGACGGGGAATCACAATACAGTCATGTCTGAACTTTTTATGGATCAGGGTTTGTGTGTGAACATCAGACCTTGGTTTGGATAATTTGCATTCACATTTTTTTCCATTTTACTTTCAAGAGCAGATAGATTTCCTTGCCTTGTTTCGGAACACCATTTCTTTTTAATTTCTGTGTTCAGTCTGACAGCCGGAATAAAACAGCAGCACTTATTTCCTCAGACAATGATGTGATTGTTTAAGACCATGGCCCTCTTGTATTCATAATGACCTGTCAGCCTGGTGTGAAACGCTTTGTCTTTGAGGCTGCTTGTTTCCCTTTGTAATTCAAACCTCTTGTGCTGAGCAGTGTTTTTCTCCTCATTGTCTCTGTCCTTCAGGAAGCTCCGTATGTCATGCTGAAGAAGAACGCCGACCTCTTTGTCGACAACGAGCGCTACGAGGGATACTGTGTAGATCTGGCTACAGAGATAGCCAAGCACTGCGGCTTCAAGTACCAACTGAAGATCGTCGGGGATGGAAAATATGGAGCCAGAGATGCTGAGACTAAGATCTGGAATGGGATGGTTGGAGAGTTAGTATATGGGGTAAGCTGTTTACCAAACTGGATCCTGGATCCTTAACCGGATTTAGATCACAGCCATAATCCAACCCCGTCCTCCCAGTGCCATGACAAACAAACAAAGAAACTAACAACCCTTGCCAAAACCATCACCCCCTTGGCGGGTAATACTGCGTACTAATACTCCTGTTTTAGGGTCTTAAGCAGATTCAAATGCTAAGCCTCTATTTCCCCCACACACTGCAGTTCTCTGACATCAACACATGTACACACATGGCAGATCATGCATTGCGCTGGCAGTGACTCACCACACTTTGCGTCATGAGGTGTTTTTGGTAAACAATGTGGAGCACAGGTCTGTTTGTGGCCACAGATAAACAAGAAGCGCTCATGAAAGGTCTGGTGGCATTTACGGTTTGTTAGGATGAATTTTATCGCTTCTTTTGGTCTTGAATATGTCTTTTAAGTTTGCTATCCATATTTAGGTTTTAAACTTATGTTTAGGTTCCCTACCAATATATTTTAAGTTATGTATGAATCAATTGAGTGATCCATGCTTCCACATGTATGATGCAGACTAACAGTCTGACTCTCAGCCAGAAATAGAAGACCACTGATCATGTTGTGTATGGTTACCATGACCATATAAAGTGATCCATGGCTGTGAATATATATAAGCTAGTGAACAACATGTCAATAGGTGCCAGTCCACCAAGTGTCAGTCCACTGGGACCAGTGTTGGGCACATTACTTCAAAAAAGTAATTAGTTATAGTTACTAGTTACTTTCCAAAAAAAGTAACTGAATTACTAACGGAATTACTCCTTCATAAATGTAATTAGTTACCAGGTAAAGTAATTGATGCGTTACTTTTTTGAAAAATCTTTTTCTGCTTGAACTGTGTGTCTCTGTCTCTGTGTCCTTCCTTGTTGTTACCTGCTGCAGCAGCTTTGACATCATCAGTTCTCCAACAGCGCGTGCAGTGGAATTTGCCTGATAGACTAGAATGGGAGCGAAGTGCTCCGCGGTAGGCTTCACCAATGCAGCGCTGTGCGCCATGGCGCTGGAGATTCACTTCAGATCTATTTTTTTGCGCGGAGAAGTAAAATAAATCACAAAGCTGTGTGGTTGGGACCAGCCACGGGACCTTAGAGAAGCAAAGTGAGGTGTTGTTTATTTCTTTTCTCAGTCTATAAAATGCTTCATGAGTGTGTGACATCGCTGTGCTCATCATGAGAGCCTGTGGCTCTCCGGTGATCAGCCCTCCCCCTGCACGCCGCAGCTCTGCTCGGTGCGCACTTTCAGTGGGTTTTGTCTGTCAGGGCAAGACTGCGGCACGGCGCTTCCGTGTGCCGTGGAATTTGGGGGTGAGGCAGGTCAGATCACAGCTGCTTGACATCGGTGCAAAGTAACGTGCCACATTTCCCTGTTAGTAATGGTAACGGCGTTGTAACGCATGAAAAAGTAATTAATTCGATTACCAATTACTGAAAAAAATAACGCCGTTAGTAACGATGTTATACTCTAACACCGTTATTACCAACACTGACCGGGACTGTGCCACGGCCATGTACTAAATATCAAGATAATTTCCAGTCATGTTTCAAAACAATTGTCTCCTGCGTCTGATTAAACAACTCATACTCTCATGGTTAATGCAGTAAAGAATTTTAGTTTTTAAGATTCAACTTTCATCCTTTAATTGGACAGAGGGAGAGACGATGGATAGAGCTGGAAACTGGAGTAAGGCAGTATAACAAATAGGCCATAGTCAAACCCATGCTGACTGCATTCAAGGCATTTTCCTTGCAGCTTTCTCCATTTTTGGTCCAGAAAAATGGATAAGAATAAGAAATTGTGTTTTTATGTCAAATCTGCTTTTTTAACTTTAGCCCTTGTAATGGTGGTGTAAAGTAAATGTATGTTTATATGAATACATAATGTAGGTTTCATATGAAATACTTTGTAGGTTTAGTTTGGGAATTACATGATTTGGTGTAGTTCTAATGAATACTTAAATATGAATACATAAACACTATCAATCAAAGGTTAACAACTTGGAAAAAAAGGCTAAGGTAATATGGCCAAAAAGGTGACAAAACAGGTCCATCAAGGATCAGAAAGAACAACCTGCTTTTGCCAAGTTCAGCCACATGATCCTGATCACATAAAACAGCCATACTCACTAATACTACAGACAAAGTGGACAGCTTTATTCACCACTTCCTTTTTGGACTAAGAGTAGCTGGGATATGAAGACAAATAAAGAAACTCGGGCATCAAACTCACTTCACCAAGTGACATGATTATTTTTCTGTTTTAACTCTTCTTTAAAATTTAAATAAGCCAGTTACTGCAATGTTTCTTATTCATACTTTATATTGCAAGAAATATACAACTACCAGGCAAACAAAAAGAGAAACATACTGAAGCACAGTGAGCTGGTGTTATGGTACCACTACATCCTCACTTTTAGTTGCAGCAGTGTGAACTGACTGGCATTTGAATGTCCCAGAGTGACTGGTTAGAAATTTTACTTTTCAAGTGAATATTTGGTCTGAACGGAGAAGTGACGTTTCATAATCCTTGTCCTCTTTTGTCCTCTGTTTCAACAGAAAGCGGACATCGCCGTGGCCCCTCTGACCATCACTTTGGTTCGAGAGGAAGTGATTGACTTCTCCAAACCCTTCATGTCTCTGGGAATCTCCATCATGATAAAGAAGCCCCAGAAATCCAAACCAGGAGTCTTCTCTTTCCTGGACCCTCTGGCCTATGAGATCTGGATGTGTATTGTTTTTGCCTACATTGGTGTCAGCGTGGTGCTGTTCCTTGTCAGCCGCTTCAGCCCGTACGAGTGGCACACTGAGGAATATGAGGACGGGCAGATCCAGACCAACGAGTCGACTAATGAGTTTGGCATATTCAACAGCCTGTGGTTCTCCCTTGGAGCCTTTATGCGTCAAGGCTGTGATATCTCACCAAGGTAGGTTAGAAACTCAAAGAGGAATGGAAATATACAGCATCCCTACCACTTCACCCAAGAGAGATTATTTCACAATGGAAAGTTTACAGTCCATCTTAACCAATTCTTTAATTACTGCTTCTTTTGATGGTTTTGTTAGATGGTTCATGGGTCAAACACTGAAGTCCAAAATCATCAGATAAGTTTGATTGACTTGGATCAATTAACAAGAGGAAGATAAGGTCAAGCAATCACCTTACACTGTGAAAAGTGGGTCAATGTTTAGACAGTCCACACTTGAAGAATAAGATATTATAGATGACTCAAAAAGAAAAAACTGCAATCCCTGTTGCCAACATGCAGTCAGTCGAGTGTGAAAGTGTAAACACTGCTGTTCTTTGTGATTTTCTTTTTGGCAAACACTGTCTGAGGCATGTGAAAGCCAACGCTCTCAGCAGTCACGCTGTTAAAGTCTGACGAATGCTCACCTCGAAGATGATTCATCATGTCTCCTACATTTCTTCCTGTGATGTGATTGTAAAGTGTCAGCATGGTGTGATGTGTTCTTCCAACACGAGGCTGATAACAAAGATGTAACTTGTCCTTTAAAATGTGTTTGATGACAGTCATGTCACAGATCATTTCATATAACTTTGATACTGATTACATCGACTTTAGACTGCTTCCAACAGGAGTAAGACTGCAACTGTTTTTACCAAAGCTACACAAACCTTTAAGTTCAACAAACAACCATGAACAAACTAATCCAGTTATGCTCAGGCTTTAAACAAATCAAGTTAATTCACCGTTGGCTCATTAAATGAAGTGCGTTACTGAATACCACCAGGTGAACTTGAAAAAGTCTTCATAGACAAGGCAGCTTTTCTTTGTAAATATAAAACATACATGACATAAAAATATAAGAATAAAGTGACACTAGAAGAGAGGACAGGTTGTCTGACACACAGAGACAGACAGCCACTGACATTCACACCTTAAGGCAATTGAGAGACACCTACTAACCTAACAAGCATGTTTTTTTGTCAGTGGAAGGATTCTTGACAAATTCAGGAGTCAATCCAGCAACCTTTTTGCAGAGAGGCAAAAGCATCAGATGCTGCACCACTGTGCGTCCTGTTATTGAGTTAAAGTCAAATCAGAGCAGCCAACCAGACCCCAGTTACAAAATCATGCAGAAATAAACCAAATTAGGCCCAATTATCAAACATGGCTGAATACAGGACAACAGTGTGTAACAGTGAGTAAACTACATCGAATTAATTTGCTAACTGAGACATTCGCTGTTCTAGCACTTCCAGCCTTCAGTCCTTCAGGGTTAACATCCATATCCATCTATTATCTATACTGCTTATCCCTATTGGGACCATGGGGGGCTTGAGCCAATCCAAGCCAACACTGGGCTAAAGGCAGCTCACACCCTAAACCTCATACCTAAGAGCAAATTTAGAGTCAGCAATCAACCTTATGAGCATGATTTTGGTCTGTAAGAGGAAACCAGAGTGCCCAGAGAGAATACGCTCATGCACAGGAATAACATGCTCCACACACAGAAAGGCCATGACTGACCCGGGGGTTGAATCGGCACCCTTCTCTATGAGGCATGTGCACTACCTGCTGCGCCACCATGCTGCCCTAACATCCACATACCTATGCTAATGATGGCAATAGTCTGATCCAATTTGACCTAATGCAGCCCACATACAATATTTTCTCCACTTCTCTGTAAAATATTGACAAATTGCACCAAGCTACGGACAGTCTTCTGTATGTAAGCTGGATTTGTTCAGACCTTGTCAGTAGAGCGAGAAGCAATGGAGTCTCTGGCCTCTGCCCAAGGTAATAGGCAGGAATGGGGGTTTTGAAGTGTTTGATAGATTTGGGTTTGTAAAGCTCTACTTCTCAAGTATAATTATATACAAGTTCTCACTTGACCTCTTACCCCATGCTTGCATTAACACACTGATGGAGATTAGAAGAGAGAACTGAGACCAAGTTTCCATTAAAAGCAGGCTCATTTGAGCAATCACTCGCTCAAGCCTAACATTTCCTGTATCAATGGCTTTGACTTAATTCTGCATGCCATAAAAAATAAAGATATCATCTGTTTGACTCGTGCTGAAGGTAGTCAGCATGAATGACAACAAGGGAGTCAAGGAAAAAAAAACATGCAGACAGGAAACAGAGGTAGTCTAAAAATCTGGCTTTATTTTTCACAATATGACACTATTGGTATGACACTCAGGGTCTTTGGTTGTGTAATTTTAAGCAGGAGTGGAAACATATTTTGTGCTGAAATGCATGAATGCGGAATGGATCAAATATCAGAACTGTCATTGGTTTGACAAAGTTGACACAGATAATCCAGATAGTAATTGACTGACATTAAGAATAAAAACATTTCTGTTTTATTTTGTTGTTGAAGTTGTCCTTATTTTTCCATTCAAGCTCCCATGAAACTGTCACAGTATCGTTATTGTCATGCAATTCACTTTTTGCACTGAATTGCACCACTTAATAAACTAAAAAAGCACTCGGAGAGCGCAGACCTCCGCCAGCGCCACAGTCCTCACCCATATTGTCATTTTGACCATAAATATTAGTCCTACCTTTATTTCATCAAAATATTTAGACTCCTTGACCATGAAAACATACCATTAGCAATTGGATTCATAATTTCCTCTGCCAAGGAGGTTATGTTTTCAGGAGAGTTTGTTTGTCCATCTGTCTGTCCCTCTGTGAACAAAATAACTCAAAAAGTAATGGATGGATTTGGATGAAATTTTCAGGAAATGTTCAGCATGGGAAAAGGAAGAACTGATTCGATTTTGGTGTTGATCTGGATCAGCGTCTGGCCGCCATGGCAAAAAATGTGATTTCTGTGAATAACTACTAAACTAAAATAGATATCATTATGGATCCAATTGCTAATGGTATGTTTTCATGGTCAAGGAATCTAAATATTTAGATGAAATAAAGGTAGGACTAATATTTGTGACAAAAATCACAATATGGGAGAGAACTGTGGTGCTGGCGGAGGTCTGCGCTCTCCAAGTGCTTTTCTTGTGATATCTATTTTAGTTCAGTAGTTATTCACAGAAATCACATTTTTGATCCGGATCAACACCAAAATCGAATCAGTTCTTCCTTTTCCCATGCTGAACATTACCTGAAAATTTCATCAAAATCCATCCATTACTTTTTGAGTAATTTTATTCACAGACAGACAGACAGACAGACAGACGGACGGACAAAGAAACTCTCCCGAAAACATAACCTCCTTGGCGGAGGTAAAAAAGAGTTAGGATTGGTATTACATCAACATCATGTTATCAGTTCCTTTCCTTGGTTAATGATGTTTGTTAAGTGTTCATCGGAGCAGTAATATTTCCGATGGATAAACAAACAGTTCCCGCTGGAGCTGATCGTCAAACTAACAGACAACTGATGCTACGCCTGATCCACATTTGCACAGTAGTCAGAACAACAATCCTGGTGATGACTCAAACCACTGTTGTCATTTTATGTAGCCATCATTTAAGTGTGGAACAGTAGGAAGTAGTAATTTGGTACAAGACACAGTTTGTTCTCTTGGTTTTTTGCTGTTTTCACATATTAGTGCTTCACAATATCTCATAACTAGCTTGAACATTTGTGGAGCTTCACCCACTCAGTTTGTACAGTTGCCTGATCTTTTTGTTGGAGCTGGACGGGTGATAAAACTGAAGTACACTTAACTGATAAAAGGTGATATTTCTGTGTTTGTTTTCTCCCAAAGATCTCTGTCTGGGCGCATCGTCGGTGGTGTTTGGTGGTTCTTTACTTTAATCATCATATCCTCCTACACTGCTAACCTGGCTGCTTTCCTCACTGTGGAGAGGATGGTGTCCCCCATTGAAAGTGCAGAGGACCTGGCTAAGCAGACTGAGATTGCCTATGGGACACTGGACGCCGGCTCCACTAAAGAGTTTTTTAGGGTAAAAGATGCTCTTTTTCTATTGTCTGCCTCTGGGAACACAAGCTTTGAGTTTT
Organism: Scarus forsteni; assembly: GCA_036419115.1. Lineage (NCBI taxonomy): Eukaryota > Metazoa > Chordata > Actinopteri > Labriformes > Labridae > Scarus > Scarus forsteni. The sequence goes on from JAZDUH010000383.1 coordinate 25,761,914, forward strand.
ACCCTGAGTATGGCTGGAATGAAACACTTTACTTTCTCAGTGAACCATGGTCCTCCGCTGAAAACACAACCTGCTGCAGGAAATTTAATCTTCCAGGAAGGAGTGTGTTGATATCCCAGTGGGTTGAGTGGGCATTGTCTCAGAGCAAGGACTCAAAATCAAATCAAAGTTACATTACAACTTTTTGACATCCTGATTGGGACTGAAAAACAAAGCTGGTTATTGGATACATTACTAACAAAAATAAAAATCTGATGTAGGCAACAACCAGAGAGGCTGTGAAAAATAGTAATTTATCAGTTATTAAACTGATTGATACATCACCTTTAGAAGCAAAGAAATCTTCCAGTTGCCCAATAAAATACAACATAAGCACATAATATTGAATATTTGGGTCACAACGGAGGTAGCAAATCATTTTGAAGTTTTATCAAAGCCCTCGACACCTCCTCATGGACCAGCATCTGAAACCAATGAATTGCATGAACCAATCCAATTCATGGTGGTTCATAGGGATGGGAATCGAAACCAATTCCAGCTGAGAATTGTTAACAGCTCCGTCAAAAAATCAATACCATAAGTCTTTTTGCTAACTAAGTTATCTATGCTGTGACGTGTGTTTGATGTTGTTGCCACTGAAAATCCACAGACCAATATTTGCCCATTCAAAAAATCTGAAGCAAAGAAAATATAAATAAAAGCGCAAAATGGCACGCTCACAGACAGTGTGGTTCACTACACTGCACAAGAAATGCAGCCCTTCATTATGGTTAATAAACCTGCAATGTTACAAACATTTGACAGACGATGGATTGACTGGGAGAAAGTACATGTCACAAACAGTTCCTGTATAAACTCCCTTTTATTTATTGTTTTTATTGGAGTGTTGTTTTTTCGTTACAGAGACAGGGTCTATTTTTTATTGTTTTGATTAGAATAATTATTTTAATTGACATGCAATTTTTTCCTAAAAGACTGTCCATTTCATTTTCTTTGTTCTTTTCTCTCTCTTTTTTTTGTTAAATTTATTATACTGTCTGTTCAATTTATTTTATTTAAAAGATCCTGACCTTCCAATTACAGTTAAATACTCTTAAGAAATTAAAGTTTTTTTGCTTTTGATATGGTATACTCACTTTATTATGATAAATACTATGATTACATTGATGAAAAAATGAAAAAAAAAATCAAGATAATATTGACAATAATATCGTTTATCATCAGTAATTTTTGGGACAATTATCGTCCAGCAAAATTTGCTATCGTGACAGGCTTAGATATCGATAAAATCTTACCAATTCCCATCTCTAGTGGTCAGCACTACACATGTGGTTGCAACTAATGGGCCTGTGTAACCCTAGATTAAGATGTTGCCACACTCATGAGGCCTTTTAAAATTGCTTCATGCGTATCAAATTTTCTTAAATTTGCCAAAATATCATACAGAAAACACGGATGCAAATACATGATGCCATGTCCTTCCATTATAAAAACTGGAGAGCAGGAGAACATTTAAAACTACAAGGAAGATGGTTATTTAGAGCCACCATTGGTCAGTGAGGGAGCAGCGGTATAACCAGTTGAGCTGTTTTCAACTGATCAGCTGACACTGAGGGCGTCTTTCTGCCCAGGGTGCTGAGAACTTTAGACTACTTTGTCTTTAACTGAAAACATGCCCAGCTGGCACATAATTTGCCACCGGTGGACATAGGGCTATACTTACATGCAAGTTTGAACTGTGTATTCTCATATTGAGTACATATGGGAAAATCCAGCTGACCATTACTGCCTTCAACAAAAAGAGTGGATATCAGAGCCAGTTCTTTTCGACCTGACTGTTTTAATAAATGAAAAAAAGTGATCGGAGTGATCCAAAGCCAGTCGTTCAGGAAAATGTGTTCAACAATTGAGTGTTGGACTAGTAAAAATATGATCTGAATCCACTGACAAGTGCACCTCTTTCCCTGTTTCTCCACAGCGCTCAAAAATCGCCCTCTTTGACAAAATGTGGACATACATGCGCAGCGCTGAGCCCTCTGTGTTTGTGAAAACCACAGCAGAGGGCGTGCAGAGGGTCCGCAAGTCCAAGGGAAAGTATGCCTACTTGCTGGAGTCCACCATGAACGAGTACATCGAGCAGCGGAAACCTTGCGACACCATGAAGGTGGGAGGCAACCTGGACTCCAAAGGCTACGGGATCGCCACGCCCAAAGGATCAACATTAAGGTGGGTGGAATAGTATAACAATGTGTTGAATGTTGTTATAGTATCCCACCTACCCTGATGTAGCTTTGCTTATTTGTCTCTGGTTTGTATACGGAGATAAGGTAAAGCCCCTTCCCCTTCAAATTCTTTAAAACCCATTGCAATTTATTGTAACTCGATAAATTGCAAACAAAATGTTCAGTCATTTTTTGCACATTTGATGAATTTGCTGAAAAGTTACGTATGTTACTTTTACTGATGACTAGCATGAGTTATGATCTAGTGATATCATCCACGCTACATTCTTTAAATAGAAAATCAACTTTACAAACTGATCTCATAGTTTTGAATTTTGAATTGGAACCTCTCCCATAGCTACAACTATTATTTAATCTTAAATTAGATTTCTCTCCTCTAGTCTTTTTGTCCAGTACTGTCTATACTTCTGTCTTTTCTATGTTTTTATATGCCTAACATTTTTGCCTTGTTGTTCTGCTCTTTTTATGACATATTTAACATTTTAAAGATTGATATTTGCCTGTTTATAAGAAATGTTAACAATGATTAGTTAAGATGTTTTATATTTGTTGCTAAACCCTTGCAGTACACCAGTTTGTTAAATGCTTAATGAACATTTCCTTTGTGGAAAAAATTGGGAGAAACACCAAATTGTGCATGTTAATAATTGTGGCACTGCTTGGGTTTCATTATGTATTCACTTTGCACTGTTACATGATGATTATTGATTGACTATTTGATATTACTGAAATAGTATTAGCCTGGTTTTACAATGAGAGTGCCCATAGATTGGATTAATACCACCGCACACTCCCTCCAGCCTCTCAAAAAAACGTAAACATTTGACTTAAGTTGGTAGTTGGG